>OZ008367.1:149940577-151375943 GCA_963931995.1 Phaonia tiefii | reverse complement strand
AAATTTCAATACCGTTTATTGTATGACTTTGTATATGAAAGCAATTCAAATCGAAATATATTTTACTTTTCCAATTCTAAAAATTGGTTATACAATTATGAATTCCTGCAATTGTATGTATTGGCAATTCCCATTATACCACAGGAAAAGTGCCAAATTTCTATTCCCCAGGGTGTCTTTATCACAGACCCATTCAAACGACACCCATTACGTACATGAAACAATTAACATGATAATTTTGTTGCAATTGCTGCTGTAGTTGTTGCTGGATTTTTATGGGTTTCAATAAACTGTGATTGGTTTCGTTTATGTAATTAACAAAAGGGTTTTCATTTCCCGACGACATGTTTACTTAAGTGAAACTGCAATGGGAAAACTGGTCGCAACACGGTCCTGCTTCATACTTGTGTTTTCATGTGCTTGCAGATGTCTCATTGGTACGGGGTAGATGATGACTGGCCTTGTGCTGCGATGGTATGAACCGTGGGTCGATTTACTTTGGTTGGCAACGAGCCAGAAGTTTACACCAAGTTCAACTATTTATGTAGTAACTTTGTTGATATACGAGTATGTATGTAGTTTTCAATGACGGGGATATGAAATATATTATTAACAAAGGCGACATATAAGGGTAACACAGTGTTCAGGAAAATACAGTCTAAGTAGAAAGAAAGTTTGTTGAATAAATTGCACTAGTTTAGAATCTCAAACTGAACTTGAGTTGAAACTTTTTGTACACTCACCCATAGAGATGATGTGTGAAAAATGTGTAACGTATAGAAAATTCCATATTACTTATATACACCAAATATATTTGGATTAAACTGATTTTTGCACTTTTGAAGACGATTAGGCCTTGTCCCTACGTCCGTCTGACTAGCTTTGGTTGGCTAACGCGAAACTTACTTTTCCTGCGGTCATAATTAAATGTTGTCTGCAATTATTGTTTGCCAAAACTACATTTTTTATATAATATTAGAACCAAGTCTCTTCCTCATACCACATATGAAATATTAAGTGTGTTTTTTACACCGTTAAAGTTAATTATTACTTAAGCGATATTAAGCGTCATTTCAATTTCCCACTTCCGACTTGAGCAAGGACAATATTGCCACGTGTTCAATTTCAAGAAATGACACCAAAAAGTTAACTTAGATAAATTTTGTTATAATTTCTTGTGCATGAAAATGTTATCAAGAAGAAGAAACTCAAAACCTGAATTTTGCAAAATGTATTCCTCACGGTAAGTTCGTTCAAATTTTTTTATTTAATGGAAGACTACGTATATTTTTATATCTCTAAATTGGAAGGATAGATTTTTATTTCCGATTGAAAACAAAATTGGAATTAAATTGTTCACAACAGCTCGCAGTAAATGTTACACACATTGATCATGGTAGAATTAACTGTCAGGTATAGTCTTTTAATTAGGTGATTAAATTTTGTACATGTACTTTTCGCTTCTTTTGCCAAAATCATTTGTTTTTATACATTTTTGTATTCTTATATTGTTGGTATATATTTGTGTACAGTTTGAAACTGAAACGAACGAATAAAAATAAATTGTCTGGTATTGCTGCCTAAAACTGCAATAACATCTGCTGATACCATGTATTTGGTGGCACTGGGTACAAACGTGATGCCGTATTTAATTTTTTTCACGCATTAGTGCAAATATTGCCACATTTCGAAGTATTAATTGCTCAATGGAATGGAATTAAAACCAGCTCTATTATTATTAAGTATTTCGTATTAAATGAACGGCGACACGCCCTTTTCCTAAATCACATTATTAAATAACTGGTAACCTGTAATAACGTAAATATATACAAATCATTCTAACCAAACTTATAAAGGGTCGGCCATGTAAAATTTGAAATCTGAACATCCGTGATTTGCAGATGGCCAAATTGTTATTTATGAAGAGACAGATTATTAGTGAAAGATTAGATATTTACTAAATGGGTCGTTTTACCATTGAATTGAACTAGGATATGTTAAAAACTTTCTTGCAAATTTCTGAGACTTCAACTCAAACTGCAAGAAATGTACGAAATATATTCGATACGAATAAAGCGTCATCAACGCCGTTTGTGGATTAATTTTTGAAGTGAGTTCCTCAACCCTGGTCCTTATTGGCGCTCGTCCACTGCGTTTCGTGGAGAATATTTCCGCTGTTTCTGAAAGTGAGCTCGAACATCCACTAATATCAAGTGGCCACCGTTCGCAGCAATTGAACATTTCTCGCACTTCTTTGCGCAGAACTTTGCAAAAAGAGCTCAGCATGAAGACTTTAAAAGTACAGATAGTCCAAGAACTTGTGACCATCGTATACGCTTTTGCTTCGCTAAATGGGCTGAAGATCGCTTGACTGATGATGAGCATTTTTACCGAAAAAATAATCTGTTCCCACGACGGTCATTTTCATCTCGGGGCTACATTAGCAAACAAAACCGTCGCATTTGGGGCTTGGAATATCCACATGTTGTCGAGGGTAATCCTATGCATCTAAACAACTGTTTTGTTCGGATTTTGGCATGGCGGCATCATAGGCCAATTTTTCTTCGAAAATGAGCAAGGAGCCGCCGTTGTCGTCAATGGGGAGAGTTACCGTGCCATACTCAGCTATTTTTTGTTCCCAAAACATATTAGTTAAGAGTATAACGTAGACAACGTATGGTGTTAAGAGGGCTGCGCCACGTGCCACACATCTATAGTTACAATCGATCATTTGCGCACTGTGTTCGAAGCCCGAAACTAGGAAGTACATTGGCCGCCACAAATCTGCAATTTGACCCCGATAGACTATTATCTCTGGGTCGCCATCGACGTTATCGTTCATGTGATAGAGGTCCAAATAGTCGAGTCTTACTATGTATTAACATCATAATTTTAAAACAATGTATGTTAGAAGTTTTTGTTTTAAGTGAAATTATATTCCAGATTTTAGATGGTCCAGCCTTTATATATGTTTGATATACAGGGTAGCTGAAGAAAGACGCTATCAAAAGAAATCTTGATAACTTTTTTCCCATCTAAGTAATCTGTATTTTTTTTTTGTTTTTGTAGATTGCTCCTTAGATTTAATAAAAATGGAAAACTGGGACACAGAAAAATGAATCTGGATTGGCCGTCGCTACCACGCATTGGAGTCTGTAGTTTTGGTTCAAAGAGAATATAGGCGCACGTTTAGCGGCGATGCTCCGAGTAGATGGACTAGTGAATAATTTTGCAGAGCATGGGACAGTCGCTAGAAGGCCTTATAATCGAAAGCGTTCCGTTCGAACAGAGGAAACTATTGCTGCCGTAGCTGCTGCCATAAAAATCAATCCCAGTGTTTCAACAAGGATATTATCTTCTCAAATGGCTGTCAGTACGCAGACTTTGCAGACAATAATACATAAGCATTTGAACTTATTCCCCTACAAAATTCAAATGGCTAATAAACTTAATGCAGCAGACTTGGAAAGGTGGAAGCGGACGAGAACTTGCTGAATTGTCTTTTCGTGTCTGCTGGGCTCATTTCGATCTGAAGAGCAACGTAGACAAACAAAATTTTCGCATTTGGAGTGGTTCCAACTCACAAATACTGCATGAGAAGGAATTGCATCCAATTCGCGTTACAGTGTAGTGTGCAGTTTCTTCACGCTGTATTGTCGGGACACATTTTTTGAACAAAACGGACGCCGTGTTACCGCTAATGGAGACCGTTACTTGAGCATGCTAAAAGAATGTATCTGTCCGGAACTACGCCAAAGAGAATTCCTTCCAACGCTAACTCGAACTCGAAAATTTCCTAACAGGCTCATTTCAAGAAACGCAACCTTCCGTTGCCCCACCAGGTCATCTGACTTAACTCCACAGGACTTTTTCTTGTAGGGTTATTGTAAAGACGAAGTGTACAAATGGAAAAAATAAATGCTGATGAACTAAAAAAAATCAATTAGAGCGACAATAGCTGCAATTCCAGCCTCAACTTTGCGGGCAGTAATAAACAACTTTTTGGTAAGATGGAGCAACTGCATCAACGAGCACGGTGGGCATTTAAATTCAATTATTTTTACGACTAATTAAACTATTTTTAATGCAACTCAATGGGCTTTCAAGCAAAAGAGATTGAATACATTCCACGCATTACAGAAAAAGTAATTCCAGTTTCTTAATGTGGCAACATTCAACAAACACCCTGTATTAAGCTACAACAGAAATATTTTTAAAGTTATATTTTACAATTCATCTTTTGTTAGTTTACGAATAAACTTATGGTTGTGCACAAAGTTCGCAACAATTTTTCGACTCAATTGCATCTCTACTGATTTATGCAAAAATCTTTTGTTTTCACTAATGCACGCACCAATAGACTTATGAAAAATTATTTTTAATAATAACTAACTGTTTACTTTTCTGAAAGAATATTTTACTTCTTCAAATATACAAACCCACACACACATACACTCACACATATACCACAGACTAATTCTTATACTAGACTTATCATTTCTCTCAACAAATTATGAACGTTGTATGTTGCAAAAAATTGCTTCAATGGTTCAAAGCAACTAACAAAATTACAACAACGATATTTCGGTTTGTGTGTCAAAATTATTTTGTTAAATACAACACAAATGTATGCTAACAATACCAGTCAACAAAACAGTGTAAAACACATTTAAATTTCACAGCGTTAACGTCAGAAGTTCTTGTAATTCCACCGGGTGTAAGTCAAACATCTCTCTATCTAACCGACCGCACCACGAAGAGTGTGAAAGGAAACATCAGATGAGTCAAATATTCTTTAATTACTCTATGACATATACACCCACCCACACTTGCCGATACCTCACATGGAGTAATGCCATATAGAGCTGCCATTCTTCTCATGTGATATTTCTTTTCACACTGTTCGTGGTGCGGTCGGTGCGATAGAGAATTATTTGACTTAAATTGACTTACACCAGGTGGAATTACAGAAATTCTTTACTTAAATTTTTCATGACGTTTTGATGAAAAACTGTGAAAAACTGTGAAAACTGTTGAAACCCTTCCTTTACACTTTTTTCCACAGCCCTCGGGGTCCTTGAGGTAATTGTCGACAACTGTTGGGCTCCGTCCAATTTTTTTAGCTATTGCGCGGTTACAATATCCTTCAGAACCATGAGCATGTTTGCAACATACTCCAAATATTCATACATTTGCGAGTCCTAAACTTACTTATATTTTAATGAAAACGGTGACATGTTTACTTGCAAAGATGCATACTTTTACATAGAACTATATGCGTGTTTCAGCCAAACATGCATATTCATACGTCGAAGCATTCCACGAACAATTGACGACATAAATCTAAAATACAACAGATCAGTCAACAGAAGAAACACGAAATTGATTTACACACGCATTCAAAAATATTCATGAATCAGTGGATGAAATAATGCCGAAAAATTTAGTTCTGCACTTGCAACAATAATAGCTGAGGCTAAGAACAAACTAGCTTTGTTTTGTTCTATTATTTTGACCTCAAAAAACAAATTAAATAAATAAATGGTGTCTGAATAAGAATGAACTATTTCATTTTAAAATATAAACACGTATTTTTGAAATAGTTGCGATTTTTTTATTGGATTGTAAAGAAGACATGTTCCGATTAAGTATGGAAAAAAATATCTGTCAAATGGCCCCCACGGCTCTGAAGACAGGCCATTACTCTTTCATGGAAGTTTCCATGGCTTTTTCACAAAGATGTAGCTCTATCTCACCGATGACGCGTTGCATCTCGGATTTGAGCTCAGGAATTGTTTCCGGTTTATTCGTATAAACCCGAGATTTCAAAAAACCCCAAAAAAAGAAATCGCGCGGCATTAAATCGCATGATCTTGTGGCCAGTTGACATCAGAATTTCTTGGTGTACTTTGATCTGGAAATCGCTGCTGCAGTAAATCGATTGTTTCACGCGCGGTCTGGCAGGTGGCACGTTCTTGCTGAAACCACATGTCGTCCAGGTCCATGCCGTCAAGTTGAAGCCCCAAGAACTCCGTTATCATATTCCTGTAACGAATGCCGTGCACAGTCACTGCAATTTCGGCGTCATCTTCAAAAAAGTAAGGCCCAATCACGCCACCTGACCAAAATCTCCACCAGACAGTTGCTCGTTGTGGGTGCATTTGTTTCTCATGGGTTTTTCTGCATGATTTTTTCGTAAACGAAAATACAGTTAATGCAAACATTTTTCGTTTTTCGTAATCTTTAATTTTACGCCAACATTTACCATTTATTGTTTGTTGTAATCCTTTTCCGATTCTCACAAACGATTTTATTTATTTATCGTAAGAGAAGATATATATATCATTCAATAACTGTTTGTCCCAATTAAACTCCTCAAACTAAGTTCCTGTCTCTGAGATTTCGTTTGGATGCGGCGAACTTGTTTTGTGTATGTAGCCTTTCACTATATTGTATAAAGGATTCCCCATCTGGAATCAGCTCACCCAAGAGTTCATGCGTTTCAGTTTTCATCAAATTCTGCTAAACCAGACAATTTTTATTTGTGCGTTTTCGCTATAAATAATTCAGGTTGAACAATTTTTGAAGAAATAACCGAAATTGATAATCTGCTGTAACAGCTCACTACGGTACAAATTTTGTTGATGTTGTTTAATTTATATTTTAATTTATATTTCAGTTTTGAGTATGCATTAGCTGTTTATAGAACGTGACAGGTTGTTGATGACTTTGGATTTTCATTGTCGGTTTTCCGTTCCCATTTCATATTTCATCTTTTACCTTTGAAGAGGTTTTCACTTTCTACAGTATTACGAGTATACTGTATTTTGTCTTATGTCATTCTTGTGTCTCGTATGATGACGTGATGGCGTTGCCAGCCTAATAGCGATGAACATGACAATAATGATGTTTATAATAGGGGATGATTACTTTTCTTTAAATTCGCTGTCGTTGCCGTTGTCGTTGTCATCGTCATTGTCATTGTTATTACACATAATTGTCGTTATCTCGCTAACATTCCCGCGAAAACTGATTTAAAATGTAATTAAACGCAAGTAAACCCGGCATTAAGTTCGGCCGGGCTGAAACTTATAACACCCTCCATCCTCATTCCCATTATAAATCACTATACTTTGTAACAGTTTAATCATGAAAATGACAAAAATTCAGTTTTTTTTTAAATCAAATGACAAATTATCCTAGACTTTGTAGTTTCCCAACTACCAGTGAAATCAATAAGCTCATTAAAGTCACGACACATTATCCTAACTGGATCAAGGGACGCATAATTCAAACGCTGAAACTCGATGTGAATGAGCTTATAGTACCTCGGGGGTCTCAATGCGACATTTATGAAAATCTTAGATAACAGAAATTCAGAACATATGTATACATCCATCAATTATCTTCAAAACTGTAATAGAGTTTTTATCATGGTACGTCTACTACTAAGAGTCGGCAATCTGATCAATGCTAGTCTACTGCTATACGAAGGAAGATTATGGTTCGGGTTCCATTCAAGGTTTCTCAGACAAAAAATGAGAAACTGTTTCTGGACCGATTCAATCATATTAACATACAAATTGTACTGAGAGTCCCAAACAACAGATCCATATTCGAGAATAGGGCGGACTAGTGCAGTTAATTATCTTAATTATTTGGACTTCATCAGCAACGCAAATGTGCAAATGTGACATCGACTGTTTGATGCTGGATCCTTCCTCGAAGAGGTCAAATTTCTTTGGAATGTGTCTATTGCCGTAAGATACGACTATGTAGGATTTTGGCAGGGGAATAATTTATATTCTAAATAGGCGAAGTATTACAATAAACAATGATGTGTTGCCGTTGTTTTACCTCTTGTAGTGTTTGAGATAATATGAGTGAAAGTAGGGATATTTTGCACAAAATTATGTATACACAAAGTTAAGTTGAGAACCAGCCTGGTGAGTAGAAGAGGTATTCGATATTATTTCACTTCAAGGCAGACCTTGTCAAAATTTATAATATGCTTATGGCTAATTGACACATACATCCGCATATTTGAAGAAGAAAAAGCTGATGATGGTGGGCAGTCTGGAAGCAACGTGCCTTTGGAAGTTCTGAATCAGAGTCAGATTCGGACGATTCGGACGACGATTTGGATCCACAACTTAAGAGAGTGCGATTTGCAAGTCCAGGGCCTATCAACATTATAAACATAATACGAATAGTTTTTTTATTACTTTTGTAATAGATAGCATAGTATCTCAATGTTGAAGTAAAAAAAAAAACAAATGAAATTAAAAAATTTTCCCGAAATTTTTCAGATTTGCGGCTACCTAAACTGTGTTAAGAATCATTCCTAGGAAATCCATATGTTCTACCTATGGACCTAAAGAGGGGACAAAAAAGGAAAAATCGAATTTGTTTAAGTTTTTTTTTTTGCAATTTTGACCTTGAAGACGAAGTTTTTTTGATTTTATATGTTCACCATTTTTGGTCTTTATGCCGACAGCTACAGCTTTCCCTCAGAGAGTAAATTAAAATTCCGAACGGTTTGCAAGATATGAGCCTGACAAAATGATAACTTTTTTGCACAAATGAATTATCAACGCCTCTATGGGCAACAGCGAGTCATCAAAGCGAGTGAATACTGGAAATCCTCAGAGTGGAGTCATCTATAGAGTATTAAAGAGATCAGCTTCCATCGGCATAACAGGGGAAATGAGGACGTGTCCAGCTGAAGCTCTTAATGCAATGCTTCCTATTATAAAAATTGCCCTTCACATAACAGCTAGTGCGGTCTGGAGTGCTAGCCCACTAAATGCTCTTGGAATCTGGAACAGCAACATGGACATGCGGTAAAACAACAGAAAATCCCAAGAGAACTCTATATAATCACCGATTACTACACCCCCTCATTGACGTTCGACAACCTATTCGATGCCAGGTTTCCCAGAAGAATAGAGTGGGATAAATGGGAACCACTGATAGATTTTGCACGAAACTGATTGTATAGAGTACAGAGATCAGCTTCCATCTGCATAACAGGGGCAATGAGGACGTGTTCAGCTGAAGCCCTTAATGCAATGCTTCCTATTATACCAAATGACCTTCACATAACAGCTAGTGCGGTCTGGAGTGCTAGCCCACTAAATGCTCTTGGAATCTGGAAGAGCAACATGGACATTCGGTAAAACAACAAAAAATCCCAAGAGAACTCAATATAATCACCGATTACTGCACGCCCTCATTAACGTTCGACAACCTATTCGATGCCAGGTTTCCCAGAAGAATAGAGTGGGATAAATGGGAACCAGTGACAGATTTTGCACCAAAGTATTTACGGACGGATCCAAAATGGAATGTGGAACTGGCTCGGGTGTCTTCTCCGAAGAGGCAAGCTTCAATTTATCATTCAAACTCCCAGACAAGTGCAGCGTTTTTAAAGTGGGGGTACTGGCCATCAAGGAAGCCTGCGCCGAACTTATACTACAACGGTGAACAGAGCAAATTTGAATATTTGTTGATAGCCAGGCGGCTCTCCTATCAGTTAAATCTAACAACACTGCATCCAAAATCATTAGTGAATGTAGAGAAAAACTTGCCGAGCTAGGCCGACTGGCCAATGTGGTTCTTACCTAAAGATTCTCTCTTTAAAGAATTACTCTATGCATTAGACTGTCCGGAGTGATGTGGTATGCAAAACGGTGTCCAACCAACCAACCATCCTATGACTTTTTTCCATGTATGGAAGGGTTATCTAGATATCAAGCCTAAAAAAATTATATCTTGATTTATAATATCCCGATGACTTTTAGGGCCACAATTTGTCAGTTACTACTGTTCCTTTCACGTGCTTGTTCGAAGCGTGCCTAACGCGTTTTGTTGGTGAGAGGTGTGGTGTTGCTGGCGGGGTAAACTTTCACGCACGATACGATCATTTGGGGGGAGTTTTAACGTTTATCTTTATTCATTTTCGTATTTCCGCCATTTTGTTTCATAATAATTCTCATGTTCAAGTGAAAAGGTGTACACTTATTTAATTTGTTAATAAATTAACTGAGAATACACAACGAACTCAACTCAGAGAATGGATGAAACATTTTCGTTAATGTTTTTACGTTGCTACAATGAAAACTTCCGTATATCAGACAATTTGGTAGTCGCTGCACCGAAAAATTTCATACATGATTTCTTTGACAATTTTTCAATTCGTTACTGCAAGAACATACTTTTCGTTCCTGCAACAATTTTATTTAATTTGAATTGCGTAGGAAAATGGGTTAAAAATTAAAAAAAGGAAGTGCATGCGATTTAAACTATTGATATTTGGTGTATCTCTAACTTGTTATTGATTCTTTTTATTATTTATTTTGGAGTTTTGCCAACATTTCTAGTTGACGAAACAATTTCGTTATTGAAATGAAACTAAGAAGATAAAGAGAGAAAAGCAGTCAAAAAATTGCGTGAGCGTAAAAAAGAGGCCAGCAATAGGAAATGGTGAGCGTGAGTGCTGGGTCACGTACACATCTTAAATCAGTTCATTTGCAACAACCGAAAGTGGTAGACATATTTCTCCGCCGAAATAATTTAAATAAATTTTTTAAAAGAGAATAATTAGTTCAACTAAGTACAGTAATAATATTTTATTCGGAAAAATAAATTATGTGTTTGCTGTGATCGTTTGTGTAAATTGAGTGTCTATAAATGAAATAGATACACAAACAGAATGCAAGGAGCAACACGACAGCAAATAAAGTGACCATCGATAGAAGAAAAACTACCCCGAAATATGTAACTGAACATTTGTGTGTGCGTATGATCGTGACGGTACAAATCGTAACAAAATGTTTGTATTTTAACCATAATTCGGTCACACTTGTTTCGCTGTGTTGGTATTTGGGTTCGAAGTCAATAAAAAGAAAGAAGTGAAATGAACAAAGTGTTTCAAGTAAGGCGATCATAAAAAGTAACAATTTAACGTACAATGAAATAAATCCAATTGAACTTTTAACAAATTTGGGTAAAATAAGTAAAAGAGCAGTTGAAGAAAATGTTTACAGAGCGATCAGTGGCTTAATTACGGGGAGATGTGGCGCTATAATTGAATGACAGAATCCTCAATACAACCGCAATTGCATAATTTAAGAAACAATGATGAGGTTCTCTGATAAAAAAATTTTTTAACATAGATCAATTGCTGTAATGAAATCCATACAGGAGTAGAGCTTATGATCATGGTGAGTACAGACATATGTACGTATATATGTGCATATCTTAAACAGAAATATTAATAATAAATTCCTCATATTTGTTTTTAATTGCAGGACCTGAGTACAACGGCCTCAATAACACACAATCCCTGGACTACCATAATCTTTCTCCAGACGAGTGGATGAATGGATATAATATATTTAGCAAATTCAGACTATTTTCGAAACAAAAATTAAAAATTTTTTTATCAAAACACCTGCAATGTAATACTAACAGAGTATTTATGTATAATAAACAATAAATAATTTCAAACACACTTTAACACATTCATTACAACAATGAAACAAAATCATTGCTGCAATGAAATAAGTTCATAGCAGCAATGAACCAAATTCATAGCAGCAATTAAACAAATTCATAGCTGCAAAGAAACAAATTAATCGCAGCTATGAATTGCAGAATTGGTTTCATTACAGCAATGAAATAATTGCATTGCAAGAACGACACTTATCCACTGCAGCAATGAAACAATCTCATTGCAGCAACGAAACAAATTCGTTGCAATAATGAATGAAATTCATTGCAGCAACAACCATACATTCTTCGCAGTGACGAACAATTTGCTGTTGATGAACACATTTTCGTAGCGGGAATGAAACTGTACGTTAGCTCAATTTCGACGACGAAAGTTGTTGGGGTGATGAACATTTTCATCCCTGTGACGATGCTTTTCCGTTCAGTGTGATAAATTCAATTATAATATACCACTTTTACAAATTTTTACGAATGTATGAATGAGAGAGATTAGCCGCCTAAACGTCAAAAACTGCAGGGGTTGTTGCAAGCCAAATCGCACAATGTAATCTTATCATGATTTACGTAGGCTTTTTTATAGAGAATAGTCTGATAATTGCACCCTGACAAGCGTAATCTAAATATGGACTTAGTTTCAGCAGAAAGCATATGGACATATCATTTGAATAGAAATATATCTCCGAATATGACTACAATTTCGTTTTCAATTCTGTCAAATTCGAGCCCGAAGACAGGGTTCTGTACCCGCAGAAGTTGAAACTGAAACATTCTAAATGGAGTTTTTTTAATTTAAACAAATATTTCTTCTAAAACAAAATAAGTATAAGAACAACGACGTACTGTATAAGTATACAGTTTAGGTAATTTCTTTGTTATTTCAAATGATATTGAACTCGAAGTGGAGTCATGTAATTTCAAAATGGTGAAGTTGTCGTTGGAACAGAGTCGTGGATATTCAAATTGCTGGCGTCGAAATCGCAGCGCAGTCTTTGATTTTTAAATTGATGGATCGGAATCGTCCAATTTTGGGCCGATCCTAGACCCATTTTCTTTTATTGGCTATTTTACAACCTCATGTTGTCAGATGCCTTACACATTTTAATTAAGCAAACAATTAAATAAATTTTAACATATTTCTCCAACTGGCTCTATCCTTCGCAATTTCTCGCCATTTGATAACACCAAGGATACGAAGGGATGTTTTGGCCTGGTCTTACCACCGCAGTCTTGGTCGTTCTCTTTTCCTGCATCCATCGGGTACGTTATCGAAAGCGTTTCGCTCTGGCTCATATTTATCCATTCTGATAACATGGCCTAGCCAACGCAATTGACCTAATTTGATTCGTCTAGTTATGTCCACGACGGAGTACAAATTGTATACCTCCTAGTTCCTGTCCTCTCGAAAACTCCCATGTGTTTTCCATCCGCTTGCGATGTGACTTAGGTTTCGGAGCCATAAGCCACGACTGGTAAAATTAAAGTCTAGTATATCTAGGCCTTTGCCCGTCGAGAGAGAGAGCTTTGTTCCTGAACCGCTTGCTGAGCTCAAATTAGCATCTATTTGCCAGCACATTTCTCCTATTTATTTCCAGGCTGATATTATTGTCTTTTTTCACGGCGCATCCAAAATAGATAAATTTATATACCACTTCAAAATTAAATCGGTTGTCGACGTTTAAGTGCGGACCCAGTCGTGAGGTTTGTCTAGTCGTTGACACAATCAATTTTGTCTTGTCCTCATTAACAGCAAGATTCAGCGGGTTCGATTCCTGAAAATACTGCAGTAACCTCTCGCAAATTATGCTCAATGATGTCTTTGTCGTCAGCACACGCCAACAATATATGGCTTTTCGTATTCATAGTTTTGTTCACATTCATCTTCACCTTCACCCTACAGCCCTGGTCTAAAGTGTTAATCATTAAACTTTTTACAAAATAGTTAGATCCATTTGGACTCTTATACGCGAAAAATTAAAAAAATAAAATTAAACGTCTACACCAAATTTAGTTATCACAATTTTTTTTTTACCAAAATACCTATAACTAACTTATCTACCGTGAACCGGAAAGTGGGAAAAATGTCAAATTGAGGTTGCCTCATTTTTTGGAAAATTAGTATAACACTGTGTGTAATTTTTTAAGTCATGGCAAAATAACCATATACGGACACCACTACGTGATAAAAGACTAAAAAAAAAGACCCGTGTCTCCCAATTTTTCCCAAAGTCATGCACTTTTTTTTTATGGGCCGCCAAAGATTTGGGGCCTCGGTATCATTGTCGTAAAAATGTGATCATTTTCTCAGGCTCATATCTTGCAAACCGTTCAGAGTTAACCCTTGTTTTTCGACGAAGTGGAATTGACCGGTGAAAATTACACACCTAATACAGTGTGTCGCCAATGTTATAACAATCTCATGGCATGGTTGAGTGGAGGCAGAGGTACTATGAAGTATTGTAAGCCGGTAAACTGGATTAATCGCCCAGGTGATCATGATGCAACCAGTTGCTATGCATGCGTAAATTACACATGTCGTCTAAATCGACATTCTGAGAAAAACAAAATTTATAAAGCTACTGCAACAGCCACACTATCAGTGCTTGCACCTGAAAATTTTGTATCACCAAGGCCGCCAACTCCAGATCGTACTACAGAATTTACAGCAATGAGTACAGCAAGTGGTGTCCACTTCGTCGAAAAACAATGTATATGCTCTTTTGAATTCACTAGTTAAAAGATTCTTTTCCTTCTGAAATCTTGTAGATGTTTTTTTTCTGGTTTGATGACCGCAAACGTAGCAAAATAAATCAATATTTTCACACTGCATATTGAAATTGTCAGTTTCCAATGTTGTGTGCGAATTATGCTGTAGCACTTTCACTTTTTTACTTTCACTTTCACTTTATAACTTTCACCGCTGAGCTCTCGTTGACGTCGCGCTGTGTAATGCCTCGATGTGAGCGTCGTGTCGCTTTTATATTGTGTGCTGCGTCCCTTGTTGCGTGTGCTGAGCTTACTGCATTGCCTGTGCTGCTGCTGTCGGTGCATGATCGCGTGATACCTAAGCGCTACCTAAACGGTGTTAACCGTTGGACAAACACTTGGTTCTGGCCAGGCATATTTCATTTTTTGCTACCTATGGACCTGAACAGGAGTAAAAGGTAAAAAAAATGAAATTAAAAACTTTTCGGCAAATTTTTCACTTTTCCTTGCTACCTAAACAGTGTTAAGAATCATCTCTAGGAAGTTTATATGTTCTAGAAATTTGTTTATTGAGATCTTAGGTAAATTTTTGTAGTTGATTGTTTCCTTGAATTTTGAACGGTTTGCTATCTATGGACCTGAACACGGGAAAAAAGGTAAAAAAAAATCGAATTTTTTTAAGTTTTTTGCGATTTTGATCTGGAAGGTGAAGTTTTTTTGATTTTATATGTTCTACAACTTTTCCTCAGAGAGTAAATCGAAATTCTGAACGGTTTGCAAGATAAGAGCCTGAGAAAATGATCACATTTTTACGACAATGATACCGAGGCCCCAAATCTTAGGCGGCCCATAAAAAAAAAGTGCATGACTTTGGGAAAAATTGGGAGACACGGGTCTTTTTTTTTTAGTCTTTTATCACGTAGTGGTGTCCGTATATGGCTATTTTTTTTCGTGTTGCACTGTGTAATTGTTCTGAATGGTATAGTAAAAAAAATTTTAAATTGAGAGTTTTTTTTTTTGGTTTGGTTAGACGTATAGAGACGCCAACTATCTCAGTAAATTTCCAGCATTTGGTGTGTTGCAGATGGGTGGTTGGATGTTGGAAAGTATTGCTTTAATAATACCAGATAGAGTGGCTCAAACCATCCAACAATAAATCAACAACGGCATTTCGACTTGTGCGTTAAAATACGTTTAAATTTCATCAAAACGACATGAAAAATGTATGCTAAAAATTTTTGTAATTCCACCTGGTGTTTTTTTTTTTTTTTTTTTTCAAAATATATTTCTATCGCACCGACCATACCACGAATAGTGTGAAAGGAAATATTATATCATGTTTAAAATTGTTTTCAAAGTTTTTTTATTTTATTTACCTTAGTATCTGAAAATTTTTAGTTAAATGAATTTTAGCTTTTATATGTATATTTTAACTTTTAAGATATATTTCGCTTGTTGAAAATATATTTTAAGCGAATTTTTTTTTTTTTTGTAAAATAATGATTAGAACAAGATGAGATAGTAGATAGTTATAAAAAATTACATAAAGGTCTTAAATTATTGTTCTAGTTGAAAATGCAGTTTGAGCTACTTTTATTTGCACGTCTTCCACTTTCGAAGATTCGAATTGCATAATTACTCATAGAAATGTACATTGTAAAACATGAACCTGTATTTTGTAGCCCGATAACACACCATCGCATCTAAGGAAACCTAGGAACTCTTCTATTTAATTAATTTTGAATACTTCTCTTTAATAATACATTTAAAAAAAAACTGGTAGATAAATTTTAATTTTTCGGTCAGGGTGGACCTTTCTGTGGAAATGCCCATATAGAAATTATTTACTACACTCAAAATAATATGTGAGTAAACACAGCAGAAAAGTCTGCTGAAAAGGGGAAAGAAAACATATTTGTTATTTCATCAAACATAGGTTTGTACTTTCAGCAAAGAGTATGTCAATTAGTTTTATGAACCCTGCAACAAGTTAGTTGTTATGACAGTACATTTGCTATAATAACAAAAAAATTGCATGCTGATAACTAGCATACCGAGAGCTTATATTCAATACCAGCTATACGCAAAAACACAATTTTTTAGTAGAAGGAAAAAACAGTTTATTTTCCGAACTCTCGAAGATTGAAGTAAATTTTCTTTTAGTATTTTTGTTAAATATTATTAGTGGGTACTGCATACAAAAATTATTTAAAGATTCAATCTTCGAGAGTTCGGAAAATAAACTGTTTTTTCCTTCTCCTGAAAAATTGTGTTTTTGCGTATAGCTGGTATTGAATATAAGCTCTCGATACATTGTTTGCTATTAATAGTTAACTTTATTTTTTGAGTGTAGATATGGTCTCCGGCTATTAATCCAAGATGTTGCAAACGGATTGACAACGCCTTTACTCACAGCCTACATTGTAGGGTATAACTAACATATCTGGCTGTTTGTTCTCCTTTGCCCTGTGCATTATATACAAAATCGTACTATAATCTAATTGTATCTGACAACTCAGCTAAGCTCTCTTGAATCGTCTCATCACAGTTTAACCTTTTTTCAAACACATTTTTAAATGGATACAAGGTAAATGAACACAATGTTTATACATTTAACGCTAAGAGCAAAAGAAACATGAAATTTAAGAATCAACGCAAAGCAGATACTATATACATTTTTATTGCGATGGGATATTTATGTATATTATAATTTAATTTTAGAGGGCGTGCAGGCTAAAATAGAATATATGTGTTCTTTGTGAATGTAAACCAAAATGTATGTGTATATGAGGCGTCCAGAAGACAAGCCGATCATTTCCACTTCTCCAAAATGTGGATCTTCTTAGCGTCCGGGGGTTAAAAATAAGCAAAACTTTTTGTTAAAAAAAATTGCAGCAACATGGGTAAATGTATCAGTGAGTGTTAAATTTGGGGTTGGTCTATGGATTAAATATATTTTCTTTTAGTATCCAATCCGAGTAACTCAATAATAAATGAAACAATGAATGTAAAAAATCAAATCCATAAATAAATAAAAATTGTAATCACACTCAAAAAAATTTTAACTAGTTTTAAGTTAAAATTAACTAAAACTGAGGAAAACTGATATTCGCATGGAGCCAAAGATTTTTTAGCAAAATATCAGTTCATGAATTTCCTTGGGTTTAGTTCATAGTTTGAACTGGGAGTTAGTTCAAATTTCGTTGCCAAAACAAGCAGCTCTCACTATTTATACGGGTGATGCAGGAAGTTCCGGACAATTTTCCCCAGCGTATTCCTTGACGCATTTCATGAAGAAAAGTCCACTTGGCAGCGGGTTCAAAATTTTCGGATAGGCGGTCGGAGGGTAGTAGGGTAAAGTTGCTAACTTCTGAGCCAGTAGTCGGATTTTTTTGGAAAGGCCTTTAAGTGGCCTTTCAGAATCAATAAAAAAAGTGGAAAAAAGTCAAATCGCCGAGATACAGAGCTTTCGGAAGAAAAATTCACATAACCTCAATTTTCTCAGCCAGATGGCAGGTAACTTAGAGATAGTCATACCTCTTACCTGTCCAAAATGACCTAAACGAAGCCCAGAGGTCTTACCGTTCCAAAGTTATGACCATTTTACTGAAATGCAAAAATGTTTGTTTTTGTTTTTGGAAGCGAAATAACAGCACACATTTATTTGTTTTTGTAAATTAACACGTTTAAGATTTTATTTTATTGAAATTGTTGGCTAAAGAATCAAACACATGACGAAAAAAAATATTTGCTGTTAAAGGAAGTTTTCAATGCAGTTCCCATTTTCTACTAAGCACAATTGCAGCCGTTTGCGAACCACATCCGCCACGTTTAGTTCACTCATCATTTCACGAACTTTCACTGCAGCTTCCTCAATGCGTGCAAGTAACTGCTCACGATTGTGGATCTGCACAGAATACACACAATCTTTCATGTAGCCCCACAAAAAGAAATCAAGTGTCGTGAGATCTGGAGATCGTGGCGGCCAGGCGATTGGTCCAGCTCGTCCAATCCAACGTCGAGGGAAATCGGTGTTAAGCCAATCCGGCACAATAAGCCCGTAATGCGCTGGATAACCATCTTGTTGGTAGAAACCATTATTTCGTACCGCAAGAGGTACTTCCTCCAGGATTTCTGGCTTGACTTTTTGCAAACAAACCAAATAATTTTGCGAATTTAACCTGGGCGGAAGTACTTTTGGCCCAATCAAGGTGTTGTCGATGATGCCAGCCCAAACGTTGACAGCAAATCGGTGTTGAAATGCTCTTTCTTTCTTGTTGTGGGGATTGTCATGGGCCGACCACTGGCTCAGAAGTTAGCAAATTTACCCTACTACCCTCCGACCGCCAATCCGAAAATTTTGACCCCGCTGCCATTTCGCACCCTTGCATTTTCGGACATGGTCCTAGTGGATTTTTCTTCATGAAATGAGCCAAGGAATACGCTGGAGAAATTTGTCCGGAACTTCCTGAATCACCCTGTATAATGCAAAAAAGTGCGCTAAAAATAAATTGGTATCAAATTCGGTTGGAGTAATCGAATGTGGCATCAATTCAGGTGCAGCATCCGAATTTGACATCAATTCGGTTGGAACTATCGAACTTGTTATCGAACCTGTACGAATGAAGGAAAATAAATCATCACTTCATAATAAAAAAAAATTAAAATTCTTTTCTGACACTTTCTAAATACTGTTGTAACAACATCTAGTTCGGTTGTGTCTACCTCTAATTCGGTTTTGCCAACCTCTAATGGGGTTGTGTCAACCTCTAATGAGGTTGCGTCAACCTTCGTTCAGTTTTGTCAACCTCCAGTTAGGTTGTGTCAACCTCTAATTCGGTTTTGTCAACCTCTGAGGTTGGGTCAACCTCTAATGAGGTTGTGTCAACTTCTAATTCGATTGAGACAACCTCTAAATTCGGTTTCGGCTATCGCAACCGAATTTTTCTGTGAGTGTACGAACTGTTAGACCGAAGTACGAAGCTTCCCTGCACTGCGTAGTCCGATCCACTGACCAAGTGATAATAAACGTATGTGATTCTTTGGATAACCGTGTCGTATGGTTAAATACCCTAACTTCTGGAATGAGGCCATGTATCCCAAAGTAACACTTTCCATGAAAATATCAGTGGATTACCGATACACAGCTAACATTTCGCCGTTGCTCCAAGGAGACAACAGGGTAGGGCACACTGCTATCGCAGTTCAACATCAACGCTCTCTTGTGTACACTGCCCAGAAGCTCCAAGGTGGAGCTTAGGAGCCCCAGCCGAAATTTGAGATTTATATTCCATTTTCGGCCAAATATAACTAGTGTAGATATTAAGGAGATCGGATGGCGGGAGTAGTCTTTTACACCCCTATTCCAGCGCATGTCACACTGCAATTTCATGCCCACAACATCAAGAGCTTCCGATTCCTCAATATCTATACCACCCATCGAAATCGATGACACTCTCCAGTCCACAGTGCGTTTGTGCGATATTCTGCAACACTGGGTTTTACGTGCATTAAACTCGACACAGTTTGCCTGACCCCACTCAGTAACCAAATGCAAATCATGATTCAGTGAATCATTCATTGTCTATCTCTCTCTGCACCTCGGAAAGACAAGGTCGACGATCAAACAAATGTGAGTGGCATAAATTACTGTCATCAGCGAAGGTGCAGATAGGGTTCGCAGTCCAACTAAGGAAGTCATTGTCGAAAATCGGAGAGACAGAAGGGGAAAGAACAGAGCCTTCTGATTCCCCCGCATTAATCCTATACTTATCAGAAGAAACTCTATAACAACTCGTATAGAACGGTCTGTGAGAAAGCTCGAAATAAAACGATTAGCATTAAACTTAGATATGAGTGCCTCGTACCAACCTCTATCAAAGGTTTCAGAAATGTGTGAAGTCCATGTACAGACCAACTCCACTGGTCGGTGAAGAACGCCATCAGATAACCAGTAGAACGGTGTCTGCGGATGCCATACTGTCCATCACTAAGTTGACCGTTAAGTTCTAGATAATTCTCCAAGTGGTAATTTATCATGGTCTCCAATACTTTTGAGAGTGTAGAACATATCGAAATAGGCCGATAGTTACCTGGGTTAGTAGCCGCTCCCTTTCTGGGGATCGGCTGAACATCGGAAGATGTTATTCAAAATTCCATTCGGGCTTGGAAACTTTCGAAAGTCGAGCTCATTAAGAACCTTTCTAATTCCACGCGTTCGAAAAAATATATGAGGCATCGGACAAAATACTTTTCCGATCATGGGGAGTGATTTACAGCTATCTGGGAGAGTTGAGTTGTTTGATTGAGTTGAAGGTTTATGCAACTGACACCTTCTGAAGTATATAGTGTATGATCTTAGAAATGTTTTCAAATCCTGCTTTAATCGAAAGTGAATTAAGTAGACGAACGCAACCCTTCCAACAAAATTGTGTTGCGCATTCACAATTTACAGATTCAGAATGTAGATTCAGAATGTAGAAGAGATGACGACACGATACGTGATGATGCTGTGGTTAACACCGATACTGTGCCGGAAATGGAAGAGTAGGGACTGCAGTATAGGTGGTTCCAAAAGGGCTGTGCAACTACACATAAATCTCGCACGACAATGGACCATTTGAAGGATGCGTAGCTCGGTCAGCTAGTGTATCGCTTTAGGGATTTCTAGTGGCAGACAAGATCACCTCGCTTCGCCGCTGTAAACTTCTTTATGTGCGTTAAGATAAATTCGTATTTAAAATAGCAAAGACACAAACAAATTTACTTAGCAGAGCTCTGTTATAGAACTAACAGAGCACTGTTACTCACTTTATTTTAAAGATAAATCGGCAGTTTATTGCTTTTTTCAATTAAATAATCGATACAGAATTTTAAACTACAGTAATTACTAAAAATACACTCCAAGCTAAATATATTTGCTGCACAAACTAATATATATGCAACCAAATCCCAAATATATGTATATGCAACCAAATCCCAAATATACTCGAAAAATTGGAAGAGCTTGTCACTCAAAGTTCTCGCCAGAACGATGACAGTTCGGTAAAAACAGCCGAAATGACCGTCAATAAGGGCATCCAAAAACTAATAACTAACATTTTTTTAGGAAATTATATCGACTCAGTGTGGAGATATAGCAATACAACCTAGGTTGAGATTTTATGGGCCACCCACTTTTTGTAATTGGACGACTGCGACTTATATGAGTATAATTTGGAGATATTCAGAAAACTTTAAACCACAAAATTATATTTATTTGCTGTTATGTGACATGCCATCATCTTGGCCGTAGGTAAAATGCAAAACCATGTGACGTGCCATCATCTTGGCCGTAGGTAAAATGCAAAACCATGGTGGGCTGGGTTAGCCTTCCGCCACCGTTATATTGGCAATGAAAATACAAAATGAGAATGAGATACATTAAACCCACATATTGACGACCCCTGTAAACTTTGTAAGAACCACTGTTTACGGATATGCACCAGTGAATGACGAAAAGCCCATTTAGAGTACTTCCCAAGTACAACTGACGAAACAAGTGTGAAAAGTAAATGTTGAAACCAAACACCACACACAATTTACCCACATGGGGTACAACCTAAATATGTTAAGTATTAATAGCCGACAGGGCATCTCACACTCATGCATGTATGTATCCAAGTAAAAATGGTGCGCATCAAATTGTTAAATTGCCTTTTTCATAACGCATTTTAACGTGAATTTTAAGAGAAAAGACAAGAGTATGAGGTGTGTATTCTAGAGTACTTAAGTATTTTTTCAAGTATGTAGTGAAGTATATTTTCGTAGTACACGTTTATCTGCGACTGTTGTAAATGATTCTAAACTATTTCTTGGTTTCTCAAGGAAGATAATGTAACAACTTGGTTTTATGTGACAAATTATTTGAAATAAAGTGTTTGTACCTACTTATATATTAATTTAAAAATGTTGTGTTTTATTTACCCGTTTATTCTATAAAATGAACAAAACGTAAAGCACAATGTACAAAGTAAATTTTTTCTTTTAGTAGGTAGAAATGAATTAACCCAAAGTTTAAAATCGTTTAATTATGTGATTTTACTTGATACTACATAAATAGCAAACACACGCACATAAAGAATACACACATTTAAACCACTACAAAGCGACAACAACTCCCCTGCAGTATTGGTAATCGACTCTACGCTGATGAGTTCATCGACTACCACAAACCTTTCGTCGACTACTCGCTAAACTACCAGCAATGCTTTTGAGCGGCGAATTTAACAAGGCGATGTCCGCTTTGGTATTGCCTTACTGTTCGTCGATTACTTCATCGGTAACATTTCGTCGACGCATTTATCGGTAACATTTCGTCGACGCATTTATCGGTAACATTTCGTCGACAGGTTAAGAAAAACAATAGAAAATCTCTGGAGACACTACCTTACAGATTACCACTGAGTACCAATGTAATCGGCGATGTAGTCAATGAAAAATCAATGGCGATGTAGTCGATGAAATGTTGCCAGCCACTACTTGTGAAACTGCAGGGTCATTAAGGAACCACACCATAGAGTAATACTTAAGAGTTTCCACTTCTCTCTTTGATGCCTCTTCATGACGACGAGGTAGTAGGCCATTTCATCGAGTTTTGATGTGTTAACATCTATAGGCGCAGGTAGGGACTTAACTCACAAAGTGAATACATCCAGACACAGTTTGTCCGACTGCGATCACACATATTGTCCGTCTTCGATCACACAGTCTGTTTTTCGTTAAACTCCTCCGAAACGGCTGGACCGATTTGTATGAAATTTTGTGTGCATATCGGGTACGTCTCAGAATCGGCCAATATCTATTTTTCATACCCCTAAATGACAAGGATGACCCACCCCTATATAGAACACAGGTTGTCCGACTACGAAAAAAAACACACACTGATGTAGCGGCAGCGAACATAGAGTAAACCCATACTAGAGATAATGTTTGGCTCATCTGACGTTTCCTTTCACACTCTTCTTGATGTTGTCGGTGTGATAGAAAGATGTTTGACGAAAAGTGACATACAGCAGGTGGAATTACAATAAATTCTTGCTTTAATTTTTCATATCGTTTTGGTGAAAAACTGTGAAATTTAAATGTGTTTTAAACTTTTTTTATTGACTGTTATTGTTAGCATACATTTGTGTTGTCTTTAACACAATAATTTTAACACACAAAACTAAATGCCGTTGTTGGTATTTTGTTCGTTGTTTTGAACCATTGCCTCTATCTGGTAGTATTGAAGCAATTCTTTTCGACATCCAACGTAAACATCACACCAGGCCAAATGTCATAAATTTGCTGAGAACTGTTAAGTCTAGTATAGTAATTAGTCTATGATTTTGTCCCTTTAAGATTTAAATTTAAATTTGTCTGTGTTGAATTAGTTTGGCTTGAGGTCATAAAATGAAAATTGTCAATCATGCAAGTTCAGGGTTGAGCTTTTAACAGTTACCAGAGCTTAACTAAGTATACATTTGTTGTCCATTTAGTGCACTAGGAATATACGTATATGCATATTACATACGAAAAATGAATCTCTGGCTACTGCTACATTGGGAGTTATGTCGATATAGACTTTAAACTTCGTGTTACTTTGAAAACCCATCAACCCCGCAGATACCGAAAAGTGACTAATTAAATATTAAAGTGCTGAATCAGAAATCTATTGTATATATTAGAGACCTGCATGAGTATACATTTTCACACATTCAAATACATTCATGTTTTTTGAATGTGTTAATGTTCTCATTCTAGCGATTAGAATGCGATAAATACAACTATTCTTCTCAGCGGGTTGCATTGGGTTCGAAACACAATGAAACCGAGCATAGAGAGTTCTTGTATGAAGGAGTATTAACTAGACTGAGTAAAAGGTCTTTAGAGACAAGCATAACTATTCGAATAATGAGATGTATTCATGAGACATATTAAAAAAAGCGTAACTAAAGCAAATGCTGTTTTGGTATGATTTGAAGATATAATACCTTTGGAATAAAGAATATGATTAAAATCAAGTCAATTTTAGAAATGTAGCACTTATGACTCACTAGGTTTGATATCGAAGTTGAATGTTTCAAAATTTGTTTGCAGTTATTGCAACTGACATATTTTATTTCTTTGCCGTCTCCATCCACAATTAAGGAAAAAACTTCCCAAACTTTGCTGCGGCCTTTTTCCTCCTTCAAAACGAGTTCACCCCTTGAAATTCGCGAAACTACATATTTTTAATGATTAATAAATTATTTTTAAAATAATTTACTTCATCAATTTCCATTTTCTAATATATACATATTTTTGGAGTTAAACTCATAAAACACGAATATTTATTTCTTTAGTCTTCACACAACGTCGCTGATCTTTTCATTGACGAGACAGCAACTGAGACGCATTACCACACATAATTTACCGTTTTTTCATTCGAATAGTTCTTATGTATTCGAAAGGTTTTTAGGTGTGCGAAGTTAGCCCCCCATTTTTGGAAATAAATATTTTTGAAGATTGTTCTGAATTGTTCTAGGATTGTTCTACATTGTTCCAAAACAATGATTTTCTAAAATATAATTTGTACCGGTAAATCGAAAAAAACCAATATTAAACTTTGCACCCCATTTTTGGAAAAACGAAATTTTTGCGGTTGTTCTGGGTTGTTCTAGTTGTTCTAAACATTGTTCCAAAACGATGATTTTCTAAAATATAATTTGTACTGGTAAATCGAAAAAAACAATTTTAAAGTTACACCCCACTTTTGTAAACAAAAAATTTTTTTCCAGTTGTTCTAAGTTTTTCTAAGTTTTTCTAGGTTGTTCTAGTTGTTCTAAACATTGTTCCAAAACAATGATTTTCTAAAATATAATTTGTACCGGTAAATCGAAAAAAAAAACAATTTTAAAGTTGCACCCCACTTTTGTAAAAAAAAAATTTTTTGCAGTTGTTCTAAGTTTTTCTAGGTTGTTCTAGTTGTTCTAAACATTGTTCCAAAACAATGATTTTCTAAAATATAATTTGTACCGGTAAATCGAAAAAAAACCAATTTTAAAGTTGCACCCCACTTTTGTAAAAAAAAATTTTTTTGCAGTTGTTCTAAGTTGTTCTAGGTTGTTCTAGTTGTTCTAAACATTGTTCCAAAACAATGATTTTCTAAAATATAATTTGTACCGGTAAGTCGAAAAAAACAATTTTAAAGTTACACCCCACTTTTGTAAAAAAAAATTTTTTTGCAGTTGTTCTAAGTTTTTCTAGGTTGTTCTAGTTGTTCTAAACATTGTTCCAAAACAATGATTTTCTAAAATATAATTTGTACCGGTAAATCGAAAAAAAAACCAATTTTAAAGTTACACCCCACTTTTGTAAAACAAAATTTTTTTGCAGTTGTTCTAAGTTTTTCTAGGTTGTTCTAGTTGTGTTAAACATTGTTCCAAAACAATGATTTTCTAAAATATAATTTGTACCGGTAAATCGAAAAAAACCAATTTTAAAGTTGCACCCCACTTTTGTGAAAAAAAATTTTTTTCCAGTTGTTCTAAGTTTTTCTAAGTTTTTCTAGGTTGTTCTAGTTGTTCTAAACACTGTTCCGAAACAATGATTTCTAAAATATAATTTGTACCGGTAAATCGAAAAAAAACAATTTTAAAGTTGCACCCCACTTTTGTAAAAAAAAATTTTTTTGCAGTTGTTCTAAGTTTTTCTAGGTTGTTCTAGTTGTTCTAAACATTGTTCCAAAACAATGATTTTCTAAAATATAATTTGTACCGGTAAATCGAAAAAAAACCAATTTTAAAGTTACACCCCACTTTTGTAAAAAAAAATTTTTTTGCAGTTGTTCTAAGTTTTTCTAGGTTGTTCTAGTTGTGTTAAACATTGTTCCAAAACAATGATTTTCTAAAATATAATTTGTACCGGTAAATCGAAAAAAACCAATTTTAAAGTTGCACCCCACTTTTGTGAAAAAAAATTTTTTTCCAGTTGTTCTAAGTTTTTCTAAGTTTTTCTAGGTTGTTCTAGTTGTTCTAAACACTGTTCCGAAACAATGATTTTCTAAAATATAATTTGTACCGGTAAATCGAAAAAAAAAACAATTTTAAAGTTGCACCCCACTTTTGTAAAAAAAAATTTTTTTGCAGTTGTTCTAAGTTGTTCTAGGTTGTTCTAGTTGTTCTAAACATTGTTCCAAAACGATGATTTTCTAAAATATAATTTGTACTGGTAAATCGAAAAAAAAACCAATTTTAAACTTGCACCCCATTTCGCGAAGAGAGATCGCGAACCCGCTCATTTACCAAAAAACTCTGTTCTCAGAAAGGCAAAACAGGAGCGCGAAAATATGGATATCGGTCTCAAAGGAACAAATCCGATGGAGAATCTTCAAATAATGAAGTACGAGAGACATGCTGGTGCAATTCATTCCATTGGATTGGACCCTGTCTACGTCCACTACTGAACGCCACAGCAAATGGCTATCTACTTGGCAAACTCCGAACGTATTTGTATCGATGGAACCGGTTCCTTGATTAAAAAAATGCAGAAGCCAACGGGTGAACTTTGTCCTCATATTTATTTGTATCAGATTGTCGCCGAAACCGCGTTATCTAAGGTACCGGTTTTTCAGATGCTGAGCGCTTCGCAAAACACCAACTCTGTGTGCTATTGGCTAAACGAAATCATAAGAATCGGTACTACACACAGGTCTAATTTCCCGTTGCCGAAACAAGTCGTGTGCGATTTCGATAAGGCGCTGATGGGTGGGGTAGCGAGAGCCTTTGGGCAATGTCGAGATCTCAACGATTATCTATCGAAGTGTTTCGACTGCCTTACCGAGTCATCGGAACAATTGCCCTCGTGCCATCTACGATTGGATGTGTCGCATTATGTACATATGATTTGTCGGTGGGAGACGCTATCGAAAATCCATCCTCTTGCTCGAACTCTGTACATAATGGTCATGTCCCATCTGACAAAAATCACCGATTTCGACGAGTTTCGCGATGTCGTAAAATTGGCCATCATACTTTGCAACAGCCCAGAGTATGGGAGCGGTATCGATGGCTTACCCTCTTTGGCTGAAGAAGCGTTCCGACAACTGCGTCGCATCACCAGGGGGGAACACGATCCAATAGTAACCCTACTGATGGATCATACTAATGTAGGTAAGGTAACTACAGACTGTCCTCAAACAGCGACGAAAGGTGATTTTGAAGCGCCCGAAACGGAACCTGAAATCGATAACGAGGTGAGTAATCCCAACGAAATCCCACAAACGCTACGTGAATGGGCATCAGTCTTTTTCGAAGAGGATGTCGCGCAAAAAATTAAGACGCTTCTGCATTACTTCCCGCTCTACACCGGAGTAATGATACCGATTTTCGGGTTTGGCACTTCAACGGCTACTTCATCTGCGGTGGAGGGAGAATTTAACGACGTAAAGCATCGTCTGCTTCACGCCAAGCCTCGCCCTAGAAGAATGGACAAATTCGTCGATACTCACCTGAAATCGTTCCCGGGACGGATGAAGCTAGCAAAGGCCGAGGAACATGCTTCGCAAAAAGTCGACGTGCCGGAAACGGTAGTTGCAAATGAAACGGTTCTTGAAGAGGCAGAAGTAGCGATTTTTGAGAATTCAGAAGCAGCTAAGCTCGACGAGATACCATTGGCTAGCTGCGTCGAAACCGAATCGAGAGAATGTGATCTCGGAGTATGCGACCCCTCAAAAAGCGCGTCACCGAGTAACATAGCGATTAATGTGCCGATAGTCGAGTTGAATCTCTCGGGCGAAAAATCGATCACATCTGCAGAATCATCGCCGAAAAGAAATTTCGAAAGAATCGCCGAACCTTCAGAGTCAATTGAAGAAGAATTGCACGAGCTAAGAATCGAGCATAATTGGCGAAACAAAAACGAACCGGCGGAGCCAAGAAAAGGACGAAAAAGGAAGTATTTGGATCCACATCTCGAGCTAGAGGTAGCAACGGATAGCCAGAGACGAAAAGCAGCCATGATCCTTCTTCCGAACGCGAACTTATGTTCATCGTTTCAAGAGAAACGAAAAAGATTTGTCGTATCGAATACATGTGGCTTCGATAGTATTCAGCAACTACTGTTGGCGGCGTGCGTCTACGATAAATTTCGTCACGTAATTCAAACCGCTTGTTCCAACGTTTTCGAGTTCACGCAGAAATTCGCAGCAAAGGGTCCGTGCGCTCCAATTTTCAAGGAACGAGCACGTTTGATCGCCAAAATTGAATGTTTTGTCGAAGAAAAAGTTTCTGGGGTAGTTGCTATCAACGCTCTGTCGAACATTTGCAACTTGTGCGAATGGGTATTCAGCGAGGAGCCAAGTGTTAATTTACGCGAAGAATGCCTCACCTGCCAAAACGTTACAAGTAAGAGTAACATGCTGGTGCAATTAGACTTCGAAACGATCCAGATTCATGGATACAGTGAGCTCGAAAATGCGATCAAGCTTCAGAGCGGTAACCAATCAGAAAAAAGATGCGGGATTTGTAATACGGAACGTCGCATCCAAATTGAGTATCGTTCTCATCTGTTCGTAGAATGCATTGGGGCCGCTGGAGCTGCATATAAACTCGAATCTTTCCCGACGACAATGACGTTGAACGAATCGACGTATAGTTTGGCAGGTGTGGTTCATTTCCGACCGGGCTCCACAATTCACATGGCCGGGCACTACACTGCTTATGCTAGATACGGCGGTGACTGGATCCTTTTCGACGATCTCTGCACAAAATCCAAACGTGCATCGCAAACAGAGAAAATCAATCGGGTTCTTTGCGTCTACGTTGAGTCGTAAACGCACGCGATTACGCTACGACGCTGCGTGATTACGTTTAATTTTATTTTTTTCATAGTGTATCGTTTCACATATTGATAAAAAAAAATCGTAAACAAACAAATTGTCGATGTGTGTTTACGATTCAGATATCGATATATCGGTACCTGCACGCATATATATAAAATATATATAAAAATTTAACGTTAATAAAAAATAAAATACAAAAAAAAATATACAAAAAAAAAAAATATATATATATAAAAAAATTAAAAAAAAAAATATAAAAACAAAAATATATATATATATATATAAAAATAAAAAAAATATAAAAAAAAAATATATATATAAAAAAAAAATATATATATATAAAAAAATAAAAAAAAAATATAAAAAAAAGGGGAGTTTGTTGACAACCTGCACGTGGTACTTCCTGCATGCGCTCATACTGATCATATTTATACAGCGTAACTAATGTCAACGATGTGAAAAACAACCCACTTCACGACATGACATGTCATCAATTATGAAGAATGACTTGGAAGCAAACGAGAACTTTCGATTCGAAGTCTAGAGACCTGAAAAGTTCGGCGGGAACTTTGGGTTCTTTACGTCTCCGGACTGTAATATTTTGTTTTTTTTTTAAATTTATGACCTACTTGTAGCTAACCGATCGCTATAAAAATTTGGAACAATCATCAGTACATCTAATTTTAACAGTATGGAACTCAATTCATGTTTAGATGTTTAGATTCAATGTTTAGAACAACCTAGAACAACCGCAAAAAAATTTTTTTTTACAAAAGTGGGGTGCAATTTTAAAATTGGTTTTTTCGATTTACCGGTACAAATTATATTTTAGAAAATCATTGTTTTGGAACAATGTTTAGAACAACTAGAACAACCTAGAAAAACTTAGAAAAACTTAGAACAACTGGAAAAAAATTTTTTTACAAAAGTGGGGTGCAACTTTAAAATTGGTTTTTTTCGATTTACCGGTACAAATTATATTTTAGAAAATCATTGTTTTGGAACAATGTTTAGAACAACTAGAACAACCTAGAACAACTTAGAACAACTGCAAAAAAATTTTTTTTTACAAAAGTGGGGTGCAACTTTAAAATTGGTTTTTTCGATTTACCGGTACAAATTATATTTTAGAAAATCATTGTTTTGGAACAATGTTTAGAACAACTAGAACAACCTAGAAAAACTTAGAACAACTGCAAAACAAATTTTTTTTACAAAAGTGGGGTGCAACTTTAAAATTGGTTTTTTTCGATTTACCGGTACAAATTATATTTTAGAAAATCATTGTTTTGGAACAATGTTTAGAACAACTAGAACAACCTAGAAAAACTTAGAACAAGTGCAAAAAACTTTTTTTTACAAAAGTGGGGTGCAACTTTAAAATTGGTTTTTTTCGATTTACCGGTACAAATTATAGTTTAGAAAATCATTGTTTTGGAACAATGTTTAGAACAACTGGAACAACCTAGAACAACCGCAAAAAAATTTATTTTTCAAATATGGGGTGCAACTTTAAAATTGGTTTTTTTCGATTTACCGGTACAAATTATATTTTAGAAAATCATTGTTTTGGAACAATGTTTAGAACAACTAGAACAACCTAGAACAACTTAGAACAACTGCAAAAAAAATTTTTTTACAAAAGTGGGGTGCAACTTTAAAATTGTTTTTTTCGATTTACCGGTACAAATTATATTTTAGAAAATCATTGTTTTGGAACAATGTTTAGTACAACTAGAACAACCTAGAAAAGCTTAGAAAAACTTAGAACAACTGGAAAAAAATTTTTTTTACAAAAGTGGGGTGCAACTTTAAAATTGGTTTTTTTCGATTTACCGGTACAAATTATATTTTAGAAAATCATTGTTTTGGAACAATGTTTAGAACAACTAGAACAACCGCAAAAAAATTTTTTTTTCAAAAATGGGGTGCAACTTTAAAATTGGTTTTTTTCGATTTACCAGTACAAATTATATTTTAGAAAATCATCGTTTTGGAACAATGTTTAGAACAACTAGAACAACCCAGAACAACCGCAAAAATTTCGTTTTTCCAAAAATGGGGTGCAAAGTTTAATATTGGTTTTTTTCGATTTACCGGTACAAATTATATTTTAGAAAATCATTGTTTTGGAACAATGTAGAACAATCCTAGAACAATTCAGAACAATCTTCAAAAATATTTATTTCCAAAAATGGGGGGCTAACTTCGCACACCTAAGGTTTTTACATTCACGAACATTTATTGAGTAAAATGTTGTGTTGTCGTAACAGAATTGAGACGAACAGAGTAGTTAACAGAGCAGAGATTCATGCAAAATTCATTCCAAGAGCACACAGGAACGTATCGTTTCATTTCGTTGTTTACACCAGGGATGTAAAAGTTGGTACAATTGTACTTTTCTGGTACATTTTCACCTTCAAAAGTACCATGGTACTACCGCGACTCATTTGGTACAATTTAGAATTTATCATTTCCAGATTGAGCTCTCTCATTTATGCCATAATCACTCTCGAAATTCTAGATGGGGCTCAAAAATAATTTACCTATAATATGCTATAACAGACACTAGTCTCCATCTAGCGGTCAACATCGTAAGGAGTGGACATTTCAGTGAGAAGTTTAGCCTATCTTTTCATTACGTTGTAAATGACACCTGTTTTATGCAACAAACTTCACTTTGTTTTGATTACTGTTTGCAAAGAATTCCGCGACGTTTATTAAAAAAAATCGAGTACAGTTAAAAAGTTTTTTTCTTTTATTGCAAGATTATGACAAATGACAAAAGTCTTAAATTACAATTGTGGAAACTCATGTATTAATTGAGTGGTGTGCCTAACTTGAGAAATGAATTACGACGAAACAAGGTAAGATTTTATATTGAATTTTATACAGATCTATTGTTTTTTATACAGATGTACATATGTTTGTATTCCTAGAAAAGCCAAGCAAGATAAATCGTATGTTGTACCGTTTAGAGATGAGTGGTGTAAGGAATTTCCCTGGTTAAAGAAGGAAGGAAATGGGAAAATGTGTTTACTTTGCAATGTACCTATAGTTGGCGGACTTGCACACATAAAGCGACATAATTTACGGGAATCCCATAAACAAAAAATAAACGTAATAAAAACGACGCCGATGATCAATAGCTTTTTAGGCGATACCACCAAATGTCTTGTTGCAGAGTCTGCCAGAAAAATGGAAATAATGCTTAGTGCATTTGTAGCAGAACACAACATTCCATTCACAATATTGGATCACCTCAACTTAATAATAAAAGAAGGTCTACCAGATTCGGAAATTGCCAAAAAAAAATCAACATTTATAGGAGCAAAGGTCAGAAAATTTTATTAGGTGTGACTGGACCCGAAAATTGTAAAAGAATATCCACCTTTTGTCAAAAAAACTATTATTCATTGGCAATAGACGAGAGTACTGACTGCGGTATGTCTAAAAACTTGGCCGTAATTATAAGAACATTCAATGGACAGTGTCAGGACAGATTTTTAGCCATCGTGCAGTTGGAGGACTCCACCGCAGAAGGAATATTCGAGAGTACAGTTAAAGTTTTAAATGAAAATAACATACCCTTAAAAAAAATGGTTGGTATTACAACCGATAACTGTTCAACCATGGTAGGGGCCAGGCAAGGAGTACAAACCAAATTTAAAAGCGTAGTGCCACACTTATATACAAATGGATGTATATGCCACATTTTAAATTTGGCTGCAGCTGCTGCTTCGAAATTTGGAATTCCGAATGAAATTGCTGATTTCATTTGACACCTAAATTATTATTTTTGCAATAGTGCAAGTCGCCGAATAGATTTTATAAAATTCCAAGAATATTTCGGAGCTGACACCCATAAAATCCTAAAATTTGCTTCGACAAGATGGTTGTCTCGACAACAAGTAGTTGAGAGGATTCTGGAGCAGTGGGAGCCTCTACTCTATTATTTCAATTTACTAGAATTTGAAACAATTTCAAGTAAAGAAAAAATACTTTTTTTATCATCTGGATTGAAAAATCCAGTTCATAAATTATTCTTTTTATTTCTCCAATATGTTCTCAAAATTATCAATTCAATTAATTTAGAAATGCAATCAGAGGATGCTCGAATGCACATACTTTTGCCAAGGTTAACGTTTTTATTCCGTCAATTAGCGCGAAATTTTATAAAAAAAGATATTTTAGATAATAACGAAATATCAGAATTAAATCTAAACCAAAACTGTATTCTTCTGGAAGATGTTTATTGTGGTGCAGACGTTGATCTATACATTGCAACAAATATCATAAATACGGATGAAGTTATACAATTTAAGGAATGTGCAAAAAAATTTTATATTAAATTCTGTGATGTATTGAGAACAAAGATAAACTTTGATGACGATATATTAAAGTGGTTTCCTAAATTTGCTCCCGAACATGTGATATCGGGTACAACAGGAAGTATAGTTCCGTTCTTGATAAAAATGTTTCCTAATGAACGAATGCATTTTGAGGAAATAAATAATCAGTACAGGGCATTAGCGGATTTATCCGAATTAAATGCATTAAACAATTGCAATATTTCTACTTTTTGGTCAAAAGTAGAAAATTTCAAGAACGAACTGGGTGAGCCTTTATTTCCCGACATTTCAAGGGTAATAACTGGCATTTTATCTATACCTCACTCAACAGCAAACGTCGAAAGAGTATTTTCATACCAGAATATAATTAAATCCAAAGAGAGAAATAGATTAAATGTTACAACATTAGCCAGCATAATTCAAACCAAGGATCTCATGAAGTCCTCAAATTCCTGTTGCTATAATCTAAATATATCAAAGGAATTGTTGACCAAAAATTTTACATAAATTTGATCTCATTAACTTTTATCCAGAGTATGAGCACTATTACACATTTCTCTGCAAGAAAAATTCGTGAATTAGTTGATTTCAGATATTTTTTTACACTTAATGTACACCTGAATTTGTATGTATGTATGTACTTGTTTTGTTTTTGTTACGTTTTAATAAAATTTATTTTGAAAAAAAAAAATCGTTTTTGGTACAATTTGGTTTAAAAAAGTACATTTTTTAGGAGCGGTTGGTACAAAATTAAAAACCCCATTTCACATCCCTGGTTTACACTATTCGGACCTTTGGTATTGGTACAGTGAGATAATGAATGTATTCTAAAAGAGAGTGCATTCATGCAGGGTACTAGTAATCACGAAGCCATTCAGATGGAAATGCGCTTCATGGGAGAAGATGAGTTTTTTTTGAAACACTGACTTCACTTTGCTCCATTACCCATTGAACGAATTGCAGGCGCTTTCTATGGTCTGCTGGTTCGAGGACATGCGAAAGCTGAATTTTATACGCATGAATGAGAATGTGAAATTCGGTGCGTAGTGCTTCGTGAGATTTGAAGTTGTTGAGAACGATGCCGTATTGATGTTTTCGGGTTTTCAGCGACACTCTCGTTTACAACAGCACTGTTTTCAAGAGACCGACCGGCACGTTAGTCTTACTGTCCATAACCGCTCCGGATTCTTCAAATTTTTGGACCACTCTTCCAATGGTTGACATATGAGGTCCACTTTCTGGACTGAAAACGCTTCTAACTTTTCGAGCGGTCTAAACAACAACTCGGCATTCCCTTTAATTTGTAGGTGAACAGTGAAGTCCAAAACATATTTTTTACTTAATCCATTACTGGCAATTAAGCCTCGTATTCAGACCCTGCGAAATTTTCGTAAGAAATAATAAATAATCGAAATGTCAAAATGCAGGTCCCCAAATATTGTTTTCGTACGAAATATCTTTGGCATAACAACCCTAACTAAAATAGATTTAGCTTAAGAACTTTTCGAAAAAAATTTGAAAAGCGAACGAAATTTTCGGTTCAAGATGTTGTCGATCTTTTTTATACACAAACGACTTATAGGATCGACCTTATGGACCTTACGAAGTTACACGCAGAGTTGGGAGAATCTATTTGTCAAAGCTTACCAGGATTTCATGCAATCACAGGATGTGATTATAATCCTGCATTTTTCAGGAAAGGAAAAATGAAGCCTTATAATATATTAAAAAAACATGAAGAATACCAGAAAGCTTTCATTAAGTTCGGTGACAGCGAAATAATGGAAACTAATTATGAACAAAAAACCATCTTTAATACTATTCAAAGATTTATATGCAATGTATACAATGTTCGTGAGATAATTGATGTTGATGCGGCTCGGCTTCAAATGTTCATTGATTCGTATACGGTTTCTGATGTGAACGAAGCTTTTAATCGGAAAAAATTACGAAATTTCGACGCTAGCAGTCTACCACCTTGCAAAAGTGAGCTATTACAGCAATTTCTACGAGCAAACTATATATGTGCTATTTGGAACAATGCTCACCTGAAAAATCCAACCACATATGAACCAGAAAATAATGGTTGGGTACAGGAAGATGACCAGTATAATTTTAAATCGTTTGAAGGGGATCAGCTACCAAATTATGCCACCGATTCTTTACAAACTCTATCAGGTATGTAATTATTATAAAGTACATAAATTGGTGAGAATTTATAATTGTATTAACTTGGTTAAATTATTACAGATACTGACGGAGGAGGCGATATTGATCACGATCAAACCATGGACTGAAGTAGCAGTGACGAGTATACTGAAGATATTGACGACAACGATATAAATAATTGAATATTCCTTTGAACTCAATAATACATGCTTGGAATTTTATGTTTTTACTTCGTATGGAATTTCTACTTTTTTTTACTTTTTAATAAATATTTATTGAATATTCGTTTAAAAATTTATTTTATTCTCATAAACAATTCTATATAATTAAATTTTCTGATAAATCCAACAAAACGTAGCTCAACACACAACAGAAATGAATCGACAGATGATGTGCAGTAAAATATCCCAATTGACCGAACGCTCTATCTCACTCGCACCCGCATGCATATGTACTCCTCGCGCTCTCTCCGACGATAGGTTTTAAATGCGTCTGGCAAGATGAAGGAACTATCGAAACTGTCTGGCAACTTAGGAAACATCTTTTGATAGTTCCCCAAGTGACATATATAAAAATCAGCTTTTATACTATAACGAAAGTTTAATTACAATTTATTCATGTTTAAGGGTGTCTGGCAGGGGGTTGGAACCGTACTAAGTGTCCGGCAATGAACGACGTGAGTTCTAATATTATTCCGAATAAAATGTTATAAAAATTTAACTTTATACTATTACGAATTTGGGGTGCAATTTTTTACACCTTTACTACCTGTTGCCTGCCAAAGCCACCACCTCGTTATAGATTATAAGGCTGCCTTCGATAGCCCGATACGGCGAAAACTGCACCAAGCTATGTCCAAGCTTGCTAATTCTACTAACCTAACACGCCTTTGTAGAACGAAAAGACGAGAAATCTTCAGTAAAGATTGGTAAAGATCTCACCGAACCATTTACTACGAGGCGAAACATCAGGCATGGCGAAAACCTATCATGCGATCTCATCAACGTTTTAATCGAAATCGTCGTGAGAAAAGCTGCTGTCAACACGACTAAAATTATCAGCAGCAAAAGTCACATGCTAGTCGCGTATGCTGATAATTTAGACATCATTGGGCGAAATCTGCGAGAAGTTACAGTAGTATTTTCGAGAATTTAGAAGGTATCAGCGAAAGTGGGTTTGGCAGTAAACGTAGACAAGACAAAATTAATGCTTTCGACAAGCAGAACATCCAGCTGATTTGATGAAACATTGATAACCGTTATAATTTCGATATAGTGGGTGATCACATTTAAGGAATTCTTCACTCTTGTTTGAGAAAATAGACGTTTATCCCAACACTCTCGTACACTTCACTGCCTTGAGAATAGTCTTATCCTCACAAACACCAAAAAGCACATCCAAATTGGTACAATTTATGCAGTGAGTCAGTGGTAATGGTATCTGGGTTCAACTCTATTTGAGGTATAGAGTAAGTACACTCACAGAAAAATTCGGTTGAGATAGCCGAATTAGTCGTAACCGAATTTTGAGGTTGTCACAACCTCATTAGAGGTTGACACAACCTCATTAGAGGTTATCACAAACTCATTAGAGGTTGACACTACTACATTAGAGGTTGACACAATCTCATTAGGAGTTGTCACAACCGAATTTAGATAGTGTCAGAAATGATTTTTGGATTTTTTTTATTATTAACTAATGATATATTATCTAGTATTCTTATGAAAAACATTAGAGAGCGAGAGAATAAAGTTATTTATACAGGATAATCTTTAGAATAACATATTTATTTTACATGTCACTACCGACCTTTTTTGAAGTCCCGGCCATCATGGCTCACCGCACCAATTCTGGCGTGTTGTATCTACTGATTTAGGTCCTAAACCGTTTCCGAAACAGATTTTTGCATCATTATTGCAGACCGAACTTGGAAAGCTTCAAAACTCTTGATATCGGCTTAGACATTCTCTGCGAAATAAGACGATTTAACACAAAAACCACAATTACAATATTTTTACTTACCTTTCTTAACATCCGCCAACAACACCGTGACGAGGACAATTAGACACTCTTTAACTTCTTTTAATATAATATTTTTTTTCATAATTTTAAACGTCAAATTTTAAATACATAGAATTATGTTGTGGTAACCGAATTGAAAATGAAATTCGGTTGTACGTACAGAATTCATGAGAAATTCAGTTACAGCAACAGAATTGACGCCGAATTCGGTCCTTGCAACCGGCTTAAGAATTAATTCGGTTACTGCGACCGAATTGATACCAAATTCCGTAGTTACAAGAATTCATACCAAATTCGGTAGTCACAACCGAATTGATACCAAATTCGGTAGTGAAAACCGAATTGATACCAAATTTGATAGTTGCAACTGAATTGTTACCAAATTCGGTAGTTACAGAATTCAGTACAGAATTCATGAGAAATTGACTTACAGCAACAGAATTGACGCCGAATTCGGTCCTTGCAGCCGGATTAAGAATTAATTCGGTTACTGCGACCGAATTGATACCAAATTCCGTAGTTACAAGAATTCATACCAAATTCGGTAGTCACAACCGAATTGATACCAAATTCGGTTACTGCAACCGAATTGATGCCAAATTCGGTTTTTCCAACCGAATTTGGTACAAATTTCGGTTGTTGCATCCGAATTAATTTCAAATTCGGTTATTCCAACCCAAATGTTAGAAAATTTAGTTGATTGCACGAATATAATTGAAGATTCAGTTGTCACAACCGAATCAATTATGAAACGAGGTTGCTCAACCGAATTTCGGTTGTGGGGACTAAATTCGGTCGTAACAACCTCAATTCGGTTGTGGCAACCTCAATTCGGTGTTAACAGCCGAATTTGCGGTTGCTACAACCTCTTTTCAAACAATTAGTTTTCTGGGTGTACTAAACTAAATTAGTATTTAAATTTATATGCACTAACAACTTTTGTAAAGAAGTGTAAACTTCTATCCAAAAAAAACCTCTTAAGCAAAGGTGCAATTTATCGCAAACATTTCTAATTTTTCGTAAAAGTTTTTTTTTTTAATTTTTAGAATCAGTTTTTCGTTGCTCGTAAATGTTTCTACTTTGGACACAATTCAAATGCTTTTAGAAACATCGGAAGCATAGATGTTTGTTTCGTTTGCATTTAATGACGTATTCCTTAAATCAAACGCAAGATCTGATTTTCAATTTCGAAACTTTTCGTCCATTCTGAGGGTTGTAGCGCTAATGCAAAGATATTTTAAAACGTTGGTACTCATTATAGTCCATTCTTTGCAAAACCCGGCTGTGTTTATTTGTTAAATATTTAAACAAACGACAACTTCAGGTTTGTCGAATAAAATGTTGTCTAAATAAAGAGGAGCACTATAATTTATTCACGTTACTACATTATACTTATGTGTATTTATTTCTAAAAAGACATACTCATCTTATAAATAAATATTAACATTTTATTACTTAACAACACCACACATTTTGTTATTACAACCGTCGCCACATATCCTGCTTATCAACAGTAATCCCTCTTTCCCAGAGTATCATACATATATTCACAGCCTACGACACTAAACCCTGTTGACATTTCATTGTGAAGTTTGACCTTGGCGTCCTACATTCATCCATATTTACTTATGCGCACACACGCATTTTGTTCAGAGGAATCGCAACAAAACATTTTGGTTTTACATCACTCACGTTAAAAAAAAACAAGGGAAACAAAGCCAACCCAAAATGTGAGTTAAAGGGATCTCGCTTTCGTATAAATGTATTAATGGGTTTTCTTTAGACGAAAGTAATAACAAAACGTAGGACAACAGTTCTATGTCACAAAATAATTAAATCATGGGCGGTGACATCCGATTTAATGGCGATGATGGAAAGAGTGTTGGGGATTGCAAAAAAAAGGATTATAATGTCATACTCATAGCCAGAGTGTTTACAACTTGATAATAAATTTATAAAAAAACAGTATGAATGGAAGTCTATATTTTCAAATACAATGCCTTGCTTTAAAACCTTAATCTTGTAATATGCCGGGTATATGAATTAAATTCGTACGAACCAAATTTGAAGTAATTATTGGATTAAAAAGAATTTTTGCAATTTTATACCCTCATCCGTGGGTAAATTATTTAAAACGGGAAAAATGTAACACATAGAAGGAGTCATTTTAAACTCTTAGCATCTTTCGGCGAAAGTCGTTTTAGAACTTTTTAAGACGATTGAGCCATGTCAGTGTGGCTGGATGGCTAGTCAGCAAGATAACTGTCGCGAATCTTTACTGATCACAATGAAATTTTGTAAGTGACTACACGCTGAAAAATGTGTATATTACTCTTGTGTATATTGCTCTTGTCGCAAATATAGTACACTTCTGGCTAAACCATACATGGGTTTTTTAATTTGCATTGGATTTTAATTTGCATTACTGTATCTAATACAAATGCAAAAGTATTGCCATTGTTCGCAACGGCAATTTAAAAATTTTGTATTTGCACTTGCTCAGGCAATGCAAAAGCAGGTTGTGCAATCGGATGCCTATTGTAATGGAACTGTTAAATAAACTGTTTTGAATCTGTTTGAATGCTGGCAATTCTGTTTTTAAAGTACACTAGAGCCCCGATTTGCGTCGTTAATGGGGACCGGAGAAACGCGACGCAAATCGAAACGACGCAAATCGAATAACCTTTTTCTATATAAATGCACTGAAATTTAATTTATTGGGGAAAATATTCAAAACAAAGCAAAACATTTTGTATTTTTGATATATTCATAGAAAGTAGATGCATTAACAAATTGTAATTTATTTAGCTTACATTGAGCTCTCTTCAGATGATAAATCTAAATCAACAACACTTATATCCATTTGATATATCTTAAAAGCAATTCTGTTTTTTTTTTAACAAAAATGTCTAAAGTTTGTTGGATTTTTAAAGATTTTTTTTGTTGATATTTCTTTGTAACAACTAATGGCTTGATCAACGGATGCTGCTACGCCCGTGCTACGGTTTTCGTCAGGATCGTTTTCAGAAAATTTATCCATTGCATGGGAAATTAATTGCATAGCTTTGGAAATATTGGCGATTGTTGATTTTTTTTCTTCTAATGTATCATCACTTATTATGACATCTTCTTCTGAATCACGCTGAATATCAATGGCTAATAAATTTTCATTATCAAGCTCCTCATCGTGAGACAGCAAAAGTTCATTAATGTCACCTTCCTCCATTCCGTCAAATTCTGCTTCTCTAGCTAAATTAGCCAACTCATTACTAACGTTTGGAACATCATCGACACCATCTTCGTCTCCATTAATAAGTTCTGATCATAATTGCCGCCAACTCCTTTTCATGGAGGATGCCTTAACTTCTTCCCAAGATAAATGTATATTTTCAATAACTTTTACTATGTTGTAGTTTTTCCAGAAGTCTTTCATAGAGAGTTTATCATTTTTGTCTGTTGAATCAAGAAGTTGCCGGAAAGTTCGGCGTAAGTAGTACATTTTAAAGTTTGAAATAACGCCATGGTCCATTGGTTGAATAAGTGATGTTGTGTTAGTCGGAATAAAAACAACTTTTACATGCTCCGATAAGTCATCTGAAAAAATTGGATGTCCTGGTGCGTTATCGACTAACAAAAGCATTTTGAACTCAGTTTGTTGAGAGGAACAATAGCGTTTAACCTCAGGAACGGCACAATTTTCTAACCAATCTTTAAATAGGGTTGCGGTCATCTAAGCCTTTTTATTAGAGCGCCAGTGTACTGCGAGGTCTCTTTTGCTTATACTTTTTATTGCCCTTGGATTTTCTGATTGGTATATCAAAAAAGGTTTAAATTTAAAATCTTCTGCGTTTCCGCCCAAAAGAAGTGTTAGCCGATCTTTCGCGGCTTTATATCCAGGGCATGCTTTCTCATTTTTTGACAAGTAAGTTCTTGATGGTAACCGTTTCCAAAAAAGACCTGTTTCTTCGGCATTCAAAATCTGCCTAGCAGAATACTCTCCTTTTTCAATTATGGCATTCAGCTCAAGCTTAAACTTTTCTGAAGCTACTGAATCTGCACTGGCTGACTCTCCTTTTAATGCCACATTATGTAAATGTGCCCGTGTTTTAAAGCAGTCAAACCAACCGTTGCTGGCTTCGAAATCATCCGAATTTCCGTTACTACTAGACGCAGTATTTTTCTTAAGGTCGGAGTAAATAGAAAGAGCTTTATTTTTTATTACGTCTTTGCTCAGTGGCATTCTTAGCTTATTTTGATCATGTATCCAAATTGAAAGAAGGGACTCCATCTTAATCAATAAGGGATTCCTTGCTATAGTATCCTGTTTAGATTGGAGTGGTGTGACAATTTCAGCTAATTGATTTACTTTATCACTGTCTCTGTTGCAAATTGTTCTTACTGTTGTAGGCGCTAGACCAAGAGCTCTTCCTATATATTCACAGCTGTCCAATTTAAATTCCAAACTTATTACTTTTCTTTTACTTTGACTCATTTTTTACGTCCTTAAGGTATTTTGGCGAATCGCGCACTAAATTCTTACCATAACAAGACACTTGTTCTTAGTACCACTTATGTAACAAAGAAAAGGGAATTCCCCTTATGTCACACAATTTGAAAACTTCTTAACGTACAGGTGACGATCAGTATTGCCAGAAGTTGTAAAAATGCTAAAAGACAGAAAAGATGCTAAATCAGGCACTACAAATGCTAAAAATGGTAATCCACAATGGTGCAGTAAAAAAAAAGAACCGACGCAAATCGGGGTCAAAACGACGCAACTCGGACCGACGCAACTTGAAATTGCAACGACGCAAATCGAATTTTTCCAGTTTTTAAAAAGCGACGCAAATCGGAACGACGCAAATCGGGACGATGCAAGTCGGGGCTCTAGTGTATTGTATATGTAGAGGTTTGTGGTTTTGATAGGTATTGCCTCCTAGTACTTTCAAATTCATAAACCTGTACTGTATAAAATATTTGAAAACCAAAAGTGCCAGATTGAAGAAATGGTTTGAAAATAAGTACAATTGCCAATGGTATTGAAATTTTTTTTTAATTTGCATTTCCAAAGGTAATTCAAATTAAACTACAAATTATAATTGTCATATAACACTGCTTTACAAATTTTAACTTTGGAAATACACCAAGAACGCCACATGCATAGATAAGTTAATTGGGACCTCCTGAACACGAAAAACGGTGTATTTTTTTTTTGCTAAGTACCGATTTTTAGATAACGGTACCTTTGTGTTTTTCGGTGTATCATCCCACTCAACCCCTTGTGGAGCCCAACCGAAAAGACCGATCGAGATATATGGAATATCGTTAAAAAGGTAATTGAATGCCCTTTCCGTCGATATGCTTTACATTTCTCTCTGATAAGAAATGACCGAGTAGTGTTTTATTTGTTAACCATACAGTTTATTTAACTACGAACGTAATTTGAACAAAATCTGATGAAAAATAAATAAATAAACGTCAAAATGAAGTGGGTTGCCACCTCTATGTCTGCCTGCTATTAGTTAACATAGCTAAGATGAAAATGTACGTATTAAAACTGATGGACGCCGAATATAGTGTCTGAGCAATGAAAATGAAAATATTGTCGTTCCACAAAATGCTTAAAAAAAGCCTTCTTGTTCAAATTACGCTTAAAATGTTGGTAGTTAAATAAACTATATGGTTAAAAAATAAAACATTCCAGATCTTCACTATAAAGTAGAAGAAAAACGAAATAAAAATGAAAAATTTTGAAAAAAAAACGTTAAAAAAAAACCAAATTTTGATTTTTGAGGGGCCACTACTCGGTCATTTCTTATCAGAGAGAAATGTACTGCATATCGACAGAAAGGCCATTCAATTACCTTTTTAACGATGTGCCATATATCTCGATCGGTCTTGGGCTCCACAAGGGGTTGAGTGGGATGATACACCGAAAAACACAAAAGTACCGTTATCTAAAAATCGGTAATTAGCAGAAAAAATTACAGCGTTTTTCGTGTTCAGGAGGTCCCAATTAACTTATCTATGAATGTGGCGTTCTTGGTATTTTTTGGCTGTAAACCAGTGTAATTAATCTGCCCCCATGTATGTCCCAAACACATAGTGTTTGCCATTCAATATTACACGTTGTGGACACAATAATTCATTTATTCTAACATATGTGTTTGTGACCCAAGTATTGCTGTGTTTGGAATACAAATACAACTGTGTTTGCTACACTATTTGCTCTCTATTGGGAACAAGGGAATAAAGCAAGTACACGGAGAGAATATTCACAGTCAGAAAGACGTAAATTGTAAATTGGGCCAAAAACAAAATTTGGGCGTTACCAAAATTGAATTGCAATATCTCGGAAACTATTAAAAACATACCAAAACTAATGACGATTATAGTACCACAATCCTAGACTTAATTAAAAGTAATTGGGCGGAAACGTTGCGTCTCGAAAACTAAAGTCCCCATATGAAAACAGTTGCCAGTTCAAATATCGCTATCACCAGGTACGCGGCACAATATGAGTTCGTGACTTCAAAAACTGTCCACAGCTACCACGCACCTGGATACGGAAATAATATAAAAAAATCATGCTCAAAGATGTGCATAATAAATCGTCTAGAGGCACAAAAGGCGGGACCACCTTCCAGATATTTGAAAGATATGACCTGAAGCGTTAGCAGAATTTGATTTCTACTTCTAGGATGCAGCTACACTAGCGTGGAAAACAACTCCAGCTACTAAACGTAGAATCTCATTTCGTGAGTACAGACCAAGTGTGTACTGACCATCTCCTATATGCAGTCTAATGCGTGAGAAGGAGACACATATTTACTATTCTGTTTTCTTTTGAGTCTCACTTTTTCCTTTGAATCTAATGATATTAGGACCTTTTTGCGGAGCCTAAGATGGTTCGCAAAACACTAATATGTATATATTTCTAATTCAGCCTTCTTTTATGGCAGGAATGCCCCTGAACCACTTCAGGTCAACTTACAAGTTCAACGATGGGAAGGAACATTAGGTCCAGTGGTATCACGAATTTCCTGAATGTAATATAAGTGTGGTCACAGTAAACGGTACCTCTATCTACACGGATAAAACAGAATTGGTAAAATCTAATAATTACAATTCTATGAATACAATTTCTGGAATTCAGATAGTCATTTCTTTAACTTGAAAAAAAAATTCTTGGAATCAAAATACTTTATTTTCTAAATTTTCACATTCAAATTATTTGATTTTAAAACAAAATATTTTAGCTTAATCATCTAAATGTTTTACAGTTAGTTCAAATAAAATATCTACTTCGTTAATGAATTAATAACGGGTCCGCCATCTAACGTTTTTTTTGATGTGTTAACATCTATACGCGCGCCTCTAGGGCAGTAAACTATAAATTTAATACATACGCAAGTGTTAGGTTTGTAAGAGTAAATCATCAGGTGTGCGAAGTTAGCCCCCCATTTTTGGAAATAAATATTTTTGAAGATTGTTCTGAATTGTTCTAGGATTGTTCTACATTGTTCCAAAACAATGATTTTCTAAAATATAATTTGTACCGGTAAATCGAAAAAAACCAATATTAAACTTTGCACCCCATTTTGGAAAATCGAAATTTTTGCGGTTGTTCTGGGTTGTTCTAGTTGTTCTAAACATTGTTCCAAAACGATGATTTTCTAAAATATAATTTGTACTGGTAAATCGAAAAAACCAATTTTAAAGTTGCACCCCATTTTTGAAAAAAAAATTTTTTTGCGGTTGTTCTAGGTTGTTCTAGTTGTTCTAAACATTGTTCCAAACAATGATTTTCTAAAATATAATTTGTACCGGTAAATCGAAAAAAACCAATTTTAAAGTTGCACCCCACTTTTGTAAAAAAAAATTTTTTTGCAGTTGTTCTAAGTTGTTCTAGGTTGTTCTAGTTGTTCTAAACATTGTTCCAAAACAATGATTTTCTAAAATATAATTTGTACCGGTAAATCGAAAAAAACCAATTTTAAAGTTGCACCCCACTTTTGTAAAAAAAAATTTTTTTGCAGTTGTTCTAAGTTGTTCTAGGTTGTTATAGTTGTTCTAAACATTGTTCCAAAACAATGATTTTCTAAAATATAATTTGTACCGGTAAATCGAAAAAAAAACAATTTTAAAGTTGCACCCCACTTTTGTAAAAAAAAATTTTTTTGCAGTTGTTCTAAGTTGTTCTAGGTTGTTCTAGTTGTTCTAAACATTGTTCCAAAACAATGATTTTCTAAAATATAATTTGTACCGGTAAATCGAAAAAAACCAATTTTAAAGTTGCACCCCACTTTTGTAAAAAAAAATTTTTTTGCAGTTGTTCTAAGTTGTTCTAGGTTGTTATAGTTGTTCTAAACATTGTTCCAAAACGATGATTTCTAAAATATAATTTGTACTGGTAAATCGAAAAAATCCAATTTAAAGTTGCACCCCATTTTTGAAAAAAAATTTTTTTTGCGGTTGTTCTAGGTTGTTCTAGTTGTTCTAAACATTGTTCCAAAACAATGATTTTCTAAAATATAATTTGTACCGGTAAATCGAAAAAAAACCAATTTAAAGTTGCACCCCACTTTTGTAAAAAAAAATTTTTTTGCAGTTGTTCTAAGTTGTTCTAGGTTGTTATAGTTGTTCTAAACATTGTTCCAAAACGATGATTTTCTAAAATATAATTTGTACTGGTAAATCGAAAAAAACCAATTTTAAAGTTGCACCCCATTTTTGAAAAAAAAATTTTTTGCGGTTGTTCTAGGTTGTTCTAGTTGTTCTAAACATTGTTCCAAAACAATGATTTTCTAAAATATAATTTGTACCGGTAACTAATCGAAAAAAACCAATTTTAAAGTTGCACCCCACTTTTGGAAAAAAAATTTTTTTGCGGTTGTTCTAGTTGACAGAATGACAGAATTTACGTGACACGCACTTTTCGGGTTTTCAGGACATATAATTTTTGAAATTTGTTGATTTTTTTGAATATTTTTACTTTTTTTGTTACTTTTACACATTCGTACGTACTCACATATTTATAAACCTTGGTTTTCACACATTTGTAATAGCCAGCTATATAAGTGACTTCACACTCACACTAATATCGAAAATTTAGAAATGGAACTAGTTGAGTTCAGGAATAGTGTAATATGGAGAAACAAATTCGTGGAATTAAATTGTAAATTAGAGGAAAGTTATGAGAATACCGATAAATCATCATCATTACCAGAAGAAAGAATAGAAAATTTAATTTTAACAGTATGGAACTCAATTCCCAGTTCATTCACATCAATGAAAATTGCTACAGCGCTCTGTTTGGATCAACTTATAATAGTGAGCAGTTATTTTCCGCAATGAATTTTATTAAGTCCATTACAAGAAATCGTCTTGGAAATGATATATCTGCCGCTTGTGTGGCATTAAAAGTTACAAAATATTCAGCAAGAATTACTACATTCGCATCGGAGCAACAACAAACAAATTTCACAATAAATTAAAAATTATTTAATAAAAACTTATATTTACTAATTATAATAAAAAATGTATATGTTTAGTACGAAAGGAATTTTATTTTCAACTTTTTATAATTTATAGGTGGGTGACAAGCGAACTTTGTTTAAAAATTTTCAAAAGATTTTTTGACACACTTATGGCAAAAGTTCACCATCACTGAACTAGAACAACCCGAAACCAAGCTTTATATGGCCGGAACAGAAAATTTCGATCAAATTTGTCTTCCATTCAACTCTTTTCGAACTTTTGCTGGAAACAAAAATGGACGTCGTTGGTTGTTCTTGGTTTATTGACGATTGTACTAGATTTGTATTAGAATCGGTTGGTCACGAATACGTTGAAAGTTGAAAAAACATTGAATGAAGAATAAACTCGGCTGGAAGTTTTTATTCGAGCGATATCAAATTATGTTCTAAAATTTAAAATTGGTTTTTTTCGATTTACCGGTACAAATTATATTTTAGAAAATCATTGTTTTGGAACAATGTTTAGAACAACTAGAACAACTTAGAACAACTGCAAAAAAATTTTTTTTTACAAAAGTGGGGTGCAACTTTAAAATTGGTTTTTTTCGATTTACACGGTACAAATTATATTTTAGAAAATCATTGTTTTGGAACAATGTTTAGAACAACTAGAACAACCTAGAACAACCGCAAAAAATTTTTTTTTTCAAAAATGGGGTTCAACTTTAAAATTGGTTTTTTTCGATTTACCAGTAAAATTATATTTTAGAAAATCATCGTTTTGGAACAATGTTTAGAACAACTAGAACAACCTAGAACAACTTAGAACAACTGCAAAAAAAATTTTTTTTACAAAAGTGGGGTGCAACTTTAAAATTGGTTTTTTTCGATTTACAATTGGTTTTTTTCGATTTACCGGTACAAATTATATTTTAGAAAATCATTGTTTTGGAACAATGTTTAGAACAACTAGAACAACCTAGAACAACTTAGAACAACTGCAAAAAAATTTTTTTTTACAAAAGTGGGGTGCAACTTTAAAATTGGTTTTTTTCGATTTACCGGTACAAATTATATTTTAGAAAATCATTGTTTTGGAACAATGTTTAGAACAACTAGAACAACTTAGAACAACTGCAAAAAAATTTTTTTTTACAAAAGTGGGGTGCAACTTTAAAATTGGTTTTTTTCGATTTACCGGTATAAATTATATTTTAGAAAATCATTGTTTTGGAACAATGTTTAGAACAACTAGAACAACCTAGAACAACCGCAAAAAATTTTTTTTTTCAAAAATGGGGTTCAACTTTAAAATTGGTTTTTTTCGATTTACCAGTACAAATTATATTTTAGAAAATCATCGTTTTGGAACAATGTTTAGAACAACTAGAACAACCTAGAACAACTTAGAACAACTGGAAAAAAATTTTTTTTTACAAAAGTGGGGTGCAACTTTAAAATTGGTTTTTTTCGATTTACCGGTACAAATTATATTTTAGAAAATCATTGTTTTGGAACAATGTTTAGAACAACTAGAACAACCTAGAACAACCGCAAAAAAATTTTTTTTTCAAAAATGGGGTGCAACTTTAAAATTGGTTTTTTTCGATTTACCAGTACAAATTATATTTTAGAAAATCATCGTTTTGGAACAATGTTTAGAACAACTAGAACAACCCAGAACAACCGCAAAAATTTCGATTTTCCAAAAATGGGGTGCAAAGTTTAATATTGGTTTTTTTCGATTTACCGGTACAAATTATATTTTAGAAAATCATTGTTTTGGAACAATGTAGAACAATCCTAGAACAATTCAGAACAATCTTCAAAAATATTTATTTCCAAAAATGGGGGGCTAACTTCGCACACCTTAAATCATCGTTTGTTTGTTCGTTGCTTGGCAGTCGGTATTGAAAGTGATTATTGGGCGATATTCATATAATTTTCCCACGCGATTTTCTCCGGAAATTCATAGCCGATTTTATTAATTTTTGGATTAAAAAGCTAGTGCGGGTTTCGACGAAGAGTTTATGCCAAAAATTAAGGCGATCCGATATCGGCGAGCCGAGATTTAAGTGTTTTAATTTGGAGTATTAATTTGGAGTAATATTAAAAAAGTGTTTTATGTTGATCTTCGGTTTTGTCTTATCATCGTTTGTTTGTTCGTTGCTTGGCAGTCGGTATTGAAAGTGATTATTGGGCGATTTTCATATTATTTTCCCACGCGGTTTTCTCCAGAAATTCATAGCCGATTTTATTAATTTTTGGATTAAAAAGCTAGTGCGGGTTTCGACGAAGAGTTTAGCCCAAAAATTAAGGCGATCCGATATCGGCGAGCCGAGATTGAAGTGTTTTAATTTGGAGTATTAATTTGGAGTAATATTAAAAAAGTATTTTATGTTGATCTTCGGTTATATCGTACGAATATAACAATGTATGTATGTATGTACAAGTGTCTGTTGCTTTGCATTCTTTGACTTTTGTGGGAATAAAACAAAAAGTATTGAGCAAGAAAATAATGACACATGTGCTTGCACTGGGTCTTTAAATAATTTTAAGTATTAATATTATTTAACTGTAACGTCATCATATGATTGAACGCTGTTTTTTATTTTCCAATGTAACATTTACGAATGTGTTCATAGAAATCGAACAGGTACCGTGTAGCAAAAAGGTGTTAACACATCGCCCGTGAGTTCGAACACTCATTGGATTTTGTTGCAACTAGTGCTTATTTCGTGAATGGTAACACTTAGCTCATGTCTGATTTGACAGATAATTAGTTTTATCCTTCCGCTGAACGAATATGGTTGTGTATACGCTTGAACAACGCTGGGAAATATGGGAAAAATGGGCCTGCGATCGACTTACAGAAGATGCCGATTTTGCCAAAAAAATCATCTTTTCAGATGAAGCTCATTTTGATCTTGGCGGGTATGTAAACAAGCAAAATTGTCGCATTTGGGGCACAGAAACCCCGCACGCATACATTGAAAACCCGATGCACCCAAAACGAGTCACTGTTTGGTGTGGAGTTTGGTCCAGAGGCATAATTGGGCCATTTTTCTTCGAAAATGAGCAAGGAGTGGCCGTTACAGTCAATGGCGGTCGTTATCGGGCCATGTTGAACGAATTTTTGTTCACAAAAATTGAAGAGGAGGATATTGGCAGCATTTAGCTTCAACAGGACGGCGCTACGTGCCACAGAGCAGAAGCTACACTCGATGTTTTGCGCCCTGTTTTTGAAGATCGCATTATCAGCCGCAGAGCTAATGTCGTTTGGCCACGTCGGAGCTGCGATTTGACACCGTTGGACTATTATTTGTGGGGTGCCCTCAAAGATAAGTATTACTCCGACAAGCCAGAGACAATTCACACTTTAAAGGACAATATTCGTGAAGCGATTGGTGAAATGCAGCTGCACACAATCGATAATGTGCTTAAAAATTGGACCGATCGTGTAGGCTACTGCATGGCCAGCCGAGGCAGCCATTTGAATGAAATTATTTTCCATTATTAACCGGAGGGATTGTACTTTCAAATTTAAAAGAAAATTTGAGAAAATATTCAGCAGTTTTTTTTTATAGCATTTTCAAAAAAAAAGGTTATTTGGCGGACCCTTTATAAATAATTTAAACTTTAGAATTTTTTACCAGCTCACATATGTTTAAATTTTGCCTCTAAATATAAGATCTTTCAAAACACACTCTTCATTCTGATGAGCTCTTTATGACGTCACATCCTACGAGAGAACTTTGTTTTTGACGATACTTAGAGATCTACGATCGATACTAATTCGCATATGTAAATTGCATATTTGAGTTTGTATATATAGGATTGATGATCACCTGATGGTATCAATTTAGGCACAGTAGTTACGCATCTGATAACGAACTTGTGACAGAGTTCGAAACTAGTCTTGCCAATGAAGTGCGCTTAACAGAATTGTCTATTATTCCAACAAAACCCCAACCATTTTTCAATTAGAGAAATGTTCTTGACCTTGTAAGCTTGTAGTATGAATGTCTCATACATTAACTAAAACCTAACGAAATCGGTCATAATATTCAATTTACGCCAATATTATTTGTTCAAAAATATTCCAGAAAGCTAATTAAGTTTAAATTAAATTGTATGTATCCACCAAAATACTTGTAAATTTTAGGAATTAATTGAGCAATTTACCAATTTGTTCTTCAATACTGAGAAAATATGTTCTAAAAGCCAGAATTATTTCTTTCATTTGACTAAATTTAATTTTCGTTACTCGTTGAAATTTCAAACTTTGAGTAATATTTCTAATTATAATTCGTTAATCAATATATAAAATTAATTAAACCAAGGAATGTTTTTGTTGAATCAAAGCTTGATAGAAAGAATTCTCTGAAAAAAAAATTAAGGATTTTTAATATTTACAAATGTTTTTTTGAAACAAATTAATTAATTTTTAGTTTTAACAAAAACTGTAGGGTGAAGAACAACAAATCATGTTTTGTTACATCAGATAAACTATTTCTATGACTGAAAATTAAACAAAAAATTCATTGAAATCGAATGCGACATTGTTCGATATCATAGAATTTTTTTTCTGTGTAAACTAATATAACCATCACTTTTATATCTTACCGACTCTGTGAAATAAAGTGTATTGTAATATTTATATAATTAACTTTAATTAACTTTATTGCAAATTTTAGAATTAACTATAAATCTAATATATTGTTTAATTCTGTGTACGGCTGCCCTGAATAACAACATATAGTACTATAATATAACTGACAACAAAATTTAATTAAGACATTTGTAAATCCTTATTCTCATGCATTTACGAATAATTTAACAGTCTTCATCTACAATTTATACAACGAGTCGCCTTACAATGAGTGCCTTCTTATCAAATGCTGTGAAATTATTTCTTTATACTTAGAATTATTAATCCTTTCAACATTGCACATCTTATTTACACTTCAAGCTGTAATTCTTTTATGTTCTTTGAAATGAATTTCATGACGTCTTGATGTCGAAGCAATTAAATTGTTGTGCTCTTGACGTTGCACTGTGTGAGCTTTGCTTTAATTTTAAGGCAAGGTATTAAGTTCTTATAGAAAATTTGTTTAAGTTGATAAAGAAAATGTTAAGGATTTGAGGAAAAATACGAATATAAGGATAACTCAAAAGCTAAATTTGATAGCTCTTTGGAAATACTCGATGACATTCAATGTTTTACGTTAGTGTATATGTTTCATTTAGAAATGTATTTATTACATTCCACCTGGTAATTCCCTGGGCGCTGAGAACCACAAAAGAGTCCGAATTATGAGCTATTTCAGAGCGTTCATAATGTGGTGTCATAGAAGATATATTTCTGAAGAGAAGTTCAAAAGGCGCCCTATAAACATAAACTTATTCTGACTCATAAAGTTATCAGCGATTATAAATAATTACTCACTTAGCCTATCCTGGTCCTGTAACAAATACCATTTACAGTCCTGCAGTTTAAATATTAATAAAGACTCGTGTTAAAAGGTTTTGACACCCTTTCGAACTCTTTTCGATGTCGTTATATTCCTAATAGATTTGTAATTTCTTCACTGAATGAGCCGACGCAATTATCTAATTATTCTCACGCTCATTAGACCGAAATACCAAAAAGATTCCCTTTGTCCACCTCTCAAAACGTACTTTGGTTTATTTTATGATAATTCTCAAAATTTTTCGTGTGTAGCATTAGGATCCCGTCAGCGTGACCATTTTTAAAAAAAATATTTTTTGTAGTTTTTCAAAATATATAGCACTTTAACTATAGACATTAAACGTGTTTTGGTTACACCGCTTGCTTATATATTCGCTTGTTTTGTATGAAGCACTTAGTGAAGACTTAGCGAGAACTTAGCGACGAGAATCATTTTCGCTAAGTTTAAACAAACTTTTTTTAACATCTTTTACCGTTTTCAACCTTTATTCATATTTTTGAATAAAATGACTTATCACTAAATTGCCGTTTTCTTTGCAACTTAGCAAGCGACAATCGCTTGCTTGTAACCAAAACACGACTAATGTACGCACTGAAACATCTGTCGATTTTTGTTGTTTGAATGCAAATATAACGTGTATTTAAAGCTCGTCGCAAATATAATATACTTGTGCGCAAACACATTGTGTTTGCTATTCAATATTACATATTTGAGACACAGTGATTAATATGTTATAATATATGTGTTTGCGATCCAAATATATGAGCGTTTGTGATACAAATACAGCTGTTTTTGTTGCACTGTTTATGGTCTCTCGAGAGCTAGATAATAAAATAGGGACAAAGAGAGAGTATCTTGTAAGTGTGCATCGGTATTTTTGTATTATTCTCTTAGTCAGTGATTCATAAATATTCCTCAATTGGCGTGTAAATTGCAGATGAAGTTTCATGTATTCATTCGTAAATGGTTCATCGGACAGAGGATATCAAACTCGCTTGACCAAAAACTAATAAACAAAGGCTCGGACGGCTAAATGGTGTTGATGTTGCTTTGGGTTTTGTGCATGTGTTTCTTATACAATATATATACATATGTGTGCTACCAAAGTGAGTAAACGATTTTGAGGAAAGAAACTGGAAAAGGCTACAACGTGAAGCCCTTTGTCTGTCCGAACCTTTGCTGAGAAAATCGGAATGGCGGAACATTTGTGAAATATAATTTTAAAAAAACACAAGTAATTAATACACGCTTGTCGTGCATGAACTATAGTTGTATATATGTAAGTATATTGTTTGTCCACCAACGCATAGTGATAACCAAGGCATAGTTGAAGCCTTCTGAAAACGAAAAGTGAGAGACAACAAAGAAGCAAGAGAGCAGCAGATTCTCATTTCATGAAAAAAAAACAAATAATGCCTTCCATGCAAGTATATGTTAAAAGGGCTGTTTGAAATCTTTTAATTTTTTGTACTAATAATTTATAAATGTGGATTTATATTGATAAAATTAATTATAATATATAATACAAATATATTGAATTCAAAGAATAATTCGTTTCGAAATATTATTATGTGTGGGAGAAAATACGCACATGTTACCGTGTAAGTATATGGAGGTTTGGTGATGTTCCCACGTAAAACCAAAACATATTTGCCGGTAAATATTCTATTGTTTGCATTTAAATACAAGTGTGTTTGGAACTTGGAAACATATGAATATTTGAAGTGTGTGCCAAATATATACATGGTTCCTTCAGAATATGTTTGGGAGAAGATGTTACAGAGGCCATTTTTTCCAGTGTGTAAGTGGCAAAGTGGACCTTTTTCTCGGCTCGTGCGCAACCCCTAATGTTTTTTTTTTTAATTTTTTTTTTCGGCATTGTCATTTTTTTTCAAAAAGGCACGGAATAGAGCCCTCATCTACCAAAATATCGCAAAAATGTCATTTCAAGGTCCACCTTAGTGTGTATACTGTATTGGTATCATATGAAAGGCTTTTTAAGACGCGTCCAACGGTATATAGAACATGGCAAAGCATGTCCTGACACATACTTTTTTCAGGGATATTCTGCAAAAAAATAGCATTTCCAAGATTCTGATTTGAAACAAAAATATTTCTGATTTAAATGTCAGCTTCTCATATATAAATTTTTAGTCGATTTCAGCAAATACGTGTTTCAGCTTTTTTTGAAATTCGCTATAGTTCGCGTTTTACCAAAAATACAATACATTGGGACCCTTACGTTCTAAAGGGGGCAAAATCGGGATCAAATCTTTCCTTTGAACTAGGAGATGATTGTTTTATAGATATACTGTTTCTATTTCGTAGGATATTTTTCGCGGTAATTTGGACCAAATTTTCTATATTTAGAATTACTGTAAATTGAAATTTAAATCAGAGAAACCTCCGTACTAAAAACTTCATAATTCGTTTTTTTGCAGAATATCCCTGGAAAAAGGATGTATCAGGATGTTTTTTGACATGTTTTATATGAGGCTGGACTCGCCATAAAAACCCCTTTCATATGATTCTAATATTGTATACATTGTCTTTAGCTAAAGTACAAATTTCTTTGAAAAACTAAAAAAATACCTCTTTTAAAAATGGTCCCGTGAGCTGGACACGAAAAAATGATACGACACGAAATATGTTGGGAATCATCATAAAACAAACCAAGGTACATTTTGAGGGATGGGCAAACAACACTTTTTTCCACCATACAATGTGAGTCGGATTAAAGCTCATACTTCGATTCCCTCCAGCCCATACGCCAATCAGTCTCATCACATGAACTCTCGTGTGCACTTTTTACAAGGGCGATACAATTTAAAATAATCGCTCATCCAAGAAATTAGTTCTTAAATGAGCGTGTCAAATCATAGATTTAAATGTAAAAATTTATTTTCTTAATGGGGCAAAAAAATAGAAAGGATTTTTTGAAAATTATTTTCAAATAGATAAATACCTAATGATATCAGGATATGAGTTCGAGGTGATGGAGTGGAAGCCTAGAATCAAGTATCTTTAGTTCCGTAATTGTGGCTAAAAGTCTGCGTATATTGCAAAACATAAAAAATATCAGCATCAACGAATTACCTATCACGAGTATTTTTCCTAAATTTAAACTACAAAATCAATATGAGCAAAATTTTAAAAATTTTCATAAGAATATCAACATTGTCGTAGTAAAATTTCCATTTATACCTTTTTGTAATTTTAATATCAAAACCAAGACCTTGACTACTACCACAGCAAAACTCGCATATATCTCGACTCTCAAGGACCTCTTCATGGTACTTGGTAATCTGGCACACTTATCTATGCGCGTTCGTATATTTATGTACCATATATTGTCACTGTTTTAGTTTTGCATGGAAAGACTCCATATAAATATAAGACGCAAATGTAAATATGTATTTGAAAAATGGTAATGTATCATAACATCCATCAGTTTAGAGTGTTTTAACGCTACACATTTTTCGAGTTCTGTTACTTGTGTAAACAGAAGACGACACACAGTGATAACACTGAAAAGCTGTAGTAAATTATACATCAAAGTCACGGAGACACGAAGTATAATCCTTAAGAAATTTATGCTAACAAAATGATGTATTTTGATGTTTTATAACACCATTCCGCAACAGCATCTTAACGGAATGAATAAGGGATGCCGCAAAGCACAGACATTTAAGATGTCTATTGAACTAAGTGTGGGAAGCAAAAGGATGGAAAAATAATTTCTACTTCAAATTCCATTTGTTTAAATTTAACCTCCTTTCAACGATGGGAGGAAGCGTAAAGAATATTGTTCACTTGTTACCTCAACAGCATCAAATACACATGAGTGTTTCCGTTGTCGACAAGTGTTAAACCCAGCAAAACATTTAGTTAGCTTTACTTTAAGAGATATGGTCAAATTGCGAATCTATAATTTACAGAAAAACAAATCAAAGAAACTTTTCATGTATAAGTATTATATACGAATTTTGGCAACAGAAAATTATATTTTATTTTTCATAAGAACAATTACAAAAATACGTCGTATAAAGCTAAACGTAAGAATTGGTATATATCTTGTTTAACGTCTATACTTATGTATAAGAACACGGGGTCAATTCAATCAGAAACCACCTTAAAATGTATCGCACAGTGGCACAGCGGGAATTTTCTCGAGAAACAAAATGTAAATAATTTTGTCATTTCCGATCGGGATAAAGTTTCACATGAGCAGAGCCGAGGTTTTGTGCTGTAGAAATTGACATGTTTGAGCGCCATAGTCCATACTGGAGCTCAAATTTGACTAACTTTGTATCTACCACAAAAAATTGAACCCTAGTATAACATTGACTTTAGTTTTTATCTGAAATATTTTTTTCATATCTATAGAGCTACTAGAAACCTACACGCTGAAAAATATCGGCCTCAGCAACATATTGCAGGAAAAATTTACATGTTTGCAAGCATTGTTTTCATGAATTGAAGATCTGCTGCTTTTTTGTTTCTTAGTTGTCTGTCTCGTTTTTGTTTTTAGCGGTTTTCAACAAACAACGGCAAATTAGGGTCTCAAAAAAACATGTTATAGCCTACTAATCATTGTGCCTCAAACATGTTACATTGAATAGCAAACACAATGGGTTTGGGCACAAGTATAACTATAGTATATTTGCGACAACCTACAAACACGTTATATATGCAACCAAACAGCGAAAAAATACAGATTTTTTAAAGTGTACAAAAAACGTGCAGGCCATTTTTAGTTTGTCTCTAAGGGTTCTTTAAATATTTGTGAAAATATTTTTCTCTGTGAAAATTGGTTATTTTTCAGTTATTTGAGCATATCTTGACCAAATAAAAGACAATATGTGAGCCTCCTTTGAAAAAGACTTAGTGTTTAAAATTTTATGAATTCACTTTTTTTGGATTTGTATGTCACAAACCTTGAATTTTCATATGAAACTGCTCGCAAGTGTCAAAAACATCGGCGACGTCGATCGTCCCCTCCTAACAAAGCCGAGGTCATAACAGCTATTGACCGGCTTAAGAACAACAAAGCCGCATAACCCGATGGATTACCGCCGGAGTTGTTTAAGGCTGGCGGCGATGAGCTGATAAGGTGCATGAATCCGCTCATTAGCAAAATTTGGCTGGACGAAAGCATGCCCAGCGATTGGAGACTCGGTGTACTATTCCCCATATTTAAAAAACAGATTACCCGAGTCTCTGTATCAACTACCGTGGAATAAGCCTTTTATCCATATCATACAAGGTTCTATCAAGTATAATGTGCGATTGACTAAAACCAATTATTACCACACCAGTGTGGCTTTAGGCCTGCAAAATCCACAACTGACCAGATTTTCACGCTACGCCAAATCCTGGCGAAGACCGACGAAAAACAAATGGACACCTATCATCTATTTGTCGATTATAAGGCGGCATTCGATATCCCGATACGGGGAAAACTCTACGAAGCAATGTCTGAACTTGGCATTCCTGCAAAACTCATACGCCTTTGCAAGATGACCTTGACGAACACCAAATCCGCAATGAAAGTTGGTAAGGATCTTACCTTTCGAAACTAAGCGAGGGATCAGGTAGGGCGACACCTTATCGTGCCACCTCTTCAACATATTAATGGAGATAATGATGAGAAAAGCTCCAGTCAACATGATTAAAACCATCAGCAGCAAAAGTCACATGCTGCTCGCGTATGCTGATGATATAGACATCATTGGGCGCACAAATAGAGAAGTTAGGGCGATGTTTTCGAAAATTGCGAAACCATTTGAAAACAAAAAATGTGAGAGAAAGGATAAGCAAAATAACAGGAGATTCTCATTTCATGAAAAAAAAAAACAAATAATGCATTCGAGGCAAGTAAATGTAAAACGAGCCGACAAAAAATATTGAATAGTATAGGGAACTTATTGCACTCTCTGTCCGCTCTCATGTAGAGTGTCTGAGTAAAAGAGCATTAACGAGTCCTATTCTCTTTGTAGAATATTTCAATATAAATGCACCATTTCCACAATGTTATTATATAAAACAATACAAAAAGCATAATTGTTTCACGGGGCATCAAGGTTTCACTTCAAAATTATGAGTGGACCAAGTTATGACAAAAGGAGAGTAATACGTTTTGAATCATTCGCCAGATGTCGCCAGTGCTTTTGTGTCATACAGTTCGTTCCATGAGTTCTCTATACTATTCAATACTCTTTGACGACGAGGACCTGCATGTGTGTTCGCTGCCGCTGCATCAATACCATCATATTTATTTTCAGTCAGAGGCTATTGTTGTACGACAACCACGTAAGTGATGCTAACACTGTGTGTTGTTTGCATGTGTTCACTTTGATAGATAGCCCTACCCGTGCCTATAGAAGATGTTAACATATCAATAAAGTTTGCAAAAAACTATCACAGTGTTATCCATGTACAATTCGTGGACTGAAATGTGGGACTGATTGTGGGACTGGCCTCAGTTTTATGCCCTATGGCGAACTTTAACCGTGCTAGTACATTTTGTTTTACCGACAACGCATACATGTTATATACATATACATATATATGGATGATTGTTCGGAAATTGTCATTTTCTCGTCCTTTGAATTTTCCCACCCTAAAATGGTCGAATGGTGATTAAATTGCGACATATTCCCGAAGCTCCGATGGTACTCTATTATTTCCAGGAAACACATTCCATTCGGAGCCGTGTAAATCGGTTTTAGGGAGAAAAAACTGTTCAAAATGTCACAACCATGGCCTGTCCTCCGTATCGAATTCAGGACTTCAGCAGTAATATCCGTCAAGGACGTGGCTTGAAAGAAGTTACCTACATATATGTTCTAAGGAACATTTAGATTTACAATTCTACGCAAAAAAATTGGAGGAATATGCACGCCATAGTTATTGAACGGTCCACGAAGTCTGTCCAACAGTTTTGTCAGAATTTTGTACAATTTGAATTTGACTGTGGTGGCGCCATCTCCGGGGTTTCAATATGACCCACTTGCTGGCATTTTGGAGTGGAAGGGGTAGTGGCAGTATTTACACCGGCAGAAGTCAACACACGCACATGTATACGAACGGGAATTCAATTCGAAAAATTGAAAAGCTAAGTCACAAAATAATACGTCACAACCGTTCTCTTATGATTCACATATGCCGTACGATATGTAGGCTTGATTCCCGGTTATGAAAGTAATATTTCATTGCCTGAACTTCATTGTCTTTGGAACTTGTCGAATTCCAAACCGGTCTGGAGCACGGTTAGGTTAAGCACTGAGAGTCACAACCGTGGCTGTCACAACCGTGTCATATAGTTTCCAATACTGACTAAAATTGATAAATAATGGTTTCTTGACACTGAATGACTCATGTGGAGTAGGCTGTTGCAAAGACCTGACAACACAGTAGGCTTTTGCGAAGACCTGGCAAAACGAGAGTGAAGTATTTGACATATCTTGTGGCAATCGTCAGTCGTGTGTAGGTCGTGAAAGGTATTAGTCTATTGGCGAAGTTAACTAAATAAATTAGTTAAAACATTAAAATAGTGCGGTTTATTCAACTGATATATATATAAAATTGTTTTATCATATTAACACTTTGATTTGTCAAGTTTCGTTCAGGCAGTCACTACCGTGGCATCGGAATACCATCAATGCTCCATAACTTCGATTGCTTTGGTGTTGTAGTATAGTGATCTTCAGATCATACTTTTGGACCATGATAACATTCAGAAACGTAAAAAAAATGGTACTGCAGACATATCGAGGTTTGGAAAAATTGCTATCTGAAAAATAACAATTTCCGAACAATCACCCATATATAGCCAATATTGTTTTTGTTGTTTCCTTTCCTTTGTTGAAATTTGCTTTGTTATTGCCATAGAGAATGTCATATAGAGCTGCCATTCTTCTTATCTAACATTTCACTGCAGACTATTCGTGGTGCGGTCGGTGCGATAGAGTTATTTATTATAATAGAAATACTTTGCAACCTGCAACGGCCATATCCAACTACACTTCGTTAAGATAAACCGCTAATCTATACGTCATTACTCTATGTTTATTACTTTTATTATGCGCTCCTCACTATATTTCTCTACTCTATGAATATTATAAGTTTCCAAAATTGATTATATATTTTTCTCAACCCGTGCATTATTTTAAATCAATTTGTTAACGTACACAAGGTTGTATTAAACTCTGAACATATATTCGATTCGTAGACACAGGATTCTAAAATCTTAGTGTAAAAATACATAGGTTTGTCCGTGTTGTGGATGTTCATTCCCCTACATTTTTATAATAGCACAGCGATTGAGGGCAAACGTCAGACGTCATATTAATGTTGGCCCGTCCTGTTCCGTCACACTATGTGACAAATCACACCCATTACTATTCGTTGAACGCAGAAGAAGAAGCATATGTTAAATGTATTGTAATGAGTATACATTACAACTCTCTATTTTTAGCTATTTCTTTAATATTGTCCATGGTTCGAAAGCTAAAGCTAGTTACATATTATTTTGTCGCCATTCTTCACTCTTCATGCGATTTAAGGAGAGTCACTTTGATGTTTTACTAAGTCTCCGAAATTACATTGACTTTGATTGCTAATCTCGCATTGTTTGACGTGGGTATTTGCATTTTGCACCAGCACTTTACAAAATATACCCTATTGTGTATATGTGGCCCTGTGGTGATTTTCATACAACCCCAATAAAAAGAGGAAATTTGAAATGATTGATTATACGTTCTAAATGTCACTTCATGACTAATTGGTTATTAATTATGTTAATACTTTGTTTAGGAAATGATTTTAACCACCTCGCGTTAACGTGAGTACCAGAACACACTTTGGCACACTTCTTGAATACGAGTTGAATTTTTGACCTAAATTCCCCCCACTCTATACTTATACATAGTTGATTGTTGCTCCTTGTGGGTGGTCTTAATTGCTATGTAATTACATTTCTGCGCTAAAGTGTTTGAAAGCTGTATTGTTATGAAATTTCAAATGTTTTGCTTTCACAGCTGAAGGTTATACTTTGTTGCCTGAGTAATATAGCGATTGCAGGTAGTTTATGGTTAAATTGCAAATTAGATTTGATATTTAATTAAAATTTTATAAAACCTAAAAATAAGTTCTAGAAATTAATTAAATTTTTATTAGAAATTTTGCAAAACGCTTTATAATTATTATTTGCAGCTACGAGGTGTAGATAGTTTTGTATAAGGATTCAATATTATACAGCACAACAAAATATCAACAACCAAAAAGTATTTCCTAAAGTAGTCCAGTGCAAAACGACATTAGTCCACTGCCGGTAGTGAATTTATGTTAATTTTGTTTCTGATTAAATTCCATTTAGTCTGAACACCTACATATTAAAACTGAGAGGAAACCGACTACTAAGTCATATTAGTTAAACCATTGTCCTTGGGTTTTAAATACCATTGGCGACGGTCAGTTTCGACGACAGCAATTTATGATTAATATCCCAGACAGAAATCTTCTATATATAAATAAAAATGAATTGCTGTTCGTTAGTCTCTCTAAAACCCGAGAACGGCTGGACCGATTTGGCTAATTTTGGTTTTGAATTATTTGTGGAAGTCCAGAGAAGGTTCAAAAGGTGAATAAATATGAAAGTTATTAACTAACTTTCACATTATTTTTATGTAGATTGATAAATCTTAAGTTTTGTCACAAATTAAATTTATGAACACAACAACTAATATGTTGATCCATCCTTTATGTCGATCGATACCTCAGACAAAGAGTGCATCCTTCTATCTTTGTGAGTGACGATTACCGCAACGTGTGCGAAAACTTTCTTTACTTCGGTGATCCTTTGTGATAGTGACATTTCAAGTTATGTTCTCTTTTTTTAGATCTTTTATGATAGTGACACTCTACTGCTAAGTTCGCGAGAACTTTTCTCACTTTCATTAATTACAATTTACGATGCCGAGGAGAAGATGACCTGACTTAGGTCGTCGCAGTCAATCAAATGTGCGAAGAGCTACCTCACGTGCTAACCGCACTGAAGACCAGAGAGAGACACATCAAGAAAATAGTCGTATTGCTATGTCAGAATTGCGTTCTTTAGTGAGTGACAAAGAAAGTAGATAGGCTTAGAATGCAACGAGTTCGTGCACATCAAACACAACAACATGGCGTCAATGGTGGCTCGAACATTGGCTTCCAATGCTTCTAGATTTGCTGGTTTGTCGGTATAAAGCAATGCCATAACATAGCCCCTAAAAAGTAATCCAGAGACGTTAAATCGCACGAACGGGGGGGCAAAGGAACAGGACCACTTCTGGATATAATGTTGTCACCAAATTGATTTTGATATAAAGCGATTGTTAAGCGCACTATATGGAAAGTTAAGCCATCTTGTTGGAACAAAATGTCGTTGATGTTTAACTGATTTATTTTTGGAAACAAAAATGAGGTCAACATGGATCGATAGCGCTCGCCATTCACCGTAGCGACAGCTCCTTGCTTATTTGGAAAGAAATAATGAGCACTGTGATGCCGCCAGCGTGTAAACCGCACTAAACAGTAAATTTTAATAGATAATTGATGGTACTGAATCGAGGAGAGTAAAATAAGTACGACAAGGTCGATTATGTTGATCGTAAAATGAAATATGTGCTCTATGAATTTCGCGAACAGATTTATTTTTTCCAAAGTAAATTTCCAGAATTTGAAAGCGTTGTTGCAGCTTTAAACGATTCAAATGTCAACACAGTTTGACATTCACAGCTTTGAAACCATAGTTATCGATATCGATAGCTCTCTTGCAGCTAAAAAAAAACACCTGTTATATCCCAACAAAGATTTTTATGTCACAACGGAGAAAATTCATTCCTAAATGTACTAGAAATGTACTTCGTTCCTAAATTTACTTCGCTAACGAATGTACTAGCTTTGAAATTTTATTACTTTCCAATTAAAAACTCATATTGCCCATATTGCACAAAGGCACAACCTAGGGAAGTCGTTCGGCACTAAGCTTTACCACTCGAGATTTGAAAAATGAAAATCCCAGGATCCCGGGATTTTTCGGGATCCCGAATTGAAAAATGAAAACTTTTGGTTTGTTGCAAAACAAAATTGGTACGGTTTGTCAGAACACTCATCGCACAAATTTGAAAATATGTATAGTTTTTGATGTCTAAAATGTTTAGGTGTCACAAAAGTATGCGCTTTCATTCAAACTCATACATAGAGTCAACATATACCTAGAGCTAACATTTCTCTAATTAGTCCTGGTGTGATATGCACGCTGGATATTGAATAGAATTGCTTTAACCATCCAACAAGACAACAACAACATTTTGTGTAGGTATGTTAAAGTAATTGTATTATACAGGATACAAATGTATAGTAACAATTAAAGATACCAAAAAAGTTTAAATATATTTAATTTTTACAGCTCTCCGCAAACACGTCGTGAAAAATATATGCCAACAGTTCTTGTAACTCCACCTGGTGTAAGCCGAACATCTCTCTATCGCACCATGAAGATTGTGAAACAAAACGTCAGATAAGGGAAATTTTATCTATATATATGTTTACTCTATGCTTAAATACTTCGAATACGTCGTATTTCTTATAAATTCAAATTCAATCTTAAATTTTGTGTGAACAAATTTGAACATAGAGTGAATTCATATGTAGAGAAAAAATTTGTCAGGTCTGATGTTTCCTTTCACTTTCCCAGAATGTAAGTGTTTAACCACAATCCGTGAAATGAGGTTGATTTGAGTCAGAATCTGTTATTACCTGTATCATCCCTGATTACTTTTTATCTTTGGTTACTATCTCAAGCACACAAATCTCGGCGTTTATTCTTAAATTACAAGCGTATTACTCCCAGACCAGAAGATTAAAAATTAAGGCAAATGTAAATGTGCATGCGGTGGTATATTAATGTTGAAAATTCTCAAAAATCCTCACACTTTTATAGAATAGGGTTTTGTATGAAGATGGCAAATTTATACACTCTTGACGACAATAGAGTAAAACGATCTATGCAAGAAAATATGTTAAACGCTCGCTCTTGTTATTTTTGACTAACAATACATTTAAGTGTGAGCCGTCGGTGGTGCAATGGGTAGTGTGCGCGGCTCTTGTACATGAGATCCTGGGTTCGAACCCGGCTCTGACCACCTTCAAAAAAAAAATTTCTTTCGACGGCGGTCACCTCGCATAGTGACGGCGACACTATCGAGTATCTAGCCATGAAAAAGCTTCTCAAATTACCGTTCGGAATCGGTGTAAAACTGTAGGTCCCAATCAGTGAGTGAAAACTGGAAAGCGCACAGCTCAGTGATTGTGAGAAGTTCTCCCCAGTCCCTTTATGGGATGTAATGGGCAACCATTTATTTTTTAATACATTTAAGTAACGGGTTTTTCAACAGAGACGCTACAAAAGTAAATCGATAGGGACAGCAAACGAAGCAATATTTTTTCCCGCTCTTTTGACATTTCACTTCAGTAAGGTTTGCCATTTCATCATGGAAAGATATACGAGCCAACAACGAGTCGAAATTATTAAAATTTACTACCGAAATTTGGAGTCAGTGGCCGCAACTTTAAGAGCGCTACGTCCAATTTATGGTCGTCATAATCGTCCTACCAGATCCACAATTGAGCGTCTAGTGGAAAAATTTGAATCCACAGGAACAGTACAAAATGTTCCCGTGCCAGTGAGACAAAGAAGTGCCCGTAGTGTCGAGAATATTGCTGCCGCTGAGGCTTCAGTTTTATTTAAAAAACTTTTGTAGCGCTCTTATTGAAAAACCCGTTATTTGCAACGCCTACATTTTCACACCACTTGCGTTGACAACCTAATATGGAAAAATATTTGAAATAACCAAACCAAATGTTGCTTTCCACAACTTAAATATATTATGGTTATGAACACTTCATAAGAAATTTAAGGAATCGGGGTGTTTCTCAGATATTTTTAATCATGGTCGATTAGAAAATATACATTTATTGTTGATGAACTTGGCACGTTCTCGTTGTTTAATTAAATGTGGCAAACGCTCGAAACTTATACGGCATTTACACCAAGCTAGATTAACGCATTTCGAAGGTTAACTCCGATAACCCTACAATTTTAATCAGTAGAAACTGAAGTTTAATTTTTAACCTCAATTTAAACTGGTGCAAATTTTGATTCAACAATGTTATTTTCTAAAAAAAATTTAACCATAATAAAAATATAAACAAAAAATCACCTATTTGAGAGACGGAAGCCGATCGAAAATTTTCCAACGCATCGCCGCCACCAAAAAGTTTGTGATGTTCACGCTGCCGCCGATATAATTGGCTCTTTTTTTTCAAAACGTGAGCCGATTTTATGGACAGATCTGATTTGACTCGCCGATCCAATTTTAAAGGTTCAGTTATTTCACAAACATCCCAAATTTGTACAAAACTGGCAAAACCAAAAGCCGCCCGCTTAATTTTTCTGTATGTTGTGCGGCGGGCTTCGATAATTTTGTCTCGGCGCGGAGTTTGTCTGAAATTGGGTGGTGTAAACGGCAAAGATTAGAGAACAAAGTTATCGCTAACCTTTCCGTGATAAACGTCGGTGTAAATGCGTTATTATACTAATTTTATTAGAAAATTCGGGATTCCCCTAGATAATACCACAAAAATCACGTGATTTAGGATGTAATAATCCCGGAAAATCTCGTGATTACCCGAAAGACAGGCCAAATACATACTACGTTTTTATACGGAAAATGGATAAAATGCTGATGTTGCCATGTTCGTTAAAATTTGGGTCATGTGTACATTTATAAATTACTTTTCACAGCTGATGTCTTAAACACTGTCACTGGATAGAGTATATTCTCATAATAAGTTTCTGAAGTTTTTGAATTCAGCTTTATAATTTTCCTTCATTTTTCAAAGTCTATAATGTTTGCACTTTCGCACACAGTTTGAAAAGTTTTTCCATGTTGTACTCCAACCGTTTGATAAGCTTTAACATTTTAGTCTGTCGAGCGATTATAGCATAATTAGAAAAATTAATCAAAACATGACTAAATGTAAAATATTACCCATTTCAAATTCAAGAAAAATTAGAAAACAACATACTAAAATTGAGTAAAATGTTTATGCTGGAGACTATATACCTGCAAAAATTCTAAGGTATCATTAAAGGAAATTCGGGCATAAATGTAAATTTTATGCCAACTGGAACGAATGTAACAACTTTAATATTTTATTCATTTTCCATATAACTTCTGTACATAAACATTCTTTTAGAACTAAATAAAATACTAATGTCCGTTAAAATTAGTTCAACATTTATGTATATGCCTTGACACTTTGTACATACTGTTAGGATTTTCTCCAGTGTCATAATGTGTTTCGAGATTGGTGGTAGTTTGTTTAAAATTGTCCACTGATTTTTTAAAATGCATGAAAATTAAAATTTCGCCTAAAATTTGAAAATTTTTTTAAATTTTACTCTAACGGTTTGACGGACTATAACTTTTTTGTCGGTCGAACCACTAGAACTCAATTTGAAAATGAATACAAATGTGGATAAATTCCAAGTATCATACTACCATAATACTACAAATCTTAAAACTTATTCAGACTAAAGGTTATACCCTAACATAGACTTCAAGGTATCAACGGGATATAATCGGTCATGGATGTAAGTCTTATCCCTATATTTCGGAAACGTAGCGCCCAGTCTAAAATATAATCAATTTTTTGGGGGTTTGTAAGGGCTTTTTAATAAAGTGACTTAATTAATTTTCAGATTCGTCTGCTTTTTCTTTAAATCTCCAACAGATACAAGGGGTAAAATAAAAATATGTCTATATCTCGGAACCGGGTTGTCCAATCGCGGAAATAACCATATTGTTTAAACACCAATGTCTTCAGTATGGTGGCACCATTTTTGGACAAAAATTGTTAAAACTAAAACTATGTCAAATTAAATAACTCTAAAATTGTTATATATCTATGTACAAGGTGGCGCAAAAGTAATCCTCCTATCAGAAAATGCTATAAATTTTGCGATTGGTCCCTAATGTCAGTTCTGTTTTGACATTTGTGTAGTACACACATGCGAAATACACGTTAATAAACAATGTTACGCTACACTGCTCCAGAACGCGGAATATTGCTGACTATTTATTTGACCAGTAATCGGTCGGTGACTTTGGCACAACGTGAATTTCGTCGCAGATTTTCTGGCCGTCCAACGCCTACTGGTGAAACACTGCGACGTTTAGCCGCTAGCCTCAAAGAGACTGGCACAACACGAGATGCTGCCAGGCGTGGCAGACCCCGGTGTAGCCATTCTGCAGAGAATATTGCTGCTGTTGACGAGGATGTCATGGAAGCGCCGTCGATGTCATGGAAGCGCCGTGAGCGCTACAGAGCAATGATCAACGAGTTCTTTTTGCCGCAACTTGATGAATTGGGATTGGAAAACATGTGGTTCCAACAGGACGGGGCAACGGCACACACTGCACGTGCCACAACCGATATGCTGAAGGAGGCATTTCCCGGGCGCCTAATCTCCCGTTTTGGCGATTTGCACTGGCCAGCAAGATCGCCTGATTTGACCGCTCCAGACTTCTTTTTGTGGGGCTTTTTGAAGTCGCGGGTTTATGTCAACAAGCCTCAGACTCTTGCAGCTCTTAAAGACAATATCCGTCAAGAATGTGAGGACGTATCTCCGGAAGTTTTGGCCAAAGTTATGGAAAATGCCATAAAAAGGGCTCAAATGACAATCAACTGTGGCGGCGGCCATTTACATGACATCATATTCTCGACTTGATGTAAAAAAAAATTAAAAGACCAAATAAAAATAATCCACAGGAAGAACCAAAGTTTTTCTTTTTTTTTAAATTACAGCCAAAAAACATCGGAAGTTTACTTTTGCGCCACCTGTTATATTTCAGAAAAATAACAAATTCTTAAGGTTTTAAATAATGTGGTAGAAAAATATTTATTTTGTTAAATACATTTGGTAGTTCTACACGTTGAAAAATCTGTAGTTTTTTGTTGTTTGTATGCAACTATAACATGTGTTTGGACCTTGTCGCAAATATAATAAACTTGTTCCCAAACCCATTGTGTTTGCTATTCAAAATTACATATTTGAGACACAATGATTAATATGTTATAACATATGTGTTTGCGACCCAAATATATCTGTGTTTGTGATACAAATACAGGCATATTTGCTGCACTGTTTATGCTGTTTCGAGAGCAAGAGAATAAAAGAGGGGCAACGAGTGTGTATTAGGGTGATGACTTTTATACAACCTCGTATCCCTGTATCATATTTAGATGAGTTTTTATTTAAGATTAGATACAACCTTACACATAAGTTGATCCAAAAAAAAAAAAAATCACGCACAAAAGGATTTTAAAATTTTTATTTATCAGCATTTTGGTAAATTTTTTTGAAGCCACTGTAAGCAGATATATACTTGAACACAAGTTTTAGAGCCACATATATGTAACATTACATAGGATCGTCAAACACACAAAGAAGTTAAATATTCACGTTGTCATTGGAGAGGGTGAATCTCAGTGAGAGGTTTTCCTTGTTGCGGCAGTAGTTGTATAAGTCTTGCATAACTTTGATCCCACGCTAACAGCACTGGTTGCTTCGGGCAATGTTGATTGGAGATTCATCTGTTTTCCAGTGGGTCTTCAAGCATTTGAGAGCTGTTGGGTAGTGTTTCAGAGCTACAGATAGTTCTTCCAACATCGTCAGCGCGGAACAATTGACTATTGAACCAATGATCAGCCCATGAGTAAGAAATGAATGGACAGATTTATGCAACCTGTTCCGGGTTTCAGGCATCTGAATAAACTCAAGAAGAGCTAGAATGGCACGAGAGTTCCAGCGTGCATTGCAGATGTTTGGGATCTGCTTAATTAAAGTTTACAGAAGGGATCTCACTCCTCTCAGTGAAGTAACGGAAGACACGAATAAGGTGGAAGAGAAACTTTGTCTCTCCAGCCGCCTGTTTCCTTAATCTCAGTTTTACCATTGCTGAAGGCTGCTTTCAATTGATCATAATTGCTCATCAAATCCTGCACAAAGAAGTACTCGATGTTTGGGGATTTAGTCGACCCATGGAGCTCACCGTCCATGACAACCCGAAGAACGCGATCCAGCACATGGTGCTGGCAACTTATGAACTTGGGTTTGGGGGGACCTTTCTCTTCGTACATTTTCTGCGGTCGAACTACAATTCCTGTCTTTTTGCCGGTATTCACGCTTGTTGTATCGGCAACAATCATCACAATTGACACCCAAAAGGTTGAACTCATCTAACACATTCTGGAGTCCTTCTGCGATTGTTTGAGCTTTCCCATCTTTCAATTTGAGCGCAGTCAACTTAATTTCTTTAGATCCATTCTTGAGGACCACGGCCTGTTATTCAAAGCTCTGAATGGGTTTGCCGTCAAAGTTCATGCTCCACTTCTCCAGATAAAGCGTGCTTACCAAGTACTTCTTCACCCGAGCAGCTTCCTTGTAGATAGCCTTGTGGATTCCTGACTGACATGGGGTTGGGGTTTCAATGCCCACAGCGGAAAGGTGGTGGCACACCGTTGCTGGTCCGTGGGACGACAGCTTTGAGCTTGTAACAAGGCGTGTTGGCATATCTGTTGGGCTATACTTCACTTGCACTTGTACTCTTCGTGTTCGTCGCCACTTGTTGAATGACACAAATCGATCAATGAATACCTATTTATACTACGTATTTGTCAATATTTTACTGACAGGTACTTATGAATGGGCGCATCTTTTTTTACGGTGGCTATATATCTGATTCAGCACGTGTGCGTTGTAAATTTTTCAAAACTTTCAAAATAATGATCGCCCATAAATGTGGTTTCTGTAAAAAAATCATCCCTAACCGGTAGCCAACGGAAAAACGCACTTCAATAAAAAAATGCACTTTAAATTTTTTCACAAAAATATCATTTCAAAGTGGTTTGTGCGTAACCTTTTTCGATATTTAAATGGAATAAACGTTATTTTAGTCATTAATAGGCAAAATTTCATTCATTCGTGAGAAAAAAAATCAAAAAGTCAACACCCTAGTGTGTATAACTTGTAAGTGTGTATCGGTATGTTTGCATTATGCTCTCAGTGAGTGATTCGTGAATATTCCTCAATGTGCGTGCAAATTGCAGATGAAGTCAGTGTTTATATTTTTGCTGATGTATTGCGTTTTAATTTCATGGATTCAGTCATCAATGGTTCATCGGACAGAGGATATGAAAAGCGCCTGATCAGTGAAAAAAGAATAAACAAACGCTCGAAGGGTTAAATGGTTTGTGATGTTCCATTGGTTTTTGTGTATGTGTTTCGCATATATTTATGTGTGCTACCAAAGTGAGAAAGGATTTTAAGGAAAGAAACTGGAAAAGGCAACAACGTGAAGCCCTTTTTCTGGCCGAGCCTCTACTGAAAAAATCGAAATAGCGTACCATTTGTGAAATATAATAAAAAAAAACACAAGTAATTAATAAGTATGTATACTGTTTGTGTACCAACTCTATAGTGATAACCAAGTCATAGTTGAAACCTTCTGAAAACAAAACATGAGTGACAACAAAGAAAGAAGAAGTAAAAGAGCAGCAGATGCTCATTTCATAAAAAAAGTAATGCATTCAGCAAGTAAATGTAAAAATAAATTTAAATATTTTAATTTTTTGTATTATTTATTTTAATTATAATAAATATAGAAAGAAAGAATAATTCGTTTCTAAATATTATTATGTTTGGCAGAAAAGTATATGGAGGTTTAGGGGAAACACGCGAAAGCTTCCACGTAAGTGGAGCAAGCATATGTTTCCACGTAAAAGCATGCATGCTTGCTAGTAAACATGCTATTGTTTGCGTTTAAATACACTGAGTTTGGGACTTGCAAATATATAAATGTTTGAAGTGTGTTCGAAACATATACATGGTTCCTGCAGAATATGTTTGGGCGAATATGTTACAGAGGCCGTCTGTTCAGCGTTTATGACCCCTCACATTACAAGGCGGGTTACATGTTTTCAAATGAGAGCGCACACATCAACTAAAGATTTATTAAGATGAGGCGATGCGCAGCATTGAAAATTTTTTACCTTTTAATATTTTTTCGTGATAATATCAATATTTTGTGTGATGTTTGAAACACTTCTGTGTTACATGAATAATATTCGCCGCATAGCAAATAGTATATGATTCTTAAAGGAATTGCAAACGAGGAAATAAAATATTAGGGTAATTGTCAAAAATACAAATGAAGCAAGAGATATGAGATATTTCGTATGGACTTCTTTGGCTGCCCATGCGACTCATATTTGCAGAGTTAGAATAATGTAAATTTTGTCAATTATTGTATATTAAGAACTGACGATTAGAGGCACCTCTTAGCAATGAAAGGAATTAAATCTGCAATTTACATTACAATTTAGTTCAAAAAACACAACCTTTTAAGTAAATCCACATATAATCAAGGGTGACTCCAAAAGTATGACATATCGCTTAGTGTACTTAGTACCTACTTATGTATGCCACATAATATGCTCATTTTAATTGAGTACATTCATCGAAATGTTATAACTTTGCTGCACTGAATAGAATACTAAATTATGTTCCATGTTTTATAACATTAAAAGTACTACAGCATGCCGTGTGTCTACATATTTATTACACCTGCCTTCGTTGCCTCAATGTGAGTTGAAAAAGTAAATAAAAAATTAAATTGTTTGCTATTGTTGGCGATGATTGCTGTTATTCACGGGGAATTTTTTCTTCTTTTTGCATAAAATTTATTACACTACATTTACTTAAATTCGTACGTGTTTATAAACAATTCTCATACACAGCACCGTGTATTAATTGTGTGTCTGATACGATTATTTAATGAAAAAAACGAACTTTATGTTCATTATAAATTTAAAAATATACTTTATTTTGGAATATTGAATCCTATTTATCTACACCCAGAAAAAGTGTACTCGAATATGAATAAGAATTAACCAGAGTTTATGAATAATTTCTTCACAATTCATGACAATATATTATGAATGAGCAGTATTAAAGTTACAAAAGGGTGGGCAATGTCAAATTTTCAATATGAAGCCCCAGTATGTCGAATCAGTAATTTGACATTTATGAAGTGATAGAATATTAGTTAAAGGTTAAAAATTAACGAAATGGGTCGCTATACGCTTCGAGAAAATCGGGAAATATTAAAAACATATAAAGAAGTGAAAAACATAGTTGGTTGCTCACAAACGATGGTACGTAATGCCATTAAATTTGGACATGCTTTTCATATTACGGTGTAGGGCGCGTATTCCGAATAAAGGATATTATGGATAGGCACCTCTATGTCCAAATAATGCAAGAAATTATGCTTCCATATGCCAGTGAAGAGATGCCGTTGATTTGGGTCTTTCGGCAGGATAATGATCCGAAACATACCAGCAAAGTTGCCAAAGAGTGGTTTCGGACAAATAACATAAATGTTCTAGAATGGCCAGCACAATCTCCAGACCTCAATACAATTGAGAATCTGTGGTGTGATGTGAAGAAGGCAGTTTCCCAGTCTCAACCAACTAGCGTATCTCAATTGTGAGAAGTGGTACAGCAAGCCTGGAGCTCAATAACCGCTGAAAGATGCAGAAATCTTGTCGATTCGATGCCAAAGCGCTGTGCGGTAGTAATTGCTAACAAAGGTCACGCTACTAAATACTAAAATATTCTAATTATGTCCAAATATTAATCATAAAACGGAAAATCTAAGATTTTATTGAAGTTTCCAATAAAGGTTGTCAGCACTACTATTATTTTGAGCAGCTAAATTTGAGAAACTGTAAAAAAAATAATTAATTTTAAATTAAAATGACATGAAATCTATCTATTGTGTTCTACGTCTAAACGTACCTTTATAATGTTTAAGAAAAAAATATGTATTATGAATTTAATGCCTTTTTTAATAAATATTTTTCATGGTTCTAAATTATTTACGGATCACTACTATTATTTTGAGCGCAGCTGTATGTATGCTCAACCTGCTGATCCTGCCATTAACATAAACCCGCCACCGTTCGCAAAAATTGAACGTTTATCACACTTCTACGCTAACAATTTTGCATAAAAGCCTCGGTGTGAAAGCTTACAGAGGCCAATTGCTACAAGAACTACAACCATCCGATGCGTTTTCGAGTTGCTGAATGTGCTGCCGATCGCTTAGCTGATGATGGGCATTTTTACCGAAAAATCATATTTTCCGATAAAGCTAATTTTCACATCGGGGCTACGTTAACAAACAAAATTGTGTCACTTTGGGCTCGGAAAATCCGCACGTCGTCGAGTACAAACCGATGTATCCCCACGAGTGTGTATTTCGGGCAGTTTTTGGCGTAGCGACATATTTCTTCAAAAATGAGCAACGAGACGCCGATGCCGTCAATGACGAACGTTACCGTGCCGTGCTTAGCGATTTGTTATTCCCAAAAGTTGAAGGGGCTGACATGGGCGACTTTTAATTTCAACAGGATGGCACAATGTGCCACACAGCCAACGTTACAATCGATATTTTGCGCACTGTGTTAGAAAACCGCATATTCAGTCGGAAGTCCATTAGCCGACTCGCAGCTGCTATTTCACCCCATTAGACAATTAACACTGTTGCGCCGTGAAATTTAAGTTTTACGCAAATAATCCCGAGTTCATTAAAAAATCGGTTTCCCATTACATCCCACGAAGGGATTAGGGAGAGCTTCTCATAACCAATGAGATAAGCGCTTTCTAGTTGTCCGCTCACTGATTGGGAGCTATAGTTTTACACAGGTTCCGAACGGTATTTTGCGAAGATTTTGCATGCATAACTCCTCGATAGACATCACTAAGCGAGTTGACCGTCGTCGAAAGACATGTAAGGTGGTCAGAGCAGTGATCGAACCCTCGTTCTTATGCACAAGAGCCGCGGTGCATTCACCGACGACCACTAAGATCTTAAAACACCACATCGATGCTATAGAGGCTTAAGCAATCGCAAATGTACTGAAAAATTAATGAGGTACTGCCAGGTAAGTTGTGGAAAACATTTGAACGGTGTTGTGTTTCATTCATAGACGTCAATAATGAACCGTACCACTAAAATCAAAATTTTGACAAAATGTTTATTAGTATTATTTTAAATAGAAATTAAATTCAAAATTTTACATGCCGCACCCTTTAGTCGATTACATGATTTCAAATCAACAGTGAAATTTGTTAGGCATAGGTTAAATCTGAACGTAACTGATGTTTAAATATTGTGTAAGTTTTGAAAATTATCAGGTGTCATAGTAGGAGTCATTATTTTTTTGCCCAATTCCGAAAGAGTATTAAATAAATTACTAAATATTGTATATAGCAAAATGGAAGCAGGTGACATACAATACGAGGTTGCTATTTACATTTCGGGTCCATCAATAAATCGTTGGAAATGGTTTTATTTTTTTTTTCAAAATATTCTCCGTGAAAATCAATACATTTTGCCTGCGCTCAAACCAATTTTCGAAGCACTTTTTCCACTCCAATTGAGACACCTCCAAAACATGGTTCTTGTACACTGCAACAGCTGCTTCGGGCGTCGAAAAACGTTGACCACGCAGAAAAAGAAGTCACTGGATGCCAAATCAGGCTCTACGGCGGATGACGCATTAACTAAACATGTTAAGTGCTCAATAAGCCGTTGTTTCAGCTGATGCTTGAGAGCTTGCATTTTCCTGATGCAAAAAAATCCGTCTTCACTTGTTGTTTATCCTTATTTCTTAAAAGACTGTTGGCAAACAGATGGTGGTATACCACTCAGAATTGACCGTCCTACGATCCACTGAAGGAACTGTGCCCACATGACTGAAAAAGACGCGATAATTTATTTCTATGTGCTTCTTTTAGGAACAACTTTTGTTGGATATAGCTCGTCTTGGAAGAGTCATACCGTCGATTCCTGCTTTGCTTCGGGCTCATATACAGGGTGATTCAGGAACTTCCGGACAAATTTCTCCAGCGTATTCCTTGGCTCATTTCATGAAGAAAAGTCCACTAGGACCATGTCCGAAAATGCAAGGGTGCGAAACGGCAGCGGATTCAAAATTTTCGGATTGGATCTGCACAGAATACACACAATCTTTCATGTATCCCCACAAAAAGAAATCACGTGGTGTGAGATCTGGAGATCGTGGCGGCAAGGCGATTGGTCCAGCTCATCAAATCCAACGTCGAGGGAAAAAAACATTTTTGCATTTCAGTAAAATGGTCATAACTTTGTAACGATAAGACCACTGGGCTTCGTTTAGGTCATTTTCAACAGAAAAAAACATAAGTTACCTGCCATCTGGCTGAGCAAATTGAGGTAATGTGAATTCTTTTTTTCATTTTTCTCCGAAAGCTCTGGATCTCGGCGATTTGACTTTTTCTACTTTTTTTATTGATTCTGAAAATTTCTATAAAATAAAATCTTAAAAGCGTTAATTTACAAAAACAAATAAATGTGTGCTGTTATTTCGCCTCCAAAAGCAAAAGCAAACATTTTTGCATTTCAGTAAAATGGTCAAAACTTTGGAACGGTAAGACCTCTGGGCTTCGTTTAGGTCATCTTGGACAGGTACGAGGTATGGCTATCTTTCAACAGAAAAAAAACATAAGTTACCTGATATCTGGCTGAGCAAATTGAGGTTATGTGAATTTTTTCTTTCCATTTTTTTCCCCGAAAGCTCGATTTGACTTTTTTCTACTTTTTTTTATTGATTCTGAAAGACCTCTTAAACAGCTTTCCAACAAGCCCCAAAACAAAACAAAATCCGACCGCTGGCTCAGAAGTTAGCAACTTTCCCTACTACCCTCCGACCACCAATCCGAAAATTTTGAACCCGCTGCCATTTCGCACCCTTGCATTTTCGGACATCGTCCTAGTGGACTCTTCTTCATGAAATGAGCCAAGGAATACGCTGGAGAAATGTGTCCGGAACTTCCTGAATCACCCTGTAGATCCATGATTCGTCAACTGTGGCGATGTTATACACTGAATTTGAGTTACCGCTTTTGTATTTTTTCAACATTTCTTTGGCCCAATCGACACGAGCCTTTTTTTTTGATCAGTCGTGAAATTATGTAGGATCCAACGAGAACAAATCTTTTTCACAGTCGTCTAAACATGTAATATCTTATTGATGCCTGTCATACTAATTCCCAAGGATGCCTCAATCTCACGGTATGTCGCATGTCGGAATTGCTTTATCAGTTTACGGACAGCATCGATGGTTTCCAGCAAAATGACCGCAGTTGGATGACCATCATGAAATTCATCCAGGAGCGAACGGCGTCCGCGACTGAAGTCTTGGTACCAACGATATACAGTGGATTTTGATGGTGCTTCACCACCAAAAGTCGAAACAAGTTGATTTATTGACTCTTGTCTCGATAGTCCACACATAAAACCGTACAAAATTGTGGCACGAAAATGTATGCAAATTAAAAAGACCCATGTATGATTATAATGTGACCGTTTTTACATTGAATATTGAAAAAAAATTTGCTTCTGAATATTATGTTTGGGAGAACCCACGCAACTGTTTCCACGTAAGTAACCGTGTGTTTTGGAGGCAATACGCTCATGATTCTACGTAAGTATATGGAGGTTTGTGGAGAAACACACGAATGCGTCTACTTGCATAAGTATAAGATGTTTGGAATGAAGCACGCATATAGTTCCACGTAAAATCATGCATATATAAATATAAATTAGTTTGGAGCTGGAAAAAAATATAAACATTTGGAATATGTTCCAAATGAATACTTGGTTCCTGTAGAATATGTTAAGTGAATATATTACAGAGGCGAGGATTTCATCGTGCATACAAAAAACTTAATTTAGTGACAACTGTTTCAAAAACTTAAAGCCATGATAAACTATTAAATTTCGTCTAGGTATCTGTCACAACTATTTCTTTCCACATATCCTGATTTTGACAAATTCAACGCAAATCGTTGGATTTGCTAGGATTTTTCATAATAATTATTTTAGATATAAGGCTAAGCCAACAGAATATGTGGAATAACAAGTAGTTTGTAAACAGAATGAAATATTAACTATTAAATAAAGAATTGAATTGAATTGAACAGTCTGCCAACACCTTTACTTACCTATACAAAAAATAAATTAAATCGAAATTTATAAATAAGTTAATTAATACTTGAATGTGGGTTGAAACTTAACTATATTTGAGGAAATATTTTTAATCATTATTAGCTACAGCTTTAATAAGCTATGTTTTTCATACAAAGTTTTAAATTTTCTACCCAATTCCGAGTATATTGTTAAACAAAAACTTTATACTAAGTTTAAACTAACGGTTTAGTGTTAACAGACGTTAATGTATATTTACTTATACTTAGAATATGACTGTAACGTTCTTGACTAACAAAAATAAGTAGTTCACCACTAACAATTAACTCTCCAGGGAATAGTTGAGCAGTCCAATACGACTGAGTGGAGATAATTGCGTAAGCAACAAGATGGCTTTAGCCATCCCTTTTGTTGTAACCGATTTTACATTTACCAGAATATTTTTAAATTGTATGTTTACGGCAATCAAAGAACACCGTTTATTGTGAATGAAAAAGTATAGGAATATACTGAAAAATTACCACTGCCAGGAATTGCCACCCTCCTCTTTGAGAGTACAAGTTTACACAAACGCACACATATTATTTATTTCTCCAAAGGAAATTATACGTGTGATACAAAAAACTATCCATTTTCCGCGATTGCATTCGTTAAACATCAATTATTTTTCAAGTGTATTGTTTGGGCATAATGTAATGTTTGTTTGCTAGCAGCATGAGGTTTTTACGATTAGCTCGCAGCAGTTTGTATGGCCAACTAGTCTCTTAATATTGGTAGAATGCGAGGATTATTAATACCAAAAACGTCGACAATTTGCACTAATTGCCAGTTTAGACTTGACCCACTCTATAAAATAAACCAAAACATTTTAGCCCATGAAATCGTGTGTATAAATGACCACTGTACCCGCATGCCTCTGTCTCCTGTGAATTTCATCCCTCATAATATGCATTTACTTAACCGCCACTCGCATCGTATAATATAATCTATCATGCGTAGGAGTAGGTGTGTAGGTAGAGTTTTTGTAATAGCGGTGTTAATTTAAGTGTGTAAACACTTTAATGATTAGCAGTCCATTATTCGTTGAACCAACAACAATTTAGTGATTGAAAAAACTAAAATTATTCATTCGTGGTCTAATGTTAGTTACAATGCCATTTTTGTTATTATTTAAATTTGTTTTTAACTTTTTTCCTGCTTTAGTCGTAATGCCATCACTGTAGAAGTATTTAAAACAATATTGTATTTCTCTACTCGTGTCAATCAACCCACATGTCGGTCAATGCCTTACGTTGTTCCGTACTGTGGCCATTTGGCTTTGCGAAATGTTTTTCCATGCATCGATATATGCACGGTCACTAGTATGAACACCAAAAGTTTATCACTGAGTTTGTTTTCAAAGTGAACAAATTGACATTCAGGAGTATTAACTATAATGTCACTTTGTATGAAAAAGACATTGAAAATGCTAGAGGGAGCAAATCGTTAAACTGAGCGCCCTGCATATTCTAAATATTCCATCATAGTTGGAATGCACGTAACTTCATATATGATGGAACATTAAAATATTTTTATTTATAAATAATAAACTGTTGTAACTATCAACTTAATGCTCGCCTCTGTACAGCTGCCTCACCAATATAACTTTAACAATTCTCTAAAATATTTTGCGAATTTTCTCCTCTATCCACTACAACCTATCCCATTAGTATATTAGTTACATGAAAGCAAATCATACAAAGATGTGTGGAGCACAAAGATAATTAATATGTTTAACATTAAAATTGTAAATCGATTTTGAAGATTTAAAACTGTATTTAAGCTTGGTTTGAAACAAAGCTCTTAATTCTCCGCCTGCCGATTGCAGTGGTTAATGTTGTTTAGGGTTGATGTGCGATCACACCATGTCTTGACTGTTTATTATATAGTCGCAGGTATTGGAAAAGGACAGAGGTTGTATTGTTTCAAATAATCAGTACATAAATTTCAGTGGGGTGAACTGACTTAAACATACCCTCACCCTAAGTCCTCCATTGCATCCGAGTTCCGTTAAAAATGCCTCTATTGTGACCATATTCAGTTCTAACTAATATTGACCATATTCAATTAGTTAAGATCCTAATTGGTTTTGGAGAATTTTTGTGGCTACAAACCAATTGTCCGCCCAATATTTATATGGAAGGTACAAAAATGGACATGGCGAAGTTGTTAATTTTTTATTATACAGTTGCTTTTGGCAAATTTTATTAAGATCGGTTGTAGTTTACTTGAGCTATCGAGTCGGGCAACAGGAAATACGCCCACATTTTCTATGGGAGATACGAAACTGAGCACAGGACAGCAGTCATTTTACCTAGACAGTATGTTTTAGCAAAATACTGCTTACAACCGACTTTCATTAAGATCGGTTGTGGTTTACGAGAGTTATCTAGCCGATCAATCGTCCAACTTTTGTATGGGAGGTACCAGAGTGGTTGTGGCAAAACCGCTCATTTTTCGTGGAATAGTGGCATTTAACTAAATATTGTCTACTACAAAATTTCATAGTTTTGCGGAACTTCTCGGGCCGAACAAACCGACGCACAGTGGTTCAGAATACATTTTTAACGCGAATTAATTCCTAATTGTGTTGAAACTTCACAAAATTATACAAACCTTATTGCTTAAAGTAGTTTTTGCTAAAATGAAACCATATTTGTCCTTTACAATAAGCTGTTAGTTAAATTAACAAATAATATTTCAATAAAAAGTAAAGAGTAAAGTTAATATTAAAAAATAAGGAAAATTATATTTATGTTACATACTTATATTTAATTCTACATGCGGCGCTTTAAGGAGACTCATAGCCTCCGACTCTAATTTTTTATTTCTACGACATTTACCCTGCATGCTTAATTCAGATATGATCGGATCGGATGATGACAAAAAATAATTAAAAAGATCGATATTAGTGTGTTCTGCTTTGTCTTTTCTGCTTCTGTGTTCTCGTATGAATTTAAAATCTTTATTTTTTGCCTCTTGTGTCTCCTCTCCCAACTGTCCAATAGGCAAAATTGCTTGGTTAATAACTGCTGATCCGTGAATTAGCACTTTATGAACACTTGTTGGCATATTGTACCAAAGATATAAAGACACATACTTTCTTGCAGTTTCCATAGTATACTCATGAAATTTATTGACATCTATTTCGTATCCAGATGAAATGGTTTGCAAAATTATATAGAATCGGTGTATGAGATTCTCATCTAAACCCGTCACTTCAGCCGATTTTTTATGATTTTCAAAAAAAATTCTTGCGGTATTACCCGTATTTGTAGATCCATATCCAGGTTTTGGCTGATCAACTAATATACCTAGTTCTTGTCTCAATTTATGAACGATTTCAGTTTTCCTTGACTCCACTAAGTTTTTATTCTCTCCTCTGACCTGCCATGTTTTGACTTCTAATCTATATGATATGTGCAGGCAACATTCAAAGAACCTGATCCACGAATGTAACGCGGATAGTCCAAAGTTTTGATTTTCAATCTTAGGCAATTTTTTAGTTACATTTTGCAAATCGTTCATTTCTGAAGGCTTAGCGGAACATATGTAACAACTTTGTGTAGATCTTGTTTCAGTCAATGTATTACAAACTTTGCCATCTACCATTGTTAGCACAAGATTGAAATCGATATTCTTATCCTGATATTTAAAACTCTGCAAACTCGTAATTTGTTGTGTAATATTATCGACATCAGCTCGGGTAAGTTCCGGCGTTTCCTTAGCAAAAATAAATTTAATTGCTCTGCAAAACCGTGTGGATGATGGAACCCGATTTTGCCATATGATATTGGTGTCATCTTGGCTATCTCGTAGCTGTAAAGGTACTAGTGATATAATTAAGACAGATGAGTCTTTTTCTTTTGAGGTGGTATGTTGTCTATAGTTACTTTGACCGGAGCTACCGTCTATACCCCATTTGCAAATCAATGTAAATGTTTTGCTTGTACAGGTCAGAAATACTTCTTCTTGAAGTTTACATATTCGGCTTATTGTTAAATTGAGTAAAGCTTGTAGATTTATCTCCACACTTATGTTAGTCACTATAATGCTATTTTCATCAGGATAGCAACTTTTTTTAGCAGATAATATCTTATGCCACGATGGATAAATATTAGCATTGCAGTTCTTTGCAGCAAGTCTATATGATAGGTAAATTGATTTACTTGATTTGGTGTTTATTATAAGTGCCAATGCTTCGTCTGGAGACATTGGTACAGCCATATTTTTTTCTGAGATTTTGCTGGTCATACGTCTTTTGACAGAAGCTGATCGTCCCTCTGTTGCATCTTTAACCATATGTGCGGCATCTCTCTTACCATTCTTCCACAAAGCACATTGAGTTGCACGGGAAAGTTGATCTAATGAATTACCTTTAACCATATTCAACACTTTTTTTTGCTGACTCCTGGTACCAGATTCGCTGAAATGTTTTGAGGGCCTACCAGGTTTCGATATACGAGTTGTTGTATCCTCAGTCTCATTGATTGAAAAAGTCATAATTGATTCAAGCCATATTTTATTCACTTCCAAAAATCTTGCCCTGTAATTATTTGGTCTCTTCCAGCGACAATCAACATTTTTCACAAAATTTTCTAATTGGCCTTGTATATCCTGGTTTTCTATATGAATAATGTTATATATATGCATTCCCAGCGATTTGACACATTCAACCCTAGTTAAATTTTTGAACTTAAACCATTCTTGAAATAGCTCCAAGTACGTTATTGCAGCAACATTTTCTGAAAAAAATAATATATCAAATGTTGGGGTAACGCGGGGATTCGGTTTTCTTTTTATTATAAAATACCAGTATATGAACTAATTAACACAATAGTCTTTTAAGCTTGCAATCATCTGCAATTTTTTGTAGGCCCCGTTATTTTTACGTTTCTCAACAAAACACTATGAATTTTAAGTGAGGTCCTATCTAGTAATATACAACATCTACTTACCGTTTTCTTCGGCGGACATAATAAATAAAGTACACAGAATTCAATGAACAATGGAAAAAATAAATTACATTTCAATAAGTCAAAGAAAACTGTCAAGTAATGTAACTGTTTATTTTGGTTATAAAATACACTTGTGTACATTGTTGAATTTGGTGTTACCAGACCACTAAAATACTTATTTAAATGACAAATTTTACACGGTGTAGTATAGTTTGTTTACTAAATATTGGATTCAAACGATATTTAACAAAATTCTTAGAAGTAAGAAATTTTAATAAATTCGCGTTAAATGTGAACTTTGAACCACTGTGCGACGGCCAAACAACTTTTGTATGGGAGGTACCACAATGGACGTGGCAAGATCACCCTTGCCTTAATCAGTTATTGGCGTTTGATGATGGGAAGCGTAATACCTAATTTCCGGACGACTACGAAGCTTTTGTGCCAGAATGGGTGTGGTACTCTCGCCCATTTTCCCCAGTTAAGTAGACATTTTGAGATTACTAATTGTGTAAGATATTTTGAGAATAAAAGTGTTGTACTAAATATGTCGATTTGAATCGTAGGTACCAGAAGAGGCGTGGTTAAATTGCCCATTCCCAGTTCCAAACTAAGTTTGGGCAAACAATAGTCACTGACAAAATGTCATTGTGGTCGGTAAAGATTAACGCCAGTAATCATGTTGACCAGCCAGTCAGCCAGATAGGCGGACATGGCCCAATCATCTTAGAAATTCCTAACACGAATTTCGTCCAAAGATACTGAGGGTCTAATATGGATCCTCTGTGAAAACTGTGTATTTTTTGATATTTGGTTGTAAATATATCGCGTGATTGGAGCCTGCCGCAAACATAGTATACTTGTCTCCAAACACATGTGTTTGTTATTCAACAATACATTTTAAAGACACAATGACTAATATGTTACAATAATTTGTTCGTTATCCAAGTATAGCAGTGTTTGTGATACAAAGACAGCTATGTTTGTGACACTGTTTACGTCAAACACTGTTCTGCGGCTATGCTGGGCTGAGAGCAAAAGAATTTAAGAGAGACAAAGAGAGATTAATCACATTCTAAGTTGTAAACTGAGTGCTTCATATATTCACAGATCTGTCGTATTTTAGTTCCTTGCATTCAGTCGTCAATCGTTTATCGGACAGGATAGTAAATACGCTGGGTTGATTAAGTAAGTATGCTGTGAAAAAAATTTACATTAGTAGAAAATGTTAGTGATTCGTTCTTTTTTATTTTATTACACTGTGCAACAGTGGGTTTCGGGCCTCAACCAAACCAAAAAATTGTTAAAGTACTTGGACGTGGTATCACAAAACTCCGCTCGGTTTTGCCCCAATACGGAACAATTTTTTTTTACAGGCCAAAGAAAATTTTGGAGGTGGTTTCAGATTTAACTTCAATAAAACCTAATCAACTTGAAATATTGCATTACAAACTTTGGCAATGTTGTAGCTATTTTCCCATTCCGTCATTCCCCCTAATGTGTTTGTAAGAAAAAGTACTCTGATAATCGGTAATTTCACGAAACGTCACGAAAAATTTCACACATTTTATGTTTCGAGATTTCTGGCCTAACGGTAAATAAATTGCGGTAGCAGCCTTTAAAAGAATTGTAGCTTATACATTTCTTGAAAAATTTTCTAGATACACTAATCAACAAAAATTATATTTAGAACTACATAATAGGTGTAGAAATGCAGCGTTTTCACCTATATGTATGCAATATTAAAGAAATTACAAATTGATATCTTTTACACAGTTGTAGTGCTTAATATATTTACTTAACAATATTGTAAAATACACTAATGAACAAAAATGTACTTTTGGGTTCCAAATTGATTGTACCAATTCAGAAATTTAAAATTTTGTTAAAATTTTCGGTTTTAATTTCTAGACTATGAACACAGGAATGTAAAAACTTTCTCCAAAGATGTACAACTTAAGTCTTTCGACAAACTTACCAAATACATACATCAACGTCCTAAAATGCCATATATGATCTACAATGGTCGCACAATACAAAAATATGGTTGGTTTTAGCGTTTTTGTTCATAATTGTCTAATCTTTAAAGTAACAAAAAAAAAAAACAATCGAGTCACCCTATACGATGCTCAAGTAACATTCCTTTATACAATGTACTTTAAATAGGGTGAGAATTGGCATATATAAATTTACTAATTTACATCGCACTTAAGCCGTATCATTTTACAAAAGGAAAATGAGTGAACGTAAACGAACGTAACGCTGGAAAAAATATAATTTCTAACTCTCACTTTTGGGTTAATATGAATAATGAATTGAGTGAAGTTATTACTTGCGTTTCATTAAATTACACTATATAAGTATGTATAATATTATACCGGAGAACATTATAACATTCCTGTGTTCATAGTATAGAAATTATAAGCGAAAAATTTGAATTTCTGAATTGGTACAATCAGTTTGGAACCCAAAAGTAAATTTTTGTTCATTAGTGTATTTGACGATATTGTTAATAATATTAAGCACTACAACTTTGTAGAAGATATCAATTTGTTATTTGTTTAATATTGAATATATGTAGGTGAATATTTAAAAAATATGGTTAAACGCAGCATTTCTACACCAATTATGGAGCTCTAAATATATTTTTTGTTGATTAGTGTACTTAGAAAAGTTATCAAGAAATTTATTTACCGTTAGTCCAGAAATCTCAAAACATATAAAATATGTGGAATTTTTCGTGACGTTTCGTGAAGTAACCGATTAACAGTGTACTTTTCCTTAAAAATACATTAGAGGGAATGACAAAACGGGAAAATATCTACGTTGTAATGCAATATTTCAATCTGTTTAGGATTTATTGAAGTAAAATCTGAAATGGGACCCTGACCTACCTCCAAAATTGTCTTCGGCCTGAAAAAAAAATTGATACCTATAGGGGCAAAACCGAGCGGGGTTGTGTGACCCCACGTCCAAGTACTTAAACAATTTTTTGGTTTGACTGAGCCCGGAACAAATTCCTTTAATTTGTGTCACAGTGTTATTCAACTTGAAGAACATTCTATACCTCTATAAATAGAGATATAGTTTTTAAAAAAACAACAATTTTGCAAATGCATCCTCATGATTCCTGGCAAACCGTATAGCCATTTCGGATCTAGCCACAGATCTTCATCAGCGGTTGTTTGGAATGCTGCTTTGCAAAAATTCATCAAACGAAATACAAAGGAAAACTCATGTGATTGGAGAATTTTCCACTACGCACGTGTTCGCAAAATATCGCAAGCAAACACACGAGAAAACATTTGTGATTAGTGAAAAAATTATAAATAAAGACTAGGCGGCTACATGTCTAATACCAAATTGAGAAACTATTTTCAGGAAAGAAACTAAAGAATGCAACCACGTGAAACCCTGTACCATTTGCAAACTCTTAAAGAAATGTAAAAAACTACCGCACGCGAGTATTTATAACCGTATGGTAAAGTATTGTAGCGTTTGGTGATGTTAAAATCTGATGGAAATAAAAACGCGAGCGACAACAAACAAATGACAAACAAAAGAGCAACAGGTTTTAAACTTTTTTATCTTTATTTATGGGTTAGAAATGTAGATTTGTGTTGTTAAAATTAATTATAATAAATAATATATATCGCACCCATTCAACAATACTGTATTAACTCAAAAACTTCAAAGTGTTCAGGAGAGACAAAAAACTGTTTTCTTAATGCTTAAGGAATTTTCCATTAACAAAAGTTAGGCAATATTTAGAAACCCCATCAATTACTGTATTGCACCACATAACCATTTTATTTGTTTATTGTTTGCAGATAGTGTTATGTATTGTTTTTTGCCAACAAGATAAAATAAAAAAATTTTGAGTTAATACAGTATTGTTGAACGGGTGCGATATGTTGAAATCAAAAAAAAATTTGCTCCTAAATGGTATTATGTTTGGGAGGAAACACGCATATGTTTCCACGCAAGTATATGCACGTTTGGGAGGAAAGACTCGAATGCTTCAACTTATTTGTGTTTGATTTTTGGGATGAACATGCACATATAAAAATTACAGGAATGTCAGGGGTCACCCGGTTGGAACGAAGTTCCTTTCATAGCCTTTCATCCTAGGTACTAGTTAGTTCCAACACGTCTAAGACGCCTGTTGAAAAATACTGTAATTTAAATGAATCTTTAAGAAAAGATTCTTATTGTAAAATGATCAACCATTTTTACGAAATTTTTTATTCATTGAATGTATTTTTTAAAAAAAAAGGAATTTTTAAGTCCCTTTTGTAAGAATATGTATTTATAAAGGGTTTTTCAACAGAGACGCTACAAAAGTAAATCGATAGGGACAGCAAACGACGCCATATTTTTTCCCGGTCTTTTGACATTTCTCTTCAGTAAGGTTTGCCATTTCATCATGGAAAGATATACGAGCCAACAACGAGTCGAAATTATTAAAATTTACTACCGAAATTTGGAGTCAGTGGCCTCAACTTTAAGAGGCCAACTTTAAGAGGCCTCAACAATCAGCGATGAGGCTCATTTCTGGCTGAATGGCTTCGTCAATAAGCAAAATATGCGTTATTGGTCAGACAGCAATCCACACGTAATCCATGAGTCATCATTGCATCCCGAAAAAATTACGGTTTGGTGCGGTTTATGGGCCCGCGGCGTCATTGGGCCGTACTTCTTCCGTGATGATCAAGACCGGCACATTACTGTGGATGCGAATCGCTACCGTTCAATGATAACCGAATGTTTTTCGCCCCAATTGCATAATATGGACTTGGAGGACATGTGGTTCCAACAGGACGACGCCAGAAGCCACACAGCGAATGCCACAATCAATTTATTGGAAACCAAGTTTGGTGAACTTGTTATCTCACGACATTGCCCAGTCGATAGGCCGTCTCGGTCGTGCGATTTGACGCCGTTGGATTATTTCTATGGTCTATGCCAACAAGCAAGCGACGATTGAAGACCTTTGTACGAATATCGAACGTGAAATTGCAGCAGTATCGGCCAATTTATGCTTGAAAACAGTCGAAAAGTGGGTTCAGCGTCTGGACTTCTGCAAGCGTGCCCGTGGTGGCCATGCAAAAGAAATCGACTTCCATACATAATGGCACGAACGTACTTTCACAGAAATAAAGAATTTCATTGGTATCTAAAACCGGCTTTGTTTTAGTTAAAAAAACTTTTGTAGCGCTCTTATTGAAAACCCCGTTATTTTCCCAAAAAGGTAATTTCTTTAATGAGAGGTACTTATTTTATTAAAAGCTATTTTTTATTGTCAAAAAAGCCTAAGAGTATGATTTTTTTGTACAAAGAAGTACTTTTTTAAGAACAGGTACTGTTTAAGGAAGCCGTACTCTTTTAAGAAAAGGTTATTTTTTTAAGAAAATTTACTTATTATCAGGAAGGCTACTTATCTCAAGAAAAGAAAAGTTATTACTTTATTTTTAAGAAAGGGTACTTTGAAGAAAAGGAATTTTTGTAAGAAAAGGTATTTTTTTAAGAGAAGGTATTTTTTTGAAGAAAAGCTTTTTTTAACAAAAGAACATATACAATTTTAAAAGTAGGTACTTATCTCAAGAAAAGTTATTTTGTTTTTTAAGCAAAGGTACTACGTTAAGATAAGGTATTTTTTTAAGAAAAGGTACTCTGTTTACGAATATGAATAGGTTTTTTTTTTTGAGAAAATATACTTTATTTAAGAAAATGCACTTATTTAAAAAAATCTTACTTTTTGAACTTCTTTAACTGTGGCTTTTCTAAATTTACGTTTTATTCGGTTCAAAACTACAATATGCAATAAATAGGCTCCACCTAGAAAATTTCACATTAAACAAGAAATATCCCCCCATATGTTGTTAGTCTAGACACAAACCAAACTAAAAGTACGAGTGTAAGAGTAAGAGTGCTGCCAAATGTAATTCCATGCTCGGGGTTGTAATTCATGGATTTGCCAGTCTTACTCTTTGGCTTTTCTAAATTTACATTTTATTGGGTTCAAAACTACAATATGTAATAGCCAAGCTCCACCTAGAAAACTTCCCTTTAAACCAAACCAAAGGTACCCAATATAGTTGGTAATAATGCGTTGTAATAAAGTAGTTAAAAAAAAGTTGTTTAAAATTTTCTCATATAGCCCCCATCCCGCAACGGTACAAAAATGGGTTACCATTACATCCGGCGAAGGAATTGGGGAGAGCTTCTCACAATATGGTTCCACGTAAAAGAATTCATGTTGCAAACATGTCACTGTTTGTATTTGAATACATATAAGCGAGGCTGGGACTTGCAAATATATGAATATTTTGAGTTTATTGCAAACACATAAATGATTCCTGCAGAACGTGTTCGGGAGGATATGTTACAGAGGTCGTTTTTTTGCGTGTACTGATCCTTAATTTACCCATTTTGTTTGTTTTTGCGTTTTGCGACTTTTTCGACTTAAATAAATTGCAACTACTTATTATTAAAACCTATTTCATTTACATTAATTCACATAATTCGGATGATTGCAATATAATTCCCTCGCATCACCTGAAATTGCTGAGCTCCACCCTGTTTTATGGATTTTATTTGAAGATATAAATTTTCACATCACTGATCAAAACATTTCCCTAAACTTTGAATGCGAAAATCCCTCTTCTTTAGATTACCATACATTTACAGCATATTATTCCCAGCATATATTTCAGTTTATTCCACTCAGTTTGACTTTCATTCAGCGATTATCCGTAAGAATGGGAAAACCATATACTACGTACATTCATACATTATCTATCTCTTGTACGTATTAGTACATGACCCCAGCATATGAATGTTGAATATGGAACATTAACTTCGGTTTATCTTGAAAAGCCTTTAAACGCTTTAATGGTGTATTAAAAAAATTGTTGCCTGTAAAGTCGGTTTTACGGGCGAAGATTTTACGTGACAACGTCTTTTTCTCGGTAGAATATTTATTGATATGAATATAATTAAATTGCACAATAGGAGTGCAATGAACTCACTTGCCCAATGAGTGTTAGAACTCACGGGCGATGTTTTAACATTTATTGAAACTTATGGTTTAGGAAAATAGAAGTAATTTCAACACCATCTAGGTACCTGTGCGATTTCTATGAACACATTATCAAATGTGACATTATAAACAATAAACATATCCTTTATTATAAAATATAAACATTTCTTTTATTATAAAAAATAAACATTTCTTTTATTAAAAACAAAAGAAAATAATTTACTAACCAAAAAGTATTTCAATTCATCATATTCGCATATCGTTTTTAAAGCCGACCGCAGCTCTCTGTTTCGTTTTGGCTACCTAATTCATATGAAAATTTCTACACACAAACATACACTACACATATCATAAAGCCAAAAAACAAAAAACAAAAAATAATACCTTATCCAATGCAGACTGATCTAAATCAATATTCATACACACGCACATATATACGCACATACATACTTGCTCAGTCGTCATATATATGATGTGCCAAAAAACAAAAACACTCACACCACCGACCAACAGCCACTAGAAGCCAGCAAAGCAAATCGTTTCTGGCACACAAGTAAACACATTGCGTTTACTTGTGTTCGGTGACTCATCGTAACGTTACCGGGCGTTACACTTTTTCATAAGTGACTCCCAGCCGCAACCTAATTTAAGACGTTGTCACGTCAAAAATATGCTAATTCCGCCTACGTTTTTATTAAGTACCCGTGATAGTATTTAAGATTATCCTTAATGAAGTCAAAGGCAATATATTAAAGTTAAGTTATAAATGTGTAAAAAATGTGTAGATTATTTAAAAAAAATTATACTAAGATTGATATTCTTTATAATTCGGTCGGTTACGGCAATATAGTGTCTACGTCGGAATCAGCTTTCAGATTTACAAGAAAACTGTGCTGTAATTTACCAATGTTTATGCGCAGTAAAGTGTCTTTACTTATATAAAACTGCATAATTTAAAAGCAAAACCAGCAGATGTCTCACCAGTTATGTGGTAACTTAAGGATAACAAAAGGGATGACTACGTTTTTGCACATAATACATACATGAATATGTTCATACATTTTTTTAATGTCATATATCGCGCAACGTATGTAAGCACGCGTCAATACATACCAAGTCTATTACCGTGTTTACTATCTGATGTTAAATGCGAACTAACCCTTACATCGATACTTTATGATTTTCCACTTATCGCGCGGCCGACCAACGACCTACTTGCATATGAAGATTCTGATATTATTCTTCCCTTCCTTCTATTGTGATAAGTATCCTCCACAATATATGAAGTTGTTAGGTTAACATCCTTTTATAATATAAACCCTAAAGTTCCTTCCCAGATTGTTAAAAAGTAGGGAGGTGTTCAATATATAAGTATTTGAGATACATGCGGTTTGTAGGAATAATGGGAGCAAATCGAATTAATTATTTACGGAAGATAATCAGTTTCTGCTGAAGGGTGATATCTGTTGTGTTTAAGAACTGAGGATGTTATTATCACATACACTAATCGATATAAATCAACTATTGACACCAGCATAAGTATTTGGAACGGAAAAACACAATGTTGAAAGAAGAATTGGAGTTACATATTTAAGGAAAAACGTAAGGAAATTTCAAAAATATACTTAAGAGACTACATAAAGGAGTTTCCAATACGGGCATGTAGATTTTCATGGCATTTATATTTAGGGTGGCCACAAGAGTCTCCAAACTGTTGTATGACTCACATGAGCTAAAGTTCTACAACAGTTGTACAACTGCAGTAGAATTTTTCCATACAAAAGTGTTGTACGATAGTACAACTTTTGCAGATACACTCCGGTTCACTTATATAAAGGCACTAAAAATTCCATATTCAGCAGCCTGTATCTTTTGCAATTTGTAACCGATTGCAGAATTTTAAGATGGAAATGGAGGCTGGACATCTTGAGATATAAAAAAAACATGACAATAGTGGTTTCTTAACTAAAAACCTTTGTTTTGAGCAATTTATAAAAAAAGTAAAAAATGTGCTATTTTTTCTGGTTCAATTGAATAAAGGCACTTTATTATTTTTTAATATCGGAAGAAACTAAAATCGATGTTTACAGTTCTGAAGGATATTCTAACCGGGCAATAGTTAAAAAATTGGACGGAGCCCAACAGTTGTCGACAATGACATCAAGGACCCCGAGGAGTATGGAAAAAATGTTAAAGGAAGGGTTTCATTGTCTTTATCTACGTATGAGAAAAAAAAATCATCAGAATTGCTTCTAAATCTGCCTTATCCTTGACAAAAATAAGCGCTCAAGCTGGAGTGGAAGCGAGCAAGTCATCAGTACGCAGAGTAATTAAGAGCTGTGAGTATCTTAAATACCTGAAATTACAAAAAAAACCGCCACTTAATGCTCCTCGTAAGGAAAAGCGGTTTCAATTCGCAAGAGACTACATGGTATGGGATGTTCAGTAAATGACTGGAGAACTGGTTGTATTTACGAATGAGAATAAGTTTAATTTGGATGGGCCTGATGGCTACAACTATTATGTCCATGATCTGCGCAAAGAAAAGCGTTTTTTGAACCGAAATCACAACCCCAGAGTAGCAACGGACTTCATTGCAACCCGAAATGTTAATATTCTTGACTGGCCACCCTATTCGCTAGGTTGGTTATCTCTTAAGGTCTATGAAGGAGGTAGAAAATTTGATGACAAGCAGTCACGAATTCACGCCATTACGGATGCTTGGAATCAAATTTCGTTGGTTTACAGAAATTCTCTATATCTCTCAATAAAAACCCCGTAAATTAAAAAACAAGAAAAACAGTTTTTCATTAAAATTAGTTAAAGTGCCTTTATTCAAGTGAACCAAAAAAATAGCACATTTTTTGACTTTTTTTTTATAAATTGCTCAAAAAAGTTCTTTAGTTAAGAACCCACTATTGTCATATATCTTTTATATCTCAAGATGTCTAGCTTCTATTTCCATTTTAAAACTCTGCAATCGGTTACAAATTGGAACAGATACAGGCTGCTGAATATGGAATTTTTAGTGCCTTTAAATAAGTGAACCGGAGTGTATGCTTTTGCGGTGTACAAAGCGATCAGCTGATACCATTTGTTTACCATTTGTAGCAAGGCGTAGTGAAGAAGGTGGTTGCACCAACGCAGCTGATCGAGTTTGTTTATATTCGCCTCGGAAATACAGTAATCAAAAACTGAAAACCGATCCACCGGTGGGGTAGAAGATATAATTTTAAGCTGAAAATGTGAGATATAAAAGTTTGGGTAAAATTCTATATTAGGAGTTATGGGCCTCCAAATTTCGGGTATTCGGGGGGCTACTATGTTTTAAAAACCGTCTAAAGGAATTTGTCTGCCAGCGTTTTTGGACAATATAAGGCAAAATAAACAAAACAAATTAAATGAAAACTTTCGATAACTCGCTGTGTTGTCGAAATATCAGAAATATCCCAAAATCAAAAAAATCCAGAAATGAAAATTAAAAAACTGAGGTATTTTTCTCCCTGGTCCCTGAGTCCGGCCAGGGGAGTCGAATTACAAAAAAATTGGACGACAAAAACCCTCAGTTATCCGGACTATGGGTCCCATATCTCCTAAAATAGGGATTTCCCTCAACTTTTGTATTTGACATTTTGTGCTGGGAATCGTGTGCTCTATCCCCTTCTCCATAAAATTTTTGATACGACAGCATGACATAAAGTCGACCTCTTCCTTATTATTACTATTAAATGCAAATATGTGTTAAATTTTGAAAACAAAATAATAAAAAGATTCATGAATTAGCATAATTTGTTTATTTTTCTATAAAACTTTTGTTTATTTATTATATTACAAATAACCGTAGCCACAGGTGTTTCAAAATTTGCACTTTTCGAAACAACTCAAAACCCGGTTTCTGGGATAGGCGGGTTCCTGAATACTCTTGTCACAATCAGCTGATTTTGACAATTTAATTAATTAGAGTCGTCCAATAACATCTAGTGCAAAGTGTATTTATATCTATTGGAAACATTAACACAGCTGATTTCAGTATTTTAATGACGTTGTACCCAGCAAGTGTCAAATTCATGTGTCTTTTGTTTTTGTACATGCTTGTTTACTTTTATTGTTGGTATACATACATGCAGAGTTTAACACAACGTCGGTACGAAATAAAAACCAAATGCCAGTTGTTATTGCCTACAATTACAACAACGCCTAATGGTAGCACTTGATATAAATACACTTTGATCTAGTGCCACTACCTTCTTCAATACACCTTGGATTGCAGTATATGCATTTACGACAGAGCGTTTACATATGTGCTATTGGAAGTCTTATATTTTCTTACAACCTACAACCTTACTACACCTTGTGAATTCCCTAATTGTTTTACCTTTTGGTAATTTCCCTGTGTACTATATTTCAGACAATAAAGACAAATCGCCACGACAAGTTACAGCGTCGAGCAATACGTTCAAGTGTTAAACCTTTTTTTTATGAAAAATGGGGTTTGTCTGGTAATAAAGATGCGCACGTTGCGATCATTTTTGGATGAACGGCTACGTTCACACACAGTATTGCCAGAAGTGTGATGGTACCAATCCCCACGTGGTCCACCAGTGGGCAATGAATCCACAGAAAGTAACGGTTTGTTGTGGATCATGGGCCTGTGGATCATCGGTCTGTATTTTTCTAAAATAATGATGGCCTTTCTATTATCGTCAACGGAGCGCGCTACCAGTCGATGATAACGAACTTCTTTTAGACAGAGTTCGTGATATGGATGTGGTGACATTTGATTGAGATAAAATGGCGCTAGGTTCAACGCAGCTGCTGCCACAATGGGCATTCTGCATGATTAGTTTGATGACATGGATATCATACGTAGTGGCGACAAACAGTGGGAGTGGGACACACGTCACTAAGCGAGGTGACCGCCGGCTAAAGAAATTTAAGGTGGTCAGAGCAGGGATAGAACCCACGATCTCATGCACAAGAGCCGCGCACAGTACTATTGCACCACCGACTGCCATTTTTTATTATTATTCGCATTAAAATGAACATAAATATATTGGGGTATAATGTATGAAAAAATTAGTAATATCGCTGTAATCCTTAACCGCCCAAAAAATTGGACACTATGGGTAAAAGAGCATTTTTTATAGTTTGAAATAGAAATTACATACGCGTCATCACTTCCGATAACGGAATGAGACTATTATATTTTGGCACGGCAAAAACATGGCTATCCATCCATCCATAAGGCTACTTGGATATCCCCTGATGAACAGACGAAGAACCACATTGATCTCCAGGTAACTGATGGAAAGCACTCTACTATTGTAATAGACGTACGTGTGAGTCGAGGAGCAAATGCCGATTCGGACACTAGCTGGTTGGAGCAAAGGTTCGCATAGGGATAACCAGAGCGAAAGTCGTACCAAACGAGACATATGGAATGCTGGACATTGGGAGCTACAAATACCAGAGATAGTCACGGCCTATCCAGAGAAGCTCACTCAGATTCTGGTGCAGAATGCACCCCCGCCTCTTGAGGCTGAAGCGCAGTGGAAGTACATTTCCCACTTTATGAAAACTGCTGCAGAGACAGTACTTGGTTATGAAAAACCGCTTAAAAACAAACCGCGGTACGGTGAAGAGTGCCGCATGGCAAGTGATGAAAAGAACGCTGCACTTATGGCAACGCTTCAATCAGTTGCAACGCGAATCGCGATAGAGTGGTGTAAGGAGAAGAGGAGGGAGGAAACCAGTTTGTTGGGGTGAGGGAAACGATTGTGGAGAAAGTGAATACATTTAGTCTTACAGAAGGGAGAATGAGGCTCGTACGTTGTACGAAGAGTACAAAACCAAACCAACGAAAATCGATCAGTACCCCCCTTTTGTAGTATGTTGCCAATATGGAGAGTTCACCTGTCTGCTTTACTTGTCCTAGGAGAATTTAATATAGATGATGTGGTATGTGATGGCGTCGAAAACCCCCCTCCTAGCCAAACGAAGTTATAGCTGCAATTTTCCAGCCTAAGAACAACAAAGCCGCTGGTGTGCCTACCGGCTGGCAGCTATGAGTTGAAATGGTGCATATATCAGCTCATATGCAACATCTGGCCCGACGTTTGGGGTCTTTGCATACTGTGTCCTGTTTTCAAAAAAGACTACCTGAGCAACATCTGGCTAGCAGAATGTATGCCCGACGTTTGGGGTCTTTGTATACTGTGTCCTGTTTTCAAAAAAGGTTACCCGAGCAGAGCGGGCAAACTAACGAAAAGAAACGTTTCTGATTTGTTTCGTTTCGTTATTTGCAGAGAGCGAAATTCTAACGAAACCCGAAAAAAATTTAACAAAGAAAACAATGAGTTCCCGCTAAGAGTTCGTAAAACGTAAAACGAAAAGCGCTCATACTCACAAGCAGACAAATGGAATCGGAACGATATAACTATAAGCAGGGAATGGTTCAGAAACGTTTGGCTTTAGGCCTGGAAAGTCAACTATCGACCAGATATTCACATTACGAAAAATCCTGGAGAAACCCCACGAAAAACAAATCTACACCTATCACCTCTTTGCAGACTATAAGGCTGACTTCGATAGCCTGATACTTGGAAAACTGTGTCAAGCTATGTCGGAGCTTGGTATTCCTGCTAAGCAGACACGCCTTGGAAAAACGACACTGACCGACAAGAAATTCTCAGTAAAGATTGGTAAATATCTCACCGATCCATTTAGTAGGAGGCGAGGCCTCAGGGTGTGTGACACCCTATCATGCGATCTCTTTAACATATTCACTGAGATCATCGTGAGAAAAGCTACAGTCAACACGAATAAAATTATCAGCAGCAAAAGTCACATACTGCTCGCGTATGCTGATTGTTAAGACACTATTGCGCGAAATCCGCGAGAAGATACTGCAGTATTTTCGAGAAGTGAAATTCGACTTTCTGATATCGCTCATTTCGAATTTGAGATTCATGGTACCAAAATTCCGATTCCGATAGATTTTTCTTTCGAAACAAGTTACATAGAGAGAAGTGAAAAGCCCTGAAAAATAAGTGACCCAACTAATTAACATTGTGAGAATCGATTTGGTAATAAACCACGAACTGTACAACTAGTGCCGAGACACCATCGAAGTTAGGCGAATCAAACATACACAAATCGAGTGTACTTATATTTAATAACATTTTCCTATTATATGTCAGCTATTTACAAAAAAAACTAAGCAATTAACAGGTAAAAGAAAATTAGTTTTCCGATTTTTTCTGTTACCTTTTCTCACCTTATTGTGGTTGATATCCTTTTTATTCTCTTTTCTTTACCTAATCGTTATCATAACAATGTGTGTCCTGAATTATTTTTCATTCCATCAATGTTGTCATTTCAAATGTCATTATCCTTTACGAGTATTTGTCTATCAATATATAAGTATGTATCTGTCACTCACACACGATTATATCTGTCACTCATTCACACTTTTATTGTAATACGAAGAACACACCCTTTTGTCGGGGTCGCAATTTGTAATTGTTATTTGTATTCTCACAAACACGTTTTTACAAATGTATGACGAAGAGGGTGTCGAAAAGGATACACACATGTAAGTATGATAAAAATATAATTTATATAAGTGTTATAAATGAGGGATAATGAGCGATAATTATGCATATATACCACATTATCACCCATAAGTACGTATACAGTGATGTGCGAAATAATAGACTGTAAGTCTGGAAAAATAGTAAATATGGTGTTTGAGTTTTCATAAAATATGTATTACTTTAAGGTAACACAGTGTATTGTACTATTTGCTGTATTAAGCTTAATCAATAATTGTTGCTACATTGATATATTTAATGAAAAAACCTGCCGCTTATTAAATTCTGTATATTCCACTACCTGACAAAATAGTAGATAATAGGTTGCACCTTTGGGCAATTTGATATTTTAGTGCGTATTGTTCATTAAAAATGAATAGGATGTTGCACCCGGGTTTGCTATCGACATTGTCATAAAAAAAATGGTGTCCAATAACATCCCATAAAGGGATTGAGGAGAGCTTCTCACAATAAGTGAGATATGCGCTTTCTAGTTTTACACTCAACGAGTGGTACCTACAGATTTACACCAGTTCCGAACGGTGTTTTGAAGAGCTTTTACATGGCAAAGCACTCGATAGTGGTGCCATCACTAAGCGAGGTGACCGTGGACGAAAGAAATGTAAGGTGGTCACAGCAGGGATCGAACCCACGTTCTCATGTACAAGAGCCGCGTACACTATCCATTGCACCACCGACGGCCACGTCGATATTGTCATATTGACTGATATTTAAATATCAGAGATATATTAAAAAATATTTTAAAAAATCAATAAAATATTGACTGATATTTTGCCTTTATTTTGACTGATACGAGGGCGGCCCAATAAGTCCGTGACTTTTTGAATGAAACACATTTTTTTTTGGGAAAAAAAATTTCAACATAATCTCCTTTTAGCTCAATACACTAAGTCCAACGTTTCTCTAATTTTTGTATCCCTTCCAAAAAATAGGATTTTTCGTGATCCATAAAATAGGCATTAGTTTGATCAATAATTTCATCGTTGGAGCTAAATCTCTTTCCACCGATCCATTTCTTTAGGTTTGGAAATAGGAAATGGTCACTGGGGGCTAAATCCGGAGAATATGGCGGATGAGGTACCAATTCGTAGCGCAATTAAACAACTGCAAATAATCCTTTGAAGTTGTCACACGATTACATTCATGGTCAATTTACAGCAAACGCGGCACCCATCTTTCAGACAGCTTTCTTAAACCCAACTGATCACATAAAATCGAAACTACACTGCCAGATGAAATACCTATTGCATCAACAATCTCACGAAATTTTACCCTTCGATCCGACAACACCATATCGTGGGTTTTTTCGACATTTTCGGGTGTATTGACCTCAATTGGCCGTCCAGAACGTTCAGCGTCAGTTGTACTTGTGCAAACACAACGAATGTCAGTAAACCACCTTTTTACCATTGAAATCGATGGTGCAGAGTCTCCATAGTATTTATCAAGCTTTTCCTTGGTTTGATTGACGGTTTTTTTTCGCAAAAAATAATGTTTAAGGAGCACTCGAAATTCACTTTTTTCCATTTTTAAAAAAATGACGGAACCTGCTCAAAATTTGACAGTAGTCTACTAACAGGTTGTACTTGATAGGAGCAGTGTTGTATTTCATATAACTACGAGGGAAGTTCGAAAAGTCGCGGACTTGTCATACGGGAAAACACTGCATTATCTTCAAACTGGTCCAAGTTTTGATAAAATATACAAAAAAACAAACAATGCAAAGGCCACCCAGTAAAACGACACCAATACAAAATTCTCATTTACAAAAGAGAAGTTTGGGCGAAACATCACCGGAGGAAAGAAACCAAACCATGCACGATAGTCTGGTAGGAAGTATAGCAATGATGAAGACTTCAATGGAATCAATTATGGAAGATAAGATGAAAACATTATCAACCAAATCCGATATCGAAGAGGTAAAAACCCAAATCTCATATTAAAAATGGAACGAGATAAAGATCGCGAACAAATTATGACGTTTAGTTGAACAAGGCAAGCATAAAAGCGTACTCTTCAGGAGAATTGTTAGACAAGGGTCAGTAAAAATATCAGTAGAATATGTGTGCAAAACTGTTTTTAAAATTAATGATATCAAAGTAACATCAGCTAGAATACTAATAGCATCAAATGATATAATCGGTATGGTTGCTGAAATGCAATCTGAGGAAATGGTCAACACAATATTTAAAATTTTGTGAAATCTTTGATTTGAGTGAAGAAAGGCAACAAACCCCAAAAGTATTAATGCAGCTTAACGAAGAAATATTGGCAATTGATAGAACTCATAGTCTTTGTAAATAATGACTCCATTCGGATACCAAAACACTGAAACTCGATACTATAGACCTTAGTTATAATTTTTTATTACATAAAATTAATCCAAAAAACTAAATGAAAGCAATATGTACATATTTTAAAGGAAATTATTGTCTCAAAATGTTGTCCTAGAATATACACGGCCTAGAAAACAATCTCGCTGTATGCTGATTTCCTTAACTACAACGGCAAATTTGTTGTAATAGCATTGATCGAGACTCATGTTAGTGTGGAATGATTATACACCCAGAGGTTGTAGCAACCGTAAGTTCGGCTGTTACCACCGACTTGAGGTTGCCACAAACGAATTGCGGTTGTTACGACTGAATTTAGTCCCCTCAACCGAAATTCCGTTGAAGGAACTTCGTTTCATAATTGATTCGGTTGTGGCAACTGAATCTTCAATTTCGTGCAGTCAACTAAACACCCGAATTTGAAATTAATTCGGATGCAAGTACCGAAATTGGTACCAAATTCGCTTGGAGTAACCAAATCTGGCATCAATTCGGTTGTAGTAACCGAATTTGGTATCAATTCGGTTGTAACTATCGAATTTGGTAATAATTCGGTCACAATAACCGAATCGTTTGAAGCAACCTCGTTTCATAATTGATTCGGTTGTGGCATCTGAACTTTCGATTACACTGTGTGTACTTTTTTAAGTCATCGTAATATAACCATACACGGACACCACGTGATAAAAGACCCGTGTCTCCCAGTTTTGCCCAAACCATGCACTTTTTTTATGGGTCCCAAAAGATTTTGGGTCTCGGTGTCATAGGCTCGGTGCCAGGCTCATATCTTGCAGACCGTTCGGAATTTTGAGTTACTCTCAGGGGGAAAGTTGTAGATCTTGTCATGAGGAACAAAAATTGTGAACATATGAAATCAAAAAAACTTCATCTCCAAGGTCAAAAACTTTAAAAAATTCCATAATGTTTTTGCTTTTTTTTCCCTGTTTAGGTCCATAGGTATCAAACCGTTCAAAACTCAAGGAAATCAAAATCTTCAAGGAAATCAATATAACTACAAAAATGTACGCTAACATCGAGGAATTACACAGCGCGACGGCAACGAGAGCTGAGCGGTGAAACTTATAGCGAAAGTTCTACAGCATAATTCGCACACAACATTGGCAACTGACAATTTCAATATGCAGTGTGAAAATATTGATTTATTTTGCTACGTTTGCGGTCATCAAATCAGAAAAAAGGTTATACAAGATTTCAAAAGGAAAAAAAATCTTTTAAGTAGTTAATTCAAGAGAGCACATAAGTTGCTTTTCGACGACGTAGACTTGATGGGTGAAAATTACACACAAAATACAGTGTGTCGCCAATATTATAACAATCTTATGGCATGGTTGAGTGCAGGCAAACATAGTATGAAGTATTGTTAGCCCGTAAACTGGATTAATCGCCCAGGTGATCTTTTATCACGTAGTATTGCCCGTATATGGTTATAGTTTTTCGTGTTGCACTGTGTTATATTCGTTCCGTCAACTCAATTTTCTAAACTTTCGGTTGGAACAACAGAATTTAAAACCAATTCGAATGCAACAACCGAAATTGGTACCAAATTCGTTGGACTAACAAAATCTGGCATCAATTCGTTTGCTGTAACCGTATTTCCCATGAACTCTGTTGGTACAACCGAATGCATATTCAATTCGGTTACCAACACATAATTCTATGTAGATATGTATTTCAAATCTGATGTTTAAAATTCTATAATCAAATATTATTTGTAAAGTATTAAAGAATGCCAAGATTTTTTTCTGGTTACAAATATGTTTTGTATTAAAAAGCCTTATTTCGCAGAAATTATTCAAGCAAATATCAACAGTTTTGAAGTTTTTCAAGGTCAGTCGTGTGAGATGTTCTGCAATCGTCTGTATACAAAACGGTTTAGGTCCTAAATCAACCGATACACCAGGTCAGAATTGGTGCGGTGTCCCATGATGGCCGGGATTTCAAACAAGGTCGGAATTTATTACCGACCCCCATATATATGGCTTTATTTTCTCGCCTTTTAATTTTGTTATAAGAATACAGGAAAATAAATCATCACTTAATAATAGAAAAAAGGCTTTAATAATTAATTTGTGACACTATCGAAATTCGGTTGTAACAACTTCTAATTCGGCTGTGGCAACCTCTAATTACATTGTGCCAACCTCTAATGAGGTTGCGCCAACCAGTAATGACGTTGTCTCAACCTCTAACGTGGTTGTGTCAGCCTCTAATGAGGATGTGTCAACCTCTTAATTCGGTTGCGGCTAATTCGGCTGGCTCAACCGAATTTTTCTGTGAGTGTACGAATAAATTAGACAAATATTTTGGAGAGTTTTTTGATATACTGGCCACCTGCAACAAGAATTTTGATTGGAATAAAAAAATCTTTCAAAAAACTCATATTCTAACATAATTCAATTATACATAAGAAGATTTCACAAAACTAGATTCACTTCTAAAGAAAGATGGAATAATTAATCCAATAGTGATGGGAGATTTAAACATTAGAATCGGCACAATGCAGGAAGATGTTGATGAGATTTGCAAAAATTATTTTGTTCCTGGAATGACCGAACGAAAGTCTAAAAATAGTATTATAAAAGCAAGATAGAGGTACAATAGCATTTTATAAAATTATGTTATGATTATGGATTGGTGGTTGCAAATGGGATGACACACAGTGACGAAGAAGGGGAGTTTACGTTTGTGAGTGGTGATGGTACATTAGTAAATGACATATGCGCCGTCTCGGAGGAAATGCTCGCGTACACGGACAAATTTGAAGTTGATAGCCATACTTGGCCCGACAACTTCCCAATAGTTTTGTCTATAAAGTTTAAAACTGAAACTGAGAATTATAGCCACAACAATCTTCTGCCGAAGCTGCAATGGACAAGGTGTAGACTGTTACATTATCAGAAGAAAATAAATAGAAATAGAAAGAAAAAATCAAGACCCCATGAAGTTCGACAATACCCAGTTGGAAAATATGTATTAACGACATTGTCAGTAGAATTTCCTTAGAACAATATCAGAGGGTGCTGACACTTTCTATAAGACATATTCGTTACATGTCCCTAGTTTTTCCTTAGGTGACATAAATTCCGAACATCCTCGCAATGTATGTAAGACCGCCCTATATACTTGTCAGCATTAGGTCATGACTGAATTTTTCTAATGCCAATGCTGAATATCGACAGAAGAAGTCTTTATCTTTTTTCAACCGCGAGTCGTGTATATAGAATTACCAGTTATTCAGAAAACATAAAACAGAAAATTTTAAACTTGAATTGTATGTCATAAATTTTCAGAAATAATTTTAATACTCGTAATATTTGAAAACTAATACAAGAATATGCACATTTTCAGCAACTTATATGCACGCTGAAAAATCTGTCGTTTTATGTTGTTTGGATTCAAATATAACATATGTTTAGAGCTTGTCGCAAATATAATATACTTGTGCCCAAACGCATTGTGTTTACTATTCAATATTACATGTTTGAGACACAATGATTAATATGTTATAACAGATGCATTTGCGACCCAAATATATCCGTGTTTGTGATATAAATACAGCAGTGTTTGTTGCACTGTGTATGCCCTTTCGAGAGCAAGAGAATAAAAGAGGGGCAACGAGTGTGTATATCTTGTGATTCATAAATATTCCTGAATGTGCGTGTAAATTGCAAATGAAGTCAGTGTTTCCTATTTTGGCTGATGTATTGCGTTTTAATTTCATGTATTCAGTCGTCAATGGTTCGTCGGACAGAGGATATCAAAAGCGCTTAATTGGTGAAAAAAGAATAAACAAACGCTCGGACGGTTAAATGGTTTGTGATGTTGCTTTGGTTTTTGTGTATGTGTTCCGCATATTTTTATGTGTGCTACCAAAGTGAGAATCAATTTTGAGGAAAGAAACTGGAAAGGGCAACAACGTGAATCCCTTTTACTGCCCGAGCCTCTACTGAAAATATCGGAATGGCAGACCATTTGTGAAATATAACAAAACCAACACAAGTAATTAATATACGCTTGTCTTGCATGAACTAGAGTTGTATATAAGTATATTGTTTGTGTACCAACGCATAGTGATAACCAAAGTATAGTTGAAACCTTCTGAAAACAAGAATGTGAGAGACATCAAAGAAAGGAGAAGGGGAAGAGCAGCAGATTCTCATTTCATAAAATAGTAATGCATTCAATGCAGCAAAAAGGGTAATTTTAAATATTGTAATTTTTTATATTAAGTATTTATAAACGTGGATATATATTAATAAAATTAATTATAATAAATAAAGAAAGAATAATTCTTTTCTAAATATTATTATGTTTGGGAGAAAATATGCATGTTTCCACGTAAGTATATGGAGGCTTGGGGGAAACATGTGAATGCTTCCACGTAAGTATATGGATGTTTGGGATGAGGCACGCATATGTTTCCACGTAAAAGCATACATATTTGTCAGTAAACATGCTAATGTTTGCATTTAAATATAGGTGAGTTTGGGGTTTGCAAACATATAAATCTTTGAAGTGTGTTCCAAACATATACATGGTTCCTGCAGAATATGTATGGGATAATATGTTACAGAGACCGTTTTTTTCAGCGTGTGTATACATTCATGTATATGTATGTATGTAAATGCATGTGTCCATTTCTTATTGTAATAAAAATATTTATTTTAGCTTTTTTTAAATTAGAAGTCAAATACTCTCAAATACACAATATAATAATTAAGTAGGAAATGACACAAGGTCACCGCATTTGGAGACGTCTTGTGTAACTGACCCTCTGATAAATAGTGGCTTACGGACGACGTGTGCACATGTCATAAGGTGTTCGCCACTATTGGCAAACTGCGGAAAATTCCCCTGACTTTTTTCCAAATGTATGAAAATGTAAGGGGGTGTTATGCTTTTTTTTGTGTGGGACCGGATCTGCAAGTCGTCAGCGACACTGACATGCCACTTGTTAGTCACTGATGATGACTTTACGAAATTCCGAACTGGGTATAGTTAAAGTAATAGTTAATGTTAAACAATTTTATGTTCAGAAGAAATAAAAATGGATTTAAACAACTTAATATCATTAAAGAGAACGGAAGTAGAGAGAGTCAACAAAAATAATATATTTGAACACAATTAACCGTTACAAAAATATGTGCATAGTTACAAGAGATAATTATAATTTGAAATTTACACATGCAATAGAAAGGGTAAGAGACAGTAAAGACTGGTGGAATATTGTGAACCAAATAAGGAATGAGGTTGCTTCGACTAACATCGCAGTACAAGCAAATGATCCAAAATCCAAAATATTTTGAACCCACCACAGACATAAGCAGTACTTATGTATATTGTGAGGATGAGGACCTTGATAAAACCGTTACCATTACAGAAGTCAACGATGTGTTAAAGAAAGTGAAACTTGTCAAATCCCCTGATGAATGTCGAATATATACGTAGTATGAATTCTATAAATTTGCCCCGGATGAGCTTCTGAACGAAATAGCGAAAAACTATAACGACCTATATGATGAGAGTAGAGGATACATTTATAAAAAGCATAATATACCCAATACGGAAAAAAGGAGACAACAATCCACAGTGCAGTTATCGAGGTATATCGTTTATGAACACGCTGGCGAAGATCATGATGGAAATCCTAAGAACCATTTATAAACATGAAACCTCGCGGCAAAAAAACAGCAGAAACATAACATTGAAAAACTTCTTCGCAAAAAACACATTACACTGTGTGTAATTTTTTAAGTCATTGAAATATAACCATATAACCATTGCAAAAAAGTGATCATTTTGTCAGGCTCATATCGTGCAAACCTTTCGGAATTTTGATTTACTTTCTGAGGGAAAGTTGTAGCTCTTGTCATAGAAAACAAAAATTGTGAACATACAAAATCAAAAAAAAATCATATTCAAGGTCAAAATCGCAAAAAAATTTAAATGCATATAATGTCAACATATAAAATCAAAATAACTTCATCTTCAAGGTCAAAATCGCAAAAAATTTAATAAATTCACTTTTTTTACTTTTTTACAATCAACCACAAATCACTCTCTAGAACATATGAACTTCCTAGGAATGATTCTTATATTGTGTGCTGCGTCCCTTGTTGTGTGTGCTGAGCTTACTGCATTGACTGTGCTGTTGAGTCGGTGAGATAGCATAGTATCTCAATGTTGAAGTAAACGGTGTTAAGAGTTGTAATATCTTTTTAAGGCTAAGAGATCATATTTTTCCCGGTTAGTGAAAAAAATGTAAATTCTGCGGGTGGGATTCGAACTCACATTCGCTGGACGATCGTTTCGATGTTTGTGTTAAGAGTCATTCCTAAGAAGTTCATCATATGTTCTAGAAAGTTGTTCATTGAGATCTTTTTCCTTGAGTTTTGAACGGTTTGCTACCTATGGACCTGAACCGGGGACAGAAGGTAAAAAAAACGAATTTTTAATTTCAAGATATGAGCCTGACAAAATGATCACTTTTTTGCAAAAATTACACCGAGGCCCCAAACCTTTGGGGCCCATAAAACAAAAACTCCATGACTTTAGGCAAAACTGGGAGACACGGGTCCTTTTTTTGTCTTTTATCACGTAGTGGTGTCCATATATGGTTATATTTGTTAGTGTTGCACTATGTTATCAGTGGAATCTAAATGGAAACTATACCTGGCAGTGTGTAGAGCAGTGCAAACGTACGGCGTACAAGTACGGGGTTACTCATACTTCGAAGAAGTCGACAAGCTGGCTCTATATTTTTTGAAAAATATTTTGAGATTATCAAATTTTACACCAACATACATGCTTATGCTGGCAGCTGGAATCGAAAATGTGCGCCTGGTTACGGTAGACTTGCACATGAGATACATAGGTCGTACCATTCGTGAATATAATGAGGAAATGCTACCACCGCACAAGCTAACGAAGAAAGCCATGCAATGCCAGATATATTGGGCTAAATAGCTGAATATATTGGGATCTGAATGGGGTTTATTATGGTCAAACTGGAGTAGAGAGCAGTGGATGTTAAACGGCAATGCTCTCCTACAAGAATTAAGATCGAGAAGTTTACAAACGTCATTAGTTAAACCACACCAGTCTACGTCAATATACAAAAGTTTAGATTCAAGTATTGGGCACACATGCACATTGGAAAACATTAGTCGAGAAGATAAAATGTGGAGCTTTCAAGCCAGAAGTGATCTGATTAAGTTTAGCGGAAACAGATTTCAGACTAATGTACCTGCTTTCTGTTCACTGCGCAATATGAATGAAACAGACAGCCTGCAATATTTTGTACGTCACTGTATAGCTTTAAAACAATTCAGGAAATGTATTTATTTAATTTCGTCTAATGAAAATACACATTCCTTACAGACTACTTCTTAATAGTAAATTAATTCCAGCAACTTTTTAAATGCACTTAAATTGAAAGAAAAATCAATATCATGCAATGAGCAAATTGAGTTAAATTCTCTTAGACATCGTAAAATAGGTTCATTCGTGCAATAATTCGTTCTAAGGCAGAAGAACTAGCAACAGTTCCACAAATGATTTTGAAAATAAACTGAATAGATTGAAGACTTCTTCGCTTCTATAACAACGGCAGGAGAATCAATCTACAGCCTGATTCATACGTTGGTATCGACTGATCAAAATGTAATGATATCAAAGCGAATTTAATGAATTTCTTCTGTATTCTTTCAACTCTGTTACTTTGCGTTGATATAGAAGGGTTCCACATAATTTGTGCATATTTTAGGTTAGATCTAACGAAACGAGTGTATAAAATTTTACGTACATATAGACCTACAAATTCTATGATATGACCCTTAATAAAGGCAAGAACTGAGTACTCGTGTGGAATTATATGAGCACAGAAATTTAGCTTGGAGTCAAATATTACTCCAAGATCCAGTATTTCATATACTTTCTTAATAAGCCTACCATCAATGTAGTAGTCCGTTAAAATCGGGCAGTGTAACCTTCCAAAACACACATAAAAACATTTCCCTGGTTTCAAAAGTAGACTATTCCTCTCACACCATTTAGTAACTGAAAATAACAACACAAGTAATTAAAACAGCTTGCAGCATCTATAATTGTACATAAGTATATGGTTTGTGTACCAATGCATAGTGATAACCACGGCATAGTCGAAACCTTCTCAATGCAAACCTTCCCAACGCAACAGAAAAAACAAATAATGCATTCAATTCAAATAGAGCCGTCTTAAATCTTTTAATTTTTTGTGTTATTTATTTATAATTGTGGATTTATATTGATAAAGTTAAATATAATAAATAATACAGACATATTGAATTAAAAAAAAACCGTTTCCAAATATTATTATTTTTGGGAGGAAATACGCATATCTTTCCACGTAGGTTTGGCTGTATGGTATGTGGAGTATATGGAGGTTATGCGAATGCTTCCACGTAAATATAGGGAGTTTTGGGATGAAGAGCGCATATGTGCCCATGTAAAAACATACATATAAATTTAGGTGATATTGGGACTTGTTTGAAGTGTGTTCCAAACATATACATTGTTCCTGCAAAATATGTGTGGGAGAATATGTTACAGCGGTCGCTTTTTTAACGTGTACTTATAATTAGGTTTCTGCCATCAGGCGACGATTTCTTGCATTGAACTCTATTTCAAAGGAGGATAGATCGAATCAAGTCAAAGATAGCCAGAAACTATAAATCTACGGTTGATTCAAAACAAGTCTCAAATACAGTAGAGTACTAAATTGGATACAAGAATTTTGATAAAATAAAGTGGACAGGAATCTGAAGGTTGGTATTAATTTTTGCAAAGCTTATCAAAATTGGACATCTGATTAGTGGAATCGACAGATTTGGTCGCATGAAACAAAAATTAATCGTTTCCAATCTGATGGAATACAACATTGTTCCAAGAGGTCCGGTGAATCCATTCAGCGACACCATGTCAAGCAAATACGGTGGTAGGAGTGTAAGGGTGAGGGGAGGTTGCACTTGGTGTGGCATTAGTCCTCTATTGAAAATAGAAGGTATTGTGAATAACAAGTACTATCTACGTATTTTTCAGAGACTTCCCGGTTTTCTTGCAGAGTGTGCATATCCTGTAACAGAAATAACTTTTTACCAAGACGGTGATCACACTGCCAAAATTGTACCAAAAATGGCTTGCTGAACGAGAATCCTACATAATGCAGTAGCCAGTACAAAGTCCCGATTTGAATACTATCGAGAATATTTGGGAATTTGTCAAAAGAAGATTCTCCTAATAGGAACGTACAACAACCAACTTAGATGATTTTTGGTCAATATTTTCAGCGGAATGGGCTAATATTCAACCTGAAACTTTTAAAAGACTCCCGGAAAGCATGCCTACTCGCATAAAATGTTTAAGCAGCAAAGGACTTTGGACAAAATACTAAAGAAAAACTTGCCGAAATTTTCGCATAAGTACAATACTGGATAAAAGCAGTCACAATTTGTAATATTTTGTTTATTAACTTCTTAATGATATAGTGTACTGTTTTTATTGAAGAAGAAAGTTTTAGTTTTATGCTTAAGAAATTATTGAAGTTTCTATAAGTATAACAAGAAAAAAAATTATAAAAGTTTCGTAAAATCTTGAATTAATGTACCAACTTTAGTCCACTACTGTAAGTCTATTAATTTGCACAGCACTGTATACATGAATACGTATACCCACATAGGTAGGAGAATTGGTTAAGAAAGGGCAACATGGAAACCAGGAGAATTAATTGCGGGCTGATTCATTCAATTCACCCACTTATAACACATTCAGTGTGTAAATATAAAGTAGAATTATTTATTAGTTGCAACTAAACTTCTGCAATGGTTATTAGTTATGTCTAAAGGTTTAAGGATTCCTCCAATATTTTATTTATGATTCTTGGTGGTGCAAAAAGTACAAAGTGTAAAACTACAGGCATTTTAGAGCCTGAATAAATAGTTTGTTGTTTGCCATTATTGTGCTTTCACACTGAATGTTTTTCTACATAGTATGAATGAATATTTCTCTTTCCCTACTACGTAGATTTATTGAACTATCATCTGTCCTTGAATTGATGCTTTGCAATGCCAATTACTCAGCAAAATCCAATACCGCTATCATATGTCCTTTGGGACAAAGTGTCATGGTTGATCCGCTACTAAAAAACGTTCATGTTAAATATAGTAGTTTCACTTAATCACAATAACAAACAAAAGGCGACTACATAGCACCCGCTTTTACCCTTGGAAACAATTTCTGTAATCATATTCCGGATAGGCAGGACTGAAAGGGACGCATATAAATATGATAATGTAGGGTTGACTGAGATTTATACCATTGTACGCAAATTATACCATTGTAGTGATCCTTTAGGCAGAGGTCGTGGCAATTGGAAGAGATGCCCTTTGGTTGGGCCCAAACGTCGTTACTGTCAGGGGGTATTAACGTCTACTGTGACAGTCAGTCTGCTATAAAATCTCTGAAATCTGTATTCCTGACTTCAAGAACTACCCACAACTGCTGCACATCTTCGATTGAGATGGCACAGCAGTTCGATATTCACCTTACATGGGTAACATTCCAGAGAACCATAGAGCAGATTAGCTGTTGACATGGTTGCACAAAAAGCAGAGTTACCAGGTAATTTTGCCCAAGACCTGAGTCGTACGCTAAACTTAGACTGGTTTGGTTCCAATCACGTGGCACATTATTTATAATATAACATGTAGCCCATATACTTATAAATTCGCATTAATCTAGGGCCGCAAATATTAACAAGCTTTCAACACGAATAAATTATTGAGAAATTCGTGAAAAAGCGCTTGATATCTTTGACGCTTCATTGAAATAATATTCCAAGAAAAGCCTTTTGATTATGATTTCTAGATCCTCCTGAGTGTTAACTTTTGGGAAATGTATCCTTTTTTAAACTATTAGTTTTTTTAGGATTTTTGAATTTATGCCACAAAAAAAACTTGAGTTGAGACCAGTGTGTCTGAGGTACGAAGCTCTCAACAATTAATATGAAAACTGGTTCCAGTCATGAATCATCTCAGTTATAGCAGGTGGTCAAGAAATTGTATTTTTTAAGGATATAATATTTAGTCAAACATTTAACGTTATCAAAACGAATGTGTTACTACAACATCTCAGTCATTAAAGCGACGAACTGATTTGTTGTTACACCAATTTTTACTAACTTTTTAGCAACAATGCTCAAACACATAACCGTCCAATTCCTCTTTGCCTCCTCCAACCACCTTTTTGGTAGATTTTTGTAAGGAATTTTTATTAGCTGATAATTTAGTGATTGTTTTTGCCTACACTGAAAGAAGAACGATTCGTCGCATGGCTGAAACACTTTCGTTAATGCTTTTACGTTGCTATAGTGAAAAGTGTCGTATATCCGACAATTTGGTAGTCGATGCAACGAAAAATTTCGTACATGATTTCTTTGATAATTTTTCATTTCGTTGCTGCAACAACTTACTTTTCGTTCCTGCAACAATTTTATTTAATTTGAATATTATAGGAAAATGGGTTAAAAATTAAAGAAACAGTATAGGCATTATAGCTAAACTACTAATATTTGGTTTATCTCTAACTTTTTATAGTTTAATTTTATTATTTATTTATTTTGGGAGCTTGTCAACATTTATAGTTGACGAAATAATTTCGTTATTGCAACGAAACTAATTATTATGAAGATAAAGAGAGAAATGAGCGAGTGTAAAAAAGAGGCCAGCAAGAGAAAATGGTGAGCGTTAGTGGTGGGTCACGTACACATTTTAAATCAGTTCCTTTGCAACAGCCGAAAGTGGTAGACACATTTCTCCGCCGGAATAATTTAAATACATTTAGTTCAACTTAGTAATAATCTCATATTCTGTAAAATAAAATGTGTGAATTTATGTGTTTGCTGTAATCATTTGTGTAAATTTAGTGTCTATAAATCAAATAGATAAATAAACAGAATGCATGGAGCAACATGACAGCAAAGAAAGTGACTCATCGATAGCAGAAAAACTATCCCGAAATATGTAACTGAACATTTGTGTGTGTGGATGCGGTACAAATCGCAACAAAATGTTCGTGTTTTTGTGTTTTAATCATAATTCGGTCGCGCTTGTTTCGTTGGATTGGTATTTTGATTTGAAGCCAATGAACACGAAGAAGTAAAAAACACAGTATTTCAAGTGAAATGAATCCAATCGAAATTTTAAGAAATTTGGTGAAAAGAGCAGTTGCAGAAAATGCTTACAGAACGATCACTGGCTTAATGACGGGGACATTTGGCGCTACAATTAAATGACAGAACTCTTCTATGTTAAAGGAGTAGAGCATAGGGAAGTAGATCTTATGTTCATGGTAAGTATGTTAATATCTTAATTATAAATATTAATAGTAAATTCCTCATATTTGTTTTTAATTGCAGGTCCTGAATTAGACGGCCACAATCTTCTGCATACGAGTGTTTCAACATGGAATGAATTTAATATATTTATATAATTGAGATCATTTTCGAAACATAAATTCAACATTTTGTTATCAAAACACCTGCAATGTAAAACTAACAGTGTATTTATGTACAATTCAATAAACAATTTCAAACACACTTCAAAACATTCATTACAGCAATGAAACAAAATCAATGTAGTAATGAAACAAATTTATTGCAAGAGCGATACTTATTCGTTGCAACAATGAAACAAATTCATTACAGCAATGAAACAATTTCATTGCAGCAACGAAACAAATTCGTTGCAATAATGACACAAATTCATTGCAGCAACAACCAGACTTTTTTTTTTTTTTTTTTTGTTTAAAATTCATTTATTTTCATAAAATATTGCTACACTGTTGTGTGCCCCAGCGCCGCTTGGACATTTTTGAGGCGAGTTGGCATGACTTAGCCAAATAAAAATACATTACAATTCAAAATATATAACACAGAGAAAAAAAAAAAAAAGAAAAAATAATTTAAGTGCAAAATTATAATAGAGATTAGTAAGTAGATTTTGTATAACTATATATAAATTAGAGTAAAAACTTATTTTACAAAAGAAGCATTTCCATGTTGTTGAGCAAATATGCTTTCAAATTTGTTTTAAAAACTGATATTCTTGTTATATTTTTCAGAGTTTGAGGAAGATGGTTAAATTCGGAACAACCAATGTGCTCAACTCGCTGTTTAGTTGTTTCTAATCTACATCTTTTAACATGTAAAAAATCACGGTTCCTTGTTCTAACAGCATTTTGATTTCTTGCAAAATTTATGGGGTTATGTCCAATATTTTGTAGCGCTTTAAATATGAATGTCAATAGTTGCATTTTATAAAGACCATGTATTGGCAGTATACTTTTCGCTATATCCTCATACAAAGATATGGTAGAATGCATCAATGGTAAGTTATAAACAACTTTAAGTGCTTTATTTTGGGATCTTTGTAAAGACTTAAAAACTGTGCTTTTTTTATGAGCGTACACCATCGTCAGATAATTGTAATGACTATGTATAAGTCCATTGTAAATAAGGAGCTTTGTTTTCTCATCAAACTTGTTCTTAAACTTGTAAAGCATACCAATTGCAGGAGAAACTTTTGTCCTTACGTGCTGCATATGTAATTCCCATGACAAATTGCTCTGCATATATATACCTAAATACTTTAATGAGTTGCATTCATAAATATTTTGCCCACTAATAGTAACCCATAATTGCTCATTATTCCTTGCACAATACGGTCTGAATTTTACTAATTTTGTTTTTTCCGCATTTAAAACTAGTTTGTTTATTCTAGCATATTCTAAAAGGGTACTCGCATCTTGTTCTATTAGATTTTTTACTATAACATCATGATGGTATGGATAAAATAGACTTATATCGTCGGCGTATATTATAAGCTTGCCGTGAAGTTTTAACTTAGATATATCGTTGATAAATATAGTAAACAGCAGTGGACCTAACACGCTTCCTTGAGGAACACCATGTTCTACACTTCTCATAATGCTCTTGCAATTTTCAATTTGAACGTATTGCCTTCTATTTTGTAGATAGCTTTTCAAAAGATCAAATGACCTTCCCCTTACACCATAAAATGACAGTTTCCGCAACAATATATCGTGGTCTACTAGATCAAAGGCCTTTGAAAAATCATAAAATATACCAACGACTCCACCAAAACCGCTATCCAAACCATCACATATCAAGTTGACCACGTTAACTACTGCGTCCTGAGTACCACTGCCCATTCTAAATCCAAATTGCAGATTGTACATTAGATTATTTTCATTCATAAAACTCATAAGCTGTTTATGTAAAATTTTCTCAAAAATTTTATCAATCAATGGTAAAACTGCAATTGGTCGAAATTTATTAACGGCATATGAAGATTTTTCCTTTGGAATCGGAGTAATCTTCGCAATTTTGAGAATTTCAGGGTAAGTTGAGCTAGTAATAATGCTATTAAATATATCTACTTGCTTTGAACACATAAGTTCCTTGCATATCAACATAGTTTTAACCGATATCCCGTCATGACCAGGGCTTTTACTAATATCAAGATTTGAAATTAGTTCTAAAGTCTCATCCGTGTTGGTCTTGCTAAATAGAAAATTACAATGAAATTGACTAAGGGTATTAAACTTATTGCAACAGTCTTCAGTCAGTATTCCCATGTTTTCCCTTAGTAATTTTGGAACATTTGCAAAATATTCACTAAAGACATCGCATTTTGTTTTGTTGTCTTTTATTATTCGCCCATGCTCATCTTTTAATTGAATTTGCGGATGGGTTGATCTTCCTAATTGCTCATTTAAAAATTGCCAACATTTTTTAGGATCTTGCTGCAAACTTTCAAGCCGACTTTGATAAAAGCAGTTCATTGATACTCTAATCGCACTTCTTATTATTTTACTTAAGCGTTTTAGTCTTTTTTCAATGCTGTAGCTTTTGCCAATTTTCCTTCTTTTCCTAAGTATCTTATTTTTAAGTTGAATTAGAGCATGAAGATTTGAATTGATCCAGGGTGTAATTAAATTTCTTATCAAAACTTTCCTTTCCTTTTCAATCGTTGCATCTTTAATGCAGTTAGAAACCATGTTAAGTAACTCAGCTGTATCAGCTGATGCATTTCCGGTTAATTGCATTGAGGTCAACTGAGTTTGAAGACTTTCCTTTAACTTTTCGAAGTTACAGTGACTGTATGATCTCTGCCTGAATTCTGAGCTTCTCACATTTTGTAAAATTTTGCAATGTATAATGTTGTGATCTGTAAATTCGCACTCAATTGAATTTATAACTAGTTTATCCGAAATATTACTATAAACATTATCAATTGAAGTACGACTTCTTGGTCGCGTGATCATAGTGTGGCAGTTATTAAAATCAAACTGATATAAAATTTCAGAAAGGTCAGACGAAACAGTATGGTTCAGAAAATCTATGTTTGAATCTCCAAAAAAGATAGTTGGGAAACGTGAACTATTATATATAGCATTTTCAATATATTTGACGAAGGTGTTTGAATCACACTTTTGTGAACGATAAAAAGATATTAATTTTAGTGATTTTCCATTAATTTTGAAGTTAGGCAAAGAAATTAGTATGCTGTCAAAAAATTGTTTACTCTCACAAGATTCCAGGACATAAGTCTCATTCTCTTTCACAAAAATAGACGTTCCACCATATCCATCATGCCTGCAACAGTGAATGGCATGGTAACCAGGAATATTATAAATTTGTTTTACATCTGATGAAAACCATGTTTCCTGAACTGCGATAATATTTGGTAGAATTTCAAACTCTGCAATTAGTTGTCTAAACTTATTAAATTTATCTAAGGAAGAGATGCTTCTTATGTTAACAGAAATAATGTTAAACAAATTATTCCCTGAACTTTTTAGATGATGATTAAAGCATTCAATGTTTGAAAAATAATTGTTGTTCAAAACAATTAAATAATAGAAAATTTTATTTTAAAACATATTAAATTAAACTTATTTATAAAGGTGACGCATAGGGTGTTTGTGTGCCGTCCTCAGAGTCTCCCTCAACATCAACTGGAATCACTTGTGTACGTATAGATCTTCGATTGGTAAATTTACTTGTTGTTACCTCCATAATAATGTTATCGACTTCTTCTTCATTTCTTATTAATCTTGGTCTATTTGTAGCATTCTTCTTAGCATAAATCTTCCCTCCGTACGAGTAAACAGCATAATAGCCGACAGTTTTTAGGGTTCTGGCGTAATTTAATAGTTCCATTGATTCTTTACTCAAAAAGTCGTTTATGTAAACCGTTTTTAGACTTTCACATTCTTTAAGTTTGCGTTTTGCAGCCATAAGAGTTTGTTTTGCTGTTTTAGTGTTAAATTTTACTACTAAACTTTGTTTTAGGTTAGGCATATCTTTTTGTTTTACGAAATAAGCTTCATCGATATTGTTTTTTCCAATTTCAACCCCAACTTTCTTAGAAATTTCAATAACAGTGTCAGCCGCGCTAACTTCGGTGTTAGCATTTACACCACTAATAACGCAATCATTTTTCACACGCTGATCGTTCAGTATTTTCACGGATTGCTTTAGTAATTCAACTTCAGTTTTTAGATTACGGTTTTCCTTTTCGATACTTTGAATTTTTTTCTTATTTTCCGAAATTCCTTTGCAAATTTCGTCAAACTTTGCCGACATAAAATTCATCGAATCTTGCAACTCTGACAATGAATCCAGTTTATTAAGCTTTGTTTTTATCTGTTGCAGTTCTTCTTTAACTGTGCCATCATCGTCAACACACAAATGACAAACATATTCTTCTCTGTTGTTCTTTAACAAGCGTTCGTACTGACGTTTGTCTAGTCTTGTACACACCACATGAAAGAATTTCGCGCACTTATCGCACTCTATGTTGTCTTCTTTATCTTCGTCTATCTCCATTCTACATTGACCGCATACAGATTTTGAGATTTTAACACTTTTGCGACTCTTGCTAGGCATTCTTGATATTGTTGTGTGCACTTGTGTATTGTTATTTGTTTTTCTGCTGTTTGTTTGTACTATTGTTTTAATTACACTGTGTTTTTTTATATTTTTGTTTAGCTACTTGATAGATCTCACTATTTTGACGTTTTATCGCGAGGGTTGCCAACTCCTTATTCCACCACGGAAACGTGATGAGCATTTCATCCTTGTGACGATGCTTTTCTGTTCAGTGTAGATTTTGGAATATTCGTTGAGCATGTCTCTCCTTTAACTCTTAAATTCGTTGTTTTTTTTTTTGGATTATATTATTTTTATTACCTTCTCCATTATTTAGTTCCATAATATACCAGTATTTAGCTATGTGATAACTCCGTCCTTTTACAGATTCAGAACTTAATAATGTGTTTACTGTTTCAGTGGACCTTAATCTGAAGTTTGGGAATAGATAGCATTTTTTATATATATTTTGCTACTTCGAAATTTGAAGTGAATTACAGATTTAATGTACATTTGTCTCCTCATTGCTTTCATACATGTATTTAATCTACTTGTTAATGTTTGTTTAAATAATCTTAGAATACATTAAATTCTGAATATGTATATTAGTTGCTATTAACATGGTACCCGAAAGAAATTTCTTTCAAAAGAGCCACTAAGGGACTATTAATGGAATTTTAATGAGATCTTACCGACTATTTACACAGTATCCAAATAAAATTAACTGTACATAATGATGTTTGTTGTTCTACAAGTTACTCAAACAAATAATTAACTTGCATAATCTGCATAATAAAAATGTGAAAAGATACTACGAAAAAAACAACAGATATGACACTAATTTCAACAAAACAAAAGAAAGTTTAAAATGTTGTATCTCCTACTCACCTTGATATACATTCCGCAAAGTTGTCTCGAGTACCTTCAGGCTGATTTAGTTTTCAAATATTTAGACATTTATTTCCTTCAAGCCGATGAGCTTATGCATCTGCCAAAATTAATGATTTTGATCCCTCTTTCATGAGATTGTTTAGCTTTCGTTCTTGGAATGATGTAAATTCTGACTACTTTGAAGATACAAATAAAGACATACAGTCTTAAATACACATCGATTTTTTGCAGAGCACAACATGGCCCGCGCCAACGACGACGACAATGAACACAAAAATTATGAATTTGTAATGGTTTTTGGTTTAACAATAAAGGAAAAAATATCGTCAATGGAAGCTGATGATATAGATTTAGTAGGGTTTAGTAGTTCATAGCCAACTTCATAATATTATAATTTGACATTTTTATTTCTATTGACATTTATATTTATTAGTACCGTTGATATGTATTTTTCTAATTCAAAATGTGTACAGTTAATCACTTTGTGGTGATGCTTTGTGATGTATTAAATAGGTTTGTTCCCGTACTTTTTTAATAGTAAAAATATCAAAAAATTCTCTCTGAGGTTGCAAGTTTCAAAAAAGTACGGGAACGAAAAAATAGTAAATGTGGTAAAACTTATGCCACAAATGTGTCCACAACATGGTACTTGTCAGAAACGACCAACAGGAAATACATGGCACTTCTAGAATCGCCCACATCGATATTATACTTATTATGTATTTCCATTTCTTTTTACACTCAAAACAATTAATTTGCAGTTATTAAATTATTTTTCCAATTTAATTTTTTTTACTCGGTAAAATTTTTCGAGTAAAAACAAGTAAAAAGTTGTAAAAGAGAACGCCATGTTTTTCTGTTCTCTCTCAAATGTTCTTACTACTTTTACTATTTCCTTAAGTACGGGAACGCTTTTTCGAGTAAAAGTCGTAAAAGTGGTAAAACTAGTACGTTGTAGTACGTACGGGAACAGAGCTAATATTGATTTGAATTATGTTTTTTTAAGGCTGCTGCTGGCTTATTTTCTCATTATTTATTGACCGCAAAATTAATGAGTTATGATGGCATAACTGAAATCTTTACTGACGTTTAATATTTCACTTTCAGTGATATAATTTGTTTGTTTCTTGTAATCACAGATTTGGTTTGTCACTGGGGATTATAATGCTTTTTGTGTTAAATGATGAGGGAAACCACATTTCAACATTGATCCATATTTAGAAAAGAGTAGAAACAAATAATAATTAAACTGAAAATAATTATTCAAAAGATGCTATTTTACACTATATTCGCTGTACGAGGGCGGTTTGAAAGCTCCGTGAATTCTCTCGTAGTTAATTACAAGTCAACACTGCTCCGTTTAACTACCACCAGTTAGTAGTCTAATGTATATTTTCCAGCAGAGAACCTTGTGAATTTCGAGGAAAAACAAAAAAAGTGAATTTCGTGTGCATACAAATACCATCACGGACCCTAAGGAAATGTTTGAACGTGAAAAAGCTGCCTACGTGATGGGTATCGCGATAGATCACCCTCGACCTTAAGCACAACCGTGTGACCACTTCAAAGGAGTGTTTGGCGATGTTCAACTGCAAAGTGAATGAGCCATACGCCGTGTCGTAAACTATGGATCCATCACAATGAAATATTATCAAAATCCCGAATTCCAAAACCACGAAAAATCAAACTCATACATTTTTTAAAACACCGAAATGCCCAAATCCCGAACTTCAAAATCCTAAATATCAAAATCCAGAATTTAGAAAATTCCGAATTGAAAACCATAATAATACAAATAATGTATCTTTTTTGTTTCCATTAATTTCAGTTAATTGGCGCTTAACGCCGTTTCTGGCGAATGTCTCAAAAATTTAAATTTTTTTTATGTCTCTGGCGTCAAGAGGGCAATATGTTGCAAGTATAATACATAAATTAGTATGTGTTGAAAACAGGTTTAAATTATTTGGCAAAAGTGGAACTGACATCCTTTGCAGTCAGCATATGGGAAAAATTTTTTGGTAGTACACTGAAACAATAACGATGCGTCGCATGGATGAAACGTTTTCGTTAATGTTTTTACGTTACTACAATGCAAACTCCCGTATATCCGACAATTTGGTAGTCGCTTCAATGAAACATTTCATACATTATTTCTTTGACAATTTTTCATTTCGTTGGTGCAACAACTTAATTTTCACTCCCGCAACAATTAAATTTAATTTCAATTTTGTAGAAAATTGGTTTAAACATTAAAAAAAGTAAGTGCATACAAGAACAATACTTATTCGTTGCAACAATGAAACAAATTGATTGCAGCAATGAAACAATTAAATTCATTGCAGCAACAATCCTACTTTAATCGAACAATTTGCAGTTGATGAACATATTTTCGTAGCGGGAATGAAACTGTACGTTAGCTCACTTTCGATGACAAAAGTTGTTGGGGTGATGAACATTTTCATCCCTGTGACGATGATTTTCAGTTCAGTGTATTAATAATGCCTTTTTCAAAGTCCGAAATTAAGTCTATGTTCCATTCGCAGACTAGTTTGGTAAGACTGAAGAAAATTTCCAAATAGGCTTTTGGGGTCTTGCGACTCATCAAGCAGATGGCTTAGGTCCCGAATATAACCATATACACTAAAAAGTTGAATGCATATCATGGAACGTTCCGTCCACCAACCAACATTGTGCTTCTGCCAAAAGCTTCAAACTTCAAACTGCGTACCCATTAAAAATTTTTTTCTCCGTCAAACTCATTTCCATGTAAAAAAAAAGGTATCTTTCCAAGAATTTTAAGTCTGCTGGAATAAAAAATTGTCATATGTAAACTAAGATCGAATAATTTACTTATTGATTTTAATATCCTGACTAATAATCGTGCGATTGTACAATTATTAGGGATATTAAAACTCGGCATTTTCAGATTCGGGATTTTGTAATTCGGTAGTTTGAAAAAATTCTGTATTTTCAAACTCAGGATTTTGAGTTCGGGACTTTGTGTTCGGGATTTTGGTTGTCGGGCATATTACCCCAACCCTATCACAATACATCCACGGAAAAGGAACAGTCAAAGCAGTGTACTTCTCCGGATCATGGTGACTGCTGTTTTTCTTTCACATCGATTACCTCGCAAAGGGTAAAACGGTCACCGCCAAATATTATTCTCAAATTTTGGACAGATTTGATATTGATTTGAAGCAAAACGACCGAAAAGAGTGTTCTTCCACTGCTCACGTCACAACGTAAACAACAATAGCCATGGCATTTATCTCTTGTTTTTATTGTGTGCAGCTGTATTTCACCAATGGCTTCACGAATATTGTCCTTTAAAGCGTCAATTGTCTCTGGCTTGTCGGGGTAACACTTATCTTTGAGGGTACCCCACAATTAATAGTGCAACGGTGTCAAATCGCAGCTCCGAGGTGGCCAAATATGCGGCTGATAATGTGATCTTCAAAAACAGGGCGCAAAACATCGAGTGTAGCTTCGGCCGTGTGGCACGTAGCGCCGTCCTGTTGAAACCAAATGTTGCCAATATCCCCCTCTTCAATTTTTGTGAACAAAAATTCGTTTAACATGGCCCGATAACGATCGCACTGTAACGGCCACTCCTTGCTCATTTTCGAAGAAAAATGGCCCAATTATGCCTCTGGACCAAAATCCGCACCAAACAGTCACTCGTTTTGGGTGCATCGGCCTTTCCATGTATGCGTGCGGGTTTTTTGTGCCCTAAATGCGACAATTTTCCTTGTTTACATACCCGCCAAGATCAGAATGAGCTTCAACTGAAAAGATGATTTTTTTGGCAAAATCGGCATCTTCTGTAAGTCGATCGCAGGCCCATTTTTCCCATATTTCCCAGCGTTGTTCAAGCGTATACACAACCATATTCGTTCAGCGGAAGGGTAAAACTAATTATCTGCCAAAGTGTTACCATTCACGAAATAAGCACTAGTTGAAAAAAAAAACGTTAGATGGCGGAACCGTTAAATAAGACAAATCTTGTCACCTTTTTTATTTTTAATCCATTTGTTTATCTTTGTTTCCATTCCTTTTCCGTTATTTTACGCTGAATATTCTTCTCCAACATTATTGTGGAGTTACGAAATCAGAGACTTTGCTCGGAATTCGTTTTGGTTCTTAATGAGATTTATTCGCACACATTCTATTCGCACACATTTTTATTTGGATATAATTTCCATTGGTCTCTTCAAAGAAACATCCACAGTGACACCGAATTGGCGCACAGGTGTGTAGTCGCCATGTCAAAAATCAATAAATTGCGCAACGAGTTGCTACATCGTCCGCCATATTCCCCAGATTTAACCCCAGTGAATACTTTATATTTCCTCAAGATAAGGCTCACGGGTAAGACGTGTTCGAAAAATATCGCCAGCAAAACACACAAGAAAACACTTGCAGAAACTTCATTCCATGTCCAGAGAACTATCGGTTCCCATTAGACATGTTGTTTGTTGTTCTATTAATAGAAATATTGAATGGTCTGGATCTTGAATATTAAAATAAAAAAGTACCAATGAAAAGGAAATAAATAGAAATCATCCCTTATGAACGTGGATCACGACGAAACTCCGGCAGTTGTTACTGTCTGTAAGCATTGTGTTGCCTCTTTGAGCAACAACAAAAAACATGTCTAATGGGAATCGATGGCTCCTGGAGATGGAAAGATGTTTTTGCAAATGTTTTCTTGTGCGTTTTGATTGCGATATTTTTCGAACTCTTGCATTGTGGTGAATTCTGAATTCAAATGAGAATTTTTCAAAATCATCACTCCAAACAACCGCTGATGAAGATCTGTGGCTAGATCTGAAATAGCTATACGGTTTGCCAGGAATCATAAGACTGCGTTGTGCAAAACTTCTTTTAAAAAACTATATTTCTATTAACAGAAGAAGGAAAGAAGAAGACACATATTTTATTTAAAAAGTCATGAATTTGTCGAGCTGCTCTCGTAAATCAGACTAAATTGATACCAATCGCACAATCGGATGACATACATCCCAGAACAGGCTGAATATTTTGTAAAGCCAGTTTAGGTCTTGCTCATATTTTGAGGAACTAATTTTAAATCAAGAAAGAGCTGTTGGATACAGCAGCAAAAATATTCGTCTATTTCCGTGGACATCAATAGACCAAACCAATGACGAATATTCCTTGCAAATATTATGCTCGTCGCCGCTGATTCATTGAGATGACCATTTTTGAATTCACGAAATATTAAATTTTGTCAAACGAGGGATGTAACCAGAATACACATCAATTTGTTTAATTTACATATTTTGCATTTATATTAACAGAGAAACTCAACATATTTTGTCGCCCTGTCATCTTCACAACATATATCAACATCCTGTTCCTGTCTACAAGCGCATGTCGGCGAAAGATTCAGAAAATTGTTTTACACTTTGTTTTACCTGATTTGTCTGACTACTTAAACTCATTCATCAATATAACGGGTTTTTCAATAAGAGCGCTACAAAAGTTTTTTTAAATAAAACAAAACCGGTTTTAGATACCAATGAAAGTCTTCATTCCTGTGAAAGTATGTTCGATGCCATTATGTATGGAACTCGATTTCTTTTGCATGGCCACCACGGGCACGCTTGCAGAAGTCCAGACGCTGAACCCAATTTTCGACGGTTTTCAAGCATAAATGGGCCGATACTGCTGCAATTTCACGTTCGATATTCGTACGAAGTTCATCAATCGTCGCTGGCTTGTTGGCATAGACCATAGACTTGACGTAGCCCCACAGGAAATAATCTAACGGCGTCAAATCGCACGACCGAAGCGGCCAATCGACTGGGCCATTTCGTGAGATAACACGTTCACCAAACTTGGTTTCCAATAAATTGATTGTGGCATTCGTTGTGTGGCTTGTGGCGCCGTCCTGTTGCAACCACATGTCCTCCAAGTCCATATTATCCAATTGGGGCCAAAAATATTCGGTTATCATTGAACGGTAGCGATTCGCATTCACAGTAATGTGCCGGTCTTGATCATCACGGAAGAAGTACGGCCCATTTTGCTTATTGACGAAGCCATTCAGCCAGAAATGAGCCTCATCGCTGAAGATGGTTTTCCGATGAAAATCCGAATCATTTTCAAGTTGTTGCTCAGCCCAGTTCACGAACATACGACGCTTATGGTGGTCAAGCGGCTTCAGTTCTTGCGTCAATTTGATCTTGTAAGGATGCACGCCAAGATGTTTTCGCAAAAATCGCCACAACGACGTCACTGAGATGCCCAACGCTTGAGAACGACGTGTGAGAGACACATTTGGGCTTTCTTGAACTGAAGCCTCAGCGGCAACAATATTCTCGACACTACGGGCACCACTTTGTCTCACTGGCACGGGAACATTTTGTACTGTGCCTGTGGATTCAAATTTTTCCACTAGACGCTCAATTGTTGATCTGGTAGGACGATTATGACGACCATAAATTGGACGTAGCGCTCTTAAAGTTGAGGCCACTGACTCCAAATTTCGGTAGTAAATTTTAATAATTTCGACTCGTTGTTGGTTCGTATATCTTTCCAAGATGAAATGGCAAACCTTACTGAAGAGAAATGTCAAAAGAGCGGGAAAAAATATGGCGTCGTGTGCTGTCCATATCGATTTACTTTTATAGCGTCTCTGTTGGAAAACCCTTTACCTTCTTTCTGGAACTAGTGCAAAACTGATTCTCGTGGAAATTCTTCTAACATGTTTGGCTGGGTATCTATCAAGCACAACCATACATATGCATATTTATTTATTGTTTATTTGTTTCACAACAATTTGTCAGCCGCATAACGGAATTGCAAATATACTAAAATTACTAACTTGACGTAACATAAAACGCTGTAGATTCGCATTAAAAAAAAACTATATACGGGGGCAGCCCCAGAACTAGCCAACCTGATATATAAAAGGGGCCAGTAGTTTGAAAAAAAATATTTTGTTGAAAAGTGGCAACCTTAAATACATATGTTTTAAGTTTCAAGGAGCCACGTTGTTTAGAATTTTTAGTTGATCCATCAAAAGCAAACGATGTCATTGAATTTGTAAACATGGACAAAATAAGTCGCCGTTATGTACCTCAATATTTCCATTTGAAAGGTCTCAGTGAAAGCAATATTAAAGCTGAGCTAGATTTTACTCGGGGGAGTCTGCTCCCTCGTTTAGGACAGGAAAATATTGGGTAGTAGAGCTTAAGCGAGAGCGTACGTGCTGCCAGGAGGAACACCCTGGTGGTCGGCCAATTGAGATGACCACGCAAAACATGGTTAAGAAAATCCACAATATGGTATTGGATGATCCTCTGCTGAATATGTGTGAGCTAGCTGAAATTATAGGCATTTAAAAAACTGCTATACATCGAATAGTGACCGACAATTTTACGATGAGAGAGATGTGCGCAAGGTGGGTGCAGCGTTTGCTTTCAACAGAGCCAAAACAACGACGTCAAGACATTCCAGTAGAGTGTTTGGTGATATTTCACCGCAATAAAGCCGAATTTTTTGCGTCGATTTATAATTATGAATGAGACATGCGGCCACCACTTCACACCTGACATACAGGAACAGTCAAAGCAGTGGACTGAAATGGAAGAACGGTGTCCAAAGAAGGCGAAGACGGTTCCATCTGCAGGCAAGGTCATGGCGTCTGTTTTTTGCGATTCGCATGCAATAATGTTTATAAATTTGTATCTTCAAGCGAAGCACAGACCTGCCATTCATGACCACGAACATCAGCTATCGTTGATGTTTATTGTCGGTTGACCGCCCTTCTTGATACCAAATAAGAATGTAATCGAAGTTGTTCGCATCACTATCATCTAATTAGCACCGTAGCCCTACAGGATATTCCTGTAGGTCTTATAGACAAATTTATTGAAAGGGCAAATTGGCTGGACGACTAGTCAATAGTTGCTATGGAGGAAACTGCAGGTATCACAATGTGCTTCTTTAGCCTAAGTGTGCTGTCTTGCAGCCTTTTCAACCAACCAACTTTCATTTTCTAAAAATTTTTTGGTAATATTTTTTAAAGTCCATCAGTCAGATAAAAAGTTATCAGCCAAGCTCATGCTCATGAATGACAAGTGTGTGGTTCGCTTCAGGAAGGAAAAACAATCAACGGCGAATATTATGCTAATTTATTGCAGCGTTTAACTGATGAAATTGTGGGAAGAGGCCGCAATCGGCGAAATAGAAAGTGTCGTTTCATCAAGACAATGCTCCAGTTCACATAACCACTATTATGTTGGCCAAAATTAAGGAATTAAAGTTCGAATTGCCTCATCAGGCACCTTATTCGCCAGATGTAGCTCCCTCAAACTGTTTTCTATTTCCAAACTTGAAAAAATGGCTCGATGGTAAAAGATTTGCCAACATTGAACAGGTGGATTCAGTCTGCGGTTGATGGCTATTTTAAGGAGTTTGACAGTTCTTACTAGAAACAGGGTATCGAAGCTATTCAATATCGCTGGAAAATTGTATCGATCTAGAAGGAGATTATGTTGAAAAAAGAAAAACATATTTCCCAACATTTTTTTGTCTTCTTTGTTAGGTCGGCTAGTTTTGGGACCGCCCTCGTATATATCGAAATAGTAACAACAGAACAGGCAGGTAACAGAAAATAAAAATATAGAACTAAACAAAAAAAAAATAAACACGTGCATGCAAGAGGAAATCGGGATTATTGATTTAAATTAGAAAGGACTAGTAATAATAAAGAACGAAGAAGAAAAAATACATAAATAAATAAATAATCAGAATAATAATAGAGGGCATTATTTGCGTATATAGGGGGAGAGAGCGTTACAATTAACAGTAATCAGGAACAGGAGGCAATAGTAATTTGAGAAAGATGGACAGATTACAGCAAATTACATTAATGATATAACTAAAAATTAGTAATACGAGTATAAAGATATAACAGGAACAACATATTATTCAGATGGCGGAATGAAATTAAGCAAATTATTTTATGACCAGGAACGGAGCAAGGATCAGGAATCAAGAGCACAGGATCTATGAGTTTTCGAGAAAAAAAAAACAGGAACACCGTATTAAGGCGGCAGGATAGACGACGCAGTTGGATATTACGAGTAACATTAACAGAGGTCAGAAGCCGTGAACAAAGCTGTTCAATGGACGACCAGGAATAGGGTAGTAAACAGGAAACAGACATCAATTTGAAGGACGACAGGAACACGGCAGGAATACAGGAAGAACATATATTGAAAAAAGTGTAGCGGCAGAATGCAGGATAACAAAATACAGCTGGATATTATATAGAAGATTTAACAGGAGTCATAGTCAGGAGCAAAACTTTTGATAAACGAACTGGAGCGCTCGATTTTATTAAGAATTTTTGCAGGAACTATCAGGAGTGGTGCAATGGTCAGTGTGCGCGCCTCTTGTACATGATATCCTCGGTTCGAAACCTACTCTGACCACCTTCAAAAAAAAAAATTCTTTCGGCGGCGGTCACCTCGCATAGTGACGGCCGATACCGTTCGGAATCGGTGTAAAACTGTAGGTCCCAATCAGTGAATGAAAACTGTAAAGCGCACAGCTCAGTGATTGTGACAAGCTCTCCCCTGTCCCTCCATGGGATATAATGGGAAACCATTTATTTATCAGGATACAGGAACCAAACGTTTCTATGGCACATTAACAAGAGTCGTAGAAAATGAACATGAAAAAAAATTTTTAAGCGTATTATAGGTAACATGAAATGTACAGGTTGGCAATCCTTGTCGATATTAAAGTAAGATGTCTTATTCAAAATAGCGCATTTTATGTGACATGTAGATTGATAATTTAAAATTACGTTACAGTATTTATTCATGAGGGATGATTTTTAGTTATTCGGCCTTTTTTTTTTGGTACTTTTTAATTTTATTGTTCAAGCTCGAGGCCATTCTATACCTCTATTAATAATAGAGATATAGTTTTTTTTTTAAAGGAGTGTTGCAAATGTATTCCTAGATTCCTGGCAAACCGTATAGCTAAAGTATATATTAAACTATTTATTGTAAATTCTACAAATGATGTTGAAGGTGTTAAAGATTTCGTAATTGGTTTTTAGAATTGGTACAGTAGAATCCCGATTATCCGGATCAAATAAAACCAGGGGTATTCCTATTCCGTATAATCAAAAATCCGGATAATCGATTTCAAAGCAAATCAAACAATATTTAAATTTTAATAAATTTTTTTTTTTTATGTAATGGGTTCTACATGCGTCGTTTAGATAATACGATATATGAAAAACGAGCTATAACGATAGATAATGAATTACCAATGTTACTATCTCGAAAATAAATGTTTGCGGGAGTACACTGTCGGAAGCGGAAATAAACTTGTCGTAACATGTCTCATTGCGCCTTCAAACCATTTTTAAATTGACAATTAGAGCCGAGACGAATGAGACCGGATAGCCGAATATTAGGATAATCGAATTTCGGCTAATCGGGATTCCACTGTAGTTATATGGGATGAAACACCTAGAGTTGAGAATCGGAACAATAAATTTTATTTTATTTCACAGATAAAATGAATCAAATAAAAACAATACATAATAAACTTCATAATATACTTCTTCTGCGCTCTAGGCTGAGACATGTTGATCAACATTAGTCTATTCTCATATGGCGATAAATCGAACGAACTATTCCATCCTAAATTACGAAGTGCGAAAATAAGAAATTGCTTCTGAATTGTCTGTAGCCTATCAATACCACGTTTATAACATGGACAACATACAATTACGGCATTATCGAGGACTGGTCTCACCAAGCTCCTAACAGACTCTTTGCGTTGTATGGGTCATCAAGAAGAAGTCGATGTGAAGGTCAAAACAAAGCTTACTGTCAAATAATACAGCGAGATTACTAAAAGGCACAACATTCTCCAAAGTACTGAGTTTGCAGTAAAGATACTCACGAAAACGAAATTTTCTTGAACTTTTACATCAATCAATCTACAAGCTTATCCAAATCTGCTTGCAGATTTCCGAAATCTTCAATAGAATTACAGGACGAGAATAGCTTAACGTCATCTGCACACACCAGTATAGGAGATGAGTGAATTGTGGACGAAAGGTCATTTAGGTATAATATAAATAAAACCGGACAAAGATGACTACCTTGTGGGACTCCTTCGGATACACTTGTGATGATTTAAACTTTACCATTTGAGTTCTGCCAGATAACTGTGAATTTATCCATCGTATTTACCCCGGGGGAATATCCTATCAGACCAATTTTATGAGATAATAAGCTATGACTAACAGTATCAAATGCCTTACTGAAGTTCGTATAAATGATAAATCTAAGGGTAAATGATTCAACGACCAGAGAAGTGAATTTCATGACTTTTGTTACAGTCGATCTGCCCTTAACAAACCCTTGTTGATGTGGTGCTATAATTCTAGCAATGTGATCAACAATCCTTGTAGTGACAAGTTTTTCAAACACGCTTGGGATTGCACTTAGTTTTGCAATGCCTCTGTAATTTTCAGTATCAAATCTACTCCCGTTTTTGAATAAAGGAACAGTAAATCTTTTCTTATACATAAGACGAAAGTACCCAGCAGAAATTTATTTATTTTCAGTGACTGAGAGTAAATGATGATGTTCTGCTTCAATTTGTGTTTATTTGTCTCAAAATATTCATTCGTTAACAGTCGAAAATGTAGAACATTCTAGCCCTATAATAATACTAGCCAAACTTAAAGCCAGGCCTTGTCTATAAAGTGACCTCTCACAGAGCAGTCTCTTGGTTGATAGGTTATTTGACAGGACTCGCGGGATATCGGGTGACCTCTCATGGCACATTTTCTTCACCCAACAAGATATTCCCAAGGACTCACCGGATAACAAAGACTCAAAGCATAACAGGGATTCGCCGGATCACAACGACTACCGGGTAACAAGGACTCGCACGGTAACACACGGACTCACAGGATACCAAAAGCACTGATAGGTTATAATAATGACACTGACGACACACCCTTTTAGCAAGCAGGACGTTCACAAAGATTTTCAGAATAACAAAAGCTCACAGGAGAACACAAGGACTCACAGGACAACACAAGGAGTCACAGGACAAAACAAGGACTCGCAGGATATAAGGATGACCTCTAACGGTACACTACTTTTTCCCACAGGATGCCATTAAGGACTAGTAGGATTACACGGACTCACAGGGCAACAAAATGACTCACAGGACTACACAAGGACCCGCAGGATATAAGAATGACCCCTCGCTTCACACCCTTTAATCCCACACGATGTTCTTAAGGACTCGCAGTATTACAAGGACTACCAGGACACTACAAACACTTCATAAGGATATTAACCAGGCCTTTAAGTCACACTTCTATACTTGGTTCACTTGTCTCACCTTTCACGTCTACGGTTGTCACAAAACAGGTATATATCTTTATATATCCAATAATCCCTTGTATATATCCAATAATAATCAGCTGTGAGCAAGAGCGGCGACAGCTAATAGTAAAATAGATGTGTCCAGAGCAAGAGCGACGACAGCTGATAGTAACACAGCTGCTCGCACAGTGTTATGAATTAATTTTGGGCTTCTACCGTTACCTAATTGTATTTTCCAAAAATGGAATGCAAGCAAAGTACTCAGATATACTCGATGCTGTTGATAGAAACGAGGGTTTCCGACTTCTGTCATTACCCCTTTTAAAACTTCCTCACAAGGAAGTGACAGAAATTGGTCAATATATTTGAAATATTATTATCGTCGGAAGTAAACATCACACCAAATATTTTTTGTTTGTTTTTTTAGAATTGACAAATTCGAAAAAAGGGCTAGGATAGCTTTTTAATTCACGTTTCATGCGAACCAGATAGTTGTTATAACCTGTAAAAATCAAGACATTGTATGGTTTCCTAGATACTATGTATTTAGCATGATTCGACACGTTATTGAAACTCATCTATTTTTTATAAATTCTGTTTCCCTTATTCCTCAAACATCCTAGTTGTTTCGTGAACCACGCTGGATTTCCAGTGAATGCGGGTGGAACAGATTCGGTACGGCAATCATTTAGCAAATTGATCGAAATCGTTTTGATTGATCGTTTCATATTAAAACAGGGGCAGACTAGAGATAGTGAATCACAAAGTGAACTAAAATTAGAACGCTTAGAATCAAGACGATTTGAACGGATAATATTCTCAGAATACAAAGATGCTGGAATGTCATAATTAAATATAATAATCAACGTCGGCTGATGGGAATCCTCAGGTAACACAAAAGGCTCTGTTCTGCTAAGAGTAAAGTCTAATACATTACAGAACATAAGATCTAGTAATCTATCATGCTCAATAGCAATATAATTGAACTGGTTCAGAAACATTACAAACAAGGAACGAAGAAATGTTTCATAATTACCCAAGGAGGATACAACAAGGCAACCTGCATCAAGGCAAAACGATCATAATAAACTTGGAAAGTTAAAGTCCCCAAGAACAAAGACTAGGAAAACATTCGATGTAGCCTGAACTGATATATTCTCTTTCAGTTGAGGATGTTGAATGTATACACTAATGTCTGAGTTAAGTGGAAAGTACGAACATCTTATTCAAATCGTAAACCATTCAAAACCAGACATGCACAAACAAATTCCATTTCATTCACTGTTGAATCAATTAAAGCTAATGGAATAGAATTGTGAATTGCAATTAAAACTCCACAACCGACTTGAATTAGATGATCAGTTCTACAAATACATTTAATACTCTGAACATAACAGTTAAGTATTCGAGTCACCAGGTTTAAGCGAAGTCTCTGAAAACCCAAGACTTTATAATCGCAGCAAAAGGAATTTAGATTAAGATTACGAAGTTTTGTGTTCAAAGGCGACGAACATTATAGATTTAAAAAAAAAAAATTAACCAAAATGCATCCTCATGATTCCTGCTAAACCGTATAACTATTTCAAATCTGGCTTTGAAAAATTCGTCACACTAAATGCAAACGAAAACACATCTCTGTTGAGAATTTTCCACTATGCAAGTGTTCAAAAAATATCGCAAGCATAACACACAAGAAAACAATTGCGAAAACTTGTTTCCATCTCCAGAGAATTTTTGTTGTTGCTTAAAAAACATCATCACAATGATTTTTGTTGTTGCTTAAAAAACATCATCACAATTCTTACAGGCAATTGTTATGGCCTGTAGTTTCGTCATGTTCTACGTTCATCAGGGATGATTTTATTTATTTATTGGGTCTTTTTATTGGTACTTTTTTATTTTATCATTCGAGCACAAGACCCATAGAATAACACATACCATAGAAGGTTTTATTCGCTCAATAAATTAAACGTCATAGGTACGATGGAAAGTAAACATTGGATGGTAGAAATATGGGTTCAATAATACCAGATAGTGGCAATAGTATACAGCGATCAACGTAGGAACAACAACCGAATTTCGTGTTTTTGTGGCAAACTAGTTGTGTTAAATACAATACAAATGTATACCAACGATAAAAGTCAATAAAAAAGTACAAAATATATTTAAATTTTTCAGTTCTATACCAAAACGACAGGAAAAAGTTAAGTGAACATATTTTGTAACTCCACCTGGTGTAAGATAATTTTAAATTTAATTGCTCTCATTTCCACAAATCTACGATGAAAGTGTGAAATGAAACGTCAGATGAGAGAATAAGTTTATCTAGGTATGTATTAGTCTATGACAAGACCATTGTTATTGTTCTCATCTGACATTTCCTTTCACACTGTTCGTGGTGCGGTCGGTGCGACAGAGAGGTATTTGGCGAAAATTGGCTTACACCATTACACACATTTTTGACTTAAAGTTTTTATGTCGTTTTGATGAAAAACAGAAATTTAAACGTATTTTGGGCTGGTTTTGATATATTTTATTGTTAGTATATATTTGTGGTGTATTTACACAAAAATGTTAACGCACAAATCGAAATGCCGCTGCTGATTTATTGTTGGATGGTTTGAGCCATTGCCTGTATCTGGTATTATTAAAGCAACACTTTCCAACACATCCAACCGCCCATCTGCAATACCCCAAATGTCATCAAATTACTGAGAGAGTTGGCGTCTCTATACGCCATTACTTTATGATTCTGTATCTCTATTAATAGAGATACAGTTTTTCTTCTTTTTTTAAAAAATGTTTTCCCATGACATCCCATGAAGGGATTGCAACCAGTGAGCTGTGCGCTTTCTACTTTTGAACTCACAGATTGGAACCCGCAGTTTTGACACCGGTTCCGAAATGTATTTTAAGAAGCCTTTTCATGGCTAAGTACTCAATAACGTCGCCATCACTAAGCGAGGTGATCGTCGTCGAAAGAAATGTAAAGTGATCGGAGAAGGGATCGATTCCACGTACTCATGTAAAAGAGCCGCGGACACTACCATTGCACTAGCGATGGCCACAAAATGGAATTATAAAGATATCAATTATTTGAGCTGCATGTTAAGCAAACCATACACAAGTTATTTCTTAGCATGATTTTCCATTAGTTCGAGCATGTTTATATATTCACACTTCGTTTTGCCTAAGCTCATCCGGTTGTCATTCACACAGCCACAATTTAATTATGTTTTCATATCGTTGACGTTTTATTTTGGTGGAAATCGTCTTGTGGAAATAAATATTTCTACCAGAAACAATTCCGGACATTTTTTTTACTAAAATTAGCTTCCAGAAAAATGCGATTAAGCCAGTAATTACAGTTGTAAATGTTCGGTATCATGATTAATCAGTTAATCGAATAATCAGAAATTCTGATAAACCAACAGTATGATTAATCAATCAATTTGAATATTGATTAATCATATTTGAATATTCTTTGCATCTTTTTTGGGAAAGATACAGATATATACTATACAAACAAAAGGAAACCTTTGAACATTTTGACTAAAGAAGGTGGTTGAATTAATTCGAACTGCGAAATTCTAAAATTATTATTATTCTAAAATTATTCCTTAATTATTCAAGTTTTTGAACAATACACTTTTAGATTAATCCATTAGTCATGAATATTGAATAATCAAAGAGCAGATTAATCGATTAATTGTGAATATTTTTAATCAAAACTTGGGATTAATCAATTATTGGAATACTCAGGTGTCGATTAATCAATTAGTCGCACATCCCATTCCAAGACAGGTTTCATTGAGAAAACTATGGATATTTCATCCAATGTTTTTACTCTTTTATGGCTTCCTTATTTTGAATTTTATTATCGTTTTAAATTTTATGTGTGGCCGTCGGTGGTGTGGCTAGTGTGCGCAGCACTTGTGCTTGAGATCCTGGGTTCGATCCCTGCTCTGACCATCTACAAATTCCTTTCGGCGGCGGTCACCTCGCATAGTGACGGCGACACTATCGAGTATTTCGCCATGAAAACGCTTCTAAAAATACCGTTCGGAGTATAGAACTAGAAAGCGCACTGGTTGTGAGATGCTCTCCCCAATTTCTTCATGAGATGTAATGGGAAACCATTTTTTTTTTTTAAATTTTATGTATTTTCGATATCATTTACGAATTTTATCGCTGTTGTTTCCATCACTCTGCTACTGACAATTTTGAGCAGAAAACACATCATCAGTTTTCAGCATGCTCATGAAGAACTTGTGTGTGGTTCGGTTCGCATTACTAGATTATAGGTAGGAATGTGTGGGTTATATTTTTTGAAATTCAATCGACTAGTTTCGAATTTTATTAATTGTCTTTAAATTCAAATTACACTTTTAAATTTCAATTGATGTTTCGTTTTACATTTCGGTCTATGTCTGTTGAAATTGAAATGATGCAGTTTAAATTTCAAATGAAAAATACTTGTTGGATGTTGGATGTTGGATTTTAAAAACATTACAGAATAAATTTATATTTTGAACAGGTTCCATAGCTTTAATGCGCCTCTCCAAACGCCGTTCGATTTGTACATCGCAGAATATGGTAAATAAAAGATGTGATGATTTATTCGACCTTTCGTGTTATATTTAAAATTAAAATGTTCGAGTGTTAGGTCTATTTTAAATTATTTTATTCTTCAATATTTCACAACCCATTTGGTATCACCGCCAACAAGATAAATACAATTATTATTTAAAAATTAATTGAAGAATAAAATAATTTAATATGGACCTAACGCTCGAACACTTTAATTTTAAATTAAATAAAAAATATGAATCACTAAGGTGTGTACGACATTTAATCGATTCTAAACGATAAATTGTCCTTAAAGATATATCATTTAACATTTTACTTACACTGGTAGAAGACAATGATGAGCAGTAAGCATTTGTTTGTCCGGGTTGATTGGATTTGAACTGTATATATTTGGTTCTCTCACAGTGTAATAATTCAAATCGAATATATATTTTTGTTAAATAGTTTTGCTGTTAAAACAACAACTTTGTGGTACTGAAAACCTTTCAACAACCTGGCCTATCCTTTGCCAAATGTCATCAAACTATAATGTTTTTGGGGACCAACAAACTGATGTAACGAACTTATCGTAAACACAATATATGACATGTGTTATTCCATTTTGTTGGTCGCAAAATGATATTGTGGTCAACATTGCGAACATTGGAATCTGGATGTATTTTAGTCCCAAATCTATTAAGGTCCTTTTTGAATGTTACACATTATTTCAAATATCGTGTGTGAAACCAAAGAAAGATATTTGACCCAAAACAATTAAAGAATGTACAAAATGGAAATGTGATGATTCCCATGAGAACGTGAGAATATGAAATGTGAATGTAACAAAATCGTATGTCTACAAATGTTTAGAGGGTCAACACATAAATTATTGGCAACAACATTTATACAAACGAAAACAGACAAATTGATTTAAAGTATCATAAAGATATAAGGCTAACGTTTAGTTATGTATTTCAATCATAATCCGCTTCGAGGTCAAAAACCCGAAGTTAACATTGATTTATGAAATTTAAAATAACAGTTTTTATAATCTGTTGTTAATTTTTCCTGTGGTATTTTCGGAAGCGTCGCCCATAACAGAAAAAATTTATAATCGCCAATAATTGACAAAACAAAATTGGGCAATTTTTGACTACGTGTGGGCGATTTTACTTTTTAATACTTTTACTATTATTCATAATAAATTATCACTCAACTTTTCAAATGTGTACAGTTGTCGAAAATGTTTATTGGGCCTTTGTTGCTGTTGCTTATTCTTTTTTATCAACAAGTTACTTTTCCTAATAGGTGAACTGTTATTATTTCGATGTTGTGTACAAAAAGGTCCAAAGCCATGATTTTGTTTGAAATAGGGACGGAACTGGTTTTGGAGGGGTTCTAAATGTTTACACGCATGAACGAATACGGTTGAATTTTATGTTTCGGGATTAGAGAACAAAAATAAATATTAATCATCAAAAATCACTTTATTGTTTTTCAGAATATTCCCATGAAGATTTATACACTTTTGCATGCGTTTGAATCAATTGTCAAAACACTTTTACCACTCTGATTAAGGTATCTTCAAAACATGCATTCTGAATGCAGTAACCGCTTCTTCAGTTGTCGAAAAACGTTGACCTCTCAGTTTGTTTTTTACGTACGGGAATAAAAAGAAGTTATTCGGTGCCAAGTCAGGACTATACGGCAGATGACCCATCAAATCGATGTTTTGGGTGCTCAAAAATGCAATTGTTTCAGCCGATGTGTGAGAGCTCGCAATGTCGTGGTGAAGAGTGATCCGTCTTCGGCGGCTGGTTTTCCTGATTTCTTGGAAGACAACTGGCAAACAAATGGTTGTGTACCGCTCAGAATTCACTGTTCTGCGTTGTTCTAGTGGTACGGTTGCGACATGTCCGGTTTTTCCGCAAAAACAGGCGACCATTTGCTTGGAAGTGCTTCGGGTGCGAACAACTTTTGTTGGATTTGGCTCATCTTGAAACACCCATACAGTTGGCTGCTGTTTACTTTCGGGCTCATACGCGTAAATCCAGGATTCATGACCTGTCACGATGTCATAGACGTGTATTATAATTCACTGATAATTACAGTACTGACAGTGTCTGTGTTTACATTGTGCTGAAGCGAAGCGGAAAGTGAAAAAGCAGGTAGCGGAAAACCCCGAGAAAAGGCAGTAGACTGCTAACAGTTACAGAAGAGACGATTGAGGACGAGAAGAAGACCATGGTGATAGCCGACGGCGTGGGAAATTCTCATCCAGTGATGGATGAAACGATGGACGAGGTGATGCGGAAGCGTACGAGAGAGGAGTCCTACGATGCTGACGATTTGAAGGTGCGATACGAGGCGGGTGTTGCAAAAATTGAGAAGCTGGAGGCAATGCTTGAAGAAGCGTTGTGTGAAGTCGCCAGACTGAGGAAGATTGTCCGGAAATCTAAGTCCGGCACAGAGGAAGAAGAAGAGCAGTCCTCTGAGGACTACTCCACGTCTGATGAGGGAGAAGAATGCGAGATGGTATCTATGGAGGCCATGAACAACAAGGAGGAGTTTCCATCGCTGCGTGAAGTGATGTCGAGACCAGTGAAGAGGGATTCGGCAGGGCAAGTCGCCACACCTGCCACAAATAAGGATGCAGCAGGGCAAGACGCCACACCTGCTCGGGATACGGTAGGGCAAGACGCCACACCTACCTGGACAACAGCAGCTACCAAGAGGGTCAAGGCAACAAGTAATACAGCAGGGCAAGACGCCGCACCTGCTCAGGATACGGCAGGGCAAGACGCCACACCCGCCTGGACAACGGTGGTGTCGACAGCAGCGGCCAAGAGGGCAAAAACGATGGCGAAAGCAGGTACGCCATTTTTTAATAGCAGCAAGTACAGTTGCCGCAAAGGGTGCGGTGGCTGCTTATATACCGTCAACATCGGCAAGTGCAAAGAGGGCAGCAACGGCGACATCAACTGCGAGAGCAGGTACGGCAGCGGCTAACATGAGGGCAGCTGCAACCAAGAAGAGGACAGGAAAGTCGATCCCGGTCATAACGACCTTCGATATTGATGTAAAGCTGATCCTGCGTAGCATCAAGAATACGGTGGGGCATGACAACTTCAGCCTTAGCATTTTGGGCAGAAAGTCTACCAACATTTCAGTGAATTCCCTTCAGGATCACGAAGAATTAAGGGCGCTGTTAGAAGCGATTAGTGTCAAATTTTACACCCACACTCCTCGGAGTGTGAAGCCATTCGTGGTCATTATTCGGCGGCTGTCTGACACGTTTGACGTGGAAGATGTAAGGGGATACTTGGAGGGTCTCGGGCTGAAGCTCGAGATCATGGGGCTGACAAAAATGGGTGGCTATCGTTGGCTGATAAAGCTATCGAACGAATCCGATTTGGTCAGTTTCCATGAACTGAAGACCATTTTGAACCGCCGTGTCAGATTTGGGCGGTTTAAGAGGGGTGGACCGACGCAATGCTACAGGTGCCAGCGGTTTGGACATGTGGCCAGGAACTGCAACATGCCTCCCAGATGTGTGAAGTGTGCAGGACCGCACGCATCGGAGGCGTGTGTTTTACCCAAGAAGGGTGAAATCGTGAAGGAGGTGCCAGTGGAGGATGAAATCACCGGGGAGGTGACGATGCAGGCCCCACGCAAGGTGAAGTACGTGAACTGTGATGCTGAGGGACACACGGCTGGGGCAAGGAATTGTCCAAAGAAGATGGCGATTGCGGCTAAGATGCGTGCAGTGCGGAATGAACCGAGGGTCAGTGGACCAGCGAATGCTCGGGCTACGACGATGAGAAGACCAGGATTATCATATGCGAATGCGGCAGGTGGTGCTTCCAGTGTACGTGCAAATTCGGGCCGTGTTGCGGCTCATATGGTGGCTAATTTTGGAGGTCCTATGTCTGGGACAGGGACTGATGCGGATGTTGGTGCGTTGAATGCAGATTGTCGCCGGATGATGGGAGCCAGCATTTTCGACTGCATGATGAAGGTCCGGGATTTCGCAGGAGGCTATGCGGGAATCCGGGATGAAGCTGGAAAGATGCGGGCCATGGCGGCCTTTATGGAATCTCTGTTTCTTTCATGAACAGACAACTGAAGTGTGTCTTTATCAACGTGACCTCCATCGTTTCAAGGCAGCGGAGGCACTATCTGGAGCTGTTTTTGGCGGAGCACAGACCAGACGTGCTTATGATGGCGGAACATGGAATTGGTGACCGGCATAGGCTGGATGTCAGGGGTTATGTGACCCACAAATGTAATTCGGGCGGAGGTCGCGGTAAGGGGACGGCGATACTGGTTCGGGACGGGATTCATTGCATCAGGCTTGGAGTGGATACCGGAATTATGCAGAACACGGCTGTCAGGATCAACAGACCGGGTGGCACCGCCATCTCATTAGTTTGTTTGTATTTGCGCCCTAGCGCAGTGCTTTCCGACTCTGACCTACTCACACTTAGTGAGCTGGTGAGAGACGGGGATATGCTGATTGGCGGGGAGTTAAATGCTAAACATTCTGACTGGGGTGGATCGGTGGTTAATGCGAATGGACGGCGCTTGCAGAATTTCCTGTTGGGGTGTCCGGATTTAGATGTCTTTTCTGCGAGGGAGCCGACCAGGGTTTCTGGTACTGCGGCATCGTACATCGATATTTTTATGGCTTCTCCGGGCATACGGGTGTCTCAGGAGCTGAGGGTTCTGGATTATGAGTCGGATCACAGGGCTGTGGAGATTCGAGTGGACTGTGGCGAGCTGGTTCGGCGGGAGTGACCGGTAATTTACAACTTTAGGAGGATGAACGTGGATCGGTTCAATTCATTGCTACGGGGGTCTCTTCCCTCTGCTGCTCTTCCGGTGGATCGCAATGTTACCATTGGCGAAATTGATGACTGCGTGGAATCTATGGCTGAGTCTTTGCGACAGGCTGTTGATGGTGCTGTGCCGAATATGACAATTGGGAATGGTGGGCTGTCTGACCTCTCTCCCAGGATAAAGGACCTGATTGGACAAAAGAAGAGGCTTCGGAGGACTCTTTGCAGGACGGGTGATTTCTCCCGCATTCCTACTCTCAGGGCTGAGATAAGGCAGCTGAGTCGGATCATCGATGGTGCGATTGCTGAATTTGAGGCTGGATTCTGGACGGATCGGCTCAATGCTATAAGGGTAGACAGCACTACATATGCTAAGGTGAAGGCGACTGGCGGACTGCGTCGAAGGGATCCTGTCCCGGATATGTTGGACGAGGGCGATGTGCCCATTATTGAGGAGGTGGGCAAGGCTAATCCCCTACGGGTGTGAGGGAAATAGATATAGGTAATATTAAGATGTATTTATAGTGTACCAGTAGTATGTGTTTAGAATTTATTACAATAAAGACCAGTTGAAAAAAAATGTCATAGACGTGTTTCTTTCAACCAATCGACACGAGCCTTTTTTTGAGCGATTGACAAATTGTGTGGAACAAATTTTTTTGACAGTCAAATGTTTATACAATATTGAATGTATGCTGGTCCCACCAATGCCTACGGTTGTCTCAATCTCACGATAGGTCAAATGACGATCTTGCAAAATCAGTTCGCGCACAGCATCAATGGTTTTCGGAACAACAGCTGATTTTGGACGACCTTCACGAAATTCGTCTTGGAGTGAACTACGACCACGATTGAATTCACCATACCATCGATAAACACTGGTCCTTGATGGAGCTTCATCGCCAAAAATTTAATTAAGTTCATCCATGCACTGTTGCTGAGCTAATCCACGTCGAAAGTTGTAAAAAATAATCGCACGAAAATATTCACGATTTAATTCCATTTTTAGGCCGAGATGAATTTTCTAAGTTACTGTAAACAACACAAATAGCGCTCGTATGTCAAAACGTTCTGAGTGCGCATAACCTCAAAAATGTCCAACTTTACGATAGCGCTGTCAGGTGCCAGATTGCAACACTAGGGCTGCCAGATCCCGAAACATAAAATTCAACCCTCTATATTGAATATATTTTCGAACGCAAGGAAAAATTTAATTTGGAGGAACAGACCAAACCCTCGCGGTGCGTCCATGTAAACAGATATTGCTTTTAACTGTATAAATACTAAAGAACTTTCGTCATTCTGCATATACTCGTACCAGTGAAAGTGTAAACTTGTGCAGTGATAGCAATATTTGAAAGACTATAATTTTGGAAAATCAACTTATCGACGGGCAGAGAAATTGTGTAAAAACGGACCGATTTTTATACCCTCACCCATAGGATTGGGGTATATATGTATCATTTAATACCGACAAAAATGTAACGCATAGACGGATCCATATTAGACCCTCAGTATCTTTGGAAGAAATTTGTTTTGGGATTTTTTAAAACGATTGAGCCATGTCCGTCTGTCTGTCTGGCTGGCTGGTCATCTTCATCGATCACAGCGAAGTTTTGTCAGTGACTATTATTTGTCCAAGGTTAGATTGGGATTGAAAATGGCCGTTTTGGCCACGTCCCTTAATTCGTGTCGATAAACGCGAGTCACCGATTAAGACAAAGGTTGTTTTTCCACGCCCATTTTGGCACCTCTCATACAAAAGTTGTTCGGCCGGCTGCCTGTTTGGCCAGATAACTTCCGTAAATCTTTTCGGATCACAATGATATTTTGATAGTGACCAATATTTGTCCAAGCTTGAAAATGGGGGTTTTGGTCACGCCCCTTTTGGTATCTCCCATACAAATCGACACATTTAGTACAAAATCATGTTCCTTTTTAAACTTTTTTCTGGTAGATGTGATTAGTTGCAACTCAAACATTGGTTAATAATCTGTAAATATCTACTAAACTGTAAAAAATTGGCGAGGTTGCCACGCCCATTCTGGTACCTCCCATACGAAAGCTTGGTGGTCGCCCGAGTTGTCACTGCGATAAGTCGCGTGACACACTTCCGATCTTAATGAAATTAGATTATAGACTTCGTGTAATCAAACGCCAGGCACCGATTAAGACAAGGCTGATTTTGCCACCCCCTACCAAAATAAGTTAATCGGTCGGCTGGTTGTTCGGCAAGATAACTCCCGCAAAACTGAACGAATCTAACTGAAAGTTAGGCGGATAACCGGTAAATCGACACGATATCTCTCGTAGGCTACAACCGATCTTAATGAAATTCGGTACTCGGCAATGTTTTCCTAAAAAGTAAAGATTAACTACTGTCCACGATCATTTTCGTACCTCCCATACAAAAGTCGGGCGGCTGACCGACTCGATATCTCCCGTATACCACATCAGATCTTAACAAAATTTGGTACTGATCAATATTTTGTATTATACTGTGTAAAAACAGATGAACAGATTCGCCATGACCATTTTTGTACCACCCATATAAATATTGTGCGGACAATTGGCTGGTAGTCACGATAAGTATCAAAAACTTTTTAGCGCAATGCCACTTGCTATAAAATATTGGCACATATGTCAATATTCAATAGAACTGGGTCGCAATGCGTGACTTCGGGTGAGGGTATGTTTAAGTCGGTTCACCCGACTGAAATTTCTGTACAGGTTTGTATTAAACTTTTCAATTAAACAACTTGATGTTGTCCAGTGTAATCTTTTATTTTTTTATGTCACAATAATCTTTTTAAAGATAATTTTCCGTTGAAGACTCATTTTAAAATAATCGGTTTTATGAAATTATTTTGTAAGGAAAATTGCACCATATTTAATAAAAACGTACCCAACTACAACTAGTGACGCGTGTGAAAAAATTGTATAACAAATCGTGAGAGTTTTCGTTTTTAACTGCAACTGGTTTCATAAGTTACAACTTATTGTCATGTTGGACAAAGTATTTTTGTTTGTACTCAACAAAGTGACAAGGTTGACATCAGATATTGATGCCTACAACACAGAAACCACTATTACCCAAAAAATATTTAAATTTTAATTTGTATTTACTCAGGCAATGCAATTGCAGGTTGTGGAATCGGATCTCAATTACAATTAAATATTATTGAATGGATTTCATCTTACCTTTCGGGTCGCGAACAGATGGTAATTTTTGGGGATACGTTATCTAGACCTATCCAAGTGTCTTCCGGCGTTCCTCAGGGAAGTCACATGGGTCCTATTTTATTTCTCTTGTTTATCAACGATTTGCCTAATTCGATAGCTGAGTCTAATGTGCTTATGTACGCCGATGATGTGAAAATATTTATGTCATATAAAAATACTTCAGACTATATTCTACTACAAAATGATCTGGATCGGTTTGGGAGTTGGTGCAATCTTAACCTTATGGAGTTAAACTTGGGTAAATGTAAGCATATGGCGTTTTACAGATCACGTATGATTACCTCCCGGTATTCTATAAGTGGTTCTACATTGGAATTGGTCAATTCATTCTTGGATTTAGGTTTCTTACTTGACAGGAAATTGTCTTCTGGTGTACTTTCGTTCATTAAGCGCTGGGCGAAGGAATTTTCTGATCCATATATCACGAAAAATCTTTTTACATCCCTTGTTAGGCCCATATTAGAATATGGATCAGTGGTATGGGATCCACAATATGACTTTTATGTGAATATGATAGAATCGGTACAGAAACAATTCCTTATCTTTTGTCTTACGAACCTGAGATGGGATCCTAACGTCCATCTTCCTCCATATCTCAGTAGATTGTCTTTAATTAAATTACCTACTCTGGCTAGTAGACGGACTATGCCTAATTCGATTACAATATATAAGATTCTCAGGGGAGATATACGCTCTGAGTATCTTCTTGGTCGTATTTCGATAAAAGTTCCTTCGAGAACTTCTAGGAACTATAAACCCCTGTATATTAGTTTTCGACGCTATAATTATGCTTTGAATGAACCGGTTCGGAGAATGTGCACAGATTTTAATGATGTTTATCAGTTTATTGACTTTTCTTTATCACCGGACACGATAAAGTCTTTTATTATAAATCATCTAAATAGCTAGTGTGTAGCATTTTATGTACGAGTATTAATGGTGTATTGATAATTTATGGTTTCATGTTTAAAGATTTATTATTTTTCAATAAGTATAAAGTGGTAATCTGCGGATTTTATTCCTCTTTTAACTGGTAATGCTTTAATCGGCTGTGAATTTTTATGTAGCCGTTACACGTTTTCCTCTCCTCTCAGTTACTCCCCGCTACGGATCGGTCTGTGGTTGTACGTTATCCCTACGTCATAGGGATGAGGCCCCCTCGGTCGGTTGGGGCGGGTGTGAGTGGCGGCGATGGGATCGTTCGTATAAAAAAAAAAAAAGATAAGAATAATTGCCAGTGGTACTTAATATTTTTTTTATTTGCATTTGTAGCGGTAATTCAAATTAAATAAAAAATCTAATCGTCATATAATCAAGTTGTTCCATGTATAGTTTAATTGACTGAACAAATTTACGCAAAAGTCAGGAAATACATAAATACAATATGCACCAAATACTATTTCATTATGGCCAATTATTTGTGTACTTGAAATTGCAAAATAAATTTTAAATCAAATTTAGTTGGGAAGTGTTTGAAAATTCACGTTCTAGTATGTGTTGAAACAATACTCATTAAGTTGAGATTTGTTTATCTCTATAATGTGAGAGGATATACCCAAATACTTGTGGAAAAGTTAACACACTTATTGAATTTCAATCATCACAATAATCGTGTTGGTGGCCGTCTGCGGTGCAAGCGGTAGTGTGCGCGGCTCTTGTATATGAGAACGTGCGTTCGATCCCTGCTCTGGCCACCTTACATTTCCTTTGACGACCGCCACCTCGCTTAGTGATGGCGACACTGTCGAGTACTTAGCCATGAAAAAGGTTCTCAAAATACCGTTCGAAACCGGTGTAAAACTGTAGGTCCCAATCACTGAGTGAAAAATTAGAAAGCGCACAGCTTACTGGTTGTGAGAAGCTCTCCCCAAAGCCTTCATGGGATGTAATGGGAAACGGGTTTTTCAGAATCGAGTTGATTGCGTATGTAATTGAAAATATACGTAATATAATGATTAATTTCGTACCCAAGTTGATTGCGTATGTACTTGGAAAAACAAATAAATTTTTGATTAACTTTGCACGCAATACTGATGTAAAATTATCTGGTTTAAAAATGTATTGAAATATGTTGAATTGCCGGACCTACAATTTGTGTAGTAAAAATTTAATTGTCTTCATTAGCTAAATTACAAATATTAAAGTAATTGAGTTGACAAATTTCGTGTTTGTCTTGAATATTCTTTTTTTTCTGTGAATAACAAAAACAGAATTAATTATTAAATTTTTCAAATCGATCTCTGTAGATGAACATTCCAAACGTAGAAAATTTAAGATGCCTTTTCAAAGCGGTGGTACTGATGGATGTATGCAGAGATATGTCTCGTCTATACAAAAACATATTTTAGGCTTCAAGCCTTCTTGCAACAAGCTAGTTTAATGCAATGAGGTTCGTGGATAGAATAGGTGTACACGCTGAATAATCTGTCGTTTGTTGTTGTTTGGATGCAAATATAACGTGTGTTTGGAGCTTGTCGCAAATATAATATACTTGTGTGCAAACATATTCAATATTACATGTTTGAGACACAATGATTAAAATGTTATAATATATGTGTTTGCGACCCAAATATATATTTTTTTGTGATACAAATACAGTTGTGTTTGTTGTACTGTTTAAACTCTATCGAGAGCAAGGGAATAAATAGAGACAACGAGAGAGTCTATCTTGAAAACGTGTATCTGTATTTTTTGCATTATTCTCTCAGTCAGTGATTCATAAATATTCCTGAATGTGCATTTAAATTGCAGACGAAGTCAGTGTTTCTTATTTTGGCTGATATATTGAGTTTTAGTTTCATGTATTCAGTCGTCAATGGTTCATCGGGCAGGGCATATCAAAAGCGCTTGATCAGTGAAAACAGAATAATCGAAGGTTCGGACGGTTAAATGTTTGTGATGTTGCTTTGGTATTTGTGTATGTGTTTAGTATATATGTATGCATGTGTGCTACCAAAGTGAGAAGCGATTTTGAGGAAAGAAATCGGAAAGGGCCCTTTGTCTGCACGAGCCTTTACTGAGAAAATCGGAATGGCGGGCCATTTGTAAAACATAATAAATACAACACATATAATTAATACACGCTTGGCTTGCCAGCACAGGATTTGTATATATGTATATAAATATACTGTTTGTGTACAAACGCATAGTTGAAACCTTCTGAAAACAAAGACGTGAGATAAAACAAAGAAAGGAGAAGTAAAAGAGCAGCAGATTCTCATTTCATTAATAGTAATGCATTCAATGTAAGTAAATGTAAAAATTACCGTTTGTATTATTTATAATTAATTATTTATAAATTTATAATTAATTAATAATTAATTATTTATTATTTATTATAAAAAATTGTATTATTTATAAATGTGGATTTATATTAATAACATTAATTATATTAAATAACAGGTCTATATTATTCAAAGAATACTTCGTTTTTAAATATTATTATGTTTGGGAGGAAATACGCTTATGTTTCCACGTTTAAATACAATTGAGTTTGGGACTTGCAAACATATGAATGTTTGAAGTGTGTTCCAAACATGTGTGTTCCAAACAGAATATGTTTGGGAGAATATTTGGCTTCGTTTTGAGGCAGCCGTTAGCTTGGCGATCACAAAATTCTAACCACATTAACCGTGTGCAAATCTTATTGTTCTATTTAAGATTTTTGGAGCTTCTGAACATTTGTATTTTCTAAATTATAAGAATGCTGTTTATTGTTAATACTAAAAAGTAATTAGTATTCTTTTACAGTTGCTTAAAGTGTAGAAACATACGCAATGCAATTAACAAACCACTATCATATTACGGGAATATATTTTTATATTTGCGATATAAAAACCGTATTTAGGGTTTAATTGGAATCAACCACAATTGCGAGATTACACCCTCTAATTGGTGAAAATTTCCTTAATTGTTGTGTGTTATCAGGCGCTCGTGCCATAAGGTGTTACAAAGGAAGACAAGGCGTACTTGAAGAAAATTTACAAATATTTGTGTGTTATGGTTTTTATAAACATTTTCATGTAGATGTAACGGATACGAATTCTATTCTAACAAAGTTTTTGTTTTCGGCAATCGCTTTCCTTTTCGCCTACCTCGGAGTTTCCACTTATACCATTCTTCCTTTCCTGTCGATAACATCTTTCCGACACAGGCAAGTTTGAGTTTTAATGTTCAAATATTTTGTTTTGTTAATTTGCTGCTGTTGTCGTTTTCGGGGTTTCTTCACGTTCTAGTGTGCAGTTGTTGTCGGTCTGCCTAAGAAGAAACTTATTGAAAAAATTGCCTACGTGAAATTGGCAACCTGAAAATCAGGTGTTTTTAATTAGCAATAGCAACTTGAGTGCTTCTCGTTGTTGTGCGTTTGGTTTTGTTTAGTTTGAAATCCTACTTAGTTCTCTTCTTCCATTATTTTTTGTTCGTTTTGTTTGTTTTGCCTTGAACAGAAAAACAGTGTGCTAAATTAACCAGAAAGACAAGAGCACAAAAAGCTGTATAACGAATTACCCCCAACCACAGCCAATTATATGGTTCGGAGGTTTGTTCATTCCCTTTTCCGTTCAATTTATTCTGCCTTGTGCAAGAAACTATTCAGTTTCACAATAAGCTAAAGGAATGAAATGTCAAAAGAACGATGATTATGAAATAGCTTAATAGCGTCAACGAAAAAAAAACATAGTTTTCTTGCACGGAATTAAAACACGTGCAAAATAAGATGGAAGATATAGACGTCCTTGTGATGACGAATAGAAAAATTTCTACAAGGAGTTTTGAAATGGATACAAAAATATTTCACTGGTAAAGTTTGCTGCAGTGGTAGTAAATTTCGATTAAGTTTTGTAAGATCGCAAAGTGTTTAGGGTACGTAGTAAGCTAGCTAGCACAAAGTAAATGATGATTATCCAAATAAAATTGTAGATATGGACAAAGTCGACGACGTATTTTTAACAAATGCTTTGCCAAATTTAAATACGAAATGTTGTAAATAATTATTAATCTATTTGACATTTTAATTTTTTTAGCTGCAGTCTTGCTAAAATTATACTTTCCAGGAAAATGAAATTAAAAAAGTTGTGTTTTATTGTGTGACATTTAATGAACAGATTTTTCAGAATTAAAAACATATTTTATTTCTTGTAAATGGGTTAAATCAATTTTGGGAGGATTTGTGAATTATATTTTGTTGAAAATATTGGAAGTCAATTCACAAAATGGAGTCGAATGTATAGCGATGAAATCCTTAAATTATATATTTTACGTTTAATATTTATAAAGTCTATACACTGAGCTATGATAGGTATCCATTGTCCCAATTCGTAATGTATTTATACACTAGGGTAACCACTCAATTAATCATTATTCGGTTAATCGATTTATCGTGTTATAAAATTAACCGAACATTTTAATAATTAATTTTTCGATTAACGATTAACTCGAACAAATCAGTGCGATTAATCGATTAAGAAAATATTAGTACAATGTGTCAACTCATATGACACGATTTGCCAACAAATTTCATAACTTTATACACATTTCGAACAGATTTGGCTCAAAGACATAAATCAAAAAAAAGTTAAAAGGTAAAAAAAAATTTCATTAGATGGGTGTAATAGTCAGATGAAATTTCAAGACCCACTGGTACAAAAAAGCCTGGACCGATTCTGCTCAAACGGTGTACAATAATAATAACAGTCCTAAAATTACGTTTTGCAAAATTTGGTCATAATTAGTCAATCCAATAGGGTGTTATAGTGTGATATAGTTTCAGAGCCCTCCCTAGTTTTTTTATGGGAGGTATCGGAAGACGTGGCAATTTTTGGTCCAAACTGTGAGATTTTCTTAATTTTGGCTTGGTCACTAATTTTCATGTTTCTGCAACAACGATTTGTGATTTGTACCTACATATATTTTTTATGATGAAGTTGTTTTTGCTACGTTTTGTTTTCTGTTAATAATTTTGCCTAGTAAAATGTTTGCACACTGTTTTCGTTTTTTGTTTGTTTTATTTTATTCGAATAATCGAATAATTTGGTTGCGTTTCGTTCGGTTAATTGTCAGAATGAAATTTACGATTTTCGATTAACCAAAAAACCTGATTAAATGGCTACCCTAGTATAAACAAATGTTTATAAACGTATTGGAAGTCCATAACCGGCCGCAAAACAGAGTTATCCAACCTATACATACACGCTGAAAAATAATGGCCTCTCCAACCTATTTTCCCAAATATATTCTGCAGCAACCATGTATATGTTTGGAATGCACTTCAAACATTCATATGTGTGTCAGTCCCAAACTTACTTGTATTTAAATGCAAACAGTATCATGTTTACTGACAAATATGTATGCTTTTATGTGGAAATATATGCATTCTTCATACCAAGCATCCATATGCTTTCGTGGAAGCATTCGCGTGTTTCCCCCAAACCTACATATACTTACGTGGAATCATATGCGGATTTCCTCCCAAATATAATAATAGTAATAAGAACCGAATTATTTGTCGATTTCAATATATACAGGGTGTCACCTAAACTTTTGTTTAATCTTAAACACGTGATAGCTGAGAACAAAAGCTACAATGTTTGTTCTTACGCCAATTGCCTAGGTGGCTTCGTTTTCGAGATATTCGTGTTTAAAATAATTGCATTTTTGAATGCATTTTCAATAAATGCATAATCTACTTTTTAAATGAAAAAGAAATATCATTGAAAATTGCTTCAAAATTGATTTTAAATCAAATGCGACAGGAAATGACTATTAATACAACTACAACAGAAGTAAGAGACCGCTTATCTAAGTGCATAACGCAACAAGGCTCTCATTTTGAAAATTTTCGTTAATTGAAAACATTTTTAAAAAAAATTCGTTTTCATTTCAAACGAAAAAATAAATTATTTAAAATCAATTTTGAAGCAATTTTCAATGATACTTCTTTTTCATTTAAAAAGTAGATTATGCATTTATTGAAAATGCATTCAAAAATGCAATTATTTTAAACACGAATATCTCGAAAACGAAGCCACCTAGGCAATTGGCGTAAGAACAAACATTGTAGCTTTTGTTCTCAGCTATCACGTGTTTAAGTTTAGACAAAAGTTTAGGGGACACCCTGTATATGTATTATTTATTATAATTAATTTTAACAATATAAATTCACATTTATAAATAATTAATACAAAAAATTAATAGATTTAAAACGGCCCTTTTTACATTTATTTGCATTGAATGCATTTGCATGAAATGAGAATCTGCTTCTCTTTTGCTTCACCTTTCTTTGTTGTCTCTCATGTTTATTGTTTTAGAAGGTTTCAGCTATGCGTTGGTTATTACTACGCGTTGGTACTATATATTATATAGAAATCAAGTACATGCAAGCCAAGCGTGGATTAATTACTTGTGTTTTTTTATATTTCACAAATGGTCCGCCGTTCCGATTTTCTCAGTAAGGGCTCGGACAGACAAAGGGCTTCACGTTGTTGCCCTTTCCAGTTTCTTTCCTCAAAATCGTTTCTCACTTTGGTAGCAAACATAAATATATGCGAAACACATACACAAAAACCAAAGCAACAACACAAACCATTTAACCATCCGAGCCTTCGATTATCCATTTTTCTCTGATCAAGCGCTTTTTATATCCTCTGTCCGATGAACCACTGACGACTGAATACATGAAATTAAAACGCAATACATCAGCCAAAATAAGAAACACCGCCTTGATCTGCAATTTACATGCACATTCAGGAATATTTATGAGTCACTGACTGAGAGAATAATGAAAATATACAGAAACACACATACAAGATAACCGCTCTTGTTGTCCCTCTTTTATTCTCTTGCTCTCGAGAGAGCATAGACAGTGCAACAAACACAGCTGTATTTGTATCACAAACATAAATATATGTGGGTCGCGAACACATATGTTATAACATATTAATCATTGTGTCTCAAACATGTAATATTGAATAGCAAACACAATGTGCTTGGACATAAGTATATTATATTTGTGACAAGCTCCAAACACACTTTATATTTGCATCCAAACAATAACAAAAGCCAGATTTAGCAGCGTGTAGTTAATCACAATCAAACCATAGTCTTTACTTCGCAATTACTAAAACAACAAAGGTTCGTAACACGCACAAACATGTTAATGTGGTTGATGGTTAAACATTTTTCAAATGTGCTATCTACGTCTAATTTTCACTCAGTACTCCAATGAATCTTAGAACTAGAATTTTTCTACTAAAAACCAAATGGAATGATGGTATAATTTTTTGCACATGCCGGCAAATGTCAATTCTGCTCAGACATTTGTAAAGTAAACACATACAAATTAAACGCCAACAAGACATGGACTGCTATCCTCCTCAAGAATGCGGAATAATGGTTTAAATTTTGTTAAGATAGAATTCGTCGGTTGCGTTAGTTCAGACGGAATTTAGGTGCAAACTTCCCAACCATTCGACACTAACTAGAAATATACGACGGCGTTTATCAACTCGCCTTGAAAAGTATGGGACAAGACAAGATACTGTCAGCTCCGGCCAGTCCCGATGTAGTTATGTTGAGAATATCGCGACAGTGCCTTAAGAGTGCCGACCCCGGAGTATCGACCAGAAAACGTGCCACGGATTTGGGCATGAATAGGTGGACTTTCTAGAGAGTTTTGGTGAAAGATTTCTGGATGTTCCCTCCATTAGTTGTTATCTGTTGACAACCAAAAGCGTGTAACCTACGCTCAAGCGCATTCTGGATATCAACAACGAGGAAGACAAATATTCATGGAAAATCATCAAGAGCGACGACACTTAATTTCATCTCAAAATAATCGCTTCTGGGGCTCCGAAAATCTGAGTAACAAACACGAAGAACCATTCAATCCCCTCAAAGTTACTACGTGGTGTGCTGTTTACGTTGGAAGCGTTATTGGGCAGTAATTTTCTAAAATCCTGCGGGCCAAACGACTACAGAGCTGACTTTCTCCTTCCTGGATGAATTGGAGAACATGTATGTAAATAGAACAAACTGTATGGTAACTGCACGGCCAACAATTCAAATTCTAAAGACTAGATTCCGGGTCGCCTTATTTTGACAGGCAAAAAGTTGTATTTGTTTTTATTAAACCAGTGTAATTGGTATTAATAAATTTCATACTCACGTTTACTAATTTCATGTACTAATTGTATAATGAGTTCTCCTTATATTTACAGTTACCTTGTGTGTTAGCAAGTGGAAAATGACCTAGTAAAACACGATGCAATTGGCGATGAATAGGTCTGTTATTTTTGGGGTTGGTTGTGCTATGGTTCGTTCGAAGGGAGCACTTTTACAGGATCCAATTACATGGTTGACAAACAAAGGAGCTTAATTGCTTGATTTATTTTGTTTTATTTTATTTTATTTTTTCAATGGCAATAGATTTCAAACTACAAGTGGTTTTGGGTAAACCGAATTAAATCATGATATAATTGCATTAAGATCACGGTTAAGAATACGAATTTTAGTTAATTTAAGAGGTGAGCATTAAAATTATTCCTGGAAATTTTAGTTACGGCTGCTTTCAAATATATATTAATTATTTACACTAAACATATCAATACTGTTCATTACAGGTATAAAATGTAAATCAATTTTGTCTTGTCCTCATTAACAGCAAGACCCACCTTCGCTTATTCGATGTACATGATGTCTATGTAGCATACGACAATAACACATAGCTTTTCCTTTGGAAGGTTTTTTCATAGTTACTGCAGCTTTTCTCATTATTATCTCCATTAAGATGTTGAAGGGATCGCACGAAAATGTGTCGCCTTTCTCAGTCCTCGCTTGTTACAGAATGGTTCGGTGAGGTCTTTCCCCATCTTCACTGCTGATTTGGTGTTGGTCTGCTTCATTATACAGAGGCGGATCAGTACTTCCGGAATCCCAAGTTCAAGCATAGCTTAGTACAATTTTCCCCGTATGGGGCTATCGAAAGCTGCTTTTAATCGACAAAAAGATGGTATGTATCGATTTAATTTTCTTCGATATTTTTTTAGGATTTACCGTAGCGTGAATATTTCGTCAGTCGTGGCCTTCCCTGGTCTAAAACCACACTAATAAGGTACAATCCGGTTTTCAACAATTGGCTTTAGTCTTTCACATAAAACGCTCGACAAAACCATATACGCGATTTTTGAGTACAGGGCATAATAAGCTGAGATACCACTCGTCAGGTATAGTTTCCAACAACCATATACCGCATATAAGTTGTTGCGTGTGGACTAGCAGTCCTTCGCCACGGCCTTAAAAAGCTCGGCGGCTAGTTCATACACACCAGCGGCTTTATTATTCTTAGGATGGAATATTTCCATTATAATCTCGTTTTGGCCGGGAGAATACAATCTGCTCTGACTTCCACAATCATTACCTCCTGATCTTCAGTGGAAGAATCTGAGTGGAGTAGAGCTGAAAAGTGGTCTCTCCACACGCAAAGAAAATAAACGTTTATTATTCGGTTGCCCCAACAATACTTTGATTGATTTGTATTAATTTATTAATCGCAACCGTGCATGTAGTTCTCCCACATAAACTCGCAAATATGTATCATGTTGTTGCAAACGAGTTCGAGTACAAAATTACATTTGCCGCCAATTTAAAAAACGTTTGCGACAACTGCAATTAGCCATTTTTCTAATGAGACCACAGATTACGAAGAACGTAAATTTCTCTCATTTCTCGACTGTGTAGTCTTATCCGCTCGTTTGGCATACACACTCACGCATACACATAAAAGTGATCACACACTCTACTGCGTTTACCTTGTCCATATATCTTAGATGGACAATTGACGCGATGTAGTTTACTTTTTTTTAAAACAAACTTTATGGGTAAAACCAAAATCATCAAAGTTGGAAATTTAAAGAAAAAAGAGCTCATGGAAGCCATAAATAAAAGTTTAAATTACAACCCGGTTGCTGTAACCGAAAGAACAGTTGGTGGAACCGTTTTTCGTTTCTCGCAAAAGTTTTTTCAGCTCAAATTTTACTGCAAACGTTTTTCAGTTCTCCCAAACGTTTTTTAGTTTGAAGCAACTACAACTCGGTAGATGTAACCGAAGAAACAGTTGGCGGAACCGTTTTTCGTTTCTCGAAAACGTTTTTTCTGCTTATGTTTTTCATAACTCGGTTGCTGTAACACTTCTCCCAAACGTTTTTTAGTTTGAAGCAAATACAACTCGGTTGCTGTAACCGAAAGAACAGTTGGGGGAACCGTGTTTCGTTTCTCGCAAACGTTTTTTTCTGCTTATATTTTTCATAACTCGTTTGCTGCAAAAAATTTTCGGTTGTATGAATTAACAGAAGTTCATTTCTCCCAACTACAGTCCCCAAACGAACTTCAGTTATCTGAAATTTCGTTTGAGAGAAACGAGTTCCGTCACCAGATGCCCACTCTCGTTATTTCAGGTGGGCAGCCTAGTTTTCGGCCCGTGATTTGAACTTCTTACCCTCTGGAAAAATATTCGGGACTCATTATTCATCCTGCACATTTCGGTCTTTTCACTCTCTCTCTCTGCTCCCACTGCCATTTTTTTCGCCTAAATAGTTGGTTTTCCTCCCTTCTTAGCTTCTTGTATCGCTCACTCGCAGCACGCGTTGTAACTGACTGTTTCGTTGCCATACGTGCAGCGTCTTTTTAATCAGTTGTAATGCGACATTCTTCCTCGTACCATGGCTTATCCTTCTGCGGTTTTCGATAGCCAAGTTCAGTCCTTGCGGCGGTTTTCAAAGAATGGGAGACGTGCTTCCACTGCGCATCTGGGTCATCGGGAGGGGGGTATTCTGCTCTAGCAGGAGAGAGAGCTTCTGTCGATAGGACATTGATATCTCCGGTATTTGTAGCATGCCAATATCCAGCTTTTCCTGTGTTCGGCTTCGTACGTTTTTCACCCTGCTCAGTCTAGTACGAACTTTCGCAGCCACCAGGTAATGTTCCGAGTCGATATTGGCACCTCGGGAACAAATTCACTTTGGGGCCAATGGCCCTATTTTTTCGTTTTTTTTTTGACCTGATAGGGCATAAATTTCTTTCTAATAACCCATTGGGGGCTGGTGAAAAGAAATATTTTTTAACCCCACCTTTTTGAAAAAAATTAATTTTTTCAAAAAAATTACCTAGTACACATATATTTTTACTGGAGTCCGATAATAGGCAAGACTTCAGTCTTTTGTTTAAGGTCTAATACTCAACAATAGCTCTTCAAAGACCGGAGATATTAAAGCCGAAAAAATTTATTTAAGTTTTTTCTCTTATTTTTAAGATTTTTATTAAAATATTTTTTTTGGAAATGTTTTTCGGGAACAACCCTATTTTAGGGGGGTTGTGTGTAGTGTATATAATTTATTTTTAAACAAACAAAACAACAAATTTTCCCGGAGGCCCATATTTCCCGAGTTATGGCCGTTCAAAGTTCAGATATGTAACATGTTCGGCTCGAGTAAAATTTCCGTAACGTCGAAATGAAAATGAAAATAAATTTTTGAAAATCGTTAAATTTATATTCCACCTTGTCGCTCGGCCGTCCGGCAGGGCTCAGGCAGGTGGGTTCAAATTCCCCTCTACCTTAAGTCGATGTGTGGCAAAAACTGGAAAAATCCGCGATTTTTTTGAATTAATTTTTTAATTTTTCTTAAATATGTTGGTCTTTGATGGGTTAAAGGGAAATATTATACTTTAAAACAAGGTTACAGTCTGACCTATTATCGGAGTATAGCAAAAAAATAAGTCACTAAGGATTTTTTTTTAAAGTAGTACATTTTAAAGGAAAAAACGTGAGGTTAAAAACCTTTTTTTAAATAGCCCTCAATGGGTTAATAAAATGAAATATATTTATAGACAGAGTTATAGAGTTTCAAAATGGCGTTGCAATGATACCCATTTTAAGCAGAGCGGATAATAAATGACTGAGATATGAGCGACTATATACTCAAGCTTCAGAGGTTTATATCTCTAGAAGTTCGACACGGCACCGGAAAAAAGTAACTTTTTTAACTCAGCGCAGGTTTTTTCGCTAGTGAAATTTTGGTGCAGAACAGAGCATGGGCCCCAAAGTGAATTTATGCCGCGTTCTTATACTTCCTTTCCTCCAGGTGCTCATAAAGTGATTCTTTGACCTCATCGTCTGTATCCTCTGGCGGGTCGTGCACACAAGGTGCTGATATGTTGCAATATTTCGCTTTGATGCGAATTGTCGCTGTGGGTTCACTACTGGTTTGAACCTTGAAACTAGGTGTCGCAGTCTTTTGGCAACTATAAATCCGCAGCCGAATTCGTGCTTTCTCTCATGGTAGCTGTAGTAAATATCGCAGTTTCTCTTTTTGGTGGAACCATGTCCTCTTCATCGTATTTCCTGGATAGCTGTGATGTCAGCTTTATATCTTTCGAGGACATTCGCCAGTTGGAAAGTTCCAACCGTCCTGTATAGTGTTCTGACGTCCCAGGAACATATTCTTAAATCGTGGTCCTTATATCGTTTGCGAGGGTCGTCAACAGTTAGGGGCTTTCTTGGTTTATTATAATTTTTGTGTATTTTCATTGCCTATTTAACGGCGGCGGGAGGCAAACCCAGCCCAACGTGGTTTGCATTTTACCTATTGTGGATCAGACGCTGACCAGAATGCAGTGAGTCGAAACTGGAATTTGGTTTCTTCCGTTTCGATCCGCCGTTGGCGAGGAGTGTTGGCTCATCCTCAGTTCGAAGAGCTTCAGTGACAGCGTCACCTAATGTTGTTCTTAGGTTTGTTGTATGTTTTTTACTTTTAATTTACCAACTGATATCTCGAAATCTAGAGCCAACTTTCATGTAACGAAATTAAAATTCAAATACCTTGACCATACAAAATAGTTCTGAGCTCATATATTCCACTAAAGACTCGACTTTGGAAATAATAGATTTCACTTATTCCCTGTAAAAAAATCCTTATGCTCAATTTCACAGTCGAAAATTCATCATTTAAATGAACTTTAAATCCAAGATGTTTCTCATTTAATATGAAAATGTTCTGTGAGTTTTTAAATGACGTGTATGAAACTTGCCCTTAATCTCTCTTGGAAGAGACTGTCACTACTTGGAAAAAGCCTTCATTAAATAGCAAATTATGATCAATTACGACATCACGGAATTTGTAAACATGGTGAATAATTGAAATATGTAAAAATAAATTCCGTATCCTCCCAATTGCTGTTCTATTACTTTATGCTGTAGTACCCTCAGCGTCGTGATAAACAAATTTGCTTGTAGTTGTAATCTCTGATGCGATAATAAATAACGAATCGTTAAGCATTCAACTACCCAATTCTGATTGACCTTGACCAGCAGTTAAAATACAAGTACAATATTTTAAAGATACTTAGATTGCTGCTTCACTGCTGGTCATAATAAATATTTATTGGCCCTGAAGATATTCACCAAGGATAGAAAGCAAATACAGTCGATTCCACATGAATTAGGAGGTGTATTAAAAAACTGTTTGTAAATCAAATGGACATTACAGCTTTGGGGAACTTAAGTTCCGTGCATTGAAACGCACACACATACCAAATTTGTCTAATTTTAATAAATTTCTGAACTTCAATTCTTGTTTATTGGTTTGCATTCATTTTCCTAAGATAAATGTCAAATCGCGTCATCCGAATTGCCGTGAACCGCCATACATTGTTTTTTACAATATCCCTAAGGGAAATAGGATGCCAACTGTCTACAGCATTTGCCCTGAGATAGGTGAAGAGAAGAAATGTTTTCAAACTGACTTCAAAATGTTAAAGATGAGTCAATTCGACTGAACTGCAGATGATAGGGTCGGACTAATAAGAAAACATAGAATAAGAGAATGTCCATATGAAGCTGACCGATAGGGCCTACTGGATTGAATAAAAGCTCCACCTAAAAACTATTGAACTGAAACTGAGTATGCCCTTTAAAGTGTGGTTTAAAGAGTTGTTAAGGACATCCCAGTTGGAAATTTTTTCTTGAAGGCATTTTCGGTAATATTTCCTTTATCTCAGGTTAGTAGGTGATGACAATTTATATAAAACATGTTCTTCAGATGTTACTAATTTTGACTTGGCTGACATAAATTGAGAAGAGGCTTTCACAGTACAATGTCATGTCCAACTTTCATTGAGGCCAATGCTGAATGTCGATAGAAGAAGTCATTCGTAAATTTTTAAAAAACTTGAGACAGAAAAATTTATATTTGTGAACCCTGGTTTGCGATAAGTTACCCACGGTTGGACAAATTTAATTTTTGTTTGTTTTTGTACAGAAATTTCAGTCCGCTGAACCGACATAAACATACCCTCACCCGAAGTCATCCATTGCAACCGAGTTATATTAAAAAAACACTTATATTCACCCTTACGTTAAAAGAGTGAGGGTGGTAAATGTGTCAATATTCAATAGAAGAGTGACATTGCGCTAAATATTACTCAATACCCAACTTAATTACAATCCTAAGTGACTTTGGCGATTTACCGTGTTTTTACACTGCAACTTTTGACAAAATATTGATCAGTACCAAACATTGTCATGCGCCAAACTCTTGTGTGGGAGAGACCAGAATGGGTGTGGCAAAACCAATCATTTTCCATAGCAGAGTGGCATTTGTCTAAATTTTGTCTAGTACCGGTTTTGCGGAAGTTATCTTGCCGAACAACCAGCAGGGCGAACAACTTGTGTATGGGAGGCACCAACGTGGGCTTGGCAAAATCACCCTTATCTTAATCGGTGACTGGCGTTTGATGACATGAATCCAATAACCTAATTTCATTAAGATCGGAAGTGTTTCACGCGACTTATCGCATTGAAAACCCGGACGACCCACAAGTTTTAAATGGGAGGTACCAGAATGTGCCTGGCAACATCGCCAATTTTCTCCAGCTAAGTAGGCATTTACAGATTATTAACCAGTGTTTGCGTTGAAGCTAATCACATCTATCAGAAAAAAGTTTTAGAAGAAACTTGATTTTGTACTACATGTGTCGATATACATATATGGGAGGATGATTAAACCATTCAGCGTTTGTAGGGGAGGTACCAGAATGGGAGTATTAACCTCGCCCATTTTCTCCAGTTAAGTAGACATTCACAAAATAATTAACCAACGTTTGAATTGAAGCTAACAACTTTTACCTGAAAAAGGCTTTATATGAAACATGATTTCGTAGAAAATGTGTCGATTTGTATGGGAGGTACCAGAAGAGACGTAGTCAAAATGCCCATTTTTAATCCCAAACTAAGATCGGTAAAGATTTGGTAAAGCCAGCCATACACCCAAAACGAATTTCGTCCAAAGACACTGAGGGTCTAATATAGCTCCTTCTATGCGTTATATTTTTTCCCATATTAAATGATATATAACCCCATCCCCATGGGACAATACAACCTTTTTAGCTGCTGATTACCCTTTGATGAAGTTTGAGCGCGTTCATCGTGCGTGAACCAGGATCATTTTATTTTTTGACATTGACATTGTTGTAAATGGTCCATTTTTGTTACCCAAATTTCATTGCTTTTTGATAAGTCGAAGCCATTTCGAACGGCATTCAATCGTCTCGTGCGACACCTTCAGGGGGTCTGCAACTTAAATTGTTACACGGCTGTTATTTAGGCGAATTTTATTAGTATTCAGGTATAAAAACATTATAATAATGCTAATGTTTGCCATTCAATGAATTACAGTACCACCTGTATGGAATTCAAGGGAAGGAATTCCATTTTTTTTTGGTTGTATTGTAAGGAATGTTTGGGACATAAATCACGCAAATTAACTCCGATTAGTACAACAAATACCAAAATACGATAGAGAATTTTATTATGCGTATCAAATTTTTTAAATTTGTTGAGAAAAAAAATGATTCACGTTTATACTTATTTATGTTAGTGTAATACCAACTGGTGAAGAATATCTGTAGTTGGTTGCAATGTGTGAACTTATGATCCTTGCTCTCCCGTTATAGACCGGTATATAATGTGTACGCTGTCCTCACGTTATGGGGACGTGGCCCTCTCGGTCGGTAGGGGCGGGTAAGAGTGGCGGCGATGGGTTCGCTCGAATAAAAAAAAATAAAAAAATAAAATCAGAATTTGTTCATTAAATTAGCACTATCTGGTTTGTGTTCAATCGGGCGGCAGCAAAAGTTACCCTGCGAAATTTGGGAACAGATCATACATTCCAACTGTGTATCATTCTCATTGGACGCTTTTGAAGCAAAGAAGTTGTATTGGTCCAAATTCAAAATTTTATTCAAAAACGAAATTTCTTTTATAGGTATAATTAGGCCGTCGGTGGTGCAATGGTTGTGTGCGCGGCTCTTGTACATGAGATCCTGGACTCAAACCCCGCTCTGACCACCTTAACAAAAAATTCTCTCGGCGACGGTCACCTCGCATAGTGACGGCGACACTATCGAGTATATAGCCATGAAAAAGCTTGTCAAAATACCGCTCGGAATCGGTTTAAACTGTAGGTCCCAATGAGTGAGTGAAAACTGGAAAGCGCACAGCTCAGTGATTGTGAGAAGTTCTCCCCTGTCCCTTCATGGGATGTAATGGGAAACCATTTATTTTTTTTAATTAGTACAACCGAACAGTAATTGGTATAAACAAAACTTAGCCGCTATATTAGAGCAACGTACTCACTCTTTATAACAAAGAAAATTTGGGTGCAATATATCGAAAACTGAATGAGATACAGTTCAAGAAATTCGAAAAGAGGTTAAAATTTTTGGATTTTGAAAATTCGAAAATATCGAACATCTGTATTGCGAAAAAAAATTTAAATTTTTTGAACGCATTATGAACAATTATGTCAAAATATGTTTAAAAAAACATAAAAAGAAAAATCCAACATTTTTGTTCTCTTGGAAAATAGTAGTAAGCAACTTTGAACATTTTTCTGAAATATACCCCACTGTGCGATTTTCAATGCTGATATATCGCCGTGGTGTCTGGCTCCTTCCCGACAATCGGTTTTTACAGAACTTAAAAATGTTTACTAGATCAAAAGATATTGATTTTTTTTCCGATAGAAATCGATCCAGAACCACTGTGGGTCGGTTGGATGTTGGAAAGTATTGCTTTAATAATACCAGATAGAGGCAATGGCTCAAACCAACCAACAATAAATCAGCAACGGCATTTCGGTATGTGCAATATAACAAAAAAAACTCCAAAATATGTTTAAATTTCGCAGTTTTTCACTAAAACGACATTAAAGATTTAAGTCAACAATTTTTGTAATTCTACCTGGTGTAAGTCAATTTACGTTAAATAACTCTCTATCGCACCGACTTTGTGTGAAAGAAAATGTCAGATGAGAAGAACGCAGCTCTATCGTGTTACCTCCTTTTGAAATGTAAACTTTTCACAGTATGTATAAAGAATTGAGAACAACCTAATCGCTTAGGTAATATGTATATCAAACCGCATTCAGATTCATACCAAAAATTTGTCTAAGCTTACCAAGGTAACTACTATACATGTAAAATTTATTTCTGTGTAAGAAATAAATTTTGTGGTGGCAATTTGTAAACAATAGAAACTTGAAATCAAAAAGTTCCGGATGTCCAAGCAACTGATAGCTTGGTGTGCGGTTTCGGTTTTTGACTACACTAACTAGGACACGTGAGAGTATTTACAATACTTACATTTCATTCCGCTGCCATGTGTAATGGTGTTACACCGATGATGATGACGCCACTGCTGCCGTTGATGTGAATGCGTGAGACGATAATGCTCTTGTCACTAAACCGTGTCAAATTATAGTTAATGACAATCAGCTACACTTGGGCAAGGATATTGAAGTGAGCTCAGATATCGTATCTGCGTCATCCACTCCCTCTCAGGCTTAAACATTACTGTTAATACAATTTAAAATATCGTGTGTTTCTCGGTTATCCTTTGAGTTGGAACGTTTGTTTGTTTATTCTATTAAATATGCACGTACAATTAATAAGAACCGCACAATAACAAAACAACCGCCTGCATAAATTACAAATTCAATTCAAGTATGACCATGTACACGCCATTTCACCAATGTTCACTGTCATGCAATGCAAGTTGCACGCCTAATTGGCCCTTTATTCTATTTAAATTGAACGTTTTAACGTCGCTGGGAAAGTATTGAATTAAGTACTATTTAAATTGTACTTTCGTCCCACATATTCACAAATATTTTAAAATTATAAATGACATTTTTTTCAGATAGTACTACGTACAATATTTTGCCACACATTATTCAGAGTGTACAAATGTATTTTATTAAATACTAAATACACTCAAGAGATTGTCAGCTTTCTCATTTACACATTTATTCTATATTGAAAGACAATTTAAAAACAAATATTATCCTCTATTTTATGCCGGCCACTTGTTTAGGGCATACGTATATTTTGAGTTAAATTCTTCCATTGAAATCACTGGTATTCTTAATACTTTTCCAGTTTTTCCTCACTTTGCTCTATTTTTAACTCATTATTCAGTTTCACTAGGTGAACCCGATACATATATTCAATTTGCTTGGTAATTTTCCCCACTTTTACCAATTCTTTTTTTTCTGGAAATTACGTTTCCTCGGGTTTGGTTAAAGCGTTTATTTCTGACGCGTAACTTGTGCTGCGGTTAACTAAAGTTATGTTTACCATGCAGCAGTCACCTTACCGCATTTGTTATCAAAGCTGCGCAGGATTTTCCTAGATGCGGATAAAATTTGTGTCAGTGTGCTTAAGAGAACTGTCATGGATAGAATTGGTAAAACAATGCTCTTATTTGAAACTGTAGTTATTTTATGTGTGTGTCAATAGAAATGCTGTATATCAAATTAAGAGGGAGTTTTTTGAATGTTGGGAGCAGTAGCATAAACTAAGGAGAGTGTTTTTAGGTAAAGAGAGTAAAGAGAGCTTTTAAATGTAGTGAGTAGTTATAACCTACCAAATTATACTCTTTACAGTTGAAGTAAAAGACAAATAAAGTGTGTCACTGTATTTCGGATTGAATCTAGTAACTCTTCGTAATCTGTATAAAATTAAATTTGTAATTTTTTCTCAGATAAATAAAATTCGGTTGGAAAATATCATTGGGGAAAACAAACAAATAATTTGTAAGTTTGCAGTATGAATTTATCATACATTCACCAAAAACTAACGAAATCAGTCATAACATTCAAATTCAAAAACGTAACTGACACTACACTGCAAGAATACCGCTTCGTCGTATGGATGAAACATTTTCGTTAATGTTTTTACGTTGCTACAATGAAAAGTGTCGTATATCCGACAATTTGGCTGTCGCTGGAACGAAAAATTGCATACATGATTTCGTTGCTAATTTTTCATTTCTTAATTTTCGTTGTTGCAACAATTTGATTTAATTTCAATTTTGTAGAAATCTGGGTTAAACATTAAAAAACTAAGTGCATGCAATTTAAACCAAATATCGGTTTATATGAAACAAATTCATTGCAGCAATGAACTAAATTCATTGCAAGAATGCTACTTATTCATTGCAGCAACGAATGAAATTCATTGCAACAACGAAACAAATTCGTTGGTATAATGAATCAAATTCATTGTAGCAACAACCGTACTTTCATTCCAGTGACGAACAGTTTGCAGTTGATGAACACATTTTCGTAGCGGGAATGAAACTGTACGTTAGCTCACTTTCGATGATAATAGTTGTTGGGGTGATAAACATTTTCATCCCTTTAACGATGCTTTTCCTTTCAGTGTAACCCGGGCATCAAAAAATCTATACCACAGAAAAATTCAACTCCGTGATATAGTAAAAACTCACCTCAAAACACTGCAACAGTGTGAATATGCAAGAGGAAACTAAGAACATGTGTCAAAACGCTGTCTGCTCTTGTGTTGGAATTATGGACCTTATTTCAGTGTGTGTTGATACTTAGGGATCTTCGGTCGATACTAATTCGCATATTTAATTACATACTTCAGTTGTATACACACGATTGATGATCACCTGATGGTATCAATTCAGACGCAGTAGTTAGGCACCTGATAATGAACTTTTGACGGAGTTCTAAACTGGTCTTGCCAGTGCGTGTACTTAACTGCATTGTCTATTATTCCAACAAAACCAATTAGAAAAATTTTCCTTACCTTGTAAGATTGTAGTGTAAATTTCTCATACATTAACTAAAATCCAACGAAATCGGTCATAAAATTCAAATTCATAGTAATTTAGTTTATGATAAATACTCGTAAATAAACTTGTTTTCGAGAATCTAAAAACATTTACAACATAGAATTTATGATAACCCTACTCAAAAAAGCATTTACGAAGAACCTAAATACATTTCCATTCACTAGTCTTTCGTTAATTGAAAACGCATTACAGAAACTTCAACCTCAAAAACTTTTTAGTCAGGAACGAAAAATGTTTGTAACAAACTCTTGTTGGAATAATTGACTTTTAGATTGAAAACGTACTAGGGGATTTTCGTCGACACAATTCACATATGTAAATTGCATCTAAAGACTGTATATTAAGGTAGGCCGTATTTGTATACCCTCACCCATAGGGATGAGGGTATATATCAATGCAATACCGAAAAAAAATTAACGTATAGAAGGAGCCATATTACACGCTCCGTATCTTTGGACGAAATTCCTTTTGGGACCTTTTAAGACGATTGAACCATGTCCGTCTGTCGGGCTGGCTGGCTGGCTGGTCAACACGATATCTCGAACACGAATCGTTATAGATCACATCGAAATTTTGTCAGTGGCTATTACACAGTGCGACAATGAGGATTTTTTGTTTAGGGCCTCAATGAAACCAAAAAGTTATAAAATGCAATTGACGAGGTATCATAAAACTCGACTCGGTTTTGGCCCTGATCATCACAATTTATTTTATAGGCCAAAGAAGATTTAAGCTGTTGATCCACGCTGTAATTCTGATTATACTTCAATATATTCTAAACCGTAGCATATTTTTTATTACAACTTTCTACATAATTGTTGCTCTTTCAACGCTGCATAATGTTGACTAATATACTTTTTGTAAAAAAAACACGTTTACTTCGTCAAATACAGAAACGCCAAACCAAATTTGATATTTTTTGGATTTCTTGTAATTGTTATATCATTGTTGATATGCTGTAATGTTATGTCAAGGCTTGAAGTTGTTTTGTTGCTTAACGAAAATCTTTTACCACCGGTATCAATCGCATATGCCAGTAGCACAAATGAAACTTATGATATGGATAAATACTCCGACTCGTCAGCTAAGACACGCACATATAGAAAATCGTCTCCGACTTAAAAGTTTTGACAATTTTTGTTTGGTATGCAAGATCCTAATCTGTACAAAACATCCGTGCAAACTTTATTCACTCGCTATGACCGAAAACTGTGGCCATCTCATGAGTCTCATCAAATAGAGGCGAAAAATATTATAAACGTCCCATTAGTATCCCCTGAGGCTGTCCCATTAGTATCACCTGAGGATGTAGCAATTCTCTTGCAAATACGATCTTTGCAGTCTATGGATATATTCTTTCTGCGAAATATCTTCCAAATTGCTAGAAAATTTATTCAAAATTGCTACCAAATTTGTTCCTCTTTGATTGTTTTCTACAAATGAATGATGAACAGACCTACAAATCGACATAAAAATTACAGCAGACAGTTGTCCGAGGCCTTCGGCCACGGACTGTCCCTGCAGGCTGTGTCAGAGACACGGCCATTAAGTTTAACGTAGAATACGCCATCCGATAAGACAGAAAACATATATAACAATAAATTCATTTGCTTATATTATTTATCATTTATTGTTATATATGTTTTCTGTCTTATCGGATGGCGTATTCTACGTCAAACTTAATGGCCGTGTCTCTGACACAGCCTGCAGGGACAGTCCGTGGCCGAAGGCCTCGGACAACTGTCTTCTGTAATTTTTATATTTACCAACGGCATTTGATTCAAGTCCGTTTAAACAAAAAAATATTATGTTAAATTTTTTTAAACTTAATTTAATTTATGTATTTTAATTAATATTTTCATTGAAATAAGTTCTGCGAATGTTGAGAGGGCCGCTCTAATATTAAAAAAGATTTACCTTATCGAGTCTTCGCATTAGCATTCGAGCGTTGTGTGAAAGCTTTACGCTTTACAATTCAAAATTAATGTTACAACAGCTTTATTGAAGCTTTCGCAAAAAAAGCTTTATTACGTTAGCTTACTGTTTGTTTCACTTTTTACTAGATACATGTTGCCAAGCAAAATTAGCTTGCTGTTCGTTTCACTTTTTACTAGATACATGTTCCTAAGCAATGTTGAGCAACCAAAAACACTCAACCAAACACCACACATATGTTTGAGTGTATGTGTTTAAACAATTTTCATTTGAGAAATTAAAATACTAGAAAGATAACATCTTCATTTACCTACAAAAAAAATTTTAAAAAAATTCATCTAGCCGTTTCCTCAAATTCAATGAAATAAAGATTACAACAATAAAAACCTGACATGACTCCTCATACCGTAAGGTAAGACGTATTCTACGTCAAAAGTTTAGACACAAAATTCGACCTGCATTGGATGAAGCACAAAATTGTATGACTACAAAATATAAATATGAATCTCAATGCAAAAAAAAAGGCAAGTGTATTTATTAAAATTCATTTATTCATCGTAATCCAAATTGGAATCTAAACTACTTCGGCGGCGCCTCACCTCAACAGAAATATCGACGGAGGCGGCAAATCGGTTTCCCTGTACCCAACTTGTTTGTCCGCTGATGTCTTTTTATTAAATTTTGAAAATTTCCATCCACTTGTCAAAAATTTAGCTAACCCTGGGGCTAGTGAAATGGTATTCACCACGCAAATGCCATATTTTTACTAACCTGTGTACTTTGTTGATACTAATTGGCAAAGGCTCTTTGATAACTTTTAGGTATTTGTTAGAATAATACTTTTCGATTTTCCTTTGACCTATACAGATCAGGAGTATCTTTCCGCAATTAGAAAAGAATGTCAGCACTTTGAGTGGCTGTCGGTGGAGCAATGATTAGTGTGTGCGCCTCTTGTACATGAGATCCTGTGTTCAATGCCTTCTCTGACCACCTTAAATTTCTATCGGCGGTGGTCACCTCTGCACCATCCAGTATATAGTCATAGAAAAGCTACTCGAAATACCGTGCGGAACCGGTGTGAAACTGTAGGTCCCAATCAGTGAGTATAAGACCAGAAAGCGCACAGCTCACAGGTTGTGACAAGCACTCCACAATTCTTTCATGGGATGTAATGGGAAACCATTTATTTATTTTAAATAGTCGGAACCAGCATTCGAACTCACGTTGGCGGAAGATAATTTCGAAGTTTGTGTCTCTTCTCATAAGCGCCTTGGCGTTCTAGGTCAGAGACCGTCTTGTTCACATTGTTACTAATTGCAGTTGTCGTTGTCGCGGTTTCCCTTCTCATCTATCTCTCGTGTTAACGGATTTATTCCATTACAAACACGGTTTCTTTCCTACTTAAACGCTCTGCTGCTGAATTTTTTAAAGTAATCTATTTGTAGAACATATCTATTTATTATGATTTTCAACTTTAGTATCGGCTCGTATACTTTTCCTATTATCACAATTTACTTAGTTTCCAATATTTCAATCAACTTCGTTGATCATTTTCAAGGATCTAATATAAGAAAAACACAAAGATTTTATAAAACATTAGTGAAATCAGTAACCACAAAATTTCCCCTTCAAGTACAATAATGTCTGTTATAGATTATTGAGGAAATGACAATAATATTCATGCATATAATTACATTGTGAGGGAACAAAAAGGACTAGTCTTTGCCGCAAGCTCTTGTCAACTAATTTGATTTTTCCGCCTAAATTTGTCAATTGTATGTCTGTAAACTTGTGCACACTGGTCCGTATCGCGCTTGTAGTTGAGTCTTTTCTCCGAAGGAACATCAATAATATGCAGCATTTCCTGAAAGAGACGTCGTGAGTAAATCTTCTCTGTAGTTAGAATTTTCAGTTCATCAAAGTTTGCCCTGTGTCCAGTTAACGAGCAGTGGGCCATTTGGTCCGAGTTATGTGATGAAATTCTCGTCCTCAGTTTATTCATCGTGGTACCAACATATTCCTTCTGGCATCGATTTAGTCCTACTAAAATTTCGATTTAGGGTAAAGTTAGACTTTGGAGCTAAATGGTATTTCTCGCTGTCATAAATGTTTGGTTCTTTCAGTGAGTTCCGGCACATACGATATGGATTTATATATCTTCTCCGATCTTGTTTTATGCCTTGGTGTTGTTGGTTTCAAATCTGTTTGTGTTAGGTAGTCGTCAATCGTGTTGAGGGGAAAACTGTTTATTTGTAAAATCGTTCGTACTTTCTCCTTATTTTTCTCAGGAATTTCCACGTCGCTTATTTTCAGCACTCTGTTAACGAAATTCTTGGCCGTATTGATTATTGTCCCCCTAGGATGCTTAAAAAAATAATTTATCAGTCGTCCTGACGCTGTAAAGTTGATACCAGCCGACTTTAAAATTTCCATCTTGTATTAAAATTACAAACGGATTTTGAAAGTCTAAGATTCGTTTTACTGCTTATGAAATGTGTTTTATTTAAAAGTACAAAAGTAGTACGATCTTCTTAAAAAAAAGTATCAAAATTTGGAAAAATTGCCAAAATATGGAAAAAATGTGTTTCTTGGGCAAATGCACAAAGATTTCTTAATGTTTGTTATATGGTATAACACATATATCGTTCAATAGGTCTAAGTTCCTTCTTTCCAACTCTTTTGAGAAACATAAAACCGATTGATAAATACCTTAGTTACAGTCTTTTAACCGCAAAAGGTAGGAAAAACTGAGGTTCTTACAGATGACCTCACGCCGAAATAAGATATACACGCTGCAGATTCGTAATTTTTGTTGTTTGGAAGCAAATTTAACGTGCTTGTAGCTTGTCGCAAGTACCGTATACTTGTATCTTAACACATTGTGTTTGCTATTGGATACTTGTTTGGGACACAACGATTAATAGCCCAGTTAAAAATTTTGTACATAAGACATTGTCAGTAGTATTTATTGAAGTAGTTGCTGACAAGGCGTAGTGTTATTTTACCCAAAACATTTTTGCCCAAAACGGTTTTTGTCATTTCACCCAAACAATCTTATAAAATCCGAATCTCAAAATACTGTCATTTAGACCAAATGCAAATGTCATGGAACCCAAATAATTTTTGGGACCAAATGTCGATATTGACGAAAAGAACGTCATATTGTCCAAATTAAGTATTGTTATACCGGCCAAAGAAATCTGCGACATTAAACCCAAAACAATTTAGGTAGTTAAGGTTCTGCAGGAAAACGCCACAGCGCCCAAAATTTTAATAAGCAATTTTTTTGGGTAAAATGACGATTTCTTAAAATAGTATATTTCTATCTCTTACTACAATAGAAGAAACGTTACGTTTCAAAGAATGAGGTAAAAGATGCTTCAAAAATATCCCCTGGGAAACTGGAAGCTTAGTTGTACGCGGCGCGCACGCGCGGTCATTTTAATTGATTTTTTTTTTTTTAAATTTCCAATAACAAATTATTTAACTTAAAATACTTCGGTTTTAAAGTACAATTCAATTTCCGAAAATAGGATGTCCAAGACTTCGTTGGAAAGTGTATGAATCTCTACAGAAATAAAAAAGCAAAAGTTCGAGCTTGCCGGAAAAATGTGTAATCATCGGTTTACAACGTCCCAAGTCCATGGCCACAATGTGATGACCTAAATATATAAGTAAGTACGTCATTCCACCCAAATATTTTCCAGCAGTATATTGGACCTAATGACACTTTTTATTTTGGACGTTGTGTCATTAGGTGGTGTGACACTGTACCATCTAAACAGTTTTGGGCTTCAGGACATTTTGAAAAATAAAAAATGTTATAGGAAAGGGTCATTTCGCCCAATCGTTCGACATTTAACCAAAATTTTTCCATGTACCGATTTTCGGGCTTAATCACGTTAGTGGTGTGGGCGAAAATGTTTTGGGTTAAATAACACTACGCCGCTGACAATGTATATAAGACATCTAGTTTTGTCTTAGGTGAAATAAATTGTGAAGGGGCTGACAAACTATGCAAGACGGTCCTACTGATTTCTCAGCACTATGTCATGACTGACACTTTCTAGTGCCAATCATAGAATAACACATACCTAGATAAACTTATACTCTCATCTGACGTTTCATTTCACACTCTCATCGTAGGTTTGTGGAAATGAGAGCAATTAAATTTAAAATTACCTTACACCAGGTGGAGTTACAAAATATGTTCACTTAACTTTTTCCTGTCGTTTTGGTGTAGAACTGAAAAATTTAAATATATTTTGCACTTTTTTGTTGACTTTAATTGTTGGTATATATTTGTTTTGTATTTAACACAACTAGTTTGCCACAAAAACACGAAATTCGGTTGTTGTTCCTTTATTGACCGCTGTATACTATTGCCACTATCTGGTATTATTGAACCCATATTTCTACCATCCAATGTTTACTTTCCATCGTACCTATGACGTTTAATTTATTGAGCGAATAAAACCTTCTATGGTATGTGTTATTCTATGGTGCCAATGCTGAATGTCGATATAAGAAGTCTTTATTATTTGTCAACTGCCAGTCATACATAGATACATTTATGCTCTCAATAAAGTAAACGTCATAGGTACAGTGGAAAGTAAACATTGGAAGGCGCAAAACATGGGTTCAATAATACCAGATAGAGGCAATAGTAAACAACGTTCAACAAAGGAACAACAACCGAATTTCGTGTTTTTCTGGCAAACTAGTTGTGTTAAATAAAGGGTTTTTCAAGAGAGACGCTACAAAAGTAAATCGATAGGAACAGCAAATGACGCCATATTTTCCCCGCTCTTTTGACATTTATCTTCAGTAAGGTTTGCCATTTCATCATTGAAAGATATACGAGCCAACAACGAGTCGATATTATTAAAATTTACTACCGAAATTTGGAGTCAGTGGCCTCAACTTTAGGAGCGCTACGTCCAATTTATGGTCGTCATAATCGTCCTACCAGGTCAACAGTTGAGCGTCTAGTGGAAAAATTTGAATCCACAGGCACAGTACAAAATGTTCCCGTGCCAGTGAGACAGAGAAGTGCCCGTAGTGTCGAGAATATTGCTGCCGCTGAGGCTTCAGTTCAAGAAAGCCCAAATGTGTCTCTCACACGTCGTTCTCAAGCGTTGGACGTCTCTGTGACATCGTTGTGGCAAATTTTGCGAAAAGATCTTGGCCTACATACTTACAAGATCAAATTGACTCAAGAACTGAAGCCGCTTGACCAACACAAGCGTCGTATGTTCGTGAATTGAGCTGCAAATTATTCGGATTTTCATCGGAAAATCATCTTCAGCGATGAAGCTCATTTCTGGCTGAATGGCTTCGTCAATAAACAAAATATGCGTTATTGGTCAGACAGCAATCCACCCGTAATCCATGCATCCCGAAAAAATTACGGTTTGGTGCGGTTTAGGGGCCGGCGGCGTCATTGGGCCGTACTTCTTCCGTGATGATCAAGACCGGCACATTACTGTGAATGCGAATCGCTACCGTTCAATGATAACCGAATATTTTTGGCCCCAATTGGATATTATGGATTTGGAGGACATGTGGTTCCAACAGGACGGCGCCACAAGCCACACAGCGAATGCCACAATCAATTTATTGGAAACCAAGTTTGCTGAACGTGTTATCTCACGAAATGGCCCAGTCGATTGGCCGCCTCGGTCGTGCGATTTGACGCCGTTAGATTATTTCCTGTGGGGCTACGTCAAGTCTATGGTCTATGCCAACAAGCCAACGACGATTGATGAACTTCGTACGAATATCGAACGCGAAATTGAAGCAGTATCGGCCGATTTATGCTTGGAAAGTGTCGAAAATTGGGTTTAGCGTCTGGACTTCTGCAACCGTGCCCGTGGTGTGGCGGCCATGCAAAAGAGTTCCGTACATAATGGTATCGAACGTACCTTCACAGGAATAAAGAATTTCATTGGTATCTAAAACCGGTTTTGTTTTATTTAAAACCCGTGAAAAACCCGTTACAATACAAATGTATACCAACGATAAAAGTCAACAAAAAAGTGCAAAATACATTTAAATATATCAGTTCTACACCAAAACGACGTGAAAAAGTTAAGTAAACATATTTTCTAACTCCACCTGGTGTAAGGTTATTTTAAATTTAATTTCTCTCATTTCCACAAACCTACGACGAAGAGTGTGAAATGAAACGTCAGATGAGAGAATAAATGTATCTAAACTCAAGCATATGAGTTTTGAAGTTTTTTCAAAAAAACTTCTAACTGAAAAATTTATATCATTTCCCTTATGGGAATTTTTATTCGGTCAGTTTTCCAGTACTTACAAATTTATCCAAGCTCAAGACCTTTTTAAATAATATAAAGCTTATTATCTTTATAGTACTTTCAAAAAAGTCGAGCATAAAAATGTTCCAATGATACCAAGGCTGTCTGTACAGCTATTTCGGATCTTGCCAAGATCTTCATCAGCAGACGTTTTCGGTATGTTTTTGGTGAATTCTTCAAAAATATATATCCAGAAACACTCATCATATTAATGAGAATTCCTTCATGTACTCGTTTGAAGAATACCAAGCACTACCATTGGAACACCTTCATGTATTTGTATTTATGAAATGTTATTCACACAATTTTAGAATTTGTTTAGAATATTTTGAAAATTACTAAAACAATATGGATGTTGTCAGGGCATTATAAGATTGTATAATGTTTTCCCTCTTTTGATCATGTTATCTTTGAGATTTTATTTAATTATCGCTCAGCAGATCAGATACGTACTCATTGATTCCAGTATATAAGCATCAAGAAGATAACCACATACAAAACATTTAAAGCCGTCTTGACTAACTGACCCCCTGATGAATGGTTACTCAAGGACGTCTTGTGCACATGTCATAAGGTGGTCGCCACTACTGACAAACTGCCGAAAGATCCTGGTGACTTTTTACGAAATGTAAATATCAGGTGGGTCATCAAGTTTTTGGTATGGGAGCGGATCGGCAGGTCTGCAGGGTCTCTGACATGCCACACTTTTAGTCATTGATGATGTCTTTAGGAAATTTCCAACTGGGAGGATATAAAATATGTGTTTGTCCCAAATGTTGCTTAGTTTGTTGAAAAGTGCTGAAAACAAAAACGTGACAGACAATAAAGAGCCAATAAGCAGCAGATCTTCAATTCACGAAAACATTGCAGAACAGGCAACATATACAACATATACAAACATATACACGATTCCTGCAATACATTGCTGGGACCAATAGTTTTCAAGGTGGAACTCATCTATTTTATAATTCTCTTTAAAATATATAAAAAAAAATTGATACATCTCGTGAGGTTTAGATGCTACCGACGCAATAAATAATATAAGAATTGTCCAGCTGAAAAAATCCAAATTTTTTCATAAACAAATATTATTGTCCTTTTCGTGTTTAGGTGCCCAAAAGACATTCAAGGCAATTATAGTTGATTTCGACCACAATTATGTCGTGTCTGAAAGGTACAATTCTAGCCTGAGCTGAAACGCAGACTGCGCTGTATGTTTATATTGCAGCAATCTTAAATGAGCTATGTTTAAACCAAATTTCATTACATGTACAATCCATTTGGATCTACTATACATACACGCCGAAAAATAACGGCCCCAGCAAACCACCATATTTGCATGCATTGTTTTCGTGAATTGAAGATCTGCTTTATGTGTGTGAAGATCTTTATTGTGCTTGACGTTTTTGTTTCCAGGAGTTTTCAACAAACAAAACAACATTTGACTCACAAATACATATAATATAACATATTAATCATTGTGTCCCAAACGTCTTATGTTGAATAGCAAACACAATGTGTTTGTAGCGACAAGCTACAAACACATTATATTTGCACCAAAACAACAACAAAATAAAATCTTTTTCAACGTGCATATAACTATAATTCTTCCTTGCAAATTCGTTATAGTTTACAAATCTGTACATTTCAATTGTATCGCTATGGTAAATAGTTACGGAAATATTGTTACAACACAAAATTCGCAACTTACAAACTTTAATGAAATGCCAGTTGCAAAATTCGAAAAATGTCAACTTGTTTTACCGCTACTGTTTTTAAACCCCTTTTGCCCTTCACTTCTTCTCTCTTATAAATGAGGGCGAAATAAACTCTTATTGGCAGATGTTGTTGTGTTACAACATAATTTAGATGCAATCTGGGTAATGTTTATGATTATTATTATTATTTTAACAATATGGTATTGTGTCATGATGTAGCACAAACGGTTCACACCTAAAAACACTTATGAACTGAGTTGCTCAACATGCAATCTCTAAGAGAAAAATGGAACTTATACATTTTTTTACTTTATTTGGGAGGGTACGCCAGGAAGTTGGTTAAAAGCTTAAAAATTCTTAAAGCAATTTCCATAGAATGTCAGGAGAAAATAAAAACACAAAGAATGATATGAACGTGGCAGGATAAAGGACAAAATGGGACTGTCCAAAAATTGTATTTTGTTGTGTAGTATGAAAAGTAAACATAATTGCGAGGGCAGCCAGTTTTATTGCTTTCTCTTCCCTTTTACAGATATGGATAGACAACAGTTAAATTTGTCACGAAGTTAAGTATTAAAAAAAAATTTAATATTCAACTTCAATATTCAAATTCAAAATTTTATTAATTTTCAAAATTATATTAATTAATTCTCCATTTAATTGTACTTCCACATTTAATTCCTATACTATAATTATAAGATTGAAATCTTGTTGTATAGGATAAGCGAATAAATAAACAAACAAACAAACAAACAAACAACTGCATTTCAATTAAAAAACTGGTTATAACAGCCGTTAACATTTTGTATGCATTCAAATATTTACGTGTTTATTTTCTTGTATAGTTGGCAAATATATCACACATTTACTACAAGACCAAGACAGTCCAAAATATCAGATAAATTAATTCCAATATATAAAATATTTATAAATTCAGTTAGAAAGAATTTGGAAATTAGCATTTTGCTAACAAATTATCTCAAGAAATTCTGATATCAACTGGCCACCAAGATCATGCGATTTAACGACGGGCGATTTCTTTCTTTGGGATTTTGTGAAATCTCGGATTTATGCGCATAAACCACAAACAATTCCTGAGCTCAAATCCGAGATCCATCACATCATCGGTGAGATACAGCCACATCTCAGTGAAAAAGTCATGGAAAATTTCATGAAACGAGTAATGGGCTATCATCACAGCCGTGGAAGCCATTTGACGGATATTTTATTGCATACTTAACCCGAACATGTCTTCTTTACAATTCAATTTAAAAAAATCAGAACTATCCCAAAAAATACGTGTTTTTATTGTAAAATGAGAAAGTGCATTCTTTTTAAGACACCCTTTACTTATATAGATACTAGCTGATCCGGCAGACGTTGTCCTGCAAATTTTGTTCAAATACCGTTAGCAGGAGCAGAAATAATGGATTTTTAATTTGTGGTTTGTATGGGAGGTACCACGCCCCTTTGTCCAATTGTACCGAATAGTAACTCTAAACCACCCAGGGCGCCATCCAAACGCACACAAAAAAATTTATTCAAATCGGTCCAGAAGTTTAGGAGGAGTTCAGTCACAAACACACGTGCAGTAGAATTATATATATAAAGATGGGGCAAGACTGACCTGACCAACTATCCCGCTTTTGGCGGTATTGTCCCGCTTTTAGCGAGATTGTCCCTTCTTTTAGTGTATCATTCCGACCTTAATCTAAAATATCAAAGTGATTATAAATATAATGAAACACTTTCTTTTATACTAGCTGACCCGGCAAACGTTGTTTCCCTTCAAATTTTATTTTGGAGTGACGGTGGCGCCATCTGTCGAAAATTGATCGTACCAAGTCAGAAACCTTCGTGGGCTCATACAGATCATACAGATCATCACATTATCAAATGCATAGTTTACGATTATATAAAGGACATACAGACAAACATTTATTTTTATAAATATATACAGATAGTTGGTCTCATTTTAACTAAATTAGGTATTTTGTTTAATTTCGTATTTAAAATACCAAAATCCAGCTTTTTTACTTATTGTGTCCCGCTTTTTGGTTACAACCAGTTGGTCAGGTTCGGCATGACACTTAGCTTTAGCGGACTTCTATGGGCTAATCTTAGCCGTAATACTTGCTGAAGGCCCGTACTCTTACTTACTTACTTATCCGGTATCGGACAACCCCGGGGGGCAGGGACCTTACAAACCGAAGACAACATATTTCGCCAACCAGTTCCATCCCCTGCTTTATTTCCCCAGTTGGCAATACCAAGTGTACGCAGGGATTCGTCAACCCGATCCCTCCAGCGGAGTCTTGGTCTTCCTATTTTTCGTCTTCCTTCGAGTTCGGTTTCGAAAATCCTTCGTGCTGGCTCCACTCTACTGACATGGCCTAGCCAGCGCAACCGCGTTATCTTTCTCCGCTTAACTATGTCAATGTCATGATAAAGCTCATAGAGCTCATGATTCATGCGTCGCCGATACTCGCCGTTGTGCACTATAGGGCCATAAATTTTTCGGAAGACTCCTACAGATGTTTCGTTTGCTTGCGATAGGACCCAGGATTCTGCGCCATCAAGCAAGAGAGGTTGAATGAGAGTCTGGTACAGCTGAACTTTTGTTCCTCGAGAGAGGGCTTTATCTCTAAAGTGCTTGCTTAGCCCGAAATAACATCTAATCGCAAGCACAATTCTCCGCTTGATCTCAAGGCTGACGTTGTCGTTTTTGTTTACTACAGATCCAAGGTTTATAAATTCGTCTACTACCTCGAAGTTATAACGGTTATCAACGTTCGCGCTTTGGTCTAATCGCGTGGAGGCTATGTTCGTTGAAACTATTAATTTTGTCTTGTCCTCATTTACCGTCAGACCCACTTTTGCTGACTCCTTCTCAATTCTCGAAAAAACCGCAGTAACTTCTCTAATTGTGATATCTATATCATCAGCATACGCGAGCAGCATGTGACCTTTGCTGCTGATGGTTTTATTCATGTTGACTGCAGCTTTTCTCATAATGATCTCCATTAAGATGTTAAAGAGATCGCACGATATGGTGTCGCCTTGCGTGAGGCCTCGCTTAGTTTCGAAAGGTTCGGTAAGATCCTTACCAACTTTCACTGCGGCGTATGAGTTTTGCAGGAATACCAAGCTCAGACATTGCTTCATAGAGTTTCTCCCGTATCGGACTATCGAAGGCCGCTTTATAATCGATAAATAGATGATAGGTGTCGATTTGTTTTTCGTGTGTCTTCTCCAGGATTTGGCGTAGCGTGAAAATCTGGTCAGTTGTCGATTTTCCAGGCCTAAAGCCACACTGGTATGGCCAATCAGGTCAGCGATAATTGGCTTTAGTATCGCACATTATACTTGATAGAACCTTATATGCTATGCTATATTCCACGGAAGTTGGCACAGATACTCGGGTCACCTTTTTTAAATATGGGACATAGTACACTTATACTCCAATCGCCGGGCATGCATTCATCTAACCAAATTTTGCTAACGAGCTGATGTATGCACCGTATCAGCTCATCGCCGCCAGCCTTAAACAGCTCTGCCGGTAATCCATCGGCTCCTGCGGTTTTGTTGTTCTCAAGCCGGGCAATAGCTGTTCTTACCTCGTCTTGGTTAGGAGGGGGGCAATCGACGTCGCCGTCCACATTGTGATCGATTGTCCCATCGTCATTTATAGGTACCAGTGGCGCTGAGAAATGATCTCTCCATATTCCCAACATGCTCTGCACATCTGTGATGCGATTTACGTCCCCGTCCTTACAGAAGGGGGGCCCTGAACCATGTCTATTAGCGCCACTTCCGACCCTTTGGCAGAATTTTCGGGCTTCGTTCCTCCTTCTGTATGTCTCAATTTTCTCACTCGGCCCGTAATCAGTTATTGCAAAATTTTCGTAAGAATTTTGGAAATTTATCTCTGAACAGAAACTATTGCTGTGGAGAGTTTCCATCTATTCACGCAGAGAAGGATTATGGTTGTGCCAACCATATTCGAAGAGGATAATATAATGATTGGGATATGGTTGCAGCAACCATAACGCATTATTATGGCAACCATAGTATATAGTCAACATATTAACCATAGTATTATCCTAGTTAACCATAGTATGGTTAAGAGAGTAACCATGTTATGGTCCTAAGGTATCATACTATTATCGTCGTTGACCATGATATGGTTGACAATGTAACCATATTATAGTCGTAGCAACCATGATAATGTCCAAGATGACCATTATATTGTCGTAGGTGACCATAATATGGTCTACAGAGTAACCATATTATGGTCGTAGCAACCATAATGTTGTCGTAGCAACCATAATATTGTCCTAGTGAACCATAATATGGTTAATAGAATAACCATATTATAGTCGTAGCAACCCTATTATTGTCGTAGAAACCATAATATTATCGTAGTTGACCATGTTATGGTTGACATAGAAACCATATTATGTTCGCAGTATTATGGTCGTAGCTACCATATAATGGTCGTAGGAACCATAATATTATCGTAGTTGACCATGATATGGTTGATGTAGTAACCATATTATGGTTGCAGCAACCATATTATGGTCGTAGCAAGCATAATATTGTCTTAGTTAATCATAATATGGTTGTATTCAATTATAAAGATATTATATAATCAATATATTTACCATATTGTCACACCTATAATTAAAAATATTAATTATTTGTTTTAAGTGAAATACATTTTTTATTTACAATATATTTGTATAATTATAATATATGTTATAATATATATATGTTGTAATATGTTATAATATATGTTATAATATAATACAATATGTGCTATAATTAATAACTATTATAAATTAATTAGTCACCCTTATCGTCAATATTTAGGGAATTTAATGTTCATTGCCATAAAGCAATGGAAACATACCTCTACAGCTTTCAATGGATTTTGAAACTTTAATCTCGTCCATGAGATATCTACATAAGCCACTGAAATTGTTTTTGTGGAATCTCCGACAAAATAAATTTTGGGTTGGCTTTCAGTTTTTAACCTTTTCAAGCGGTGTCTTGTTTCGTCATCTGCCTGGAGAATGTTCTACAAAATATCAAAAAATTATTTAGTTATTAAATTACACCATTTTCAATTGTATTTTAGAAATTATCAATTGTATTTTAGAAATTATTAATTGTATATTATATTTGTATATTATATTATTTATAATTGTATATTATATTATATTATTATTGCTTGCATCATTCAATGGTTACAGTCAAAATAACTTTATGGCTGGGAACATAATATTGTTGTTTTTCACCGAACACACACAAAATGTAAGAAAAAGCTAAATCTGTTTTAGAAATTAATATTATTGCATTCAACATTCAATGGTTGCAGTCAAAATTGCATTATGACGTGCGAAAATAATATTGTTGGATTCGCCGAATGCACACGAAACGCAGTAAAATGTAAAAACAATTTTGGAAAATAATATTATTGCTTCAAACATTCAATGGTTTCAGTCAAAATAACATTATTACGTTCGAAAATAATATTTTACAGTTTTATCAAATACACACAAATGTGGAGAAAAACAAAAACAATTTTAGTTGTTTTATCACGGAATCATGATTTTTTTGCTTTAATTACAAATGTATTTGTGAGTTTGTTGTAAAACATATAACACGAAATTTTATTTATTAAAAACTTACCTTCTTTAAAAACAACAAAAACTTTATTTGTTAAATAATATCAAACTTTTAAAACACAAATAATTTATATTACGCGGAGCACTACACCTGATGTGGCTGCTTGTTGATGAAACACTAAATAAAAAGCCTGTACGACTTACAATTCTGATCAATTGACAATATTATTATGACTTTTTATAATATAATAGTAAATCCTGACATAATACTGACAATAATATTTTTGAATATATGAATTCACAATAACATTATTACTTGTAAAAATAATATTTTCCAAAAACTAAAAATATTTTTTTGGCACAAAAAAATATTATTCTTATAATCATTAAATGTTTGTCGTGATAATATTCCCATTTTTAAAACCAACCATATTATAATTTTTTAGTGTGTCAACTAAGATTTTAACAATAATCTTATTGCAAAGAAAATATTATGTTCAAAACTAATATGTATATATTCTTACGAGAACAATTAAATGGTTTTGGTAAACATTGAATGGTTGCCACAATAATGTTCAACCATATTTTTTCTCTGCGTGTTCCTGATTTACGTTTCTAATATTTCATTAATAAATCCTGTTCGCACTCTATTTTATTTTTAACACAAGTGGTTTCACAATTGCTTCAAAAAATTCTGGAAATACCCGAACTTCGCTGCCACAGTATTGGTTAAGCCAGGTATTCAGTTGTTATGCAATTTTCGTTGCCAAAAAGAAGTACGTCTATAAAATATATGAATCGAAAATTTTGCTCACTTTTCATTTGCTTGGTACTCAGCTCTTAGCGAAAATTTCAAAATCAATTACCCTAATTTTGAAATTTCCATAATTTTAACAACGAAAAGTAACACCACATGCGTTAGAAATAAAATGGAGTGCGTATAGGAATTATAAATGAAATATTATAAATAATAATTTTTCCGGTTCAAGATCAATTTCTATTAAAAAGTACTTTTATAACCAAAGATCACTTGAGGTGTCAGGGCGCACCCGGTTGGAACGAAGTTCCTTTCGCTACATATTATGTACTAGTTAGTTCGAACACGCCTAATATATACTTTTTGTAAAATGATCAACTTTTTTTAAGAAAAAAATTATTTTTTTTAAGTATATTTTTAGCTCCTTTTTGTAAGAATATGTATTATAATTTCCCGAAAAGGTAATTTTTTAAAGACAGGTACCTCTTTTATTTAAAGCTAATGTTGTTTTTAAGAAAATGTACTACTTTTAAGAAGTACTTTCTGTAAGAAAAAGTTAAAAGAGCATGATTTTTTTTTGCAAAGAAGTACTTTTTTAAGCACAGGTACTTTTTATAAAGATGTACTCTTTTTAGGAAAAGGTTATATTAAAACATATTTTAGCAATTTTTATATGTTACTCAGTTTTGGTAATATGTTTTGTTTCGAATTACATTAAAAAAATTATATGTCTATATATAAAAGTTTTATGTAGTTAAGGAAATAAATATTTAAGAGCATGATATTTTAGACTTTTTTTGTACATGCCGCTGTTGTTATTGGTTTGTAAATGCTGCTGTTGTTTTTGTTGTTGTTGTGAAATCAAATGATTTTGGCTTTGCTGTGCTTTGTTTATTTATCGAGCAGCGTGTAAATGAGTGTGTGTGTACATTTCGTTTTGTTGGATCGGTCGGTAATTAGTTCGTTTGGAGGGGAACATAAAATGAAGGGAGGGGAGCGTGGACACTTGTGTGTGCTTGAAAGTTTACAGATCTTTGCTGTCGTTTGTTTACTTCTGCGAGCAGCGTGTAAATGTGTGCGTATGTACATTAATACAAAGGATTGACGATGTATACGCTCACTATATCAATGGCGTTTTTCCTAAACACATTTCTGTGAATACATTGGGAAGTAGTTGGAAAGCAGCTAATCTATTGTGCTGCCATATCATAAAAGGTATTGCTGTAGCTGTACTTCAAATGAAGATGTCGCTATAATGTAATACGTTAAACTAGATATAGTTTCATCCTTAAACATATGGCATACAGTCTTCGAGCACACAAACTAAAAAATAAATTAATAAATCTTGTTCAAAACTATTCTAATCGTTTAGATCAGTGGTTTCCAAACTTATTTGGGTTATCGCCACATTGTAGCGACATCTTTATTAGATGTACAGCAATAGGAATTACTTTTGTGATATGGCAGCACAATAGATTAGCTGCTTTCCAACTACTTCCCAAAATGACTAACGTATTCTACGTCTGACCAATGCGCCCGTGTTATCTAACACAGGCTTGTTATTTTTTTTTAAACAAGGCAATTTGTTGCAAGAAAAAGAAAAGTACTCGTTGTTTAAGAATATGAATACGTATTTTTTTTTTACAAAATGTACTTCTTTTTAGAAAAGGCACTATTTTAAGAAATTTTTGTTTTTTTAAACTTCTTTCACTTTGGCTTATCTAAATTTACTTTTTATTGGGTTTAAAACTACAATATACACTAAATATTGGTTACAGGCTCCACCTAGAAATCTTCCCATTAAACAAGAAATTTCCCAACATATGTTAGTCTAGACACAAACCAAAGCAAAATTACCCAATGTAGGTGATAATACTGGGTTATAGTATACAAAGATAAAAACATGGTGTCCAATAACATCCCATGAAGGGATTGGGGAGAACTTCTCACAATCAGTGAGATGTGTGCTTTCTAGTTTTTACACTCACTGATTATGACCTACAGTTTTACACCGGTTCCGAACGGTATATTTGGCTGTCGGTGGAGCAATGGTTAGTGTGCGCGGCTCTTGTACATTCAAACGTGGGTTCGTTCCCTGATCAGCCCACATTACATTACAACCTTAAAAAGAACTCGGATCTAAGACAACTAAACTTGAAAAAGATTCTTATTCGTATCGTTGCTAGATTATTTGGAAAAACGAACACGCCTACCAACTGTCATTGTTGGCTGTTAAATGAAATTATTTTGAACAAAAGTCAGCTTCCTATAAATACTCAACCCGTAAAAAAATACTCTCTGCAACAGCTTTTAATATTTATTTTTTAAAGTAACCATAGGAAATGGTGATTATAAAGTCACAAGTACTTGCAATGCTTTACTGTCCAGCACCGCATTTACCCAGAAATGTTTGCTTCGTTTTAAGTTTGTATTGAAACGTATAATACAACCAATTATTAATGTAGCATCAAATTAAATTTGCTTTAGCCGACTCAGGCAAATACTACAAATCCCTGCATTGCAGTCACATTATTTCGTTTGTTTTCTTATTGTTGTGTAGGAAATTTAATTATAAATAAAACTCAGTAAAATAAGAAAAATACGTATTCCAAAACTGCTAAGGGCATCGTCGACAAAGGCACTTAATGGCAATAAGCATCACTTTAAAGAATTTTTGTAGACTTATATGTATGCAAAACTGAAAAATTTACGACATCTGCAAACGTTAGTCACAACTTCATCTATTATTTCATCGTTGGCGGATTGCTAAGCCATCTGGAATTAAAAAAATGTGCCTACAATGGAATTAAATGTTTTGAATTGTCTTAACAGCAACTTATTTCATGGTCTGATTGTAATGACACAGATTTCTGAAACGACAATGCTTTGTGGTGTAAGGTCCTTTATGCCTCCAGTCAAGTTAAGCGGAATTCTAAACAGATATCAGTTGGGGACACTAGAAATATTTTAAATGGATTATAGCGAAATAATTTATATTTGATTTCAAAAACCCATGGTTACATTTCAATATTCTTCGAGGAAACATTATTTATATTACATTATTTACATTATTTATATTACGCAGAATTAAAGATTTACAAAATTTATCAAATGTTGAAATAAATCTTCTGTATTTATAGAATCCCAAATGGCCAGTTACTGTCTGTCCTGGTAAAGTAAACCCATTGTAATTATGGTATTGACCAGTGCTGTTAGTTTCCAGTTTGACGCTGTTGTGGTTCCATAGAAATTTTAACTTTGACTTAAGCCAATTACCCACACACAGATAAGATTCCTTGGAATTGAATTCAGGTATTGAAAATTCCATGATAAAGTCTAGATTTTGATTAGAATTCATAATTATCACACATCAGAATTTTTTGGCGATGTTATTGATAAAATATAAATAGGTCTTACTAAATAGAAGTTGTTACTACAGATTTTAAGTTTAATTAACCAATTTTATTATTTATAAAACCTCATTCATTTGCGTAAGTACAATATTTGAATTCAAATTCAAATATTAGTCACTGAAATAATAATTTAGTTTCTGTTGCAAAAATACTTGTTACAAAGTTATCTATTCGATTTTTCATAAGAGGCTTTGCTGTAAAAGAGAAACTATATTTGAATGTTACACGAGGACTTTTCAGAAAAACTATTATAGTAAACAGAAATTGAGAAACAAATTTGTGAAAACACAATAAGGTATATAAATATCATCCGCCGAAAAATATGGTAGGTATACATATTCACATTTTATGCCGTATAGGCCCAGAATTCAATATGCTTTGGACAACAACAACGGTTGACATATATTTTCCTATACAAAATCAAAAGATAGTCATTAAAGTCCATATATACATATCTCATTGTTATCGACGAGAACCTCACGCATCGGATGGGGGTATATACCATTTAATACGTAAAAAAATGTAATACATAGAAAGAGCCATATTAGACCCTTAGTATCTTTGGACGAAATTCGGTTTAGGACTTTTTAAGACATCAACACGATAACTGCCGTAAATCTTTACAGATCACAATGAAATTTTGTCAGTGACTATTATTTGCCAGTAGTGAGTTTGGAATTGAAAATGGGCGTTTTAACCACGCTCCTTCTGGTACCTCCCATACAAATCAACACATTTAGCACAAAATCATATTTCTTTCAAACCTTTCTTCTGGTAGAGGTGATTAGCTTCAACTCTCACACCGTTTGGTAATCTGTAAATGCCTACTTAACTGGAGGAAAGTGGTACCATTCTGGTACCTCCCAAACAAAACAGGGTTTCGTCCGGGTTGTCAGTCCGATAAATCGCGTGAAACACTTCCAACCTTAATGAAATTATGTATACGGCTTCACGTTATCAAACGCCAATCACCGATTAAAACAAGGGTGATTTTGCCACGCCCATTGTGATACCTCCCATACAAAAGTTATTTGGCCGTCTGCTTGTTCGGCACGAGAAGTCCCGCAAATCCAAAGCAATCCTTATGAAAGTTTGTACTAGTCAATATTTTGTCAAATAAAGATCTCTTATAGAAAATGAGCTGTTTTGCCACACCCATTCTGGTACTTCCCATATAAAAGTTGGGCGGATGACAGATTGATCGACATGCTAATTCTCATAAACGACAACCGATCTTAATAAAATTCGGAACTAGGCAATATTTTGCTAAAAGCTACAATGTAATTAATAACTGATTAATAACTGACGCCCAGTTTCGTACCTCCCATACAAAAGTTGGGCGTATTTGGGGTTAGCGGACTCGATATCTCCAATATATCATAACCGATCTTAACAAAATTTGGTACTGATCAAAATTTTGGCAACAACTTGCCATGCCCATTTTTGTACCTCGCATATAAATATTGGGAGGGAAAAAAAATCCCCAAAACCACTTAAGATCGTAACTAATTTGGGCAATCAAAAACGTTTAGCGCAATGTTGTCAATCTGCTATTGAATATTGTTTTTTAACTGAACTCCCACGCAATGGACGACTTAGGGTGAGGGTTTGATTAAGTCGGTTCACCCGACAGAAATTTTTGTTCTGGTTTTATTTGCATTTAAATATAAAACAAAAAAATTTTAATAAAAAATTATTTATTTTTATTTTTTCCTATAAAAATCATAATGAACAAATGGTTGTGACAGCTATTAAATTCAAGTAATTAGTTCAGCATGCCAATATATTATTTGGTACAACTGAAATAGTTTTTAAATTTTTCGTTGATTCAACAAATAGAATAATTAGAACCGCAGGATAATTTGACTGCTAGAACTAAAACTTGAATAACAGATCACATTAATTTCTTGTTGCGGCGGTATCAGCTAAATACGAGTATTTCAGTTCATGCATCTAAAACTGAATTACAAATCAATCAATCAATGCAAAACATTTAGTGATACGGAACACAATTATTGGTAATCACAACTGAATAATGTGATAGTCAAAGGAACCAGCAAAATTTAGTTGGCTGTAAAATTAGGCTGTACTTATATGTAATCTCGTATCATGTGGTCATAAGCATTGCTGGTCTCCGGAACGAAGTGATACTCGATATTCGGGAAGATGTTTTCCCTTCGAAATTCTCATCCATTGCTTGTCGCAATATTAAGTCCTGTAAATATATGATGTTCTCAGCCAATATATTGTGGTGGGGGTAGTGAAAGATGTTTGACGTGGTCTTGCAACAATCGCACAACTCCGACTTTTAAAACAATTTTAACGGATGTCGTATCACTTATAATCATATTTATAGATCACAATAAATTAAATTTGTCAAGAAGCTTTTTGATAGCATTGCATGCTTTTCCATATTCAAGGAAAAATGCTCCTAATTTACTTTGTCTTGTCTCATTTTTAGGAACAACTATTTGTATTTCCTTTTTATTAATTTTGTACCCATCAAATTGATCTAACTTCTTTTTAACATGTCGGTGTATTGTTTTTTGAGATATCGTTGGTATATTTATTAATTTATTTTAATTCAATTTGATTTATTTTTCATATTATATTTCCGTACGATAAGAATAAATCTTATAATAAAAGTACAGAAATTATTCAAAAATTACATGAGGTGTCAGGGGACACCCGGTTCGAACGAAGTTCCTTTCGCTATATATTATGTACTAGTTAGTTCCTGTTGAAAAATACTATAATTCAAATGGATCTTTAAGAAAAGAAACTTTTTTTAAAATGACAAACTTTTTTTTAAGATTTTTTTTAAATTTATTTATTTTCACAAAGGCCACTTATCTCAAGAAATGAAAAGAAAAGGTATTATTTTATTTTTCAGAAAAAGTAATTTTAAGAAAATGAATTTTTTTTTTAAGGGAATGTATTTTTTTTTTTTAAGAAAAGGTTTTCTTAAGAAATGGGAATTTTTTTAGAATTGGTCCTTTTTTCAAGAACAGGTAAAATTTTAAGGGTTGGTACTTATATCAAGAAAAGTTATTTTGTTTTACATAAAAGGTACTCTTCAAAGAAAATGTAGCTGTTTAAGAAGAGACAATTTGTTGTAAGATAATGTACTTTATTGAGAAAATGTATTTATTTAGAAAAACAAAATTTTTTATGAAAATGTACTTTTTGTAAGAAAATTTAATTTTTAAACAAATGTATTTCTTTAAGATAAGGTATGTTTTTTAAGAAAAGTTACTCTATTTAAGAATATGAATAGGTATTGTTTTTGAGAAAATTTCCTTTTTCGTTATTTTTTTAAACTTATTTCACTTTGCTTTTTTTAAATTCACCTTTTATTCGGTTAAAACTACAATATGTAATAAACAGGCTCCACCTACAAAATTTCCCAGTAAACAAGAAATATGGTAGTCAAGACACAAACCAAACCAAGACTACGAGTGTAAGAGTAAGTGTGCTGCCAAATGTAATTCCATGCTCATGGTTGTATTTCCTGGATTTGCCAGTCTTGCAGTTTGGCTTTTCTAAATATACATTTTATTGGATCAAAAATACAATATGTATTAAACAGGCCCCACCTAGAAAACTTCCCTTTAAACCAAATCAAAAGTACCCAATATAATTGACAATAAATAATGGATTTTAGTAAAGTAGTTAAAAAAAAAAGTTGTTTAAAATTTTTTCATTTAGCCCCCATCCTGCAACGTGCAATAAGGAACTACGTTCCAACAGTTCACAGAGTTTACAAATAATTCGTTGAGACCATATATGGGTTTTTTTATTTGCATTGGATTTTAATTTGGATTACTTTATCTAATGCAAATGCAAAATAATTACCATTGTTCGAAAATGAATTTGCATTTGCTCAGGGCATGCAAATGCAGGTTATGGAACCGGATGCCAATTGTAATTAAATATGGGAATGCTTTTAATTGTTTTGCTGGCAAGTCTGTTTTTAAAGTAGTTTATGTGCAGAGGTTTGTGAAGTCGATAGGTATTGTCTCGGAGTACTTTCAAGTTCATAAACCTGTACTGTATAAAATATTTGAAAACCACAATTGCCAGATATGAAGGAAATGCTTTGAAAATAAGTACAATTGCCAATGATATTGAAAGTTTTTTTAATTTGCTTTTGGACAGGTAATTCAAATTAAAATACAAATTATAATTGTCACATAATTAATTTGTCCCATCTATGGTTGAGACACAAAAACTCCAGCCTCTTTTAGCGTAGAAAATGTCGAACGGTATCTCGATTCTTTTGCAGTTGTGTCTTTTTGGTAATTTTGATATATGTATGTTAATCAAATTCGAAAATTTCCTAATTATGTTCTTAAGTTCTACGGCTCCTTTATTTATTTTATCCACAGTCTATTTAAGTCGCTCGATATAATTTAATTTTTTTTAGTTTTGTATTTGTGAAGGGCATTTAATGTAATACTTCTTCCGATGATAGCACTTTCTTGAGGAATTTCATAATTGTAAAACAGTGGAGTTAAGACTGTATAAATTTTTGTTTTTTTAGTTCCATTTAAATTCTGCGTTCCCAGTCGCGATTTTTTGTACCAAAGTTCCAATTTTTTGAACGGTATTATGATATCAATTTACAATTTTAAAAATTTCAAACTTTTTAATAGGACGATTTATTATAAACCGCCTTCTTCCATAATATTATATAAATTCCATAATTTGATATAAACAGGTATAGTAGACAAAAGCTGCGTGTTTTGGAAAAACTAATACACCTGCATGAAAGTTTCTTACAAAACATTATGTTCTTTTACGGTAAGTTGGTATTTTAGGACTTCGAAAAATGTGTTTTGTTAAGTTTAAAAAGTATCACATTAAAAAAGTGAACGGTAGAATTTGAATTAAATAACTCAATTAGTATCCTGTAAAATATAATACGGATGCTCCATTTTTAAAACTAATTACGAAAGAATGAAATTTTGCGATTAGCAATTTTCGGTAAAGTCAATTCTGGAAATTATATTCAGAGGCTCTTAGTGTACTTACAGCGAATCATGTCGTCATATCTCACAAACTGAATGGCATACCTAAAATGAAATAGAAGGTTCGTGATCAACGTGAAAATATTAAGCAAGAAAGTAATTTTAATGACTAACTACGAAACAAAAACTTTTCTGCAATTTATAATTCAGCAAAAAATAGGTTTCCAGCAGAAGTAATTGCAATTTTTGCGGAAGGTTTTTGCGCTGTTTTAAAAAAGTTAAAACTTAGTAATATTTTTGCATGTCCTACATCATATTGCGTGTGCAATTTGATATTCGACAAAAGTCAAAAAAATTATTTACCCTAACATACATGTTTATGAATTTGAAAGTACAATCGAAGCCACAAACCTTTAAATATAAAATACTTTAAAAACAGAAATGACGAAATCAAAATGTCAAAAGTATTACAAATGTTATCCACTTTCACACTCTGCATTTGCATTGAATGGGCAAATAGAAGTTTAAAATTGTTTACTTGCCATTGCGAAGAATGGTAATTCTTTGCATTTGCATTAAACAAAGTAATGCACATTAAAATCCAATGCAAATTTAAAAATCCCAACACTGATATTAATGGGGTATATTTTATTATTATTACGTATTACCTCGCAAGTGGTGGCCCTTTCAGTGCCCTTTCTAAACCAGTTTCCATACCAATTCTCAAAATGTCAGGTGTTTTAACCTCAGTTTCAATGCGAATGTAGGTTTTTAACAGAGGAATGGTTTCTAGTTTAATCAGGTATACTCTTTCTTTCAAATATCGCCAAAGAAAATCTTCAGAAGCGGATAAATCACGTGAACGCGGAGGCCATTTGAAATCGCTCTTGCGCAGAATGATGTGTTCGCCAAAGATGTCCCGTAAACAAGCAATTGAGATCCTCGCAGTATGCGCTGTGACGCCATCCTGTTAAAACCATAATTGTGGATGGTTTTTCACAGCTGCCTTCCAAAAAATTCCAATATTATGCTAGATATGCGGATAGTGTATTCAAACCAAAACCGGTTAACCAGTAAACGGAATTCATGCCGGTTATCCGTACGTTGGTTTTTTAAAAATTAATATTTTCGAAGAAACGGTTTCTCCGGTTATTTCACGCCGATTAACCGATGTTAACAGAACGAGATGTTTGTTTATTATGTTCCACAATTCAGAAATTTAATTTTTTCATAAATACATCAATTGTTTCATATTTTAACAAGGGATTTATGCTACTTTGTTTCTACACTTTTGGTGGAATTTTAATTTTGTGAAATTTTTTGAAAAGGAACTGAACAATCTATACATATTTGTTTGACAACATATTTGTAGAACATAGTGTGTTCAAATAAGCCATTTCAGATTTAAATTTTAAGATTTCAAGACTTCAATTTAAAAAAAAAGGACTCAAAAGGATATATGCAGATTCATAATTAAGGATTTTCGTCTGTGAAATTCTCTAATAAAATCTACTCCACAATAAATTTGTAGAATATTTGGACATTTTATCGGTTATTTTGGTGCCGTTTTCTTGACCTTATTTCAGAAAAGGACAAAAACGACGTCTGAAAATAAATATAGAGAAATGAAATTTAATAAGAAATAAATTCGTAAACCATTCTGAATTCAAAGCTGGGCATGTTACTGTACATTTTTGGTACTTTTTGAACATTTGTCGAAAAGGACAGTTTAAACTTTGAAATAGAGCATTTGAATATACCACGCAAATAATCCCTGTCAAATTTCACTGAAGACATGGTATCACAAGAATTCGCTCAATTCAATATTTATACTAGATTTTTAAATTTATTTCGGGCAGTATCGGAAAGTAAAATTCAAACTTGCCACACCCGTAAAAAAAAGTGTAAAAAAGCGGTCTAAATATTTGGGGTTTGACTATATTCACCTACTGTGATCATTTGGCGCAGGAAGCAAACAGCTAAATTTTGTTGCATTGTGTAATTTTCTGAAGTAAATTCTCCAATGGCAATATAACTTATATCTGCGAACTCTGATTTTGATGTAGGTTCTGGAACTAATGACAACACAGGCTGTATGTTAGCAGAAATGCATAAAACAATAAACAGCATTCCCAATCCAAAAAGAAGTACAAAATGTCCAAAAGTCAAATATGAGAGCAGCTAGGTTAAATAAAATATATAAATAAATGAAGGGCGGGACACGTAAATTATGGAATTTGAACCCCCCCAGTATTTCGAAGAAGATGACCAATTTGACATTTATGAATGAAGTGGCATACAATTAGTTAAAGGTTAGAAATTTACGAATGTGTCGCTTTACGCTTCAAGCAAATTGGGAAATATTAAAAACTTTCCTCCATAGTTATGAGACTTCAACTCAAACTGCAAGAAATCCACGAAATAAATTCGATAGAAATAGAGTGCCATCAAGGCAGAGTGTGAATCGAGTTCATCAATCAGGGCATTTATTGGACAAAAGCACTAGTGTATGTGCTCGCCCTGTGCCTTCAGTGGAAAATATTGCCGCTGTATCTGCTAGTATGCTTGCACAACCACCAACATCAACTCGCCACCGTTCGCAGCAATTGGATATTTATCGCCCTTCTTGCACAGAATTGAATGCTTGTACAGTAATTAGTCCAAGAGCGATGAGCATTCGCTGCGCTTAATGGGCTGAAGATAGCATGGCTGAAGGTGAGAATTTTTATCGAAAAATCATTTTTACCGATGAAGTCGTTTTCCAATTCGTTGGCTACGTTAGCAAACAAAATTGTCGCATTTGGGGATCGGTCAATTCACAGGTCGTCGAGGGGAAGGCGATGCATTCACAACGAGTGACTTTTTTATCGAAAATTTTTATCGAAAAATCGTAGTTTCAACAGGACGGCGCAACATCCAACGTTACAATCGGTCTTTTGCACACTGTGTTCCAAAACCGCATAATCAGCCGAAACACGGAAGTCTAATAGACTGATTCGCAGCTGCGATTTGAATCCATTAGACAGTGGTAAGGTCAAACAATCCCGAGTCCATTGAGGCCTTAAAACAAGAAATAGAGGCCCAAACAATCGAAAATGTACTGAAAATTTGGGTAGATCGAATGTGGTACTGTAAATCATGTCATGGAACCCAATTGAACGATGTTGTTTTTCATTCATAAAGACCAATGATGGGCCTTACCAATAAAATTATCATTTTGAAAAAATTTCTATCAGTACTGTTTTTAAAGCGAAATTAAATTCCAAATTGTACATCATCCACCCGTCGATTTCCCATTACATCCCATGAAGGCATAGGCTCATGTACTCTGATTAGGACCTGCAATTTTACACTGGTTCCGATAGGTATTTTGGCAAGCGTTTTCATGCCTATGTTCTCGATACTCGATATTAAAATTTAAAAAGACATTTATTTGAATTTGAATTTTTATGACCGATTTTTGTGAGTTTATGGTTAATGTATGAGAAATTCATACTACAAGCTTACAAGTCATGAACATTTTTCGAATAAAAAAATTGTTGGTTTTTGTTGGAAATAATAGACAATTCAGTTCAACACACACACACTGGCATGACTAGTTCCTAACTCCGTGACAAGTTCATCATCAGATGCCTAACTACTGTGCCTGAACTGATACCATCGGTTGATCATCAATCGTATATACACAAACTCAATTCTCCAATTCACATGTGCGAATTAGTATCGATCGAAGATCCCTAAGTATCAACATTACTGAAAGGCCTATAGTGCCAACAACTAGAACAGAACGAATTTTTCCGCCATGTTTCTCTTTTCGTCATGCGTTCTCGCATTGTTGCAGTGCTTTGAGGTGAGTTTTTAATCTATAACACAGAGTTGTATTTTTCCGTGGTATACCATTTTTGAAGACCGTGCTAGTGTCAATTACGTTTATTTGAATTTGAATTTTTATGACCGAAAGACCGAATTAAAAATAAACTATTTTTATAAATCTCAGAGTTTTCCATTTTGTTGTAAAACACGCAACTGGTTATTAGCCGGTGTCTATACCTCGGGTAACCGAAACCCGTTTTAGCCTAACTCGGATACTCGGAAAAACCGAAAACCGACAACTTTCAAAACCCCGGGTTTTTGAATACACTACGTATGGCCGTCATTGGTGCAACGAGTAGTGTGCGAGACTCTTGCACATGAGAACAAGGGTTCGATCTCTGCTCTGACCACCTTACATTTTCTTTCGAAACTGGAGGACCCAATCAGTGAGTGTAAAACCTAGACAGTGCACACCTCACTGATTCTGAGAAGCTGTCCTGTATCCTATCATGGGATGTAATGGGAAACTGTTTATTTCTTTATTAACATACGGGCCAATGATACTTTCGGATGATACACCGCACCAAATAAAGAACTTGAAAGGGTGAAATTGTCACTGAAATAATACCGAACTCATTTAACGAGCTCAATCTGAACATTAAAATATCGTCAATATGCATGCTGAGTCACAAGAATGGAATGTTAATTTGAAAAATAAAGCCCAATAGTTTTAGTTCGTTGTTCGATTGTGTGTTAGTACATTTTAAAGTCTCCAAGAATTCCTTACAAAATACTGAAATAAAATTTAGAAAATAAAAATAAAGAAAGTTATAAAGAATTGAAATCACAACATTAATTTTGAGCCACTCTGTACAAACGCCAACTTTGCCAACATTTATAAATATACATGAATAACAGCCCATTAAGCATTAAATCATCCAGTGGCGGTTGGCCTTGACCAGGAACTAAAGTGAAATGTTTACAATGTTTAAAGAGTACTTTGGGTGCCGTTTTGTTTGTAGCCATAATAAAAATTAATTGGCTTAAAATACATTCAAGAAGAATCAAGAGCAAATGAAGTGGTTTCTGCTTAAAGTAAAATGGACATAAGGAAATATTAAATTTAATTTAAATTGTTATATTCTTACGAATTGTATTTTAAGTATTATTTTATTTATCGTTAAAAAAAAAGTTCAGTTTTAAATTACCCAGCTAACAATTTTCAGAGCGCTCAGAAATTTAGTCATTGAGTCACATTTCGGAAAATTATTATGTCCTATCAAAATGTAGGCTTCGAAATAAGTGTTTTTCTGACTCTTATTTGAGGGTTATTAAAACAAAAGAATCAGAAGAACGTTGTAAATTTATGGATAGCAATTAATTTATTCCTCTTCCTCTGACATTAGAAAATTTATTCATAAAACATTGGTTCCCCAATATTAGGAATCAGATCAATAAAATTCATCAAATAGTCAAATCGTATTCGATTTTGACTCGATCTATTTTTATCACATGGGGGAATATGTTACAACATACAAATATTTTTATAATCCAAATATAGCTGCGTTTGTGATACAAATACAGCTGTGTTTGTTGAAAGGTTTATGATCTGTGGAGAGCACGAGAATACAAAATAAACAGAGGTTATTCACAGACTAATTTGTAAGCGTATAACTGTATTTTTGCATTATTCTCTCAGCCATTGAGTGACAAATATTCGTGAATGCGTATGTAAATGGCAGTGAAATTCCAAAGTTTATCTATATAGTGGACGAATTAGTCCAGATGATTTCGGTTGTTTCCATTTCATCGCTCTCATCAAATGACAAAGCTGTTAATGAAAGTTATTTTTGATTTGATTTCATCTATCTTTGATCACAAGTTTTGGACATATGTTTTTGTTTCATTTTTATCAGCTAATTTTGAAAATATCCGTTGGTGTGAGGATGCAAATATAATTGTGTTTGCTATTCGATATTACATGTTGGACACACAATATTAATATGTTATAACATATGTGCTTGTGACCCAAATATAGCTTTATTTGTGAAACAAATGCGAGAAGATGGAAAACTAATTTCCCAGGTTCATATTTATGAAGACCGTAGAATGATTAAAATTTTCTCAAAAACTCTAGGGCGGTCCCGAAACTAGCCGACCTGATGTATACATAGATGAAGCCAGTAGTTTGAAAAAAATATTGTGGTTATATGTGACTGTTGTAGATACACAAACATCATAGATTGCTACAACTCACTTGTTATGTATTTACTTGTTTGAATGAATTGAATTTAAACATAGCAGGCCTTGTTTTCTAGTTGCTATAATATTTACGTTTCTAATATATTGAAAAAATAAAGTTTGTTATATTCTATTATACAACGTCATTGAAATCGTTTGTGTTTTTATTTAACTCCTCGGGATTGGGAAATTATTAAAAGTATTGGAATTTATCCAATAGTGACAACCCTATAAAACATATGTTATAAGTTTCAAGACGCCACGTTATTTAGCATTTTTATTAGAGCCATCAAAAGTAAAGGATCTCAGTGAATGTGCAAACATGGAACAAATTTCTCCCAGTTATGCAATTCAATATTTCCATTTTAAAAGTCTCAATCCAAGCAATATTGAAGCAGGATTCTTCTCTGGAGGAGTCTGCTCCTTCGTTTACGACTGTAAACTATTCGGTAGCAAAGCTTAAAAGCGGCTGTACGAGCTGTCAATACGAACACCATAGTGGTCGACCAATTAAGGAGTCGACGCCAGACACGGTTAAGAAAATCCACAAAATGGTATTGGATGATCGTCGGCCGAAGGTGCGTGGGCTAGCTGAAATTATAAAGTAGGGATGACCGAAAATTTGAAGATGAAAAAGCTGTGCGCAAGATGGGTGCCGCGCTTGCTTTCAATACAGCAAATACAGCGTCACGGAGATGTTTCAGTAGAGTGTTTGGCGATGTTCCATCGCAATAAACCCGATTTTTTGAGTCGATTCAAAACCATGGATCCACCACTTCACATCTGAGACAAAACTACTGTCAAAGCAGTGTACTGGAATGGGAGAATCGTGGCCAAATAAGGCTAAGACGGTTCCATCTGCAGGCATGGTCATGGCGTTTATTTTTTGGGACGTGCATGGGAAAATTTTCATTGATTACCTTCAGAAAGGAAATACCATCTAGGGCGAATGTTATGCTAATTTATTCCGGTGTTTAAGTGATGTAATTGTGGGGAAAAAGTAGCATTTGCCGAAAAAGAAAGTGTTGTTTCATCAAGTCAATGTTCCAGTTCACACATCCACTACTGCGATGACCAACATTCAAGAATTAAAGTTCGAATTGCTTCACCGCACACCTTATTCGCCAGAGTTAGCTCCGTCGGACTATTTTCTATTTTCTAACTTGAAAAGATGGCTGGGTGGTAAAAGTTTTGCCAACAATAAAGAAGTGGAGTCTGCGGTTGATGGCTATTTTAAGGAGTTCGATAGTTCTTACTATACTTTAAACAGGGTAGCCAAGCTATTGAATGTCGCTGGAAAAAGTGTATCGAGATAAAAGGAGATTATGTTGAAAAACAAAGAAAATCGTTCCCAACTTTTTTTTGTCTTCTTTGCTAGGTCGGCTAGTTTTGGAACCGCCCTCGTATAAATGAGGGACAAGGAGAAATTATTTTCACCCTAAGTTAATTTTGTTGTAAAAGCATAACTGTATTTTTGCGTATATAAATTGCTAATAAAGTGGGTGTTTATTATGCTGACTGATCTGTTGCGTTTTAGTTTCATGCAGTCTGCCATCAATTGATCATCGGACAGGAGAGCAAATACACTTGGTCGATTAAGTAAGTATCCTTACATTAGTAGCAAATATTTGTGATCTGTGAAAAATATAGAAGTTAAAGTCTCGGGCGGTTGAATTGATTTCTGTTGTTGCTTCCCTTTTTGATCATGTCAATCGTGAATATGTGCACTACCAAAATGAGAAACGCTTTGAGGAAAGAATTGTTTTTGTAACAACGTATAGTGATAATTGTGTAGTAAAAGTATTGCAGCGTTTGGTGACGTTGAAATCTGCTGAAAACAAAAACTTGAGCTACAACAAAAAATCTTTAGATTCTCCTTTAATGAACAACAAAAATAATGCATTCCATACAAGAAAATGTAAAACAAATGGGATTTAATCTTTTTATATTTATGTACGCGCCTCTTGTACATGAGATCCCGGGGTCGATCCACCTTAAATTTCTTTCGGCGGCGGTCACCTCGCATAGTTACGGCGACACTATCGAGTTTTTAGCCATGAAAAAGCTTCTCAAAATACCGTTCGGAATCGGTGTAAAACTGTAGGTCCCAATCAGTGAGTTTAAAACCAGAAAGCGCACAGCTCACTGGTTTGTGAGAAGCTCTCCCCAATTCTTTCATGGAATGTAATGGGGAACCATATATATATATATATATATATTTCTAGCAATTGTTTAAAAATTTAGATTTATATTTGGAAATTGCATTATAATAAACTGAATTCTAACATCGAAGTCAACAAATAATTTCGTTTTAAATAGAAAACATTCATATGTTTCCACGTAAGCAACAGCGTGTTTGAATTACTCACATCCTTCCACTTCTGTATATGGAGACTCGTGAGGAATCACACGATTTCTTCCCCCTTTAAATACAAGTGAGTCTGGGACTTGCATATATATGAATGTTTGCAGAATGTGTTCTTCAGCGTGTAGCTATTTACTACAGCTTTGAAGTCGAAGATCGGATCTGCAAATACTTGTTCAAGCTCAAAGTAGTACAACCGCAGTTAAAATAACGAGAAAAAAATCACGCCAAAGATATTCAGGCCTGTTCTGATATCACGACGATTTTAAACGACGAAAGATTTTAAGATCACGCCGGTGATTTGTAAATGTTCTGAAAATCACGTGATTTTATATTTTTCGGCGTTATTTTATGTTTTCGAAATCACCAAGCGAACAGCTAATTTTGTTGTTTGCATTGCTTTGTTTCTCATTTCCTTTGCTTCCCAACATATGTTTGTGGTCATATTTAATACAAATTTGGGAATTTATGAAAGATATTGGAAAAGGACGAGAGATAATAAAAAATCCAAAGCTGCCACGTCGAAATTAGTCATATAATTCACATAGAAGTTAGTCATTTAATTATGCTACTCCACGGGACAGGCAAAGGGGAACAAAATCACGAAAAGCAGAAGAGTAATGATGAACAAATGTGAACCAAAATAAACCAAATTTGTAATTGTGAAATTTAATTTAATCTAATAATTTATACAATATTTACAATAAATTGTTTGCATAAAACACCGTCATTTTATATCAGCTGAATTGCGAAACCGTTGCTTGCAGAACGTCATTCTGGTGATTTAAAACCACATCGAAGGGAAGTGATATCAGAGCACGCATGATTAAATATACTCGTCGAAGTCGTAATAAAGCGGTCGCATCTAAGATGCGATCTTGATGAGAGTACTGGAGGCTATACTTCGCTGCATTTCTTTTGAGGTTTGCTCCAACACCATCACATGCTCCTTTACCAAAAAATGGTCCTCTCTTGAAAAAAAATTTTCATTTTCCAAAAAAAAATTAAAAATTTTTTTTTTTATTATTATTTTTTTGAACAAGATTGAAGAAATAGTTATCTAAAACACTCAGGACAAATTTTGCTAAGAACAATAGGTAAAAAGTTACATGGATGGGAAAAAATACCTGTTTGGCCAAAATGTAAAAATTCGACCCCCCTCTAACTCAGGGAGTTCTTGACCGATCTCGTTGAAAGTTTTTGTCTAAGCTGCTATCTAATAGGACTAACCTTGGTGCAAGTTTCATCTCGATCGGAAGACATCGGTTTCAAAAGTTGGGTCACTTGACATGAAATGACCCATATATTACAGAGGTCGTTTTTTCAGTGTGCATTATCGGAAGTGGTATCCTATAGACTGTGATTACCGATGGTTGGTTGGTCGAATTGAGTTGGGTGCGACGACAATTCTTTCTAGTACTTACGATAAATAGTCTTGATTGTTTATTTTTCCGCCTCTACCTACCGAATTTATCATGTATTGGATTACACCAATATAAACTATAGCTAATTTGGTTAAAAAAAATTATTTCCGGCTGTTAATGGGGCAAAATAGTCTACAATTATATTTTAGATGATATTTTATTAGGGCTTTACCACGACAACGATTCATTTATATTGAAAATTTATATTGAAATATTCTACTTATAATTTGAGCAAGAAAATGCACTATTAATTTTCAGGGTTTTTTTGCTTCTGTGATTTAATTATATATCCACATCGTTCCGAATTCGGTAATTTTGCTTGTTGTCATACCCCTTCATTACAAAATAGGTTTCATCCCAATGTGCACATAAACGGATGCGGATCCGTTTCGAACTCGTTACGAGTCCGTAAAATCATAACGAAGCGAAATGTGAGTTCACGAATTCGTTTTGAACCCGTTAGGAGTCCGCAAAATCAATAAAAAGCGAATCAGTGAAATTGTGTTTTGGCGGATCCGTCTCGAACCCGTTGCGAGTCCGCAAAAACATAAAAAAGTGAATCATTGAAATTGCGATTTGTCGTATTACTTCCAAAAAATGAATCCGAAACGTATTCGAATATGAAGTTAGTTACGAGTTCGAGACGGATCCGAAAAAGTACAAAAAACGATTCGCTGTTTCGACAGGAATTTCATACGAAAACGAATTCGATATTAGTTCGTAATGGATGTCCGTTTCGGACAAAATGTCCGCAGATACGGATCCGTCTCGAATTCGTAAAGGATTCATATGGCACATTGGGATTGCACAAAGTACCAAAAATATTAATATTGCATCCAGTATTATTAAACAACTTGGTCGACAATGTAACACGATAATTAAAGTAATTCAGTTAAAGAACCGGGTCAAATTCGTCGATATAAAAAGTGATTCAATATTCAAAGTTAATTACAACTCTGCACCGATATGAAGTGTTGCCCTTGAACGAATTACTAGAAGTTAACTGAAACATATGTAAGTATTTTATAAATCACTTCCGTAAATTTTACTCTGATATATATAAAGTCAAATACCGTAGAGTAGAGCCAAAGAAAAGGGAAACTGCTCAGCTTAAAACTTAATAAAATTAGGATTTATTGAAGCTTCTATGCGAAAAGTCAACCACACGAATTTAGTTCAATGGCAATATACATACGAACATACTTGTCACGAAGTTAAAGCTCTAGTGGTTGACACCACAACCCATACAATATAATGGTTAATAAATTGTAACCGTAGTTAATAACACTAATGGCTAAAAGTTCAGTTCACATAATAAATGCACAGTGGACCGAAATAAACTTTCTGGCACAATATGTCGACACCCGAGTTTGCAGATCCGGAGGGAACTTGTTGCCGTAATTTATTCCCTAAAAGGAGCTCAGAACGATCCTCTTGTTATTATTCATTTTCTGTTTTTTTAATGTTCATAATTTTTTTTATCTGTGCAACTCATTTTTGTTTTTTATACAAATCTATCACTTGGACTTTTACGCAAAGGTCTTACTTATGTCGACTAATTATACCATTATGCCTGTTTCATTTCATTCAGATCTTCAATCAAATATTTCGTTTATCTGATTATTTTAATTTAGATCTCTGCATTAAATAGTTCATATATATTTTTTACTTTTTCGCGCTCTTTTTATTTAAAATTTTTTCGTATATCTTGTACCGTGACGTCATAATCCGCCCGTAAATAATTCAATCAAACACCCGCAAACAACCATGACTCAAATCGAAAACCTCAACCAGCCAACCACACCCGCGAACAACGAAACACACGCTCTATCGACAGTGTAGGGTAAACAAACATACCAGTCAGCATCAGTCTCGAACAACAACTTAATGTTGCGTCAGGCGCTACCCAGCGCGCAACCTGATACGATCATATATATATCTCGGGAGTCTGATTCCGAAAGGAATCAAGAGTAAACTTTTCCCTTAAATAAATGTACCATAGCGGCGTGTGCTGCAGTGTTGCAGGACCTGTCAAAAAAACATGCCAAAAAAAGTGCAATTTGCAAAAAAAAAGTGCTAAAACTGGAACAATCAAAAATTGTAGTACTGCGGCACTTTACGGCCTACATATATTCGATAAAAAAAAACACAATTTCGTAAACCATCCATATTCGAACACCCTTACCCGTAGGGATAGGAATATATATCATTTGATACAGAAAAATTTTAACGCGTAGAAGAAGTCAGAAGTTGAGCCATGCCCGTCTGTCTGTATACAATGCTGGCTGGTCGACATGGTAACTGTCGTAAACCTTTAACGAGTACAATGAAATTTTGTCATTGCCTATTATTTAACCAGTCTCAGTTTGGGATTGAAAATGGGTGTTCTGATTTACTTGCTGGCTGGTTTTTATTTGCTAAACTGAATTACTAACTGTGACTGCGAAAATGATCCGAACAAACTGACATAAAACCGCACACACCAATTGTCTCATCGTCATTGGATATCTCAGGTACCAGTATCGCGGATAAATTATATCTCCATATCCCCTACATGCTGTGTACATTTGCAATGAGATATCCGTCCGTGTCTTTTCAGAAACGGGATTTTGGCTTTTTGGTAGAATTTTCGGGCTTCGCTTTTCCTTCAGTATGCCTTAATTTACTCACTCTCGCGCTTTCTCCACTTCCCTTTCTTACGCCTAAAGAGACGGTTTACCTCCTTTCTTTTTTCGCTATACAACTCAGTCGCAGCTCGCGTTCTTTTCATCATTTGCTATGCGACAGTCTTCATCGTACCAAGGTTTGTTGCGATGCGGTTTTTCAAAACCAAATACGGTTGTTGCGGCAGTTTTTGTAGAGTCGGAAATGGGTTTCATCGGGAGAGGTGCGCTCTATGCCAAAAGTTGCGAGAGTTTCCTTGAGTAGGCTTTGGCTACATCTGGTAATTGCAGCTTTGCGATGTATAGCTTTCTCTGCTTCCGGTTGCGCACGATTTTCACGATACTTAATCTTGTGCGAACCTTTGCTGCTAGCAGGTAGTGATCAGAATAGATGTCACCTCCTCTGATCACTGGTACGTCCATTACTCTGGATGAGTGGCTACCTTCAATTACCACGGGATCAATTTGGTTCTTCGTTCTTTGATCATGGAATACCCAAGTAGCCTTGTGAATAGCTTTATGCTGGAATCTTGTGCCACTAGCGACCATTTTTTTTTTTTTGGCCGTGGCAAAGTCAATCAGTCTCATACCGTTGTCGGAACTGTCAGCATATAGACTGAAATTGATTAATCAGTAACTTTGTACTTTACTAGACAAAATCACTACGCCCTCTAATAAAAAGCTGGGCGATTAACCAAGTTAACCGCTTTAGTGAAAGCTGTTTCCGTTTTTTAAACTTATTAAAGTAATTAGACGGTTGAACTATCTATTCGATTTTGACCAGTAATATACTTAGGGTCAAATTAAAATTTATTTTTGTTTTTTAGTCATGTTAAAGAAATTGCTAATAAAAAGTCTAGACCAACATACTTTTGCAGTAAAGGATTTTTTAAATGCCAACTTACGTCCATATTTAACATCCACACTTGTGATAATTCTATATATCGCTACCTAAAGTCGCAAAGGGTGTAAGTCCAAAATTTTAAATTTTACAGGAGAGACAAAAAACCTAATTTTTTTCTTTGACGATTTATTTTTGCAAAACTTTTAATGCAATTATGTGTAGGTTATTCATATTGTTGGTAATATTAAAAACAAATTTGAAAAATATGCTTGGTACTCTTCTTGGAGCATTTTTTTGGACTTTGAACTTTTTCACTTTTTAAATTATCGATGTGATTTGGACTTACCGCCTTTTCCTATAGGAACTCAATTTTTTTTTTATTAAAGTTTATTTAATTTTCAATAATATTATATTGGTTATTACATTTTTAATTAGAAAGTATATATTTTGTAAGTAAAATTTTATTACTTTAATAATGTTATATTAATATTAACACAAAAAAAAACAGTCTTACTTCTTTGCTGTTGAGTTCTTTAATAAAATGGGTAATAAAAATATTATTCATGAGGAATATTATCATAAAAGTGATGGTGGTCTTTGGGCAACGTAGATTTCAAATATTGTAGGTCTTCGAATTTTTTAGCTGTAATCTTTATTCTTTCTTGATGTAGTTGTTTCAAATTTGACCACTCCAATGCGATTACTTGTCTGTCAATTCTCTGAGGAAGAAGTCTCCAAGTATCATTAAACCGAAGTTTATAACATATGTCACCATTTGGAATGTATTTAAGGCCACGAATATCGGTTACTTTTGCATCTCCTTTGCCACGCCCAGGGCGAATATTTTTACAAAACTGAACATTGCTGAATGTTTTAAAAAAATCATGGGACAAGTACGAAACATTATATGCTTCCGGAATTTTTCTTGCTGATTTGCATATTCCAATATAATCAGCAGGTACATCAATGTTTTTATTTTTCAAAGAACGCTCTATTGCGGAATGTACACTATCAACCTCCATTTGAGTATGTCCGGGCTCAAGAATTTTTTGTTCTATGATGACTTTATGTTTAATTGCTGTATTTAATAAGGCATTACTCATTATAGAATTTCGGTTTTGGTATGTACATCCATCACTATATATAATAATCTTCTCTGGATGGTCTTGTACACGTAGTATTTGTTTTTCAATAAAATATGCCCATATGCTTGCAAATGCCTCCGCTGAGACTCCGCCCTCGGACTCATTCCATATAAAGCAATCTGTCTTTTTATTTTTAAGATTATAAAAGACTAAATTATGTACTTGCAGTTTTCTACGATAATAATGGCTGCTAGCTTGCGATTTGGGAGCCATTAACACTGCTTGAAGATCAACAGCATACACATGTGATTCCTTTTCTTTGTCTCTGTTTTTCTCAGTCCTGGCGTCTTCCTTTTTTTCTTGGTGCAAAAGATACTCCTCAAGTGACAGATTTCCAACAGAGTAACGGACGCATTGTTCGCACTGATCTTTTTTTGGGATATATAACCCCAAATTTCGGATATCAAAAATCTCATTGAACTTTGTTAAAGAAAGGTTTTTTACACATTGTTTTGTGCACCAATCATTTACATAAAAATCATAAACCATTTTTTTGGAACTCCACTCAGACAAAAGATATTTTTTTTGTGTTCTTGCGCGACAATAGTGTGATTCCATTAGAGGAAGGGAATCAAAAAATGACTCAAGGTTCTGTCTTTCTACTCCATAGTTCCTCTTTTTTTTTCGTTTGATTGCACTACAGGTTTCTTTATCCAATTTAACACAGTATGGTACCCAATGCTAAACGTATTCAAAAAAAACTTTTTGCACACACGCACAAATCTGTTTTGTACCTTAAGTTGATATTTTATTGACCGGCTTCTTCTCGATTTAGTATCATCTTTTCGATTTCTGATTCGGACTGGGACGGATGTTTGAATTAATGTTTTTACTAACATTTTTTTGGCCGACCAATCCATTTGCCAAAATTTTTCAAATATGTCTTTTCTTTGTACATCAGTTACCTGGGAACATTTCATGGTGCCAACATTTTTGCAATTGCATCTCGGTTTAATTGCTCGTTGTTTTTTCACATTATTATAACTCCAGGAATCTCCATGTTTTTTCCTTCCGAGGTAACGGTTTCCATTTTCTCTCAGACGTTTATTCTTTGCACTGAACCAATGAGATTTAGAACTTTGTACCCTCTTTTTTCTACGCCGTGATTTGGAAGGTAATTCATACGAGTCGTCTGAATCAGTATTAAATCCATAAGGAACTAATCCAACGACACCGTCATCAGATTCCATTCCAGAAGAAGACAACAGGATCACAAATGTTTATTGGTAGAATAATTTTTCTAAACTGATAAAATTTTAAACTGACAAATGCTCAAAGAAAAAATCATGCAGTTGCATTGAAATGCTATGACTACTTGATCAAAGCAAACATTTTCAACTTTCAATTCTAAAATGAGTGGCGAGTCCACTCAACAGAGAATGATTAAAACAAAAAGGCTGGACTTACAACTTTTTCGCTTTATTTCTATATGTTATAGGGACTTACAACATTTTCTTTTCAGTTATAAAAGGTGACAAGGTATATATTTTTGGTAGTTTTTTTCATCAAGCCATATGCGTTTTCAACTTATCTTGCGTTCTACATCAAAAAATACATTTCGCCAAAAAGTGGACTTACAACCTTTACGACTTTAGGTAGCGATATATATGTATGTTATAATTCCAGGTTGAAAGTAAGCATTATTTCAGAGTTCAATTTCGAAAAACAGCCATACATTCAGCCTTAATACAAACGTCGTTCTCGTATTTCGACTACGACGGTTTTGTAAAAGATTAAAAATAACACGCCAACTTTGTCTTTAATCTTTTACAAGACAGTCGTAGTCGAAATACGGGAACGACATTCATAATAAGGCTGATTATAGAAAAATGCAATTTATCGACAAAAAATGATAAAAATCAAACAAAAAAAGTCAAAAGTTAGCAAAAATTTTCCAAAAAAGTGCTAAAAAGCATTTAGCATGTTTTTCCAGAAAAAAAGTGCAGAAGCCAAAAAAAAAGAAGCTAGAATTGCACTTAAAGTGCTAAACTGGCAACACTGGTATGCTGAGTATTCCACCATATCGACTTCGGTTGACTATTCCATCATAGCGGCTTACGCTGAGTATTCCACCATAGCGGCTTATGGTGACTATTACACCATAGCGACTTCGGTTGACTATTTCACCATAGCGGCTTAGGCCGACTATTCCACGATACGTTATTGACCGACCGAAGTGACGTACTGTCTGGAAGTACGAACCGAACCGATCTTACACCGCTCCCTGCTAACCAGAACCGACTTCCCCCTGGGTGCGTCACACCAAGTTCTCGATTACCTAAAATCGATTGACCGAACCCAAGGGATATTATCAAACCGTTTTCTGAAGAGTGTTATCAAACCAATCTCAGAATAGTGATATCAGACCGAACCCAACGGAGTGTTCACAAACCATTCCCAGAAGAATATGCTCAACCGTTCCCAGAAGATTTTTGTCAAACCGCTCCTAGAAAAGTGCTCTCACATCGAACCCAAAGGAGTGTTCTAAAACCATTCTCAGAAGGGTAACCTCAACGAAGGAACAGCGTGTTTTTGTTATTAAAACATTTTTGGAAAATGTCAAAAGTTTTCAAGATGAAAGTAGGAATTTTTTTTAACAAAATAATCTCACCATTTCCAGTTCAATGGCTACGTCAACAAGCAGAATTGCCGCAGTTGGGGGAAGAGAATCCAAGAGTTATCTTAGAGCAACCATTACATCTACAAAAAATTCCGGTTTGGCGTGGTTTGTGGTCAGTAGGAATTATCGGACCATATCTTTTTGAAAACGAAAATGGAAATGCGATTACGTTTAATGGAAATCGCTACAGGGACATCAACCGAAGCTTTCTATGGCGGAAAATTGATGTTTTCGATATAGAGAATATGTGGAAACAATGGATCTTTTGAAAGAAAAGTTCGAAAATCGCATTATCTCTCGTAAAGGAGGAGTGAATTGGCCACCATGATCGTGCGATTTGACACCGTTAAACTTTTTTGTGCTATTTTTTGAAATCGAAAGTGTACAGCAATACTCCCACAACAGTTCAAGAGCTTAAAAACAACAGTATCGCGCAGACATCGATCATTCGCAACAGTTTATTGGAAAGATAAAAGATTGTGAGCCTGCCGAGGCTCCGCTTACTTGACCGACATAATTTTTCATTATTAACCGAAACCTATTTGCAATAAACTGAGATATAAATATTTATTTTATTCAATTTATAGAGATATAGATGGTCTGGAGCTGAATAATAAAATAAAAAAGTGCCAATAACAAAGCCGAATGAATAAAAATCATACCTGATCAACGTAGCGCACGACGAAACAACAGCCAGTAACAATTGCCTGTAAACATTGTGTTGTTTTTTAGACAACTACAAAAATCATTTCTAATGGGGACCGATGGTTCTCTGGTGATGGAAAGAAGTTGTTTGCAAATGTTTTCTTGTGTGTTTTGCTTGCGATATTTGTCAAACATTTGCATAGTGGAAAAATTCTCAATTCAGATGAGTTTTCGTTTGCATTTAGTTTGATGCACTTTTCAAAAGCAGCATTCCAAACAACCGCTGATGAAGATTTATGGCTAGATGTGAAATAGCTGTACCTATATCTCTATTTATAGAGATATAGTTGCTCCAGAATAATAAAATTAAAAAAATATCAAAAAAAATATTTTTTTATTAAAATGAAAATGAAACCTCAATTTTGGACACCCCTGAAAAGGAACTGTGATCATAAAAAAGGAACTTGATCCCTTACCGGAGTGGAATAAAAAGATTAAGATCCCATAAAGTAACTAAAATGTCCAACTCTAGAACATACAGGTGAAGAAATTGCTGCCAGTTTTGGAAATTCTCATTTCAATCCTACTTTAGTGGAATCTGGAGTTTCTCAATATAGTCAGTTAATTCTTATTAGTTATACGTTTTTAAACCTATCCCTGAGCTGCTTGTGTGTGCTGGTGATGCCCCTCGAGCAAAATTGTTAACGAAATGTCCAAGGTTCAGCAGGACCTAACACCCATTTTTTTCTTCTGTGATGTAAATGTGACGCAACTTAGCTTTAAACCGAGTAAATACATGGGTTTCTCAGGGTCAATTCCCTATCGCTATCGATATTCTCTGGATAATTTCAACTCGGTGTTGAATCTCTGCACTTGGCTTAATCCTAAACTTAATTTTGGTAGTTAATTTAATACAGTGGTGATTAAGGACTAGGGAATTTTTGTCTAATTCAATGTTACCATAAAGAATTCACTGATCACGAAATCACAAAAAGGGTGTGTAGGGGTGAATATAGGGGCTGGCTTGAAGGATCTGCAGGAGCACCATTATGTGAATATGACTGAACCAGTACAAAAATGTCAGGTGGTCAGAGTGGTGGTAACCGGATACTGGTTCTCACTACCATAATGCTTGTTAATACTGCATGGTCTGAAACGAGTCATCCGATGTTTTTTTGCCTTCTTCTAAATGGTTAATCGCATATTTAAGTTTTTCCATTTAATTTGAGGATGATAACGGTTAAGTGAGCGCTGGAATTTTTGGTGTTTATTACGGTTATTTTTTATCGAATTTTTAATTGTTTTAGTGACATAAGTTCTCACACTCCTGATATTCTCTTTGAAATCTTTCGGTGTTTGTAGCTTCTTCACAGAAACCCGTGTTTTCAGGAACCACTAAGAAACAAATTTGAAGCGATCAAATCCAACGATCTTGTCTGCCACTGCAAATCACCAAAACAAGAGACGACTTGACTTGGAAAAGCATTCTTTTTTAACCGTCCTGTTGGAACCATGTACGTAACCAAACTGGTTCCAAAGAGTAAAAGAGTCAAATGGGTTAAACTGTTAGGACGGGACTAACAAAATCTAAACTGGAGAATGATCGTATCGGGGCTACGTAAACTCAAGCTAATGTGGACAGGTCCTTTAAGGTATAGTTCACAAAACAGGTTTAAGGACTGGAACTAGTTAACTGAGACTGAACACGTCTTTAAATGTATGATTAAGATCTAACATAAAGTGTCTAATAGATGTTAACTAACACATCAGAGGGCAACGGCTTAGAAAACGCACCAATTCCCCACACACATTAGTTCTAGAAGTAGGGCGGTTCTTGCCGACCACGGAACCACCGACGTGACTGATTCTGAAGGAGGTAAATGCAATGTATCTTACTGAATGATGCTTGGATTGTCAGTGCCCCAGGAATGCAAATTTTGTTTATTTGACGTATCGGTTAAGATGAGACCCAGTCTCTCATGACAAATTTCGACCGCAAATCGTCCACTGTGTCGTTGATGCGATAGATGGTAGGCAGGCACTAGGTCATATACTGCATGCACTCTATAAGGCGACATCCTCAATTTCTTACCCTAAAGAAATGGACGTGTACTGGCCAACTGTCGAGATTGATGGCTCGTACGTGCCGTCTTAACCACAGTCGCAATATTCTTATCCGAGCGAGCTAGGGTTGCCAGATTCAAATGGCCTTTTGTCTGGAATTTTGAATAAGTTAGCTGGATTTTATAAAAAAATCTGGATTTCGTAAATCCCCAAATATGAGGAATAAATTCTGTTAAATTCATTCATTAAAATTATTTAATTAAATTATAAAAACATAACAAAACATTTATAATTCAATCTTTTCCATTTATCGGAAAAGTTTGTAAAATTTATGTTTCTAGACGGTCCAGCTTCCCCATGGCTCTGCATGTTTATTGAATGAATGTTTTGCTTGCAATGTGAAACTTTGTATTTACATTTGCTGTCGATCAGCTGTTAACAATTGTCAAATTATCAGTATTGGTCACACAAATCAGAGATGGGGCAATATGGAAATACTTCGTACTATTATTTTCTCTCTTTGGGTGTAATTGAGTGCTGGCTAAAAGTAATTAGCACTCAAAAATCACCTTATTGAGAATGAAATAGATAAATAGATAATGAAAGTACAGTATTTCCAATTGAAATATTATTACAAAATGTATATTTAGCTGGAAAAATTATTGAATAGCTTGTAACTGGACTTGACATAGAAAATCTAGAAATTCCAGCCCATTCCAGCTCACCTGGCAACCCTAGAGCGAGCACTACGAGGACATCTGTCGAGGCGAGTGGGTAAACGCCCTAATGTTTGGCCAGTTTTCATCATAGACTAGACTAGTAGACTTAACAGTACTCTAAGCAAATTTATGACATTTGGCCTGGTGTACTATAAATGTTGGACGTTGAAAAGAATTACTTCAATAATACCAGATAGAGGCAATGGTTCAAGACAACCAACAAACAACAACGGTATTTCGTTTTGTGTGTTAAAATTATTGTTAAATACAACACAAATGTATGCTAACAATAATAGTCAATAAAAAAGTATAAAACACATTTAAACTTCAAAGTTTTCTCCAAAACGATATGAAAAATTCAAGTCAGAAGTTCTTGTGATTCCACCTGGTGTATGTCACTTTTCGTCATACATCTCTCGACCGACCGCACCACGAAGAGTGTGAAAGAAAAGTCAGATGAGTCAAATATTTGCTCCAGTAAGATTTACTCTATGGTTCTCCTATTAGCATATTCTCATATTGAAGTTATTTGAACAGACAACCGAGAGCTGCTCGAGAAATAAAAGAAACTTATTTTACCAACCAGGGTTGGTGCGGGACTTCGAAATTTTTTTTTACAAATTGTCTCTACGTCCTTGATATTGACACGTTTAAAGGATAAACTAAAATTCAAAGAACGTCACTTGAAGTTCATTGTCATTATTTGTAGCATGAAACAAAAAATTAAAATTTTTCCCAGAAGAATATTTTTTTATACAATAAAAATTGTTCTGGTATTATTTATTACTTTTCCTTTCCAGTTTGCCGCAACAAGCATTTGTATGGAATCCTCCGAGTGATCTTTCCAACAGAGTAACGGTGGTCGCACATTGCGTAATAAAACAATGTGCCTTATAAATTCTATCAATATCAATTGCTTTACAAAAATTTATTCGGTAATAAAAACTAAAGCTCATCCGCTACAATTGAAGCGAATCCATTTTAAGTTAACACATGCAATTATGAACTACAAAAGACTTTAATCGAAAAGTGTATCTTCATAACTCCAGGGAAAAGCAGCTAGATTCATATTTTGTTGAACTTTTATTGTTACATTTCAGATATCTATACTCTTTTGCCTCCAGTTGAGTGCATGTTTTGGAACAGTGGTTGTAGCAAAAGCTACAAAAATATTTTTTTTTTGTTTTTTAATTTGTAAGCCCGCGTCTGTTTATAGGGCAGCAATAGAAGTGTTTTCGTGTTGTGCAATCTAAGCTAATGTTTTCATGAAAACTCTTACAATGCAGGATCTAATAATGCTCGCTCCAATAGTTGCAATCGTTCCTTACAGTGGGAGTTGTCGACAGTAATTATTGTCGTTATAATAGCAAAATAATAACAGCCACGATAATCCCCGAGCATTAGGAAAGGCGCTGGTAGAGAAGATTATTGTGAATGGAGTTAAAAATTAAACTAAGTGTGTTTCAAATTGTACATATTATCTTCGTCGTTCTTGGCTCATGTAGCAAAACCGACTTGGTAAAATAAAACAATTAAATGGTGTCTGCATTAATACTACAATCCTGGGTGTCGTATACGCGTTATATTGTTTATAATCAACACGTATACGTTTAAGGGGTTCATTATAATTTAAATCACTGGATAAACCCAGAGAAATAATTATAGAGGCAGTATATATGTGGCCGTCGGTGGTGCAATGGTTAGTGTGCGCGGCTCTTGTACATGAGATCCTGGGTTCGAACCCTGCTCTGACCACCTTAAAATTTCTTTCGGCGGCGGTCACCTCGCATAGTGACGGCGACACTATCGAGTATATTGCCATGAAAAAGCTTCTCAAAATACCGTTCGGAATCGGTGTAAAACTGTAGGTCCCAATCAGTGAGTGCAAACTGGAAAGCGCCCAGCTCAGTGATTGTGAGAAGTTCTCCCCTGTCCCTTCATGGGATGTAATGGGAAACCATTTATTTATTTTTATATTTTTCTCGGTACTATTTCTTTCTGGTGTAGAATTTTAATCAATATATGAGTCATTAGGTCTATCATGTCAGAGAATGTAATCATTCGATCTCTTTTACAAGTTAAATGAAAAGCGACGTTGTGTTTTCTATTTCGAGTGGGAAATACATATAAAGGGTTTTTCAACAGAGACGCTGCAAAAGTAAATCGATAGGGACAGCAAACGACGCCATATTTTTTCCCGCTCTTTTGACATTTCTCTTCAGTAAGGTTTGCCATTTCATCATGGAAAGATATACGAGCCAACAACGAGCCGAAATTATTAAAATTTACTACCGAAATTTGGAGTCAGTGGCCTCAACTTTAAGAGCGCTACGACCAATTTATGGTCGTCATAATCGTCCTACCAGATCAACAATTGAGCGTCTAGTGGAAAAATTTGAATCAACAGGCATAGTACAAAATGTCCCCGTGCCAGTGAGACAAAGAAGTGCCCGTAGTGTCGAGAATATTACTGCCGCTGAGGCTTCAGTTCAAGAAAACCCAAATGTCTCTCTGACACGTGGTTCTCAAGCGATGGGTATCTCTGTGACGTCGTTGTGGCAAATTTTGCAAAAAGATCTTGGCCTACATCCGTACAAGATCAAATTGACGCAAGAACTGAAGCCGCTTGACCACCATAAGCGTCGTATGTTCGTGAAATGGGCTGAGCAACAACTTGAAAATGATTCGGATTTTCATCGGAAAATCATCTTCAGCGATGAGGCTCATTCAATCAATAAGCAAAATATGCGTTATTGGTCAGACAGCAATCCACACGTAATCCATGAGTCATCATTGCATCCCGAAAAAATTACGGTTTGGTGCGGTTTATGGGCCGGCGGCGTCATTTGGCCGTACTTCTTCCGTGATTATCAAGACCGGCACATTACTGTGAATGCGAATCGCTACCGTTCAATGATAACCGAATATTTTTGGCCCCAATTGGATAATATGGACTTGGAGGACATGTGGTTCCAACAGGACGGCGCCACAAGCCACACAACGAATGCCACAATCAATTTATTGGAAACCAAGTTTGGTGAACCTGTTATCTCACGAAATGGCCCAGTCGATTGGCCGCTTCGGTCGTGCGATTTGACGCCGTTAAATTATTTCCTGTGGGGCTACGTCAAGTCTATGGTCTATGCCAACAAGCCAGCGACGATTGATGAACTTCGTACGAATATCGAACGTGAAATTGCAGCAGTATCGGCCCATTTATGCTTGAAAACCGTCGAAAATTGGGTTCAGCGTCTGGACTTCTGCAAGCGTGCCCGTGGTGGCCATGCAAAAGAAACCGATTTCCATACAAAATGGCATCGAACGTACTTTCACAGGAATAAATAATTTCATTGGTATCTAAGACCGGTTTTGTTTTATTTAAAAAAATTTTGTAGCGCTCTTATTGAAAAACCCTTTATATATCTACATGGACAAGAACCGCATTCGAATAGTATTAAATAGGAATTTAAACAGAAGTGACTTTTCTTTGGTTGTAATTGTATTGTCTTAAAACTAACGTAAGACAAATTTAAGCAAAAAATTCAGTTTATATAGAATGCCAAGAGGAAAGTAAGTAAGAAAAGGAGAAAAGGGAAAAATTAATGATAGTCATGATGAAGGGCTTACCAATCGGGAAATTACGAGGCGATTGAAAAGATGTAGTTGTGTTATTGGCAATTTTAAAAATAAGGTAGAGAATATGGAAACACAAAGCGACCAGGAAAGACACGGATGATCAGTGACAGCAACAAAAGATATTTCAAAAGGGTGACCATTAAAGAAACTACAGCGATAAGGAATTATAGCTGAATTGAGCTTGGGAGCAGGGTTGCATCATGTTCAAGAAATAACGAAAAGCGACTTGAAACTGTCACTCTATGTTTAAATACTGCTCGAATTCTCTCAGCTTACCGTTGACTCACTTATTTAACGCTTCGTTGAAGTTCGGTAATTTTCCTGTACAGTGGAAGAGATCTTATATAATCCCTCTCCACAAATCTGGTAGTTTAGTAAATATTGCAAATTATACGGGAATTTCAAAATTGAGTGTCATTCCTAGACTTTTTGACAAGTTAGTCACAGAGGTAATTTCTCATCATGTTTCCTCTATTTCAGATCCATGTCAACATGGCTTTCGGAAGGGTCGTTCCACCGTGACTAATTTGCTTCAGTTTTCCTCTTCCATTGTTGATGGTTTTATTAATGGAGATCAATCTGATGTGATTTTTACCGATTTTAGTAAGGCTTTTGATAAAGTTAACCACAATTTGTTATTATATAAACTCGGGGCAATGGGTTTTAATTGTAATATGCTGAATTGGATTAGTTCTTACTTAATGAACCGAGAACAGATGGTATCATTTGGCCGATCATTCTCAAGATCTATTTTTGTGTCATCTGGGGTGCCTCAGGGCAGTTATCTTGGCCCGGTTCTATTTTTGTTATTCATTAACGACTTTCCTGCCTCCATAATGCACTCTAAATTGTTAATGTGCGCTGATGATGTGAAGATCTCTTTTTCTTACAAGGATCCTTATCAATATACTTTACCTCAGAGCGATTTGTCTACTTTCCAGACGTGGTGCGAAACCAATTTGATGGAGCTTAATTTTACGAAATGTAAGCATATGCTGTTCTCTAGGTCATCATTCTTTTCGGCAAAATACATTTTAGGTGGCAATGTTCTTGAATCCGTGGATTCATTTGTTGATCTTGGTGTTCTCTTGCGCAGAAAGTTGCATTTCAACTCCCGCATAATTACGATGGTAAATAAGGCTTATGGCGTTCTGAACTTTATTAAACGTTGGGCAAAGGAATTTTCAGATCCCTACTTTACGAAAAATCATTTTACTTCACTAGTCCGCCGTCACAACCATGTTACACACATTAGGACTCAATTAGTGGCTTAGTTATTCTTTACCACAATGGAGATAAAGGTATAGCTTTATATTAATTAACATCTTTCAGAGGAAACGCTATTGCCCCTGTTGGGCACATAATTCAAATGATGGAAAGGGGCATTTCATTAGTTTTTACCGTTTCACGTGTAGTTTGCTTTTATACTGGTTCATGTGTAGTTTACTTTACGACATGGTAGATGTAAGTAGCTGTTAGTATCGACACACTTAGTTCACCAATTTTTATTTGCTACCAACTCATTCCACTATACCAGGATGTGGCTAAAGTAGAAAGCATATATTATTCAATGATGAACCGAATAGTTTTCTGTAAAAAGGTCCTAATATCATTTAGTTTAACTCTCTAAATTTCTGTTCGATGCAACATGAAGTCAGACCCTAGCTATTGTCTTCTACGCACACAAATGCCCGCGCCGTACCATATGAGATGCCCAGCGCATTCTTCCTCTAAAGTACTAAATAATGAGCTGAAATTTCGATCGTAGACGCGTTACTAGATCTTATGGCCAGATATTATAGCTGCTAGCTTATAAATATTGTTTCTAGGATTGAATATCAAGATATCTGCGCGAATTAAATCATATCTTGTCCATACTTTCCTGATGCTCATGCTCAGAAAGGGGCATACCATGGCCACATCCAGTGAAGCCAGTAAGGTAGTCCCTAATCTCTACAGCTCATTCGCTCTGGGGTTCTCTCGAATGTCCTATGCCCCAGCAACCATATAAGATGGATATCGCACTGCTTGGCCATCTCACTTAGAGCTCAGCGATAGTGTTGGGCAGTTGTTAACTTCAGGAATACAAATTGTAGAGATTTTGTAGCAGCCTGCGCACGACTTTTTGTGGTAGCCTTTATGCAGAGTGTATACTCCATCCGTGGTGCAATGGCTAGTATGCGCGGCTCTTAACATTTCCTACGACGACGGCCACCTCGCTTAGTGATGGCGACACTATCGATAACTTAGCCATGAAAAACCTTCTCAAAATACCGTCCGGAACCGGTGTAAAACTATAAGTCCCAATCAGTGCGTGAAAAATTAAAATGCGCACAGGTCAAAGGTTGTGAGAAGCTCTCCCCAATCCCTTCCAGGGATGTAATGGGAAACGGTTTTTTTTTACTCACGTCTGTAGAATCATATATGGGTTTTTTTAATTTGCATTGGATTTTAATTTGAATTACTCTATCTAAAGCATATGCAAAAGAATTACTATTGTTCGCAATGACAATTAAAAAATGTTCAATTTGCATTTGCTCAGGCATTGTAAATGCAGGTTGTGGAATCGGATTCCAATTGTAATGAATTTGGGAATGCTTTTAATTGTTTTGTATTTGTTTGACCGCTGGCAATTCTGTATAAAGTATTTTATTTATAGAGGTTGGTGGCTTTGATAGGTATAACCATAGATAAATAAAAAACCATATATGGTGAAAGTAAAGTGGTGGAATTGAAAGTAAAGGGAAATTTTCTAGATGGCGCCGGAGTGGTGGAAATTTCCCTGGAAACAAAAACTTTTCCAAAAACTATATAACCATGCTTTTTTGCCTTTGTATTGTCAACAAATATCAAAAGCTCTATTTTTTTTGTATTATCTATATTTGATTTTCAAATTCAAACAACAGAATCGAAATAAAAATTATGTTTGAGTGCTTTTTCGTCACAACCGAGTGAAAAATGGTCGTACGGAAACAGGATTTTCCCTCTAGTGAAAATGTGGATTAAGCAAATGAATCACCTATGGTTTTTATTTATCTATGGTATAACCTCATATTACTTTCAAATTCATAAACCTGTACTGTATAAAACATTTGAAAGCCAAAAGTACCAGACATAGAGTAATGACGTATAGAGCTGTCATTGGTCTCATCTGAGATTTCCTTTCACACCATTCGTGGCATAGAATAACACATACCATAGAAGCTTTTATTCGCTCAATAAATTAAACGTCATAGGTACGATGGAAATTACACAGTGGAGGGTGCAAAATATGGGTTCAATAATACCAGATGGTGGCAATAGTATACAGCGATCCACAGAGGAACAACAACCGAATTTCGTGTTTTTGTGACAAACTAGTTGTGTTAAATACAATACAAATGTATACCAACGATAAAAGTCAATAAAAAAGTGCAAAATACATTTAAATTTTGCAGTTCTACACCAAAACGACAGGAAAAAGTTAAGTGAACATATTTTGTAACTCCACCTGGTGTTAAAAATTAATTAAATTAAATCTTAAAATTAATTGCTCTCATTTCCACAAACCTACGATGAAGAGTGTGAAATGAAACGTCAGATGAGAGAATAAGTTTATCTACGTATGTGTTAATCTATGATTCGTGGTGCGGTCGGTCCGATAGAGATTTATTTGACGTAAATTGACTTACACCAGGTGGAATTACAAAAATTGTTGACTTAAATTGTTCATGTCGTTTTGGTGAAAAACTGTGCAATTTAAACGTATTTTGGACTTTTTTTGATATATTTTATTGTTAGTATATATTTGTGGTGTATTTACACAACAATTTTAACCCACAAATCAAAATGCCATTGCTGATTTATTGTTGGATGGATGGAGCCATTGCCTCTATCTGGTATTATTAAAGCAATACTTTCCGACATCCAACTGCCCATCTGAAACACACCAAATGTCATCAATTTACTGAGAGAGTCGGCGTCATTACTCTATGGTACCAGATATGAAGGAAATGCTTTGAATATAAGTACATTTGCCAATGGACTACAAATTATACTACAAATTATAATTGTCATATAATTAATTTGCCCCATGTATGTTTAGAATATACTCCAAAGTCTAATTTGCCTTCTTGGTGGGGGCAATCACTGTAGAAGCAGAAATAACTTATATTACCTGGTATGCGTCTCTTGTAATATTGCCTGCTTGGGATATGAGTGGAGAAGTTTCTCTCAAAGAAAAATGTAGTAGTAGTCCGTACTCCACTTCTGCCGCAGATCCCTTAAACTCTCCCCGTGACTATATGGTCTTCTGATATATTGCGAAAGAGTGGAAGCTCGGTGTTGTTCTGCTGTACTGCCAACCCAGTCAGCGAGGTCTGTTTAAAGAGTTTCCTAATCAAGCCCTAGACCATATGTCAGTGTAGCTTTAGGCCTGGAAACTCAACTATCGACCACATAGATATTCTCACTACGACAAATCCTGGAGAAACCCGAAGGAAGGCCTTCGATAGCCTGATACGCGGAAAGCTATACCAAGCTGTGCCGGAGCTTAGTCTTCCTGCTTAGCTGATACGTCTTTGCTGAGAGGCACTGATAGACACTAAATCCTCAGGAAAGATTAGTAACGAACTCACCGAACCATTTAGTACGAGACGAAGCCTCAGGTTGTGCGACACCCTATCCCTATGTTCGACATATTTATTGAGATCATTGTAAAAAAAAGCTGCAGTCAACACGAATAAAACCGAATAATATCAGTAGCAAAAATCACATGCTAACCGCGAATACTGGTGATTTAAACATCATTGGGCTAAACCTGCGAGAGATTACTGCAGTATTTTCGAAAATTTAGAAGGAATCAGAATAAGTGGATTTGGCAGTAAACTTAGACAAGACAAAATTAATAGTTTCGACAAGCAGAACATCCAGCCGATTGGATGAAACGGTGAACGTTGATAACCGCTATAATTTCGAGGTAGTGGACGAATTTTTTACCTTGGATCTGTCCCGAACAGAAGCAATGACGTCAGCCTGTAAATCAAACGCAGAATTGTGCTTGCAAGCACGTGTAATTTCGGGCTAAGTAAGCACTTCAGAAATAAGACGTCCTCTCGATCCAACTATTAAAGACTCTCATACAACCTATCTTGCTTCATGGCGCAAAATCCTGGGTCATATCGCATGCTGATGAAACATCACAGAGATTCTTCGAGAGAAAAATGCTTCGAAAAATATATGGTCCTATAAAGTGAAACGACGAGTATCGACGACGGATGACCCACGAGCTGTATAATCTGTATCCCGACATCGACATAGTTTTGCGTTGCAGAATTGAGCGTTTACGCTGGCTTGGACATGTCAGTATAATGGATCAGAATGAATCAGTGCGAAATTTATTCGAAGACATACTCGATGGACATCGAAAAATATAACGACCAAGTCTTCACTGGAAAGACAGGAGGGAATATTGGTCGGAGTAACATGTTATCCTGATTTTGTAAGGCCCTTGACGCCTCTGAGTTTATTGAGGCCACCTAGGTAAGCAAGTATGTAAGATAGAACTATTAACTGTCAAAATTGGAATGACAGGATGAGATACTACGTAGCCAGACGCGGCAGCCACATAATTGAAATCGTGTTCCATAGTTAATGGGAATATTAGCTATTTCTAATAGAACTAACGAAAATATAAGAAAATAAATTAACTGTAGTTAATTTTATTTAATTTGTAAAAAGATACATGAAGTTGGACCACCCTGTGCTTACTTTAAATGCCCGGAAACTGAGCATATTCTTTAAAGAATTTTTAACATTATAAACTTTAAAGTAAATTCCACAACAACAGATCGAATGTAAATACTAATTAAATCTGTACATGATGTTTCATGAAACAACAAATTTAAAAAATAATCATATCACGAAAGGCGAAAACATTCATCAAATTTGCTTTGTGGTTTGTTTGTAAAAATTAGAATTAATTAATTTTTCTTTTTAAGTATTTCGCAGAATTTTAGTATACAATTTTATTATACAGGGAAGAACGTCGATTCTGTTTATGCAAGAGAAACGAAATTACCACTAATAGCTATTGCTAATTTCTGTAGTTGCATACGAAAGTTCAAATATTTTAAATTAAGATGCGGTATCCCAGCAAAAAATTGCATCCATAGAACATACGATTATAATTACTTATCTAAGGTTACTTATCTAAGCTGTCCATACACCATTTTTTATGATTGGAGAAAAACTCACTTTTATTTTGAGAATATTTTACTCAAAACTGAATCAACATAGTTTGTTATATTTGTAAACCATATAGTTCTACATATTCCATAGATGCTTTTCAGAATTAGAGATTCATGGAGAATTTTGAAAAAGGAAATAGTTGAATTTTTGATCCATATCCAAAATTCTTAACTTTTACCAAATTTAGTTTCACATGGAACCTAATCCGGACCTAAACAGCATTGTTTAATTTTTGAAGTATATGGTCCATTTCCATTATATTTTGTATACGCAAATTAAAGAATTTCCTTTCTTTAAAAAATTACAGGAAACAATAACTTAAACACATACACTCCAATTCAATTATTTAAAGGCACTAAAAATTCCATATTCAGCAGCCTGTATCTTTTGCAATTTGTAACCGATTGCAGAATATTAAAATGGAAATGGAAGCTACACATCAAGATAATAGTGGTTTCTTAACTAAATACTTTTTTTGAGCAATTTATAAAAAAAAGTCCAAAAATGTGCTATTTTTTTTGATTCACTTGAAGAAAGGCACTTTCTTAGTTTGTTATTATTTTTAAAGTAAGCGTTCAATTGTGGTACGGAGCGTTTGTTTATTACAATTTATTACATCTTAATCATTTTAGGAGTCAAAATGGAAAAAAAATGTAAATCTATCGGAAAAACCTAAAATCGATATTTACAGTTCTGGAGGATATTCTACCCGCGCAATAGCAAAAAAAATTTGTAGACAATTACTGAAGGACCCGAGGGGTATGGAAACAATTTTAAAGGAAGCGTTTCATTGTCTTTATCTACGTATGAGAAAAGAAAAATCATCAGAATTGCTTCTAATTCTGCCTTATCCTTGTCAAGAAGAAGAGCTCAAGCTGGAGTGGAAGCGACCAAGTCATCACTACGCAGAGTAATTAAGAGCTGTGACTATCTTAAATACCTGAAAGTGCAAAAAAAGCCGCCACTTAATGCTTAAAGCGGCTTCAATTCGCAAGAGACTACATGGTACGGGATGTGCAGCCAGGAGGTCATGTAAATGACTGGAGAACCGTTGTATTTACGGATGAGAAGAAGTTTGATTTGGATGGGCCTTATGGCTACAACTATTATTTCCATGATCTGCGCAAAGAAAGGCGTTTTTTGAACCGACATCACAGCCGAGAGGGCGGCTTTATGGTGTGGGGTGCTATTACGTACTATGGCACCATCGATCTTGAACTTCAAAGTGCAAAAATGACTGGTGCAAGCTATAAAACGTTATTGAAATCGGCTTTTCCGAAGTTCAGTGAAATACTTGGTCCCATATCTTGGATATTGCAACAGGATAAGGCCCCTTTACACAACGCAAGAGTAGTAAAGGAGTTCATTGCCAGCCAAAATGTTAATAATCTTGAGTGGCCACCCTATTCATAAATAAATGGTTTCCCATTACATCCCTAGAAGAAATCGGGGAGAGCTTCCCACAACCAGTGAGCTGTGCGCTTTCTAGTTTTATACTCACTGATTGGGACCTACACTTTTACACCGGTTCCGAACGGTATTTATGAGAAGCATTTTCATGGCTAAATACTCGATAGTGTCGCCGTCACTATGCGATGTGACCGCCGTCGAAGAAATTTTAAGGTGGTTAGAGCAGGGATCGAACCCAGGATCTCAAGTACAAGCGGCGCGCACACTACCCATTGCACCACCGACGGCGACTATTCGCCAGATTTAAACATTATCGAAAATATCTGGTTTTGGTTACCTCGTAAGGACTATGAAGGAGGTAGACAATTTGATGACAAGCAGTCACTAATTCTGGCCGTTAAGGATGCTTGGAATCAAATTTCGTTGGATTACATAAATTCTCTTTATCTCTCAATGAAAACCTATTTATTTGAAGTTATTAAAAACAAAGGGGATTGTACCCATTACTAATAGTTCTTAAATAAAGGAAAATAAATTTAAAAAAACAAGAAAAACTGTTTTGCATTAAAATTAGTTAAAGTGCCTTTATTCAAGTGAACCAAAAAAAATAGCACATTTTTGGACTTTTTTTATAAAATGCTCAAAAAAGTTCTTTAGTTAAGAAACCACTATTGTCATGATTTTTTTTATATCTCAAGATGTCTAGCTTCCATTTCCATTTTAAAATTCTGCAATCGGTTGCGCATTGCAAAAGATACAGGCTGCTGAATATGGAATTTTTAATGCTTTTAAATAAGTGAACCGGAGTGTATTTTGTTTGGCGTTATTATACCAATGAGTTCATATTACATGCTTGTGATAACTTTAGTTAAAAAGGAAATCCATTTCAAAGCAATATAAAAACTATTTTTGTAATAAAATTTTTTAGTGTAGCAACTTTTGCATGTACGTACGATGCCGATCAATCGGTAGTGAATGTCTCTGCAGAGACAAGATAAGAAGTTGTCATGTTTTGGAGATTTAACAAACTAGAATTTGTAACCGAATTATTTGAAAATTAAGCTTTATACGTTATGCACATTAGAATTGTCCAATTTTCCGACAGGATTTAAAAAGCGTTCGAAATTGTTTGCTCCATTTCTACTATGCGACGCTTGGTCTTTGTTTTAGACACGTTTACTAAAAGTTTGACGAAGTGCACCAGGCTGTATATTTATATATTCTTTAAATACTTATATATTTATAATGGAGTGCACGAAGTCGATTTCTTGTATATTATAAGTAGAGTGGCCTTGGAAAATTTCTGAATAACTTGCAATATTTTTAGATGAGATGAAAGAAAATATTTTATTATGGTACTGTTTTGGAATATCTAATTGTTATTAATGTAGATGACATCAGTACATACATCTGTTAAGATATCACTCAATTTAAAATGTAATATTTGGTTTGCTACGTCACTGGCGTTTTGTAACAACTACTAACTGTTATACCACAAGCCGTCTTGTGTAATATCATTACAACAACAGCGCTAGTAATAACTATCGTACGATTTTCTACCTGCTATGGGTCTTCGCATGTTGTTGTTATGATCCGTACGTATGTTATGACTTACTCAAAATCGAAAAATCACTTCTGCTTTGGTCACTGAATTGTCAGCATCACAAAATAAAACAAATACATTTATCGGAAAATACAGTCCGCTCTTTTTATTTTCACATTGGATTATAATTTAACTTTATAAGTCCAATTCAACACCATAAAGTTTTGGTCCTTCGAGCCGGATACCTTTAGTTTTTAAAGAATTATCGTATGCGCTGAATATTTTTGGAAAATGCCGACAATCAAAAGTTTGAAGGCAAAGCGAAACAGACTTCGATCCGGTATTACACGCAGTCATGCCTATTGTAACACCATCGATGAAAATACTAGCTTGGAGGACTTGGAGACTCGTTTGGAGACCGTAAAATCCTACTGGGAACAGTATGTAGAGGTTGAGGATGCGTTGTGTGAATTGGAGCAAGATCAGTCAAATAATACAGAAGTCGAAGTCGGAGAATCAATCGAAGTATATGAGGCTAAGTATTTGTATATATATTCATGTCTTTTGAAAGCTATACGTGTGGTAAAAGAACCGTCAGACAGCACACAGAATACTTTGGAGAAACTTGCTGGGCAGCAGAAGAATTTTCTGACTCAATTGGGCAGCATTGTTCCGAAGGAAAATGATGTTGCATTGCCTAAAATTCTTATTCCAAAATTCGGCGGTGAGTACAGCAAATGGGTTACATTTCGAGATTTATTCCTTGGTTCAGTAGACAGAAAAGCAAATTTGTCAAAAACGCAAAAGTTCTATTATTTGATTTCCTTCCTGGATGGCGAGGCTGCAGATCTTATCAAAAACATTCCAATATCTGAAGACCACTACTTGGAGGCTTGGGACAAATTGGAGAGCAGATTTGATAGACCTCATTTATGTGCGTATTCGTATATAAAATCGTTTCTAAAGTTACCATCGATGTCCACAACAAGTTCTAAGGCTCTTCGTAAGATTATTGATGGTGCTGATGAGTGTCTCAGAGGTCTAAAAGCGACAGGTATGGATAACAGAGATCCGTGGCTGATATATTTATTACTTTCAAAACTTGATTCCGGAACTAGACTGCAATGGTCAGAAGAGGTAGGATCTAATTCGGATGTCCCTATTTACAAGTTTTTAGAGTTTCTGGAAAGAATATACACATACAACGAGTCAAATGAAATGTTGGGTTCATCCCCAGCTGGTAAGATATCTTCTGTCCGATCAAATGTTTCTCGCACTTCAACGGTGCCCTGCGCTAAATGCAAACAACAACATTACGTATTTCAGTGCCCTGATTTCAAAAATCTTAACATTGAAGATAGACGCAAATTTATTAAGGAAAATGCTATATGTTTTAATTGTCTGAAAACTGGCCATAACGCATCTAATTGCAGTTCAAAATTTCGTTGTCGAACCTGCAGCAGTCGCCACCATACATTAGTTCACTTCCTGCCTCAAAACTCGTCGAACTCTACAAGTGAACAAGAAGCATCCAACACTTCCAATCGGTACCTTGGGAAACCAAATCGCAACTTTCTTAAGTCCAACATGTCACTCGGAAAAATAGTGGAATCGAATTCTACTCTTCGGGATGCATCAGTTTCTCAAAATCAGTCGCAAAGGCAATGTGAACTCCCAGGAACAACGCATGACTGCACTAATGGGGGTACAATTCATCTAAGGCTTCATCCTCGCTCAACTGCAACTACAGTACTGAGTAATCATATTGTTTCAACTCATCCATCGCAAGTAGTATTACCTACAGCTATCGTTCGTGTGAAAAATCAATTTGGAATTTTTGTCAAGATTCGTACACTTATTGATTCAGGTTCTCAAGTGTCATTTGTTACGGAAACATGTGTCCAGTTGTTGGGACTTAAGAGAACAAATGCTCGATTGTCAATTGAAGGGATTGCTTCTTCAAATGCAGGAGTAACAAAAGGACAAGTCAAAGTCAACGTCTACTCGTCATTCAACTTGGATATGGTTTCTGTAAATGCCTATATACTTAATCAAATCACTGCCGATATACCAAACTACAACTTTTTGGAAACCAACAAAACATTAGTCTCGGAGCTTCATTTAGCCGATCAAAATTTCAATGTAGTAGGCCCAGTCGATCTTCTATTAGGAGCCGATGTCGTCTGGTCCATTCTCAAGGATGGTAAGATAATTCTAAACCCTCCAGGATTATCTGCCATTAATTCAGTATTTGGTTGGATAATTTCTGGACAATTTAATACACCGGTTGGAAACACAACATTAAAATCGTACACGGTGTCTGCAAATATTGACGAAATGCTTCAAAAATTTTGGGAGATTGAACAATATCCTGGTGAAAAACGTATTGAACCTTCAGAGAACGATGATCCTGCTGAAATTCATTTCCGCTCAACATATTCCAAGGCATTAGACGGAAAGTATATTGTTGAGCTACCTTTTAAATCAGCAACTCCCAAGTTTGAAAATACTTTATCAGGAGCTATTTCTAGATTACGTGCCATGGAAAATCGTATTAATAAAAATAGTGAATTGAAAACACTCTATAGAAAATTCATGACAGATTACGAATTGCTGGGGCATATGGAAAGGATTCCAGATGACGAAATTGACAAACAACCACAATACTATCTCCCACACCACTGTGTACTGAAGCCGGACAGCAGCACTACCAAATTGAGGGTGGTGTTTGATGGATCCTTCAAGGATTCATCAGGCCATACATTGAACGATACTCTCTTAATTGGACCATCTATACAGAGAGATCTGTTTGGCGTATCAATTCGGTTTCGTAAATATTCGTATGTTTTTACAGCTGATATAATGAAAATGTTTCGACAAATTTGGGTGTCAAAGAAAGATCAAGACTACCAACGTGTGGTTTGGAGAAGTGATCCTAACTGTCCGATTCAACATTACCGTTTATGTACAGTGACGTATGGAACATCATGTGCACCGTTCTTGTCTGTACGTGTACTTCAACAACTAGCTATTGATAATGAAACGAAATTTCCAATTGCAGCGTCGATTATACTGAACAACATTTATGTGGATGACGTTATGACTGGTGCAGAGTCACAGCAAGATCTTCAGCATGCAAAGGAAGAGTTAATTTCACTATTAGAATCAGGCGGTTTCATGCTTAGGAAGTGGAGTTCTAATTCGAGTCAATTTCTACAGAAAATTCCAATGGAATATTTGGAATCTGGTAGAATCGATAGTGATTCTTTCTTAGATTCACATATTAAGCTACTTGGACTTTATTGGAATCCCATATCTGACACCTACTCATTTCGTGTGAATATTAAATCATATTCTGATTCCATAACAAAGCGCAAGATCCTCTCTGATACTGCCAGTATTTTTGATATTTTTGGATTTTTGGCTCCATCAGCCATTCTAATGAAAATATTGTTGCAAAGATTATGGTTATTGAAGATTTCTTGGGATGATCCAATACCATACCAAATAGCTCAAGAATGGACTCGACTAAAAGATTCAATTAATCAATTTGAAAATGTTTCTATTCCTCGACATCTTCATATACTTTCAGATTTTGAAATACACGGCTTCTGTGATGCATCTACCCTTGCATATGCTGCAGTCATATACTGCGTTTCTCGACAAAATGGAAGTATTAACATAATAGCAGCAAAAACGAAGGTTGCACCTATTAAGGCACTATCAATTCCGAGAATGGAATTGTGTGCTGCAACACTATTATGCCGATTGTATAACTCCATAAAGACTTCGCTCAACATCGTTACTACCAAGCTATACGCCTGGACCGATTCAGAAATTGTATTGCACTGGCTTTCATCGCCGCCGCGAACCTGGAAAATTTTTGTTTCCCATCGCACTGAAGAAATTTTGTCAATTATACCTCGAAAATTTTGGAATTATGTCAACACAAAGGATAATCCCGCCGATTGTGCCTCGAGAGGTCTGTATCCTCTAGAGCTATTAAGCCATGATTTGTGGTGGAATGGACCACAGTGGTTAAGATTTACAGAATTAGAATGGCCAAAAAGCAAATTCAAAATCAACGAAGACATTGAGGAAGTGACAACGGAAAAGCGGAAAATTGCATTAATTGCAGTAGCAGATGAGGTCCCTATTCTTCTGAAACTTGCTGAAAAAACGTCTCATTGGTACCGACTTCTACGAATAATAGCGTATATTCTAAGGTTCGTTAATCGAACTACCAACGTGAACTTTATTTCTTATCAGGAAATAATTAGAGCTCGAACAAAACTATTAGTTTGTCTACAAAGGTCATCATTCTCAGATACTATAAGGTGCCTTCAAGAAAATCGAAATTTCCCTAAAAATACAAACCTTTTGAAACTCTCGCCATTTTTGGATAATGAAGGACTTCTGCGTGTAGGAGGACGAATTCAAGAATCACTCGTTCCTTACAATATCAAACATCCAATCATAATCCCTAACGGCCGAATAGCTGAGCTTATCGCACAAGATTTGCACATTAAACATCTGCATGTTGGAGCGTCTGAACTCTTTGCAATTTTACGCCAACAATTTTTGATATTTGGAGCTAGAAATTTAGCTCGCTCAATTGTATTCAAATGCAAACGCTGTTTCATGCAGCGACGTCACACTTCACAACAGTTGATGGCAAATCTTCCAGTAGAACGAGTTCAACAATATAGACCATTTTTCAATACTGGATGTGATTTTGCAGGTCCCCTACCAGTTAAAATGACAAATTGCAAACGCCCAAGAGTTTGTAAAGCTTTTATATCTCTGTTTATATGTCTATCGACCAAGGCAATTCACTTGGAACTAGTGAGTGACCTCAGCTCAGAGTCATTTATTGCTGCATTTAAAAGGTTCACATCACGGCGTGGTAAATGCTGTAATTTATACAGCGACAATGGAACAAATTTTCATGGAGCGCATCGCTTATTAACGGAAATGCATAAAATGTTGCTAGACGAAACTACAAACTCCGATATTTTATCATCGCTAGTAAATGACGGAACAACGTGTCATTTTATACCTCCATCTTCTCCACACTTTGGTGGCATTTGGGAATCAAATGTTAAATCAGTAAAACTTCACCTAAAGAGAGTGGTAGGCACAACGCTGCTTACATATGAAGAAATGTACACAGTGCTCACACAAATTGAAGCCATATTAAATAGTAGACCGTTGTGCTCGATATCGGACCTGGATTTGAATCCGCTAACCCCTTCTCATTTCATTATAGGTGAACCTCTTACATCAGTTCCAGAACCAAATTATCTCTCCTCACCTTTACCTAGATTAAAGCATTGGAAGTTACTACAACAGATGGTACAAGGGTTTTGGAAACGATGGTCTTCTGAATATATCACATCATTGCAACAACGTCCGAAATGGCAGTGCCAACAAAGGAATTACGAGGTTGGTGATATTGTCGTAATAAAGGAGCCAAATCTGCCTCAAACTAAATGGTTACTTGGTAGAATCATACAAGTTCATCCAGGCAATGACAACAAGGTTCGGGTTGTAACAATCAAGACAGAGAAAACTACTTATACACGTCCAATCACTAAAATTGCTTTACTCCCATCTAACTGAAACTTTGTTTCAGGGGCGGCAGTATGTTTTGGAATATCTAATTGTTATTAATGTAGATGACATCAGTACATACATCTGTTAAGATATCACTCAATTTAAAATGTAATATTTGGTTTGCTACGTCACTGGCGTTTTGTAACAACTACTAACTGTTATACCACAAGCCGTCTTGTGTAATATCATTACAACAACAGCGCTAGTAATAACTATCGTACGATTTTCTACCTGCTATGGGTCTTCGCATGTTGTTGTTATGATCCGTACGTATGTTATGACTTACTCAAAATCGAAAAATCACTTCTGCTTTGGTCACTGAATTGTCAGCATCACAAAATAAAACAAATACATTTATCGGAAAATACAGTCCGCTCTTTTTATTTGCACATTGGATTATAATTTAACTTTATAAGTCCAATTCAACACCAGGTACTATCACTCCACAATGTGATACGGTTTATCGCTGGATGATCGCTGCTCACATTTTCTCGACATCGCGTCATATCAAGCAATCGTAGATTTTACTTAGGTATTTTAAGCGATAGAAACTAAAATATTATTATATAACGTAACATTTCCGAGAACAAAAATAAGCGTAGAACCAATGGAATTTACATTTAAAATACACGAACACTCTCTTCAAAAACTCAGGCACGACTGAATTTCATTAACTTCTTTCGTTTGACAGACAGTAATATGTATGGACTACAGTGTCCATTGAACTATTTTTGACATTTCCTAAAGTTTTTTCACTTCAAAGAGAAACTGTAAGCTTATTCAGTGATTATCAAACTGACTCTTAATTACAATATAATAAATAAATATTCTAATTTTACGGAACCAGAGAAAGCAGGATGGCAAAGGCTATTTTGATTGCTGCTTGCAGCTCCGGAATCTCTAGTAGGATACGAGCCCACGACCCCCACGCCACCAGGCGAAATTTTTATCAACGATGTCAAATGTGCACATGGACCACAATAGAATTACTTTTACGTTGGAAAAAAATTTGTGTAATATCTGGTTCATATGCCCAAAGACTGGATATGGATTGGATATGGCCCAAACAAAAATATTGCATAAAGTGGATATGGATTAAATTTGACATTCAATATCTCGAAAAGAAAGGAAGGTAGGTAAAAACTGACTGCAGATTCTGAAAACACGTATTCAGATAACAATATGTACATTTCTAACTCAAAAAGACAAAAAATGGCATATGGACCAAAATAGCATTAAGCCAACGTTATGGCGGGACAAATAATTGTAGGCCAGCGCAACGTGTAGCGGGTCAGCTAGTACTTTACATACTCCAACGAATGACAACCAATTTTGACGCTATTGAGCACTACATATTTTGCTCGGAGTTGCTTCTATGGAATCGGTTAAGTGATTTATTACGCATCTCTGGATTTGCTGAAAATGCGCATCAACCAGAGACGCTTATAAGATTTTTTGATGATTTTATGATGTCTACATAAAGGTCTGTTCATATAAATGCTTGTATGTCTGTTCATAAAAAATTTATCAATATTTGTATCGAAATCTAAGTATTATTTACAAATAAATAATGTTAGTTAAACATTAAAAAGTAAATCAGTGTAATAGCGATTGCGAATTCAGATCGAATCCCTTTCGATCCGCAAAAATGAATAAAAGTGAATCCGTGTCAAATCCATTGTATTCCAAAATAAATCAATCCGAAATGAATTCGAATATGAAGTCCGTTTCGAACACGAAAAAGTAGAAAAAACTATCTGCTTTTTTGACAGGAATATCATACGCAAACGGATTCGGTACGTTGCCGTAACTAATTTCCGTTTCGGAAAAAGTGTACGAAGAATCGAGTACGTCTTGGATTTGAATCGAATTCATTAGCTCTAACCAGATATTGTGATAATGGCCTTGATTTTTTTTATTGGATTGTAAATAACTTTCAATTGAAATTTATTAAATTTGTTTTGCATAATAAATTATTATTCAAAGTTCATGAATTTTAGTGTTGGGATTTTTCAATAATTTTAAATAAAATTATTGGAAATATTATATTATTAGTTTGTATTTGAAACAAATAAAAACAAATATGTAATAGTTCTAACCATGTCAAACCGAAAATATTTTTTACATCACTCTCTTAAAAAGTAGATAAATAACGAAAATTTTTTTTTAAAGTTCTAACCAATTGAAAATTGTTTAAATCAAGGAAAAAGTGCCGAGGTTGGAACATTGAACGCAATGGCAGATTTCAATGAATGTAGGCTTATTTAAAAGATATCTTATAAATAGGGGTCTTAAAACTAAATAACGATATTTACAAACAAAATATAAAGCAACGAAAGGAAATTAAATAAATTCAGCGAAAATATGTACACAATTTGTTGGGAGGAGAAGGTTAAATACTCCTAAACAGGCATTTGCCCTATTGGCTGGTGTTGTACACTGTATTCAGTATGTCGAAGGTACCGATACGCCTGTGTTAGAATAACAGGATGTTATCGGCGAATAGAAGGCCCTCTCTTCTCAGTTGCAGAAAGCCCTAAGGGGCAAATAGTTCCCGTCACGTAGCTCACATCATCCACAACACTACAGCATTGTCTCACCAGGATATTCTCGAGGGACTCACTTCTGTCACAAAATGACAGCCGTGCTATAAATTTCAGCGCATTCCGGAGGACACCGTCCACACCGATGGTCGACCTTAGGCTCAGACATGAGGATAATATTATCCGTTCCCAGATGCGAATTCGTTCCATTTGGGCAGAGGAGACAGTCAGCCACGCTGGAAAGGCGTATGCCAGGAGTGGTCGGATTATCTGCTTATACACAAGAAGTTTCACACTGACATCCAGGCCACTCCTGTTTCGTAGTATTCCAAGGTACATGGCGAATGTTCCCTTCTTCCTGCCGAGAACATAATCGATTTGTCGATAGAACTCGAACCTCTCCTTGAAGACAACAACACCCATATATTTTACATTATCAGCGACAACTATCGTGGAGTCACCCACCTTTACAGTGGGGATAAATTGCCTAGAGTTCCGATACAGGTACATGTGTTTTCCCATAAAAATTATGGCCTTTGATTTCTCGACATTAGGCCGGATTCCCCACTTCGCGAAGTAGACTGCAAGCGTCACGAGATAAGCGTTCAGGCGCGTATTCACTAGGCTGGCTCTAGCGCCTGATGATGGCACCAGTATGTCTTCCGCGTACACGAGCGGTAAGTCACCGCCAGAGGGCTGTGGTATGTCGCTCACAAATATATTCTAGAGTATGGGACCCAATATGGAGCCCTGGGGTACTCCCGCTGGGACAATTTGTCCAGGCGAATGTGTCTCGCCCACTGTCACGCTGAAGGTACGGTTTCTCAAAAAGCTGCAGATCATCGCGCAGCTGTGCCTACTGAACCCCATCGTCACCATATTGCTCAAGATCCCTGCGTGCCAAGCAATATCAAACGCCTTTGCGAAATCCAAGCTGGCAGCTATCGTCTCGTGCCCGCCTATTCAGGCAAATCCTTCCATAACTGCATTCTCTTTCGATGGTAGAAAAGATGACCCATTAACTACAGAGAAAATTAAAGACAAATTTCATACCACTATGGTAAAAGAACCGCATTTAGTTGTTCTGCCCTACATTGAGTTACTTGGATATGTAAATTTGGGTAGTCAAGAAGATGCAAACACCAAACACAGAAAACTGAATGAATTTTTCAACAATAAAACATTAACAGTTGATCAATTAATTGTCATATGCAGTGAACAGAAAATGGTGTTTTACGATTATTTGAAAAACAGTTAAATAGACCAAATCACTGGGTTATACGTCTGCTTCATTTCAATGAACTGCCATTTCGTAATTTATATCAAGCATTGTACAAAACAGTCACCAGTGGACTACGAGTAGCAAGCTATTCAAGAATGTGAGAAATTGCAGGTATGTAACACTTTATTTTATTTAATATCATCATTTATTATCACTATTTATTGTCATTATTTTACTTTTTCGATTGGAATAAAGTTAAAATAAAATAATTGCAATTCATTGATCTAAACATTTCATTTTTCAGGTAGTAGCTGATTTTGATCCAATACCACTGGAGAATATGCCTGCAATGATTGATCATGAACATGAGCTCGAACTATCAACAGATGTTAAATATTTATATCAAATAGCTAAAGCAATTTCGAATGGTATTGTTCCAGTTGATTTAGCTAACGTCAAACCAGGACCAATTGCACATTCTCGTTGGTTAACCAAAGCAAGTAGATTACTACGATTATATGTAACAACTAATACACCATCGACCAATTTAAAAACTTTGGCAGTTTATATTATTACAGTTTATGTGCCAATGTACTTCAATGTGAAGTTTTATAACTCTGTTGTGTACGGCAGTGTACTTTTATTATTTATAAGGTTTTTTGCTTCCCCTGTACAATTTTGAAAATGAGGGTTACGTCTTTGGGCATTTTAGGTGACGAAATATTACCTCTGTGGGCAAACTTGATAAAAATACCAAAAATGCTAAAAAAATTACAAAACTAAAAGGCTTTTTTTAGGGTTGCCGTGAATTTTTTTTGACATTTACGCATCGTTTCAACTATTCAATATTTTAAATAAAAAAAAATCGACTCCTCTACGGAAAGGCTCATATACAGTTGTGTGCAAAAAAAATAGGAGTGCCCTAAATAAAAAACAATTTTTCAAGTTTTTCAATAAAATAAATTTGTTTATTTAGTTTTTGTTGTCAAAACTAAAGACAAACTTCTTCTCTACTTGTTCACTAACTTGTAATTTAATTGATACCAAAGAAAGAAAAAATATTTAATTAAAACAAAAGTATTTAAACAATTCACTTTTCAAAATAATAGGAGTAATTTTACATTTCAATATATTATTTAGAAAAATAGCATAGAAAGTAGAACTCTGATACTGATTGGTTAAATTATTTCAATATTTTGCAGAATAACATTTATTTTTTATGACAGCAGCACATCTGAAAAACTTCTCCAATCTTAACTTTTGCTCCACCATGTTTAACGGTTTTCCTAGTGAACTGTGGTTGATATTCTGTGTTACCAAATATTCTGTACCACCAAACAAAACAATTTTACTTTCATCCGTCCACAATATATTGCTCCATTTTTCGATAGTCCAGTTCACACTTTTCGTGGACTCCTTACGAACAAATTATTGTCTACAAGACGTCTACGAATAGTAACCGAGCTAACAGAAAGTTTAAGCTCGTTTTTAATTTTATTTTCTGATGTGAAAGGTAGTCTCTTGCTGTATCTAACTAGCCTTTTCCTGAAATAGTACTGCGTTGCAGATCATTTGATCAGAACAGCCAAGGATTTCCTTAATTTCCTTGTAGGTTTTTCCGTTTTTTCTAAAGATTTGGATTACTTCTCTCTTTTCTGCAGAACAGTGTTTGCCACGCCCCACTTAATACCAAGTTGTATTTGGAAACTGAATAAATCGACATCGAATCACTTTCCCATACTTACTTTTATTTGAATTCTAATATTTTTCTGAGTAGGTGGTTTTATTACAAATAACTGACTCACACTCCTATTTATTTTGATCAACCCACTTCAAGTGAAAATATAGAACTGAGTGAACAACAACAGAAATATTGTTGGAATATTGTTTTGTTTTGCATTTTGATAAACTGACAAAAAATCGTTGCTACAATATTAGGTACCCGCACTCCTATTATTCTGAACACAGCTGTAGGTATGACACAATCAAAGTGACTTTAAATATTGCGGTGAGTCATGTTTGTTAGAAATCCAGGGTTATCTCAAAACTTATGGGTAATATATGTTATATACTCTTAAATGAAGAGTTACCATTTCGTAAATTTTGCTAGTCAGATTTCGAAAGACCGGTGTTGCTAAACCCGGTTTTAAGAATGTTCAACAGATCCAAACCATACGTAAACGCTTTATGTACATAACTTCTTGCACAATTATAAATACGGGCTTTTGGGAAAACCAGAGTTTCGACTTGTCATCGATTCTTATTTGTCTGTATATTACAAACATCAGAACTCGCTCTCACTAACTCATAATTCCCTCCTGATGGTCAAAGTACACTTTAAATATATGAAAGTCATGTCAATGCTCCCAAGCCATGCTTGACGTTTCCTTGAAAACTTCTATCGAAAATGTTGGTTGATAATATTGTGTCTTTTAACCCTTTATTGTTTCCTAATAAATATAGCAGCGATATAGAGACCAATGCAAATGCTATCAGCAAAATAAGTTCAAGTAGAATTTTAGCAATAAATTGCATTTACCATTTTACATGAATATCAATTTAACCACAATTAAACTCTTTTGAAGGATCGAGCCCAGAACGTTTTGTAACAAACGTCTGAGTAATTCGTTGCGCATTTGTAATATTAACACCAATTGTATTCAATAACTGACTCACGGTAAGGCCACAATTTAGAGCAACAGCAAAACCCTGTAAAACATCGCCGGCATTTGGACCAATGAAATGAATTCCCAAAATATCTTGGTCACCTTCACGCTTTGCTACTGTTTTGATATAACAAAAGTCGGCCGAATGATCGGGAAAAGCATATTCCAATGGAATGTAGTACCCATGATAAACGTCAATATTTTCATCATTATACTGAGCCAGAGCTGCTTCTTCGGTCATACCCACAAATCCATATTCGATGGGTGTAAATAGCGTGGTGGGAACTTTAAGATAATTCATTAATTCCTTACAGTTAGCAAAAAGACGTTTAGCCAGAAGTTGACCGGTGGCCACAGCCACTGGCGTAAGCTGAGGACGATCTTTAGCAATATCGCCAATGGCGTAAACATTTTCCACACTTGTGCAGTCATGATTGTCAACAATAATATAACCTTTTTCAGTTGACACACCAACACTACACAAATTTAAATCATCCAATAGGGGTTTTCGTCCAATGGCCCATATTACAGTGTCGAATATCTGCAGATCTTCTACGGCTGTGCTTATGTTGATATATCGTACTGCCAAACGATTATCCGATCTTCTTTCCACAGAAACGGGAATGCAGGGCTTCAAAAATTTAACTCCTTTATGCACTAGAGACTTTGTAATAATAGCGGCCATTTGCTGGTCGAAATTCCTTAGGATGACTTCACGAACCATAGCGAAAACTTCGCACCCAAATGTACGAAGAAAGCCTGCGCATTCCATGGCAACATAGCCAGCACCTACAATTAACGTTTTCCCAGGTGGTTTTGGTAAATTGAATAAATCATCGCTTGTGATGCCGAACTCCCGCGCTCCGGGTATATCGGGATACATGGGTCGACTGCCTGCAGCTATAACAATATATTTGCCAGTAATTTCTAGCTCTTCGTTCTTCAACAATTTGACTTTGATTGTATGTTGGTTAACAAACGATGCCACTCCATTAAGATATCCGATTTTCTTGGTGCGCAGCTGCACTTTAACCACCCAATTGGTCGATTTGATAACATTTTGTATTTCTTCTATCATGTGCGCCCAGTTAAGAGTTATAAGTTCTTTAACAGGTACTTGCCAGCCATATGATGCAGCGTCATGCAAATCATCTCCCAATAAGGCGGCATGATGCATTAGCTTCTTGGGTATACAACCGACATTCACGCAGGTTCCACCCAACCCCCATTTGTTACCCATTGGGGTGGGTTTGACATAATCGACAACCATAACGCGAGCCCCAAAATTGTTTGCCTCCTTCGCACATGCAAGACCACCCGAACCGCCTCCAATAATAATTAGATCATACTGGAAGTCATCTACAGACATTTTTGTAGAGTGAACTTTATGATTTTGTTTTACCGCTTGACTGTGAAATGAACTACAAAGTTCATTTTAGGAAATAATTTTCAAAACATTTTCAATTGTCAGTTGCCAGCATAGAATAATACATACATAGATAAACTTATTCTCTCATCTGACGTTTCATTTCACACTCTTCATCGTAGGTTTGTGGAAATGAGAGCAATTAAATTTAAAATTATCTTACACCAGGTGGAGTTACAAAATATGTTCACTTAACTTTTTTCTGTCGGTTTGGTTTAAATATATTTTGCACTTTTTTGTTGACTTCTGTCGTTGGTATACATTTGTATTGTATTTAACACAACTAGTTTGCCACAAAAACACGAAATTCGGTTGTTGTTCCTTTGTTGATCGCTGTATACTATTGCCACTATCTGGTATTATTGAACCCATATTTTCCACCATCCAATGTTTACTTTCCATCGTACCTAGGACGTTTAATTTATTGAGCGAATAAAAGCTTCTATGGTATGTACTATTCTATGGTTGGCAGAGAGGTGTGACAAAAATTACACATTATTGTGTTTAAAACATAGAATAATACATACCATAGAAGCTTTTATTCGCTCAATAAATTAAACGTCATAGGTACGATGGAAAGTAAACATATGGGTTCATATGTTTGGTGGAAAATAGATAGTGGCAATAGTATACAGCGATCAACAAAGGAACAACAACAGAATTTCGTGTTTTTGTGGCAAACTAGTCGTGTTAAATACAATACAAATGTATACCAACTATAAAAGTCAACAAAAAAGCGCGAAATATATTTAAATTTTTCAGTTCTACACCAAAACGACAGGAAACAGTTAAGTGAACATATTTTGTAAAAGGTAATTTTAAATTTAATTGCTCTCATTTCCACAAACCTACGATGAAGAGTGTGAAATGAAACGTCAGATGAGAGAATAAGTTTATCTATGTATGTATTATTCTATGCAACGTCTATGCGTATAGCTTACGAAAAAAACGCCCCTAATTAAACAATAAAGGTGTACACAGGAAAAAATAAATGTATTTTGTACCAAAACGGCAAGAGGGCATAATTAAATGGAGGAAGGGCTTTGGTAAGCTGTGCTATGGAAATGGAGCGGAAAAAAGAAAGGACTTGCTTTTGTGTTAGAAAGATTGAAAAGATAGTAAAATTTGAAATAACGATACCTATTTCTACCAGATCGGATTATAAACACCTGAAATATAAGCTATTATATATTCCAGTGTTTTAGTGTAAACTAGAGATTTGGTGCTAAAATAAATTACTTCTTCTATTTGCCATGGATGCGCAGGTGATTATTTCCGCTTAGCATCTCAGGATGTTCCTTGAAGAAGGCAATATAGCATTTCAGCTGTGCCTTTGCGGTGCCCTCTAATTTCCTAAGTAATAATATATTAATTTTAATTCAATAAAACATAAATATATTAAATACTTAATTTCCTTTTTTGCCGTGCACTTTTGTGCAGAAGTACACAATGTAGACCCGACTACTACGGTTCTATATATACTACCTTCATATACTTCTCAGACCAAGTGGTCGCATTTTCATCGCACACATTGTACACAAGGATAGCATATGGAACATCTTCGCAAGATATTTTCGTATCTCATATACACTCTCTAGCCACAAAGTTTGTGGTGAAATTTACAGTCTAGTACACTACCCTATGAACAATGTGTATGGGAAACAGCACGTGTTTACAGTTCGCAAATTTTCCACAACTAAAAAGACACGAAGCAAATATGGTAAACAAATTGGGCTATGCTAAAATTTATATAAACAATGTACATAGAAGGTTTGCGGAGAAGTAGGCAGTTGGTAACATAACAAAACAAAATAATAATAACGATTGATCAAATCATGGGTGCATACTTTTGCATAGAGAATGTGTATGGATGTGTAGGCAGTCAATTTCTTGACTAACATACAACACACTATATCCATTCCGACGACATTGGGAAAAGTTCTGCTGGGTTGTTATTGTGAGGTGAATTATTTATAACGAAGTGCATTTTTCGTCGTCACCATGTTGCTAGAATAGCAGATACAAACAATGGTGACAAATTTGTAACAATTTTGTGGTTACAATTTCATTGTGACCATATACACAGAATAGGGGAGTTAATAATTATTATTATAATATCTAATATTTATGAACTTGTAATTCCTTTTAAGCTAACAGAGTATGTTTTTGCCAGTTGGTGCGAAAAATGGTGGAGCGCGGTAATTTGCTTATTTGGGAATGAAATATAAAAATTATGAACCTTAGAAATATTTATTATATATTTTAATTATATTGAACAGTAAGGGAATTTTTAAATTACATGGCTGTAAATAGTGTATCTGGCAAATGTCGACCTTCGCTATCCACACACTGCTGCATACGTTTTCTGAAGTTTCCATGAACTCTAACAAGCATGTCGACTGGTATTCTGCAAATTGCAGCCCAAATATCTTTAATTAGGTCTTCCATGGCGTTGGGACGGTTGATATGCACCTTCGACTTCAGGTAACCCAAAAGGAAAAACTCGCATGGGGCTAAGTCTGGTGAGCGTGCCGGTCAGTTCACAGCAGCCCTCAAAGAGATAAGCCGTCCAGGAAACATTTGCGTCAAACAATTCATGGTAACCCTCGCTGTGTGTGCAGTGGCACCATCCTGTTGAAACCATGTATCCTCTAATTGCACTGCCTCAAGAGCCGGCTGAAAAAAACCCTGTATCATAGTCAAGTACCGTTCGGAGTTCACAGTTACGGCAACACGGTTATCCTGGAAAAAGTAAGGGCCAATAATGCCTACACGTGATATGGCGCACCACACAGCGACGCGGTCCGAATGCATAGGTCTCTGGTGAAGTTCTCTGGGGTTCGTTTCACTGCAGTACCGCATATTTTGTTTGTAAACGAAAAGCACGCTGCACTGCAATGATCGAGTGCGCATTTGAACAATATGCTTCAACACAAAATTACCTCTCCTCACGTGTGCAATGCATGATGACAACTGAAAGGCAGACGAATACAAATCTCCCGTCAGCCACTATAAACCACGCACACTCTCCACTCTTTTCGACCAACAGTGCCGCCACAGCCCGCAGGACAAAAAAGCAAATTACCGCGCTCCACCCTGTATATTCTAATGTTGTTTTTAACTATTTTTTTATTATCAAATAATGATCTGAGTAATTCGATTGTTTTTCGTAATCATAATTATCAGTAACCAATTATCGTTACAACCGTAATTATCATTAACCAATAAGCATCCACCAATTTATATCAGCAAGAGGCAGATGAATTACATTAAAGAAATGGTTAGAATTTTAGGTATTGTCAACTACGGCAGTTTCTTGGTTTACGTGTTTCGTGGACGGATCTACCTATTTCTTCAATTGGAAATAAATAATTTCTGAAACAAAATAAAACAATTCCAATAACAAGTGGATTTAAAGTCAGTTTGATATTTATTTTTCTCACTATTTCTTTACCTGAAGAAACATGTAGATGTTAAAATTAACTAAAGCAAAATGCGGATGAGATACCAACGACTATTCTTGTTTAATTTAAAAGGTCTATCAATAAAATTATGTACGGAAATTACAGCATTCAAATAGCCGCCAGCACTCAGCTAGGTCGCGCACATTCGAGGGATCAAATAACACTGGGGAACAAAATGAAGCTTTTTTCGAAAGTACCAAGGTTCTGACAATGGATTCTTGGAGAGGTGATACAAATGGAGAACCATTAAATTGTCTTAAGACATTGATTCCAAAACTTGGCGAAGCAAACACAAAAGAAGGTGTGAATGCTTTAAACTTAAATTTGTTTCCTTGGTTTCATACAAAATAAATTTTAGAAATTGGGTCTTTTCATTACAACGGGTGTTTTTGTTGGCCCGGACATATGTAAACTTATGCAAAACGCTGAATTTGAGCAAATACTCTCACCAAGCTAACATATCGCATAGAGACGTATTATGGAAGTTATTTACAACTTTCTAGGCAAAAATCGGTCCAGTACTGCTCGAATATACCATGCTACAATTTTTTTGGATTATTTTGAGCATCAGTTGGCAATAGAGTTAACGATTTCATCAAACATGTGCACCTATGGATAAACTCTATAAAGGGAAGAGTATATTCATTCTCTTGTAGATGACATAGGCTGGACATTGTTTGATAACGGCATAGAATTACCAAGAGGTAATGTAATAAACAATTTTTTTCTTAGATACCCAAATTTATATTGATCTTTTATTTATAGATATTATATCTACAGTTTTCATTGTTCGGTGACTTATAGTGGAATTTTACGTAGAGTATTTTTCCAGTATACACCAACCCCTTAGAATGCAGTTTTGTGGGACATTATAGCGCCAACTCGGAATAAGTACGAAATAAACCCTTAAATGGATTTTGTAATAAATGATATTATAAGTTGTAGGAATATTATATTCTGGCCCAGGTAAGACAGTGTCGTCAGTACTCGTTCTCAGAATTAGTGCAGTAGCCTCTAAGGTTCCGAAGGTCAGTTAGAGGTTTATGCTTTTATAATTTATTACTGTATTAAATGAAAAGTCGGGGAGCGCTTTATTTTGAACATCTTTATTCGTCTGAGGATGAAATCGAATCACAATGTTAAACAAAAGTGACAGGCTTAGGTGCCTTCAAGTAAAATCATTAAAATAGTCTAGCATCCAATGAGAGTAGGTAAACATTAGAAACATACATATGTAGTTCAAAGTTAAGCAGGACGGTTGATAAGTTACAGCAATTTTAACATAACAATACAACAGAACGAGACAACTACAATTAGAAATGTTCGTTCTATAAACAGAACTTTCAAAATTTCTGCATCAGTGCGTGTAAGTAGGAAAGCAATGTGTAAGTAGCGACAACTAATCACTCTGCACACAATCAATAAATGTCTTCAGTTAGTGACTTGTGTAAATACACACCGCAGTGATTTAACGGGCTAGACGCTGCTGAAGATGATGCTTCACAAACATCGAAACGATCGTCCAGCGAATGTGAGTTCGAATCCCACCCGCGGCATTTACATTTTTTTCACTAACCGGAGAAAACTGATCTCTTATTGCCTTAAAAGAGGAAATTACAACTTTAGACATAACGAGGATCTAAGACAACGAAACTTGAAACATATGGTAGGGCCAAACCAAAACAGAACGAGACAACTACAATTAGAATAGTTCGTTCTATAAATAGAACTTTCAAAATTTCTGCATCAGTGCGTGTAAGTAGGAAAACTATGTGTAAGTAGCGACAACCAATCACTCTGCACACAATCAATAAATGTCTTCAGTTAGTGACTTGTGTAAATACACACCGCAGTGGCTTAACGGGCTAGATGCTGCTGAAGATGATGGTTCACAAACATCGAAACGATCGTCCAGCGAATGTGAGTTCGAATCCCACCCGCGGCATTTACATTTTTTTCACTAACCGGAGAAATCTGATCTCTTATAGCCTTAAAAAAGGAAATTACAACTTTAAATACAAATAATAGTTTATAAAAGTACAATAAAATAAGTAATAATATAGTCGGTGAGTACATCCGCTACAATTTTCACTTTTGACTTATTTATGGCATTCAAGTTCAGTTTTGAGCCTTAGGGCGAGTTTCAGACTCGTCATTTAACATCTCAATTTAAAAGCTCCCAGAAAATTTTCAGATTCAATGACAAACTTGGGGCATTTAAAGTAAATTTTAATGTGTTAATTTTCAACTGTGAAACTGGCCATTTTCAACTGTGAAACTGGCCATTAGTGTTAAGAGATTTATAGTAGAATTTTATGAGGAATATTTTTGTTGTACATTTTAACCCGTTACATCCCTGTGTTAGGGGTGTATTTTACCCATATCTACCGCCCCCTGAGGCGGTAGGGGGTTAAAGTATTCCACAAAAATGTTTCTCGTACATTTTTACGTAAAATTTCTGAACACATCCTACACCAAAAATGTAAGGATAACATGGCTTTATATGTCGATTATAAGAATGTGCAAAGAGGGGAAAATTTCACCCCCCCCCCCCCCCCACTCCTTAAAAAAAAGGATGTATACGTAAACTTTAAAAACGCCGGTACACGTATATTCTGTTTAAGACTTGTTTGCTATACAACACAGTTTCATTTTCTGTGAGTAAAGCTTTCTAATGACTGGGTTAATGTCAGTCACGTTTTTTAATTCATTTTGGGCTCTTATTCAACGTTCCTGCCTTATGGCTAAGACAATTAGAAAAATTACCGTATTTGTGCTGACGAGCAGCCCAGAAAAACAACTATTTGGTACGGCGTATAGACTGGTGGAACCAGCGGACGATATTTCATCAACTGTAAACGGCGCCGTCAATTTGGCCGCCTAGATCATGTGATGGCGCACCTCTATAGTCTTTCCTTTGGGGCTGCGTAAATTCCAAAATAAACTGACTATAATTGAAGACCTTGGAGTTAACTTTCCCTGTATTCTTCGCCAACTAGCTTTCGAAATGTTCGAACACGTCGTTAGAATTTAGAACATCAGAATGAAACATGTTAGCTGCAGTAACGACCCTCGTTCGCTAGAAATAGTCTTTAGCAAGTAAATGGAATATATGATTACACAAACAAATTTGTTGTTCTATGTTTTTATTTTTGCAAAAATAAATAACATATTATACTGTAGTAAATTAATATTTAATATAATGATTTAATTTATACTTTGAATTAAGAATCAAATGAAGCAAATCAAACGAATGAATTTATTATGTAATATACATATGAACATAATAATGTAATTTATTATTAAATTAAATGAAGTGAAGTGAAATGAAATGAAAAACTGTTTTAACGTTCAATTTGCCTCATATTTCGTTAATTTTTTTTACTAATGTGGGTGTTGAATAAAATGAAGTTCAAGTTAATGCCTTATCGTTGGTGTGTATACAACAATGAGAAAAAAATATAGTCACCCGTATCGGGTATAAGAATGGAAATGAATTATCCCCCAAAATGTCCACTTCCCTCTACGTGAAAATTGTAATCGCAAATTTCGCCCAAAGCATTTGTTCCCTTCGAATTTCGAAATTGAAAATTTATTCAAATTGATGCAAATTAGCGGTGGTCAGTTAGAGCACAGAACATGAAGAAGAAGAAGGGAAAAAGGTTTTTTTAGGGTATTATATTTTTTAATACATATATTTTACATACTTTTGTGAAAACTCACAAACATTTAAAAGTAGTGAAACATATTTCAGCTCCTAATTTCTCCTTTCATTTTATGGCTTAATAAAACTAAGAACGAATAAAACCGTCAACCGATTGTATGTTCTTAAACCGCCAACTTTAAAAATTTTGTTTTTTCAAAGTCAGAAAATTGAAAATCATAGCTACAGAATTAGAAGAATTTGTTCATTATTTTCTTAATATTCGCCCACGGATTCCGAAGTTCAGCATGGAAAGGAAAGAAGGCTTACAATACTTCGGAAGTAAATTAAAAGCGTATAGATATTACAAAGATGAATTACAGTTGTAATATTCGAAGCAACGAATGTTGTCCACCTTATTAAAGCGAACATTTGATGTTAAGAGTTGAACGCCATTAAAATTAGCTACAGTTAGGTACATCCCAGGATAATGACAGATTAACAGGGATGTGGTACGAGCTTTTAGATTTTTTTTAATAGCAATCAATCGCCAATATTGGTTTATGTCCCCTGGACTTACTGTTGCAAACAAATTGTAAGTCGCAGTACTTGGAGGCATTTCCATCCTCACACATTTTTCGGATGTCATCGCAAGCAAAACACACAAGAAAACATTTGCAAAAAAACTCTCATTTCTCCATTTCTCTGGAGATGGAAATAAGATTTTTGCAAATGTTTTCTTGTGTATTTTGCTTGCGGTATTTCTCGACCACTTGTGGAAAATTCTCAATTCAGATGAGTTTTTGTTTGCATATAGTTTGATGAATTTTTCAAAGCACCATTCCAAACAAACGCTTATGAAGATCCGTAACTAGATCTGAAACACGGTTTGCCAGAAATCATGAGGATGCATTTGTAAAAAATTGTATCTCCATTTATAGAGATATAAAATGGTTTTGAGCTTGAATAATAAAATCAAAAAGAACAAATAAGAAGGCCGAATAAATAAAAAATCATCCCTGATGAATGTAGAGCACGACGAAACTTCATCAATTGTTATGGCAACAAAAACCATTTCTAATGGGGATCGCTAGTTCTCTTGAGATGGAAAAAAGTTTGTTTCTAATGCTTCTTGTGTGTTTTGCTTGCTACACTGACAGAAAAATTCGGTTGGGACAGCCGAATTAGCCGTGACCGAATTTAAAGGTTGACACAACCTCATTAGAGGTTGACACAACCTCATTACAGGTTGACACAACCTCATTACAGGTTGTTGTAACCTCATTAGAGTTTGTTACAACCGAATTTGCATAGTGTCACAAATTAATTTTTAATGTTTTTTTATTATTAAATGTAGCAATATGTCAAAAACGACTTTTTGCGAAAAATAACTTTTTTATTGTTGAATATGAATCTTTGGGGACTCAGAAACAATATTTATTCCACGAGTTTTTTTTTAAAAATTAGTTGTATTTCAAAATATAACACAGTTTAACCATTTTCGCGGGCTTAAAAATTAAAAAATTAAATTAAAAACAAAAAAAAACTGGAATTTTTTAATTTTTTACAATAAACTGAATGAATATTTCATTCGTACACTGAGAGAAAAAAAATTATTATAATAATAAGTGGTAAAGGTAGATTTACGACTTTTTCATTTAAAATGGCACAAAAACGGCTAAAGATTGTTGGCCAAAATTTTCTATTTCTCGTTTAGAACCTTAAAATCTAAAATTCCACCAAGGCGCTTCACGTCACAAAGCTTAGTTTGGACGTTATGAGTTGAGGAAGGTAAAAAAGCTAAAAATTTTGGATTTTTTCCATTTTTCTTGAAGTTTTTTCAATTTTTTTTCCAAACGAAACATTGTACTGCGAAGCGCCTTGGTAGAATTTAAGATTTTAAGGTTCTAAACGAGAAATAGAAAATTTTGGCCAAAAATCTTTAGCCGTTTTTGTGCCATTTTAAATGAAAAAGTCGTAAATCTACCTTTACCACTTATTATTATAATAATTTTTTTTCTCTCAGTGTACGAATGAAATATTCATCTTAAATGAAAGGCTACTAACCCAGTTTATTGTAAAAAATTAAAAAATTCCAGTTTTTCGGATATTAATAAAATTACAGGAAAAAATTCGTAATCAGTTGAAAAATCAATGACAACAAGAACACCCTATAATTCACATATCATGTAATTGAGGGCCACCCTAATGAGCATTTCAGATAGCCGAATGTATCCCCAAATCAGTACATATAATTTGGTACATATATCTTTAAATTGGAAAAAACACTTTTTTGACATATTGCTAATTAAATGTTGATATATTTTCCTGTACTCATATATTACAAAGCGAGGAAATAAAGTCATTTAAATCATTCTGACCTTGAAGTCCCGGCCATCATTATGATGTAGGTCCTAAACCGACTGACCTTGAAAACTCTTCATATCTGCTTGGATATTTTCTGCAAAATAATAAAGGCATTTTAATACAAATCCAGTAATTACAATATTTTTACTTACCTTTGTTAATAACCACAAAAAACCTTGATATCGCCGGGACAGCAATAATTATACATTCTTTATCTTTCTTTAATATAATATTTGTTTATGGAATTTTAAACGTCAGGTTTAAAATACATAGAATTCGGTTGTACCTACGGAACTAATGAGAAATTCGGTTACAGCAACCGAATTGACGCCAAATTCGGTCGTTGCAACCGACATAAGTCTAACCAAATTCTACCAAATTCTATAGCTACAACCGAATTGATGCCAGCTTCTGTTACTCCAACCGAATTGATGCCACATTCAGTTACTCCAACCGAATTTGGTGCCCATTTCGGTTGTCGTATCCGAATTGATTGTAAATTCGGTTGTTCCAAGCGAAATTTTAGAAAATTTTATTGACAGAACGAATATAATTGAAGATTCGGTTGTCTCAACTGAATCAATTTTGCAACGAGGTTGCTTCAACCGAATTTCAGTTGTGGGAACCAAATTCGGTCGCGACAACCTCAATTCCGTTGTAGCAACCTCAATTCGGTAGGAACAGCCCAATCTACGGTTGCTACAGCCTTTTCTCAATCAATTAGTTCTCTGAGTGTATATTTTTCGACAACTTACATAGTGGAACATTCTCAACTGAGATGACTATTCGTTTGCATTTTGTTTGGTGAATTTTTCAAAAGTAGCATTCCAAACAACAACTGGTGAAGATCTGTGGCTAGTGCCGAAATACCTATACAGTTTGCCAGGAATCATGAGGATGCATTTGCTAAGGTTTTTTCTGTTAAAAACTAAAAACTATGTATATCTCTATTTATAGAGATACAGAATGGTCTTGAGCTTGAATAATAAAATAAAAAAGTATTGTCAATTCATTTATCAATTAGGGTCATTTCAAATTCCTTTAGTCAAAACTCGGAGGGGGTTTAAATATCGGGTGATCAATCTAGAGGTATTTTTTTTCAATAGGGTTTTTTTTCACAGATTACACGTGAGTTGTGTCAAACTTTATTTTTTTTCAGTAACGTTTGCATTTCGTCATGGAAAGACTTACACCGAAACAACGTCATCGGTCCACGTTTTTTCACAAATGATGATGGCCGGAACATAACCGTGATATCGGACTTTTTTCTACCTGAAATTGAAGCCCGTAATTTTGACGACATTTGGTTTCAATGGGACGGTGCCCCTTACTATACAGCTGTTAAAACAATGGATCTATTGAGAGGTCATTTCGATTAGCAGATAATTTCGCGTTTTTAACCGGTGAGTTGGCCGCCTACTTCGTGTGATATCACACCTTTAGACTATTGTCTTTGGGGCTACGTAAAGTCCAAAGTCTATGCTGACAAAGTAGCTACGATTCAGGTTTTGGAAGCCTACATTATGCGTGTCATTAGCGCCATACCGGTCGAAATGCTCGATCGAGTCATTCAAATTTGGACCCTACCTCTCAGAATACACAGAATGGAAAAAAATAAATGGCATAAAATGTCCTTTTGAATGAAAAATAAAGATTCCACTCTTGATTTGAATTTTTGTATTGTTTTTTTTTTTTATTTTGAAAAAATTACCTCTACTTTGATCACTCGATTAAACAATAACACTTTCTCCTAACCTCAAAACACATACATGAGTTTTTAATTAAAAAAAATCTAAAACATTGAATACCCGATATAGCGTCCAATATTTAAATGGTTATAAATTTTCGATCGATATTACAGGGTGGGCCAAATGTCATCATAGGGTTTACAAATTTAATAACTTTTTCGCTTATATATTTTTTTTTCAAATTATAACCTTTTGTGTGGTAATTGTTCAATACAAAAACGATAAGTTGACTTCGCCATTTAATTTTTGAGCGAGAGGAGTGTACGAGCAAACAGTATCTACAGCTGCTACCATAGAGTAATGTCATATAGAGCTGTCATCTTTCCCATCCGACGTTTCATTTCACACTCTTCGTAGTGCTATCGCTTTTATGAAAAGCTCTGCAATTTTAACGTATTTTGGAATTGTTTGTTACCTTTTATTGATAATACATATTTGTGGTGCATTTCTACAATTATTTTAACGCACAAAACATAATGCAGTTGCTGTTTTCGTGTTGGTTGGTTTGCTACAAAAGTAAATCGATAGGGACAGCAAACGACGCCATATTTTTTCCCGCTCTTTTGACATGTCACTACAATAAGTTTTGCCATTTCATCATGGAAAGATATACGAACCAACGAGTCGAAATTACTAAAATTTACTACCGAAATTTGGAGTCAGTGGCCTCAACTTTAAGAGCGCTACGTCCAATTTATGGTCGTCACAATCGTCCTACCAGATCAACAATTGAGCGTCTGGTGGAAAAATTTAAATCCACAGGCACAGTACAAAATGTTCCCGTGCCAGTGAAACAAAGAAGTGACGTAGTATCGAGAATATTGCTGCCGCTGAGGCTTCAGTTCAAGAAAGCCCAAATGTGTCTCTCACACGTCGTTCTCAAGCGTTGAGCATCTCTGTGACGTCGCTGTGGCGAGTTTTGCGAAAAGATCTTGGCCTACATCCTTACAAGATCAAATTGACGCAAGAACTGAAGCCGCTTGACCACCATAAGCGTCGAATGTTCGTGAATTGGGCTGAGCAACAACTTGAAAATGATTCGGATTTTCATCGGAAAATCATCTTCAGCGTTGAGGCTCATTTCTGGCTGAATGGCTTCGTCAATAAGCAAAATATGCGTTATTGGTCAAAAAGCAATCCACACGTAATCCATGAGTCATCATTGCATCCCGAAAAAATTACGGTTTGGGCGGTTTATGGGCCGGCGGCGTCATTGGGCCGTACTTCTTCCGTGATGATCAAGACCGGCACATTACTCTGAATGCGAATCGCTACCGTTCAATGATAACCGAATATTTTTGGCCCCAATTGGATAATATGGACTTGGAGGACATGTGGTTCCAACAGGACGGCGCCACAAGCCACGCCACGATTGCCACAATCTATTTATTGGAAACCAAGTTTGGTGAACGTGTTATCTCACGAAATGGCCCAGTCGATTGGCTGCCTCGGTCGTGCGATTTGACGCCGTTAGATTATTTCCTGTGGGGCTACGTCAAGTCTATGGTCTATGCCAACAAGCCAGCGACGATTGATGAACTTCGTACGAATATCGAACGTGAAATTGCAGCAGTATCGGCCGATTTATGCTTGAAAGCCGTCGAAAATTGGGTTCAGCGTCTGGACTTCTGCTAGCGTGCCCGTGGTGGCCATGCAAAAGAGATCGAGTTCCATACATAATGGCATCGAACGTACTTTCACAGGAATAAAGAATTTCATTGGTATCTAAAACCGGTTTTGTTTTATTTACAAAACTTTTGTAGGGCTCTTATTGAAAAACCTGTTATAAAAGCAATACTTTGCAACATGCAACGTCACACCACACTTCGTAAATTTAATTAATCTATGGCTGCTACAAAGTTGACGTTTTTATACTAAAATTGGTATATATTTTAATAAAAAATATATTATAATGTCATAAATCATTTTTGAAATGTTTTTGTTTCAAGCTTTTTTTAGATTTCCAGCTACGGGACAACCAAAACACAAGTGAGTGGATTTGATATTCATGTTCACATAAGCAGAAGCAGAAGGACGAAAGTGAGTGACTGTCTTTCTTTCGCTCAGGTTTTCTTCCGACATCATGGGACAGGCTGTTAGTGTTTCATCTGTTGGCGCAAGATGACAGATTTTGTGCCGAATGACACGTTACGTTAAAATCACTGGCGAGTTATTTCGTCCAGAAAGTGTTACGAGTACTTCGCGATCTCGAGTATTTCAGCGTTTCATGGCTTGTCGGCTTGAGTTCTGTGTATGTTTCCTTCACAAATATAAAACCAAAGCTGGCAGGGTGACACATTATTACTATTTTATTTAATATAATAAAATAAAAATTTTACATCAAAAATTCGACCGGTGCAGAATTGTGCTATTGGTATTGTGCTATCGGATATAATTAGGGTTTTTGTCCCGGGATTTCCCGGCCGGATATTACCGGGAATTCCCGTAAATTTTCCCGTAAATTTTCGTCACCTTCGGAATGAAAGTAAAAAGTTCTAATTTTGGACCTCTAGTTCTCACGCATGGCAAAACCTTTCGTTTATTATACATATATATGTGAGATGAAAATCACGCAAAAGTCCATCAGTCGAATTATTAAAAAAGTCTTGGAACTTGGAGCTTTCAAACGGCGTGGAGGACATTTGTTGTCTGCAACTTTAAAAAGAAAAGGATAGATAAATCCAAACGTCTTTTATTGAGGTACGCTGATAACGTGCATAGAAAAAATTTAACCGTACAGGAGAAATTTAACAAACAAAATCATAGGGTTTATGCACAATCATCTAAAGAAGCATCCGAGCTCATCAAACGGGTCGAAAAGGGTCATCATCCAGTTGTAGTCATGATTTGGTGAGGTGTCTCTTATGATGGGGTAACTGTCTTGCATTTCTGTGAACAAGGGGTCAAAACATCGGCCAAAGTTTACCAAGAAACCATTTTGGAAGGAGTTGTGAAGCCGCATAACAATTCCCTGTTTCAAAACCAGCCGTGCACTTTCTAGCAAGATTCAGCACCAGCTCTTTATATGCTCTGCAGAATGACCCTCTGGTAGCCATGATCTGGACCCTCAGGACTACAAATTGTGGACCGCTGTAGAGGACATGGTCTGCCGCAAAAGATACCACAACATTGATTCTCTTAAGACAGCTCTGGTCCGTGCTGTAGCAAACTTTCCAATGTATGAGGTACAAGCTGCTTAGGGTGTCCCAAAAAATGTTTATTTTTCGATTTTCATGGTTGCTCAACCTTGATTGGAAAGATGAAAGTAAAGTATTTTTGAGATTTTTTCAGATTTTTCGGAAGAAGTTTAGAGGTCGCACATGTTGAATGTCCCCCAAAAATCGGAATTCCGGACGTGTTTTGAATTTTACTTAAAACTCGGTTAATAACCACGATTTTCTTAGTTTGTAAGTCAACATTTTTAAAGCAAAACGTTCAAACTTTTATTGTATTTGCATAAACCACCAGTTTTGGCAATGATTCTGCTCAATAAGGTACAACGTATTTTTTGCGTAAATTTTGGATAAATTTTGTTAGTAACGCTTTATACCTCTAAAACTTCTACGCAAATTTAAAAATTCAGTCATGCATTCTAAAAGACGGATAAATTCCAAGCAATTTTGTAGCAAAAAATTTTTAATTTGCTGTTACTGTTCCAGAAATATACCAATTTAAAGCCATTTACACATTGAGTGAACCTAAACATATTATCAACTGTTTGCCATTTGATTTTGCTTTAAATTTCTATGAAAATTTAAAACACTAATGTGCACTTTAATAGACAGATAAATGCCAAGCAATTTTGAAGAAAAAATTTGGAATTTTCAGTTACTGTTCCAGAGTTATGCCATTTTAAAACTCTTTACCGTTGGGTGAAACTAATAATACTATAAACTATTTGCCAATTTTTCATCGGATTTTCTTAAACAATTTATTCATGAAAAATCTACATGTGCTAAGTAACGACAAAGAGTTACACGCAGAAAAAAACCGCACCAGCAACATATTGCAGGAAACATATTATTGTTTGCAGGCAATGGTTCCTGCAATATGTTGCCGGGGCCATTTTATGCTACGTGTAATTCTTTATCGTTACTTAGCGCATTTAGATTTTTTCAATAATACAATGTTTAAAGCAAATCCGATGCAAATATAACAAACAGTTTATAATATTATTAGGTTCATATAATACGTAAAGAGATTTAAAGTGGCATAACTCTGGAACGGTAACTGCAAATTCCAAATTTGTTTTCCAAAATTGCTTGGAATTTACCCATCTTTTAAAGTGCATCATTAGTATTTTAAGTATTCATAGAAATTTAAAGCAAATCCGATGCAAAAATAGCAAACAGATTATAATATTATTAGTTTCATACAACGGGTAAAAGGCTTTAAAATGATACAACTCTGTAACAGTAACCTTAAATTAAATTTTTTTAAAAAAATTGCTAGGAATTTATGCGTCTTTTAAAGTCCATCTTTAGTTTTTAAATTTTCATAGGAATTTTAAAAGATATTAAGCGTTATTTACAAAATGTACCCAAAATTTACGAAACAATTTAATATGTGGTACCTAATGGAGGAAAATCATTGCCAAAACTGGTGGTTTGTGCATATACAATACAACTTTGGACGTTTAGCTTCAAAAATGTTGTCTTACAAACTAAGAAAATCGTGGTTATTGACCAAGTTATATATAAAAGTAAAAAAACTCACGGAATGCCTGATTTTTGGGGGAAATTCGACTTGAGCGACCTCTAAACCACTTCCGAAAAATCTGAAAAAATTCTCAAAAATACTTTACCCTATAAGCTTTCAAATAAAAAAATAAATGGTTTCCCATCAAATAAAGCTTTTAGTGCAGCTATTGATGAGTGGCCAATGCGACTTAAGGCGTGCGTGAAGGCCAAGAGCGAACATTTGGAATGAAACTTAGCGTTTTGTATACAATACATATCAATAAATATAATAAAATAAATTGGTCCAAAAACCTTCATTCGGTTTTTATTTGGAGCCCAAAATATAGCTACCAGCATTTATGTCCCTACTAAATATATTTATATATCAGTACCTCGGAGGTAAACTACACTATGTCGTTTCCGTGAACTTTTCAGTAGAGCAGTTTTAATGTTGTCGGACAATGATGCAAAGCACCAATGTATTATTGCGTCCGTTAAGACAGAAGAACCGAATGTTCATAGTTCAAATGCGAAAAAACAAAAAACAAAAACCCTAGTTTACAGGTTTTTTGTCAATGACCACTGCTCTACTGAAAAGTTAACGAAAACGACATAGTGTAGTTTACCACCGAGGTACTGATATGTAGTTTAGCTTTTTGGCGCAGAAATTATTTTGTTTCGATCAAGAATAAATAATCTGTTGACCGCGCCATCTAATTATAAATGAAGTGTTTGCACCACCTTGTATCAGCATTCCCAGCGGCGGAATTTGCGAGTCCTTCCACGAATAAGGCATGCGGAATCATTCTTTGGTAATGCCTACTTTAATAATGCCTGCGAAATGCATGATTTTATAAAGCTTCCACAGGCCTATTAAAAGAATGCCAGAAGACGCTGTTGTTCATGAAACCCCGTCTTTCCACATGTTCGCAATTCGTCGTTGGAAAACAATAACATCCGATAGCCCAGTAGATAAAGCGTCCGATTGTAAGGTCTAAGGTCGTGTGTTCGATTCTTGTGGCTGCAGAATTTAAAAAAAATCATTTATAAGAATTACAATTGGTTAAAGTATAAATCTGAAATATGAATCTAATTTCCATATATATTTTTTATTTTTAGGTAAGTCCTTCTAAAACTACTCTTTTTCAGGCCTTCATAAGGCCTTCTAGTAGAGAGGGATGGAAGGCCTTGCCTCCCAATCTCACGCAATGTTAAAAAGAAAGGAGGAGGTAATGTGTAGAGAAGGCCTGCCGTAGTTTAAAGAAGGCCTGTTTGGTCATGATTTCAGGCCTTCCAGGTCATGATTTCCGCCGCTGGGTTTGTACATTTGTACTTATAGTGTAACATTTGAAATATTTATAAAATGTATTTATTTAATTTAAATTCGTCTAATGGAAGTATACATTCCTTACAGACTACTTCTTAATACTAAATTAATTCTAACATCTTTTAAATTCACTAAAATTTAAAGAAAAATCATAGTAAAATAGGTTCATTCATGAAATAGTTCGTTCTACGGCAGGGTATATGGAAGAATTCAAATTGGCGCAATCTTCTCGAATGTACATTAAAGGATATTAGATTCATTAAATAAGGACTATCAATGATACCACAAATGATTTTGTAAATAAACATAATAGATTGAAGACTTATTCGCTTGCATAACAGTGGGAGGTGAATCAATCTACAGCGTGATTCATACGTTGGTATCGGCTGATCAAAATGTAATGAAATCAAAGCAAATTTAATGAATATCTTCTGTATTCTTTCAACTCTGTTAATTTGCTTTGATGTGAAGGGTTCCACACAATTTGTGCATATTCTAGTTTAGATCTAACGAAACTAGTGTATAAAATTGTACGTACATATGGATCTACAAATTCTATGCTATGACGTTTAATAAAGGCAATAACTGTGCATATTCTAGTTTAGATCTAACGAAACTAGTGTATAAAATTGTACGTACATATGGATCTACAAATTCTATGCTATGACGTTTAATAAAGGCAAGAACTGAGTACGCATGAGGAATTATATAATCGATATGAGCATTGAAATTTCGCTTGGAGTCGAATATTACTCCAAGATCCAATACTTCAAATACTTGCTTAATAAGCAAGTATTAAAGCAGTCCTTTAAAATCGGATGGCCGTCGGTGGTGCAATGGTTAGTGTGCGCGGCTCTTGTACATGAGATCCTGGGTTCGAACCCTGCTCTGACCACCTTAAAAGAAAAATTTCTTTCGGCGGCGGTCACCTCGCATAGTAACGGCGACACTATCGAGTCTATAGCCATGAAAAAGCTTCTCAAAATACTGTTCGGAATCGGTGTCAAACTGTAGGTCCCAACCAGTGAGTGAAAACTGGAAAGCGCACAGCTCAGTGATTGTGAGAAGTTCTCCCTTGTCCCTTCATGGGATGTAATGGGAAGCCATTTTTTTTTTTTTTTTATCGGACTGTGTAACCTTCCATAACATACATAAAAACATTTCCCTGGATTTAAAAAGAGACAATTCATCTCACACCACCGGGTAATTGAAAAAATATCAATTTGTAATAATGCAGCAACAAACTTATTAGAAATACATTTAAAAAGCTTAGTGGTATCCGCATACAGTAAACACTGAGAAAAAGATATACAAGAGAAAATATATTTAATAAATAAATTAAACAACAAAGGACCTAAAACACTGCCCTGTGGTATACCAGATGTACATATGTATATTCAATATTTACTATTTAAATATTCTAATAAGAAATAAATTTTCAAACGATTCTGTAAATGCGCTTTGTGCATTAAAACATTTTTATAAGGAGCTTGAGACAACTAAATAGGTTTCAAAAACCTAAGATTAATATTCTGTCGTAATAATTTTTTGAAATATATTAACTTAACCTTTGTACATACATATGTATGTATATATTATATTTATCTTTTAATACATGTACTAATGCATATACAAAAGTAGTATTTTAAATAAAACCTTTAAAATATTTATATTTGTTTTTCTTTCAATTCTGTTCCGAGATCCCGGGAAATCAAAAAATGAATCCCGTTTTCCCGAAGTAACAAATTTCCCGGGACAAAACCGTAGATATAATAGGAAAACATACGAATGGCATGAATCCAAATATCGATACAAAATATGCATGAACATTATTACGTAAATAAAACTTTACTACTAAAATGATATAAATAAACATTTTTCCATTAGACCCCTTGGAGATTGGAGAAACTTGTAACAACCAGTGAGCTATGCGCTTTTTAGTTTTAAAATCAAACGAAAACGTAACTTGTAATTGTTCGTAGATGTCTTTATATCAGCCACATTCGTCCTTTCCTCACAACAAACAGGGCGACATTCGATTGGGATTTGTTTCCTTTGCTTTACTCAACCTATCAACCTTTTTCTGTCAGAGGTTTAAATTGAAATCACGTGCTTAACCAAATAGACAAGTAAATATTTGCGTTGAAATGTCAACGTATTCCAAAAATATAATGAATAAACTTTGAATATAACAATGCAAAGCATTTATCCAAACATTCTCTTTGCGGATAAAAAATACTCTTAAGTTGTTCTCTCCTATGCGCAATAAGAGCTTAATTTATTCAATAAAGAAAATACCCCCACGTGGCGTACAAGTGATATTTGTATTATGCTGCATAGTTGTCAGACGCACCAACGAACAATAAGTTATCCATTGATATGGGTGGTAACAATGCCAGTGTGGACTGACCTTCAAATTGTATGAATTACTTATGCAGCAACACCCTTTAGAATAATTTACTATTTCTCTAACCGATGTCATTTGCAATGAAAATTTCAGGTTCAATGATGCTGTCATAAAATCGAATTGAAACACGTGTACAAGTAACAATATTGTTCTATTGATGTGCAGTAACGTGAATTGAAATTTGTATTACCTTTGACTGACATGGATGGTTTAGTACACTGGAGAGAAGGAATGAATAGTGGCAGATGGTGGAAAACCCTAAAGATCTTTATTTTTCTGGTGGTTTAAATTTAATTACTTTTATTTAAGCATATATCAATGGAAATGTAACTATATCTTTAGGATCTATAAGTTTAAATTGTAATCATATCGATTGATCTGTTATATCCTATTTTCTGATGGAACTATACCATTTCCAGCTTCAGTTAACTAGTTAGCCTACATACATATATAACACATTTAAAAACTTTATAACAAATACATTTTGGACTTTGCAACGAAGTTCCTTATCGCACATTGCGTGATGGAGGCTAAATGAAGAAAATTAAACAACTTTTTTTAACACAATTATGCCACAGCCCAGCATTATCAACTATATTGGATAGTTTTGCTTTGGTTTGTGTCCAGACTAACATATCGAGAGCTTATATTCAATACCAGCTATACGCAAAAACACAATTTTTCAGGAGAAGGAAAAAACAGTTTATTTTCCGAACTCTCGAAGATTGAATCTTTAAATAATTTTTGTATGCAGTACCCGCTAATAATATTTAACAAAAATACTAGAAGAAAATTTAGTTCAATCTTCGAGAGTTCGGAAAATAAACTGTTTTTTCCTTTTCCTGAAAAATTGTGTTTTTGCGTATAGCTGGTATTGAATATAAGCTCTCGATATGCTGGGCAATTTCTTGTATAATGGGAAGTTTTCTTGGTGAAGCCCGTAACCAATATTTAGTATATATTGTAGTTTTGAACCCAATAAAAAGTAAATTTAGAAAAGCCAAAGAGAAAGAAGTTAAAAAAAATTTGTGAAAAAAGTGCCTTTTCTTAACAAAAGAAAATTTTCTCAAAAAAATACCTATTCATAAACAAAGTACCTTTTCTCAAAAAAAAATACCTTTTCTTAATGAAGTACCTTTGCTTAAAAAAGTACATTTTCCTACAAAACGTACCTTTTCTTAAAAGAGTACATTTTTTTAAATAAGTACCTTTTCTTAAAAAGGTACATTTTCTTGCAACAAATTGCCTTTTCTAAAAGTATTTCCTTTTTCTTAAAAAGGTAAATTTTCTTACAACAAATTGCTTTTCTTAAAAAACTACCGTTTCTTTAAAGTGTCTTTTTTGTGAAACAAAATAACTTTTCTTGAGATAAGATAAAAAAATTTTAAAAAAATTCCTATTTTTTAAAAAACCCCCATTTCTTCAAAAAAATACCTTCTCTTAAAAAAATACATTTACTTACAAAAGTTCCTTTTCTTAAAACTCAATTTTCTTTTCCTGAGATAAGTAGTCTTTCTGAAAATAAGTACATCTTCTTAAAAAACTAGCCTTTTTCTAAAAATAGTACCACTACTTAAAAGTACCTGTTCTTAAAAAAAGTACTTCTTTGTTCAAAAATGCATGCTCTTATGGCGTTTTCTTACAAAAAGTACTTCATCTTAAAAATAGCACATTTTCTTAAAAAAAACATTAGCTTTTAATGAAAGAAGTACCTCTCTCTAAAAAAGGACCTATTCGGGAAAATATAATACATATTCTTACAAAAAGGACCTAAAAATATACTTTTTTAAAAAAAATACATTCTATAAAAAAAACTTTTCTTAAAAAAAAGTTGATCAATTTACAAAAAGTATATTTTTATTCGTTTAAATTTTTTGATCTTTTAGTTGCTATGTTTTCAATAATTGTCCGGTTCAAGATCAATAACTATTAAAAAGTACTTTTTCTATGAAAAACTACATTTTAATAGAAATATTAAAAAAAGAAAGATTGTGAAATTGATCATTATGGTGGATGGTTGGGAATATAGCTATTTTAATGCCCTCCCAGGCATATCATCAGCTCCCTTCTCCACAAGTATTTAGGTATATCATCACAGATTATAGGGATAAACAAATATAAAGTAAGCGAGACTTGTCTAATACCATTTTCAAATTTACGGCGTTTCAGCTGAAACGCCGGCGTTTCGCTCTCTTTCGATGATTTCAGCGAAACACACTTTAATTGACACTTATTTCCATACAATAAAAACTCAAACATTATGCTCTTTTTACTGTAGTTTGTTTGAAATCACAGTAAAAATGAGAGAGAGCACAGTGTTGTACTCCAATAGTAGTTAAAAAAAGGAGTAAAATGAAAAAATTTCCATTGCTGGTTCAAAGCACATGTCAGAAAAATGAGGGAAAACAAATCTGTTTGTTTACATTTCTAGTTTGCTTTGTGGTGGTAAGTACTTATTGCAATGTGATTTATGTATGTATGTATCAATCTTATTATCAATGAATGTATCATATGTATGTATCAATGTTATTATCAATGTATGTATCATATGTATGTATCAATGTTATTTTATATTTCTTTATTCACAAATGTGCGTTTGTGTTGTTTACAGTCAATACAGAAAACACAAAACAGAAATGAGAAATGTCACATGAAACCACAGTAGTTTAAAAAACCATAATGTGAACACCATGATTTCAAAATGATTTCAAGAGAACGAAACGCCGGCGTTTCAGCTGAAACGCGGTAAATGTGAATAAGCTATTAACTCCTACTTGTGCAAAAACATCCGCAACAATACTTTGCCATAACCATCAATATTCACAACATTTCTTTCCTATGTATGCTTTCATCGAAAGCCATTGCATAGATGTTGTTGTTTCAAAAAAGAAACTCCGATTGCCATGAGATTGGCGTTTAGAGTGTACCGTCTTCAAATTTATATTCGTTTACATTATTCGATCTTTTCGTTGTTATGTTTTCAATAATTGTCCGGTTCAAGATCAATAACTATAAAAAACTATTAATCCACCATAATGATCAATTTCACAATCTTTCTCTTATTAATATTTCTATTAAAATGTACTTTTTCATAGAAAAAGTACTTTTTAATAGTTATTGATCTTGAACCGGACAATTATTGAAAACATAAAAGTATTTCTTAAAGACCCATTTAAAGTATCGTATTTTTCAACGGGCGCCTTAGGCGTATTGGAACTAACTAGTGCAAGGAACTTCGTTCCAACCGGGTGTCCCCTGACACCTCATGTAATTTTTTGATAAGAGCATTTACATTTAAAGAAAGGAAAGAACATGTTCTTATGAGATTTGTTAAGTGAATTTCTTTAAGCTCGTGAGTAACCTAAATATCAAGGTTTTTACAGTACAAGTCCATGCCGTTACAAATGGGTTTCAATTGTCGTGTCCAACATCTTGAGCTTGTCTATAACTTCCCAACCAGAAGCGTGTTGGTCAGATAAAATAACGGCTTTTATTTCATTCTCATTAACCTCATTTGGCCTACCGCTCCTGGGCCCATTTTTGATAGTGAAACTTCCAGAACGAAATTTATTGAACCAGCTTTGGCATACAAACGACACACGTCAAAATAAAGGAGCAAAATATGACGAAAATTCTAATTTTAGCCACACATATTCACAACACGATTTAAATGAATTCTCACCACTGAAAATATTGTGACATATCACAAATTTATGCATGAAATATCAGGTCTGTAACTGTATAACGATGAATTAAGTCGGCTGATCAAAATCATTTCACGATCTATATGAGCAAACTGAAGTTACTTTCTTACCAACCCAATATACTTTCCACTTCAACTTAAAATTTATTTTTCTGTAAAAATTTGCTGTAATAATTTCCACTTTCAATACAACTTTTTTTCTTTTGTGTAAAGTTTTATTGGAAAAATGAAGAGCGAAAAATATCAGTTGTACTTTTGTTTCAAATGATATTTGCATTTGAAATAATATTTATCATTTGATATGAAATGAAAATTCTAAAAGTTTAATAAATGTCATATATTTTTTGGTTTTCTGGGTGCAAACAATCCCATTATTGCTTTCAACGAAACCTAAAAAAATTACCCAGTACATTAAAAAATTCTCAACACTTGTGCTTCATCTATTATTTTCCTTTACTTAGTTTTTGTACAATATTTATGTGACCAGTAGTGCGATTCAGTAAGCTGCTTTAACGATAATCGAATCGTTAAGTTCACTTAACGATACAATTAACGATTTTGGTATTCTGCAGGCAGTTTGATAACAATAATCGCTATCGCTAAAACAGCTGTTGAATTTAGCGACTCGACTATCGCAAAATTAACGACAGCTGGTTTTGTGTTGTTAAGTTCAACAAAACAAACCAATTTTTCCTTCTTTTACAATTGGGGTTGTTTTTGTTTGAAATATTGTAATTTTTTAATTACTGTTCGTTTAAAAATGGCTTTCGAATACTTAGGATATGTTTTGTCACAGAAAACAGTTACTCCGGCGAGGCGCAGCTCCGTTTCCCACTTGGATTTGAAATCATTCTAAAAAATATATTATGCACAAATAACGAATATATATATAAATACTGACATCGTTAAAACGTTTATAAACTAACACATTCAATCTTATAACAGAAATTTGTTTGTTTTTTTCGAATCCTCTTTATGCTTTTCGTATATCTTGACATTTACATGGACAGAGCTGCCACTTAATATCAATTTCAGTAAACACAAAAGGTCAGCTGTTTACTATCGTTAAGTATGAGTTAGTGAATCACCCAATCGTTACTGCCAGCGACAAACATCGTTAACTAACATAGGGATCATCGGTTCGCTAAAAGTTGGTGAATCGCACAACAGCTCTACGGAAAGGTACCAAAACTCTAAAACATTAGTGTTTTTTTGTTGTTTGGGTGGAAACATAAGGTGCCTGTAGCGTGTCGGAAATATAGTATACTTGTGTCGAAACACATTGTGTTTGTTATTCAATAATACATGTTTGAGATACAAGGACTAATGGGTTATAATATATGTATTTGTAGCCCAAATCTGATTTTGTTTGTTGAAAACTGCTGCATGGTTCCTGCAATATGTAGCTGGGGCCGTTATTTTTCAGCGTGTTTGGTCGGGAAAATGAATCGTTATTTTTTGAACTAAACTTATAGAATGAGACAAACCGCAGACTCTTAACTTCATATATTTTGCTTCAAGTTATCTTTGAAGTTTGAAAGAAATTATACAAATTGCGAAAATTGAAATTATATATAAAAAAAGAAAATTGATTGATATATAAAAAAAATTTTAATTATTTTTTTTTAGTTGTCTATGTTTAGACATTTTCTTCTCTGGCCTTGATGTTGCATTTGGGGTTTCAACGGTTTGCTTTTTGGTTTTTTTTAATACAACTTCTGGTTCTTCGCTGACATCCGAACCTTGGTCTTTGTCGTATTCCCTGAAGTATTTTTTCTCCACTGCTTTAAATTGTTCTGCTAAACCCATTTTACACGACTAACACGAACACAAACTGAAATAGCAACAAATAAAAGGCATTTTAACTTTTTTCGCGCTCAGAAATTACATTTGTAGGGGAATTTCAATCGAATAAACTACGAATATATAATAATATATTCTATGCAAATTTATTTTGTGCTATAAAGTACTTTGTCATAGAAATTGATCTTGAGCCGTGAAAATTATTAAAGAACATCCATCACATCTTAAAGATCGAATTATTAAACTAAAATGGAAGTAATACGCAGACGGTACCCCGTAGGCCAATCTCATGGCAATCATTATTTATTTTTTTGACTCAACAACGACTATGCAATTGCATTCGAAGAAAGCCTGCATGGCAAAGAATTGTTGTGAATATTTGCTCACAATTAGGTGTTTAGACAATTCTGGCTTATTTGAGATTTGTTTATCCCTATAATGTGTTATGATATGCATATATTCCTAAGTACTTGTGGAAAGGGAGCCCAACCATCCACCGTAATAATCAATTTCATTTTATACATTTTTTTTGTTTTTGTTTAATAATAACGGGTTTTTCAATAAGAGCGCTACAAAAGATATTTTAAATAAAACAAAACCAGTTTTAGATACCAATGAAATTCTTTATTCCTGTGAAAGTACGTTCGATGCCATTATGTATGGAACTCGATTTCTTTGGCATGGCCACCACGGGCACGCTTGCAGAAGTCCAGACGCTGAACCCAATTTTCCTCGGTTTTCAAGCATAAATCGGCCAATACTGCTGCAATTTCACGTTCGATGTTCGTACAAAGTTCATCAATCGTCGCTGGCTTGTTGGCATAGACCATAGACTTGACGTAGTCCCACAGGAAATAATCTAACGGCGTCAAATCGCACGACCGAGGCGGCCAATCGACTGGGCCATTTCGTGAGATAACACGTTCACCAAACTTGGTTTCCAATAAATTTATTGTGGCATTCGATGTGTGGCTTGTGGCGCCGACCTGTTGGAACCACATGTCCTCCAAGTCCATATTATCCAATTGGGGCCAAAAATATTCGGTTATCATTGCACTGTAGCGATTCGCATTCACAGTAATGTGCCGGTCTTGATCATCACGGAAGAAGTACGGCCCAACGACGCCGCCGGCCCATAAACCGCACCAAACCGTAATTTTTTCGGGTTGCAATGATGACTCATGGATTACGTGTGGATTGCTGTCTGGCCAATAACGCATATTTTGCTTATTTACGAAGCCATTCAGCCAAAAATGAGCCTCATCGCTGATTGTTGAGGCCTCTTAAAGTTGAGGCCACTGACTCCAAATTTCGGTAGTAAATTTTAATAATTTCGACTCGTTGTTGTCTCGTATATCTTTCCATGATGAAATGGCAAACCTTACTGAAGAGAAATGTGAAAAGAACGGGAAAAAATATGGCGTCGTTTGCTGTCCCTATCGATTTACTTTTGTAGCGTCTCTGTTGAAAAACCCTTTATATTCTATGAAAATGTATTTTTTGGTATAAAACTTGATCTTGAACCGGAAAAATATTAGAGAACAAAATATTTATAGTAAAAATAAAACTAAACATAGGAGAAATTTGCTGAGAGGTACAGCTGTTAACAGCTGTTTTCTCGAAAAGTTGTTTGCAGACCATAGGTACCTTTCCGTGGAACAGGTCACATATTTTGGGAAACCAATGTATAAGTAGAATGTATTTTTTTTTTTTATATTTTAAATGGATTTAGACGCAGTTCCTTAGTTGCCGTAGAACCATACATCATAATGTGATGTGTGTTTTTTTGTTCTTGTACTTTTTAATTTTACTTGAATTGAATTTGACCGGAGCCAAGTTCGCAACAAAATGTCTGTTGCTACCCTCAATTGCAACAACAGCTACTGCTAATACCACGATATTTTTATCATGCGTAGTTCCTTTTGGCAGTTATAATCGATCTGAATTAGTGTATTCAAAACCTAAACCGGTTAACCGAATTCCGGCCGGTTAACCGTATGTCGGTTTTATAAAAATTGGTATTTTCGAAGAACCGGTTTCACCGGTTATTTCAATTCAATTAATTGGTTTTTTCGGTTTTTACACGACTGATATAAAACACAGAATTACAAACCTAAAGCATTTTTCATAACTCACTATGGTTACTGACCTCATCAGACAGACACAAACGACTTTGCCAACGAATTATTTTACCGACAATTTGTTGAAATAACTTGTCCAAGGGCAATAGAAGTCATATATGCCAACTCCGATTTAGATATAAGTTCCGGAACTAATTAAAACGCATAAAAATAGAATTCACGCTCCAAAAAGAAGTACAAAACGTTCAAAGGAATATTTATAATGATTTTGCTTAATTGGGTAGGTCAAATATGTATGAGAAGAGGTCGGTTGAATAAAATAAATAAAAAAAAAATAAGGGGTGGGTCATGTAAAATTTGGAATTTGAAACCCCCTTTATATCGAAGCAGATGACCAATTTTACATTAGAAATTTACCAAAATGGGTCGCTTTATGCTCGACAAAAAAAAGCTGGGAAATATTAAAAACTTTCTTCCAACGTTCGGAGTCTTCAACTCAAACTGTAAAAACTCTACGAAATAAATTCAATACAAATAGAGTGCCATCAACGCAGTTTGTGGATAAATTGGTGCAGCGAGTTCGTCAATTTGTATCCTTTGTGGGCACACCAACTCGTGTACGTGCTCGCCCGTTGCGTTCAGTTGCAAATATTGCCGCTGTACCTGAAAGCGTGTTCGCACTTCTTTTTGTAGAATTTTGAGCGTTTTTGGGAAAAATTATCTTTTCCAATGATGCTCATTTTTACCTCGGATTCAAAATTGTCACTTTTGGGGCTCGGAAAATTCACACGTCGTCGAGAACAAGCCGATACTTCCACAAGGAGTGACTAAGTCAAGTCAATTGGTCGTCTCACAGCTGCGATTTGAACCCGTTAGACTATTATCTCTGAAGCGCCGTGAAATATAAGTGTTATGCAAATACGAAATAAAGGTCCAGCCAATCGAAAATGTACTGAAAAATTGAATAGATAGAATGGGGTACTGTAAAGCAAGACATGGAAGCCCTTTAAAGGAAGTTGTCTTCGTTCGTAAATTCTAATAATGAGCCTTACCATTAAATTCATAATTTTGAAAAAATTTCTATCAGTATTTTTTTTTTAAGCGAAATCAAATTTAAAATTTTACATGGCCCACCCTTTAGTTTCCCATTACACTATAAGGAGACATAAACTTAAACGCTCTGATTGGGATCTGCAGTTTTGCAGCGGTTCAGAACGGTAATTCGACAAGCATTTTCATAGCATATAGCCATGATAGTCGATCTCAAAATTCAAAGAGGCGAATTAAAAATAAACGATGTCTATAAAACGCAGTTTTCCATTCTGTCATAACCGGTTTCTACACCTCGGTTTAACCGAAAACCGGTTTCGCCAAAATCGGAATATTCGAAGAATCCGAAAACGGACATTCTTGAAAACCCGGTTTTTCGAATACACTAATCAGAATATCAAACTTAACCTTTAAAACTATTTAGGGATTTTGTCCGCGATGGTTTAATATTCCTCTTTTTTTTTGGGTCTCGTTCTCACCTTCCCATTGTGGCCATATTGGCTATTAGTTTCTCTATCGATAAATTTGCTTCGACTATAGCAGTCATTAGTTGTTCCTCTCCTAATGACTGATGCTGTCGGCTGCAACTAGTGTGTTTACCGGGGTCGTAGCAATCGAAAATATAGTGTGTGTATATGATTTTATTTAATTTTTTTCTGATAGGTTTTGAGGCAAAGTCAACGCACTTTGGAAAAAAAAAACAAGATAGCAACTACAAGTCCTGGATTTATCAAATATTCTGTAAAATATTCATTGAGTGTACGAACACAATAGGAGCTTTAACGTAGTGATTGAAAATTGTTACATGTATTCTTATGGAAGAAGAACAAGAGCTGGCGTTTGACGTCGCTTCTGGCGTAGACGACAAAAATTAGAATTCTTTTTATTCCCCTGGCGTCAAGAGGGCGTATTGATGCTAAGTACATAAATTATTATATAAGTACATAAATTATTATATAAGTACATAAATTATTATGTGTTGTAAAACGTTTTTATATTTTTCTGACAATTAAAATTAATTTATTTCAAATTTCTTAAAGAAATGTGAATAGGAATTATAAATTCATATTCTATAGCGTAAAAAAGGACAGTCGATTCTTCCGGCCTGTAGAAAATAATAATTTAAGAATATATCCTGAAATTGGTTTGTGTGTGTGTGTGTGTTACTGATCAAAAATTAAAAACTTAACAAGGGTGACAAATTTTGACGCCAAGTGATTGTGTTTATCGACAATGTATCTTGAATTGAGGCCGCCAACCTTATCGCCCAGATTGTGGTTATACACGAAAGAAAAATGGTTTTCTTGTTGCAAGATAATTAATATTTTTAAGGATTATTTCACTGAGAAAACACCAATTGGTACCCAAGTATAAGAATGGGTTTCGTGAGGAAAACAATCCGGTTGATTATTAGCCTTCTTCAATTTAAATCGTAGTTGATCGTCGCACCGCAGTTTTGACATATTTGTGTAAAATGTGCATATGTATATGCACAATATGCCAACAAAAAGTGCAGCATTTTAATATGTTTATTCATTAAAGTTATTTGTGCAAAATTCAGACCTAAATTAATACCAGACCTAAAGCTAAGAACATGTATTGACGACATAAGTTCCTGATTTTGACACAGGTGTAAGATTGACTGGCTAAAGTCTTAAGGTGTTACAAATGACTTAACAAACTTACCTTACCACCACACATTGACATAGGCTTTACATATACCAGAGAACAGAGTGCAAAAGAAAACACTTTATGATGACTTCCTACACTGAACGGAAAAGCATCGTTACACGGATGAAAATGTTCATCACCCCAACAACTTTTGTCATCGGAAGTGAGCTAACGTAACGTTTCATTCCCGCTATGAAAATGTGTTCATCAACTTCAAATTGTTCGTTACTGTTGTGAAAGTATGGTTGTTGTTGCAATGAATTGCTTCACTATTGTAATGAATTCGTTTCATTGCTGCAATGAATTTGTTTCATTGTTGCAATGAATAGGTATCGTTCTTGCAAGGAATTTGCTTCATTGCTGCAATGAGAATGTTCATTGCTGCTATGAATTTGTTTCATTGGATATGTTTCATTACTACAATGATTTTGTTTCATTGCTGCAATGAATGCTTCGAAGTGTGTTTGAAATTATTGATTGGCAATTGTACACAAATATACTGTTAGTATTACATTGCAGGTGTTTTGATAAAAAAAAATTTGAATTGTTGTTTCCGAAAATCTATTAGTTTAGTTACATTCCATGTTGAAACACTCGTCTGGAGAAGATTCTGGTAGTCGATGGGATGAGTGTCATTGTGGCCGTCATATTCAGGTACTGCAATTAAAAATATATACGGGGAATTTATTGTTAAGATTTCTATTTAAAATATGTACATAATCAATGTTTGTACTTGCCATGAACATAAGCTCTACTCCCTTATGCTCTACTCATTTAACATCATTGTTTTGTTAAATCATGCAATTGTTGTTGTGTTGAGGGTTTTGGTATTAAATTGTAGCGCCAAATCTCCCCGTCCTTAGGCAGTGATCGCTCTGTATGCATTTTCTTCAACTGCTATTTTATTTATTTTAACCAAATTCGTTAAAATTTCGTTTGGATTCATTTGATTGTACCTTGAATTTTTATTTTTTATGTTCGTCGTACTTGCAACACTTTGTTTCTTTGACTTTTTCCTTTTCATTGATTTCGACTGCCCGCACAAATGTATGTATGTCTCGTTTTTTCTGAATCCAAATACCAATCCAACGAAACAGGCGCGACCGAATTATGATTAAAACACAAAAACATGAACATTTTGTTGCGACTTGTACCACACACACAACAGTTCAGTTACATATTTCGGGGTAGTTTTTCTGTTATGGATGCGTCACAGTCTTTGCTGTCGTGTTGCTCCTTGCATTCTGTTTATTTATCTATGTATTTGATTTATAGATTCGCAAGTTACACAAACGATCACAACAAACATAAGTATAAATTTAGTTTTCACAATAAAAGATTATTACTAAGTATAACTAATTGTCTGTTTTAACAAATTTATTTAAATTATTCTGGCGGAGAAATATTTCTACCAGTTTCGATTGTTGCAATGGAACTTGTTTAAGATGTGTACGTGACCCACCACTCACGGTCACCATTTTCTCTTCCTTGCTTCTTTTTTACTCTCGCTCATTTTTTCGACTGTTTCTCTCTCTATACCATCACAAACATTAGGTTCGTTACAATAACGAAATTGTTTCGTTAACTAAAAATGTTGACAAACCTCATAAATAAATAAATATAAACAATAAAAAGTAAGAGATAAACCAAATATCAGTAGTTTACTTCTTTTAATTTTTAAGCAATTTTTCTACAAAATTCAAATTACATAAAATTGTCGCAGGAAGCTACGAAATGAAAAATTGGCAAAGAAATCATATATGAAATTTTTCGTTGCAGCGACTACAAAAATGTCGGATATACGACACTTTTCACTATAGCAACGTAAAAACATCGACGAAAATATTTCATCCATGCGACGAAGCGTCCTTCTTTCAGTGTATGTAACCAAAACACTCAATGAAACCTTCGTAAGTTTTGTCCTAACACTGACATCACATATCAGCGCCCACTTACTTATGAGCGCTTAGTATGAAATTGAGTTAAGTGTGACACAAAGATCGCCACATTCGACGGTACCACCAGCATCAACATGAGTGTAATTATACCGATATTCCTCGCAATGTCATCCCAGTGACTTTGACTTATTTCATTTAATGTCAGAACTTCACATGGTAAATACCTTCCAAAATGCACATAAGTCGCTTCTCATTGTGAACATATACTCTTACATTGCAGAGCTTCGTTGAGTACATAATTGTGTTAAAGTTCATCATGGTTGCACGACTTACATGACGATACGTGGCGATAACTACGACCAAAGAGCAACTTTTACATTTGACATTTTGTTGTAGCCCCATAATGTGTATGTAAAAGGGTCATTTGTCATTGGAAGTGTTGTGCATTGTAAGATTACACGTAAAATGTCACCCACAATGGTTGCACAAGTAATGTACGTTTTACGACCTTTGTGCAGAATAAGTAATGTGGCAAAACCACAATAACATGAAGCTCACGAACCCCAAAGACCTAATTTCAAACTTCACAGAGAGCATTTTTTACATTGAGGCTAAGTGGAAAATTTGTATGTCAGGGCAACTACAATTGCAAAATAGAGTGGTCACAATTAAAGTAAAGATGATGATCAATTAAAGTAAATTATTCAAACATTTTTAAGGTTGGCGTAAAAATTAAGGAATTTTACTTTATGCGTAAGGTATTTTAACGTACTTGTGTTTTGATTGATAAATTCTATACACCGAACATTCTCCCATGTCGTCTGTTGTAGCTGTTTCTATAAATAACCTGACGGGAAACAAAATAATAATTGTACATACTAAACGGTGACCCAGCAAACGTTGTTTTGTCAAAAAGCCACTTGCGTAAAATCTAATTTTCTTTTATTTTAAAAATGTCGCTACTGACATAATAATGGTTTCCACGACTGTTGTCGGGCAAGTGGCGAACGATAAGAAATTTTAAAAATACAACGCGCTGAAAAATCTGTCGTTTTTTGTAGTTTGGATGCAAATATATACGTCTGTTTGGAGCCTGTCCCAACTATAATATACTTGTGTGCAAAAATATTGTGTTTGCTATTCAATATTACATGTTTGAGATACATGTTATAATATATGTGTTTGCGACCCAAATATGAATGTGTTTGTGATACAAATACAGCCATGTTTGTTGCACTGTTTATGGTCTCTCGAGAGCAAGAGAATAAAAGAAGGGCAACGGGTGTATATCTTGTAAGTGTGTTTCTGTCCTTGTGCAGTATTCTCTCAGTCAATGATTCATAAATATTCCCGAGTGTGCGTGTAAATTGCAGTTGAAGTGTTTCTTATTTTGCCTGATGTATTGGGTTTTAGTTTCATGTATTCAGTCGTCAATAGTTCATCGGACAGAGGATAGCAAAAGCGCTTAATCAGTGAAAACAATGACGTAAGATACAATAACGAAAGGAGAAGCAAAAGAGCTGCACATTCTGATTTCATGAAAAAAAGGAATAATACATTCAATGTAAAAAGTGCTGTCTTAAATCTTTTAATTTTTGTATTAAATATTTATAAATGTGGATTTAAGTTGATAAAATTAATTATAATAAATAAAATATATATATTGAATTTAAAGAATAATTTATTCTAAGTATTATTATGTTTGGGAAGAAGAACGCATATTTGTCCACGTAAAAGTATACATGTTTGCCAATAAACAAGCTACTGCTTCCACTAAAATACAAGTGTGTTTGGGACTTGCAAACTTATGAATGTTTAAAGTGTGTTCCCAACATATACATGGTTCCTGCAGAATATGTTTGGGAGAATATGTTACAGAGGCTGTTTTTTTCAGCGTGCGGCATCGTGAGGTGCTATTAACAAACAATTTGATTGATTGCATCTAATTGCCACATATTTTCTTAAATTCAATTGGGGACTTTAATCAAAATATTCGATCGTTCTAGGAAGGTACACGATCTTACCTCTAGCGTGTATTTCAACACAAGTCAAACAACCCACTTTGAAAATCGTCTACTGTACACTGATATATGGTCAATTAAGACATTTTAATACAAAATCCATAATTACAATATTTTAATATGCGTTTCCTGATAAACAAAAAAATCTTGTTAATACCATGATAGTAACAACTCTATGTTATTGGAATGCCTTATGAAGGGTTTTCCAATTTAAAGTGATATGATTTCTTTAAAAAAAACCCACTAATTGTTAAGGAAATTTAAATGTTTTTTATTTAATGTGAAGTACAATCGATACAATTAAGTTCTTACTAAAGCGTCTTTCAAATGACCTCCACGTCCTCTTTTGCAGGAACAAATTCGATTAACCCAATTTTCGAGCACTCTTTCCACTAAATCAAGTCATATGTAATGAATACCACATTCAATACTTACTTGTAAAGCTTGAAGAGAGTCTGGTTTATAGCTAAAGACCAATGACTTCAAATAACCCCACAATAAATAGTCTAATCGTGTTAAATCACAACTTCTTGCAGGTAATTCAATGTCACAATTTCTGGAAATAATCGAATCGCCAAACTTTTCTCGCATTAATTGGGTTGTTGCACGTGCTGTGTGGCACGTAGCCCCGTCTTGTTGGAACTAGATGTTGCCAAGATCAACTTCTTCCAATTTTCGACAGGAGATTCCACCAGACCAAAAACCACACCAAACTGTCAATTTAGGTGAATGTAATGGTTGTTCATGAATAATTTGTGGATTTTCTTCGCACCAGCATGGACAGTTTTGTTTATTTACTGCACCACTCAGATGAAAGTGAGCCTCATCGGAGAAGATGATTTTCTTAAAAAAATCGTTATCATTTTGAAGTTGTTCCGAGACAAAATCAGCAAATTCATGACGTTTACTGTAGTTCAATGGCTTCAGTTCTTGCGTGATAACAATTTTCTACGGATGCAAGCAAGCCCAAATCCTTTCACAAAATTCGCCAGGTTGTTGTTTGAGACAGTCCAAATTGTTGACAATGTCAGGGAATCGATAAATTGCGGTCTGCACCAACACTTGTCTGAACGGCAGCAGTATTTTCATTACTTCGAGCGGTTCTTTGTCCTATTGGCACTTGAACATTATGTAAAGAAAATGTACGCTCGTAATTTGCAACAATTCGACGAATAGCGAGCGCAGGTGGACGATTATTACAACCATAAAAGAACGAGAGAACGATTATTTTGATAAAAAATTTGTAAACGTTGTTCTTGCGTATATCTCTCCATGATGAAATTGTAAACATTACTGCACATATTGAAAACAAAAAATAACAGGTCATGACATACTATAAATGGTTGAAACGTCATTTAGAAATCATATCACTCAAATTGCAGAACCCTTGTAATAAATGCTTGAATATATAGTATTAGGTTGTGGTAAGCGAATTCAAAATAAAGTCGGTGGTACCAACAGGTGTCATGAAAACCCGATAGTAGCAACCTAATTTTTCATACAGACGGGTTTTGGTAGAAAATTAATTCCAAATTCGATCGTTGCAACCGACCTAAAGCCAAATTCAAACCATCTTCGATTGCTGCAACCGAATTGATGCCAAGTCCGCTTGCTGCCACTGCAGTGACGTTACTTTCGGTTGCTGCAACCAAGTAAGTACCAAATTTGGTTTCTCCTACCGAAGTGGTAACAAATGTGGATGTGGCAATTTAACTGACTCCAAATTCGGATGTTGCAACCGAAATTATACAAAATTTAATTGATAGTACGAATATAATCGGAAATTCAGTGATCCCAAACGTACCAATTATGATTGAACATAGTTTCAGTTTCAATTGAAATAAATTCAGTTGTGGGGACTAAAACTCAATTTGATTGTGTCGACTGCTGACTTTACGGTTGCTGTAACCTCCTTTCAAATAACACTGTGGATCACAAAAAAAATAACAAGCTATGACAATGGATTCTGTTAGTATGGGTAAAAAAAAAAAAAAATACACAGCGAAATAAATATAAAGGCAACAAGATTTTTTGTTTTTTTCCAAATGTTGAGATGAATTTTCAAGTTGTTATTTTACATTGAATTAGCCCTTTCAAAATAAAATACTTTTCACCAAAAATACTTTGAATATAAGTTCTTCAAGGTGAATCAACAAAAATAAACTAATTACTAGTGCGAAATATTTAGAAAGGCAAAAAACGTTTATTTAAATATTTTAACAAGTTTCGTAAGACGTATGATCTCCATTAACGCTTATAACTTCTACTAAGCGTCTTAGCATTTAGTTTATCAACGAAGAAATATGCGCAGGATCAGTTATCTCCAACTTTCTTGAATTGCTACTCTTCGATGCTTCACATTCTTCAACTGGCGCCCGGGGTGGTAAACGTGGGTAGGTAAAATGGACTAGAGCTTCTCTATCGGATAAAGATCAGAACTAAGTGCAGTCCAGTCAAGAGTTGCTATTATTTCTGGACTCCAGAAACTTTGTAATTTTCTTAGACCGATGTACTGCTGCGTTGCCCTGCTGGATGATAAATTCTGGGACACAAATTTCCTCTCCAGAACTAACTAAGACGACATCCAATAGTCGAATATAATACAGGGAGTCTAGCTCTATTTTTTTCTTTAACTCCTACCTGCCCAACCGTAAGGGACCCACCGCAAAAATTTCGCCGCCGACGCATAATTTTGAAAAAAGCTCTGGAACGTAAATATTTGTTCGATCCATCAGGTTCATCCAAATTTAATTTTTTCAATCGGCAAATATCACTCCTCAGCCAAAATTTGTATATTTCAGCGAATTTAAATCTGGATAATTCATGTCTTGGTTTGAGACCAAGTTTTGCATACTTTTCCCATATCACAGTTCCAAGTCGCGTTTCATTATTTGTTGAACACGAACCAAGCTCAATTCGCCATAATTTCCTTACCACCGAAGTTTTCTGTAACAGCAACCCCTTTGATCTCTCTTTTGGAGCTTTTTCTGCTGAGCGGTGTCCTTCCTGGTCGTTTTGTGTTTCTATATTGACCATCCTATTTTATAAAATAGTCAATGACACAGCCACATCTTTTCAATCGCCTCGGAATTTCCCGATTGGAGAGCCCTTCATCATGATAATCTTAAAATTTTCCCCTTTCTTCATTACTTAGCTACTTTCCACCAGGTATTCTATATAAATTGATTTTTTTTAATTTGACCTAAGTTAATTTTAAAACAATAAAATAACAACCGGAGAAAACTCACTTCTGTTTAATTTCGTATTTACTACTGTTCGAATACGGGTTCTTCTCCATGTTGCCTTTATATATATTTCGCACCAGAAACAGAAAAAACAACGTCACTTTTCATTTAACTTGTAAAAGACATCGGATGGTTACATTCTATAACGTAATATACCTAATGCCTCATAGAGGCGTTCTATAAAAAATATATACGAGTTTATATTGCCTTTATAATTATTTCGCTGGGTGTATATGAAAGTTTACGGCTGAGTTTTTTTTGACGTAGAATACGTCTTACCTTACGGTATGAGGAGTCATGTCAGGTTTTTATTGTTGTAATCTTTATTTCATTGAATTTGAGGAAACGGCTAGATGAATTTTTTTAAAATTTTTTTTATAGGTAAATGAAGATGTTATCTTTCGTTTGATATACATTTCATATTGGTTGATATATTTCTAGTATTTTAATTTCTCAAATGAAAATTGTTTAAACACATACACTCAAACATATGTGTGGTGTTTGGTTGAGTGTTTTTGGTTGCTCAACATTGCTTAGGAACATGTATCTAGTAAAAAGTGAAACGAACAGCAAGCTAATGTTGCTTGGCAACATGTATCTAGTAAAAAGTGAAACAAACGGTAAGCTAACGTAATAAAGCTTTTTTGCGAAAGCTTCAATAAAGCTGTTGTAACATTAATTTTGAATTGTAAAGCGTAAAGCTTTTACACAACGCTCGAATGCTAATGTGAAGACTCGATAAGGTAAACCTTTTTTAATATTAGGGCGGCCCTCTCAACATTCGCAGAACTTATTTCAATAAAAATATTAATTAAAATACATAAATTAAATTAAGTTTAAAAAAATTGAACATAATATTTTTTTTTAACGGACTTGAATCAAATGCCGTTGGTAAATATAAAAATGACAGCAGACAGTTGTCTGAGGCCTTCGGCCACGGACTGTCCCTGCAGGCTGTGTCAGAGACACGGCCATTAAGTTTAACGTAGAATACGCCATCCGATAAGACAGAAAACATATATAACAATAAATGATAAATAATATAAGCAAATGAATTTATTGTTATATATGTTTTCTGTCTTATCGGATGGCGTATTCTACGTTAAACTTAATGGCCGTGTCTCTGACACAGCCTACAGGGACAGTCCGTGGCCGAAGGCCTCGGACAACTGTCTGCTGTATTTTTTTTTTTAATGTTTTTCCCTTTGCACATTCTTATGATGAATCGTGATAGGAAACTATATTATCCTTACATTTTAGGTATATGATGTGGCCGTCGGTGGCGCAGTGGTAGTGTGTGCGCCTCTCATACCTCGCATAGTGACGGCGACACTATCGAGTATTTAGCCATGAAAAAGCTTCTCAAAATACCGTTCGGAACCGGTGTAAAACTGTAGGTCCCAATCTGGAAAGCGCACAGCTCAGTGATTGTGAGAAGCTCTCCCCTGTCCCTACATGGGCTGTAATGGGAAACCATTTATTTATTTTATGTATTCAGCAAGTTGAGGTAAAAATTTGCGAGAACCAATTTTGTGGAACACACACTAGATAAAGGTAAAACAAAACACCCAACCTATGATATTTACCTTATTAGTATGAGGCATAAAGTAAATGACAATCCTAGAACATTTTTTAGTTTTGTGAATTCTAAGAGAAGGACGGGAATCCAAATTATTTGAAGTTTAAGTTCTTCAGATGAGACTGATGCATCAAGACACATAACACATTGAGTGATTCATTAATATCTGAATATCCGTTTAATATACAGACTGTTAATATAATTCCGAATATATCATTGACTTATGCCGAAGTTGTGAGGCGTTTAAAATCTCTGAAATCATCATTTTCTTCTGGCCCCGATGGTATTCCTGCTCCTGTTCTGCTTGGTTATTTATTGTGCTGAGGTTATTTATATTCCGTTGACGAATATCCTTAATTCTTCCCTGTCTTTTGGCAACTTCCATGATTTGTGGAAGGTCATTTATATTATTCCTCTTCATAAAAGTGGTAGATGGTCCGAGGCGAAAAACCATAGAGGTATTGCAAAACTAATTGCAATTCCGAGACTTTTCGAGAAAATTGTTACTAGTAGACTTGTGCACTCAATTGGTGGAATAGTGTCGGAATATCAACATGGCTTTGTTAATGGAAGTTCAACAGTCACGAATCTTCCTGAATTTACAACGTGAGTCTGCTTTCTCTCGGAAACCTCAAACTGATGAAATTTATACCGATTTCAGTTAAGCGTTTGATGTGGTCAACCACAGTCTTCTGACACTCGACCGCGATCTGGTGTCCATTGTTGAATGGGGTCGAATGAATAGAGTAGATTTTAACGCAGGTAAGACCCAGTGCTGTTTATTGTCGCATACGCGGATTGCGGACTCTGGTGTGTCATCATTGTCTAGGGACGGTGTGGATATTGAGGAAGCAATCAGACGATCTTGATGTTCCTGGCATAAAAATACAATCTGATTTTTAGTGTATTTGAAGTGTCGAAAGAAGCATTCAAGTGTCTGGGCTTTTTAAGGCGGTGCAAGAAATAGTTCACTCCATCTAGCCTTTACATTGGATCCGAACGGTCTTTTGAGAAGCTTTTTCATTGCTAAGTACTCGATAGTGTCACCATCACTTAGCGAGGTAGCCGTCGTCGAACGAAATGTAAGGTGGTCAGAGCAGGGATCGAATCCACTTTCTCATGCACAAGAAACGCGCACACTAGCCATTGCACCGGACACAACAAGTGGAAGCATTGTTCTGCCAGAGGACTTTACAAGACTTTATAAATGCTGTGATGCAAATAATATGTCATTGAATTTGTGCAAGTGTCTGCATATATCGATCTCTCGTATAGCCTCAAGCGAAACTCTATACTTCATTCGCAACTATAAGTTAGAGGAGGTGACAAGGTTTAAGGATTTCGGAGTAATTTTTTATGAAACCCTGCGATTCAATCTTCATATTGATTCGTATATATGTAGTTAAGACAATGTCGTTATTAGGCTTTATAACAAAATGGTATAAAGAGTTCGACGATTCATATTTGGCTAAACGTTTGTATACTTCTTTAGTTAGAGCTGTTCTTGAGTATGGGGATGTTGTATGATTTATCTGCTTTAACTGCGATCTTAGATCTATTAAATTATTACAACCTAAGACCCTAAGTGCAAAAAGAAGGAACTTTGTCTGAACTCATTAAATTGTCTCAAGATCGCAGTTAAAAAAAAAAATAAATGGTTTCCCATTACATCCCATGAAGGGACTGGTTAGAACTTCTCACAATCACTGAGCTGTGCGTTTTCCAGTTTTCACTCACTGATTGGGACCTACAGTTTTACACCGATTCCGAACGGTAATTTGAGAAGCTTTTTCATGGCTAGATACTCGATAGTGTCGCCGTCACTATGCGAGGTGACCGCCGCCGAAAGAAAATTTGAAGGTGGTCAGAGCCGGGTTCGAACCCAGGATCTCATGTACAAGAGCCGCGCACACTAACCATTGCACCACCGACGGCCACGTAACACCGACGGCAAAGAAGTAACAAGATATTTTAAACCCTTACAAATGTCAGAATCCGAAACCATAAAGGGATAACATATTTTGGATTAACTCAACAGGTAAAGCCGTTCATAAAGAATGCTGATATCTGTCGTCTTCGTTTTGGCATAATTAACTATTTCGTAAAGATTTGAAGTTTGTGTCGAAAAACTTTTATCTGTCAATTCAGTATTCGTGACCATAAGAACGCGTTGAAAAAATCCAATATTCAAACCAATCAGAACCACACAGCAACCATATCAATAAAAACAAAGATTCTTTTACTTAAGCTAAGGTCTGAGTGAAATTGAGTGTTATAAATGTTGTGTTAAATTTGGAACATTTTTATTATATGGACACATAACAGGCGCCCCCAGAATCCCACATCCTCTTAGACACAATATCATGAATCTCTTATACGAAAGATTGTGCACATCGCAATTAATTCTGCCTTGGTATGCTCTATATTGGTCGACCGTCCGCCTGTGTGTAAATGGAAAGATTGGGTAAAGATATGAGCCAAACTTTCTTACTCTTACACATATCCTACACACACATACGAAAAGCATAAACACCCCCGCAGGAGACGTAGCTAACGAATTTTTAAACATTTCTCTAACTACCTATTTCCCTATTTCATTAACTACCCGACAGACTACCAGCAATGATTTACACTGACGAATTTAACATGGGGATGTCATTGACGGTAGTCAGTGGCTACACTCTGCACTACCATGAACCATGCAGATCGCTAGTTACATGAAATTGACGAAATATCGACATAAATCACAATCTTATTAAACTCCTTGGAATTTAGTTCGGATGTCAGTTTTTAATTTAATTTATATTTTAATAAAATCGGTTGATTTACAAAAACAATGGTGTGCAAGTAAATATTAAGGCCTTAATTTAATCATTTACGCATTTTTTATACTTTATTTAATATTTGTACGCTGAAAAATCTGTAACTTTATTTAAATATACTATACTTCTGTTCAAACACATTGTGTTTGGTATTCAGTATTACATGTTGGAGACTCAATGAGTAATTGGTTATATTATATGTTTTTGTGACCCAAATGTGGCTTTGTTTGTTGACAACTCCTGAAAACAAAAACGTGAAAGACACAAACAAATAATCACTTTATGAAAACCCTTTAGAAACCCGGAAAAATTGATTATTTTTGAGCGCTCCGTTTCCGAAATATAGACATTATGGCGTTTTACCGATTATTTATTCGAAAAATTTTAGTTCTAGCGATTCGTTTGGTTACAGGCAAAAAAAAATATTATTTTTGCTATTGGACCGTTTCCTGGTTATGGGCATTTTTTATTTTAGTTATTTTCTTATTTTGGCGATTTTAATACGAATGGGACCATTTTATGGAAATCTCTTTAAAAAAGCCGTTTCCCGTAACATCCCATGAAGGGGTTGGGGAGAGCTTTTCACAACCATTGCGCTTTCAAATTTTTCACGCACTGATTGGGACCTACAGTTTTACACCGGTTTCGAACGGTATTGTGAGAAGCTTTTGCATGGCTACCTACTCGATAGAGCCGCCATTACTAAGCGAGGTGGCCTTCGTCGAAAGAAAGTATAAGGTTGTCAGAGCAGGGATCGAACCCACGTTCTCATGCATAAGAGCCGCTCACACTAGCCATTGCACCACCGACGGCCAATCCCTTAGAAATCCGCAAAAATATTTTTCTGATTCGACGCTCCGTTTCCGACATATAGACATTTTATGTATGGGTACCCTGGGGATTGGATACCCACGAAATACGAACCCTGGTTACAAATAATAATAATTTTGTTGTTATTTAACTATAAAATACACAATTTTAATAAAAAAAATTGTTGAGTTTTTTTTTCTATATGGCATATTCTAATGGTTGTGGGATCAACAAATGGTTGTGGTTAACAAATCTGTGCCGAAAAGGAAAAACGACTTATGTGCATTTCCAACTTTTTTAGGTAAGCATCTTTGGGAGGTACTTTCTATGAGAAGGTCTGACATTTAATTAGATATGTAGACATTATCGGGTATATGACTACCTGATACATAAGTCAAATTAAACAAAAACTGGATCTGGAGGTTATTGAGACTCCAGTGGTTTTTGTAGTGCACTTAGTCATTATTGTCCTAAGTGCACTTACGACGTTTTTCCTTTTTGACACAGAAATATAATATTCACCACTACAGGATAATATGATTGCTAGAACTAAAAACTCGATTGACAGATAACATTCATTTCTTGGTGCTGTGGCTTCAACTAAATATTTCAGTTCTTGCAACCAAAACAGAATTATAAATCAATTGATATGCACAACATTTGGTGATACAGAACACAATTATTGGTAATCACAACTGAATAATGTGATAGTCCAAGGAACCGCCAAATTTTAGTTGGTTTCAGTATAGTTGTAACAACGAATCTCTTCTCTGTGTGTAATACCAAATTTCTGGTTTATTTTACGGGAGCTACCGCGTAGGCTGACACGGTACCAAAATGAGAGTGACAAAATCGCTCATTTTCAATTTGAAAGTGGAGTTTGACTAAGTAGAGGTTAGTACAAAATTTAATTCGGTCGTTGATGTTGTAAGGTAGTTATTGTGTCAAACATTGTGGTCACCTTAATTTTTGAATGGGAGGTGTCGGAAAGGGCGTGTAAAATTCTCCAATTTTCTCTTGTACACTCCCTTTTTAGAATATTTTTCAATACTTAAGTTGGAGAGATTAATATATGTTTGGAAAAATAAGGTTAATCAGTTTCCGACCAATGATTGTGAGAAATAGAAAGGAATATATTTACCGGACAAATAAAACATAAAACTTCGGACAGGCAGGGAGAAAGTATTAGAACTTACTGTGATTTGTGGGGGTGTAAGTGGAGGGAAATCAAAATATATTGGTCATTGCGAGACTTTAAATTACAATAATAACGTCTTCACTGACATCAGGTAAGGCATTTTAGTTGAAATAGATCAGGTCGTCCATAACACAGTGCAACACGAAAAAATATACGGACACCACTACGTGATAAAAGACCAAAAAAAAAAGACCTGTATCTCCCAGTTTTGACCAAAGTCATGCCCTTTTTTAAGGGCCCCCAAAGATTTGGGGCCTGGGTGTCATTTTTGCCAAAAAGTCATCATTTTGTCAAGCTCATATCTTGCAAACCGTTCGGAATTTTGATTTACTCTCTGGGGGAAAGTTGTAGCTCTTGTCGTAAAGAATTGTGAACATACATATAAAATCAAAAAACTTCATCACAAGGTCAAAATCGCAAAAAACTTGAGATACTTTGCTATCTCGCCGACCGCAGCAGCACAGGCAAAGCAGTAACCTCAGCACACGCAACAAGGAACGCAGCACACAATATAAAAGCGACACGACGATCACATCGCTGCATTACACAACGCGACGTTACGAAGTTATAGAGAAAGTGTCACAGCATAATTCGCACACAACATTGGCAACTGACAATTTCAATATGTAGTGTGAAAATATTGATTTATTTTGCTACGTTTGGGGTAATCAAATCAGAAAAAAAAAGTTCTACAAGATTTCAAAAGGAAAATAATCTTTTAAGTAGTGATTTCAAGAGAGCATATAAGTTGTTCTTCGACGAAGTAGACTTGATCGGTGAAAATTACACACCTAATACAGTGTGTCGCCAATGTTATAACAATCTCATGGCATGGTTGAGTGGAGCAAACATAGTATGAATTATTGTAAGCCGGTAAACTGGATTATGACTTATGAAGATCCATTTGATACCGATTATGAGCCCCAACAGGGAAGAGATGGACCACAACTAATAACACAAAAGGAAATGGATTTCATTGCGGCTATATTGGGATTATCGCAGCGACTTGGAATATTTTTTCAGCGTTTTTAAAGCAACGAAAACTCTCACATGCTAATGTTAACTCTACGGCGTACCGCAAACGGCAAGCTGAATTCAGAGCCTCTACACTCTATATGATGACAATTCGTTCGCTTACTGCAACGATATAAAGGCTTTGGTGGTAAAAATGGGAATGAACTACATCGCTAGTGATTGGAGATTATTTATTGATGGTTCTGTTTCAAGCTTGAAAGCAGTGTCGTTGCATGTGTCGAACCTAAAACCTTCCATTCCGCTAACAATGGGTATTAACATGAAAGAAAGCCATGAAACATTGAAAGATATAATAGTCGTGTTTTGGTTACAAGCAAGCGATTATCGCTTGTTAAGTTGCAACGAAAACGGTTATTTAGCGAAAAGTCATATTATTCAAAAATAAGGTAAAGGGTTAAATATGGTAAAAGATGCAAAAAATAAAAATTATAAACTTAGCGAAAATGATTCGTGTCGCTAAGTCTTCGCTAAGTCTCCGGTAAGTGCTTCATACAAAATAAGCGATTATATAAGCAAGCGGTGTACGCATAATGGAAAAAATCCAATACTACAAAAATAAATGGAAGATTTGCTGTGATTTGAACGTCATCTACATTTACATAATCTACATCTACAAAATTCCTTTGTTTTCTTTGTAATTGGGATTCGCGCTCACCTCTGAATCAATAACAATGCAATTCATGGAGACCAAGAAGAAGTGTGCAGGAACAAACGAAACAACATAAACTGAAGAATGCACCTTTAATTGACAATACTCAAGGCATCTTGCTGCAACCGCTCCACATAAAATTTGGAATTGTTAACAAATTCATAGAAGTGGCCGTTGTAAATTGTCCAAACGCATTCGACTATTTGGAAAGCGTTTTCCCAAAGCCAAGGCTGATCTAGTAGAGGTTAACGCATTAGAACAGCTGATTAAGCTTTCTTAACCCTCTAACCGGCGAGCCTGCCTTTAGACGGGGTATATAAATACGTTAATATGCAGCTCTATTTCTGTTTTTTCTGTTCTAACGGGAAATATCAGCAGAGAAACAAACAATTCTCTTGTTGAGAACAATAGCAGCAAGCATTTCTGATTTGATTGCAAACTGTTGAGTGCTAAAGTCATTTTTTTCACAAAGTGTGTAAATTAATTATTTGTGTATCAAGTGGAATTTTGAAAAAAGTATAAAATCCTATTAATTCATAATTTGCGAGTAAAAAAATTATTTTCATACAGGTAAATATATATTCTATCGTGTTCTATGTTTTTAATATGAAGGTTTTACCAAAACTTAGCTTTTAGCCGGTGAAAATTGGACACCGTCTAAAGGCGGACCTGCCGGTTACAAGGAACTTTTGCATACACATTGCTCTAGTTCCTAGTGTTTTTTCGTTTCATTTTTCTGTAACCATTGTTCGGTTTTAAACATTGTAGGAACGAATTAACCATTTGAAAATGTTTTCACAGAGAAAAAGTTCTAATTTTTCAAAATTAAGTGATGAGGAAATTGAAGCACTCATGGCTGAATCAGTGGACCATCAAAAACTGGGAAAACAAAAACAAAGAGAGCAAGATCTCCTCTACCAGAAGTTGAAGCTGGAGAAGTGCAGTAGTGTCCAATGCGGGGGGGTTTAGAGGAAATGTAAAAGATATTTCTTCCCAAAACCCAGAGTTCAAAAACATTTTATGGAAAAAAAATCCTTGAACTTGAAAAAAACGATGTAGTTTTTCAAGGAGACAAGGAATTGCCGCAACAATTCAAAGAATTAACCACACCATTCCGTTGCTTTACTTATTTTTTCAACGATGACTTGCTCAATGAAATTGTGTTTCAGGGCAATCTATATGCAAAACAGCAAGATGTTTACACAAATTTTATTCTAACGACGTGTGATTTAAAAAAATATATCGGAATTTTGATTTATATGTCTGTGTACCGGTATCCCAATGTTGAGAGTTACCGGTCCAAACATTCCTTCGAGCCAGTTAGAAACGCAATGACTTCGAAACAGTTTTTTTTAATCAGAAAATATCTGCACTTTAATGATACCACGAAAATGAAAAAACCACAGGAAGCAGGATATGATGAGCTGCATAAAATTCGTCCAATTGTTGACAGACTCAATAAGCAATTTGATGCTGTGCCAAAAACACCTCGGATATGCATTGATGAACAAATGTGTTCAACAAAAATGTTGACAAAATTTCGGCAATATATGCCCGCAAGGCCCCACAAATATGGCATGAAACTATTTGTCCTTTGTGACTCGCATGACTTTTCGTACAAATTTGAAGTATACAAAGGAGCTGGCGATAATGAAGTATTACCCAACACCCCTGAATTAGGAGCAACAGCCAATGTGGTCATAAGACTGTCAAACACAATCCCAGATTTCAAAAATCATATCCTGTACTTCGTTAATTTTAATACCTCTGCCACTTCTGTTTATTTACGGAGCAGAGGAATTTATACATTAGGAACCGTCCGATGTAACAGGATACCCAACTGCAAGGTGACAAAGGAAGTGGAATTAAAAGATAAAGAACGTGGACACTCAGAAGAGTTTGTTGGCGGTGCCTTTGGGGTAGACATTGTTTACTTGATCGCGATCACATCAGAATGAAAACAAAGAAATGGACTTTGCGTTTATTTTATCACCTAATTGATATGGCGTTAGTGAATTCATACCTCCTTTTCCAGCGTATTCATGGTATTGACTCTAAAGATGTTACTCATAAAAAATTGCCAGATTTTCGTATTGAGGTGGCTGATGTACTCTGTCGTTATGAGAACGCTAACGCCAAAAGAGCTGTTGGTAGACCTCAGAGCCAAAGCCCAAAAATACAAAACCCAAAGAAATCGTATGGTCCACCAGATGACATTCGTTTTGATGGAGTTGGACATATGCCTGATATTTTGGACCGAAGTGGTAAAAAAGTATGCAAACTACAGGGATGTAAGTCCGAAACACAAATGTATTGTACTAAATGTAAATTAAATCTATGCTTATCAAACAATAAAAAATGTTTCCAAATTTATCACACAAAACAATAAAAAAACTGAATAAAATTTCAAGTAAAATCATTCCTTAATTAAAATGTTTTATTACGTTACCAGGCAGGTCCGCCTTTTGGCGGTCAACATATTTTCTCACCTGGAAGGTAAGGTTTAAATTTTTTTCATCTTTTAACAATACCGTATGTTTTATTTATCCAAAAACAATCAATAAATAATTTTTTTTAATCGAAAAAAAATTGGCCGGTTAGAGGGTTAAGAGTCTATCTGTCAAATACAGTGTATTTTGTTATTGTACTAGTTTGTTTACTTTGTTTGGTCATATGTATTTGTGTTGAGTTTGACATTTAGAGTCATAGAACAAAAACAAAATCCCTGTTGTTGGTGCCCACAACAACAACAAATCCTACAGCGCTAACCTCTACTAGATCAGCCTTGCCCAAAGCGTAGCGATGACTAAATTAAAACAGGTATTGTAGTAAATTTAAAACGAATTTTTGTTCACCTCATTGTACTATTTACACTACAGTGGTGGCCAAAACAAATGCAACCAAAATGCATTTTCTACGAAATATTACGTAAAAATTTTCTGAAAATAAAATTAGCAATTTTTTGTTTTAAATTGTATACTTTATTGCTTAAAAATAAGGAAAAGTGATCTACTCCATAGATATTTAGAAAAATGTATGAAAAAACATAAAAATACACATTCATTCTTATATTTCAGTGGCCAACACATATGCAACTAATAAAATCAAGCGCAGTTCAAAGCAAATGAATTGAATATTTTCTAGCAAATCCTTGTTGTTCATTACAGCCTGACATATTCGAGGAATTGATATTATTAGTATGTCAATGACGCTTGTTGGGATTGATTTCCACGCATCTTTCAGTCGTCGAAACAAAATATCAGAACTTGTACAATTTTCCCACTCAATTGTTTGGTTTATGATTTCCTAGAGTTTCTCGATGGGATTTAAGTCTGGTGATTGTGGTGGCATTCCATAACAGTAACTCTATTTTCACCAAACGACGATTTAATAACTTTCGATAAGTGTTTAGGGTAGTTGTCTTGCTGGAAGACCCACCAGAATGGCATATCGTACTCGGCATATGGAAGCATAACATGTCTTTCTACACAAATCGGTTCATAATGCCATCAATTTTATGCAGTGGACCAACACCAGCACCAGAAAAGAAGCCCCACATCATCACACTTGCCCATCCATGCTTGACCGTTTTTTTGCAGTAAAGTGCTTTGATTAGTTTTCCTACTAGTTGTAGTATGTAACACATGCCATCGCTGCCAATAATATTACATTTTGATTCGTCACTAAACAAGACAGAATTCCTAGCCAATTTAAATAGTCTTAAGTAAACTGGAAACGCTTTTTCTGATTACAATTTGATATAGGCGGGTTCTTTGTAGGACTTCGTTCGAGTAGAGAGGCCTGCAAAGGACGTCTACGAATGGTTCGAGCAGAAACTGATATTTGAATGTTGCAGTTATTTAGGAGGAAGAGATAAATGGGTGCCTGTGGATTCAAATCTGGTAGTACGATTATGACGACCATAAATTGGACGTAGCGCTCTTAAAGTTGAGGCCACTGACTCTAAATTTCGGTAGTAAATTTTAATAATTTCGACTCGTTGTTGGCTCGTATATCTTTCCATGATGAAATGGCAAACCTTACTGAAGAGAAATGTCAAAAGAGCGGGAAAAAATATGGCGTCGTTTGCTGTCCCTATCGATTTACTTTTGTAGCGTCTCTGTTGAAAAACCCGTTATAAATTTCTGAAGCTTTTTTAAAAGTAGCATATAATGCGAGATATTGAACTTTTATGAACATTATATTTCTCGGCAATGTTTTTCTGCGATATTCCACAAGAATATGCATTCACAATTTTCCGATTGAGCTCAAATCCGAATTTATCGCGCGCCATTTTAACACGAACTCTATTTTAGCTTCAATAGGAAAAAGTAACAAAATAATAGTGAGTATTCCTACAAACCTCTTAACACAGGCCTTCTAATTAGTTATATGAAGAACAGCGATCAAAATAATTATAAAAACACACCACACCGCACCGATTTTAATATTTATCGATAGAAATGATCAAAAAAAATTAAATAAACAAAAGCTGTACATTCTGATTTTTTTTAAATCTTAATGCCATTTATTATTTATTGAAATATCATTGTCCTTTTTGTGGTACAATTTTACAAACTTCTAGACCCTGTTAAAGGCAGCCAATCTTACTTGCATTTGTTTTGGCCACCACTGTATGTTAATGCTTTCTTTTCTGTCTTTATTTTTGGTCTGTTTTGTTTTTAATAGGCGTACTTAATGGCCCTGACATTAGAAAGCTATTCAAGAGCAAGTGTTAATCATTGCTTGAATATAGTCATATAATGGCATGCTTTTACCTTCAGTGTGTATGCACCAGAGTCTTGGGAGGGGATCGAGACGCGGAACCGGTTGCAAGAGAATGGGTGAAAGAAATGCCGTATTATACATCGATAGCATTAAAGCTGCATTTTCTTCATTTTCATTTTGACGATTTTATCAAACAACTCCCTACCGAATCCGATGAGCAAGGAGAACGGTTGCACCAAACCACAATGCCCATGGAAAAACGATACAAACTTAAAAAAAACTCGACTCATTGCTTGCAGAGGTAATATCAAGTTTATTGATGCATTGTTTTACATTCCTTTTTTGATTTCTTTTCAAATTCATTTCAGGTATGTTGGTGGAGTCACAGGATCACCCTGTAGGATGTTAATGAAGTATTTGAAGAAGAAAAAGCTGATAATGGAGGACAGTCTGGAAGCAACCTGCCTGTGGAAACCATAAGTTCAGAATCAGAGTCAGATTCGGACGATTTGGATCCACAACTTAAGGGAATGCGATTTGCAAGTCCAGGGCCATCAACATTATAAACATAATACGAATATTTTTTTTATTATTTTTGTAATAGATTGCATAGTATCTCAATGTTGAAGTAAAGAAAAATCAAATGAAATTAAAAAATTTTCGGGAAATTTTTCACTTTTGCGGCTATCTAAACGCTACCTAAACGGTGTTAAGAATCATTCCTAAGAAGATCATATGTTCTAGAAAGTTGTTTAGTGAGATATTAGGTACATTGTAGTTGATTTTGTAGTTAAACGGTTTGCTACCTATGGACCTGAACAGATAAACAAAATCGAATTTTTTAAAGTTTTTTGCGATTTTGACCTTGAAGATGAAGTTTTTTTGATTGTATATGTTCACAATTTTTGTTCTTTATGACAAAATTCCGAACGGTTTGCAAGATATGAGCCTGTCAAAATGATCACTCTTTGCAAAAATGACACCGAGACCCCAAATCTTTGGGGGCCCATAAAAAAAAGTGCATGACTTTGGGCAAAACTGGGAGACACGGGTCTGTTTTTGGTCTTTGATCACGTAGTGGTGTTCGTATATGGTTATATAATCATATCGTTGTCGGCCGATACTCGATCGTCAACTAATATTTTGTACTAAATTTAAAGATCTGTAAAGGAAATACCAGAACGTACCTCGTCATAACTCCAATTTATAATTCTATACAAAGTTTTTGCAAATAGTAATTACTACCACAATTTTTGTACACTAATATCTTCTTATACAATAGCTATTTAGTAATTTTTGTACCTATTTTCTCTGCAGTCGCTCACCATGATCTATACAATTAAGTTATACCGAATTAGATCACATCACTGCTAAACCATTTCAGATGAAAGTGGCTCGATTATTCAACACTGTGGTATTATTCAGCGCAGTCAATCTTAATTTTAATGATTGTCGAGTACAATTCTTTTCTATTCTATGAGTACACTGTATGATATAAAATACTTCAGTTAGTGACAAGTATGAATTAACACTGCCATGGCTCAACGGGCTAAACGATGATTCACAAACATTAAAACTATCGTCCAGCGAATGTGAGTTCGAACCCCACCCGCGGCATTTTCATTTGTTTCACTAATCTGAAAAAACATGATCTGTTAGCTTAAAAGGAATAACAACTTTCTACAATTAACTCGGATCAACGACAACTAATATTGACAATTGATCTTGATTATCATTTTCCTTCCTTTCTATTTTAATACTCGTATTTTGCAATTTTACTAAGTTAATGCTACAATTAAGAATTGGGAAGCCTAATCCCATGTGAAGTGTTTGGTTATTTGACTTAATTGCCCAAAAGGATTCAAATTACAACAAAGGAGTTAATTAAAATAAATTAAAAGAAAAATTTGCAACTGAAATAAATTTAAAGTGCTTTAAACATTTGGAATGTATGTTGATATTTACTCATATTAAAATTTTATTCAAGTCACCTTCGCATATAGAATATGTTTATCAAGTAGGTGAATTATGTTATTCATCCTTCGCACAGTATGTTTTGTTTTTGTGTTTATAGTATCCTTAGTTTGTGCTAAACTTTTTTCCCACTCTTCTTATAGTTTTGCTGGTTTAAATCCTACTTGAAGGATTTACAACTTTGATTTCGAGCATAAAACTTGTATGAATACAGAGTGAAAGAAATACAAAAAGTTACAATAATAAATGGTAATGCAAACAACGGCCAAAAGATTCTCCCTCCAGAATGTTCAATGTCACTTTCATATTTTGTATGCCATATTTACTTTTGTCAATGCACACAGTATGGCATGGTTGAATGGATATCTTGCCAAAAGTATTGTCGTGCAACTGTCAAGAGTTCAAGCGTAAAGTAAATCCTTGCAAATGAATTATTCACACCGCCTGTAGCGTAGAATTGAGGAAATAAACAGAAAGAACTGAAAAGTAGAAAGACTTTAAATTGGACAGGCATGATGTTGTAAGCGTGAATTTTATGGAATCGAACTAAATTGTGATTCCAAATTATTTGTACAATGCAAAATGTGACAAAAACAGTTTATATTAGTTGAGTCCGTCAAGCACACGACCCTTGTTTTTATCTGAAAATGTTTAAAATGTTTCAAGCGGTAATAATATAAATTCACTGAAGTGGAAGTAGTTTGCTCTTTGCTCAGTCTTGTAACTCTAAATTTTGGTTTTACACAACTGTAACAAAAGGCTGGTATAAATGACAGTAGTACACTGACCCAAAAAGGATATTCTAAAGACAGCAGCCCGTCAATTGAGTATGCCACTTTGAAAAGAAAGCTCAAGTTTGCGAAAAGACCGAACGAAAATGATAAAATATTAAAAGGTGTTGTAAACAAATTGAAAAGTCGGAAAGGCGTATACTAACATGATGTAGGCATATTCAAACCAAAATTGGAAGATCATTTACTTGAAATGTATATACATATGTACAGATATAAATTCAATATTTTCTTACAGTTTGTCGCACCTCTGATTAAAATGTTTTCCGATAGTGATGTTATACATCATCCTAACGAGCAGAAAATACAACAAGTTCGTGCGATCAGACGACTTATTTTCAAAGAAAACTTAAAGGACGAACCTGCTTCAAACTACAGGAACGAAACCGTAGTAAAACTGCCAAATGCTCTCCGATACAATGTGTGCTGTAGTGTCAGAGGATGTGGCACGTTAAATTAGGTCAGAAGCTTTGCGGAGATTCGATCGTAATAAAAACCCCTACATTGACTTACTTGCAATGATGAGATGTGAAAAATATGCTTCCTTTTTGCAAAGAGTTACCTATCGACAGGAAGTATATATATTTTTTGAAGAGCAGGAGGAGCTGATACGCATTAGCAACAAACTGCTTTTAAAAAGGAGTAGAAATACACTCCGGTTCACTTATTTAAAGACACTAAAAATTCCATATTCAGCAGCCTGTATCTTTTGCAATTTGTAACCGATGGCAGAATTTTAAAATGGAAATGGAAGCTAGACATCTTGCGACATAAAAAAATCATGACAATAGTGGTTTCTTAACTAAAGAACTTTTTTTGAGCAGTTTATAAAACAAAAGTCCAAAAATGTGCTATTTTTTTGGTTCACTTGAATAAAGGAGTGTATATTGTGGGTTTCCATAGAAACTCATAAAATTTGTGTTTTTATGAAATATCAAAAATTTTTCATACAAATTTTAAGTTTGAATTTGACTTTATGAGGAATACGAGGTGTAGGAAGTACTTAAGGGTTTGAATGAAAATGCATAGTGTTATATTTGGAATATTTCCGAAAATTGCATTGCAACTTTCCGTAATATCGTAGCTCTTGCCTCATTTCATAATTCATTCTAATATGTCTTTCAGAAAAAGATTACCAATACTTCATAAAATGGGGAAACATCAAGCAAATTTAAAATATTTTCTAATTTTTGATATAATTTTTTATAATACTTGTAAATCTTTGAATTGTGACGATTATTTTGGAAACCTCAACGTAATAGTTTTGTAGACTATACCTGACAATGTTCTCGAGTCTTAAGTACTACAACTTATCCAATGCTTCAATTTGTACACTTAGAAGCGAAAAAATAAAAATGGTTAAAAATGGTAAAAATTCCTGTATTTTGCAAAGTTGTCAAGAAATTTCTAGCGTACATCATCTATCTATTCAGCCTTAAAACGGCAAATAAAAGTTTAAATATTTAAAAAAGGAATTCATTACAAAAATAGAACAACTCAGATCAAGCACAGAGAAATGGAAAAAAGAGGCGCAATGACTCTCTTCGTGTTCTCTTCTCATTTCATTAGGATCGAGTTGCTTTTGCAATTTAATCTTTGGCTGACATAATAAGGACAGAAATAAACGGGAATGGCTATTTTCGTTCAATGCAAACAACATAAAACTTAATTTAGCCGTCATTAGTATCAATCAAACACTTTTGAACTTAGTTTGCTGCAAGGTCTATAATCTGTATGTCTTCGTTAGCCTCTCATTCTACATCATTTCCCTAGTACCTTTCGATCAGCTGTGCCATAGGAACCCCCTGGACAGTGTCGCCAGATAAAGTCGGTACAGAAATCGTCAAATCGTCTAAATAATTTTTCGAAATCGTCAAAAAATCGTCAGCATTAAAAACTGCAATTGCTGTACCAAATTTCAATATTTTTGTGGGGGGAAAACAGTAAAACAAAGCAATTAAATCAATATGTTATAGTAATATTTTTAAAATTCATATATCTTTATTTAAACTCTATTCCGAAATCTCTTCAACTATTGGTCAAACAACCAACGAACAGAGTTGACAAATATGTGTACGAACACAATCGGAGCGATAACGTAGGCGGTGCAAATTTTTAGACATATTCTTATGGAAGAAAAACAAAAGCTGGCATTTGACGTCGCTTCTGGCGTAAACGACAAAAATTAGAATTCTTTTTATTTCCCTGGCGTCAAGACGCAGAATGGTGGCGGCTTAATACAAAAATGGGTAAGGGTTGGAAAACGTTTTTCTATTTTTCTGACAATTAAAATTAAATTATTTAAAGTTATGTTATTGACACGGTATGTTTTATACATTAATATCGTAAGTTTTTAATAGTTTTATACTTCCTCAGTCCGTCTACAAAAATGAAATCTCGATAATTCTAATATTTCAGAAATGGCTCCATTTGTGGGGAATTTTTCTACCCAATATCCCTTGATGGGTTAAAGTTTATGTTTAAATATATATAGCTGTCGCTCTTGCTTTACCAACAATTTCAATTTTGGAATAGACTAAAAATCGTCATTCCAGAAGCTGAAATCGTCATTTTATGTTTTTGTGACTAAAAATCGTCAAAATGACGATAAATCGTCACTTCTGGCAACACTGCCCCTGGATGAAGCAATGGTATCGATTTCAATTTCCACCTGTTCCCAATGAGAGTGAGAGAGTTGTTGCAGTGTTGGAAATAAGGAAAATAATAGGGAGACAGTGTTGCGTTGTCATTGCAAACTCAAGAAGAAGAAAACCTGCAAATTTTGGCAATTGTCTCGAACTTTGAATACAGATTTTCTGTGCAAGAAGTGGACCATTATATGTACATATGTATGTATAAATAATAGTTGCGCGCAGCTACAAGGTGGCGCAAAAGTAATCCTCTTATCAGAAAATGCTATAAATTTTGCGATTGGTCCCTAATGTCAGTTCTGTTTTGACATTTGTGTAGTAAACACATGCGAAATACACGTTAATAAACAATGTTACGCTACACTGCTCCAGAACGCGGAATATTGCTGACTGTTTATTTGACCAATAATCGGTCGGTGACTTTGGCACAACGTGAATTTCGTCGCAGATTTCCTGGCCGTCCAACGCCTACTGGTGAAACACTGCGACGTTTAGCCGCTCGCCTCGAAGAGACTGGCACAACACGAGATGCTGCCAGGCGTGGCAGACCCCGGAGTAGCCGTTCTGCAGAGAATATTGCTGCTGTAGCCGAGGATGTCATGGAAGCGCCGTCGACATCGACCAGACGACGTGCCACGCTACAGAGCAATGATCAACGAGTTCTTTTTGCCGCAACTTGATGAATTGGGATTGGAAAACATGTGGTTCCAACAGGACGGTGAAACGGCACACACTGCACGTGCCACAACCGATATGCTGAAGGATGCATTTCCCGGGCGCCTAATCTCCCGTTTTGGCGATTTGCACTGGCCAGCAAGATCGCCTGATTTGACCGCTCCAGACTTCTTTTTGTGGGGCTTTTTGAAGTCGCGGGTTTATGTCAACAAGCTTGAGACTCTTGCAGGTCTTAAAGACAATATCCGTCAAGAATGTGAGGACGTATCGCCGGAAGTTTTGGCCAAAGTGATGGAAAATACCATAAAAAGGGCTCAAATGACAATCAACTGTGGCGGCGGCCATTTACATGACATCATATTCTCGACTTGATGTAAAAAAAATTAAAAGACCAAATAAAAATAATCCACAAGAAGAATCAAAGTTTTTCATATTTTTTTTAAATTACAGCCAAAAAACATCGGAAGTTTACTTTTGCGTCACCTTGTATGTATATGGACGTAGGCACGTATAGTTTTGTTACGTTAAGGAATTATACAGAAGTATGTAAGTATGTGCATAAGTATAACTTACTTTCTAATATTATTGGTTTAAATTCCCGATTGGTGAATATGGCTTATCATTGTTGCATATTCCAATGTAACTTCGTATGGGCTAGGAAATTTAGGTTTAGAATAATTTTCAAATTTTCTCAAGAAAAGTCTCAGGGATTACCGAATTTATTCTCGAAAAACTGTTTGTAAATCTGCGAAGGATTTTTTTGACATTTTCAATAGAAGAAATCGATAACATTTAGACAACTTATCAGACAACACTTTATCAGAGTTCTACGTATTCTGAATGTACATAATTTCTTTTCGTTTTTCGTATTATTTAGAGTTAAACACACAGACAAATATTACACACACGACATTTCTTCTTTACGGACTTTTTATGCCGTGAATGCACTTACCGAGATTCCGATCAGAACTAATTGCTTAAGAGATTTGTCTTCTTCCAAACCTCATGCTCGCATTCAAAGTTGAGTTGTTTCAATTTTCGCCGTGTTCTTTTCTTGTCGAAGGACCGTGAAAAAAAACGAACGTATACGAACTTATTGTAAAAACGCACAATGCATATAGTGCATAGAGTAAATCTTACTAGAGAGAAAATTTGACTCATCTTTTGTGGGTGCGGAGCACTCTCAGAGCAAAGAGAATAATGACGTGGTTATCTATCTATTTATGAATTTGTCAGTTGCCAAATCGATTAACTCCACTTTCCCAAAATTTTGGTATGTTAGTGTCTGTGGATTAAACTAATGTACCCAGTTCATTTTGAATTTAACTATATAATAGATACAGCTGTAGTGAAGTAGTATATGTCAGTTTGCATTTATAATGAACGTGGAATGAACCCAGCGAAAATTTAAGTTTCTACAGGTATTTTTAGATGGAGTTAATCGATTTGGCTTGTGAGGCATTCATATATAAAAATGAATATAATATAATAATAATACTAGTGGATTAGAACGCGCCTATGGCGGCCGTCGAAATATGCTTTAGTTTTAATCGATTTTTTATAAAAGGTAATTCTGTAAGATGAGAGTGACATAGTTGTTGTTTGTTATTACAACAAACCTGTAAATGATTTACACGTTTGTCAGCTTGTACCTTATATGTATGTATTCATGCATAGAGAATAAGCAGCTCAATTGGACCTTCCAACTAAGAGTGGCACAACAATCTATGAAACTTTTTGTATTTTTCGTTTTTTTCTTGGTTTTTTCGTTTTTCCCTTTTTTTCCTTTTTTTCGTTTTTTTTTGTTCTTTTTTTCGTTTTTTTTCGTGTTTTTTTCGTCTTTTTTCGTTTTTTTCGCTTTTTTCAGTTTTTTTTTCGTTTTTTTTTGTGTTCAAACAGTGTGACACAAAAGTGTGACAGAGTCAGTGAATCAGCGATGAGCGTAACTCTTTATGTAGATATGTATATAAAAATAAATTGCTGTTCGTTAGTCTCGCTAAAACTCGAGAACGGCCGGACCGATTTGGCTAATTTTCGACTTGAATTATTTGTTGAAGTCCTGAGAAGGTTTAAAAGGTGAATAAATAAGAAAGTTGTGAAGTATCTTTCAGATTATTTTTATGTAGATTGATAAATCCGAAGTTTTATCACAAATTAAATTTCTGAACGCAACCATAATATTTGACATTTGACAACCAACTAATATGACGATCCATCCTCTATGTCGATCGATACCTCAGACAAAGAGTGCATCCTTCTATCTTTGTGAATGACGACTACCGCTACGTGCGCGAGAACTTTATTTACTTCGGTGATCCTTTTCCTTGATGCTCCCGGAGGAACCGGAAAAACGTTCTTAATTTCATTGCTTCTGGCGAGGATCAGATCGCGAAATGATGTAGCTCAAGCGTTGGCTTCAGCTGTAATAGCTGTGACTCTGCTAGAAGGCGGGCAAACTGCACATTCTGACTTGAAATTACCATTAAACATGCAAATCAACGAAACACAAATTTGCAACATAGCCAAAAATAGCGCAATGGCCAAGATCCTACAGGTATGCAAATGGATTGTTTGGGATGAATGCACAATGACCCATAAGTGGTCACTGGAGGCACTGGACCGAACGTTGAAAGAGCTTCGTGACAACCAAAATATTTTTGGTGGGGCCATGATTCTGTTGTCAGGTGATTTTCGTCAGACTCTTCCAGTTATTCCCCGATCAACTATTGATGATGAACTAAACGCATGCCTAAAATCATCGAATTTGGGGCGGTACGTAAAGACACTCCTATTAACAACTAACATGCGAGTATTTTTGAACAAGACGAAACTGCAAATGTGTTTGCGAAGCAGTTGTTAGACATTGGAAATAATAAAGTCGCAGTGGACACCACGACCAGATTCATCACATACTCGTAACTATATAACACAAACACATAAGATACCATTCGCAATACCTATTTAGATGTCCAGAGGATCATCTGTTCCCAATAGACGGGAGTTTTATTGTTGCCATTAAGACAACACAAATCATACAGGCAATAAAATTTGTCGTGCTCTACGTGCAAATTCACTAGGGTGATATTTATTTATGCGGCCTGTTTATTAGAATTGATTACATTGTGCGACAAATGGTAGGGATGAGTGATCGGCGGCAAACTACTACCTCGAAAGGTAAGCAGTAAGTATCATATAGGGAAATTTGTCATGTTTGGGGATCTTTTGTTTGACATAACTCGAGAACGACTAGTCTGCAACAAACTTAGAAAAATTAAGAATTAAAATACTATTTCTCTACATAATGAACAGTTTTGCAGTTATAAATACATTTCTGAAGAAAAAAAATCCAATGAGTGTTCGAACTCACGGGCGATGTGTTAACACCTTTTTGTTACACGGTACCTGTTCGATTTCTATGAACACATTAGTAAATGTTACATTGGAAAATAAAAAACATCGTTCAATCATATGATGACGTTACATTTAAATAATATTAATAAACAAAAAAAACGTTTCCCATTACATCCCATGAAGGGATTGGGGAGAGCTTCTCACAACCAGTGAGCTGTGCGCTTTCTAATTTTCACTGACTGCTTGGGACCTACAGTTTTTAGACCGATTCCGAACAGTATTTTGAGAAGCTTTTTCATGGCTAAATACTCGATAGTGTCGCCGTCACTATGCGAGGTGACCGCAACTGGAAGAAATTTGTAAGGTGGTCAGAGAAGGGATCGAACCCATGATATCGTATACAAGAGGCGCAGACTCTACCCATTGCACCACCGACGGACCGACTTAAAATTTTTTAAATACCAGTGCAAGCACATGTGTCGTTATTTTTATTTTTTTTTATTTTTTTTTTTGTTTTATTCCCACAAAAAACAAAGAGAATGCAAAGCAACAGACACATTTACATACATACATTGTTGTGTTCGTACATACATACCATGGTAGAAATATAATGGTAGATGCAGTACGACAACAAATACAACAAGCCAAAAACAACAGGCATTTTGTTGTTGCTCAGTGTCTGTGTTGTGTCAAGTCAGCTGATAGAAAAATTATGAAAATGTAAACAAATTTGCAAAAAGTGCCATTTACAAATTGATTGAGTGTTATTTGATATATTGAAAGTGTTTAAGTGTGAAAATTAATACGTTTCTATGTAATTTTTGCAGAGAAATATTTCAAAAACAGCAGTTGCTGGCGAACGGGGGTTGCTGACAAACAAATGTAAACAAACTTTGCCATAAGAGAAAAACTCACTCACACTCAGTCCAGAAAAAAGTTCAAATCAGCTGGGCTAGTGCTTCTACCATTTCTTTGTACCATGATACATACGCTACACAAGTTCACATAATTGTCGTTGCTCTCTTGCTATCTCATTTTTATATACATACGTGTAACTACGTCATTATTCTCTTTGCTCTGAGAGTGCTCCGCACCAACATTTTATTTGACGTACCTTTCATAATAATAAAAAAAGGTGTTAATCATATGACGACGTTTCATTTAAATAATATTAATACTTAATAATATTTAAAGACAAGTGCCATTATTTTCTTGCTTAATACTTTTTATTTTATACCCACAAAAACAAAAAGAGTGCAAAGCAATAGACACATGTACATCAGTGTTTCCATGTTGGCATAATTTGTGCCGTTTTAGCACAATTTTTTGGGTTTTGGCACTTTTTTTTGAAAAATTATGCCAAATGCTGTTTAGCATAATTTACCCAAAAATTATCCAATTTTTTTAATTTTGGTATAATTTTTTAGAACAATTGTTTTGCAAACGGGACAATTTCTCGCTTTAATTTATCTGAAAATATAATTTTTAAAGTATGAATCTTGTGGTACGTATAATACCACATTTTAAGGTTCGTAAATTCCTATTTAAGCGTATTTTCGGCGAAGCGCCGGCTTTACAATATAGGGCACAATTTTTCTAATACATTAATTACATCAAAACGTCTAATGTTTGTTGCGTCAACGTGTTTGCATCAAAAAAGCACAATAAGACTACAATTCCTCCTGGTTCCTTATGAGATAAATGTCCGGCATAGAGAATTTCGAAGTAGAGACGATTTAATCACTGTTCTCTAGGATAAGTGGAACGGATTCTATTCCAAGAAAATTGACACAATTTGTTAAGGCTGTGCATCTCAAAGGAAATAATAATTTTATTTTTAAGATTATTGGACCTGAACCTTATTGGACCCGAGAATCACACCAAGTTTGGCTTTTAAAGTTGCAGAAATTGTGAAAATATTTTTTTAAGGTTTTTTGTAAGAAATTAACGTGTACAACTTGAACTTGCGCCCTCGTTATTTCGAAGCAGATGACGAATTTGGCATTTATGAAGTGACATATTGTTAGGTAAAGGTAAGAAACTTATGAAATGGGTCGCTTTACGCTTGAAGAAAATTGAGGAATATTAAAAACTTTCTTCTGAGTCAACGTAGTTTGTGGATCAATTTGTGAAGCGAGTTCGTCAATCCGGGTCCTTATTGGACAAAAGACCAGTTCAGTTCGTTCAGGAAGAAATATTTTCGATGTAGCTGATAGTCAGGTCAGCATCAACATCAACTCGCCACCGGCATCAACATCAACTCGCCACCGTTCGCAGCAATTGAACATCTCTCGCACTTCTTTTCGTAAAGACCTCAGTCATGAGGCTTATAAAGTCCAACGTTTTCACTTCGCTGAATGGGCTGAAGGTGAAAATTTTTACCAACAAATCATATTTTTGGAAGAAGCTCAATTCACCTCGGGAACCAGGATAACAAAAAAATTGTCGCATTTGGGGCTCGGAATATCCGCACGTCGTCGACCAGAAGCCGATGCATCCACAACGAGTGACTGTTTGCTGCGGCATGGCGGCCCATATTTTTTTTCGAAAATGAGGAAGGAGTCGCCGTTACATGGTTTTAACAGGACGTTGCTACGTACCATACAACCAACGTTCAGTCGATTTTTTGCACACTGCTAGGAAACCGCAAAATCATTCGAAACTCAGAAGTATATTGGCCGCCTTGTAGCTGCGATTTGACCCCATTAGACTATAATCTCTGTTTCGCCGTGAAAGATAAGTGCTACGGAAACAATTCCGATGGAGGCCTTAAAGCTTGAAATCGACCCTGTCGTTCACGAGATAGACTCCCAAATAATCGGAAATGAACTGAAAAATAGGGTATATCGAGCGAGAAACAGTGTTGTGTTGTAGTCATAGATGTTGATGATGGGTCTTACCAATAAAGGCATAATTTCAAACAAAAATGTCTATTAATATTGTTTTTAAACCGAAATTAAATTCCAAACTTTTCATGGGTTGGTCATGCTATAACAAATTAAAACCATAATAGTTGCTCTATTTAAGTTGAAGAGTTAATGTATACTAGCTATTTCAAATGCAGATAAACACCCATTTCCTAAAGTGACGCAGAATTACGAAAAACACCAAAATGTCAATTTTAGCATAATGGTTTCGCAAACGGCACAATTTTTGAGGACTTTTGGCATAATTTTTTAGTCGGTCCATGGCAACACTGATGTACATACAACATTGTTATGTTCGTACATACTCTACACAAGTTCAGACAATTTTCATTGCTCTCCTGCTATTTCATTTTTATACACGTACTAGCTGACCCGGCAGACTTCGTACTGCCTCAATCAAAGAACTAAACTTTTGTATAAGATAAACTTAAAACAAAGAAAAGGGATCAATAATTAATAAAAAAAAAAACTCGGTATGAATGAAGTTTTATTCGCCCTTATTCCCGTTGTCGTCGTCGACGTCAATACAATATCGACAACATTTTTATTGGCGACTTGACAGCATTTGGAAAAAAAATTTTGCGTAATGTTTTAAGAGGGTTGTTTTTGGATCATAGACATCAAAATATTTGTTGTTGTCGATGTGACAATGCATTTATAACGTTCTAAAGTTGACAAAAATCTAATGACGTCGACGACGACAACGGGAATAAGGCCGATTATTATTTTCGATTAATTACACACGATGTTGCTTACTTACAAAACAAAGTTTTCCTGAAATACTGGCTATTTTTAAGGATTAAATTTGATATTGACAGACACACACAGTTATGATACAGTCTGTTTATCAATTTAAAGCTTTCTGATAAAGTATATTTTTTGTTTTGTTTTGTGGTGAGTAAATAAACAAAGATAAACTGTTTTCCGACGCGCGTCGTATAATTGTCCATACGTGAAACAGGGAAACTCCAAGTTGATGCCGCAAACTTGCAACGACTGGCCTTGCTATTTATTTATGGTCATCGCAAAGGCCAGACGTACTGGAAATTGTAAACGTTTAAAATCGAATGATAAATCCGTTGGAATCATCGGTATACCCGGGATCAAGCCATCCTCTCCTTTGTATTTTCCTTTTATGATTGTTGCCTCAATGACGTTATTCATCACCTTTTTCACAGCCAGTCTTTTTCCATTGCACAGTCGAGGTTGATTAATGTGATTACCAGGGAGGTGGTAATCCAGGCAATTCCAGTGAATTTAAAAACTCGGTGGGATAGTTGACTACGTCATCCTGGTTCATAACGGTGTCGACTGATTTGAAGGAAACCAACTGTCCCGGAAGAAAATTCTGAATGGTCGCACTGAAATCCTCGACATCTTTATTTTTGGCCGCCAATATTCCCAGCCAATGATGGTTATTGAACTGTTGCGCTATATCTTGGAAAACACGATAAATAAGCTCCTCTTTTGAGTCTGTGATGTGGCAGAAATCTGTAGTCTATACTCGTAAGAGATTTTTCTATCAATTGAGGTTTCGTTTGCATTTTGTTTGATGAATTTGTCAATAACTTCATTCGGAATAAACGCTGATGAAGATTTGTGGCTAGATCTAAAATAGGTCCACGGTTTAGATATCATAAGGATCCATTTTTCCATTTTTCACGGATCCATAATTGTAAAAACTATGTAGCTATTAATAGAGATTTCAAGTGGTCTTGAGATTGAATACAAAATTAAAAAATGCAATTTTACTTTTGTTTGTAATGCCTATGTAAATTCATATTGTAGGCATCAGTTAAAAACTAAGATCCATTTCTTATAAATATAAAACGTATATAACATGAAACTAAAGTACATACTATCTTTTTTATTTGAATAACATGGAAAACGTATAATTAATTTTTTTGTTGTTTTTCCTATTTATTTGGCGAAGTGAACCGAACGATTTCTAAGAATCGTAAGAAATTTAGGGAATTCAAATGTAGAATATTTATATATATAGTATATCACATAAGGGAATATTTTTTAGGATGGTTGATCTTTCCTAAGTTTTTGTAAAATTTTGAAACAAGTTCCTTTTTTGCAAATGATTTGCTTGTGACATTTTTTCAGCACTTGCATAGTGGAAAATTCTAAATTGAGATGAGTTTTCATTTGTATTTGACTCACATGGAAAGATGGGGAAAAAAGTGTTTTTGGTTTTTTTGTTTTCTGATGATTTCCAAAATATTTCGTGTCTAGCATTAATACATGAGATGGACCATCCTAAAACATGTCCTGACACATCCTTTTTTCTGGGATATTCTGGGAAAAAAACTAATTTTTAAGTTTTTATTACCGAGGCTTTTCTGGTTTAAATTTCAGATTGGAGTAATTCTATGTACCCAAAATTTGGTTCAGATCACTTTGGAAAATGTATTACAAAATTTAGTGGCCGTCGGTGGTGCAATGGTTAGTGTGCGCGGCTCTTGTACATGAGATCCTGGGTTCGATCCCTGCTCCAACCACCTTAAAATTTCTTTCGACGACGGTCACCTCGCTTAGTGACGGCGACACTATCGAGTATATAGCCATGAAAAAGCTTCTCAAAATACCGTTCGGAATCGGTGTAAAACTGTAGGTCCCAATCACTGAGTGAAAACTGGAAAGCGCACAGCTCAATGATTGTGAGAAGTTCTCTCCGGTCCCTTCATGGGATGTAATCGGAAACCATTTTTATTTATTTATTACAAAATTTAAACAGTACATCTATGTACATATATAACAATGATGTCCTTGCCAAAAGAAAATATTTTATATCCAGTTTGCCCTGTTTACACCGTAATGTTCGCAACGTGTTGAATTTTTTTTTTAAACGCGAACTAGTGCGAATTTTAAAGAAAGCTGAAACACTTATTTACTTAATTCGGCTAGACATTAAATTACGTCAATCTGACATTTAAATCAGAATAATCTCCGTGCTAAAAATTTAGAAATGCTATTTTTTGCAGAATATTCGTGATTCGCCTCGCCTTAAAATATTGTATACATTGTCCATATTGTATACATTGTCGAAATACCTTTTTTAAAATGGTCCAGCTCTCGGGATCTTAATGCTATACATGAAATATTTTGGGAATCATCATAAAACAAACGAAGATACATTTTGAGGGGGGGCAAAAGGAACTTTTTTGTGAGTTGGTAGAATGCACTTGCATATGTCCAAAAGAGACCAAATTAAAACAAATTTTTGAATTAATATTTTGACCAAACTTGTCTATGTAGAATTTCGAAAATTACAGCTCATTTGGTGTGTATTAAAGTAACGGAAAAAGTTTTTGAATTCGAAATATGTATAACACTTTAAAATCGAATATCTTTTGAAAGTGAGAACATGTTGGTAGTAAAATCCGTAATTTTTATAGGTAAATGGTTTTCCGAAGGTAACAATTTAATGCGGTGAAATTGTACTACATAGGTATATGTATACCTTTATACATTACTGTATAACCGCACACGCAGTAACGGGCATTTGCTAGTTACAATTGTATAAAAAACCCCACTTACCTCACTTTTTCCTCTTTGAATGCAAGCCGTTCGATGCTTCACAAATTTATCACATTTTTCCATTTTTGCGCTAAACCATTTTCATTCCTTTTACTAATTTCTTTTTATTGCTTTCTTGCCACTTTCTTTATATTTATACACTACACGCACACTTTCATATTATTAACACTTCTCCCATAGTAAAATAACCAAATAGTAGCAGTAGATGTTGTTGTAGGTAGCAACAACAGGCATTTTGTTTTTGTTTAAATCGCTTAAGTTGTCAATCTATACACGTAAGTATACCAACAAAATGGAACAAAAACAAAGTACATATGAGTTTGACAGCTGAAACTATCAACCACAATGAAAAAATTTAAAACATCTGTTCTAACGTGTTTACCTTCCTTATTTTACCATGACTTCTCCTAACATTTTTTAATATAAAACAACACACAAAGAACCGAGTGATCAGTCGACCGGTGCTCCATTCAACATTAATTACTGGACACGAATAAAAACATTGAAATTCACTTCTATTTGGCATTATATGAAGTTAAAAGCATGTGTTCTTAATTGATTTATACCTTGTTAACAATTTCTTTTAATTGTTCCAATTAATTCTCAAAAATAAACCGAATGTTGTGGAGCCACTTGCGCACGCACCGAAAACCAAAATAAAACTAACGAGAGAGTGAAGAATTATGCCATTTGTTAAAAGCTCTCCTGCCAGAGATGATATTTTTAGTGGATAAGGACTTTTTTAAGTCAAAAAGTCTCCGACTCCTTTTGGTCCAATAAGAGTACTTTCGGATTTAACTCACAAAATTTAATATGAGAAGTTTTTAAATACAACACATGGCAAACTAAGTAAGGTAGAAGCAGTAGGAATTGGAGGAATTTTGTTTGTATATCAAGGGCCGACCTTGTCAAAATCAGTTGATCGAAATTGCCAAGCTTTATTTATTGGTATTTTATGTATAATAGGACTGAAATATATGTATGTGTCAATATATACACCGAAAGATTAACAAACCATACGCAGATTAAATACACTTTTTTATATGTTCTACAAAACAGCCCATTAATGGTGTAAATACAAATTTATTTAATTATTTTACAAAAAGTACTCGTACGTGGAAAAAAGTACTTTCGGATGAATACAAAAGGTCCCCTCGAAAATTATCGAATATCATCACTGTCTGCTGCTCCTCCATCGTTGAGAATGAGTGAGAGGAAACAAACAAAATGAAATGCGTTTAAAATAATGATGGTAAAGTTCGTTATTTTATTTTTGAATATTTTTAAATGTTGGAATATCATCCCAAAAAACCATACAACTGTTGGTTGGTTGGTATACACTTTTCCCATAAAGTTTTGCATTAAAATCACCAACAAGTTTGAACAAAATCAATTGGTAAATATATTTTCGTTATCATACTAACCTATATTTTGCCAACTCGTATGGGGAGCTAAGCGAATTTCAGTGACGACGCTTAAACTCCATTAGGTCCAGGTAGAGAAATTAGTTCATCGGGGACAACGAACATATACTAAATAACAGAGTCAGCCGTTTTATCGGGCGACATTCTCCTGCGCGATTGTCAGAGAGGGCGGACACTTTAATATTTAGTGTGCAAAATTGTGTGTGTGTTCTTTTTATTTTCGTTGCCGGGTTGGCATTAAGTGGACATTGTGGTTCAAAGACTGACCAGTTTACAGCTCACCGTGATTTTGTCGGATGTTGACCGTTTCTTTTGTTTTTATCAAAGTACGTAAAAACTCAACGCGCGAGCCGAATCTTCAATAACTCGCTTGTTTTAAAACTCGATATCCGAGTTAAAAATATTCGATCTCGTGAAGAAGATTTTTATCAAACATTTTTATTTTTCGTCTCGCCAGCTCTCGAGGTATACCATTGGGTTTCTATGGCACAGCTGATCAAATCAAATAGAATACCCATTGGCACTTAGAGACAAATTGCAAGCCGAATTGGGGAATCTGTGCGAAAGGGGTATAATTGAGAAAGTCAACAAACCTAGTTTTTGGGTGTCGAATATTGTCATCGTTGAAAAGCCAAATAAATCATTGAGAATTTGTATAAACCCCAAGGAACTAAATATGGCTATTAGGGATAACTTTTATGAAATACCTACTTTCGATCAAATTAAAGCCAATTTGGTTAATAAGAAAATTTTTTCTGTTTTTGATTTAAAAGATGGATTTTGGCAAGTTGCCCTAGATGAAAAGAGTAGAGAATTGTGCACATTTAGTACACCTTTTGGGTGCTACAGGTTTCAAAGATTACCGTTTGGCTTAAAAATAGCACCAGAAGCTTTTCAAAAGCTAAATGAGGAAAATTTTGGCGATATTGCGAATGTGACTATCTATATAGATGATATTTTAATATCGGCTGACAATGAAGAGGAACATGATAAGACTGTTGAAATGGTTATGAAACGAGCTGTTGAAAGAAATGTGAAATTTAATTGGAGCAAAGTCCAATTTAGACAGAGAAAGGTTGTATATTTAGGTAATGTGATTTCGGAAAATGGAATTGGTTGTGATAAAAACAGATTGAAAGGGATTGAGAATTTGGGAGCACCAACATGTAAAAAAGATTTACAAAGCCTTATGGGATTTATAAATCATATGAGAGAATTTATTCCAAATCTTGCTAATGTAAGTAGCCCTCTACGTGATTTAATGAAAAACTCGGTTATTTTCAATTGGTTACCATTACATGATAGGTGTTTGAATAATATTAAAAATTTGATAAAGGAAGCCCCTCTGTTGAAACCTTTTAATAAAAATCAGAAGCTAACGTTGCAAACTGATGCTTCTATGAATGGATTAGGTTGTACCTTACTGTAAGATTGTAGACCGGTATGTTTTGCTTCTAGGAGTTTGAGTGATGCTGAAATTAGATATGCACAGATAGAGAAGGAAATGCTAGCGGTAGTATTTGGCTGCAAAAAATTTCACATATATATTTATGGAAGAAGTGTTGAAATTATTACTGATCACAAACCATTGCTGGGAATAATGAAAAAAGATTATAATGAAATACCGTCAGCAAAACTTCAGCGAATGAAATTGAAATTGGAAACGTATAAACTGTCATTTACATATTTACCAGGGAAATTTTTATATTTAGCAGATTGGCTATCGAGAAGCTTTTCAAAAGAAATTGAAGAAGGAGAAGAAATAAAAGGGTTAGATGAAATGGTACATACTATAAATGTTAGTGATAATAGAAAAGTATTATTTCAAGAATCTACCAAAAAAGACAATACTTTAAATGAAATAGTAAAATATTGTTTAAATGGATGGCCAGTGGATAAAAATAAGTTACCAAATGACATGAAATGTTTATGGAAAATAAGAAATAATATATTTTTGTTATCGTTTTTTGGTGATAGACTTTATGTTCCCAACAATTTACAAAATATGATTTTGGATCAATTACATAGATCTCACTTGGGAGTAGAAAAGGCAAAATTAAGACCACAACAACTTCTTATTGGCCTAATATGAATCAGGATATAGAATCCATGATAGTAAAGTGTAATGTATGCGAAAAGTTTCGTTCGGCAAACACAAAAGAACCCTTATTAAATCACGACATACCAAGCGGTCCTTATGAAAAAATTGCAATGGATGTCTTAGGAAAAGAGTATTTGGTTATAGGCGACTATTTTTCGAAATATTTGGATATTATTCCTCTTGCAACGGAAACCGCATTTGTATTAATTCAAAAAATTTTAATACCCTTTTCAATTTATGGATACCCACGGGAAATAATTGCGGATAATGTTCCATTCGGATCATTTGAATTCAAAACTTGGGCAAACTCATTAGATATTAAGATAACAACGGTTAGTCCACGGTATCCGAAATCTAATGGATTTGCAGAGAGAATGGTGCAAATTGCTAAAAAGTTGATTCTTAAATGTAAAGAAGATAATTCCAACATATGGCAAACGTTATGAGATTACAGAAATACGCCAATTAAAAAAGACAAACAAGAACCTTAGTTCCTGGTAAATATAAATTTTATAAAAATGCAGAAATATGTGAGAAAATTATTCCCGTATTAGCTAAAAACAACATATGAACAAGAAATACCACGATAAAAATAGTAAAATAAAAAATGATTTTATAAAGGGGGAAAAGGTGTGGGTCAAAGAGGACAAACGTTGGTTGCCTGCTGTAATCTTGGCGAAACATGAAACTCCAAGATCATATATAGTAGAAAACAATGGGAAAAAGTATCGCGGAAACTCTTACTTTCTAAGATCTCGAATCTAAATTCCATATTTTATAGGTATAAGTATTTGTTAATATTTCATTATAAACTGAATTGTCACTAAACTTTAACATGTCAATAATAATATTAAAATATTGAATTTTTGTAAAATACTAGTTTTAGCTTGCTTTACAATTCTATGTACTATGAATTAAAAGGGGAGATGTAGGGATTACTGTGTAACAATTATGAGCCACCCTATCATTAAATATTACCATCAAACTATGACTACTATGTAACTAAGCTAAGATTGTAAAGGACATCAATAAAGAACATCCCAGAGCAACGAGTCACACTTATTACAATGGGTATGTTTTTCAACGATTGACAACGGTTACAATTTTGTTGATGGTCGAGGTTGCCTAATTTAGGCTCCCACCGTGCGGCTGCTGTAGGTATTGTGGAGTCCCAGCTGTGTCTAAGAGAAATATCAGCTTGATCGGAAAAGCCGATTAGAAACGGCCTAACTATTTCCAATTTTTTTGATAAATACCTCATTGAAGATTTGTTCGGTGAACAATTTATCTCACGTTTAGGACCAATGAGGTAACCACTGTGATCTTGGGACTCTGCCGTTAAGCCAGAGCCAGGGGCGGCATTCGAAAACAACATTACACGTGTTATTAGGGACATGTCAGCCACTCGTTCAAAATTTAACTTCACGTATAGATTAATTACAACGTCTAGAAAATTCACAGCACTTTGGTTGTGAGAAGCTCTCATCAGTCCTTTCACAGAATGTAATGGAAAAATATTTATTTATTTATTCATTAAAAAAAATTGTCATTTATGTCATTTTATTGCAGTTTCGTTCCCAAAATTAATAACCAAACACTTAAAAAATTAAAAGTTAGAACTATTACAAACATCTCCGGAACTCACGCATAAACCGAGTGGTATTTCATTTAAATTCCAGCACTTTTTTCAACTCAAGTCTACCACTATACATTTATTCAATAGCCTACTCCATTAAAATTAATATTAAATGAAGTCTCACTTGTAAACACTTTGTATTTTTTCTACAGGGAGTCACCACTATTTAACAAATTCATATCTTGTTTAATTGCTAATAATTGTTTATATTTTATCTCATTTCAGTATTAAACCTTAGAGCTTTTACTATGGAACCTTAGAGCTTTTACCATCGCAGAATTAACGAAAATTGTGTTATAATTTTCAATAAACAGCCAGTAAATAATTTCCAGTCAACGCACATACCATTTATTTTATGGAGTTCGCAATGTATGACTACTACGCAACTAGTCCAGATGTGGTGACCTAATTTGAGCCATACGTGAACGTTGGCGCTTGCAAAGTCATTCTGATTGGTCGGCTCAAAACATCGTGTTTGTTAGAGACACTGTTGCCGATAACAACGACGGTCAGCATTGTTGGGTATTTTGAAACCCCTTTTGATCCTTACAAAATCGAAATGATGTCCCAAGAGGCACACTTTCATTTGATTGGGTTTATAAACATGTAAAACTTCATATATTGGAGAACACATAATCTCGAAAAACCCCACCAACTTTTATTATTAGTGTGGCACAACCTCGCGCAAGATTTATGGCCCATACTGGTATGAATGCAAATAGGTACAGAAAACTTCATATTTTCTTCCTCTTTGCACTCGTGTGGGCGAACAACAACAATGGTAACATCCCAGCTAGCATTTGAATGTTTGTTTCACGATCACGATTGTTTCGCGACTGGATTTCCAATCGTCACCACGATTGTCGGAGCAGAATTATATTTTCCTCTGCTTTTAAGACTTTGTGCTCACGATTTGTTTTTGTGTTTACTTTGTTTCACAGTCTTACATGTAGTTTTCTTATTGTTGTCTTACTTCTTCCCGCATACTCCACCGAACTCGTGTTTTGCAAGGAGAATTTAATTATGTCTCTCTGAAATTCTAACGGGTTTTCCAATATCTGCTCAGCAGAAAAAGAAAAAGATTTTGCTCATCGTCGACGATTGGATTTTGCTCATCGTCGACGATTGGAAAGTAAGAGTCGCCGTCTTGACACAGTTACTTCAGTTGCTCTGAACGTGCGCGATTGGAATACGACATCGCGCACGATTACTTTAATCGTCGGCTCCGATCGTGAAAGAGTCGTGCACGATTGAAAATGCTAGCTGGGATATAGTTTCAGAAAGATGGTGCTACTACCCACACCGCTCGAGTGATAATGAACTGATTGCGAAAAGAATTTCCAAATCGTGTCCTCTCAAATAAATGGCGTCTCCAGATGGCTACCCCCATCGCTTCAGCCACAGACGTTAAAGGAGCTGAAAGTTGACATTCAACCAGAAATCGATCAAATTACACCAGCCACACTAAAAAAAAGTTATGCCCGAAGCAATGAAATGAACCTCTGCGTAATTGAACTGTAATGGTGGGCACTTGAATAACATAATTTTCCACACCTAATGTAAAAATATCCACAAATAAAACAATAATGTCCAATTTATTTTTAGATTGTATCGCTTCGTTTAGAAGCTATTACAGATATATGTAGGGCAACGTTTTCGATTCCATAAATAGGGTTCACTGAGCCAAAAGTCTATTGCTGTTATCCTAGTCAATCTTCTTCATTAGACAATATGTTCAGCAACATTTTCTCACCCATAGCCGAGATTACGTTAGTGGTTGAACATTTTACAAAATAGGCGTAAATCTGCAGAAGAGTCGACCCGACTATTTGCACGATATTTTATTCCACACATAACAAACATATATATCTCATCTATCTCAAGAATACAAATGTTTAACTTTATTTATAAAGTTGTGCGTGCAAAGTTTTGTCCTTGAGATTGGTCGTACAAAACACAGCACAGTGATTTTTATACCAAATAATGCCAACTGTTACTACATTTTCTTTTTAAAAATATGTAATACGTAATTTTTGGAAAAAAAAAATCTGCTAAAAACTACTTGTTTAAAGTGTCGACGTAAAAACCACCCAGAGTGATGCTATGATCGTTTCATATAATTTTTCATTTTGCAAAGCATTTAGTAGATCATAATCTAACGACACCTTTAACTAGCATGGTCATTGTAAAACCTAATATTTTATGCATTTTGTAAAGTTACCGCTAGGGTATATAAAAACATAATTTTTCAACACCACGATGTTTTTCAGTTTATTTATTAATATCGCTACCTGCCACCAGGGAGAGCCAAAACTAAGTTTTTATATTATTGTGGAAAGCTTTTAGTTTCTCCGTCGCTTTATGAATGCGTGTATGAAAGGAAAAGGAACCCAAATCAGAGTATAAGATTTGTTTCCTTCTCTATACCCTGTTTTCTCTAGTCCATAACTTTCTTATGTAAATCACTCAATATTAAATTGTCGGAAAGACTTACCTTGTGATAATTTTTATGATTTCTCCTGTTTATATTTAAAATTAATTTGATTTGTTTATGAATAATTGTATTAAGAAAATATAAATATACAACGAACATTACCCCCCGCCCCCACCCCACACACACACACAAATAAGAACGAATAACATGAATGAACAAATGACTATCGTTGTTTACAACAACAGCAGTTCGAACATCATACGAAGAATCTTTAACACAGACAGTGAGTGTGACCGTTGTGCCACTAAAGTGGCAATTTTGCCACTTTTTTGCGACTGTGATACCTTGATGATACTTTTTTATTTTTACACTTTATTTGCCACCTTTTTCGGGTCGACATTTTCTCATTGTTATAGCTACAACACATATATTGCAGATAAATGTTATGAATACCCATCCTTGTTTGTAATGTTAATAAACCTTTTGTATGCGTTGTGAGCGCGACTGTGTCACAGCACTGAGCTTTCACATATAATTTCTACCATATGGTTTATCTGTGCTTATAATTTTAGTTGCTACCGTTCAAAGATCAGATCTGAGTTGTTCTTTAGAAATAAAACCATATGCTCAATTTGTGTTCATTGGTTTTGTTATGGATAAGTAAGTATTATTATATATACATTTGTATATATAGGTAGACATTATATTTACTTTTAATTATTAAATGTAGGTATATTGTAAGAATTAAAAAAAATGGTGGAACAGTGTCGCAGAATTCTTGCGCTGAAGCACAAAAAAATATAGACTCAATTGACCAACCAAGTTCATCTGAATCATCAGACAACGAAGTGGCTTGTACTTCCAATGCAATAAATGTATGCAAAAGGCAAAAGTTTTCTCGAACCTATTGCAATGAATGGGAAGTACAGTTCAAGTGGGTTAAGTTGGATGAAGAAACCAAACGCCCTATTTGTATTGTATGCAAACAACTCCTAATAAATCAAAAAACCCACCTCGCTCGCCATGCAGAAACAAAAAAACATATTGACCATTTAAATAAAGCTAAAGATACGGAGCATATGCAAATAGACAAGTTTGTTTTGAAGCAAAACTTAGAATTGAAACACAATGTTGCTATTGCAGAAATTAAGTTGGTGATCCGTATGATTTTAAAAAATCAGTCCTTTAGATCGATGGACAACATAACCAAATTGTATACCTCAATTTACCCAGATTCATCTATAGCCAAATCGGTACGTATATAAGATAATTTTGTTATATACATATAATTACTTATGTGTATGTATTGCAGGTAACTTGTGGCCGGACCAAATCTAAAAATATTGTGCAGTTCCTAGGAAATGAGGGCTTTCGCTGCAAGGTCGAAAAAATGCAGCAATGTATGTTTAGTTTAATCATCGACGAGACCACAGACATTTCGTCTGAAAAATGTTTAGTTATGGTTGTGCGACAGCTCGATGTGGATCAAGGAAAAACAAAAGACTCCTTTTTTCGGCTTGTAGAACCACCAAATGGGACAGGTGAACACCTATGCAATATTCTGTTGTCTACATTGGAAGAAAACAATATTCCTCTTAAAAATGTCATCGGGTTTTCTACTGATAATGCCTCTAGCATGGTGGGAAGAAAAAGTGGTGTTGCTACTTTATTAAAAAGAAAAGTTCCACACATTTTTCACATTGGATGTGTTTGCCATTCAATTAACCTTATTAATAGCATATCGTTAAAACATATTCCCTCTGAAGTTGAACAACTGCTAAGAAATATTTTTAACTATTTTAAAAGTTCTAAAAGACAATCCGATTTTAAAGAACTGCAGGCAATTTTTGACATCCCCGAACACAAGATTTTAAGATTACGTGATACCAGATGGCTCTCTTTCGAGCCAGTGGACTGCTTTGTAACATTATTTTATAAGAGAACAGTTTGAGGAAACATGTGCCAAAAAATTGGAAAAAATTGGAAAAATTCAGCAGGAATTGAATGTTATTAATAAGGTATATTTAAGCTTTTTATCTTATATTCTTAAAATAATGAATACACTTAATAAAACTTTTCAAAGCGAGTCATCTCAAATTATATATTTTTCTAACCCAAATTTTTTGTAATTTTTTAAAAAAGGATTATATAAATTGTACTAATATTTGTGATATTGATTACAAGAACAATATTCACATTTAAGATCTCATTAATATGTATATAGGCCATGAAGCTGAAATGTTGATTTGTTCTGTAAATTTAACAGAAATAGAAATTAAAGCAATCAAATGCAATATACTAACCTTTTATCAATCTATTTGTGATGAAATACTTTATAGATTTGATTTAAATAATAAAAAACTAAATTATGTGAAGGTTTTAGACCCTCTTTATATAAAGTCAAGTGATGATATTAACTATGGTGATATTGTGACTGAATTTAAGGAAATTATAAACAATCCAGAAGATTTTATATACGAACTAAAGTTATTAGAAAGTAAGTCAAATGACAAATCATATACAAAATTGTTCGATATTACTAAAGTTGAAGAATTCTGGTATAAAGTAGGTAATTTAAAAAATAATTTAAACGAATACATGTACCCGAATTTATTTCAATTCGCCGTTTATGTTTTAAATTTACCACATAGCAGCGCTTGCGCTGAGCGCGTTTTCTCAAAATTGAATTTAATGAAAAACAAATTAACCAACAGGTTAAAAGTTCAAACATGTAATTCAATGCTTGCAGCTCTTAATTTGTTAGACGTAGATTTAGAAAACTGGAAGCCAAATACAGATCTCATTAAAAAGTATATTAAAGAATTTAGACTATAGTAATATGTATGTACAATTATATTGTACAATTATATTATATAAATTATACTTGTATAATTAAAAATACAATGTACCTTATGAATTTTTTTGTTAAGTTTGAACCAATTTTTTTTTGTTTTCTTGAAATAAAAATATGATACTTTTTTGCCACTTTTTCGCAAAATTTTTAAAAATTGTTGCCTCTTTTTATTTTAAAATCCCCTTTTTGTGATACTTTTTGAAAATTCCTGACGGTCACCCTGAACACAGAACACTATTCTACGCGAGAAAAACACTGACCGGCACGACTCACACGGAAACAAAGACCACGTAACACAATTGCAGATCTATGTATACAGATCTCTTAATACTTTACTTTACTTAGTACTTTATAGATTTGAACAACAAATAAATGAATTGTTTCTTTCTATTTCACCGATAAACCACGACCTTACGGAATTCATGCGTACGTACGAACAGACGGACGTTTAAAATATAACTAAGGATAAGTACAATGTGTGAAATGCAGTTAGGTGAGAAATTACCAAAAAGCTCTTCCGATCGACGGCTTGATTCTTTTTACCAGTGATGGGAAATGTGGTACAATTGTACAACTTTTAGTACAATTAATTCTCCTTTGGTACGATTGGACCCCTGTCAATTGTTTGTAAGTGCAGTGTGTAGCGGTGTTCACAATCTGTTGTATTCGTGTTAAATTTGTACAATAAACGTTTTTGCAATAAACTAAAACGGACTGTGGGTTCACTCTGATCTCTTAGAGTGTTATTATTGACAAGCAGCTCATAAATTAAAAAAATATTTTTGCACATTCGAAATTCATCTTATAGCCTTTTCACATTTACCGCGTTTCAGCTGAAACGCCGGCGTTTCGCTCTCTTCAGATCATTTCGAAACCATGGTGTTCACATTGTACTTTTTTTAAATACTGTGGTTTCATGTGACATTTCTCATTTCTGTTTTGTGTTTTCTGTATTAACTGTAAACAACACAAACGCACATTTGTGAATAAAGAAATATCAAATAACATTGATACATACATAATGTAAACAAACAGATTTGTTTTCCCTCATTTTTCTGACATTTGCTTTGAACCAGCAATGGAAATTTTTTCATTTTACTTCTTTTTTTAACTACTATTGGAGTACAACACTGTGCTCTCTCTCATTTTTACTGTGGTTTCAAACAAACTACAGTAAAAAGAGCATAATGTTTGCGTTTTTTTTGTATGGAAATAAGTGTCAATTAAAGTGTGTTCGCTGAAATCATCGATAGAGAGCGAAACGCCGGCGTTTCAGCTGAAACGCGGTAAATGTGAAAAGGGTATTAATAGAGATTTATAAAACAAATAATTTATGCTTATAAATAGTGCAAAATTTACAAAAACACTTCAGTTTACACTAGAAGTTACAAAAATCTTCATCCATGTTTTAGGGGTTCGGCAGGGGTTTTGTATATGATGCAAAAAAAATTAAATGAAAATTTTCGATAAGTTATCGATAGTTATCACAAAATCGGCTGTTGCGATTTATAAAAGTTATCGAATATATTTTTTACATTTTGTGCAAATAACTCTTTTTTCTGATAGTAAATCAGAAGATAAGCATGTAAAATAACTAAGCTAGTTAGCGAATGTTGATTAAAAACAATATAGTATATGAATACAAATTTCATGATTACCGAAAGCATCACTTTTTTGATAGGTGATAAATACATTAACAATCAAATCTCCTATGGGGAAGGTCAAACATCAGCGTCAGCATAGTATTTTTGTGTTATAAAATTTTCCGCGTAGCCGGCCTTTGGGTTTTATCCTTTGAGGTAGGTTCAACACCGGGTTCGGCGTAGTATTTTTGTGATGTAAAACTTTCCGCTGTTTTTGGAGGCTAAAAATTATTTTAAAAAATCACGTAATTTTTAATATAATTTTGTTTGTGCGAGAACTGATCTATAGAAAATTTTTGTTTAATTTTATACGTGCACCATATGTTTGCGGCAAATGTAAAAAAAGATTTTCGATAATCTTTGAGAATTTCAACGACCGATATTTCTATAAGTAAGCCACATATCGACAATTATCGTTTAATTTTTATTTTGCATCATATTATACAAAAATGCTTCCAGACAAGTCACTTTACACGGTTTTTAATTGAGTGCCAGCTTTGCGAGACATTTTTGTTTTCTGTTTCTGTTGTCTCTGGGTGTACCAACCGAATTCCGTAGAAAGGCTACATGTCTTTCATACGTTTTTGTGATCCTGAATAGTTTGTTGCGTATAGAGAATTGTTTTGCAGCAATCATACATTTGCAATAAATACATATTGCCTTGGACAATAGAGAAATAGAAAAGAGCCGCTATGCCTTTCTTCGTGTTCTCTTGATGACGACGAGGTAGTAGCCCATTTTATCGAGTTCGAGTTGCTTTGGTAATTTACTCTTTGGTTGGCATAATACTTACAGAAATACAAGGGAATGAGTATTTTCGTTCGATGCAAACAATGTAAAACATAATTTAACTGTTATTAGTATCAATCAAACACTTCTAAACTTAGTTTGCTGCATGGTCTATAATCTGTATGTCTTCTTTGGTCTCTCATTCTACATCATTTCCCTAGTACATTTTCGATCAGCTATGCCATAGAAACACCCTGCTTGGGCTCATCATTGGGAGTTTAACAACTTCCTAAAAGAGGGGTCTGCTTTCCATACCTTCCGATATTTTTGGGTGTCTCTTTTGCAAAAAAGCGCCCATGAAATTTTTTCGCGTATTGCAAGGTTGAAATGTGCTAAATCTAACCCCAAACGAGCTAAGTTGGCATCACTGGTGTGGAGCACTCTCCGAGCAAAGAGAATAATGACGTGGTTATACGCAGGGATGATATTTGATAATTTTCGAGGGGACTTTTTGTATTCTCCTCAAAAGTACCTTTTTCGACGTAAGACTACTTTTTATAAAATAATTAAATAAATCTGTATTTACAAAAAATGTATTTAATCTGCATACGGTTGTTTAATCTTTCGTCATAAATGCAGTGAAAGCTTCAGTTAGCCTCAGGCACACATAGATTTCAGTCTTATTACACAAAAAACAACAAATAAATCTTGGCAATTTGGAAGTACTCTTATTGAATCAATAGGAGTTGGGGACTTTTTGAAATCGGAAGGAGGTAAAAAAGTCCTTATGCACTATAAATATCATCCCTGTTTATACGTACAACTATAAAAAAAGAGATAGAATGAGAGCAACGAAAATTGAGATAGAGAGAGAGCAACGAACTTGTGTAGCGTATGTACGAACATAACATTGTATGTATGTACACGTGTCTGTTACTTAGCATTCTCTTTGTTTTTAAGTATTGTCATAATTTTAAGTATTAATATTTATTTAAATGTAACGTCATCATATATATGATTGAACGCTGTTTTCTATTATCCAGTGTAAGATTTACTAATGTGTTCATAGAAATCGAGCAGGTACCGTGTAACTTAAAGGTGTTAACACATCGCCCGTGAGTTCGAACACTCTTTTTTAAACTTTTACTTAGATCAAATTTTTGAGACAATTTTATACAGACATATGTATGTCACCATTACTCCAGAACGCCTGATCCAATTTTGTCAAAACAAATTTGGAAAAATTAAGAATTACAATACCTATTTTTCAAAATAATCAACAGCTTCGCCGTTATAAATATATTAATGAAGAAAACAATAATTTTTTGATTACAAAACTTTGTATTTTCATAAATTATGAAGAATCCAAAACGCAAAAAAATTTCGACTCTTATTGCTTTCACGTAAAGTAACATACTCGTAACCTGTGAGTCTCATTTTCACAAGAATATTGATTTTTTGTTTCAATTTATGTACTTATACAAAATTCGTTGGAAAAAACCTTGATGTAATTTTTTGTAATTCTCAGTAATAGAAAAACAAAATATGAAGCCTGTCTTAGAAAACACGGGCGCATAGGTCAGACGTAGAATACGTTAGTCATTTTGCAATTAAAATATATGAATTAAATATAATTTTTGATAAATGATTTAAATCTATCAAATTTATCTGTAATTTTTATGTTAAAAATTTAGGATAGTTTTTTACAAAATTTGGGTACACTTTATATCAATTCGATGCACTTTTGAAAACAAGTGTAAATTCTGTAATGTTCACATAAAACATGCATTGTCATTATACTTCTTCTCTTTCTCACACTGGTTCTGTGATGAACACACAGATATTCGTACTGCTCTTACACATGATGTTATAATACATAAAATACAAAGCATATGAAAATTAATACAAAATTTGAAGGAGTTAAATTTTGATTTACTTATAGAATCAAACAAATTATATGTAGCAATATGATTATTTAAATACAAATCAAAAGAAGACATATTAAATATGTTACGACCATACTTGAATTTTCTTCAATGCATGCATAAAGTATTAAAAACTTATAATGAAAGTGACAAACATTTTCTCAAAATTTTGTGCTCCAGATCAACACCCCTACCTTACCGTATAACGTATTCCACGTTAAAAAAATCCAATGAGTGTTCGAACTCACGGGCGATGTGTTAACACCTTTTTGCTACACGGTACCTGTTCGATTTCTATGAACACATTCGTAAATGTTACATTGGAAAATAAAAAACAGCGTTCAATCATATGATGACGTTACAGTTAAAATTATTTAAAGACCCAGTGCAAGCACATGTGTCATTATATTCTTGCTCAATACTTTTTTTTATTCCCACAAAAGTCAAAGAATGCAAAGCAACAGACACTTGTACATACATACATACATTGTTATATTCGTACGATATAACCGAAGATCAACATAAAATACTTTTTTAATATTACTCCAAATTAATACTCCAAATTAAAACACTTCAATCTCGGCTCGCCGATATCGGATCGCCTTAATTTTTGGCCTAAACTCTTCGTCGAAACCCGCACTAGCTTTTTAATCCAAAAATTAATAAAATCGGCTATGAATTTCCGGAGAAAATCGCGTTGGAAAATTATATGAAAATCGTCCAATAATCACTTTCAATACCGACTGCCAAGCAACGAACAAACAAACGATGATTTACTCTTCCAAACCTAACACTTTTGCGTATGTATTAAATTTATAGTTTACTGCCCTAGAGGCGCGCGTATAGATGTTAACACATCAAAAAGTAATAAAAGATAATTTATTTTATGATTGCATTCTCGCGAATGCCGTTCATATCTGAACGGTAGCAAAGAAATCAGAGCTCATAAATGTGCGTGGACGCTGCATTGCTGTTCTTTTTCAGTTGCACGTTTTTATTGATGTGTGTTATCCCGTTGGATACCTGTTACGAATGACTTTTTAGAGAAATTCCACGCACAAATGTTTTGACTAATTCTATGTTTTCAGCTTTAGAGACCGATATCTCCCGAACCATTGACACAACTTTAACGTTAAGAAAAATGTATTTCTATGCTACTTATTTCACACTTTTTACATGATCTTTTATATGACCTTTTTGATGTAATGATTGAAAATGAGGGGAATCCTTTTGGCAAAAAAAAAAATAAAATAAAACCTAATAATGTATGACAAAGCTAAATGTGTTCTAAATTTGTAAAGATGCAATTTTTGCATGTTTTATTATAGCTTGTAATTAAAATAATATAATTAAACCAATATAATTTCTTACAGTCTTTAATAAAAAAAAATAAAGGATACTTTTTTAATCAAATGTACACTCCAATTGGACTACAGTTTCTGAAAGTACTCATCAAAAGTAACAGAACGAAATTTGGTGTTTTTGTGGATTAGCTTGTATTTGGAATTTATCGAATAATTTTAAATATTGTCTAGGGGGAATATGAAACATAAGTGTGAAAAGACAGCATTTAAAGCTTTAAAATCGCAAAATTCTCAAGAAATTCCCAATTTTTCTCACACAAAGGGTGAAAAGGGAAAAGGTACATATAGAAATCCCTTTAAGAATAATTTTACAAGCAATTTTTTTCAGGTAATTCAGTTGAAAAATTCGCAGTATTTATAAATGTTCATTCATCCACTTTTTGTCAATCAGAAAAAGTCATATAAAGCGTAAAATATAAATTTTTTTGTCATGGTGCATGACTTTCTTTACTGCTAAGATATGGAAATTTATGATAAAGTAATAAAATTTAAACACCTTTTCCCGTTTTCGTTTGTTCATGAATTCATACATAAAACGTCTGCTGATGAAAATCTTGGCAAGATCCGAAGTAGCTATACAGACAGCCTTGGTTGCATTGGAACATTTTTATGCTCGACTGTTTTGAAAGTAATATAAAGCAAATAAATAAACTTTATATTATCTAAAAAGGTCTTGAGCTTGAATAAATTTAGAAAATTGTAAGCTTTTTCATTCAAATAAAATCAAAAATCGCCTTAAATCTACTGCAAATTTAAAATCGAAATATCCCGTGATTTCGAGCTAACTTTTCAAAATGGGGTACACCACTGGATTCTACGATGCAAAATTAGGTTGACGTATCTCGGCGTTTTGGTGTGTCATTTTCACCTACTTACAGTGTAATTGTTGATAAACCTAACCGAAACAAGTACAGAAATCTCAGCCGGGTGAACCGATTTTAACATACCAGCATCCTTATTTATCCTTTGTGTCCGAGTACCGTTACAAAAGGTTTATATTTTTCCTTTGGCAACCGACCAACCTTTAGTTATCCCTGGCAAATTTGCCCATACTCAATAGCAGAGCGACATTGTGCAAAACATTATCTACTTCGCAAGTTAATTAGGATGTGTTATGTTATGCTCACAACCAGTGAGCTGTGCGCTTTATAGTTTTATACTCACTGATTGGGACCTACAGTTTTACTCCGGTTCCGAACGGTATTTTGAGAAGCTTTTTCATGGCTAAGTACTCGATAGTGTCGCCGTCACTAAGCGAGGTGACCGTCGTCGAAAGAAATTTTAAGGTAGTCGGAGCAGGAATCGAACACAGGATCTCCTGTACAAGAGACGCGCACACTACCCATTGCACCATTCCCTGCACAGCATTTGTATAAGAGGTACGCAAATGTTTGCCACAAACATTTTCAATTGCACAGTAGCTTTTAAAAAACATTGTATCAAAACGAATTTAGTAATTTTACCTTAGGTCTAATATGATTCCTTCTATGCGTTACACATTTTCTGTATCAAATTTGGCAACCCTGGTAAAAGAGAAACAAAAAGTGCTAGAAATGCACTCAAAGGCATTTCTCTCTCGCGTCATATCTTGATTATTTCATACTGTTTGCAAAGTTTATGTAATTTTACTTCAAAATGGTTTGAATTTGTATAGTTATATACAGTAACTCTATCAAAAAGCTGCTCGTGTATTGAAATATTCTATTTAAAGAAGAGTAAGAGGGAGAACATTCGTTCCGTTTGTTGGCATTTGAGTGAAGAGAAATGTTGACTGTCTACTTGTACATCAGGGTTCCGACTTTACTGCAATTGCAGTAGATCTACTGCGCTTTTTACCAAAATTTAATTTTCTACTGCGGCACTGCGGTTTTTTCAAATCTACTTCGATTTTTTCGCAACGACCATTTTTATGACAATTCTCTGTAGTACGTAGAAGCAACAAGAAGCACGCTCAACTTTTTACGTTGTGTTAAGTCAAGAATCACTGAAACTTAAGTAGTACATGAAATACTCGAAAGATGGCAGCATAGATGTGAAATTAATAGTCAAATGGAACCACATCGTCTTTCATGTAATGGGCTTCAGTGTTGCCACAATCATTTTCTATTTCAAATCTGCCAAAAACTACAAACTACACTTTAATTTTCTTAGTAAAAATGGTTCGTGCCTTTACTCATTTGAAATAAAATTTAATGACATTTTTATTTGCATGAACGATAAGTATTATCATAATTAAAGCATTTTCATTCCAAATTCTATTTTTTCTTAAGCCATCTTCGCACGATCATTCTTGAATGCAAACATTGTATCATACAAACGTATGATATGAAAAATGTGTTTGCGTTCACACGTTCGAACTTGATTTCATTTTTCATTTTTTTCTCACTTTTAACGAGTGAAATGGCTCGCGAACTCGTAGCAGGTCTAGTTATTAACTAAATTTTAGATGGTAGCAAAACATGTATGTCCATAGAAATAGTTTTGAAATTACATAAACCAATTTGAAAATGTGGAACAACAAGTTTGCATTTAATTTAAAATTAATTTTATATTGCGTTTTTTTTTTGCATTCTTTGCAATTTTTATTCAGAAGCAAAACAACATTTTTCTAACAGATTGTTATTGGAGTCAAAAACTTGATGCAGAAGGACAACAGCCATAGGTTAAATTCTCTATTCGTAGTAGCAGCACTAGTAATGGACGAAACTTTAGACAAGAAATTTGAGGACAAATAAACAACAATTATCGCATACAAATCTGTAAAAAGAAATTATAACAATTGTTGGGGAGTTAAACCATGTAAACAAATGCTATTTATTATTTTTATCTTATTTTCTACAAAAAGTTAATAAAATTAACAAAATCTTTTAATATGAAAAAACTATGATACATTGCCTTTTCCCTTTAATAGAAGAATTCTTCAAAACAATTTTAATAAATTTCATTAAAAAGCAATATGTAAGCATTGATGTTGACTATAAAAATTTAAAATTTCAAAGGCCCATAACATCTGTATACTGTGGTTTAGGCTTTGAAAGAGAACAAAGTAATCTGTCGGACGAAGCTGTCATTGCAATAAAAAAAATATTTAGAATTTTTACATAACTTTTTGCGACCAAATTAAGCAAAGATTTTCTTTTGAAGACCGTGAAATGTTTTTACTTCAATACATAGATTCGAAAAAAATACAGGAAGGTGATTTGCAATCAGTTTCGAAAATCGCTAAAGCTTTTCCTTTCAATGAATGCTCTATCGAAGTTTTAAATGAAGAGTGGAGATCATTCATAAATGTTGATATCAGCAACATAGACAAAGAAGATGTTGTAGATTTCTGGCATTCCATTTTGGATACAACCAATATATTAGAAGAACTAATGTTTAAAAATTTGGCAGATTATATGCTAAATTTATGTGTTTTACCCCACAGCAGCGCTGCTGCAGAAAGAAAATTTTCGGAAATGAATTTAATAAAAACTAAGATTAGAAATAAACTCAATGTCAACACTGTAAACAGCTTAATGTTTGCGGCCTGCTTAATTTAAGACAAAAAAAGCGTTTTTTACCACCACTTGCATTGATACAGTTTTTAAAAAAATATAAATTTGTCGATGGAAAATATATTTTGATTTAGTAAAATAAGAAATAACCATGTCTTGTCATATTATATGTGATGTATTGTATGAATGTACATATGTTTATAATTGTTGTTATAGTGTATATTTGTATGTAACCCCTAGTTTGTACGACACCCTAACGTTATATATAAATGTATATGCATTAACATAAAAAATAAAAATCTACTGCGAAAAAATTCGTTTTACTGCGTTTTTTTTCAAATTTACTGCCATTTTCAATTGTTCAAGTCCGAACCCTGTTGTACATCGTTTTTGGCAGTGTTGCCAGTTTAGGGGATTTATCCCCAAACTGGGAATTTTTTTAAAATTGGGGATAGGTTTTTTGGTGTAGGGATCTGGGGATGTTTTGGGGATGAACATTTAAGATGTATTAAAAGCGCTTCTTTTGTATCATTGTTTGAAAGTTTTGATCTGGCACTACCTAAATCAAAGCAAGCATACACACTCAATTAATATTTGGTTTTGCGCATGTGTGATTGCAAAAACAAACAGAATAAAGTTAATGTGACAAGTCTATACTGTTTTTGTTGTGTTGCTAGTAAACACTTGCAAATCGTTATTGCTAAATGTTGTCAGTAAAAAGAACTGCATACACTTTTCAGTTTCTGAAAATATCAAAATGTATTACTGGCAAGGCTGTACGTGAAGACAACAATAAAATATGTATGTAACAAACATTTTTGATATTTGGCGTTACTGAAAAAAGTAGAAGTAGTGGAGAAGAAATAACGAGAAATACTAAAACTATGTACAACAAATATAATGAAGTAGGCGAATCTGAAGATTATGAGACTTTTAACCAATGTGTACATAATCTCATTTGTTATAATCATATTGTTATAACTAATTATTATTAAAATAATAATTTAATAATGATAGAATAATTTATTTATGTTTAAATTTTTCAACAATTAATTTTTCGTTTTGTTAAACTGAATTCTAAATAAATTTTAATTTTAAAACTTAAAACTTTCTCGCACTTCAGTTAAAACTATGGGGATTTTTCCGGGATTTTAGCTTTTTTTGGGGATTAAAAATAGCAATTTGGGGATTTCGCCTAAAAAAAAGCTGGCTGGTTCTTGGTACAAATTCCAATCATAGACCAATACATACATACATATATACTTTTATTCTGCCGTTTAGTACAATATCCCCAACATTTTTGCAGATTTTTTCAATTTAAGCGTAATTTTTTATCACAATTGTTTTGAAAACGACATAGTTTTTAGTACTAAAATGTTCTTAATATATTTTTTTTTGAAAAATCTATTGCTGTAATATTTATCGGTATCTTGTGGTATAATTCCACATTTTAAGGTTCCTACATACCTATGTAAGCGCATTTTCGGCATAGCGACGGCTTCACAAAATAGTGCACACTGTTTCTTATTAATATTTAATACAACTATGATTCCTCCGCCAAGTAGTCGATTTGAGCACTGTTCTCTAGGGTAAGTGGAACGGATTCCAAAAGCAATTATCTAAAACTTGGAAATTTCTATTCCAAGAAGATTTAAAGAAATGGTTAAAAACAATAGATTTTTTCAATGATCTATTTAAATTAATACTTCTTTTTAAGTTGAAGAGTTAAGGTAGAACTAAGCTGACCCAACATCTCACTTTTAGCGGGATTGTCCCGTTTTTGCGGAACATTTTGCGTATATCCCACATTTTGGGTGTCGCAGCCTGACTTGTATCTATAATAACAAAATAATTATATAGACTATATAGTCTTATTTCAACTAAATACATGTATTTTTATTTAGATTTTTACGATATTCAAAACCAAAAAATATCAGTTTTATTACCTATTGTGTCCCAATTTAGCCTAATGGTTTCGCAAAGGGCACAATTTTTGGGGATATTTGGCATAATTTTGTAGTCAGGCTCTGGCAACACTGCCTATGACGTTTAATTTATTGAGCGAATAAAAGTATTATATGTATGTATTGGTCTATGATTCCAACTATAGTGAAGTAAAGGCAAAGAGTATGTAATTTTAAATAGAGAAGAAAATTACTCGTGGAGTGGAATGCCAACAAAGAAAACGAGTGAAACCCTAGTCTTTCTCTGTTCTCTCTCTTACTTGTTTCCCTGTTCACTATCTTCTTTGAATATTTCAATAATTTCAACACACGAGCAGTTTTCTGATGATGTTGTTGTATCTAACAATAGAAAGCCCAACCATGCTTCAATAAAATTGCTTAAAGAATGTAAAAATTATGAAATAATCAAGTTATGACGCGAGAGAAATGTGCATGAGTGAATCGTGTCGCCTTTTGGGTGATTAACGTTTCACACGTTTTCTTTGTTGGCATTAAAGTTAAGAGAAATTTTGACTGTCTGCTTTAGTACATGGTTTGTGGTAATAATCCAAAAACGATGTACAAGTAGACAGTCAAAAGTTCTCTTCACTCAAATGCCAACAAACAAAACGAGTGAAACCCTAGTACTTCTCTACTCTCTCTCTTACTCTCTTCATTGAATATTTCAATACACGAGCAGCTTTTTGATAGTTTTATTGTATATAACTATACAAATTCCAACCATGTTGAAGTAAAATTACATAAACTATGCAAAAAGTATGAAATAAGCAAGATATGACGTGAGAGAGAAATGCGTTTGAGTGAACTCCTAGCACTTTTTGGTTCTCTTTTACCAGGGTTGCCAAGTTGCGCACATCTTCTGGTCGTCTATCAAGTTATGATGTGGAGCGAAATGCGTTTGAGTGAATCGTGTCGACTTTATGGTACTATTCTGCAAATTTTAAAACAACTGCCTTTAATTTACTTAAAATATACATATCTCCAGAACTTTGAAAATAGATTGTACCATGTAGGATTGCATGCACGACTGTATAAAAAGCAGTACACGTACCTTGTTTTCCCATCACTGTTACAAAGCAATAATAAAACAAATACACAAATTACTTCGGTTAAAACATGGATGAAGATGTTTGTAAATTCTAGTGTAAACTGAATTATTTTTGTAAATTGTGCAATAATTCTAAGCATAAAGTATATGATTTATAAATCTCTATTAAGATGAATTTCGAATGTGCAAAAATATTTTTTTAATTTATGAGCTGCTTGTCAATAATAACACTCTAAGAGATAAGAGTGCACACACAGTCCGTTGTAGTTTGTTTTTCAAAAACGTTTATTGTACAACAGACTGTGAACATCGCTACACACTGCACTTACAAATATTTGACAGGGGTCCGATCGTACCAAAGGAGAATTAATTGTACTAAAAGTTGTACAATTGTACCACATTTCCCATCACTGGTAAAAAGAATCGAGCCGTCGTCGATCGGAAGAGCTTTTTGGTAATTTCTCACCTAACTGCATTTCACACATTGTACTTATCCTTAGTTATATTTTAAACGTCCGTCCGTTCGTACGTACGCATGAATTCCGTAAGTTCGTGGTTTATCGGTGAAATAGAAAGAAACAATTCATTTATTTGTTGTTCAAATCTATAAAGTACTAAGTAAAGTAAAGTATTAAGAGATCTGTATAGATTTGCAATTGTGTTACGTGGTCTTTGTTTCCGTGTGAGTCGTGCCGGTCAGTGGTTTTCTCATGTAAAATTGTGTTCTGTGTTAAAGATTCTTCGTATGATGTTCGAACTGCTGTTGTTGTAAAAAACGATAGTCATTTGTTCATTCATGTTATTCGTTCTTATTTGTTGAAGGTGGGTGGGGGGATGTTCGTTGCACGTGCTTCGTTCGGGTTCGGCTCGGTTTGTCGCGGCGGTTGTGTATTTTGTTTATAAAATTATTCAAAACAAATGAAATTCATTTTAAATGTAAACAGTTTGGTAAAAACAGGAGAACTCATAAAAATTATCACAAGGTAAGTAAGTCTTTACGACAATTTAATATTGAGTGATTTACATAAGAAAGTTATGGACTAGAGAAAACAGGGTATAGAGAAGGAAACAAATCTTATACTCTTATTTGGGTTCCTTTTCCTTTCACACACGCATTCATAAACCGACGGAGAAACAAAAAGCTTTCCACAATAATATAAAAACTTAGTTTTAGCTCTCCCTGGTGGCAGGTACCAATATTAATAAATAAACTGAAAAACATCGTGGTTGCTGAAAAATTGTGCTTTTATATGCTCTAGCGGTAACTTTACAAAATACAGAAAATAGTAGCTTTTCAATGACCGTGTTAGTTAAAGGTCCTGTTAGATTATGATCTACGAAAAGCTTTGTAAAACGAAGACTTATATGAAACGATCATAGCATCACTCTGAGTGGACTTTCAGCTCCTTTAACGTCTGTGGCTTGTTGATATAGATTATCGTTCAGATATTCCCCATAAAAATGTCTGAACCTTCAGCTCAAGCGATCGGGGTAGCCATCTGGAGTCGCCATTAATTTGAGAGGACACGATTTGGGAATTCTTCTCGGACATTCTCTTCGGACATCATTCAATTTTGTAATGGTGGAAATCTTTTTTCAAAATCCCAAAAATACCCAACTATGCTGACTGTCATTGTTATCAGCAACACTGCCAACGTTCCCATATTGCTCAAATTTGGTCACCACATCAGGAATAGTGTGAAATGTAGAAACATTGCGAACTTCAAAAATTAAACGGTATGTGCGTTCACTGGAAATTATTTACTGGCTGTTTATTGCAATTTGTAACACAATATTCGTTAATTCTGCGATGGTGTAATGATCCATAGTAAAAGCTCTCAGGTATTATGTCTGAAATAAGATATAAAAATATAACCAGTTATTAACAAATAAACACGATATGAATTTGTTAAATAGTGTTCTGACTTTTAGACCACCCTGTAGAAAATATAGAAAGTGCTTACAACTGAGACTGCATTAGTATAATGTAATGGAGTAGGCTACTGAATAAACGTGTAGTGGTAGAGTTGACTTGAAAAAATGCTGGAATTTAAAGGAAATACCACTTGGTTTATGCTTGAGTTCCGAAGATGTTTGTAGTGGGTCTAAGTGTTTGGTTATTAACTATTGGAAAGGAACTGCAGAAAAATTACATAACTGGCAAATTTTTTAAAAGAATAAATAAATAAATATTTTCCCATTACAGGACTGATGAGAGCTTCTCACAACCAAAGAGCTGTGAATTTTCTGGACGTTGTAATTAATCTATACGTGAAGTTAAATTTTGAGCGAGTGGCTGGCATGTCCCTACTAACACGTGTAATGTTGTTTTCGAATGCTGCTATTGACTCTGGCTTACCGGCATAATCCCAAGATCTAAGTGGTCCTCCGGGAGATTTGTTCACCGAACGAATCTTCAATGGAGGATTTATAAAAAATGGAAATAGTTCGGCCGTTTCTAATCGGCATTTCTGATTAAGGTGATATTTCACTTAGACATACATAGCTAGGACCCCAAAGACCCTACAGGAGCTGCACGGTGGGAGTTGACAACCTCGGCCATCAAAAAAATTCTAACCGTTGTCAATCGTTATAGTTTGTTTCAACTGAAAATATTTTTTTGTATTTCTTATGAGATACACAGGTCAGAGATTTTTTGCCACAGTTAGAAAAAATTTAAACAGTCGGCACCAGGACTTGATCTCACGTTCGCGGACGATCGTTTCGAAGTTTGTGACTCTTCTCATCAGCACCGTAGCGTTCTAGGCCAGTGACCGTCACACTGTAACTAATTGCAATTGTCGTCGTCGGGATTTAACTTCTCTTTCCATCTTCACTTCAATTTAATTGTGTTTCTTGCGCACTTAACATGTGACGCGGACGATGCAATTGTCTATTTTTATTTTAATGTAAATTTTTTTTTCTTCTTTTTTACAATAAAACGTTCCATGCATTATTTTTTTCATCTTTATTTTTATAATGATGACTTTTTGTCTGACACTGTGCTGGCTGGCTTCTGTATATTTCAATGAATTCATCTATAAATTCTGTAACAAGGAATTTCTGCCGTTGATCTTTACTCCGCGAAAATTTTGGTTAAATATAAAAAAAGAAAATAAATAGCGGTAGTTTGTTTTGTATGTGTGTGTAGTGTATATTGTTTATGTATTAAGTGAGAGAGAATTTCAGTAGATCAATTGCAACAAAGGTACGTTTTTTTTACAAATATAAGCAAGCAAAGGGTTTGAATTAAGAGTACATAATTTCAAGAGTTTAACTTTGTTTACACTGCACGATTTGGATGAATATTTTGGTAAGGTATCTTGGTAAGGTAGGGATGCCAGATTGGAACCTAACAAAAAAGTACATCGAGAAAAAAAATGCAGTACAATTAAGAAAAAATTACTTTTTTGTGTTAAAAAAATCATAAAATTCAGTACCGAAAGCAACAATTTCAGTCATTAAGAAATCAAAAACAAAATGCTGCACAACAGTAACAATTTATAAATTAAAGAAAAAACCAACAAACGAAGAGAACACAAATATTTTTTTTGTAATAAATATTACAACTAGTAACGTGTTTCGGATTTTAGTATTAAAAAGTAAAATGAGTGTAATCTATTCTATATTAATATGTTTTAATACTGATTATAACCTTCTTGTTTTAATTATATAATCATAAATTTAATTATTTTTCAACTTTTGTAAAAAATTACAAACATTTATCGTTTTTGTGGTCTTTAATAACTATTCCGATTTTACCATCTTCTGTTTTTAAGAAAATTACAAACTCAGTACAATTGTACGTAATGTTTTTTTATAATTCGCTTTCAAACTATTCACTTTGAAGTTTATTTATTTTTCTCCAAAATTTAAATAGATGCCGCATTATAATGAAGAATTGAAAATACAAATTTACAGATATTTCCCAAATTTGGGAATGACCCACTTCTTAGGAACTCTTTCCATTATTCTTTTTAATATTTTCAGCAAAAACTGGGAAGGGAGTAAATTCGTCAAAGAGTTAATCCAAGTCAATTCTTTTGATTGAAAATAATTTAATTAGTTCTACGAAGTGGAGAAATTGGATGTTTGAATTAAGGTTAAAAGTTACTAAATTAATAGAGTAAAACGATATTATACGTAAATACTTTTTTTTCAGAATATAAAGTCTACAATTTTAATTTTCTTAAAACATGAAATATTTTTGTTCTGAATTGTTTGTTTTTAAAATCACAAGGCATTTGCATTCTAATTCAAAACTGGGATTTTTCTTCTGAATTGTTTTCCAGAAACCCAAATATTCTGAAACGTTTTATGTTTGGCTGGATTCTGTTTACAGAACAGGGCTGATAAACTAATAATTTTGAATCTCAGCAAAATATTCCAATAGGTATTTAATAATAGAAATCTAGAATGTTCACTAGCAAACGGACAACTTAATTATTACAGTAGACAAAGTAGTATGGTAGATATTGTTACAGGGTGTTTCCAATAACTTACATTTGGTTTTTTCTACACAGAACAAATTTATTGTTGGCGTAACAAAAAAAAATACAGGGGGTAAAAGGAAGTACTTTTGCGTACTTGTTTAGGTGTTATGCAGACAGCGGTAAAATTATTTAAAAAAATCTAAAAACAGTACGTCTGGCAACCCTACAAGCACTCACATGCGATAAGACCGTCATAAGTCAAAAATTGAACGGGCTTACATCACTTTCACCATACTTTTCCAGGGTACCTAGGGCACTTTAGATCAGCGGATTAGTTGTCCGACTTCTGAGTCGGGCCGACTGATCTCCCAGTGTTAAGTGCGGTTAGCTAGCCGACCACAATTCAAAACAAATTTGATTTTGTTGAAGTTGATGTTTTACAGTTTAAAGTGGAATGTAGAAGGAAAACATCAAACCAGACAGTTTTTGTTAAAATTTACCGATGATCTTTTAAGAAACCAATATTTTGGATAAATTTGAGTTAGACAAAGTTCATAAGGCTGAAAAGTATTTAAAGAGTTATAAGGATGTAATGATAGTTTATGCTGATAAGGAAAATGCGACGGTAGCTATAAGCAAATGTTATTATATATCACGAATTAACAATATAGTAGGGGATACAGCTAAGTACAAACTTAGCTAAATTTCGTTATCCTTACAATTTTGAAAATGTCAACAAATTATATTAAAATTTTAATTAATATGAAATTGCATATAGTTTTTACTTCAAGTGCATTCCGGGCTAACAGTTTTTCTGAAACTTTGTGTGTGTATTCTACTTGACCCATAGAACGACTTTTTGCTAACCAAATCCTGTAACTTCAACTTAATACCCATAAAGGAAAATATGTTATTGTTCCTGGTAGTCGATGGAATTCTATATTCCTAATTTAAATTTATACTCAACACGATTACCCAGACATCTTCTTATATATCTCCTCCGGAAACCCAAATCACATCCACTCGAAGCTTCTTTCCTCAAAAACTAGCATCGTCACTGAGCGATAGTACGAAAAGTTAGATCCTCGCGACGGATTCAGAAATACATCAGCGTCAGAATGATGGTGTATCTAAGTCGTTTTATAATAAATAAAGTCTATATTTGGGGCTAACAATAAAACTATAATTCCAGGAGATATGGGTTACAATTTCTTCTCTGTCTTCCAAATGCTATCGTAATTGATACTCCATTTGCCGCTGGATAATTTGGATGATCTTTTATTCGATATCTGTATCTAATCATTTTAACCTAGGGTTCTGCTTTTAAAATCCTAATTCCTAAGACATTCGAAAATAAACTGCTTTCTTTTTAAACAAGACCTCAGATCTATAGTTAATGAGTGGGTTGAATGTAAGTACATAGTTGTAAATCAAGAGCGTGCACTTTTATTTCAGAGCAACCTATTGCAAATATATAGCGACTTTCTGAAGTTATCCAGTTATGTTTAGATTCACACTTACGTTGTGCTGAGCGGTGAGCCATATACCCCCAACTATTCGTTTGAAGAAAGGTTGTAGCAACCGAATTGGGCGTATCACGACTAAATTTAGTCAACATAGTTGACATCTGCTTGAAACAACCTCGCTTCATATTTGATTCGGTTGCAACAACTGAATTTCCAACTATATTCATCCTTACTTGCTATAATTATACTTACTTACTTACTTAGGTGGCCTCAAACAAGCCAGAGGGGTCAAGGGCCCTTCAAAATTAGTTTCTCCAACCGGTTCAGTATTCTGAATTTTCCTGCAGTTGGTAACACCAAGCTATCGCAGGCAATCTCCACCTGGCATTTCCAGCGAAGTGTTGGTCGATTTATTTTTCGATGTTCTTCGAGTACGTCCTCGAATACTTTTCGCACTGGTTCATTTTGATCCATTCTTCTGAGATGATAACTACGTCAATGCCGGTATATAGATTATACTGCTCGTGGTTCATCCGTCGTCAATTCTTGTCGTTTTCTCTTCTAGGACAATATAGTTTTCGAAGCATTTTTCTATGGAATATTCACAGTGATGTTTCATCAGCATGTGATGTGACCCAGGATTCTGCACCATAAAGCACTACAGGTTGTGTGAGAGTCTCATATGCATAGTTAGATCTTCGTTTCTCGAGAGATGGTCTTATCTCTGAACTGATTGCTTAGCCCGGAATTAAGTTACTACTTGTGTTCACGAAAGATCCGAGGTAAACAAATCCGTCCACTACCTCGAAACTAAAACGGCTATTCATCGGATGTTCATCTAGAGAAACTCTTAATTGGATTTAATTGGACGAACATTGGTCTATAACATAAATTAATAATATTCCATCAATATGTACTTATATACTTTAAATCAAATTTTGAATAGATTTTTTAAAAATTATTTATTTTGAAATTATTTTTGTATTTTTTCCAAAAGTGTCAATGACATTTTTGAAATATTGATAGTACTGAACACCATTTGATAGAAGAGCAGTTTACCCATCGACTAATACATACCTAGATAAACTTATTCTCTCATCTGACGTTTCATTTCACACTCTTATCGTAGGTATGTGGAAATGAGAGCAATTAAATTTAAAATTATCTTACACCAGGTGGAGTTACAAAATATGTTCACTTAACTTTTTCCTGTCGTTTTGGTGTAGAACTGAAAAATTTAAATATATTTTGCACTTTTTTATTGACTTTTATCGTTGGTATACATTTGTATTGTATTTAACACAACTAGTTTGCCACAAAAACACGAAATTCGGTTGTTGTTCCTATGTTGATCGCTGTATACTATTGCCACTATCTGGTATTATTGAACCCATATTTCTACCATCCAATGTTTACTTTCCATCGTACCTATGACGTTTAATTTATTGAGCGAATAAAACCTTCTATGGTATGTGTTATTCTATGAGTTTACCTTTCCAACGATGTATAACACGTATTTGTAGAATATTACAACAAGTGTAGGTATCACTCTCAAACCTACGACCGTGACCTGATTTTGCCATTTCTGTACCCTACCGATTGCATCGTGCAGGTGAACAACTACACTATGGCATTGGCAAATACTTCGCATTTTTAACTGATGTCATTATTTTATGAAATAATGGATTGGGATCATAAAATACTTCGAACTTGTCAAGTTTGGCGAAGTTCTATTCAAATTCTACATGCTGTGGCACATTCTGTGCAATTTTTTGAAGTGTCCCAAATCTATACCAATTCTTTTATGTACTCTGTGTGCTTCAAGCCACCCGCAAAATACTCTAAGTGTTCCAAGGCAACTGTAAGCCATAATTTCAACATAAAACACATATTTGTGATAGAAAATACTTAATTTATAAATATTTCAGTAAAATCATTTCTAACGTCAGTTTTTGTTACTTATGCTATCGCGAAGAACCTCTGTGAAAAGATGAAGTGTGACAATTGTAAGAACACCAATAATTAAACACAATATACTTCTTATCATTGACACAATGTATTTACCATTGACAGAACAATAACGCTACCGCGAAAATTACTAACTTTTTCAAAGTGTATATAAAGAATTTGCACGCCCAAAATATATGTTCATGATACTTGTGCAAGAATTAATCTCTCACAATTTCTTGCAAATACAGCTTCAAGTATTATATTTGAATTTTTTGTGGAAGAAACGTCATAACGCTTAGCTGACTTTAATATGTAAATGGGGCTGTGATGCATTGTCTGGATTTTCAGAATATAATCAACAAAGTGGATCTGATGCAGATTTCTACACCAACTTCAGAATAAGAAATGTAACTTTTGTTGATTAATTATGAAGAATTTTGTGGGCTATATAATTCCTTCTAAAAGAGTTACCCCAAATTATTTACCGTGTGCTGGAAAATTACAATAAAGTCTAAAAAAAATATCAAATTTTGTTTGACGTTTCGTCATTTGAGGAAGTGACGGTGTATTTTTTACAAAATATAACATTTGCAAATTATGCAACGATAAAAGAGCTAAAATTTTCTAAAAGGTTGTAATGAAAAATATGTAACGGTTTAGAATATACTGAAGTATAATCAGAAGTACAGCTTTTATCAACAGCTGAAATCTTCTTTTCTTATACCTCGCCAATGGGCTTTTATAACACTGTAAATAGGTGAAAATGACACACCAAAACGCCGAGACACGTCAACCTAATTTTAGATCGTAAAATCCAGTGGTGTACCCCGTTTAAGGCGATTTTTGATTTTATTTGAATGGAAAAACCTTAAAAACTTATTTAAAATCAATTTGTTTATTATTTATTTGTCAAAATTTATATCTAGAAATAACGGACGTCCATTTTCAACCAGACATGGAACTATATTTGTTCTTATTTTGATTATTTTATAATTTTTTTTGGATTTATTCAAATTTTATTCTTTGTTTGCAATCGACCAGCAGAAATCAGCAAGCATTGAGTCTATTCTTTTTCCAGCGAAACGGTCTTCGAATGCCATTATAGTTTGATGAAATCTTTCGCCAGTTTCGTCTATTTCTGTGGCCAATTGTCGTTCGTTCAAATCGAAATGTGCATGTAACATGTGGATTTTAACGCCAAGTTTGTCGAAAGACTTCATCATGTTGTCACTATAATCACGGTTCTCTGGTGAGCGATTTTTGCGAAGAACGTTTTCAATTACCGCACGAATTGAGTTCCATGCGTTTAGTTCAGTGTCATCTAACATTTCAGGAAAACTCGTATCCCTTTAAAGTTTCCGTATATCTGGACCGTTAACTACACCTGTTAAAAAAATTGATATAAAATATATAGCATTGACCCACTTTTAGTTACACAAAATTACCCTATTTTAATTTTTCAATTGATAATTTTGGAAAAGCATTGTTTTTCAAGTATGGTAATGCATTTTCGTTAACGCGAACCAATCGCTTTAAAAAATTCTTTACAACTCCCAACTTAATATGAAGATCCGGAAGCATTATTTTCTGAAGGGGGATCAATGGTGGCAGAATTACATTAAATTCGCCAACAACTTGCGAATCGCGTTTTGACCAGTCTCGCTTTTCGTACTGGTTGCATTTTGCACAGCTGTCCCATTTACAAAAAATACACATGTACTTTGTACAGCCAGTTTGCATTACAGCTAATAGTGAGAGAACCTTAAAATCACAATTTACGCGCCAATTGTGTTCGTCATAACTGATGAGTTCCAGAATTAATTTCATGGTATCATACGACTCATGCAGTCCAAGCACTGGTTTAAAGCTGCTGTTTTCAAATAGCAAGTCTACTTTTAAGCTTCTGGTTGAAGAGTCTATGAAAAGACGCCATAAAGATGGATTATAGTTGCAGATTCCCATTTCATTCATTAAACCGGGAATATCTTGACAATATGCATAAACTGCGTCCTCGGAAAGCATGAAATAAGACATATGTGGTCCTTGCCGGTATTTGTAAGATGTAACTTTTACACCTGGTGCCAGCACGTTGACGCTTCTTAGTTCCGAAGCCAAAGTCATTGCATTATTTTGAAATAGCTTCAGATTTCGAACGATTCTATCTAAATGTTCCTGCGAAATTAATGATGGATATTGTATAACTGGCTGAAGGTAATCAGAATCAGCATGATGTAATGATGTTGCTGAAGTTTGTGACTTTACTTCATAGGACGCAGTATCATATTGGTATGTCGATGGATGCACTGGGACAGGCAATTCATCACTGTGTGGAACTGGTACGTGAGCACTTGGCACACCTTTGTATATAAACCCGGATCGTTCTATAACAATAAATTATTGTGTTTTCCATATATAGTCTATCTAAGTGAACTTCCTAATTTTTCGCAATGTGATCTGCATTTTTCGTCACTCATTTTTCTATTTTTTCAAAATGGTCAATAAAATGCTTATATTTTTGATGTGTTAACATCTATAGCGGCGGGTAGGGACTAATCTATCAAAGTGAACTCTTTGATATATATGCTATAGCATCTGTTTGTAATAGGGATGCCAATCCCAAAATCCCGAATCCCAAAATTATTATAATTATTATGGCCCCAAATTGTAAGAGGTAAACTAATTCTGCTTCCAAATAGATGTCTATTATTATGTCAACGGTTACATTTTGTCGAAAAAATATATAAATTGATTTAACAAGAGCTTTTGCAGGTTTTCCCCTCAAATAAAATCAAAAATCACCTTAAATCTACTACAAATTTAAAATCGAAATATCTCGTTATTTGAGCTAACTTTTTAGAACGGAGTACACCACTGGATTCTACGACCCAAAAATTAGTTGGGGTGTCTCAGTGTTTTTGTGTGTCATTTCAAAACTTCAAATTTTAATTACAGTATAATTGTTTGGTTTCGTTGAATCCAGGCCCTAAACAAAAACTGTTCATTTGTCGCACTTTGATATGTAAAGAAAGATAGAAATACAACCCAAAGGATGATACCAATGAACAAATCGCAGTTCTTTCAATTAGTACAAAGATTTGTCACAAACATTTCTGGTTTCTCTTTTCAGTATGGACTAATTATAACTCGTTTGCGGGTAACGACTGAACAGTTAATGGAAACGTTTTTGGGGCCTCGTAAGCGTTTTTTTTGCGTACAATCACAATATCGTTTGATACAAACGTATTAATTTCACCTCAATCATTTTATCTGTTTATCACAAAGAAATTTTTTCTTGCTGATTTCATTAATTAAACAAGTGTTAACTTACCCAGGGTTACGAAGTTTATATTAATTAATTTTAATTTTTTGGGAAATCGTTTGGTAGTAATAGCAGTTTTTATTTACATGTAGCTGCATTCAAATCACCTGTAACCAAAATTAGTCTAAACTCAACAAAATCCACATGTACAATGTCACGTCTTTCTACTTGTTGAATTACTTTCACATGTATTTCCCCAATTGCATGTTGCAAGTGCTCTAAATAGTTTGTTTGTAATGGTTTACTTTACACTTGAACTCTTTATAGTTCCACGATATTATTTTTGGCAAGGTACGATATCCATTCAACAATGCTAAAATTTGTACAATGACAAAAGTAAATAGTGGCATTGAATTTGACCAGCAAAAATACGAGTGTGTAAGTTGGAGAATGAAAAAAAAAACAGCAGCAGCACAGATTCATATTATGCTCAATTACTTGTTTGTATGACCTTTCCGGAAGTCCTTGTGTCATTGTTAACAATAAGATTTATCATTGTCACTTTTTATTTTTTTCTTATTTGTTTACGGATATATTTTATGAGCAAAATATAAATTGGATATTCGTCAAGTAGGATTTAAGCGACGAAATCTACAACAAGAGAAATGGTGAATAAATACAGAGAAATGGTGAAATAAAAAAAATGCTTTAATTTTAAGCATATTTTGTTTTAAAGTACTAACCAAAATAGCAAAAAAGAATATATGTATATATATTTGGCAATATTTCATTGATTTATAAAAAATTGCTCTCATTTGAAAAGTCACAAACATTTCTTTGGAGGGTATTTTCAAATATTCGACCACAACCTCATTCGAGGTTGACACAACCTCATTAGAGATTAGTACAACCGAGTTTAGATACCGTTACTAATGAAGTTTGAAAGTTCTTTTTATTATTAAGTGATAATTTATTTTCCTGTATTCTTATAAAAAAAATTAAAAAGCGAGAAAATACTGTCATTTATACAGGGTAATATTTAGGGTAACAAATTTGATTTACCTGCCACTTCCGACCTTGTTTGAAGTCCCGGGTATCATGCGGCACCTCACCTATTGTAGCGTGTTGGATCTATTGATTTCGGTACTAAACCGTTTTATGTACAGACGATTGCCCATATTTCAAACGACCGACCTGGAACAAACATCAAAACCGGTGATGTTTTCTTGGACGTTTTCTGCAAAATCAGACGTTTTAAGTGCTACAAAAACCATAATTACAATACTTTTACTTACCTTTTTTAATAACCACACGGAAATCTTGATATCGGCGCGACAGCAAAAATTATACATTTATTAACCTTTTTAATATAATACTCGTATTTGTTTGTAGAATTTTAAAGATCGGGATTGAAATACATGTATAAATAGAATTAGGTTGTGGTAGGCGAATTGAAAATGAATTCGGTTATACTTTCAGAATTCATTTGATTTTCTGTCACAGTAACTGATTTGACGCCTAATTCGGTCTTTGTAACTGACTTAAGGCGAAATTCAGTTAATGCGACCGAATTAATTCCAAATTCGATAGTTACAAACCAATTGATGCCACATTCGGTTGCTACACCTGAAATGATAAAAGATTCGGTTACTTCAACCGAATTTGGTACTAATTTCGGTTGTTGCATTCGAATTAATTCCAAATTCGGTTGTTCCATCAGAAATTTTACAAAATTTTGTTGACAGAACGATTCTAATTGAAGATTCCGTTGTCACAACCGAATCAGTTATGGAACGATATTGCTTCAACTGAATTTCAGTTGTGGGAACTAAATTCGGTCGTGACGAATTGCCGAATTGCCGTTGCTCAACCTCTCCTCATACAATTAGTTCTTTCGATTAAATCTCAAGTCGACAAATAAACGAAATACAATGAGCATGACAACGCAATAAAGTTGATGAAGTGCATGAAGCGAGAAAACAATGAAGAGATAAGGTGTTATATTTTGCAATTCAATTGGACACGTGTCAGTACTGGCAAACCCCAATAAATCCTATTGAATATGAATCGCAGCCACAAAATGTCGTGTAGATCACCAATCGAAAAATATCGTTTGTTTTACCATGTGTTTGTCTGGATTGGTAGCTGTATTGAGAAGACACGAACACCAAGTGTGCGAGCAGCTAATGCCAAATACGAAGGGGAAACAGTATTCCATGATAGAAAATTGAATTTACCCTACAATTGAAATTTTGTTCATGAATCTAATAGAAATATGTACTAAGAAATAAATTCAAATACCGTAATATTTCTCCGGGCGAGTATTTCAACATTGTTTGCATATTATACTTTGTTACATATTAAACACAAATTCATTGCAGGAATGAAATAAGCAAACTTGACACTGCAATTAAATATTCACAACCGCAATGAATATGTTTCATTGCGGCAATGATAAATATTCATTGTCACCTTGAAATTTAATCATTCTTGAATTGAAGCATATTCCTTGCCCAAGAACCACAACTTTAGCCACACTGACGACACATTTTCAACTAATGTATGCAACATTACGTTAAAATACTTCCGATTAAAAGGGTTGTTACGGTGACGAACGCAAATAGCCTTGCATGACTGAGTCTCAAAAATCAGTTATTGTTACTTTTTAAATATCTATGGCTTAGGGCGAGTTTTACAGTTGAAAATTCTTTATTTAAATGGACTTTAAGTGCCCGACGTTTGTCATTTAATATGACACTTTTCACACTTTTAAATGACGAGTGTGAAACTCGCCCTTATTTATTACAACCAAAAGTTTCCACATTTAATTTTCAGCATAACAAAACTTAACAAAGATTACGTTTCTTTCAACAAAAATAAAAAAGAAGAACATTTGTTTCAGATTCCTTTGTGCATGGCTATGCTCTCCTGCTTAATGCAACAAAATTTTTGAGAACGCTACATTTTATTTATGCAAAAAAATATATTAGAGCGGCTGCTTCTTACAAACTGTTTATGTTCTACAAAAGCATATAGCAGTATGAAACCGACGGAGAACATTTTTCTTACAAAATTTGGAAAAGAAAAGGAAGGGAAACTTTTGCCACATTTGATGCAATAAAGTTCAGCTTGTCTTTTTCCCGTTTGATGTGACCAAAAACTTTGTGGAAAGTTTTACTGTAAGACACTTGGCCCACAACCCGGCAATGGTCAAGAGGTGAAAAGTAATAAATCATGTTGTTAAATATAAATGTGGTAACAAAATAATAGAAAGTTCGAAAAATGATATCCTGATGAATTTATGTAAACAGTTTTTTATTAATTAGGCTGTTTCTCATTAATTAAGTTAGGTTCGGTTGTGAAAAAGGAGGTGATTCCCCCAATGCTCATACCTCAACTTTTCTGTTAATAGTCCCGTAATGAGGTACATCCATACTCGTCGGACGTTTGTACTGCCTTCAAATTTCATCAGTGTCCTTTAATCTGTTTCCATTCTTGTCCATTCCATCCCATGTGCGTAACCTTAATCATAATTTGGCTCACTGACCAGGACTTACAGTTTTCAATTTCAATTTAAATTTATAACATCATCTTTATTAACTTTACATTTTACATATAAAATATTACAACAAATCAGAGCTGTGTTATTAAGTATTCCGAATCTAAACAATTTGTATTGAACAGGTTTATTCCATGGATAATTGCTCGATAGTGTCCGTCGTAGCCGAAAGAAATAAAGACTCTTGGAAATGGTATTCAAAATACGCCATCCAAGAGAGAGAAATAATAAATTTGTATTGTGTCGTAGCACAGTGGGTTATATCTCGAAAATAATGGATATAATTCAGCCGTTTCTAAATGGCTGAACCGATCAAAATGTAATTTCACACGGTCATAGCTGAGGTTTTATGCTAGAGAAGTTGAGAAGTCCTAACGTCATAGATCCTACTTGGGCCGGACAGAGGGAGCCTAAATTTGACTACCTCGGCCATCAAAAAGTTTGAACCCTTTTAAAACTTTAAATTTCGTTTTTTTTATTTGTTTGTAGCGCTCCTGAAACCCTAATACAAAACATGCTGTCATGTTTGGATTTGCTCTTATAATTATCTAGATATTTGGGAAAATATATTTTATTTTGCCAAAAATTTGCCATGTTTTTTTCAGATATTTGAGATTATTTTGGCTCAATGAAAAGCAATATTGATTTTGGGAAAAGTAGTTCATTAACAACATCATATATTGTAAAGTAACATAATTAACTAAAAAATACTTGGAGCATTTAGATTTAAAGCGCTTCTGAGACGTAGTTGTACACGTTTTTAGGTAAGTAGGAGATTTGGTTTTCTTATCTTTCGTCTTCCTTTGAGTTCGGTTTCGAAAATACTAGGTGTTGGTTAATCTTCAACCATTCAACTGACATGGCATAGCCAGTGCAGTCACTATATTAGGTATATCATCATACATTATAGGGATAAACAAATCTCAACTAAGCGAGAATTTTTTAAACTACTACTTCTGCGAAAACATCCACAACAAGAAGAATTGATCTGGAACCGGACCGGAATAATTTTATTAAAGAACATAACATCTGAAAGAGCAAATAATAAAACTAAAATTAAACAAGTAAGATATAACAACGAAATTTGACAGTACCATACCAATTTTTACAAATTTGTCCTAACGCAATCCAAGAATCCCAAAAATCAAAAATTGCGGTTTTCAGAAATTTGTGTGAATTTTCCATATTTGTTCCTAGGTAGTTTAGCTTTCGAGCGTGCTTTGCTAGAAAACATGCAGCTATCAAAATTAGGTTAAAGAAATCGCGGGTCACTTTTGCACCTAGCGATATTTTTCACCAAATACGTTTCGATCGAATTTAGAGGACCCTGGAGAAAGCGTTGTGAAAGATAGGAAACTCTGGTGTCCAAAAAATTAAGCCACATTTTGCATATTTGACATACATATAACTTAATATGTTTGCTAAAAACTTTATGACACCTTCTTTCCAAAATGCGTAAAAATGTTGGTGTTTTTTATTGTTTTGATTTTAAATGCATGCCATTTCTTGAAATGCATTGCAATGCATTTAACCGCTTGTTATCTTACTTTACGACATATGCTATTGTTAATGTAATACTTTTTTCAAATTAATATTGCTTTTTATTTAGCCAATATATTCTAAAATAACTGAAAAAACAAGGCAACATTAAAAAAAATTCCTAAATGTCTTGAGAACCATAAGCGAAAATCTTTATCAGACAGCATGTTTTTTTGTAGCTTTATAGCAGAGCTACAGATATAATTATAAAAATTATTATCAACAACAACAAAATTTTGAGTTTTATAAGGGTTCAGATTTTTTTTTGGTGGTGGAGGCTGTCAACTTTAGGCTCATACGGTCGATTCCACCATGTCTAGTTATATTCTGACGTGGACACATCTAGACGAATCAAATTGGGCCAATTGTGTTGGCTAGGCCATGTTATCAGAATGGATAAAAATGAGCCAGTGCGAAAGGTTTTCGATAACGTACCCGATGGAAGCAGGAAATGAGGACGACCAAGACTCCGCTGGAAAGACCAGGAAGAGAATCCCTCCGTATCCTTGGTGTAACCAACTGTCGAGAAAAAGCGAAGGGTAGAGCCAGTTGGAGGAATGTCTTGAAATTTGTTTAATTTGTTTGTTTAATTAATATGTGTAAGACGTCTGACCTCATGAGGTTCTAAAATAGTCAATAAAATTAAAGTTATCTTTCAGTTAGAGTTAACGAACAGTTTTAGCTCTCAATTTGTATGGAATTTATACCTTTTAACTGTCAGTTAGCTTTAACTGTGTTTGGTGAAATTGGGCGATTGTGTCCAATATGTCAACTTCTCTAGCGTAAGACCTCAGCTATGACCATGTGAAATTCCATCCTCTATGGTACGGCCATTTAGAAATTGTTTCCAGTTTTTATGCAATATATTCCCCAATGCGCGTAGGAGGGAGCCATTGATTACTATCGCCTTAGACAGAACAACATAACACGGAACCAAACAAATCCCCTTACGTTAATGAATTGAAACCAATGTGACTTATGTTAAATTCATTTTAGTATATTACATTCAGGCACACATATTCAGACAAGTACGTCCAAATATTTTACTCATTTAAGCGTCAGAAAACTGTCTTGCACAACACCATATTTCTACCGCAGTCATGATGTCAAAATATAATGAAAATAAGAAAAAAAAAACATTTTGAACTTTTTAACTTTGTCGAATTGTGCAACTGGAATAAGTGTTTAGAAAAAAGTTTAGAGCTAATTAACATTTAATATGCAATAGGTGCAACCAGAATATAGGAAACTTATGTTATGCATATATTTACATTGGTTTAGTTTGACCTTAATATATCCAAGTTGAATATTTTTTTCATTTAGATAAAACTTTTAGGGAAAACCCGAAACACCCAACCTTACATTTTTCTAAAAATGTAAAATTTTTTCAAATTAAACAATTAAAAAAAAAAATTTTAAATACTTTTTTATACATTACACTGTAAGCGAGAAATGAAGTATTATTGCTTACGTTTTCATGTACCGAGAAGGCGAAAATGCATCCTTTTAGAAAGCATACCTTACAAATTCTTCCAAAGAGAAACCGTATTCGGAATGCACGTTCTCAATATTGCATTGCATTACACTTTCATTGCCAAAAAGAAGTTATTGTGAAATCCAAACACGAAGTTTCTCGAGTGATAACATGCATTACCTTCACTTTATGTTTAGAAACAAAAGTGGAAGCAAAAAGTGGAACAATCGGACAATATTTAGAGGCCGCTAGAAATTTCAACTTTTTCAAATTTTTGTTTAAATTTCACATGAACCCCGCAAAATCGTAAATTTCTAGCGACCTCTAAATATTGTCCGATTAGTGAGATATTTGAAATATATACTTACTTTGTCGATTGGAATAGGGGCAGCCTTGTGGAGCACAAGATTTTAATGTTTTTGCATTTTGAATCAGTCTAATGTATCATGTCTTCTTATCCTTTCAAAATAATGCTTACGACAGGCGGCAATTCTTTTGAGAAAGTAATGGGAATTCGTAGCATCACTCTCGAACGGAAAGTTTTTTTTTTATATTGAGTATTTATTGTTATTATTACATATTTTCTTAAGTACTAAAATAAACAAAAGTATAATTAAATTGTAAACTTAAAAATAGTCTCTAGTCGAGCTCTCATTTTAAAGAATTATACAAATTAAAGCTTCCTTTTCAGAAAAGTTAATATAATATTTGTAAGGTAACATTATGTTTGAACTGTATTGCAGTGAAAATTCCATAAAAACACTGCATAACTATAAAGAAAAGATAAAATGCTCAAAGCTAAGATAAAATAAGGGAAGACAGAAAAGGTACAAAAGTAGGAGTGAATTAATGTGCTAACCACCAGCATTTTTTCCTAGTGGAAGAGGATAATAATTTGTCAGCTTCCGATATGGACAAATCAAATCTTTTATTTTCATTGTTATTTACTATCCTGTCATTGGCCCTTCTGTAGATATGATAAATCAATGGAATGCCGTCAGAGTCTTGGATGTAACCATTTCTATCTAGATATATAAAGCATTCCGGAGCTGCGAATCCATTTCTAACTGCAAGACTAAAATACTCATCACTTTCATAGTATGGAGCCTTAATCAGGGGATTATCCATGTTGTCAAGGCATCGTCTAATATGATTCCTGGTTAGGTTAATAGTGTAGTTATCAATTCTAACGATTTGTGATGAGTTATAAAGTTTGATATTTGAAACATAATTGGTATAGTCACTGCTTTTTGATCTGAACATTGACAAACAAGGTCGTACAATTTTTCTATCACATTTTCTTAGCCTTTCCATGTACGAAGGAGATATAGTAAACCAGATCGAACAGTCATAGCAAAGAATTGGTCTTATTAGAGTTTGATACATTAGCACTTTAATTCTATTTTCTATTAACCTTGAACTAAACATTCTTTTGTGTAAATAGAATGCTTTTCTAGTTTTCTCGATTTGCAGATTTATGTGATCATTGAAATATAAAAATTTATCTAGGTGAATTCCCAAATATTTCACTTTTTCTGAAATAGGAATACATATTTCTTATATTGCTGTTACATTTGGTTACAGGAGGTCTAAACAGAATGCTTTCACATTTGTTAACATTTATTCTAAGATGCCAGTTTTCGGAATACTGTTCGATAATATCAAAATTTTTTTGAAGATGGACATTTAAATCGGTTATCTTACCGCTGGAGTGGTATATTATAATGTCGTCCGCAAAGGCAATTATGTTATCGATTTTTTCCAATAAGTCGTTTATAAACAAGTTAAAAAGAATAGGAGCATTGATTGTGCCCTGCTGAAAACCATTTGCTACATCAAATGGATGACTTGTAAAAGAATTATTTACATGCACAATAAATTTTCTGCCAAAAATCATATTATATATAAGTATAAGCAAGTTTAGAGGAAATTTGTAGCTCATAAGTTTTGCTATTAACCCCTGTAACCAAATCGTGTCGAAAGCTTTCTCGAGGTCGATAAAACAGGCGCCTGTAACACATTTTTTATTTCAGTTCCAGTTTATTTCTGAAACCAGGAGATTTATCGCGTGAAGTGTGGAGTGACTATATTTAAAACCAAATTGTTTGAATGAGCTTATGCTATTTTGTATAATTACCTTGCTAATCTTTATATTTATAACAATTTCAAAAACTTTACTGATGTTAGGCAGCATACTTATGGGTCGAAGATTGTTTAAATTATTTCTGTCTTTATCTTTTTTAGGAATAACAATTAACTTAGCTATTTTCCAGTCTGGTGGAAAATAAGAATTGTTTAACATATTGTTAAACAGAGAGCAATATTCTAGTATCATTTCAGATGGCAGGTATTTCAGAACAATATTCGGAATTTGGTCAATACCTGATGATAGTTTGCTCTTCAATTTCATGAGGATATTTTCTATATCAAGAGGCGAAATGAAGAAATTATGTTCTGTGGATGTGGAGCAGTCGTTAGCTGTCACAGTAGGACTAAATTTGGTTTTAGTCATATGTGAGCTTTCATACGTATTTTTAATGTCTAAGAAATGATCGAAGCACTGTTGGACATATGAATGCACATTATTATTAGGAAGTCTGTTTTTCTCGGAATGAACTGCTTGAAAATAAAATCCGAGGACATCAGTAATTTCTTTTTCGTTTTGGATGATGAAACAGTTTTTAGAAGAATCCTTGTCTAGCAGATCTGGGCTTAAGCCAGCATCTATGAGAGTTGTTTCGTGTGTAAATGGAACGTTTACATGACTTAGGACATTTCCCTTACTTTTTAAAAAGTGTTTCTTAATAACAGCGAATTTAGAAGGATCGTTTGGCCTAAGAGTAGATAGTTCAGATTCCTTTTCTTTGTTTAGATGAAGAACTATATTCTTTTCAATGAAGTTATTTATAATCTTTAATTTTGCTTTCTCGAGAGTCAGAATATTCGGTGGAAGAAAAATTTCCAAGCGATTGTATTTTTTTATAATAGTTAAGATTTTGTTTTTTTCTCTTTTAAGGTTTTTGATGATAGTACAGCTTGAGACAGATTGTAACCGATTCTCAATTTTACGTCTTGGTACCGTTTTTTCAATAGCTGTTGTTATTATTTGACTTAATTTTCGTAAATGATGGTTGATCTCTGGATTTAATAAGTTTTTACTGTTTGGAGTAGGGTGGTTATTTTGAAGCAAATTTGTGCATTATTGCATGCTTCGTTTTCCTACCGGTAGCTGTTGTTTACATGTCAGTTGCCGATCGTGTGTGTGTGAAAAATACGAGAAAAATGCGATTATTGCTGCCTCGCGAGGCTATGGGCTGGTTACCACTGTTTTAGACCAAATGGCATAAGAATCCGCTTGGTATTTGTTAAAATTCGAGAAAAATAATTGCCCCATACATTTCATTGCCACCCTAATCTACATATATAAAAGGCTTGCGTTGCTAACTCACTGATTGACTGACTGATCACTCCCAACCCCAACGGCTAAAGCTAGAACCTTGCATTTTGGCACGTAGTTTCCTGTTATGACGTAGGCGCACAATGAGAAGGGACTTTTAGAAATTCTGACTGCAAGGGCGTAAAAATGGCGTAGTACCTCCTACACAGCTCAACATTTTAAATGGCTATATCTCAAGTGCCGTTAGATGTACGAGGATGAGATTTGATCCTTTTTTTGTAGAAGTGTGTCCTGGTACTGCCCACACGGCTTGAAATTTGAAATATCCATATCTCTGATATGGGATTTGGTACATGTGCTGGTTGTTCAAGGTAGAGGTGGGCGGTGCCACGCACCTTTTTATAATATCGTTATACCGCCCATAATGATAGACATCTATCATAGACTCTATATCAACATAAGTAGGCGTCGAAACGCCCACACAAATCGAAATTTCAATCGGTCATATCTCAAGAGCCATTAGGGTATGAAGGTGCGGTTTGGTACATATGTTGGTGGTACAATAAAAATTAACCTTTTGTGGAAAGTGGGCTACGCCCATTTTTGAAAAGCGTTATACTGCCCATAACAATCGACCGATTGTTATGAAATTTTCGTAGTGTGGTACTGCCAAAAGAAATAGGCTTGACACTAAATCGGATTAATTAGCCTTCTGACCAAGAGAAAGTTACTAAAATCATGAAAATTATAGAGTACTAGTTGACCCGGCTAACTTCGCCCTGCCGACAAAAGTATTCCATGATGTGATGGCCACTAATGAATTAACAAATGTGAAATACATAGGAAAAACACACCATCACAAAAGTGTGCATAAAACGCATATGCGTACACATTTTTCGATGTTTTTTTTAAAAAACCATCAGTGAAAGTTGTTGTTTTCAACGCAAGTATTGGTTTGTAAATCGGTTGAGTGGTTCTCGAGTGATAACATGACGAACATAGAACAACCTATTTTTTTAAATATTGGCTGCAGCGCGGTAATTTTCTTATTTGGGAATGAAATAAAAAAATTATGAACCTTAGAAAAATGTATTTTATATTTTAATTATATTGAACAGTAAGGGAATTTCGCAATTACATGGTTTTAAATAGTGTATCTGGCAAATGTCGACCTTCGCTATCTACACACTGCTGCATACATTTTCTGAAGTTTTCATGAACTCTAAGGGCCAATGATGCCTACTCGTGATATGGCGCACCACACAGTGCGTACACATGACACATTCCCTGCTGTTCTCAATGAAGGTACCCAATTTACAATATATTGCCGCCCCGGAACACTTCCGCGTGGGGGAACAGCGCATCGTAAACGAAAAGCACGCTGCACTGCAATGATCGAGTGCGCATTTGAAAAATACGCTTCAACACAAAATGACCTCTCCTCACGTGTCCTATGCAAGATGACAACTGAAAGGCAGACGAATACAAATCTCCCGTCAGCCACTATAAGCCACGCACACTCTCCACTCTCTTCGACCAACAGTGTTGCCACAGCCTGCAGTGTATATACACGCTAAACAAAACGGCCTTTGTAACATATTCTGCAGGAACTATGTATATGTTTGGAACACACTTCAAACATTTATATGTTTGCAAGTCCCAAACTCAGGTGTATTTGCATTTAAATATTACATTAGCATGTTTACTGACAAATGTGTATGCTTTTACGTGGAAACATATGCGTACTTCATCCCAAACATCCATATACTTACGTGGAAGCATTCGCGCGTTTCCCCCAATCCACCATATACTTACGTGGAAACATATGCGTATTTTCTCCCAAACATAATAATATTAGAATAGCGTTATTCGTTCTTTCTTTATTTATTATAATTAATTTTATCAATATATATCCACATTTACTTATGTAAATAATTAATAAAAAAAATTAAAAGATTTAAATGATTTTTACATTTACTTCATTGAATGCATTATTTGTTTTGTTTTGAATCTGCTGCTCTGTTGTTTCTTCTTTCTTTGTTGTCTCTCACTTTTTTGTCTTCAGAAGGTTTCAACTATGCGTTGGTACACGAATATACTTAATATACTTATATAAAAATCTAGTTCATGCCAGACAAGCGTGTATTAATTACTTGTGTTTCTTTCATTATATTTCACAAATGGTCCGCCATTCCGATTTTTTCAGTAGAGGCTCGGGCAGAAAAAGGGATTCACGTTGTTGCCCTCTCCAGTTTCTTTCCTCAAAATCGTTTCTCACTTTGGTAGCAAATATAAATATATGTGAAACACATACACAAAAACCAAAGCAACATCACAAACCATTTAACCGTCCAATCGTTTGTTTATTCTTCGTTTACTGATCAAGCGCTTTTGATACATGAAATTAAAACGCAATACTTCAGCCAAAATAAGAATCACTGACTTCATCTGCAATTTACATGCACATTCAGGAATATTTATGAGTCACTCACTGAGAGAATACTGCAAAAATATAGATACACACTTACAAGGTATACACACTCGTTGCTCTCGAGAGAACATAAACAGTGAAACAAAAACGGCTATATTTATATCACAAACAAAAACATATTTGGGTCTCCAACACATATGTTATAACATATTAATCATTGTGTATCAAATCTGTAATGTTGAATAGCAAACGCAATTCGTTTGGGCACAAGTATATTATATTTGCGACAAGCTCCAAACACATGTTATATTTGCATCCAAACAACAAAAAACGACAGATTTTTCAGCGTGTATATACCGCCTTATTCATAAAAATCAGACAAATCAGACACAGAAATTGAGACTTACAACATTTCCCTCAGTGTAGATCTCAGGTTCGAGGAATATCTTTGGAAATTTATAATTGGGAACGACAGATTAATGAGAGTTCTAACAAAATGCTAGAACCTACACTTGTGGAAGTTGGAGCGAACTTGGCGCATTTTAATAACCGATGTTGGTGCGGTAGAAATAGGAATCATTTTATTTGGGGTACTGCAAAGAGGGTGTCGCTACATACTATTTATTCTAAGTTAACACAAGGAGTTGTAATGATGAAATTTGGAGTTTATGTTGACTGCATGAAGAAGACGCCACTTAAACTCTCAAAGTCTCGTGATTAACTAATTTTGGCCTAGCGTGTCGCAGTAGGTGTACGAAAGTAATCTCGGTTAAGCAATAATTTGTTTTTTTTTCGAATTCGAAATATGTCACTTTTGAGAGTGAAGACATATCAATAGTAAATGCTGTGATATTCAAAGGAAAATTTAGATTAATGGCGAGAGTAACTTGTTTGTAGATATAAATATAGTGCGGTAAACTTGCACTAGATACTTTAGCAGCGCACAAAGTAGCGGGCATTTTTTATTTACTATAAATATTATAAAGTGGTGGTGGAGAAGTAAATTATTTTAGTATTTACCAAATTAATTACAATTAATTAATTTATTAATGCCTGGAATTTATCACAAGAAAAAGAACGCACGCAATAAACAATTGACCTTCCAGAAAATCATTCTTCCAGCTCATTTACCCTGACAGGTTGACAGGTGTCTTATTCTCAGATTTTATTTGCCGCATTTATATTATAGCACAATTTCTATGATAGACCTTATTGAATAAACAGCAATTTAAGTAGAATATTTTTATGCTTGAATTGTGCTTTACTGTACGTTAAGTCTCAAATTCAAGTGATTTTAGTTATCTAAAGTTAAGATGCAACGAAAGAAACTCAGTGTATGAGTCAGGGTTGATTATAAGTACTGCAGTGCGATTCAGTATGCGCTTTGAACAATAATCGAACTGTTATGTAAAACGAATGGTAAAGCTAATGATTTTGCTATTCTGCAAGCATTCTTTTTAAGCGATTTTCGCTGTCGCTAACTCAGCTGTTGAAGTTCGCGATTCGACGATAATGATAACTGTTCTTGTGTTCTTAAGTGAACCAAAACAAAGAAAATATAAGAACACGAAAAATAGCTTTAATTTGAGTACCCACACTTGTCTATTCCTATGTGTCCGTAGGTACTTACTTAGTAATGTGGTCTCGAACAACCCCGAGGGATCAGAGACGCTACAAAACGAAGATAACATATTTCGCCAACCAGTTCGATCTTTTGCCTTATCTCTCCAGTTGGCAATACCAAGTTTACGCAGGGATTCATCAACCTGATGCCTCCAGCAAAGTCTTGGTCTACCTATTTTCCGTCTTCCTTCGAGTTCAGTTTCGAAAATCCTTCGTTCTGGTTCGTCTTCATTGAGTCTACTGGCATGGTCAAGCCAGTGCAATCGCGTTATTTTGATCCGCTTAACTATGTCAATGTCGGGATACAGCTCATGGCTCATGCTTCGCCGATACTCGCCGTTGTGCAGTATAGGACCATACATTTTTTGGAGTATTTTCCTCTAGAAGACTCCTACAGATGTTTCATCTGCTTGCGATAAGACCCAGGATTCTGCGCCATAAAGCAAGACAGATTGTATGACAGTCTGGTACAGCTGGACTTTTGTTGCTGGGGAGAGGGCTTTATCTTTAAAGTGGTTGCTTATGCCAAAATAACATCTATTCGCAAGCTCAATTCTCTGCTTGATCTCAAGGCTGACTTTGTTGTTTTTGTTACCGGATATTTTTGGCGCATTCTGACTCTAGCTAGCTAACGGAAGTTTCCGAAAACCCCATTGCCCAAGACATAATGCGTGGAAGTAGTGTGCTGCTTGGACTGCCCACGGAAGGAATCATTTCTGGCCACTCCCAAGTGAATGGCTATCAGACACTTTCCATATCCACGGACTGTTCCATGGCTAGGTGTCATTAGGTAGAGCCGTTTCTTTTTGGAATCTGTTAATTTCGGATTTTTTAAAAAAAATTGTAGGTGCTGGCCTGCTAAGTGTATTTTTGCCCTAAAAAATTATATCAAAAGGGTTTGTACCAGAGACAAGAAATAATTGTTTCTGATTTAATTCTCATTTAAAAAAATCACTGTGAGCGCAATTGATAGTCAAAATTCCTCTCTGAAAACCCGTCGGGACCGGCTTAAAAGTGTAGATATGTCCCCATTAATGACTGTAAAACTAGAAAGCGCACAGGTCACTGATTGTGATAATCTCACTCTGTTGGGGCAAATATTTAATAATTTATTTTTATTCCATTCATCAAGGTGTTAAAACGGGTTTGTTTTTGTTTAGAAGTGGATATAATAAAATTTTTGACAAAAAAATATTGTTTTTTGACAAGGAAATGTTAACGTCTTCTGCGCTCGTCAACCGATTGACACAATTAAGCCCAATTGTAGTAGGTGGTGTGTCAGGTAAAATAATGTAGAAGCGATATATGTGACCTGGACTGAAGAATAGGATCTAGAGTGTCAAAAAACTCTTCCACTATTCGTTTAGGTTTCTACGTCAGAATCGTCCAAAACCTTAACCCTAGAACTTCATCCTTATTTTTTGTACATTAACGTCATCCTTCATAATTTTTACTGCGACCTATTTCAAGACGCTACGCGGCGGACCAACAAGTCCGTGACTTTTTAAATGAAACACAGTTTTTTTTTGCAAAAACAAAAATTATTTTTCAACATAATCTCATTTTAATACACTTAGTCCAACGTTTCTCCAAATTTTTGTATCTCCTCCAAAAAATAGTATTTTTCGAGGTCCATAATATAGGCATTTGTTTGATCAAGAACTTCATCGTAGGAGCTAAATCTGTTTCCACCGAGCCATTTCTTTAGGTTTGGAAATAGGAAATAGTCACTGGGGGGCTAAATCCGCAGAAAATGGCGGATTAGGTACCAATTCCGTAGCCCAATTAGACAACTCCAAACAATCCTTTGAAGTTGTCACACGATTACGTTTATGGCCAATTGAGAGCAAACGCGGCACACATCTTGCAGACAGCTTTCTAAAACCCAACTGATCATTTAAAATCGAAACCACACTACCATATGAAATGCCTATGGCATCAACAATCTCACGCACTTTTACTCTTCTATCGGCCAACACCATATCGTGGATTTTTTCGACATTTTCGGGTGTATTGACCTCAATTGGGCGTCTAGAACGTTCAGCGTATTTTTTTTTTGTTTTTTTTATTTGTACTATCATCAATACAATTTTAAAATTAGTTTTTAGATTTACGTAGTTTGAGATTTTACTAAAAGTATTGCAACAATTATTATCTTATTTTGTTAGGGTATAAGTCATTAAAGAAATTTGTCACAGTTTTAGGCAAAAAAGATAGTAAAAACCCTATTTTAAGTGTTAAGAAATAATGTAATTAACAACTTCTTTCATCTTCATAGTGAAGATTTAGAAGATAGTCTTATCTATAAATTTCTTATTAAATCAGAATTGGAGTATCTGTTTCGATCTTCAAAGCTTCTATTTAGATTATATGCGACCATACTAAAAGAGTCTTCGTTGTAATTTCTATGCAGATGGAATGTTGAATAGCGTATTGGATGAATTTCATGTAAAAATCGAGATGCATTGAACCCGACCCCTTCAGATATCGATGAAATTTTGTTTATAGCTAAATTTGATCAATACAAACAAACCCTCATTGTTAGAAATGACTGTTTTGCGATTTTTTGGGCGTGGCACAGTGGGAAAGTTTTCGAAAAAACGCGAAAATGGTCGAAAAGAGCTCCATTTGAACTACAATAACTCAGAATCGGCTGAACCGATTTCCATGATCTTGGTATCATTAAAAAGATATTTTAACAGGCTTTATGACACGTTACATGAAATATAAGGGCAATTACTAGAAGTGACACTACTTAAAAAATTATATAAAAAAAAACTAAAAAAGAACCCATTTTTATTTTTTGATATGGTATAGGTGAAGGATAAACCTTTCTAAAAAAATACTACACTGTAAAAAAAACCCTTGATCTTTTTGGTTTTTTCGTTAGTTAAAATTTTTTTTTTGTTATAAAATTTTTTACAGTGTATTTTTTTTTAAACGTGTCATAAAGCCTGTTGAAATATCTTTTTAATGATACCAAGATCATGGAAATCGGTTCAGCCGATTCTGAGTTATTGTAGTTTAAATGGAGCAAAATGAATTTTCCTGGGACAATGTTTATTTATTTTACCTGTAAATATGAAATATAAGGGCAATTACTAGAAGTGACACTACTTAAAAAATTATATAAAAAAAAACTAAAAAAGAACCCATTTTTATTTTTTGATATGGCATAGGTGAAGGATAAACCTTTCTAAAAAAATAATACACTGTAAAAAAACCCTTGATCTTTTTGGTTTTTCGTTAGTTAAAATTTTTTTTTGTTACAAAATTTTTTGCTGTGTATTTTTTTAACGTGTCATAAAGCCTGTTAAAATATCTTTTTAATGATACCAAGATCATGGAAATCGGTTCAGCCGATTCTGAGTTATTGTGGTTTAAATGGAGCTCTTTTCGACCATTTTCGCATTTTTTCGAAAACTTTCCCACTGTGCCACGCCCAAAAAATCCCAAAACAGTCATTTCTAAAAATGAGAGTTTGTTTGTATTGATCAAATTTAGCTATGAACAAAATTTCATCGATATCTGAGGTGGTCGGGTTCAAAATTTCAGTTTTATCTCGATTTTTAAATGAAATTCATCATTGGTAAATTGTAAATTATCTTTAAATTCTTGTTTTGAATTATTTGAAGGTTTTTCCGGTATGTTTTAGCAGCTTTCATGTACCAGACTTGGCACCCGTATGTCATAATAGGTCTTATACACATTTTGTAAAATAACATTTTGTTTTTAGCGTCATTTCTACTTGTGCGACCACAATGAAAGTCAGTAAACCACTTTTTTACCATATAAAATCGATGGCACAGAGTACCCATAGTATGTATCAAGCTTTTCCTTGGTTTGATTGACGGTTTTTTTTTTTGCAAAATATAATGTTTAATGAGCACTCGAAATTCACTTTTTTCCATTTAAAAAAAATGCACGAGGTTGTATACTTTGAACAGCTGTTAAACGCAAAGTAAATGACGGAACTTGCTCAAAATTTGGCAGTAATCTATTAACAGGTGGTACTTGATGGGAATTGTTTTGCTTTTCATATAACTACGAGGTAAGTTCGAAATGTCACGGACTTATTGATCCGCCCTTAATGATGAAGAAACTCCAATATACAGGGTGGCTGATGAATATTGCTACATTAAGCAACTCAAATAACGTTTTTTTCAGTGTATGGAATTCATTTTTCAATCAATAAATGTCTTCGGTTAGTGACTTGTGTAAATGCACACCTCAGTGGCTTAACGGGCTAGACGCTGCTGAAGATGATGCTTCACAAACATCGAAACGATCGTCCAGCGAATGTGAGTTCGAATCCCACCCGCGGCATTTAAATTTTTTTCACTAACCGGAGAAAACATGATCTCTTACAGCCTTAAAGCAAATTACAACTTTAAACATAACGAGGATCAACAAAATTCATTTTTCTTTTATTCATGTTAAAGCTCATTCAATTTTAATAAATATAGCTTAATTAGTTTTAAAAATAATGAATTTAAATGCCCCCCATGCACGTTGATGCATGTGCAGCATCTTACCAAAAAAATGGTTCATTCCTGCTCGGGGAGTTCAGACAGGAATATCCGCAATTGTTTTTCGTATGGATTGCTTTAGTTCATTCAGATTTGTTGGTTTTGCTTTGTAGACTTCCTGTTTGCAATAACCCCACAAGAAAAGATCAGGGCCCTATTTTACTAAGCTACAAGTTCACAATTACAAGCGTTTTTGCGTGTAGAATTGTGAACTTGTGAATAATTGTGTTTCATAAAAATAGAATTACAAGTTTGTAGCTACAAGTGATTTGTACAATTCACAAGTCTACAAGTTATACTTCTACAAGTGGTTTTGTTTCACTAAACTACATTTTCACTTGTACACTTGTAGAATTGTAGAAAAAAAGCTTAGGGTCGACAGAGACTCTCAAAAAAAATTTACAAGTTAATGATAAATTGAATTCAAATTTGATTTTTAACTATATTTTAATAAAAATTAGTTCAAATAAACACAGAATCAAATCTTTATTTATTTATTTTGTTTGTTTTTATTTATTTACTTTTTTAATAGCATATTCAAAGCATTATTTAATAGCATGATTATGTTTTGACCGTCGTTTGACGGGCTTCTCAACTAGTTTAAAATAACTTTTGAAATTTGCATATATTTTATAATATACTACATATATTCATACATATACATATGCCTTTAATTTATCAAATTATTACATTTTATTTTATTATAATTGTTGAATTGTAGAAATTGTATACAATAATTGTAATTGTAGAAATTGTAGTTTACAAGTGGAAAAAGCTACAATTGTAGTGAAAATTTTCGTGAAACACAATTCATCAGCACTTGTAAGAATTAGACCTGTGATTGTAACTAGCAAACTTGTAGAATTGTAGTTTAGTGAAATAGGGCCCTGGTGCAGTAGGGTCAGGCGACCTGGGGACCAACGGAATGTGGAGTTTCTGGATATCAGTTTATTGGGCAATTTTCGTCGCAATTCTGTCATAACAAGCCGGGCTATGTGAGGAGTTGCACCATCTTGCTGAAACCACACAGAGGTGAAATAAGTTCTCATTCGGCGTAATTCTGGATAGAAAAACTCTCATCGTGCTCAAGTAACGGTCTCCAGTAAACGTAACGGTGTGACCGTTTTCTTCGAAGAAGTAGGGCCCGATAATGCAGCGTGATGAAACAGCACACCCCACTGTGACACGAAGTGGATGCAATTCCGTCTCGTGGAGTGTCTGTGGGTTGGAAGCACTCCATATTCGACAATTTTGTTGTTTTATGTTGCCGTTTAAATCGAAAAGACCCTCGTCAGACATGAAAAGACAGCTCAACATGTTTCCATCCTCTTCCACCGTGTAAAGCATCTGCTGGGAAAATTCCAAGCGAATCGGGAAGTCTGCAGCGTTCATTTTGTTGGCCATTTGAATTTTATATGGGAATAAGTCCAAATCTTTGTGCATAATTGACTGCAATGACTGTCTGCTTATACTCATTTGAGCAGATAACCTGGCGTTTACACGGGAGAGTTTTGTTCCGACAGTAGCAATACATTCACACTATTTTACTACCGCACTTACACTTCTGTACTTTGCCCCGCCACTGTTTCTGATTTTTCGATGACAGTAACTTCGGCAAGCGATTTGACGTAGTTGGCCAGATCTGTGACATTTCGTGGTAATTTGTGAAAAACAAAGCAAAACATCGCACACATACATATAAACATGTATACATTTGAAATTTGCAAAGTACATCGAGTACATCAGCTTAATTGTAATCTAGAGTAATAGGGCAAAACACAATAGCAAACGTTCGTAGAAATTGGGAAAATTTATTTTTATTTGGTAATTTGGAGTTTTATTGAAATATTATTTGGCAACACATACTACATATAAACATGTATAAATAATATATGTAGCAATCTTCTTTTAGTAAATTAAGATTTCAAACAAATGTGAACAAAAGCAAATCAAAATCAGAGCACGAAATTTACAAGAAACAACACTATCGACGGTTGCTTACGGTGCGTTTACACGGGACAGTTTTAGACAAGATAGTTGTTGTCACAAAGACAAAAATTGTTTGTGTGACGTACGCGTCCAACCAGTTATAAAGACAGTACCGTTTTAAGCAACCGCCGACAGTGGCGTTTCGTTAAATTTGGTGCTCTGATTTGATGTTTCTTCGCTCTTTTGCCATTGTGTTTTGTCCTTCTTCTCCAAATTACAATGGAACTGATTTACTCTGCAAAATTAGACATGTATTCATGTTTATATGTTTGTTTTGTCAAACAATATTTCAATAAAAATTAGCAACATTTTCAAATACAAATATATTTCCCAATTTGTAAAGGCGTTTGCTATGTGTTGCTTTTTACTCAATTTACTACGAAATGTCACCGATATGGCCGATGGCTGAACTAGTAGAGGTTGACGCAGTAGGATTTGTTGTAATTGTGTGAACCAACAACAGGCATTTAGTTTTTGTTTCATGACTCTAATCGTCAAATTTAACACAGATCCATATGAACAAACACAGTAGACAAAAAAATACAATATTGCGCCAACCTTTACTAGTTCAGCCATGATCTGGCCGCTTATGTCAAATCTCTTGCCGAAGTTACTGTCGTTGAAAAATCAGAGACAGTGGCGAGGCAAGTGAGGGAAGTGTAAGTGTGGTAGTAAAAATGTGTGAATGTATTGCTACTGTCGGAGCAAAACTGTCCCGTGTAAACGCCAGGTTAAAACTGTTCTGTCTTTATGGACACATACGTCACATAACAAATTTTCTCTTTTTGACAACTAATACATATTCTCAACTGTCGCTTCTGTAACTGTCCCGTGTAAATGCGCCGTAAGCTTCTTGTTGTCGAAACTGTTGGATTGTTTTGTATGGCAGCAGCTACAGCAGCGATTGTTTCCTCCGTTCCAACTGAAGGGTTTCGATGGTAAGGTCTTCTGTTGACTGCCCAATGCTCGGCAAAATTGTTAACAAGTTTCATTATGGTTCATCTGATCGGAAGATTGCCGCCAAACGTGAGCCTATACTCTGTTTTGGACCGAAACTACGGACTCGAGTGCGTGATAGCGGTGGACAATCCAAATTCTTGTTTCAGTGTCCCAGTCATCCATTTTTGTTAAATCTAAAAATTAATCTCCAAATTAAAAAAAAAATTAACCAGATTCATTAAATAGAAAAAAAAAGTTATTAAATTTTTTTTTGGTAGCGGCTTTCATCAGCCGCCCGTATTTACTGTTTATTTAACAACGAAATGACTCACTATACAAGACGAACGGTAATGCTTTCGTTACCATGTTAACGAAGAAAACGTCATGTAGACGCAATAAGAAAGAATAATTACTCACCTGCGAAGACGTCCAAATGGACGTACTCTACACATATTTAAACTTCCATGCACACACAAATATACGTGAACGTATAAATATTCTTTCATAGGACACAAAAGCGAAATGCAAAACTAACATTAGCTCTGTTCGAGTACTCGAAAATTTGTGCAAATTTGTACAAATTTTTACTGAACTCTGTTCGTTTACTCCAAAAGTACAGTAAATGAGAGCCAGAGAGCGAAAACTTTGACAGTTCGATGTTAGAGATTTTGCAAATTTTGGTTGGAGAAATTTTAGCCAACATAAAATTGCAAGATAGAACAGCTGTTTGAAATCAGCTGTTTTATGTAAAGAAACAAAACACAAAAATAAATTAACAACGACAGAGGTAAGTACAAATTATTTTGTTTAATATTTTATTCAATATATTTGTGAAATTTAGAAACAAAATGGAAAACAATAATGTGCAGTGGCATTCAGGAAATTCTGGTGAACCGGCGACGTCATTATTGGACAACTGTGGCAGTAGAAAAGGAATGGAAATATACGCCAGAATGTATGCACTTATGTGGCAAAGGATAAAATTTCTTTCAATTCTATTGGAACTTGTGGTAACTTCCAAAAATGTATTTGTTGGAAGAATTTGTAAGTACAATACATTTTGTAGTGAGGTTAGCATGCGCAAACATATTTCCGTCCGTGTTCCGTGACGTACTTTTTTGTAACACAGAGCGGAGGTTACAAACTTTATCAAAAATTATACATTCAAGCTTTGGAGGCGTATATTTCACAAAATATGGAGCAGCGCGGAAAATGTTGTTATTTTTTTCGTTTAATACCCTATTTGTTCCTTGTTTTTTTAAGAATAATTAAGTTTTATGTTTTTTAAGGTGGAAATGGAATTCCCGATGTACGAGCATATGCTATTGTTACTGCGCAAACTTTGTTGGATTCGTGCTCATCGGAAAGTGAAGACGAAATAGATGCCGTCATTATTGACTTGGTCAATAAACACTGTATATCCAGTTGTCGTTTACTCATTTTTTTTTTAAAATAAAAATTTCTTCCAAATAAAAATTACAGCTTTTGTTTAATGAAATGCAAACAGAAAAATCAGCTGTTTCCTTGCACACATAAACATCAGCTGCTTCATTGCAAATTATTACTTGAAGTCGTTCGCGTACTTTATTTGCAAATTTTCATAAAGAGAGTAAAATTTTTGTTTCGCTCTCAAAAGTAGATTCTTGCAAATTTTTACTTGGGAAAGTACTCGAACAGAGCTATTAACTGCATACATGAAGTTGTACATCCCTTACCTGTCTTCATGACACAGAAATTTGTTGTTGTTTTTGTACAGCCAACCTCTTTTTTGTAATTGTAATATTAACACTGATGCGCCAAAATTGAAATTAAGCACAAACGTGAATATACATATCCAACTGAACCTTTGTGAATATTAATACTTTTGCAAGCCTCTAACACGTCTCATTAGTTTAATTATCGGTTACCCAATTTTCTCGTTAAAATAATTTCACGGTGGATACCTCAAATCTATTGCAAGAATGCCAACTGATATGATTTTGGCTAAAACTTTAAATAAATGCATTCCCTATTGCATTTTTCCCAAAGTATTACAAATTGATGTTCAACTATTCATTTTAAAGGATACCACGATATTAAATGATAAACGAACTCCAAATGCTCCCATTTTAGCAATTTCCTTCAAAGCAATTTGTTTCTTGTTGATTGTTATTTTGGGCGCTGTTATTTTCTCTATGGATCGATTTACTCTGATATCAAAAAAATGTGAATTTTTTTCCAGTGGAATTTCTCTTTTACTTTATTTTTTTATCAGACTATAAAGGCAACAGACAACAACTCTTTAAAAACCAAGAAGGTTGAGACGTACTGAAAACTAACAAGAAATATTTTCAAATAGTGTTAAAGATGCAGGCTGCTACAGACCGTGATGCTAATGGTGGCGATTGTGATGATGATGGAAACTCAAAAAGTTTCCCGCATTTCTCTTGAGTAATATTTGACTTCGTCTGAATGATTTTCGCCTGCTAATGATTTTACTAAACATCTGCTAACGTCATGCAATCATTATCCTTTGTTAGAATGCAATTTTAAAGTAATTTGGCAACATTTGGTTTTTCTTATTTTAGCTTATGTTGTCAGACGTTGTAAATTATATTCATTTAAAGTTTAGTTTGGTACACTACACCATTGTGGAATATTGCGAAAGAGTATACTAGGTTTAAACACAATTGCTTCGCTCCGCACACGCTGAAAATCGGTATTTGTTTTGTTTGGATGCAAATATAACATGTGGTCTCCCAAATACAGTATACTTGGGTCCAAACACATTCTATTTGCTATTCAACAATACATGTTGGAGAGACAATAATTAATTTGTTAGAAGAAATTTGTTTGTGATCTAATCAGCTGCGTTTGTATTATAAATACGGCTGTGTTTGTTGCACTGTTTACTCCCAATAAACATTTTTGTTGGATATCAACTTGAGGTACATTTGAGATCAAATACCTTTCTCAAATCTCCAACGTTAATTTTCGAATGCACCTCAACAGTCCAATTATGGTCTTCTCAACTTAAATGGCACATTTTTTATATGGTGATTTTCTTAGTTATCAAATTGAGAAACTTGTGATTCTCAACTTGATATCAAAGTAATTTCTTCAATCGGTATCAAATGTAAGATACGGAATTGCCATATTAAAAAATAATTATTTGTATATATTTAAGAAACAAAAACAATGTACAACTTTTTTTTAAATATTTTATTTTAAAGTGTTATTTATTATATATGTATGTATAGTGGACTGACTGAGTGGACTGATGTCGAAGATCCCATTGCCAATGTTTCATCTGGCAATGAGCACTCCGACAGCGAACTCATCACCTGTCTAACCTCACTTTTCACTTTTTTGCTTCTACGCATCCCGCAAATTGAATAATTAAGTTAAGTTAAGTTAATTGAATAATTAATTTAATAATAATATAACTTATTCTTAGTTTTATGTACTTTTAGTTCAATGTTAACACAAAAAAACACAAAAAGCCGACAACACCGGACAACAAATAATAATTTCTTCAATTTACGATTGGCAAAAGCTACCAGATCTGTGAGAAATCTACAGTGCTGCCATAGGACAATACGAAGAAACAAAGGGAAACCAATAACAAAAAACAACAAAAACAAAAACAACAACATAAAAACCAAAACATACAACGTAAAAATTCTGGACCTTAACTCAAATCGTGTTCAAGTTGAAAAAATGTTTGGTCTCAAGTGAAGAAAAGTGTAGGATATCCAATTGAGAAATAAAATATTTCTCAAAGATTGGAAAAAATTTTAATTCTAAACTTGATATCAACTTGAAAGCAAATAAGGACAAAAATGTTTCACGTCAAGTTGAGAACTACATTGGAAATCATCTTGAGAACTAAGTTTTTCTTCAACATTGGAAAAATAATGTTTCAATGCATATTGTGCTTCAATATGTGGTCTGCCGCTATGCTCTGTCGCGAGCAAGAGTATAAAAGAGGAACAGTGAGAGATTATTCACAGTCTACGTTGTAATTGTGTAACGGTTTCGTTGACTTATTCTTTCAGTCAGAGATTCATAAATATTCCTGAATGTAGTGTAGTGTTTCTCAATTTGACTGGCCTCTTGGTTTTTTGTTTCATGGATTCAGTGGTCAATCGTTCGTCGGATAGAGGAAAGAAAATGCGCTTAGTCGATTGCGTGTGTATTAGATTAAAATATTTGTGATCAGTGAATAAAATTATAAATAAAGGCTCAAGCGGTTAAAATAGTTTATGTTGTTGCTTTGGTTTTTGCCATTCATATACTTCTAAGTATGTACATAAGGTATGTGCTCTACCAAAATGAGCAACTATTTGAGGAAATAAACTGAAAAAAAAACCAACTGCGTAAAGTTCTTTGCCTGCCCGAGCCTTTAGTTGAAAATCTTAGCGGCGGTCCATTTGTGAACATTACATGAAATTGGGTTTGTAAAAATTTAGTGTAATTTTTTTTTGATGTGTAAACATCTATACGCTGGTGGTAAAAATCTTTTTCACAATACAATCACAAATTTGGAGTAAGATGTGCGATGTAATCGTTAACCAATCGTAAAGCGTTATCAAATTGGTGTGAGCTATGTATGAGTGTATTAGTGTAATCATACGCTGCATACAATATACTCAACACCATCTAGTGTGCAATAGTAGCTACTAATTTTCGAAAACCATTGCTGTAAAATAACTACATGCATTACATTTCAGTAAACAGCTGATTAATAACTTGTCAACCGCAACAAATACAAAATAATAAAATATTTTACAAAACACCAAAAAAATTATAACTCAGAACATAAAACAACACAAAGTGTATCAAAGCTGAATGGAGGTATTGTTAATTCTAACAAAATTTCTATTAGATTCCAATATAAATTAAGATTATAACATATCTTCATTACGTACTGTTGCCTTACACTGAAGCTGGTGCACGACAATTGGGTAACAATCTCCATCTCATGCCAATTATTATGGGTGGAGATTTTAATACAAATTTTGCAAACCCACAGTCGCAAGCTTTATCAAAATTTTTATTTGACGTTTTCCACTTGCATAAGAGCAATTCTCCACAAACCCCCACAACTAACAATTCCACTACTATAGATGCAGTTTTCCATAGATTTTTAAATACAATCGAGTCAAAAATTGATATAATGAATTTCATAATTCTTTTGTAACCAGTCTACCTGTAACCAACAGGTAGATTTAAACACACTTCATACGCGAGTAAATATAGAACATATATATCAGAAAATAAATTCAGATATAACTAGCAATTACTTAAAATCAAGTCCTGACCCAAACACTTCTGACGGTCATATTCGACCACAAATATTTGCCAACGAATATTTCGATGCAAAATTCAGGTCCATATATTCAAGAACTTGAAAGTTATAAACATCTGAACTGCAATATACTAGTGGTTTCAAGTTCGTGTCTATATGGGCTACCATCCGGCTTGAACGCCCCTTTGACCACTCCAGGTCAATTTATAGGTTCAACGATAGAGACGGTACATGATGTCCCGCGGCACCACAAAATGTCTCCATGGGAATAACTGTGTGAAAAGTGACAGCCACATCTACAAAATCGTACCTAAAGCTATAACCGATTTTAAAATTGAATAAATGTAAATCCAGAATCAACATCGACATTATGTTTAAATCATCGATAATACTTCATTCCACCAGAATTAATGTAGCGTATCGACTCAGTTTTTTATCGAGGCCATAGCCACCTAGAACGTTTATAGTTTTCTGTTTGTTTAGCTGCTCATATTCCTCACTACTTTCCTTGTACTCAATAATTAACCTAAATCGAAACCATAAAACATAAACCCAACAACCACAACCCCAACTTTATCCCTCCGTATAACTTGCTCTACCTGTTCCTTTACACGTGCATCCCTTACTGCAACTTCCATTACGAGTAAAGATGCTTAAATTGTATGTATTTCCTTCAATAATTTGCAATTTTCGTTGGTGCCGAAGCGACTGGTAGTTTCGTCTTTGACGGGTTTAACGTTTTTCCTTGTACATCATTTCGTTTCGCTAAAACAATAGCAGAATGTTGAAATTGGAATGAAAGCATATTTTTTTGGTTTTTTATGAAATCCATTACAATTTGGCCCTTTGGTGTGTATGAGAAACTGTGGAGCGATCTGTTACTAATGCAAGCAGTAGTCGAAAATATGTTTGTAAAATCGAAATGTGAAAGATTACATAAATTGCACGATACAGTGAAGTGATTGAAATGGGTGGATTGTACACACAAAAAACAATTTCAACTAATTTTGAGTGAACTAACACTGAGGTAAATTGGACAACGTGTGGCGGGAAAGATTTTCTACCTCAATTTAAGTTCACGAATTTCCTTGGAATTGAATCATATTCTCCAATTGGCGTGAGTTCAATATTCATATATTACTTTTTAGTTCAATAGTATCGAACCATGAACTAGACTTGAGTAAACTGTTACAACAAACATAGGAAACGGCCACTTACTTTTAGTTCGTATGACCACCATATTGAGCTAATTCAGAGGGTTTCTATGGCACAGCTGATCGAAAAGCCACTAGGGAAATGATGTAGAATGAGAGACCAAGGAAGACATACAGATTATAGATCTATTAACAGGTGGTACTTGATGGGAGCAGTAGTGTAAGTAACCTGTAATCACTGGACGCTGCTTAATAGGCAGACACGCGTCTAGACTTGGAGCCTCAGTTGATTATTACTGCAGAAGCCGGTGGGGATGAAGAGGAGGATGGAAACATGGAACTTCTCATATGCTATTGCCCAGCCCTTTGTATGAGTAGGAGAAAATCTCTAAAGGGTTTTTCAATAAGAGCGCTCCAAATTTTTTTTAAATAAAACAAAACCGGTTTTAGATACCAATGAAATTCTTTATTCCTGTGAAAGTACGTTTGATGCCATTATGGATGGAACTCGATTTCTTTTGCATGGACACCACGGGTACGCTTGCAGAAGTCCAGACGCTGAACCCAATTTTCGACGGTTTTCAAGCATAAATCGGCCGATTCTCCTGCCATTTCACGTTCGATATTCGTACGAAGTTCATCAATCGTCGCTGGCTTGTTGGCATAGACCATAGACTTGTCGTAGCCCCACAGGAAATAATCTAACGGCGTCAAATAGCACGACCGAGGCGGCCAATCGACTGGGCCATTTCGTGAGATAACACGTTCACCAAACTTGGTTTCCAATAAATTGATTGTGGCATTCGCTGTGTGACTTGTGGTGACCTCCTGTTGGAACCACATGTCCTCCAAGTCCATATTATCCAATTGGAGCCAAAAATATCCGGTTATCATTGAACGGGAGCGATTCGCATTCATAGTAATGTGCCGGTCTTGATCATCACGGAAGAAGTACGGCCCAATGACGCCGCCGGCCCATAAACCGCACCAAACCGCAATTTTTTCGGGATGCAATGATGACTCATGGATTACGTGTGGATTGCTGTCTCACCAATAACGCATATTTTGCTTATTGACGAAGCCATTCAGCGAGAAATGAGCCTCATCGCTGGTTGTTGAGGCCTCTTAATGTTGGCCTCTTAAAGTTGGCCTCTTAAAGATGAGGCCACTGAGTCCAAATTTCGGTAGTAAATTTTAATAATTTCGACTCGTTGTTGGCTCATATATCTTTCCATGATGAAATGGCAAACCTTACTGAAGAGAAATGTCAAAAGGGCTGGAAAAATATGGCGTCGTTTGCTGTCCCTATTGATTTACTTTTGTAGCGTCTCTTGAAAAACCCGCTAGGTTCGTACTTCATTTTGGATCTTAAAATATTCTTGAAGTTAAGATGAATGATTTTAGGACCTTTTTTCAGAATACTTGTTGATTCGCTAGGAAGTGATGTTCACAATTTCTTCAGTCACATATCAGGATGAGGTATCATATGGCTAGAACGACCATTATTAACCTTACCAGTTCAATTTACAAGTTAAACGATAAGGACGTAATATGACGTCGCGTGGTATCACAGCTGTCCTTATTGGACTAAGTGTGCCAATTGTGACAGCCACTTCTTCCTAACCAAACATGTGTATATGAGGCATAAAATAACAATATTCTATAAAATGACGGAACAGCAACCACAATTTTAAATATTTTAGAAATTGATGTAACTCTTGTTGTAGAAAGCGTATCATATATATTTTTGGACACCTTTTAAATATACACTAAGCAACAAAAGTTTCATTAAGTTACTCAAAAGTCATGTAGAAATTCCCCAAATTGACATATGACAATCATATTTATCATTTTTAATCAAATCCGTGAAATCCTATGTTGCATTCGAATGTAGTGCATTGTCAAACTCAATATTCTAACCGCAAGACTTGCCAAAGTAGCTAAATTGTTAAAAGACTCTAAAACACGAACCAGTGGGAATTGGGACCCATGTAGGGTATCATAGGAGTCATACAAAATGGCATACACAACTATTACATTAATTAAATTTATTTAAAATCAAAGACGGTCGTAATCCAATGTGGGTGTTGTTTACTTGAATTATCCTACAAGCATTTTATAAAATGCCACATTTCCACCCTCCCCAGACAATACAATTTGCTATAAAATAATTTAAAATTTAATTTAGAAAATATTTTAATATTTTGAGATTCTCGGTAAATGTTGGCACAGTACTTGGTTTAAGACCCCTCCAAAATTAAAAAAAAACACACATCCAGGATATCTGCTTTTGGCAATGCTGGCATAAACTCATTTGTCCTAGTTGTTTTCCAAATTTAATGGCTAAAAGTTTGTTGGTTTTATAATATTAGGCAACATAACCTTAGGTGAGCCACAGCAAACACCAGCACGAGAAGAGGCTAAAAATGCTAAAGCAAACAGTACAAAGTCAAGTTAAATGTTCAACTTGTACTTACTTGGGAGTGCAGAAGGATGCTATGTACCCAGCGTTGTGGCATCACAGTTCAGTTACCACATTCAAGCAGTGGAATACACAAAACGAATATCTAACTGGAATAAGGAAATTTAGTGCATAATTGTATTTCAGAGAATTTTAATTGTTGCCAAAATCAAAAATAATGTTGAAAAGTTTTCTTGCTTAGTTCATTTAACTGAATGGGAACATTTTAGCAGAGCATATAGCTCCTGGGGATGCATATAAGAATGCTAAAAATTCGAAGAAGCAGTTGAATTTGATTTAACATTTGAAAAGAGTTTAAAGTAAGTATGTACGGGTGTGTATGAATATAATTATAAAGACTCGTGAAAAAGATTTTAAATAAAAGTGTTAAACAAGAGCTAATTTCAACAATCAGAATTATTTCAAAAGAAGATTGCACAGTTGGGAGATCCTTATATGGCTTTACTCGACCTCGGCCATGCTCTATTATGTTTTTTTTTTACTTAACCAGGAATTTAGATGTGTAAATTTGGCATTGATAGTTTGACGTTAGACCGCGCCTCGAAGAGATCAATGCTCATACTTGCCATAATTTTTATTTTATTTTTTAATTTTTATTTTATTTTTAATTTTTATTATTTTTTAAATTTTTTGATTGCATGTTTTATTTACTTTTTCTTAAATTTTTGTTTTATTGAAGCTATGCTTCTTACAGCGGGCTTTGAGAGACGGAGTTAACTGGGAAAAAATGGCATAACGAAAATGCGTGAGGTGATAGTACCGTTATTTTTAACATAACAGAATAAGCTTTATCATATACCAGCGCCACTAGTAGAAATAAAAGTAGCTAACCTGTTATCAATAGCATGGATCAAACCAGCACAGATTACAACCATATTAATATATCAGAAAGCTTTAATAAACATGACTTTAAATACAATGTGCCGGATTTCACTTTTGCAAGCTTTTATATCACCATGTAGTTATTGCAATTTGTCAAACTTCACGGAAAATAAAGCTCATCTTTCAACTCTTTCAAAATAACATTAACACTCTCACAACAGGTTTGTAGGCTAGTTGGTTGGAAGCTAGTGCAAACAAATTAACATAACAGAATAAGATTTATCATATACCAGCGCCACCTCTACAGGACTAGTAGAAATAAAAGTAGCTAACCTGTTATCAATAACATGGATCAATCCAGCACAGATTACAACCATATTAATATTTCAGAAAGCTTTAATAAACATGACTTTAAATACAATGTGCCGGATTTCGCTTTTGCAAGCTTTTATATCATTGTTAACCCAATTAAAATGTTTTCTTAACATACAATACGTTATACGGCAGTATAGGGGGGTAAATTCGTGCTAGTGGAAAAATAATAATAAATAATATCTGATGTGTTAATAATAATAGTAATAATAAATAACTATATATATTGTCAATCATTGTGTTTCAAAAATATTAAAAAACAATCGAAAGTAAGTTGGAGCATAGCTTCTGTCGGCAGTCCCCCAACTGCCACGTGTGTTTTTTTTTTTTTTATATTCTCCAAACAATTTGAAATCATAACAACATAACATAAACAATGTTTTCGGCGCTGAAATACGCTTTGGAACTGTTTTCTCGCACTCAATCAGCTTTGCGCTCTGACCAGCTCGGCGACCACTATGGCCTGTTCAGGCTAAAACAAAACTTTGTACAAATTTTTGTATTTTATGGGAGTTGTTTCAATAGAAATTTTGCAGGTTTCAACAAATGTTAGGCTGGCTTTTGAAATGCAACTCTGAGTTTGTTTATTTTAAGCATGGTTTGGATGCCAATATATCGTGTTTGTAGCTTATGGCAAAAATGGTATACTTGAGTTCAAACACACATTGTTTGCTAATCAATATTTCATGTTGAAGCATGTCTTCTGTTAAATCTGTTTATACTATACGCTGAAAAACAATTATTGTTTTGTTGTTTGGTTTCCAATATAACGTGTTTGTAGCTTGTGGCAAATATGCTATACTTGTCTCCAAACACTTTGTGTTTGCTAATCAATATTATTATTATTACGTATTTATACGATACATGCTGGATACATGCTCTGACCCAAATGTGACATTGTTTGTTGAATACTGCTGAAAAAAAAACGTGACGTGACAAACGAACAAAAACGCAACAGATCTTCAATTCATGAAAACAATGCTTGCAAATATATACATGATTCCTGCAATATGTTCCAGTGGAATCTGCATGTAATTCTTTGTCGCTACTTGTGAATATAGATTTTTTCATTAATAAAACCTTTAAAGCAAATCCGATGCAAAAGTAGCAACAGTTTCTACTATCATTAGTTTCATATAATTGGTACGAAGCTTCAAAAGGGTATAACTCAGAAACAGTAACCCCAAATTCAAAATCTTTTTTGTACAATATTGTTCGGAATTCGGTGGTGCAATGGTTAGTGTGCGCGCTTCTTGTACAGGAGATCCTGGGTTCGATTCCTGCCCCGACCACCTTAAAATTTGTTTCGACGACGGTCACCTCGCTTAGTGACGGCGGCACTATCGAGTACTTAGCCATGAAAAAGCTTCTCAAAATACCGTTCGGAACCGGTATAAAGCTGTAGGTCCCACTCAGTGAGTATAAAACTATAAAGCTCACAGCTCACTGGTTGTGAGAAGCTCTCCCCAATTCCTTCATGGGATGTAATGGGAGACAATTTTTTTTTTTTTTTTTCTTTTGTTCGGAATTTATCAGTCTTTTGAACTTTTCGTAAAAATTTTAAAAGTTATAAAGCGTTATTTACAGAATTTATGGAAAATTTACGAAAAATGTTAATATATGGTAACATACTTAGCAGAATTATAGCCAAAACTTGTGGTTTATGGATATGCAGTAAAAGTGTGGACGTTTTGCATTAAAAATTTTGACTTACAAACTAAGAAAATCGTGGTTATTTACGGAGTTTTAGGTAAAATTCAGAAAACCTCCGAAATACCAGATTTTGGGGGGAAATTCACTTGTGCGACCTCTAACTAAACGTCTTCCGAAAAATCTGAAAATAATCTCAAAAATACTTTACCCTATAAGCTTTCAAATAAAGCTTAGTACTAAACACTAATAAACACTTGTATACGAAAAGAACAATTGTAACGAAAAATTGCCCGATTTTCTGTCAGCACTTTTGAAATCAAGAAACTGTGCTTGCGTGTTTTATGGTTTTCTCTGTATACTCTTTAATAATAGGCTCCATTGAAAATGGCCCAAACGTAATATTGATTAAACAATTTTCTTACAATCTAAATCTGTCTTTGTAACAAATATTACAAATATATATTAAATATCATCTTATATATCTTAATAGCACTAATGTTCCAAACAATACAATTTATTGTCAATCTCTATAATTGATTTATTTTTCAATTTGTCGCTGTTCTTGCTTTTCACTTTTGTTGCTCTCTTTATGATATACTTGTCGGTCGCGTTTAATGTGATTATGTTGCTGTGTAAATCCGCTGTTTAGTCGCCTAGTAGTTTGATTGGCAGAAACTCAATCACGTAGCACAAATGTACATATAAGTGTACACGTATCCCCCGTTTTCACGGTACTCGTTTAGCACGTTTTCGATTTTACACGGTTTTTAAATTGAAGTTTAAAATATTTTTTATAATAAAGTTAAACGAAATGAATGCGTTTAAACATATGCGGTACTTATACCGACCCTGATTAGTGGATTTTAAGGATTGACTCCGTTATCCAACACTAATCCAGCAGTTTACAATACAATTTTAATCTGGAAAAGCGAAAGGTTATTTGTTAACCACCACCTTCATCTGGTGTACAGTTTGTTGCAACACTATAAAAGTATGTACCAAAAAAATACAACTCTGAAGAAAAGTACTAAAAAGGTAACTGATTTTTATACAAACGCTGTCATAATGACGGTTTTGTTTGAATATATTATGTATGTATGCGAGTACGCTTGCCAAAACTATGTATACAACCACCTGTATCAATTCTAAAAAAAGGGAAAGTCCCTTGGAAGTAAGCTAAATATTATTGCAAGTTATTTATCCATCAGTTGAAAACAAGCAATAAACAAAGGAGAGCTTTAAAGTTTTTTATTTTATACTTATTTTATACTTATACTTATACTTATACTTATACTTATACTTATACTTATACTTATACTTATACTTATACTTATACTTATACTTATACTTATACTTATACTTATACTTATACTTATACTTATACTTATACTTATACTTATACTTATACTTATACTTATACTTATACTTATACTCATACTTATACTTATACTTATACTTATACTTATACTTATACTTATACTTATACTTATACTTATACTTATACTTATACTTATACTTATACTTATACTTATACTTATACTTATACTTATACTTATACTTATACTTATACTTATACTTATACTTATACTTATACTTATACTTATACTTATACTTATACTTATACTTATACTTATACTTATACTTATACTTATACTTATACTTATACTTATACTTATACTTATACTTATACTTATACTTATACTTATACTTATACTTATACTTATACTGATACTTATACTTATACTTATACTTATCCTTATACTTATACTTATACTTATACTTATACTTATACTTATACTTATACTTATACTTATACTTATACTTATACTTAATCAGAACCTAGTGTAAATTAAATTTTTGTGCAGTAAGTAAATAAAAACGATGTTTTAAAATTTTAGTGTCCGATGGGAAACCCAAAAACTAAAAAAAAATGGAGATTAAGAGAAAAGTTATTTCTTTAGAAACTAAAATTTCTATTTTGGATCGTCCACGTAAGAATGAAAGAGTAGTAGATATTGCTATAATTTATGCTATGAATGAAGCTACAATAAGAACGATGAGAAAAACGAAGGCTCTATTAGAAGAAGTGTAGCTGCCGGAGTATGTACAAGTATGAGTACAACTTCACATGTAAGAAATAAGCTTGTTTTTTTTATGCCCTGCTAAACTAATTTTTCGACGACTTTGTATGGGGTGCCGCTTAAAATCGCTTAATATCGCTTAGCTCCCCATACAAAGTGCTCGAGAAATTAGTTTAGCAGGGAATAAAAAAACAGGCTCAATGTTTCAATGGAAACTAGGGACAAGGCTTTAATAATATGGTTAGAATACCTAAACCAAGAGCGAATTCCAATTAATACAAATACCATAACAACTAAAGCATTAAAGATGTTTGAAACAATAAATAATGAGTCTCCTTCTACTTCTGCCAATAAGGTAACCTTCACCGGAAGTCATGGTTGGTTCGAAAGATTTAAGCAGAGGCATGCTTACAATTAAAAGGTTAAAAAGCATCAGCTGATTTCAATGCAGCAGAGCAAAATCCCCGAAAATTTGCACAAATTATTGCTGAAAAATCGTATACCCCCGACCAAGCATTTAATGCTGATGAGTCTGCTTTATTTTGGAAGAAAATGCCCGGGAGGACTTTTTTTAGCCAGGCGCAATAAATCAGCTAGCGGTCATACAGAAGCAAAAGATCGAATAGCCATTTTTTTGCAGCAACACTTCAGGCGATTATATTATGAAGCCACTGGTTATCAACAAAGCTAAAATCCACGCTCATTTAAAGGAATAAACGTAAACCATCTTCCCGTTTATTGGAATGTCAATACTAAAGCTTGAGTAACCGCAACGTTATTTAATGATTGGTTTCATAATACTTTTGTACCAGATGCATAGAAGTATTTAGACAAAAAAGGGCTGCCGTTTAAGGTCCTCATTTTACTGGACAATGCTCCCTCAAGGCTTGCAACATGAAAATGTAGAGATTGTATTCCTACCCAAAAATACAACTTCTTTACTTCAACCACTAGACCAAGTGTTAATTTCGTCATTTAAGGCATTGTATATCAAACGTACTTTTAGGTATATCCTAGATCAATTAGAAACTGATACTTCTCTTTCAATTGTTGATGCTTGGAAAAGATTTACAATATTAGATAGCGTTAAGAGTTTCATATGCCGAAATGAATAAATCAACACTCCATGGATGTTGGAAAGCTGTGTGGCCTAATGTAGTTGATGTTGTAAATTCGCAAATACTTTTGGAGAATGAATATTCTCAGATAATTGAGCTAGCTCATACATTGGGTGGAAAAGGTTTTGAGGATTTGGCTGAGGCAGATATTGTTGAACTAATGGCGGACGGCGAATTAAATGAAAATAAATTTATTGAAATGGTCCACACAATAAATGAAAACTAAAGTGATGTTGAGAAGCACGAACCAAATGCATTCACGGCGAAAGTTATTCACGATGGACTGGACATAGGAAGAAAATTAGACAACTATTTTTTACAGTGATCCCAATGTTAACTAGCTTTACGATTTCAACGAAATATGTGACCTGGTCTACCGAAAGGCGGCTTAGGTGTCAAAAAATCAGTTTTCACTTTTTGGTTGATTCGGATGGAAGATGAGATGCTTTTTCACGTGGTGAAAAGCAGAAAATCCTAACTTGCTTAGAAGTGTACTAAAAATGTAGAGAAGGAAGAGTAAAAATGCGACAAAATATAATTTATTGGTAATGAACAAAACACATTGAATTATAAGCTATAAAGACATGATTATACAGTAGAAAAACGTATTATGGGCCAAAAATAATAATGCTGAGTAGTTTATGTATTTTTCTTTGTTGTCGTTTTCCTTGAGATCTTTTTACGTGTGGATCCTGAAGAAGATGGACCTGGTTCCTCGTCTGGTTTGAGAACATCTTCACTAGTTTTTGCCTTCCGTTTCTTCGATGGCAAATCTTTCGGCAATGGAGCCACAATATCTACTTTAGATATATCCGAAACTAAGCTGCGAAGATTGTGATAGATGTACCACTGACGTTCCAAAGATAAACCGGCTGGTTGTATAACTTTCGGCATTTCAGGATCGATAGGTTTTAACAGAAGCTTAAAGGACTGCACTTCTTTACTGTCTGCGAATTTCTTTGTTTTTACACAATCTGTAGAGATTATGAAATGATGGAATTGCGTTATTCCAACAAGTGACTTGTACAGTGGTTTAAAATAGCTGTCCCATTCATACCAGACGACTTTTTCAGCCGATACAGCTTTATTATAACCCCCAGGTGATGATGCCTCGACACACTGCAGTAAATCTGCATACGTGTCGATGTTACTGACGGCATACTTACTTTTCAAAATACCGAAGTAACGATCAGGCGCGAACTTAGTGTGCCCGGTAAGTAGAAAATTGAATAAAATAGTTTTGTTAAGACCCCGAGCCAAACACCATTGCAGATATGATAGTACAGTGTTATTCTTATTCTGCCCAACACAATTGTCACAGAAAAGAACGAGTGTTTCAATGTCTTTATAGTAGGTTTGCAGGTGATAATGCAGGATGCTCCAAACACAGTTACGTCCTTTACCAACGTCATCGTTTTCGTCTATCATGTAATTAGACTGTAAAATTTTGTTACCAGGTCCTCCTCCTTTACATCAACAACATACAGGTCCATGTTAATAAAAGTTTGTTCGGCATCATCTTCTGCCTGAGATACACATACTTCGTCTTCATCATCATCGCTCTCTTCACAGTTTTCATCATCGTTTTCATCATCCTTTTCATGGAAATATTGTCCGTATACGGCACTGAACTCCTCATCAACACTCATGTTTCATTTCATGCGAAATACGAAGACGATAATCAACAGAAACAGTAAACGTCACTTCTTCAGTGTTACTTTTTTAAATGTTCCACACTAGCAACTTACACGATGAACTATAATAATATTCCGACCAACAACAACACTTACTGGACCAACAACAACACTTACTGGACGTCCGGCGCGGAGAACAATTAACGAGATAATGAGAAACTGACGAAACGAGTTGCTTACTTTTAACAGCTTTTTCACAGAAAACTAGTTTTCGCACGTAAGCTCCCTTTTCGTAGACCAGGTCACATATGAACAATTGTTTGGGTCAATATGAGGACGCTTACAAAGATCTTAACAAAAACAAAACACAATTGCTAATAACAGATATTACTACAAAGACTCGTCCTATCGGTCCTGATTCATCAGCTAAAGATAACGATTGTAATGAGATAATATTATCCAGTGATGAAAGTGAGTTTTTTCCAGTCAGAAAACGAAGACATATGGTTACAAGTGACAGTAAGCGTGTTTTGGTTACACCGCTTGCTTATATATTCGCTTGTTTTGTATGAAGCACTTACCGAAGACTTAGCGAGAACTTAGCGACGCGATTAATTTTCGCTAAGTTAAAAAAAAATTCACATCTTTTACCGTTTTTAACCGTTTTTCATATTTTTGGGTAAAATAACTTCCCGCTAAAAAGCCGGTTTCTTTGCAACTTTGCAAGCGATAATCGCTTGCTTGTAACCAAAACACGACTATTGATAGGAATGAAGCAATCTGACTATTTTAATGTTACTAATAATAATTTTTCTCTAATTTTTGTCCGTTAGAACTCTGAACATTTTTAATTTCTGTGAAATATATAGATGTTTTTTAAGTCACAGATAGATACATATATTTGTACTATATACATATGTACAGATAAATACATATGTGTATGTATTTACGTTTATACAATGTTTTAAAAATTAATTGATGTTTTATGTTTTTTGTAACTAAACTGTTATTTTTGATTTATTATTAATATTTTTTATTATTTATTTAATATGTTACTCCAATTCTACTTTCAATAAATAATAAACGAAATAAATAAACAGGCACAATTATACCTATATTGTCAAAGTCAAAAGAAGTCAAAATTTAAAATCCATTTAAGGATTATTTTCGTACTTATTCCGAGTTGACGCTAAAATGTCCAATAAAACTGCATTTTAAGGGGTTGGTGTTTATTAAAAAAATATTCTACGTGTAATTTCACTATAAGTCACCGAACAAGAGAAAGTTGTAGATATAATATCTATGAATAAAAACTACGACAAATTGTTGTAATTTATTCACATTTGGCTGTTAAGATTCGGCCTACAGCAAAAAACTATGAAGAATCGAAATCGAAAAAAAACTTGAAATCAGCCCGTTTCATTTTTTCCCACAGTGAAATCATCCACTGCAACAAAATATATGGTTTGAATCAAGTTGGATTTACTAGCTAGTCCGTTATTTTATAAAGAGAAGAGGTATTAAATTAAAAATAAACTTCTTCAGTAAGAGAAAGTTGTGTTCCAATAAATAATACATGTTATTATCATGTTATACATACACTACAACAAAAAACACAACGAAAACAATACAAAAAAAATTACATGAGGTGCCAGGGGACACCCGGTTGGAACGAAGTTCCCTTCTCTATATATTATGTATAGTTAGTTCCAATAAATCTATGGCCCCGTTGAAAAATACGGTAATATGAATGGAACTTTTAGAAAAGATACTTTTTGTAAAATGCTAAATTTTTTTAAGAAAAAAATTCTTTTTAAATTCTTTATATTAACTTCACCTGTCTGTACGCATGTATGCATGCCGAAAAAACTTTGGATTGATTTTTAACCCTTTTCCTGTGATCAAATCGAGCTGAAATTGTACTTGTTCAATCATATTTTTTCTCGGTGCTCTCAATGGACTGGGTTTTTGGTGTAGAATTTTAATGCACATATGTGTCATTAGATATATTATGTCAGATAATGTAACCACTCGATCTCTTTTACAAGTTAAATGAAAAGTGACGTTGGTTCTTCTGTTTCTGGTGCGAAATATATATAAAGGCAACATGGAGAAGAACCCCAATTCGAACAGTAATAAATAGGAACTTAAACAGAAGTGAGTTTTCTTTGATTGTTATTTCATTGTTTTCAAATTAACGTAGGTCAAATTAAAAAAAATTAGTTTATAAAGAATACCTGGAGGAAAGTGCCTAAGTAAAGAAGAAGAGGGAAAAATTTAAGATTATCATGATGAAGGGTTGTCCAATCGGGAAATTTCGAGGCGATTGAAAAGATCTAGCTGTGCCATTGACAATTTTATAAAATAGAGTGGTCAATATGGAAACACAAAACGACCAGGAAGGACACCACTGATCAGTGGCACCGCCAAAAGAGAGATCAAAAGGGTTGCTGTTAAAGAGAACTTCGGCGATAAGGAAATTATTGCTGAATTGAGCTTGGGAGCAAAGTTGCGTCGTGTTCAACAAATAATGAAACGCGACTTGAAACTGTCATATGGGAAAAAGTATACAAAACTTGGTCTCTTGCCAAGACACGAATTAGCCAGAATTAAATTCGCTGAAATATACATATTTTTGGATGAGGGTGATATTTTCCAATGGAAAAATTTAAATTTGAATAGACCTGATGGCTCGTATAAATATTGGCTTTCCAGAGATTATTCCAAAATTATGCGTCAGCCGCGAAATTTTGGCGGTGGCTCCCTTATGATTTGGGCAGGTATTAGTTATAGAGGAATCATTCCAATATGTTTCGTTTCCACAAAAATGGACTGCGAGTATTATATTCGACTATTGGATATCGTCATAGTTAATTCTGGAGAGGAAATTTGTGTCCCCGAATTTATCACCCAGCAGGACAACGCAACAGTACATCGTTCTAAGAAAACTCCAAAGTTTCTGCAGTCCAGAAATAACACAAACTATCGACTGGTTTGCACTTAGTTCTGATCTCTCTCCGATCGAGAATATCTGGTCTATTTTACTCCCCAATTTTACCACCCAGGACGCCAGTTGAAGAATGTCAAGGATCGAAGAGTAGCAATACCAGAAAATGGAAGATAACCAGAGCTCGCAATAATTGGTCACTTACGTTCTTGTTGTCAGAAAAAAACCAATCGTCCACTGACAAGATGCGAAACTGTCGCCAAAAAAAACCTCAAACTACGTTCTTCTTTGGCTTGATCTTCGCTCAACCGACGACCGGTTTTGTTTGATCGCTCGACTCATGTGTTCACTCAAGACACTTTACGTCGAAAAAACTTGGCAAACGGTCTTCTGAGCGTGTTTGTGTGCGGCGCCATTTTCTATTACTGCATACGCATTTACACACAAATGAGCGCCCTGTTCTCCTCTCCCTTTCTCTTTAATGCTTTGCCTGTGACGAAATATTTAAGGCAACAACATAAGGCAAATGCAACAATAAAAATAAAGACCTTTTTTGCGGACCTTTTGTTGGCTTTGCTCACTTACTGACTCTCAGTAGCTGAGCGACGAACGGTTCTGTTCGTATCGACCGGTCAGTAAGAGACCGATTCGTGTGTTGCGCTTAAGCCGAAACCCGAGAGCGAGAACACGAACGAAACGAAAAAGAGGGTTTCTGTTCAGACACTGAGCGATTCCGGCTAATTCTTTCGGTCTTTTGAGTGACCAGACCGCGTAAATAAATTTGGTTGAGCAATTTTTTTCAATTCAATTTATTCATCCAATAATTCCTTTTATACAGTTCTTATATACAAATAATATTTATGGGGTCTATCGAGGATATTACATCAAATTATACTTATATCTAATGAGATTAACGAAGGGTGTTTACATAACAGTAATAACTTACTAAAGGCAAAAATGGGTAAAAAACCTTTATTTGAGTACAATATAATAACGTCAAAAAAAACATCTGAAAAAGTAATTGCATATAGTTAGATTATTTCGAAAAATAATCAGCCATATAACAATAATTTTCAGTTTTGGTAAATTTCGTGTGTACACATTTACATATTAGGTTAATTCTTAGCAATCTCTTAATATGGCATAAGAAGAGTTCCTAATTCTAGTAAAATAATTACAATTTTGTCTTCGGATGAAATCTATGAACAGTTCATATCCGGTTACATCATGTAACGCTCTTGTGGGATATCTCCAGTGCTTATTATTTATAATTTTTAAACACTTGTTTTGTATTATTTGCATTTTCGTCAGGTGGCATTTTGCCACATTATACCATACAGGAGAAGCATACGACAAAATTGGTCTTATGACACATTTGAATAATAAATTTTTATTTTGAATGTTCAGTCTTGAACGTTTGTTTAACATAGGCCATAATGCTCTTAGTGATTTCACTGCCTTTTCACAGGCTGACTCGATGTGTTTGCGGAATAATAACTTTTGATCAAGTCTGACACCGGTGATTTATTATATGGAAATAGAATAGCTTGAGTTTTGTTTTGATTGATTTGAATTTTCCATTTTGTAAAATATTTGCTGCACGACTCGAGACTTTTCTCCATTTTCTTCAAAAGCGCGCTTGTGAGCTTACTTGTTGTAATCAGAGCTGTATCATGGGCGTAATAGGCTACATCCATCAGTTTTAGAACCTTGAAGTCTGCAGTATAAAGCAAATACAGTACCGGGGAGAGTATCGAGCACTGAGGCAGACCAGCTGGAATACTTTTGGTAGAAGAGATATGGTTGTTTCCTGACACCGTAAACGTTCTGGAGTGTAGAAAATCTGTTACGAGTTTACACAGATATTTGGGTAAATTCATGGAAACCAGCTTGAATATGAGGCCGTTATGCCAGACTGTTTCGTATGCCTTTTCTATATCCAGAAGTATAATACCAGTTGACTTTTTGTTCCGCTTATTTGTAAGGATTTTGTTTTTAATTCTGCTTATTTGGTGGATTGTGCTATGATCCTTTTTGAAACCAAATTGCTCATTTGATATTAAATCGTGAGAAGATACAAACTCGTTGATTCGACGATGAATAAGTTTTTCGAAGACCTTTCCTAAATTACTTAAGAGACTTATCGGTCTATAACTGGAGGGGCTAGACTTAGGTTTGTTAGGTTTATGGATAGCAATAACTTTAGCTTTTTTAAAGGCGGGTGGGAAGTAATTCAATCGAATACAACTGTTAAACAAAGCTACAAGTATTTTGACAGCCTTTTCTGGAAGATTTTTTAATAAGACATTTGGGACGTTATCTAATCCTGGAGATTTTGACATTTTTAACTGTGATAAAACGTGTAACAGTTCATTTTCCGTGATAAATTGTATTCCATCTGTAGTTGGCGGTTCAAGTTTAAGGTTATCTGCTTTCAGGTTGATTTTTCTTTCGGATGGATGGGAATAATTTATCGTTAAATAATGAGAACTCTCGAAAGTGTTTGCTAGTTTTTCAGCTTTTTCTTCATCTGAGATAAGTTTGTTGTTTCCATCATCAGGAATAGGTATTTGTTTATTACGTTTCCCTCTCAAGCTCTGACTGAGTTTCCAAAACCGCTTGTCCCCGGGTTTCATGCTAGTCAAGAGATTTGACCATTTTGCATTTCTTTCAGAATTTATTCTTCCATCGATTACCTTGTTGAGAAACTTGGTGCACTGTTCATAAAACAACGCACTTTGGTTGTACGTTGCACGTTGTTGTTTCCTCTTATATTTATTCCTATAGCCTATATATTTTAGCACGTCTCGCGGCAAGGAATTATATTGGAGATGGTTCATCTTGGGTGTGGAAACATCTCTTGCAGACAGGATGAGATTTACAAAGGCTTCGATTTCTTTGTCGATGGCTGACTTTGTACTGTATGTTTCTACAGATAATGTAGTTTTACGATTTATTTCGTTTTTAAAAATTTCCCAATCGCATCGGCTTATAATGTATTTACCGAGATCGACTGTATTGAATGTTGAACATTCAATAGTGCATACAATCGGGCGATGATCTGATGGAATTTCGTAGCCTAAAGTTTTTAGTGTCATGTTCAAAGAAGAGTTACTCAGGATTAAGTCAATTGTAGATGCGCTTCGGTGCCTTTGGTGTGGGTATAAGGTGGGACTATCAGGACTATAATCAAAAAAGTTACAAGATTGTTGTAATGAATTCAGTGCAATACCGGCAGCATTATTTCTGTAACAATTCCAAGCAGTATGCTTAGCGTTAAGATCGCCAAGTAGAAGAAACTCTCTATTATCTGGGGTCAGAGCTAAAATATCTTTAGAGAAGTTGCCCGTGTATCGGGGGGAGTATGCAGTAGTAATGATGACTCGCCTTTGGTTTATCCAAATCTCAACCGACAAATTTTCTATTTCTGCGGTTTTTGTTAATGGTAGCAGTTTGTGCTCAATTGATCTACGTACCAAGATAGCCACACCTCCGCCTCTTGACTCAGACCTATCTTTTCGGTGACATATGTAGTTCTTGAAGTATGGTTTATGCTTGTCTTTAAAGAATGTTTCGTTCAATGATACTACGTGAATATTTTCCCTTTCTAATAAGTGTTCCAATTGTTTAAAATTTGAGTAGTTGGCAATTCCATTTGAATTCCAATGTAAAATCTTAAATTGTACATGGTTATTTGATGTCATATGCATGCTTTACCATTGACATGACTACATACATTTGCTGTACTTTTGAAGTGCATTTGCTAAGCTCATCAAGAGCAGAGGTAAAAATACTGAACAGTTCGTCGATATTAAAGAGATCGCTACTATTATTGGTTTTTAATTGATCGGCATAAGAGCGCCGATCTTCATAATTGTGGCCTGCGTTGGTTGTGCTGCTTCTACCTCTGCTGGATGAGGGTTCAACTGGCGGTTGTGCGTTGTAGGAGTTTCTGCGAACAGTTGTGATTCTCTTAGGTTGTCTTGTTGTAGCTCTCTCTCTAATCTCAAGGTAACGTGCACGAAGTGGGCAGTTAATGTCATTAGCAGAGTGATCGGTTCTTTCTTTGCCGAATTTTTTGCAATTGAAACAAGAGAAGACGGCAGGTCTTTTGTCATTCTTGTTATACGGACAGACATCAGTATGATGTTCATTTGCACATATCATGCATGCCGGTCGTCTATTGCAGTGCTCCCCGCCATGCCCATACATTAGACAGTTCCAACATTGCGTGGGTTTGTTGTTCTGTTTTGGTTTTTGCTTTCTCCATGTAACCATAACATTACATATTGTTTTAATATTTTGCAAATAAGTGGGGCTGAAATTTTTGCGTACAAACTGCACTTTATAGACGGCGTCATTTACTGAGCTATATCTAGTATTTACCTCGGTTACCGATATTGGGGTGATGTTGTAGCTCTTGATATCTTCGACTATGTCACCCGTATTAATTTTTGGCAAACCGTGGAGAAAGGTTGTAAACAATCGATTTTCTTTCGAGTTATACGAGTGAAATTCGATTTTATTTTCTGTAAGTGCTTTCTTACAGACGTCGTATTTTTCAAGGTTTGATGGGAACACCTTAGTTCCAATTGAGGTGCGTTTGTAGATACAATCGCTTCCTAATAGATGTTGTATCTCTCTGAACGGAAAGGCAATGTCAACAACAATTGGTGGTGGTTTCGGCTGTTTTTCCTCTTCCACGATGTTCGTCTCTTGAGATAGCTCCATATCATCTGGGACGGAGAGGGCGCTGTACCTGTTATGGCGTGATGTTGATGGTCGATTTGAACTAATGCTCCCACCGAATGTTAGCGATGGTTTGAGGTTTTTGAATATATTGGTCCTGCTCTTGGGAGGAGCGAGAGACTTGGGCCTACGGCCCATATTGTTCTGAAATATTTTATACTACGGTATAAAAATTTACACACGTATTATAATATTTCGAGCGAAAAAAAGAAACTTTTACAAACGGAGCGACAATTACAAGGAATGTATTACACAGTGTTTGGTTTTGTTCAAAGAAACAGAGCATGCGACCGCACGAAACGAAGGCAAGAGTAGAACTGCAAATTTGGTTGAGCATATTTTGCCAGCTCTGAAGATAACTGATGCTGGGCATATTCGTTCGTTGATAAACTCAATGCCAAGATGCTTAGTAGAAGTTATCAGCGATAATGGAGATCAAATGTCTTACGACACTTTTAAGAATATTTAAATAAACCTTTTGCCTTTATAAATATTTCGCACTAGTAATTTGTTTACTTTTGTTTATTCACCTTGAAGAAGTTATAGTCAAAGTATTTTTGCTAAAAAGTATTTAATTTTTAAAGGACTAATACAATATAAAATAAAAACTTGAAAAATCCTCATGTTAAAACAAAAAATGGTGTTGCCTTTATATTTATTTCGCGGGGTGTATTTAATTACACTCGGGAAAACTTTATCACCATCACTTACATTAATACTTATATTTTATACGAATTATATTAACAATTACGAATAAATCGTTCAGTTAATTCGATTATATACTTCAGTGATTACAACACTTAATACATATCTGGGATGAAGCAGATAATAATTGAAAGTGTATAAATGAATAATTCCCCTTCTCTCTCTTTTTCATGATGCCTCCAATTAATACCACTATTACTAAAATAAATTTCCAAAACAATTTCATTGCTTTTAGGCTCCAGCTAATACTTATAGGTGTAACTATTTATGAAAATGTAATTTGAGCACAATTTAGGAAAACAAGAATAAACAAAACGTTAAACTTCTGTCCCTGGAGTGAGAAATTATACGAAGTTGAGTCAAAAGTTCAATGTAGTTCACATAAATTATTGCAAAAGTTTCCCAAGAAATTAAGCAAATATGTATATACTTATGTATGAAATGTATACACATACCAACATATATTATTAATTATATAAATAAAACTGTATATTTGTATTATGAATTATGTACTAACGTGTATGTAACTCAAGGATATTAATTTATAAATTTGGCAAAGCGATTAAACTTACTTTCCCATAATGAGCTTATACATTGCAAACAATTTGTGATGAAATTAAAGTAGATATTGTGGGGTGATTTTAAATGAAATAAACAAATTGATAGTCTTCTTTTACCCGACCCCTTTTAATTTGATTCAGTACATGAATTATTATACCTACTACCTGATCCTGCCCAAACAGTACTAAGTTTTTTTTTTTAAATTTAATAGTACCTAATATTATAACATATGATATTTCCTAATCTTTATTTTCGTACTGGAAACGACTAACTCGACTATCAATCCATTACATTTCTCTCTATTTAATGTTGGAGATATTTCCTATTATTTTCGTACTATAAAAAAAATGAATGGTTTCCCATTACATCCCATGAAGGGACTGGGGAGAACTTCTCACAATCACTGAGCTGTGCGCTTTCCAGTTTTCACTCACTGATTGGGACCTACAGTTTTACACCGATTCCGAACGGTAATTTGAGAAGCTTTTTCATGGCTAGATACTCGATAGTGTCGCCGTCACTATGCGAGGTGACCGCCGCCGAAAGAAAATTTGAAGGTACAAGAGCCGCGCACACTAACCATTGCACCACCGACGGCACACTAACCATTGCACCACCGACGTACTATAGTTTCATTTTATTTAATATGGTTTATTATTTTGTATTATATCGCTCGTTCAAATCATTGCTATTTTTTTTGCCCACAATTGTAAGTGTATGTTCATTATTTCTAATTCCTAATTAAATGGTAAACGTTTATTGCTGTTGGTTTATTGCAATTTGGGAACTTAAGTTTTGTGGTCCTTGGCTGAAAATGAAAACAGAGTCCAGTAATTGAGTAAGAAGAGTAAGGTCTATGAGATTAGTCGACGAGTTATTTTTGATACAAAACATTTATCCGATAATATTACACTTTAGTTTATATTTAGTATATATAATATATAACTATATTTAATGTATATCTTATGCGATATATTATATTGAAATCTACAACTGTTTCATTTGATTAAATTTGTTTGTGGCTCAACGAGCATAAGGGTTTTCTCGTACAATTTTGTATTATATACGGCGAGATCCATTTTCCCATCCATTTCCTCCTATGCCATAGTTCGTTGAATAGTTCATGATATATGCTTGTTAAAAGTGTATCATGCTCCGATGTCTCGGCCGCTCTTGAAGTTGAAGTTAGCAATCATGGACTATCCAGCCGTGCGGCAAGTTGCTCTCGTGCTTAGGCATATAGACCGTCCATCCTTGCATATGACGTGGACTGTCTGCTAATGTTGCTGGTAGGACGATGGATTGTCCTAATTCATTGACATTGGTGTAATTTGGTTTTTTCATTGCAGTCGTCTAAACGTGATTTGGCTTGATATTGTCTGTACAAAAGACGTTCTGTTTCAATTTTTACATATACTATATCAACAATGGTTTGGTTAAATGATTCGCAGTGTTTAAAAAATTGTCATTTTACACAATGGCTCGTCTGAATTATGAAAGGCATTGAAAGGAAGTAATGTTAATAACATTTATGTTTAGATAAAGTAGAATTAAAAGATATGCAAATATTTAACGTACATCTGGCTGGATTGATTTGGCGTATTTCACTATCCACCTTCAGCAAACGGGGCACCTGTTTCAGATATTCTATGTTCCGTCTTGTCGCGGCGGCGAATAATAATATCACGTGGTGCAACTTGACCACCAACCATCAGTATTACTGTGCCATCTATTACACAGAGTATCAGCCAAAAATGAAACCAATACCAACTATATATGTAGATTTGATCCATCATGATCTCCTAAGTACGAAAATGATAAAATTTTAAAATTCTATGGATTTTGGGACATTTCTCAACTTATATTATCACAACCCGAAATCGGCTTGTCTGATTTTGTTAAAATAAATTTTAGAAATCACAGATTTACAATAACTTTAACATATTCGTACTGTTGTTTTCAATCCTACAAACGGTTTCAGAGTTATGAAACAAATTGTTTCAAAAAAACATTTTCAAATTTTTTTTGAGATAAAAAATTGCAAAAAATCAAAAACTGTTAAATTGTATTTCTTTGTAGTGAAGCTACATATATTGTTAATTAAAGGAGATGCGTATCATGAAAATCATTTGACACGTTACGTTTGTGTACACAGTCGACTGAAGGTCGCATTTTTACAAGCATTTTATTTTTTTTTGTTTGAGTTACATAATAATGACTTATTATTCCTTAAGAATAACTAATTAGTGTTGTTTTTATTGAAAGAATTTAAAAACTTTTTGTCGCTGTCCTATAGAAAATTGTATAAGGGTAACTTGTAATTTTGTAATTACTATGTTAATACAGGTGCATTTTACGGCACCGATTTTGGCAAACCACTATACAAAACACTGATCCTATTGTTCTGGAGAAAAAAATTTAAATTGCCTACTGTTTTTTTATGATTCTTGGAAATTAAAAAAATGTAGTAATAATCACAAACTAAACCTATAGGTAACCAGACTGGTATTTCGCCGAGCCACGTATTTTAAACCCCTCACCTGTTGGTGGCAAATAGACTAAAAAAAAATTAATGGCACATCTGAGTTGCTTGCATCTGAGTCGGATCGAATCAGCAAAAATTAATAAAAGTTAATACGTCACGAATCCATTTTAGTTACAAAAAAGACGGATCCGAAAAAGTAGAAAAACGATCCGCTTGTTCGATATGAATTTCGTTCGCGAACGCATTCAATATATTTTCGTAACTTATATGTGTTACTATATGCATACGTAGCACACTGGGACAGATTGAAAAAATGACCGGACAAAATTCCAAAAATAGGAGCAGTAATCCAGATAAAATAAGTTACTTAAACAGTGGCCAATTAACCACTGAGGTCAAAAATTAACTGTTTTGAAGGTTCCATGCACGTTGTTGATCAGGCAAGGGGCCCAAAGTTGAGTATTGTTTCAATACATGCATGCAGGCTAATTTTGGGTTATTTTGAGTAGATGTGTGTTATATGAAGGTTATGTTTCTGGTTGTTTTAAACTCTTTTTATTGATTTTGTGTTATAAGAGCTACGAAAATGTATATCAAGTTAATTTAATTTACTTAAGGTTTCTAGTTCCATTGCAATGAAAGTAGTTGACTAAAAATATTACATTTTTTAATCTTTTGTGGACCGCCAAAAATTAGCACCAACTAGGAACAGCGCGCGATTTTCACTTCTGAATACTTTGGACCCTAACCGAAGTCACTGATTTTATTTCGTTACCCTTTACTACCATTTGCTGAAGAAATTTGTTATTTTAAACTTTGCTCTAGTTTTTGATTTCAAATTTAAATATAAATTACTTGTGTAAGAATTGATTTTTTTCAGTGTAAATTCAAATACATTACTGTGTCGGAATTTAGGTCTGGCAATACCATAAAATGTCAAACTAAAATTTCGAAATTTCAAACTAAAATTTTGAAAGTTCCGAGGACGACGATGATGAAAATGTCGAACGTAATGATATAAATTTTTTTAAACCAAGTATTTTTTTTTGTGGTCCCAAATAAATCTTGTATGGTTACGAAACAAACTTCTCAAACTTTTTATTTATTTTATAATTCCTAATAAATTTGGTAGAAAAGTTTAAAACGTTAAACCTTGTTAAGAAACTAAATTTTATGTGAAAGGAGAATTACACATGCTCTTCCCTCCGTTATGTTAGTTATCGAAATCCTGATCGAAAAATGTTTGCCAAAAATGAAATCGGGCCATCCAAAAACCTATGAAACGATACCCATAACGTTTTTTTTAAATTTAACCCCCCCCCCACCACCCACTATAACTCCAGCCCCTCCAACCAATGGAAAATTCAATGCCAGAAATGAGCTCAGCACCCTCGAAAACCTACCGACTAATGAGTTTGACACGACTAAAACCAAAAACAACGACGTTATTAATTTTGTCCGGTCATTTTTTCAATCTGTCGCACTGTGCGTTGGTTGCTCTTATGATTTTCATGAAAATGTGGCAACTTGATTCTCGTAATTGTGAGACCGACTACGAGTACCTTATATTCGAATTAGGTAAATAGTTTTTAAGAATAGTACTGTACTGTATTGATTCCAAATAAATATATAAACAATACATACATTAGAAGAGATTATGTTGTAGTTGCGAGTCGTCCATCGCAGAGGATTTTCCTAATGATTATTTCCCTACCAAAAGAAACCTATCGTTAGATGCTTTCTCCTCCATTTCGTATCGTCATCGTCTTCACCAGCGTGTTTGGTATTTTAATTGGTAAATGACATAATTTGAAATAAGATTTGGAAGATAAAAAAAGAACAAAACCCATCGACTTGTTCCCATTAGGGATTAAAGACCCTTCCAATTATCAGATTTCTAGTTTTGCACTCACTGATTGGGACCTACAGATATGTTTAAAAGCAAAACATAAGTGATTCATGTCGTAAGGATGATTTTTTATCTTCGGAATGAATATTTTTACTAAATGAATTCTTAAGTGAATTAAACATCACCGATTTGGTGGAAAGTTTAATTTTAACAGTAATTCGGTTTGAAGAACATAGACGCATTTAAAAATCGAATTTTTCTAAGTACGACACCACGATATATTGAACGATATATATATATCTGTGCAACACCTGTTGTTTTGCATTTAAATATCTTAATTTTATTTTTTACCAAAAATGTCACTCGAAATAAAGAACGTAATTTATACAGCTCAGGAATTTTCCATTTGAACGATACACAGCCAAAGGAACAGAATACATATCCTCTATGTAAATAATTCAGTTACATCAGAAATATATTTGTACTTTTCTGAATAAAATATAAAGTAACTTCAACTGCAAGTGTTTTTGTATTCACCGAGTGAGTATCTTTGGCATTACGCAAGTGGCGACCTATTGCTACAGTGCGATAGTGCGAGGGGGTATAGCAAAAATTTGCGTCTTTCCTCGTCACATTTTTACATGTCGTTTCTCTCCTTTAACTTATCGCATATTGCGATTTTGACTACGGTAGCAAATTAAATTCACTTGCAAATTATAACATATCAGCGTGAATTTTCTTTCTTAACTTCAGAAGTAATATAATCTTGATTATACATTCTGTTGAATATGTAGAAAATCATCCTCCGAAAATCGTCCTCTGAAAATCGTCCTCAGAATTTATTTAATAAGCTTTACTTCGGCATAGTTTAGCGCTTGTGTCTGCCAAAGTTGCAATAAAAATCTATAGTTTTAAATGTGCATTAACAAGCAGGCTTGATTTTTAAAGCCTAAATAAGGAATTATAGAATATTCGAAATCCGTTAAGAATAAAGGCTATAATCTTACTATCTGTGTAGCAAAATAAGAGCAATATTTTTTTATATTTTTTGAATGAAATTGTTTTTTATTTATTTATTATTTTGAATGCATCACTTGAATAATGAATTCTTCGATATTGATCAAGTAGGCCGCGATTCGTAATTGTAATGTCTGACAATTATCAAAACGATAAAAATTTAATAGATTTGTGTTAAATTTCTACTTGTATTCAACTATTTGAACAACATCGGGATATATGCCATAAATATGAAAGGGGGCACTAAAATGACAACAACAGTTGAAGAAATACGGAATATTAATGCGATCGACTAATGAATACAACTACAATTTAAACGATTTAAGAAAATAACAAAAATGTTTGCAAAGAATTGATGTTGTGGTATGGAATGTCCTACGACGGCACCATAGATTTGATTTTTGAAACCGAAAAAATTACCGGATCATCGTACAAGAGGATCTTTAAAGCCGCTTTTCCTCATTTTTACAATTTATTTGTACTTATTGCATGGACAAACCAACAAGATAATGCTCCAATACATACTGTGAGAGCTGTATAACACTGGATTCATGAATAAAATTTGTAACTTTTGCATTGGCCCCATTATTCACCCAATCTATATACAGGGTGATTCAGGAAGTTCATGACAAATTTCTCCAGCGTATTCCTTGGCTCATTTCATGAAGAAAAGTCCACTAGGACCATGTCCGAAAATGCAAGGGTGCGAAATGGCAACGGGTTCAAAATTTTCGGATTGTTGGTCGGAGGGTAGTAGGGTAAAGTTGCTAACTTCTGAGACAGTGGTCGGATTTTTTGTTTTTGGGCTTGTTGGAAAGGTCTTTAAGAGGCCTTTCAGAATCAATAAAAAAGTAGAAAAAAGTCAAATCGCCAAGATACGGAGCTTTCGGAAAAAAATGGAAAAAAAATTTCACATAACCTCAATTTGCTCAGCCAGATGGCAGATAACTTATGCTTTTTGAAAGAAAGATGCTGAAAGAAAGATGAAAGACCTCTTACCTTTCGAAAATGCCCTAAACGAAGTCCAGAGGTCTTACTGTTACAAACTTATGCCCATTTTACTGAAATACAAAAATCTGCAAATTTGTCCGGAACTTCCTGAATCACCCTGTATAATGGAACATGTCTGGGGGTGGCTTGGATGAAAAGTATACGAAGACGGAAAGCAATATGAAACAAAGGTGTCATTGAAAGACGCGATAATATAAGTAGATGCATGGGACTCGATTTTATAGGGTCGCTTTATCAACCAATGTCCGAAAGTATTTTTGAAGGTAAGGGTGGTAGTTTCTATTAATAATCTATTTGTTTTATTATGATTAGTCGTAAATTTTACACCATCCTATTATTTTATCTAATTTTTAATTTTTCCCTATTCAAGTGATGCATTCAAAAACCATTAATTTATTTAATTTAAATTAAACACAATTTATAAAAAATATTTTTCTTATATTTATACATAAACAGTAAGATGATATTAATTCCGGTCGAGATGTCAATTGATCTAACTCCACATTTTAAAAACTTTGAGATGTTAAAATACTAATTTTGGCATATTTTGAACCTCAATATTTATTATCATCACAATGAAGGGGTAATGAAGAAATATTTACTGTCCTCACATTAATTTTTCAAAATTATTTTTCACTTTTCTTCATTTCTTATTTTGTGGAGTTATATCTTTGGCTTCCGACCATAGAATAATATATAAAAGTATATACTCTATACCATTCCACTGCACATAAATAATTTTATGTGAATAGACAGCAACGAGTTCATTCAACTGTCAGTTGGGGCCTGTGGTTATAGCAGTTGTGAACCTGAGATACGTCTCGTTTTCTTACCAAACCTAAGTCATATATTTATATGCATATATATATTTTGCCTTTTCAGTAAAATGATATAATTTCCTTAACTGTCTCAAAGTGTTTTTTCATTTCCCAGGACCATTAGTAAAGGAGTTCTTGGTATTCCTTGTAGTGGAAAAAATACAGTATATTGCACAGTTATTGGAATATAGTGTTCAAAATGAAAACATCTATAACACTGCTCTACAAAAAAAAAGGTAAATGATATTGCAGTGGATTTAAGATAATTCGGGGGTGCTGATTTCGAATCTGTAAGCAGTTTATTCAAATTGGCTCTAAATTTTGCACAATTCGCGATTATATTTTTTTTCATTTCTCAACCGATTATTTCAATAAAATATTTAAAATTTAGTAGCCATAGCTCCAGAAATAATGCCCTTTACACAGTTTAAGCCTACTTGCCTGCCATATTTTTTAAATTTAAGTGTGTATAAATATCTCAAAAACTTTTGTAAATATAGTTGCTCAAAAGCAAAATTGAAAAAAATTTTAAGATTTTTTTAGAAAAAATATTTTAAATATAAGAAGAAAGAAGTCCGATTTTAAATATCAAAGCCAATTTTGAACGGAAAAAGTCCAAAATTTGTATATACGTCATTTTGTATAAACAAATTATATGAAATTTTAGAACCTTTTGTAATTAAATTTCGACTTAAAAAAAAACATTTTTTTTTGTGTACAATTCATATATTTTAAAAAAATAAGTTTGCAGCCTATTCATATGAAAGTTAAAACAAGATGTAAATTATATTCTTTACCTAATGATAATGAAATGAACAAAAAGTTATTTAAATATTTTTTTATTAGATTTTCTTTTATGGAAACTGTCAGAACAATCACGCTGAATGGACCAACCTTTTGATACCTTTCATCCATAATACTTATATCTTGATGGAACCTCTCTTCTTGTTCTTCGCTAAAATCGCCAAGATTATATGCAAATCTATTTAAGTGGCTATGTAGGTAGTATACTTTTATGCTCATATTAGCACCCAGTTTTTCAAAGTGGAGCAGCATATGCTTAACAAGCTCTTCATAATTGTAAGCTTTGTGGTTAAGTTATTTACAACTTCGACAAAGCTGGACCATGCTGACAGTTCCACATTGTTCATATTGTTTTTAAAATTAGGATCGTTAATTAGCTTACGAATTTTTGGGCCATCAAATACTCCAGCTTTTAATTTCTCAATACTTAATCCAGGCAACGACTTACAAATGTATGCGAAGCAATTACCCTGTTTGTCCAAAGCCTTAACAAACTGTTTCATAAGCCCCAGCTTAATATGTAGCGGTGGTAAAATTATTTTTTCCCTGTCCACCAAGGGCGCATTAATAATGTTCGCAGCACCTACAACCAGGCTTTTTCTTAAAGGCCAGGTCACTTGTTTCCAGTGATCTTGCTTCGCTCTACTGTCCCACAAGCAGCTAAAATTAAATTTTTGGTATATCCACTTTGCAGCCCAAGCAAGAAGTTCACCATTTTTAGATCAACACAAACAGATAACTGATGTTGATGCCAGCAGACCTTTTCCAATACCTTTTTGACATTTTCGTATTATTCCTTAAGTTTTGTAGATTGAACAATTGGTATACAGCCATATCTGTTACCATGGTGCTATAACACACTTTTCAAGCTTCTAGTAGAGGTGTCAATGAAAAGGCGCCAGTCCTCTGGAATAAATTCCATACCCATTTTACGAAAAAGTGCAGGAATATTATTGCAGTACACAAAATCTTCATCTTCGCTGAAATATGGCAGAAAGCCCTCGTCTCTTGTCCGATAAAAAGTTATTTTAGTTTCTGCCTGTAAGCAATTTTTTTCTTTTAGTCTGGATGCTAACAGTTCAGCAGCTTCCTTTGAGAGACTGAGGTCACGTATCAAATCGCTGAGTTCCTCTTATGTGAATCGGTGAGATTTTCCAATATAAACTTCATACTCACTTTCACTGCTACCAACTGGTTCCATTTCATCTTCATATGGAACTAATATTGGAATTATCCTAAGTCCACTTCAAAGTTGTGCGACTTATTAATTTTGTTTTTTTTTTGTAGAGCTGTGTAATCGCTATGATTCTCAGCCGGGAATACTGCAATGATTTGGGGTTTAACGAATATTTTTACAGTACAAGAGATGCTCTTCATACCATTGAAATAAATCTACTTAGCTGCCACCATTTGAGTACTAATTCAGGTTTGCCTATACTACAGTGGACTAAAGTGGATACAGTAATTAAACATTTTACGAAGTTTGTTATAATTTTTTTTTATTATAGAAACTTAGATGATGTTTTCAAAGCTTAAAACTAAAACATTCCTCTTCAATAGAAACCTAAATACAGTTCACTATATCATTAAGAAGTTAATTAAAAAAATATTGCAAATTGTGACCCTTTTTGTCCATATTTGAAAATGTTGGCAAGTTTTTCCTTAAGTATTTTGTCCAAAGTGCTTTGTTATTTAAAACACATTTTATGCGTGCATTCATGCTTCCAAGTAATTTTTTAAAGTTTGAGGTTGAATATTAGCCCAATCCGCTGAAAATCTTGAGGAAAGAACTTCTAAGTTCTCAATAGTTAACAAATTTTCGTTGGGATTCAAATCGGGGCTTTGAGGTGGCCACTTCATTGTTTGGGATTCTTGTTCAGCAAGCAATTTGGCACAATTTTGGCAGTGTGTTTTGGATCCCTATCTTCCTGAAAAGTTATTTCTGTTGCAGGGTCGGGGCACACTTCAATAAAAACAGGCAAATTGTTCTGCAAAATACTTAGATAGTACTCCTTAATGACAATTCCTTCTATTTTCATGAGAGGACCAATGCCCCACCATGTGAAACTTCCCATCATTGTACCCCCACAACAGCGATTCACCGTTTGCTTGACAGGGTGTCGCTTAATAGTTTCGCCGGGCCTCTTCCAACAATATTGTATTCCATCACATTGGAAACGATTAATTTTTGTTTCATCCGTCCAAGTCATTCGTTTCCAGTTATCAGATTCCCAGTTTTTATGCGTTTTCTTCTTCTTGTCCAAGGTTGTGCTTCTTTTACCTAGGGGGTTTAAAGGTTATTTTGTGGCTCTTCTTATTACTAACATTGCCTTATGCTTACATGAATGGTTTTATATTATTAAAGCATAGCTATCCCAATTTATTTGTACTTTACTGTACAAATTTTGAAGTGTATATTGTACAATTTAGTTGATCGAAATTTGTTATTGAAAAATATTGCATGTAAGGAGACTAGTTTGTGGCAGTGACTAATTGCATTTACATAATTGAATGAAGTCAATAGACTGAGACAACGACAAATGTGTTTCTATTGGATACAATAGATTTGTACGTTATTAAACAAGCGATTTTAAAACATTTCCAATCAAATAACTAACATTTCCAATCAAATAGACTGAGACAACGACAAATGTGTTTCTATTGGATACAATAGATTTGTACGTTATTAAACAAGCTATTTTAAAACATTCCCTATCAAATAACACTGTGCGGATCTGGTGGGTGGAATATCCTTGCGCCTAATCAAAGCTCTATCTGTTTATATTTTATTCTCCAACCAAGTTTTAATTTTTAGGTCGAAATAATATTTCAGCAATAAAAGACTGTGATACATTTTGGGGGGCAACGTTTGAGCAAAAATTTAAACCAGTGCAGAAATTTCAGCCACACTGAACGGAAAAGCATCGTCACACGGATGAAAATGTTCATCACCCCAACAACTTTTGTCATCGAAAGTGAGCTTACGTAACGTTTCATTCCCGCTATGAAAATGTGTTCATCAACTGCAAATTGTTCGTTACTGTGGTGAAAGTATGGTTGTTGCTGCAATTTCTTTCTTTCATTGCTGCAATGAATTGGTATCGTTCTTGCAGGCATTAGATTCATTGGTGCAATGAATATGTCCCTTGCTGCTATGAATTTGTTTCATTAGTGCAACGAATTTGAGTCATTGTTGTAATGAATATGTTTCATTACTACAATGATTTTGTTTCATTGCTGTAATGAATGTTTTGGAGTGTGTTTGAAATTATTTATTGACAATTGTACATAAATATATTGTTAGTATTACATTGCAGGTGGTTTGATAACCATTTTGTGAATTTTTGTTTTCGAAAATCTATTTATATTCACTCCATGTTGAAACACTCGTCTAGAGAAGATTGTGGTGGTCGAGGAGTTGAGTGTTATTGTGGCCGTCATATTCAGGTCCCGCAATTAAAAACATATACTAAGAATTTATTGTTACGATTTCTATTTAAGATATGTACATATCTACATATGTCTGTACTTACCATGAACATAAGCACTACTCCTGTAACATAGTAGCACATCATTGTTTTATTAAATCGTGCAATTGTTGTTGTGTTGAGGGTTTTGTCATTCAATTGTAGCGCCAAATCTCCCCGTCGTTGATCCAGTGATCGCTCTGTGTGCAATTTCTTCAACTGCTCTTTTATTTATTTTAACCAAATTTGTTAAAATTTTGATTGGACTCATTTGATTTTACGTTGAATTGTTATTTTTTATGTTCGTCGTACTTGAAACACTTTGTTTCTTTGACTTCTTCGTTTTCATTGATTTCGACTGCCCGCACAAATGTATGTATGGCTTTCGTTTTTTTTCTGAATCCAAACACTAACACAACGAAGCAGGCGCGACCGAATTATGATTAAAACACAAAAACACGACCATTTTGTTGCGGCTTGTACCATCACGCGCATACACACACAACAGTTCAGTTTCATATTTCGGGGTAGTTTTTTGCTATTGATGCGTCACTTTCTTTGCTGTCGTGTTGCTCCTTGCATTCTGTTTATTTATCTATGGATTTGATTTATAGATTCGCAAGTTACACAAACGATCACAACAAACATAAGTATAAATTTAGTTTTCACAATAAAAGATTATTACTAAGTATAACTAATTCTCTGTTTTAACAAATTTATTTAAATTATTCTGGCGGAGAAATATTTCTACCACTTTCGATTGTTGCAATGGAACTGATTTAAGATGCGGACGTGACCCACCACTCACGCTCACCATTTTCTCTTCCTTGCTTCGTTTTTACTCTCGCTCATTTTTTCGACTGTTTCTCTCTCTATACCATCATAAAAATTAGTTTCATTACAATAACGAAATTGTTTCGTCAACTAATAATGTTGACAAACCTCCAAAATAAAAAAATAAAAAATATAACCTATAAAAAGTAAAAGATAAACCAAATATCAGTAGTTTAAAACTCATGCCTTTACTTTTTTTTAATTTTCAACCCATTTTTTTTTTACAAAATTCAAATTAAATAAAATTGTTGCAGGAACAACAAATAAGTTGTTGCAGCAACGAAATGAAAAATTGCCAAAGTAGTCACGTGTGCAATTTTTGCAGCGACTAAACGGCCTGTGTAGCATATTCTCCCAAATATATTCTGCAGGAACCATGCATATGCTTGGAACGCATTTCAAACATTCATATATTTGAAAGTCTCACACTCACTTGTATTTAAATGAAAACATTAGAATGTTTACGGCCAAACATGAATGTTTTTACGTGGAAACATATGCGTGCTTCATCCCAAACCTGCATATATTCACTTGGCAAAATATTCGTATTCCCTTCCAAACATAGTAGAAACAAATTATTTCAATATATCTGTGGTCACAAACAATAACAGCCTAAGTCGATTCTACATATTTCAAGGGAGAGCAGTTTAATATCTAATATCTTTACTGGAAATCAGGAGTCGGAGTTTTTGTGATAACTTTGTTACAGATAACAAGGAAACGAATTCTTTGCGTACTTCTTAACAAAAAAGAGTTGCTTATTTGAGTACGGGACTTCTCAAAATTGTTTTCAATTTTGTCCTAACTCAAGTTAGGCTGTTATTGTTTGTGACCACATACATTATTTTTTATAAATAATTTTACCAATATAAATCTATATTTACTTATATAACCAATTAATAAAAACAGAATTCAATCGTCTCTTTTTACGTTTACTTGCATTGAATGCATTATTTGTTTTTTTTTATGAAATGAGAATCTGCTACTCTTTTGCTTCTCATTGCTTTCTAGTCTCTCAGGTTTTTGTTTTTAGAAGGTTTCAACTTCGACTAACGCTACTCCATTTTATATCACGATAGTCACTATGCGTTGGTACACAAACAATATACTTATGTATATACAAAGTTTGTTCATACAAGCCAAGCGCTGTTTAAATACTTGTGTTTTTTATTGCATTTCACAAATGGGACGCTGCTCCGATTTTCGCAGTAAAGGCTCGGGCAGACCAAAACGAGGTTTACCTTGTTGCTCTCTTCAGTTTCTGTTCTCAAAATCGTTTATCACTTTGGTAGCACACATACAAATATACGAAAGCCATACACAACAACTTAAGCAACATCACAAACCATTTAACCGACCGAGCCTTTATTTACTTATTCGTTTTTACTAATCACAAATATTTTCTACTAGACGCAGGCTAAGCGCATTTGGTATGCTCTATCTGGTGAACCACTGACGACTGAATGCATGAAACTAAAACGTAATACGCAAAATAAGAAACACTCACTTCATATGGCATTTACTCACATTCAGAAATATTTGTGACTCACCGACTGAAAGAATAATGCAAAAGCACAGTTACACACTCACATAATCAGTGCAACAAAACACAGCTGCATTTGTATCACAAACACAGATATATTTGTATCACAAACATATATTATAACATTTTAATCTTTGTGTCTCCAACATGTAATATTGGTTAGCAACCACAAAAACCAAACAACAAAAAGACCGATGTATACATGTATGAAATACATTTTTTGCACAGCATGTTTATTTACTCAACGAAGCGCAGTTGCTATCATCTGTCCGATTGGAGACTGAATACATTAAACTAAAACGCACGATATGAAAGAAATACTCACTTCGTCTGCAAAAATGCAGTTAAAAACATGCAACTTTGGATGAGTATAATCTCTCCTTGTTCCTCTTTTATTCTTTTGCTCTCAATAGAGAGTAAATAGTGCAACAAACGCAGGTGCATTTGTATCCCAAACACAGCTATACTTGGGTCACAAACACACATATATTACAACATATTAATCATAGTGTGTCCAACATGTAATATTGAATAGCAAACGCTATGTGTTTGAATACAAGTATACCATACTTGCGACAAGCGCAAAACACACGATATATTTCCATCTAAACAACAAAAAAAGGCAACAAGGATTTTTCAGCGTGCTTACTTTTACTTTTATTGACTATATTACAACCTCATGAGGTCAGACGTCTTACACATATTAATTAAACAAACAAATTAAACAAATTTCAACATATTCTTCCATCTGGCTCTATCCTTCGCCAGTTGGTAACACCAAGGATACGGAGGGATTCTTCTGCCTGGTCTTTCCAGCGGAGTCTTGGTCGTCCTCTTTTCCTGCTTCCGTCGGGTACGTTATCAAAAACCGTTCGCGCTGGCTCATCTTCATCCATTCTAATAACATGGCATAGCCAACGCAATTGGCACACTTTGATTCGTCTAGCTATGTCCACGTCAGAATAGAGACTTTTCCCTAACAGGCCCATATATTTTACGGAGAATTTTTCTCTCGAAAACTCCCAGGTGTTTTTCATCCGCTTGCGATATGACCCAAGTTTCGGAGCCATATGTCAAGACAGGTAAAATGAGAGTCTGATATAGCTGGACTTTTGTCCGTTGAGAGAGGGCTTTGTTCCTAAACAGCTTGCTGAGTTTAAAATAACATCTATTTGCAAGCACAATTCTCCTATCTATCGCCAGGCTGACGTTGTTGTCCTTGTTCACGGCGGATCCAAGGTAGACAAATTCATCTACCACTTCAAAATTAAATCAGTTGTGAACGCTCAAGAGCGGACCAAGTCGAGAGGATTCTCTAGTCAGTCATTATCAGCAAGACCCACCTTCGCTGATTCCTTTTCGATTCTTGAAAATACTGCAGTAACCTCTCGCAAATTTCGCCCAATTGTTCGTATTTACTGGAGCCTTTCTCATTATTATCGCTAATAAGATGTTGAAGAGATGGCACGAAAGTGTGTCGCCTTGTCTAAGCCCTCGCTTGGTACAGAATGGTTCAGTAAGGTCTTTCCCCGTCATTCTACAGAGGCGAATCAGTTTTGCCGGAATACCAAGTTCAGACATAGCTTCGTACAATTTTCCCCGTATGGGGCTATCGAAAGCAGCTTTGTAACCGACAAAAAGGTGGTATGTATCGATTTGCTTTTCGTGGGTCTTTTCCAGGATTTGGCGTAGCGTGAATATTTGGTCAGTTGTGGACTTGCCTGGTCTAAAACCACACTGATACGGTCCAATCAGGTTTTCAATAATTGGATTTAGTCTTTCACATAATACGCTCGACAAGACCTTATACGCGTTGGATAAAAGACTAATACCGCGATAGTTGGAACAGACACATGGATCACCCTTTTTGAATACAGGATATAATACACCGAGACTCCAATCGTCGGGCATAGATTCCCCCAGCCATATACCGCATATCAGTTGATGCATGTGGGCTATTAGTCCTTCGCCACCTGCCTTAAAACGTTCAGCGGGTGAGCTATCCGCACCAGCGGCTTTATTATTATTCTGAGCAGTGGTCGGCTTGTTGGAAAGGTCTTTAAGAGGCGTTTCAGAATCAATAAAAAAAGTAGAAAAAAGTCAAATCGCCGAGATACAGAGCTTTCGGAAAAAAAATTCACATAACCTCAATTTGCTTAGCCAGATGGCAGGTAACTTATGATAGCCATACCTCTTACCTTTCCAAATTGACCTAAACGAAGCCCAGAGGTCTTACCGTTCCAAAGATACGACCATTTTACTGAAATGCAAAAATTTTTGTTTTTGTTTTTGGAAGCGAAATAACAGCACACATTTAATTGTTTTTGTAAATTAACACGTTTAAGATTTTATTTTTTTGAAATTTTTGGCTGAAGAATGAAACACAAAGGAAAAAAATCTCTGGGCTTCTTTTAGGGCAATTTCTAAATAACCAACCACACATGAAGAGTTGTCTGTGGCTCTCAGATTTAAAAAAAGTTTATGATACCTAATCCGTTAATTTTTGTCCGGTTTTTTAAAAGTGAATAACGACAAAAAAGTACAAGTTTACGCTAATCTCTGCTGCAGCAACAGTTTCGAGTACGTGGTGTTTTGAATTAGTAAAAATGGTAACTTATTCAAACGAAGAATTAGCAGACATTCATTACATGTATAGATTCTGCGATGGTAATGCAGAGATGCTGCGCGTGAATATGCATTACGTTTGGAGAAATTTGTCCGGAACTTCCTGAATCACCCTGTATATGTCTTACTGATTCTCGTTTATGCATACTATGATAGCGATCACAATGGCATACAAATTATTTTACTTGGAGCCGAAAACGACGACACGCTTACATATTTTAAAAACTTTCCCTCTTCTCAATTGAATTACAAGAAAACTAATTGGAAACAATTCAAAAATCATATATTAAATGAAATTAATGGTAGGGATCTCATTCCAAACAATAGAAATCTGTCTAACTAGGAGATAGATTTTTATTTATTGAAATTAAATGAACTTATAAATGAAACAATAGAGATATCTGTCCAAAAATTTCAAAATATCGATAATACCTTAAAATTTGATAATCGAGTCATAAGGAAACTGCATAAGAAAAAAAGCAAAATTGTTACAACTATTAAGAAATATAATCGACTAGAATGTGTTCTCACTCCTAACGAATTAAACCTGCTTAAAGTTAAACTAAAGCTAATAAAAAAGCTATTAGACGAACATTTTATTCACATTATAAACGAGAAATTTCATGCAAAACTCTATATAATTAATAGGAGATTTTAAATGTAATTTGCTCGTATTATGAATCGATTCACTCTCATAAAGAGATTGATTACGACAATATGTTGCAAACCGAAGTTAATAATTGTTTCTTCAGATTTTTACAAACAAAATCTGTGCTTGAATCTAACAAGTCACGCATCACCGAGTTTAATGCAACTAGAAAATCTAATGAAATTAACGACTCACCTGGCGATGACTTTTTTATTAGCAAAGAATCTCTTTTTTACATATTCAATAATCTAACGAATAAACTGTCATCCGTTGTTGACAATATTCCCAACGTTATTTTAAAACAACTTCCTGAAACTATTATTCTTGAATAATAACATGTTTAATAATGCATACTTTCCTCGTGCATGGAAAGTTGCAAAAGTGGTAGTTTTGCCAAAGAAGAAAAAAGATAGGAGTAATCCAAAGAATCTGCGGGCAATTAGCTTACTCCCAAATATTAGCAAGGATTTTGAAGTATGTGTTAACAATATCATATTGTAATCCTGTGAAAGAATAGCATTAATAAATAGTAAAAAATTTGGATTTAAATACCGTCACTCGACTACACACGCAATCGAGCTACTTACATCAAATATTAACTTACATATTACATATTAACTTATAAAATAAATAAATGGTTTCCCATTACATCCCATTAAGGAATTGGGGAGCTGTGCGCTTTATGGTTTTATGCTCACTGATTGGGACATACAGTTTTACACCGGTTCCGAACGGTAATTTGAGAAACTTTTTCATGGCTAAGTACTCGATAGTGTCGCCGTCACTAAACGAGGTGACCGTCGTCGAAAGAAATTTGAAGGTGGTTGGAGCAGGGATCGAACCCAGGATCTCCTGTACAAGAGGCGCGCACAGTAACCATTGCACCACCGATGGCCACCGAGGACTTACTTAACTTAATTGTATGAAACGAACAAACCGCAAACTGTATTTTGAAAAAGCTATTATTTCAAAAACTTTAAACCGGTTAAATTTACGATGAAACCGGGTTTTTCCAAAAAATGCCTTCCAATTTGTTCAGAAAATCATTTTTAAATAATCGGTTTTTGGTAAAGGATAACCGATTTTGGCACGCCCCTATTTGTTCCGTCCCTAATCCAGTTTCGGAAGCTCCAGTTATAGCTACTCTATAATAGGAGCCAAATTTCAGGATTTTAGGACCACTTGTTTGGTCAGAATGCTAATTGGTCTGATTTAGTGTCATGCCCGCTTCTTCCGCCCCCAATTTAGATATTCGAAAATCCCTTATCAGCTGAAGTCGACTTTACTAGGGTGACAGTCTCACCAAATTGCATCATCCTAAATGCAGTCGATTGATCTGGTTGCTAATTTATTTATTGCCACTCCTAGCTGGAATTTGGAAAATTATAAATTCATTTTATTGTTTTGTTTATATTGGAGAGGAACATGCTCTCCAAATTTCATGATAGTAGGCTCACGCATTTGGTCACAACGGAAGTTTCTCCGATTTAATTGAAATTTCAAAAATCCTGAATTTATTATGTTTTATTTTCTAAGAGGAACATCCACACCAAATTTCAGAATTCTAAGATAACACGTTTGGTCACAATGGCAATTTCTCTGATTTAGCGGCGCGCCCATTTCTACCGCCCCAAGTAAAACTTCTAAAACTCCCTTATTAGCTTATGTTTGCTTCATAAGGTGGACAACCGCCCCAAATTACATCATCCTATCTACAGTCGTTTGGTCAGAGTAGTAATGAATCATTTAGTCAGTCACCAAGACATTTTGTATATAGCCTACCAGAGTTCATATTTACCCCCCCCCCCCATTGCGTAACCCATACACATCGTCGGGGGAAACATGTAATGAACGTTTACCCATTACCCTCAGGGCAATGCGGAAAATAATGGGTAGCTACCCACGACAATGGGGAATTACCCATCAGGATTACTCATTACCCTCAGGGTAATGGGGAAAATAATGGGTAGCTACCCACGAAAATGGGGAAATACCCATTACTCTCAGCGTAATGGGGAAAATAATGGGTAGCTACCCACGAAAATAGGGAATTACCCATTACCCACAGGGTATGGGGAAAATAATGGGTAGCTACCCACGAAAATGGGGAATTACCCATTGCCCTCAGAGTAATGCGGAAAATAATGGGTAGCTACCCACGACAATGGGGAATTACCCATCACGATTACCCATTACCCTCAGCGTAATGGGGAAAATAATGGGTAGCTACCCACGAAAATGGGGATTACCCATTTTCTCAGGGTAATGGGGAAAATAATGGGTAGCTACCCACGAAAATAGGGAATTACCCATTACCCTCAGGGTATGGGGAAAATAATGGGTAGCTACCCACGAAAATGGGGAATTACCCATTGCCCTCAGGGTAATACGGAAAATAATGGGTAACTATCCACGCCAATGGGGAATTACTCATCACGATTAGCCGATCACAACGATGGGTAATGGGTTACCCAGAGTAGATCATCCCCATTTTTGATCGATAATATGAAAAAATTAGAAAAAATTTCTATATCTCGGAGAATAACCAATTTTTCCTGGTTTGTAAGGCTTTTTCATAAAGTGGTCCAATTCGTATGGATTCTATTCAGAATTATTTATTTAAAAAATCGCAAAAATAAGAAAATCACTAAAATGAAAAAGTGTTTATAACTCGAAAACGGTGTGTCCAATCGAAAAAATGATTAAAGTTTTACCTCCAAAAGAAGGTTTACCCACTGGATGCCTTCCCTTAGAAACCAGAAAAATTATTTATTTTTTCGATTGGACGGACGCTCTGTTTTCGAGATGTAAAATATTGATTTTTTTATTGAATATTGAGGGCATCCAGTGGTAAAGTGGTGGTACAATGTTCCTTAGGGTAATGGGTAATCGTGACGGGTAATACCCCATTGTCGTGGGTAGCTCTCAACTATTTTCCCCATTACCCTGAGGGTAATGCGTAATCGTGATGGGTAATTCCCCATTTCACCCCCCCCCCCCCCCACCAAAAAAAAAGTAATTTTCTTTGTACGACCAAATATTTCAGTAATGCAAGCCTTTTGTATACTAATATACCTAAACCAATACATACATAGATACTTTTATTCGATCAATAAATTAAACGTCATAGGTACGGTGGAAAGTAAACATTGGATGGTGGAAAACATGGGTTCAATAATATCAGATAGACTCAATAGTAAACAACGTTCAACAAACGAACAACAACCGAATTTCGTGTTTTTGTGGCAAACTAGTTGTGTTAAATACAATACAAATGAATACCAACGATAAAAGTCAACAAAAAAGTGCAAAGTACATTTAAAATTTTCAGTTCAAGACCAAAACGACATGAAAAGTTAAGGCGCAAAGGTCCCTTTTCGTGGAGCAGGTCACATATAATTTTATCAGATTTTATTATATTGTTCAATATTTCAAAATTCATAAAAAATTTCAAATTGCGTGGTGCGAACCTCGAGCTTTATTTAAAAGAACAATATACACTGGGCGCAATTAGGGTAAACAGTTGTTAGTATTTATAAGTTCAACTGCACTCAACACAAGTATTTTTGATAAAAATTATACGAGTCTATTTTTAATTGCAGACCTATTGTTTAATTATTGATATCCAATTTAATTAGTGTTGTGCTTTCCTTTATTCAGACGAAAAAGAGGAAGAATAGGAATAATATACATGTATACAATTATGAATAAATTCATTAGCGTTGCGTGTCTATACATCCGCTTGCTTTCCATTTGTTTTTCTGGAAACTTTTCAATTAAGCTGAAAAGCATTCGATTGTTGGCTCGCTCGACTGTATTTAGGACAACACAAGAAACAATAAATATACAATTAGTAATATGAAAACGTTTATAAAATACTTGTGACGTTAAGCATTTGATGACGTATGTATGTAATTATTTTAATTGTTAAGGGATTGCATGTGAAATGCGATGGTATAGAATCTGGAGCAAGGGAACAGTTGCTGGTAAAATAGATGTATTAAGGTAAGTGCTGTAAAGACTAATTCATTAGAACAGTTTATGAGTAAACAAAAAAAAACCTACACGTGTGAACAAATTAGACAGACCAAATGCAAACGTGTCAAATGTTTTAGCCATTAAGCATTATTGATATCCGAGTTTTCAGACAATAACCCGACAAACCACGGTGGATTCCAAACAAACATTTTGTGATTAATAAAATTTTAAAATAGGTTTTTTGATTGATTACGATATACATAACCCGAAAATCCGAGTGTTCGGCTTTCTTAAACGGAACTGAACACCTTGCAGACATATGAATGGCATGCGCGGCCCTTGTAAAGGGGTTTTCAACAGAGACGCCACAAAAGTAAATCGATAGGGACAGCAAACGACGCCATATTTCTTCCCGCTCTTTTGACATTTCTCTTCAGTAAGCTTTGCCATTTCATCATGGAAAGATATACGAGCCAACAACGAGTCGAAATTATTAAAATTTACTACCGAAATTTGCAGTCAGTGGCCTCAACTTTAAGAGATCTACGTCCAATTTATGGTGGTCATAATCGTCCTACCAGATCAACAATTGAGCGTCTAGTGGAAAAATTTGAATCCACCGCCACAGTACAAAATTTTTCCGTGGCAATTAAACAAAGAAGTGCCCGTAGTGTCGAGAATATTGCTGCCGCTGAGGCTTCAGTTCAAGAAAGCCCAAATGTGTCTCTCACACGTCTTTCTCAAGCGTTGGCCATCTCTGTGACGCCGTTGTGGCGAATTTTGCGAAAAGATCTTGGCCTACGTCCTTATAATATCAAATTGACGCAAGAACTGAAGCCGCTTGACCACCATAAGCGTCGTATGTTCGTGAATTGGGCTGAGCAACAACTTGAAAATGATTCGGATTTTCATAGGAAAATCATCTTCAGCGATGAGGCTCATTTCTGGCTGAATGGCTTCGTCAATAAGCAAAATATGCGCTATTGGTCAGACAGCAATCCACACGTAATCCATGAGTCATCATTGTATCCCGAAAAAAATACGGTTTGGTGCGGTTTATGGGCCGGCGGCGTCATTGGGCCGTACTTCTTCCGCGATGATTACTGTGAATGCGAATCGCTACCGTTCAATGATAACCGAATATTTTTGGCTCCACTTGGATAATATGGACATGGAGGACATGTGGTGCCAACAGGACGGCGCCACAAACCACACAGCGAATGCCACAATCAATTTATTGGAAACTAAGTTTGGTGAACGTGTTATCTCAGGAAATGGCCCAGTCGATTGGTCGCCTAGGTCGTGCGATTTGACGCCGTTAGATTATTTCCTGTGGGGCTACGTCAAGTCTATGGTCTATGCCAAAAAGCCAGCGACGATTGATGTACTTCGTACGAATATCGAACGTGAACTTGCAGCAGTATCGGCCGATTTATGCTTGAAAACCGTAGAAAATTGGGCTCAGCGTCTGGACTTCTGCAAGCGTGCCATGCAAAAGAAATCGAGTTCCATACATAATGGCATCGAACCTACTTTCATAGGAATAAAGAATTTCATTGGTATATAAAATCAGTTTTGTTTTATTTAAAAAAACTTTTGTAGCGCTCTTATTGAAAAACCCGTTACACGAAAACGACGTTTCAATGTATGCCACCTATATTTTACTTACTTACTTTGGCGGCGTCACATAACCCAGAAGACTTACGGGCCTTTGTTGGTTGAAAAGGCTGCAAGACAGCACGCTATCTAGTACACTTAGGCTAAAGAAGCCCATTGTGATACCTGCAGTTTCCTTCGTAGCAACTATTGACTAGTCGTCCAGCCAATTTGCCCTTTCAGTAAATTTGTCTATAAGACCTACAGGAATATCCTGTAGCGCTACGGTGCTAACTACATGTGTACCGAATATCCTACTTCTCAGTCCTGCCAGAGCAGGGCAATCCAAGAGATGGTGTTTCGTCGTTTCCTCGTCCTCTTCCATGCAACATCTACAGAGAGTGGAGTTTCTATGTCCCAATCTTAGGTCGTGTTTTCCTACAAGACAATGTCCCGTAAGTGTTCCTATCACAGTGGATAACCTGCCTCTCGGCACGTTAAGTAGTTGCCTAGTTATCTTCCTGTCCACCTGTGGCAGAGGACTCTGGCTTGTTTGCAAGTTGAAGTAAGTGTCCACTTGTCCTTGAACATATTATCGGCCCATTGCCTGATCTGCAAACGGCAGGTAGAGATTGGCATACTAACCCCTTCTTTTGCCGAAAGAACCTGTGCCGTAGTGCCCTGTCTAGCTAACGCATCCGCTACGCAATTGCCTGGAATGGCGCCCTGTCCTGGTACCCAGATGAGCCTGATGTCAAAATATGTGATGAGTGGCATTCTTTCACCGTCAGGGACGTAGCAAACATGGCTTCCAGGGAGTTTATTGCAGTCTGGCCATCTGAGTAGATACATATTCTCCGGGGGGTAGTGACACTACTTTTCAGTAGTTGAGCAACCTCCAGTATAGCGGTAATTTCCACCTGAAATACACTACAGTGATCAGGAAGCTTGAAGGAGATATTTTCATTTAGGTCCGGTGAATGGACCCCATGTCCTACGTGCTCGTCCAATTTTGATCCATCCGTGAAAAATCTGATACTACTGGTATCCCCTTCCAGTGACTTTTCCCAGGAATTCCTGTTCGGAATAGAAGTCCTAAGATTTGTCGCTGGTAGAAGTTAGGGGATACAGTAGCCCATTTTTACGGGAATAGAGTTGATCCGATGTAGAAATTCAGCGTGCTCGGAATGCCCCGATATCAAAACACCACAATCTCTGATTCTCACCAGGGATGTAGCGGCTGCCGATCCAGCCATGATAGCAGGAGTAAAGATGTTCAGGATAGCACTGAGTGCAGTACCTGCCGTCGTGCCCATTGCCCCACTAACGCTAATCAGTGTTGGCCTTTGAATTTTCATCAAGGAATTCAGAATATATTTCTTTTGGAGGGACCTCCACCAAACTACGATGCCATAGAGAAGTATTGGTCTGACTATTGCCTTACAGAACGAAACAAATACTTCGAGGGTAGCCTTGGTCGACATATTTTTCGATACCCTTCTAATACGTCATGGAATACCTTTCGCCGTGTTTCATTCTGGTCCCTTTGAATGACCAAGTCTAGCCAGCGTTAACGTGGTATTTTCGTCGTTTCGTCAGCGCGTGATATGATTCAAGATTCTGCACCATAGAGCAGCTCAGATTGTAAGGGTGTCTGATTGAGCTGGATCTTTGGATCTCGAGGGAAGGTATTATCTTTTAAATGATTGCTTATTACGATAGAACAAGTCTCCCTTTGATTTCTAGGCGTTATTTATTTTATTTACCCCACCGGTTAGCTAGAAGTGGCTATCATAATTGGCACACTTAGTCCAATATGAACCCTTGCGATACCATACGACAACAAATTCGGTCCCCATATTTGAACCTGTAAAATAACACGGTGAGGTTAAGAGGCTTTCATACCATATGATACTCATACCGTTATTCCAGGCTGACGCTGAAGAAAGGATGAACATTGGTCCTTGACGAATTAAGTAGTATGTTGTAGAAAGATCCTAAGATCATTCACCTTAACTTCCTGGATATTTTATCCTACTGATAGAAAAGGCCGGGCAGAATCATATGTCATGTTCGACGATCTTGTCCTCCTCTTCATCCCCACAGCTTCTGCATTAATCATGACCTGCGAATCCAAGTCTAGACCCATGCCTGCCTATTGAACAGTGTCCAGTGACCACAACTACAAGCAAAGAGATATCTTGTGTCGTCAAGATATCAAGGCTTAGCGTATGATTTAGGTGATAATTTGATCACACTTGCCTGGTGATCCTGCAGTTTGTGCCACGAGACTGTCTATCATACGCATGTCTGAGAGCTTCGGTTTTAACCATGAGCTTGCATGCAGAAAAGTGCATTTCAAATTGCTGCATATCCAATAAAACAGGCAAGATAGTTCCTAATCTTGCCAGCTCATCTGCTCTAAAGTATAGTTACAAGGAATGGTCCTGTACCCCGGCACCCATATAACGTAGATACTGAAGTACTTGTCCATCTCATTTAGAGATGTGCGGCAGTTATGGGCAGTCAGCAATACAGTTTGCGGGTATTTTGTGGCAGCCTGAGTGTCAGAGTAGATTTTGATACCCCGTTCGGTGGTGACATTTCGTCCCAGCAAATGAGCACCTTCTCGGATTGTCTTGATTGCTTTGCCTAGACCCAGCCCTTTAGAATGCTCACCAAACCCTACCACGCCATATTCTTTGGAGCCGCCAGTGTACAAGCCTAAATACTTTCTATAACCTGGTATGAGTCCCTTCCAGTTTTGTCTCCCTTAAATTTGACTTGAGAAGTTTCTGTCAAAGGATGAAGTGGGTGTTATGTAGTCGACTTTTACTGTGGGTACCCGTAGATCCCTCAAACTCGATCCATGACCATAAGGGCTAGTGAACAGTTTCGAAAAATGTCCTAGGCGGATTGCCGTCTTTGCAGCCATTTGCCTTCCCATCAGGTCTAGAGGTAACTGGTGTAGGACGACACCCAAGACCGCGGTAGGTGTTGTGCCTTGGGCACCCTCGCCACCCACCATTGCCATCCTCTGGACTTTTGTCAACGGACTCAGGTAAATGGATTGTTCAGTACCGGCTCCAAACAGCAATGCCGTAGAGCAATATGGAGTGTGACCAATAATTACGAAATTAGGTGTTAATGCTCCTATTATAAAGTAGACATATGTATGTATAAGAGAATTATCTTTATTCGAATTGGGGGCGGTAGAAATAGGAGCGTGCGAATAAAGAGGTTTAACCGGACGCCAGAAGATGCACTTGTGAAATGAGGGAATTAGGTTTTGGACAAGAAGGGATTTTTGAAATTCGATTAGGGTCGGTGGAACTAGGCGTCGCACTGAAGGATTGTAATAAGCGTTAATCCCGAACACGTGATCTTAGAATCATAATATTAGGGAAAATGGCCTTCCGAGGAAGAAGAACTTGTCAGAAAATCGATTTTTGTAATTTTTTAATTAATCCCTATTAAAATGGATTAATCAGCGTTCTGGCCAAAAACGGAAACAGAGCCTAATATCGATTGGAGTTTTTATTCCTCAGCTTAGAGAAATGTTCCGACGATTTATGAGTGGGGGACGTTAGATTGTGGCTAATGAGAGTTCTGATCAGACACTAGAATCTAGACTAATAAAATTTGTAGCAGACTGACTACAGCTTGGAAGAGCATTTTGTAAGTATGATGTGTGTGTGGTACTAAAGGGCCCCAGAAGCATATTCCAGGAACCATGTACATGTTTACAAGCACTGACGTCATGAATTGAAGATCCGCTGGTTTTTTCGTTTACTGTCACTTTTTTTGTTTACAGCAGTTTTTAACAAAGAAAGCCACATTTGGGTCACAAAAACATATAAATATTATAGCCTAATAATCATTGCGTCTCCAACATGTAATATTGAATAACAAACACAATGAGTTTGGACACAAGTATACTATATTTGCGGCGTGCTGCAAACAGGTTATACTTGCATGCAAATAACAAAAAACTGGGTTTTCAGCGTGTAGAACTACAACACATTGCTTCAGTATGATGCAGTTGTGCGTGCAAATTTGATTCTGAATAGTCTAAGCAACAGCGAAACTCAAGAGTTCTAAAGCATGGGGTGCTTATTCCCCTAAAGGGGAAGACCGTAACCCAAAATATATTTTCAATATTCAAATTGGTGGCTGCGGAAGTGAAGTAGGGATGATTGAATCCCGGCAGTGCATTGAAACGGGATTATCGTCCTGCTAGGAATTGAATTGAGCTCTGACTAAACGTGCAAAGATAGAATCATGCAATTTAGGAAAGTCGTTCCATTTATACTTATAATATCGACTACATCCATGAACGATTTTTGAAAATGTAGGTCAGGCGATAAATTCCTGCTGTGGCTCCAAACAATAACTCAAAATTTGCACCAATGGTAAATTCGCACAAAATTTGGGGAACACAACTTAGTACAGAAATTTCACTCGAGTGAACAAACTTAAATATACCGTTAACCTAAATCATCCATTGCGTCCGAATTCGATTAAAAGAGTTTCATGTTCGTCCCTCAGTTGCGCTAATGAGCGTGGCGAATGCGCTAGTATTTTATAATTGCGCAAAATAATATCTAATACCCAACTTAATTAGGATATCGTGCCTACCAGCCAATATTCCGCCCAACATTTGTGTGCGAAGTACAAAAATAGCATACATGGTTTTTTTAATTTGCTTGGATTTTAATTTGCATTACTTTATCTAATGCAAATGCAAAATAATTACCATTGTTCGCAATGACAATTAAAAAATATTGAATTTGCATTTGCTCAGGCAATGCAAATGCAAGTTGTGGAATCGGATGCCAATTGTAATGAAATATGGGAATGTTTTTGATTGTTTTGAATTTATTTGACTGCTGGCAATTCTGTTTTTAAAGTGTTTTATATGTAGAGGTTTTGTGGATCCGATGGGTATTGCTTTCAAATACATGGACCTGTACTGTATAAAATATTGGAAAACCAACACTGCCAGATTTGATGCAAATGCTTTGAAAATATGTACAATTTGCAATGCTATTAAATTTGTCGTGAATTTGCATTTGGACAGGAAATTCAAGTTAAACTACAAATTACAATTGTCATATAATTAATTTGCTCCACGTATGAAAAATAGGCATGACGAAGTTGTTCAGTGGTAATTGCACAGTAGCTTTTGACCAACTATTACGCAGTACCAAATTTCAGTAAGACTGGTTGTGGCTTACGCGAGAGATCGTGTCAGCAAACCGGAAATCCGCCCAAGTTTTGTATTGAATGTACAAAAATAGGTGTGACAAAATCATCCTTGTTGTGGTGGGCGACTGGCGTTTGATCAATTGAAGAGAAATACGGAATTTCATTAAGATCGGAAGTTTTTTACGCGATTTAATGTTTTGCCAACACGGACGACGATACAGTTTTTGGAATTGCAATAATGGAATAGTCATAACATTTCGATTTTTCAAGGGGCGGCATATGGAGCGTATCGCAGAATCGTACTTATTTTGTCTAAATGCGGAGAGCTGTAGTGATGAACTGTGAAGGTTATATTGAGTGTGTGAAAACGACGTCAAATATAAAGCAACTTTCCGACAGTCGGAGCATACGCGTCGAAAAGAGGCGGAATGAGCAAATCAATTAAGCATAACTATTTTGAAACTATTTTGAAAATGTAAAGCTTATTTTTGTTGCATAAAATTAAGGTCGGTTGAGGAAGAGATTTTTGATTTCGAAATATAGCGCATTATTAGCGAGTAATTCAATACAATTTTTGGAAAATTACTGAAACAATTCTTGCTTTTATAAATGTAGCGCATCATTAGCGAGTAATCCAATGTAAACCGAAACAATTCTAGCATTTATATAAGAAACATTATAGACCTTAAATTTAAAATGCTACAAAGCCGTTGTGAAATCTTTTATCTTTTCGCTTCATACCCTTGCCGTGGGTTGCAATTTACACAATTAGTGTCATTCAAATACTTAAAAAAACCATCAAGTCCTGCGCTGGCGCTTACCCTTAGTTTTGCAAAATACGACATCAGTAGCACCAGCTACAACAGCAACAACATCAACCACTCACTACAAGTAACGACACAACACGCTGCAACATTGACAATGGCAACAAGAGCGCTTTGTACTTTGTCCATAAGCTGATTTTCCTTAACCGAAAATGGCTTCTTTCACAGCCAAAAAGTAAAAATGGCCTTGAGCGTGTTTCGTGTCATTGGTGACCACTTAACATTTAATTCAAGAATCTTGGAGGAGAGGACATGAATAATGAAACACAGTAAAAATTTCCATTGCCACCAAAGAAAGTGGGTGCAAAATAAATCCACGGACGAGAAAACACGATAGGTCATTTTTTTTACTATACTGTAGCGCTAATGGAAAAGGTTGATATTTATTTCAAGCTCGTCAATAATAATGGAACGTGAAATTTTAATATATATATTTTTTTCAAATGAGCGTCAGAAAAATGCACTCAAAAAAAAGTGTTAGTGTATTAAGAATTTTTTTTTTAATTTTCCGTTGGTAAAAATCTAAGCAGATAAAACCAATTATGATGTCTGTTGTCAAAAAACTTTTATTGCTGCAGACAAACGCAGAAGAAATAAAATAGTTGCTCCAATTACCAGAGGGAGCTACAGCTTACTCATAAAAACTGAAGCAACTTTTGGCACAGAACCCACCCCCCTCCCAATGACGATCCTGATGCGCAGTGGAAACCCATATCCGATTCTATAAAAACTGCCGCGACAACCGTACTTGTTTTTGAAAAACCGCTTCGCAACAAACCTTGGTACGATGAGGAGTGTCGCACTGCAAATGATGAAAAGAGCGTTGCACGTATGGCAATGCTTCAGTCAATTGCAACGCGAGCTGCAACTGAGTGGTATAGGGAAAAAATAGGAGGTAAACCGTCTCGTTAGGCGTAAGAAACGGCAGTGGAGAAAGCGCGAGAGTGAAAAAATAGAGACATACAGAGGGAAGAACAAAAGCCGCAAATTCTACCAAAAAGTAAAAAACGGATCTAATGGTCATGGTTCAGGGCCCCCTCTGTAAAGCACGGACGGAAATCTCATCGCAGATGTACAGAGCATGTTGGGAATATGAAGGGATCATTTCTCCGCGCTACTGGTACCTGAGATATCCGATGACGATGGGACAGGTAACAATTTGAACGACGACGTCGATGCCCCCCCCCCCTTAACTAAGGCGTGGTCAGAAAAGCTCTTTCCCGGCTTAAGAAGAACAAATCCGCAAGAGCCGATGGATTACTGGCGGAGCTGTTTAGGGCTGGGGGCGATGAGCTGAGAAGGTGCATGCATCAGCTCATTAGCAAAAATTTGGTTAGATGATTGAATTCCCGGCGATTGGAGTCTCAGTGTACTATGTCCCATATTTAAAAAAGGCGACCTGAGTCTCTGTGCCAACTACCATGGAATAAGCCCTTTATCCATAGCATATAAGGTTCTATCAAGTATAATGTGCGAGAGACTAAAACCAATTATCGTTGACCTGATTGGACAATACCAGTGTGGGTTTAGACCTGAAAAATCGACAGCTGACCAGATTTTCACGCTACGCCAAATCCTGGAGAACACCCACGATAACCAAATCGACACCTATCATCTATTTGTCGATTATAAGGCGGCCTTCGATAGTCCGATGCGGGAGAAGCTTTACGAAGCAATGTCTATGTATGTATGACAATGTATGGATCTTACCGAACCTTTCGAAACTAAGCGGGACCTCGGGCAAGGCGACACCCTATCCTGCGATTTCTTTAACATCTTAATGGAGATCGTTACTGCGGTTTTTTCGAGAATTGAGAAAGAGTGAGCAGAAGTTGGTCTGACAAAACTAATGGTTTCAACGAGCAAGGCCTGCACACGATTACACCAAAGCTTGAACGTTGATAACCGCTATAATTTCGAGGTGGTGGATGAATTTATATACCTCGGATCTGCCGTAAACAATAACGACGACGTCAGCCTTGAGATCAAGCGGAGAATTGTGATTGCGAATAGATGTTATTTTGGGCTAAGCAAGCACTTTAGAGATAAAGCCCTCTCTCGAATGACGAAAATCGAGCCATATCAGACTCTAATACAACCTATCTTGCTTTACGGCGCAGAATCCTGGGTCTTTTCGCAATCAGACGAAACATCTGTAGGAGTCTTCGAGAGAAAAATTCTCCGAAAAACCATGTTTATACTCCGTATTAACCATGACCTATGTATGAGCTATATCCCGACATTGACATTGTTAAGCGGATCAAAATAACTCGATTGCGTTGGGTAGACTATGTCAGTAGAGTGGACGAAGACGAACCAACACGTAGGTTTTCGAAACCGAACGAAGGCCAGAAATAGGAAGACCAGGACTCCGATGGAGGGATCAGGTTGATGAACAACAAAACAAACTCTTTGGCGGTCGGTTATTTAAGAACAGGAATAGGAACATACATACAAACATACAAATTAAAGGTACTGGTCTCACGGATTTAACGGTGCCTCTAATATTGTGGTGCGTGATAAGCGGGTCAAGAGACCCAAATTTTTATCACACTTTATAATAGGGGTTTTGAGATTCGAAAACGCAAAACACTAAGTGCGGGTACTCAAATTAAAGGGGATCAACCTACTTTAATTCGTGCAGTCATATATTTTTCGCGGGATTTTCTTTAATGTTTCTTTTCTTAGATTTTATATAACTCCAAACAAAAAAGTAGGTTCATCGTAAGCGTTAATTTGAGCATCTAGACCTAATGCTTCCTAACTTCGATTTTTTTGTACAATTTTTTGGGCTCAGGCCGATTAAGTGCATTCTGGTCCAATATTTTATCTGTAGGCAATTTAAATTAATTAAATATTGTTTCACAAACCTTTTTATGAATTTAAGCAGAAAAATTAAACCGCAGTTCAATGGACACGTATACAATTATTAGTTTTATTTTACATCAATTTTAATCAAAATTAAATTAAGGTGAATGTAACGATAACAATGCAATAACAGAATTCATAAGTAATAAGGGTATGGAAATCTTATAGTATTTCTAATAATAAATAGGGGTTTATAACTATAAGTACACTTTTATTTTAGGGCTATCATTAAATCACCCCAATCACAAAATATTTAATATATTGTATCAAATTTGTTGAAACCAAATTAGTTTGTAATTCATCTTGGCAATTGGGAAGATCTATAGTTGAAATCTATATTAATTGCAAATATGATAGGAATACTTTGGTAGGATAGCCCATATTGTCGTACTTTATTCGTGTAGTAAGTAAGTGCTTCATTGTGAAAACAGGAACGAATGTTGTTGGGCAATGGGCAACAACTTGAAAAGAAAAAATTACATGAGGTGTCAGGGGACACCCGGTTGGAACGAAGTTCCTTTCGCTAAATATTATGTACTAATTAATGCCAGCACCCCTAAGGTGCCCGTTGAAAAATACGATAATTTAAATGGATCTTTAAGAAGAGATGCTTTTTGTGAAACGATAAACTGTTTTTAAGAAACAATGTCCTTTTTTAAAGAAACGTACTTCTTTTATTAAAAGCTAGGTATTATTTTTAAGATGAAGTATTTTATATAAAAAAAACCGAAAGAGAATGAATTTTTTTACAAATAAGTACTTTTTTTTAAGAACATGTATTTTTTAAAGAAGTGGTACTCTTTTTGGGGAAAGGTTAGTTGTTTTAAGGAAAGGTACTTACATATTTTCAGAAAGGTTACTTATCTCAAGAAAAGAAAAGAAGAGGTATTACTTTATTTTTAAGAAAAGGTACTTTTAAGAAAAGGAATTTTTGTAAGAAATGGTATTTTTTTAAGAGAAGGTATTTTTTTTGAAGAAAAGGTATTTTCAGAAATTGAATTTTTTTAGAATTGGAACTTTTTCAAGCATAGGTACACTTTTAATGAGTAGGTAATTATCTCAAGAAAAGTTATTTTGTTTCACAAAAAAGTACTCTTTAAAGAGTAGGTAGTTTTTTAAGAAAAGGCAATTTGTTGTAAGAAATTTCACTTTTTTAAGAAAAGGTACTTATTTAAAAAAATTACTTTTTTTGTAAGAAAATGCACTTTTTGTAAGAAATTTCCCTTTTTTTAAGCAAAAGTACTTCTTTAAGATAAGGTTTTTTTTAAGAAAAGGTACTTTGTTGAAGAATATGAATAAGTATTTTTTTGAGAAAATTAAATTGTTTTAAGAAAAGGCATTTATTTAAGAAAATTTTCTTTTTTAGACTTCTTTCACTTTTTATTTTCTAAATTTACTTTTTACTGTGTTGAAAACAACAATATACAGGGTATTCCAAAAACTTTCCGAAAAAATTAAACGCGCGATAGCTTGGATCAATATGAATATTTTTTGTTCTAGCAGTTCTAACGGCTACCGTTTTCGAGCTATAGCGTCTCATTGTGAAATTTTTTTCCATTTTTCTTTGTTTTCGTGTACGTACCTTTAAATTCGATTCGCGATAAAATTTTCAAATTCTGAGTATGCGGATTTCGTTTTTTATTATGGCAAAGCTGATGGGAATTCATTGACAGCGCAGCGTACGTATGCTGAAGCTTTCCCCCAAAGAGATGTTCCCCACCACACCGTCTTCAACAGTGCGTTTGATCGCCTTCGTGAGACAGGTTGCGTTAATAAATGCAGGGGTGACAGAACAAGGGACTTTCAGCAGAATGCAGAAGAAACTGTTTTGGCAGCTGTGTTGCAAGACCCCACAACAAGTGTAAGAATGATAGCTTAAACAAAGGAAATTGAAAGCTGTTTTTGAAATTTAAGAAATGCATTCACAAATGCAGTTATCTTTGAGATTCAATATCTTGAAGACGGTAGGGGTTACAACAGTGGTGCTAGAACAAAAAATATTCATATTGATCCAAGCTATCGTGCATTTAATTTTTTTGGAAAGTTTTTGGAACACCCTGTATATTAAATATTGATTACAGGCTCCATCTAGAATACTTCCCATTAAACAAGAAATTTTCCAACATATGTTAGTCTAGACACAAACCAAAGCAAAATTACCCAATAGATTTGATAATACTGGGTTGTAGCATAATTGTGTAAAAAAAAAGTTGTGGAATTTTTTTCATTTAGACCCCATCCCGCAACATGCGATAAGTAACTTCGTTCCAAAAACGATCCCACAACAATGTAATTTTTCCCTTCTGCACCTTGTTGTAAAAGCGTTTGTCTAAGCCTTTGTTCCGGATATTTTAAGTACTCTAATATCCTGCTCCTCGATCACGAACGATAAGCCTGTTACTCGAATTCGTATGCAATTGGATTCCTCTAAGTCACAACTCGGACTTTCTTTGATTGCAACTGACAGCACATTCGAAATAGTTACATTTTAAAATTTCCTTTGACTTGAAATGAGAGAATTTTGAAACCCAGATCAGACCCCTATCGACTATAATACAAGCGGAAGCTTTTGTTCGACGTAGAGGAACATGCACTGAACATATGTTTATATATTTACGATCTTGTTTAAAATTGACTGAATAGAAATTAAAAATCAATTTTCCAAATATCAAATTATTGCACACATTTTGTTTGTGTGCTAATTTTTCATTATTCCTAATTGCTGAAAATGAAATTTCACTAAATTAGAGTTTGTTTGTTGTGTGTACTTCTCTATGGCAGTTTGCATGTTCAATGTGGTGATTATGGCCAGATTTGTCTGTGATTATTTTATTTAGCACAAATTGGTACACCTACTTTGACAGTTGATGTCTGGGGTAATAATAAGCTTTAAACAGTACTTGACAAGGAAAGAGCAACCAACCGGCGTTGATGTAGTGGTTATGGTCATAAAGCTGTTGCATTATACCGCAATATTCCCACCCATATTTGCACATGGTGCCGATGAATAACAGGGATATTGAAACAAAACTTTCAACAAAAACAACTGAAAATCGTGAAATCTCTATTGAGCTCGGAAACAAATATCAACCGGAATTGTGAAACGTGTGAGCCATATCCGTTTCCACACACTCGTTAATGAGTATGAGTATTTGCATGGCAGTAGTTACAACTAGCGTTGCGTGTTTGGTACAAACACGCACATAACTGCCAAGCATCTACCGCCAAACAAATAACAAACCAGAAAATCAACAACAGTGACAGATGAACATGTATGTCACAGTGTCGTGACAAAAAATTTGTCTAGGTGGACTTTGTTTTGCCCTAAATAGTGTAAAACTTCTTCTGTATTTACAGATTAGTCGGTGGTAAACTTTTTTTGTAATAATTCTTTTCGGTTTAATTTGATAGCGGTTGTTCTTAGTATGCAGCGGAGCTGAGACATAAGGGTTTTTCAACAGAGACGCTACAAAAGTAAATCGATAGGGACAGCAAACGACGCCATATTTTTTCCCGCTCTTTTGACATTTGTCTTCAGTAAGGTTTGTCATTTCATCATGGAAAGACATACGAGCCAACAACGAGTCGAAATTATTAAAATTTACTACCGAAATTTGGAGTCAGTGGCCTCAACTTTAAGAGCGCTACGTCCAATTTATGGTCGTCATAATCGTCCTACCAGATCAACAATTGAGCGTCTAGTGGAAAAATTTCAATCCACAGGCACAGTACACAGAAAAAAATATTCCCGAATTAATTTCAATTACTGATTTGCTTGAAAACAGAGATAAAATTCAATTATTTCATTATTTGACTCAATCATTTGAATACTTGGTTCAACAATTTTACATTTTATAAAGCGAAGAAGATCAATTAAAATTTCACTGGAATCAAGTAATTGTGTACTTGAAATTACAACATTCTTTATATGTTATTTGACGTTTTTTTGTTCGATTTTTAAGGCGAATTTTTGTTGTTGTCAGGGAGAACAAGTGGAAGATGCGCATCACCAAAAATCCGTTACAAACGGTGTTTTGTTATTGCAATCGGCACTCGTCAACACAATGACAGCAGCAACACATGTGCTACAAAATTATTGCGAAATCAAAACACATCTTTGAGAATTTACAAATAAATGTTCAAACGAAAAAAAGACATACGGAAATTAATTATAAAAATAAAATATACTTCATAAGTAAAAAGTATAATTGAATTTTTTTAATTTTTATTTTTGAATCCCTGTAAATGATTTTCTTAATTATTATTTAATCAAACTGAAATTAATTATAAAAATAAAATGTTCAAAAAATATGAGATGTTGGTTTTTGTTATTTTGGGTGTTAATGTTAATCATTAAAAATTACCGATTTCGATTGAAAGCGAACACCGACTTTTGATTACCAGAATACTCAAGTTGAGTACGCTAGTAATCAAAACATTATATAATTTCGATTAAAAGCTCACTCAACTTGATTACGCGCGTAATCAAAACATTATGTAATTTTGATTAAGCACTCACTCAACTTGATTACACGCGTAATTGAAATTTTCCATAAAAAATTGATTAAAGTCATGCTTAACTCAATTACTAATTTAATCAACAATATTAAGAAATTTTGATTAAATCTGTGCTCAAATAAATATTTGCTTTAATTGAAAACTTTTCAATTACGATCTTACAATTCGAGTAATTGAATTTACAAAAATCGTCATTGGCGGAAATCCAAGTATAAAAATAATTGAATTGACAAATATCGTAATTGATTTGAGCATTCGCTTTTTTCTGTGTACAAAATGTTCCCGTGAAAGTGAAACAAAGAAGTGCCCGTAGTGTCGGGAATATTGCTGCCGCTGAGGCTTCAGTTCAAGAAAGCCCAAATGTGTCTCTCACACGTCGTTCTCAAGCGTTGGGCATCTCTGTGACGTCGTTGTGGAGAATTTTGCGAAAAGATCTCGGCCTACATCCTTACAAGATCAAATTGACGCAAGAACTGAAGCCGCTTGACCACCATAAGCGTCGTATGTTCGCGAATTGGGCTGAGCAACAACTTAAAAATGATTCGGATTTTCATCGGAAAATCATCTTCAGCAATGAGGCTCATTTCTGGCTGAATGGTTTCGTCAATAAGCAAAATATGCGGTATTGGTCAGATAGCAATCCACACGTAATCCATGAGTCATCATTGCATCCCGAAAAAATTACGGTTTGGTGCGGTTCATGGGCCGACGGCGTCATTGGACCGTACTTCTTCCGTGATGATCAAGACCGGCACATTACTGTGAATGCGAATCGCTACCGTTCAATGATAACCGAATATTTTTGGCCCCAATTGGATAATATGGACCTGGAGGACATGTGGTTCCAACAGGACGGCGCCACAAGGCACACAGCGAATGCCACAATCAATTTATTGGAAACCAAGTTTGGTGAACGTGTTATCTCACGAAATGGCCCAGTCGATTGGCCGCCTCGTTCGTGCGATTTGACGCCGTTAGATTATTTCCTGTGGGGCTACGTCAAGTCTATGGTCTATGCCAACAAGCCAGCGACGATTGATGAACTTCGAACGAATATCGAACGTGAAATTGCAGCAGTATCGGCCGATTTATGCTTGAAAATCGTCGAAAATTGGGTTCAGCTTCTGGGCTTCTGCAAGCGTGCCATGCAAAAGAAATCGAGTTCCATACATAATGGCATCGAACGTACTTTCACAGGAACAAAGAATTTCATTGGTATCTAAAACCGGTTTTGTTTTATTTAAAAAAAAACATTTGTAGCGCTCTTATTGAAAAACCCGTTATAAATGTAACCAGTGAACCGGTGGAAGGATATACAAGCTTGAGCCTGTTGTCCGTGATGAGTTTTCTTTTCAATTACCATAAGTCCCATTTTTTGGGATACAAGTGTCGAAAATTGTGGCCAATGATATTTGTAATATTCGAACTAACTATTTGTATTGTGAGCTTAATACTGAAAAAGTGAAATTTGTGATCGACAATTCAAAATAGTGTCCTTTATAATCAATACACTTTTGCGTGCGTTCGATCCGTTTGTCATAGCATTTTTGTCAGTCCGCTTAAAACACCTACAAACTATGGAGTTGCAATGCATTAGCGGCTTTGCCTGCAATCACAATCGTTGTCTATACAATTTAACTTTGGTGTGTGTGAAGAAAAAGAAGCCATTGGGTGCCAAATCAGAATCGTACGGCGTATGACCCATTATTTGACCCGATGTGTGCTAGCTTGCACAGTTGTTGTGAAGAATTATCCGTGTTTCGCTATTAGTTTTTCTAATTTCGGGAAACACTTCTAGCAAACAATTGGTGGTACAGTGTTTAGAATTAACAGTTCAAACACAGGCTAAACTTTGTTTCGAAGTGCGACCTACTTTAGTTGGATGTGGTTCATCGTGAAACACCAATACAGTCGACTGCTGTTAAGCTCATACTTATAGATCCATGATGCATCACCTGCAACAGCCTTATACACGACTTTTGAACCACCACCATAGTATTTATAGAACACTTTTGTTGTCAATTTATGCGGGATCCATCGAGAACAAATCGTTTTCACGGCTAAATGATAATGCAGTACTCTATGAATGCTGGTGGTACTAATACCTATTGGTTGCATCAATCTCACATTATTTTATATGATGATCTTTCATTATCAGTTTTTGGACAGTATTAATGGTTTCTGGTGCAGCAACTGCTTTTGGACGGCCTTCACGAAATTGGTGCTTGAGCGAAGGTCGACCGCGGCCACCCTCGATTCACCAGCGGTTCACAGTGTCGAAGGATGAGCCTTTATTGCCAAAAGTGGATGGAAGATTATGTACGCACTTTTCAATCCCCACCAAGATATCTCATCACACATTGCAGGGATTATTTATTGAAAACTGTTGAACTCAGACACCTGGGAAGACGTATTAGACATAAAACAGGATAACCGGTTAATCTGTTTTGATTTTGTGTTCCTTTACTTGCTGAGAGGTGGCAACTCATAGACACGAAGTGAGCCTATAGAGAAATACTAAAGTGCAGCCCATAGAATAATACATACCATAGAAGCTTTTATTCGCTCAATAAATTAATCGTCATAGGTACGATGGAAAGTAAACATTGGATGGTGGAAAATATGGGTTCAATAATACCAGATAGTGGCAATAGTATACAGCGATCAACAAAGGAACAACAACCGAATTTCGTGTTTTTGTGGCAAACTAGTTGTGTTAAATACAATACAAATGTATACCAACGACAGAAGTCAACAAAAAAGTGCAAAATATATTTAAACCAAACCGACAGGAAAAAGTTAAGTGAACATATTTTGTAACTCCAGGTGGTGTAAGGTAATTTTAAATTTAATTGCTCTCATTTCCACAAACCTACGATGAAGACTGCAAAATTAAATGTCAGATGAGAGAATAAGTTTATCTATGTATGTGTCATTTTATGGTGCAGCCATGAGTGTTTCAGTTCAACCAAGTTCTCGTCGAAAGTCACTAAAAACAGTTTTGATACGGGTTTTTTATGCCATTTATCTCTGCCAGAATTTGAATGTAATACAAATAAAAATTAAAGCAAATTCTAGCGTTCTTCAAATCAAAATTAATTTATGGCATTTGAAGTTCTTTCAAAAGTTATAAGTGCATAAAAACTTTAATACCTAACAGGTTTACAGTTTTTAGTATGAGACAGCGCAAAAGTATTAGAAGGAATCAGAAAAATGCGGCAACGAAGACTCGGTTAGAAGGATCAAGTGGACGAAAACGCAAAAATCGAGCCTATTGGAAAGATATGCAAATTTCGTTTCAATGGTGCCTACTAGGGATGTCAAACAGGAAATCCCGAATCCCGAAATCCCGGGATTTTTCGGGATTATTATTAATTTTGAAAAACATAAAACTAAAAGCAATGACAAAAGTTCAGTGTGGTGTTATTTTTTGGAAGAGTCGAAAGGTGCACCTCAAGCAAAGTTCAAGGTGTGCAAAAAGGGTTTTAAAACCAATGGCTGCTCTACAAAAGGTTTAATAACACATATTGGCATATGTATGTCTATTATACGGCTTACTCTCCAAAAATTACAAAATTTATTGCGTCGGGTAGAACCTTTTATTCTAAGCAAAGAAAGTAAAATAACATAATCGGGGACAATGCATAGTTTCGGAGTAATGGACCCCGACGTTTCGGTTCCTTTTTCCACTAACGTACCGTGTAAAACCATTGATATCACTTTTTTGTATAAAACAAAAAATAATGTGGCATTTTTCGATAAGTCGCTTAGTTATCTAGTTATCGGATGTTTACGTTTCTCAAACAAGAATTTAAAAATTTTTTTAAAATAACTTTAGTTTTTGATTGAAAAAAAAAATATTCGAAAAATCGCGCGATCTTTTTAAAATAATTTTTGTTTTCGTGTGAGAAAAGTAAAAAAAATGATAAGTTTTCTAAATGTCAACATCCGATAACTCGATAACTAAGCGATTTATCAAAAAGTGCTACATTATTTTATGAGTTTGTTTTGAATTGTTTTATACAAAAAACTGATATCAATGGCTTTACACGGTACTTTAACGCTTACATATTCGAAATTTCGGGGCCCATAACTCCGAAACTATGCATGTACCCCGATTTTATTTTACTTTTTTGCTTAGAATAACGTATTCTACCCCTCTTGCGGTTGTTTTTTTGGAGTAAATAGACCTGTTCCCCAAAAAAAATTTAAAAATAGAATCCCGAAAAATCCCGGGATTCCGAATTTCCCGAATTTTCGAAATCCCGATACCGAAATCCAGGGATTTTTTAAAATCAATCCCGTTTAGCATCGCTAATGCCTACCCATTACCACTGGGCAGCTTGAGATGCAGTCGCGGATCGATGTCACAGATTCTGTTAAACTGAAAAAAATATTCGCTTGATAACTTGCAATTTTTGATTTGTAGTTTTCCAGTAGAAAATTATGTTGGGTCATTTTCATTGTGTGACTGCAGCAACTATTTGTAATTAATAAAAACAACTTTTAGTTGCTGGTCAGAACTTTGTCACCATACTGTTTACCTGCATTCATAATTAAATAATTTAGTGCAAACAGAAAATTCCAAACGCGAAAATAGTATGTGAGTACTAAAGTTCAACAGCAGTCCATTGAGTTTGGTCACCTACTTTTGTATATTTGTACTTTAAAATATGTGTAATATAAATTCAAAGTTCACAGATACGTATACATAGGAAAATGTGTTTTTTCTCCATCCCGCAAAATGTACTTTGGTTTAGTTTCTGATGATTCCCAAAATATTTCATGTCTAGCATTAAGTTACCGTAAGGATATTAAGGTTGTATACGATATTTGCAACATCTTAATTAAGGTCATTGTTATGTTCTACTGAACGGCGTAGCTTAAGGTAATGCGCCGGTGAGTTGAACAAATTCGCTGACGTCTTTTAACTTGATGCAAGTAGAATCGGCTATTAGGATGATTCTTCGCGCTGTTTATTAATAAAGAAACTAAACTAAAAACTATTAATAAAGAAAACTAAGTCAACAAGCGAACAAATTACAAATGGTTTCTTCTATTTTTACCATTTGGCAAACCAGAATTTTCAATTGGCCCCGACATCAAGTGTGACATATTAAAACAGCTCCGTCAGCCTATATTGTAGAACCCACCTACACCTGCAGCAGCAGCTCCGGCCACAACTTCATCAACTCCGGTCAGCTCAATTATTAACACTGCGAGCAACTTCATATGAAGATAGGTGACGCTGGATTACACAACACGAATAAGGGAAAAATTGTGAAAATACTTAAATTGAATAGTTTCGCCACGAAAATTAAAGACAATTTGATATGACGAGCAACGAGACGAGCAAGCCCACAGAACGCCCTACTAAAGTATAAAAAATATACCCTATATGTATAAAACCACAACGTATGTTCCGGGTTTCCCCGAAAGATTGAAGTATTCCAATATATATGACAACCAAAAATATAAATTGGACAGTCTATTGCACTGTGCAACACCAATTTTGGGGGTGGACGATTCCTGCGCCAAATGATCACACTAGATGAGTACACCCCAAAAATTTAGACCACTGTGTAGCTAAATTTTTTTTTGGGCGTGGCAAGTTTGAATTTTTTTATCCGATACTGTCCGACATAAATTTAAAAATCAAGTACAAATATTGAATTGAGCGAATTCTTCTGATAACATATCTTCAGTAAAATTTGACAGGAATTATTTTCGTAGAATATTCAACTGCACTATTTCAGAGTTTAAAGGATCCTTTTCGTCCTTTGTTCAAAAAGTACCAAAAATTTACACCAAAATGAACAGCTACGGATTCAGAATGTTCCGCGAATTTATGCCCCCTTAAATTTCATTATGGGTCGTCATAGACAAAAGTTCTCTATCTTTATTTCAAGGAAACTGCACCAAAATTACCGGCAAAATACCCAAATGTTCTGCCAATTTATTGCGGAATAGATTTTAGTAGAGGATTTCGCAGACGAGAATCGTTCATCTTGAATTTGCTTATGTCCTTTAGTCCTTTTTTAAAAATTTAAATCTTGAAATCTTAAAATTTAAATCTGAAATGGTTTATGTTGAATAAAAAAGTGTTATGTTGAATGTTCTATAAATATATTGTCAAACAAATATGTATATATATGTATTGCTCAAGAAGTATGTCTTTATTGTTTATATGTCCTTTAGTCCCTTTTCAAAAAAATTCCATCAAAAGCGTAAGAACAAAAGAGCATAAAACCCTAGTTAAACTATTTTAACAAATGATGTATTTATGAAAAAAATACATTTTTGAATTGTGGAACATAGTATATAAAATATATATATTCGTAAAGACAAAATATTGATGCCACCACTTCATATTAAACTAGGAAATGCAGAATAAAATTGCATTACAGTGGCGGAAGTGCTGTTCAATATTTAAATTATCGTTGAAGAGACCTATACCCGTTCTTTACCTCCATTGACCGGGTCGATGTGGTTCTTAGCGTGCCACTAACACACTGATAGCATGTGCGTTGAACAGTTTTAAGTTTTTCAGTGAAGTGCTCCAATTGCCCGCCTAAAGATGCTTAAGTCATAATCGGCTTATCACGCTCCTGTGGAGCAAATGTGTTATTCAGGAAGATAAGCTGAATGATCTTAGGACTTTTTTGCAGAGTTCTAATGGATTCGTCAGGGACTAATGTTCGTTTCTTCTTCAGCCGCATTATCGAATATCGGGATGAGGTATCATAAGGCTTAAACGCCCCTTAACTATATCAGCTAAATTTACAGGTACAACAGAATATGAGGTCCGTCGTTTCACAGCGGGAGTTTATTTTGAGCCTATAGCTCTTCTGCTCGACATAAGGTATTCTACATGCTGAAAATATTAGCCCCAGCAAAATATTGCAGGAAACATGTACATGTTTGCAAACAGATTGAAGATTTGCTGCCTTTTTGTTTCTTTGCTCTCTGTCACGTTTTTGTTTTTAGTGGTTTCAACAAACAAAACCACATTTGGGTTCAAAAACATATGTTATAGCCTATTAGTCTCTGTGCGTCAAACATATTATATTTAGTAGCAAAAAGAATATGTTTGGGCACAAGTATAATATATTTGCAACAAGCTACAAACACGTTATATTTGCATCCAAACAACAAAAAAAATACAAACTTTTCAGCTTGTAGTCATTCGTAAACGGGTTCCGCTTCATCCAGGTTTACATTAAGTCCTCTAAGCTCTGACTGTAGTTTCCTAGGTTGTGCTGCTATTACTACTTGTTGCTATATTTCAGGTGGCCATAGTGCCCTCCTGCAAAGAATAAAGTGGACGCGATTAAATTCCTGTATGGTCAAAATCCAGAGCAGACTATTAATGGTGCTCGATATAATCCCAACTCGTGGTGTTCTACGACATAATTTGCTACGAATGTGTATATTATTCGCCCCCACGGTAGATTTCTTGGTAGATTTCAAACTCGCGAAAATTGTCTTAAACTGCATACTTGCCTTGTCAGTGTCGGTGATAAAAGCTAATCTCTCTTTCTTTCTAGCACCTTGGTGTATAGCTAGTGGTTTAATTACAGGTATCTTCTTAAATTAGATGTTATTTTGACACTGATAGATTTTTTCTGTTCGAAATATTGACTATCAGTCAGTATCATACCTCCGCGGACAAAAATGAGTCACATTACGCTTGTCCGATGTTGGGAAATATGAAAAAATTGGAAACCTCAATCTGTCATAAAATTTGGCGGAAAAATCATTTTTTATGAGGAGGTACATTTTAATCTCGCCGGCTATATCAACAAACAAAACTGCCGCATCTGGGGATCAAGAAACCCATACGTCATGGTCAAGAAGCCAATGCATTCACAGAGTGACAGGTTTGGTGTCGATTTTGGAGTGGGTACCTTATTGGCCCATGGATTGAGTTTAGTTAATTATATTTAATTTTGAAAAAAAAAATTGTATTGGAATCACCCTGTATGTAAATGTTAAACTTGGTTTTAAATTTCCGTCAAAATGGTCAAATATCTACACCAGTCCATGCTGTAATGTGCCTGGGAAAATTCCACAAGGCACCGCTGTCCATATCATTTAGAATGATGAAGGTTGGATTTATAGCACTGACTGTATTTTGAAATCTCCGTCATATGACGAACATTTCCTGCAGTTGTACAAAGTTTTAAAATCATAACTCAATTTTCTGTTCATGTAACCCTGAATTTCAAAATAGAAATTTCTTACGCCATCTAAATCTTCGATAGGTTATTTGAAACTTGGTTACAACTTCGAAACAACGTAAGCAATTTGTTGGCACTTTCACCTCAGCAGAGCGGGGAAATAAAAGTAAGAATACAAAGATTGTCAGTTAGACTGTGGATGTTGAAAATGGTTAATTTCTCTTATGGATTCTAAGAACAAAAGGCTAATAGCGAGAAAGTATATGTACTATAAGTATCTCCGCAAGAAAGTTAAAAGATGATACAGTGTAACATCATTGATATCTGCATCTGAAGGGAGACTATTAGCATTCAAGACCGGAATCGAAATTTGGCAAAATTGTGGAAGGTATAAATAATAAGTTACGAGTAACAAGCTCATCTTGTTCGCTTTCAATTTATATCGGGACCTCTTCTCACATCTTTATTTGTATTTGTTTGGTCCTCGTAAATTTAGTTTGTCCATAATGTTGGATTTCCTTTTCCCCTAGCGTCGCATCGAATACTGGACTAGTGCTTTTAATATTGCCTCCAAAGGAATGTGTTACATTCTGCCAGTTGGTTATTTTGTCATTGTTGGTGTCGACTATTCTCTAGTGATGGCAATTGTTTGACTGCAACTTTAGCTTAAGTGACAATGGAAACTAAGTCCAGACAACAAAATGCTTTAGATAGTCACTGAGGGCTTTTGAGTTTCACTGACCAAAGTATTTGCCAACAAACTGGAAAATATATATGTATATTAAAGGTAAATTTCTCTTGATAAACTAAAGAAAACAAATGTTTCAGTTCAAATGAGATACCTTACGTAGACAATGATGAAGGGAGTTAAATAAACAGCAATTTAATATGAGTGTAAACAACGTAGAACAGAATCCTGTATTAACTAACAGTACTTATAGATATAATATATTGGCTAACTAATGTAGACTGAATCATCTGCATTGAGTACACAACACACAACTTTTGTATTCAGTATAATAAACAGATTAAACACAAAAATGAGAATAATAAATATACTAATGTTTCTTCAGCTATAACTTATGAAGGGTCCGCCATCTAACGTTTTTTTTTCAACTAGTGCTTATTTCGTAAATGGTTACACTTAGCTCATGTCTGATTTGACAGATAATTACTTTTATCCTTCCGCTGAACGAATATGGTTGTGTATACGCTTGAACAACGCTGGGAAATATTGCGACATTACTTTGAAAATCATGGTAATGTTGCAGATGCCGATTTTGCCAAAAAAATCATATTTTCAGATGAAGCTCATTTTGATCTTGACGGGTATGTAAACAAGCAAAATTGTCGCATTTAGGGGCACAGAAAACCCGCACGCATACATTGAAAAGCCGATGCACCCAAAACGAGTCACTATTAGGTGCGGATTTTGGTCCAGAGGCATAATTGTGCCATTTTTCTTTGAAAATGAGCAAGGAGTGGCCGTTACAGTCAATGGCGATCGTTATCGGGCCATGTTGAACGAATTTTTGTTCACAAAAATTGAAGAGGAGGATATTGGCAACATTTGGTTTCAACAGGACGGCGCTACGTGCCACACAGCCGAAGCTACACTCGATGTTTTGCGCCCTGTTTTTGAAGATCGCATTATCAGCCGCACAGCTGATGTCGTTTGGCCACCTCGGAGATGCGATTTGACACCGTTGGACTATTATTTGTGGGGTACCCTCAAAGATAAGTGTTACGCCGACAAGCCAGAGACAATTGACGCTTTAAAGGACAATATTCGTGAAGCCATTGGTGAAATACAGCTGCACACAATCGATAATGTGCTTAAAAATTGGACCGATCGTGTAGACTACTGTATGGCCAGCCATGGCAGCCGTTTAATGTTGTATTAACCGGAAGGATTGTACTTTCAAATAAAAAAAGAAATTTGAGAAAATATTCAGTAGTTTTTTTATAGCATTTTCAAAAAAAAAAGTTATTTGGCGGAGCCGTTATTACTTTTGTAAAATAAAAAATTAAAATTCCTTGACTTTAGGCTCTCGCACTCGCCTTCTGCAGTGCAGATATTTCAGTAATTATATGCTGAGACTGCAAGGCTTAACTACTTTTTGCCTATCAAACAGTGCTCAGAGGCCACAGATCCTAACATAGCAATAACCTGTGCGGGAATGAATTCAAGTTATACAAAGGATTCAGCGCATAACATTTTCCAGACATTTATCTGAAATCTTCGCGTTTAAGACTGACCATGCATTCTGTAGGACATGCAAGGTCGTAGCTATTTAATTTAAGTAATTTATTTATTTATTTTCGTTGGTAGAACAATAAGAATACAATTCTTTTATAGCTCAATAGAATGTCATTAGTGGTAGTCATTATTCTGATGCGTATAAATTATATGTAATATCAATATCTTTTAAAACTTAAAAATTAGATACAATGAATAAATATATGCTTCCCATTTTTATTGATAAAATTAATTTATGACTGATAGTTTTCCTTGAAGTAGAAGAGATTTAGTTTATGTTTTAAGAGAAATAAGAATAGTATTAGGCGATTAGGAAAAGTAGTAAGGTTTAGAGTTAATTATCAGAATTAATTAAATCAAAGATGGATTTTTTAAAAATGTTTTTTTTGATATAGATTTTATTGATATGGGCAAGTCATTCCAAAGCTTGATAGCGTTGACGAAGAACAATCTGCTTGTGTTCAGCAAAGTGTGTTTAGGTATTATAAGTGTAAAACTCCGAGAGCGCCGACCAAATATTAGTTTTTCATATAGGTAAAAGGTGGCGCAAAAGTAATCCTCCTATCAGAAAATGCTATAAATTTTGCGATTGGCCCCTAATGTCAGTTCTGTTTTGACATTTGTGTAGTAAACACATGCGAAATACACGTTAATAAACAATGTTACGCTACACTGCTCCAGAACGCGGAATATTGCTGACTATTTATTTGACCAATAATTGGTCGGTGACTTTGGCACAACGTGAATTTCGTCGCAGATTTCCTGGCCGTCCAACGCCTACTGGTGAAACACTGCGACGTTTAGCCGCTCGCCTCGAAGAGAATGGCACAACACGAGATGCTGCCTGGCGTTGCAGACCCCGGAGTAACCGTTCTGCAGAGAATATTGCTGCTGTAGCCGAGGAAGTCATGGAAGCGCCGTCGATGTCATGGAAGCGCCGTGAGCGCTACAGAGGTATGATCAACGAGTTCTTTTTGCCGCAACTTGATGAATTGGGATTGGAAAACATGTGGTTCCAACAGGACGGTGCAACGGCACACACTGCACGTGCCACAACCGATATGCTGAAGGATGCATTTCCCGGGCGCCTAATCTCCCGTTTCGGCGATTTGCACTGGCCAGCAAGATCGCCTGATTTGACCGCTCCAGACTTCTTTTTGTGGGGCTTTTTGAAGTCGCGGGTTTATGTCAACAAGCCTCAGACTCTTGCAGCTCTTAAAGACAATATCCGTCAAGAATGTGAGGACGTATCGCCGGAAGTTTTGACCAAAGTGATGGAAAATGCCATAAAAAGGGCTCAAATGGCAATCAACTGTGGCGGCGGCCATTTACATGACATCATATTCTCGACTTGATGTAAAAAAAAATTTTTAATTTTTTTTTTAAATTACAGCCAAAAAACATCGGAAGTTTACTTTTGCGCCACGTTGTATAAAGGTGTTTTGCCATTAAGTAGTTTGTGTAAAAAGAGTAAGTTGCGCATCCGCAGGTAATCCACTAAATCGCAACCAAGAATCATTTTTCTCCATGCTGATACTCTACTGAATCTATTCAAGCTATAGACATACCGCGTTCTAACTTACTATACACTTCAGCAAAATAGTTTATTATTGGTAATATCAATTGTATCACTAGACGTCTCCTTGTCTCAATAGGAATAAAATATGATGTTATTCTCAAATTTCTAAGGATTTCTAATCTTGGAGTACAAAGTACACATTCTTCACCGTATTATTAATGTGATCTTTACAAGTAAGGCTGGAGTTAATATAAAATCCTAAATATTTAGTCTTGGTGACATATTGAAGAGCCATGCTCCCAAGCTGGATGATGAGCAACTGACATGTGGTAATATCAGAGCAACTTATCGGCATATTTTTTCGCAGGGTTCAGTAACAGCTTGTTATCCTCAGACCATTTCCATATATCAATTAAATCTTCAGTCATTCTATAGCATATATCTTCAATCAGTCCGATTCGATTTGATATATACAGTTGTATATCATCAGCATACGCATGAATACTACAACTTTTACAAACCTGAAAGACATCATTAACAAAGACACTGAACAATAGGGGCCCCAAGACTGAACCTTGAGGAACACCAGACGTAACACTTTTAAGACATGATTCATTATCACCAATTACAACTTTTTGGAAGCGACCACTTAAGTAATTTTTTATAAACAATAATGCAGAATCGGTAAAACCATAGTCAAATTTAAGCTTTTGGCAGAGTATATAATGGTTTACCATGTCGAAAGCTTTAGAAAAGTCAAGAAAGCGCATAATGGACATATTACCCTCATCCAAATTTTCTCCTATGTCATCAAGTACTTTCATGACAGCCTTTGTGCAACTGTGACCAGCTCTAAAGCCCGATTGTAATGGGGAGAGAAGCATATTATTGTTCAAATAATTTGTTACTTGAACTGATATCAAAGATTCAAACACTTTGGACAATACTGATAAGATACTTATAGGCCTATAATCATTAGGATTTTTTGCATTGGATACCTTAGCTACAGGAGTTATTTTTCCAATTTTCCATAACCTTAGAAAAGCAGATGTAGTTATGCAGTGATTAAAGATGTGTGTAATTGAATTCACGACATAAGGTATAGCGATCTTTATCGAGACACCATCTACACCAACAGCATTTGAACGTACTTTCATAATAGCTTCATAAACATCATTATCAGAAACAGGACTATACTCAAACACAGATGAACAGAAGAGCGATGGACGAAGAATAACATTATCAACATCGTCAGATGCACCCGTACAGAAAAAATTATTAAGTATATCAGGATCCACGTGAATGATACACGTGAATGTACTCCAAGATTTCTAATATTTTTCCACAATTGACCAGAAGGCAATGCAACATTCAATTTGCGGGAGAAATAGTCGATTTTACTAATGTTATTAGCGAAATACCAGCCGCTACCGGGTTTATATTTGTGGCTAATCTGTACCTCTGGGTTACCGTGGGTATCCCATTATCCACCGTTATGGGAATTGGGTAACGATCGTCTAACCATTACCCATGGACAATGGGGACTATAATGTATAATTACCGACAGGGATGTGAAGTTACTCAATTTGATTACACACTTGCGCCCAAATGCAAAAATAACCAATTTTTCACCTCTGTCTTCTTTATTTTGGCGATATTTAATTTTAGCGATTTTCCCATTTTGAAGACCTCACTATGTTATAACCTCCCAAATAGGTGAAAATTCAGCTATTTTCACCGTCCAACGCATACTTTCCGAGTTCCGCATTTTTATTACAGCTATTTTTTATTCTATTTGAAAAAAAAATATTTACCATGTGAATGGACTAACTTTTAAAACCCCATGCGGACCATATCAAATTGGATTTTTCTTCGAATGGTCACTCCGTTTGTGACATATGTATGTATATCCATTTTCCTGATTTTTGTTTATCTTTTTCCTCATCGACGTGGGTAATGGTAATTGTGATGTGTAATTCCTAGGGATGTGCGATTAACTGATTAATCAAGCAACCTGATTCGCCAAATCCCGATTAATCGAATATTTGATTAGTCACGCATTCTCATTTATTGTATTTACGACTAATCGATTAATCTTAATTTTGATTGATCAATATTCATCATAAATTTTTTCATATTACATCCCATGAAGGGAAGACAAGAGCTTCTCACAATCACTGAGATGTGCGCTTTTTAGTTTTCACTCACTGATTGGGACCTACAGTTTTACACCGGTTCCGAACGGATTTTTGAGAAGCTATTTCCTGGCTCGACAGTGTGGCCGTCGCCGAAAGGAGTGTAAGGTTGTCAGAGCAGGGATCAAACCCACGTTCTCTCACACAACAGCCGCGCACACTACCCGTTGCACCACCGACGGTCACGTGATTAATTGATTAATCGAAATTTGAATAATTGAGCAATTAATGATTGTGGGTTTTTTCAGTTTGTTTAAGAACCTTTTTTATTCAAAATTATCAATTGTTTCCTTTTGTTTATACATATAATATGTAATTGTATGTCTGCCAAAAATTAGTTGAATAATGAATAAAATTATACAAATAAGATTAATCAATATTCCAGCTAATTGATTAATCTTAGTTCCGATTAATCACAATTTTTGATTATTCGATTAATTTATCAATCGCGATTTCGATTAATCAAAATTTTAGTTCATTGATTAATGGCTCATTCCAAGTAGACTAGCAAATACCTTGATACAGTCCGTTTTTGTTGTAAATATGTTCGTCCTGGAATAAACAAGATAGGGATATCAAATGGTGCACACTGACATAACTAATTGTTCGAAAATAGGTTGTATCAACCGTAAATTTGGTTGTTGCCAACGAATTACAGTTGCCACAACCGAATTGAGTTTGTCACAATCGAATTTAATACCCACAACCAAAATTTTATTGAATTTAGATTGCGACAACCTATAATACTGTTGTGGCAACCTCTAGTTCGGACTGAATGACATCTAGCGTGGTAGTGACAATCTCTAAATTCGGTTACGACTATTTCGGTTATTTTTTCTGTTGTATTGTACTTGTATTTTAGTAAATGTGAAAATTTGTTTTATTATTCATTTCTGACAATTTCAGGTCTATGTGTTAAGTACAAAACACCGACAATTTTATGGTTGAATTCCATACAATTAAATTTCGTAGCATAAACGATTGCGGAGTTGTATAATGCACTTGTTTAGTCAACTTTGTCTGTTTGATAAATCTCCATACTCTGTACTCATCTTGTTAAAAAAATTGACCGAAATATTAATAGCAGTTGTGGCCGTCGGTGGTACAATGGTTGTATGCGCGGCTTTTGTGCAAGAGAACGTGGGTATGATGTATTCTCTGACCAGTTTAAATTTTTTTCGACGGCGGTCACCGCGCTTAGTGATGGCGACACTGTCGAGCATTTAGCCATGAAAAAGCTTCTTAAAATACAGTTCGGAGGCGGTGTAAAACTAGGCGGTGTAAAACAGTGAGTGTAAAACCAGAAAGCGCATAGCTCAGTGGTAGTGAGAAGCTCTAACCAATCCCGTTTTGGGATGTAACGGAAAACCATTTTAGCATTTACATCTCAAACACAAAAATTTTTTTATTTATCGTTATTTCCCTTTAAATGTATTTGTTGCCGAAAAGAAAATTTAATTATTTCAGCAAAGAACAGGAAAACAAAATCATACACTATTCGATACATAAAAGGCAAATTGAACAAAAGCACGCTACCTACCACTCCAGCTCTGTAAAAGCAGGAACTTGTTCCATCCTCACGGTGGTGATATTCTTCCAGTGTGGTTTTGATAATTTCATCCCTCGGCCTATTCACATTTCAAAAATGTAATAACCCAAACAATCAACTGACCACATGTGTCAAATTTCCTTTCCCGTATAAAAATATTGTTAGGAGCCAAGATATAGTTTAAGTCGGTACAAACAAAGACAAATAAATATACAGCATCCATCCGATGACGCATAAACTTAGTTTGAAACAAAACATTTTATGTGACAACGAATGTAACGAGAATACAAAAATAAGCTGTGAGACCCTAACATGTTAAAAATATCTATAAAATATTGTTAAACGATGTTCTTTAAAAAACACAAATTACAATTTCAGCATTGTTGTCTCAAACAAACAATTCTGTTTTGTCCTCTGGATGTTGGTCAACAAAAAGTTGGAGAAAATATATTCGAAAAGAAAAAAGCTCGTTTCCCGGCTAAATGTAAATAAGCCGAAAGCAACCAAAGCAAAAAAAAAAAACTATACGAATGTTTAGGCTGTAGGCAAACTCTTGTTTTCAGTGACTGCATTTTAAAACTTTTTCCCTTCTTTTGCTCTTTGTTCAGCTTTACTTCAAGCCAATGACAAATGTTGCATCGAGTGACATTTTAAAATGAGAAAATCCAAGTGCCAAAGTGCAGTGAGACAGTCAATCATAGTGCAGCAAAACTTATCAAAAGTACAATAGTAGAGTTGTTAGCGAATCATCCAACAAACTCATAACATATACTGGTGGCCAAAACTAAAGCCACCAATGATTCAGAATTATACGACAGCTCGTGAAATTGTGTATATCAAGCAAAAACTATAATGTTATTCAATTTTAAACCGCATAAATTATTAACTTCAAAAAGGTTGTAAACGAAAACAAAATTTTAATTCACATTTTGCTTGGCCAAAATAATACCAATTTGTAAACACAATTTAAAAAAAAAGTCAGAATTAAATTACTGCAAGATATAAAATGTACAATCCTTTTAATTAAGTGTTGAGAAATATGCTTCCCAGCATATTATGGTCACGGTTAACTATGTTATATGCGAATTTCATAATTTATGTTTAAATTATTTTTATATTGCGATTAATATAGGCGGTTAAAGAACGCACGAATGAACTTTAAAATTTAAGAAACTTAGCCCAAATATATGCATGTTAATCATTAACCAACTTCGAAGCATCATTGGAAAATCCAAATAATTCGACCGGTTTCCTCCCTGTAAACGCTTTCAATTTGTACTTAAAAACTCACAGAAAAATTCGCTTGAGACAACCGAATTTGCTGAAACCGAATTTACAAGATGCCACAGCAGAGTTTAGATGTCACAACTACACGGGAAGTCATTACAACCGAAATAGATGTTGTTGCAAACACTATAGGTGTCATCAAAACCGAATTAGAAGTTGTCACATTGGAATCGGAGGTAGTCACAACCAATTTAGAGGTTGGTACAACCAAATTTGAGCCTGCCGCAACCGAATTTGAGGAAGTCACAGCCGAATTAGACGTTGCCACAAGCACATTGAAGGTTGCCACAAGCGAACTAGACATAGATACAACCGAAATTATACGGTTTTTCAACCGCGTTGCAGGTTATCACAACCTAGTCAAATTATATTTTTCTATTAATTAAAATTGAGTTTAGAGTAAGAAGCTTTGAATATTTTCTTGATAATTTAATTTCTCAAATTGCCATAAATAAATACGAAGGGAGGAATCATAGAGTAATGACGTATAGAGCTGCCATTGTTCTCTTCTGACGTTTCATTTCACACTATTCGTGGTTATTATTTCCATTATTATTTCCATACATGCGGTTGTGGCAACCGAATTAAAACTAAATTAAATTGTTTTAATGAGCTTAAAGCCAAATTTAGTTCTTTCGACCTGGTTGATACCAAAGTCGATGGTTGGTTTTAAAATAATTGGTACCCAATTTGGTTCTTTCAACTGAATTGATGCCACATTCGTTTATTGTGGCAACCTAAATTATAGAAAATGTAAGTGATGGAACAAATATAACTGGAAATTCAGTTGTTACAACCGAAGCAATTACACTGTGTGTGATTTTTGCACTTTAAAAATCTGAATTGAGTGAAACATAGCGAACCTGCATAATTTTGATACGCTGAATCTAATGGCATTTCCCGTTTTTCTCTACTCTAATGTAGAGGACCTTAAGAAGAATACCACCTTCAAGTTTGTACCCCCTCTCCTCCCCCCTTACCCCTAATAACCCAACAACAACATTATTATTAGTGGTAAGGCGGGTGGAGAGGGGGTACAAACTTGAAGTTGGTATTCTTCTTAAGGTCCTCTACATTTCTTACTCAGAAGTCAAACTTCAATTTTGAAGCGTTCTGCCTCTAATTCAGTCTCAAAAATATTACAGTTGTTGACATCCCAGCAAACTTTGGGGTCAAATATCTCGAAATTTTGACGTGGTAGAGAAAAACGGGAAATGCCATTAGATTCAGCGTACCAAAATTATGCAGGCTCGCTATGTTTCACTCACTTCAGATTTTTGGTCACACACAGTGTTATGAATAGAGATTAATCAATTATGAAACGAATTTGACTCGTGACCAATTTAGGTCGACTGTGAAAACCTCAATTTGGTTGTGGTAACCACAATTCGGTGGCAAAAAACCAACTGCTGCTGATACAGATTCTCTTCAATCAATTAGTTCTGTGAGTGTAGTAGCGTTACTTTTCAGTGTGACATTTTTGGTAGTTCTCTTGTTGTTCGTCACATGAGTCTAAGTAAAACATGCCCATGTACAAATTGTTGAATTTTATTATAATTTTAAGAAATATTTTCTCGAGCACTTCAATCAGTTTACTGTCATCATAATCGATACACTAAGTAACCAAATGATAGTAACAATATTTCGGTGCCCGGACTTAGCGCTTCTTTGTTGGGCCTTATGACCGTTTCGAGGGAGGTCAGAACGCCTAAAATAAAATTGGGCTTTATGTCCGTTTCGAGGGAGGTCAAAAGGCCCAAAATTTTTTTTGGGCGCTAAGTCCGGGCACCAATATTTCGCATCAATGTTATACGGTTGGATATCAGTCTCATATACGCAGATTGAGTACAAAGAAAAACCAATACATAAGTTTCGGTTAGGTGAACCGACTTAAACATACCCTCACCCTAAGTCATCCACTGTGTCCGAGTTCTGTAAAAAACAACCTTTACTGTGACGACTATGCAATAGAAGATTGACATTGCGTTAAATATTACTTAATACCCAACTTAGTTAGAAGCTTCAGTGGTTTTGGGGAATTTTCCTGGCTACCAACCAAAATTGTTCGCCCAAGATTTACATGGGAGGTACAAAAATGGACATGGCTAAGGTGTAAATTTTTAATTACACACATTATTTACAGATTGTTAATCAATATCAGAAAAAGGTTTTAGAAGAAATATGATTTTGCACTAAATATGTCGATTTGTATGGGTTTTGGGTATTTTGTAGGGGTTAAAACGCCCATTGTCAATCCCAAACTAAGTTTGGATATCGTGTTAACATTGCTAAATCGTCTTAAAAAGTTGTAAAACGGATTTCATCTCAAGATACTAAGGGTCTAATATTGCTCCCTCTATGCATTAAATTGTTTACGTATTAAATGATACGTATATACCCTAGGGTGTCCCATCAAAAAACATTTGTTTTTGTTCAAGCTTTATTGGAAAGCTTATAGGATAAAGTATTTTAGAGATTTTTTCACATTTTTGGGAAGAGGTTTAGAGGTCGCGCAAGTCGAATATCCTCCAAAAATGGGGTATTCAGGACGTTTTCTGAATTTTACTTAAAACTCGGTCAATAACCACGATTTTCTTAATTTATCAGCATTTTTGAAGCTAAGCGTCCAAACTTTCATTGTACTTATATATGCATAACCACCAGTTTTGGCAATGATTTTGTTCCATAAGGTACCATGTATTAAATTTTTTCTTAAGTTTTGGATAAATTTTGTAAATAAAGCTTTATATCTTTTAAAATTTCAATGAAAATGAAGCATACTCAGCCCGTTCGTATTAATTGGGATTTTATTACTCGACTAAGTGGGAGATTTTGGCGTAAGAACCTTTATCTAAGACCATATAAAATACATAGTGTTCAGCAACTGATTTTCTGTAAGTAGGCATCAGGAGCACTTGGGAAAGTGTGCGTTTTATCGAGAAACTGTATTCAGTGATTTAGACTATTTCATGTTGAATGGTTTCTAAAGAATTGTAATTGTTGAATTGTTGAACAATTACTAAAGAATTTATATAAAATAATGTTTAAAAAGTGCATGGCACGCAATAGTTCACCGACTCAAATACACTCCGGTTCACTTATTTAAAGGCACTTTATTATGTTTTTGTTATTTTTAAAGTCAGCGATGATTTTTTGTAGGGAGCGTTTGTTTATTACAACTTATTACATCGTAATCATTTTACGACTCAAAATGGCAAAACAAAAAATTTTAAATCTATCGGAAAAAAACTAAAATCAATGTTTACCGTTCTGAAGGATAATCTAACCGCGCTATAGCAAAAAAAAATTGGACAGAGCCCAACAGTTGTCGCCAATTACATCAAGGACCCCGAGGGGTATGGGAAAAAATGTAAACGAAGGGTTTCATTGTCGTATGAGAAAGACACATCATCAGAATTGCTTCTAATTCTGCCTCATCCTTGTCAAAAATAAGACCTCAATCTGGAGTGGCAGCGACCAAGTCATCAGTACGCAGAGTAATTATCAGCTATGAGTATCTGAAATACCTGAAATTACAAAAAAGCCGCCACTTAATGCTCCTCGTAAGGAAAATCGGCTTCAATTTGCAAGAGACTTCATGGTATGGGATGTGCAGCCAAGAGGTCATGTAAATTAATGGAGAACCGTTGTATTTGCTGATGAGAAGAAGTTTAATTTGGATGGGGCTGATGGTACTATTACTTCCATGATCTGCGCCAAAAAATGCGTTTTATGAACCGACATCACAGCCGAGAGGGCGGCGTTATGGTGTGGGGTGCTATTACGTACTATGGCACAATCGATCTTGAATTTCAAAGTGCAAAAATGACTGGTACAAGCTATAAAACGTTATTGGAATCGGATTTTCCGAAGTTCAGTGAACTATTTGGTCCCACATCTTGGATATTGCAACAGGATAATGCCCCTATACACAACACCAGATTAGTAAATGACTTCATTCCAAGCCAAAATGTTAATATTCTTGACTGGCCACCCTATTCGCCAGATCTAAACATTATGGAAAATGTCTGGGGTTGCTTATCTCGTAAGATCTATGACGGACGTAGACAATTTGATGACAAGCAGTCACTAATTCAGGCCGTTAAGAATGTTTGGAATCAAATTTAGTTGGATTACATAAATTCTCTTTATCTCTCAATGAAACCGCGTATATTTGAAGTTATTAAAAACAAAGGGGGTTCTACCTAATAATTCTTAAATAGAACAAAACAAATTAAAAAAACAAGAAACACTGTTTTTCATTAAAATTAGTTAAAGTGCCTTTAATCAAGTGAACCAAAAAAATTACACATTTTTGGACTTTTTTATAAATTGCTCAAAAAAAGTTCTTTAGTTAAGAAACCGCTATTGTCATGATTTTTGATATCTCAAGATGTCTAGCTTCCGTTTCCATTTTAAAATTTTGCAATCGGGTACAAATTGCTAAAGATACAGGCTGCTGAATATGGAATTTTTAGTGCCTTTAACTAAGTGAACCGAAGTGTATATTTTTTACACTTTTCAAAATTTTCTTTTTTTTTCAAAATTCAACACCAAACTCTTAAGCAGTCACTCTGTAATATGTAGTACTGGGAATGGGAACGTATGATTTATCTCTTCATTATTGACTCAGAAACAATTAGAATCGTGTTTTATTGAGCATAATTCAAATAATATAGGGTTGGCTGATAAATATTGGTGGCAAATTAACTTAATATCTCTTTTTCAGTGTTTGATTTTCGACTTTTTTGTTATTTTTTTATTGTTAGTATATATTTCTAGTGTATTTACACAAAAATTTTAACGCACAAAGCGAAATGCCGTTGCTGATTTTTTGTTGGATTGTTTGAGCCATTGCCTCTATCTGGTATCATTAAAGTAATACTCTCCAACATCGAACCGCTCCACTTCAAAACACCAAATGTCATCAATTTACTGAGAGAGTTGTCTACTCTATGCGTCATTACTGTATGGGAAATATTACTACTTTCTTACTTATCCGGTCTCGGAAAACCCCGGTGGTCAGGGACCATACAAAACAAAGATAACATATTTCGCCAACCAGTTCGATCTTTTGCTTTATTTCCCCAGTTGGCAATACCAAGTGTACGCAAGGATTCGTCAACCTGATCCCTCCAGCGGAGTCCTTGGTCTTCCTATTTTTCGTCTTCCTTCGAGTTCGGTTCCCTTCCTATTTTGGCATTAAAATCTCCTAGTACAATCTGAATGTCATGGCCAGGACAGCGGTCATACGTTTCCTCTAGGCGCTCGTACAATTTGTCTTTGGCATCATCATCTTTCTCTTCAGTCGGGACATGCACACAAGTGAGGGAAATATAAAAATATTTCGCATTTATGCGGATTCTGGCTTTAGGTTTACTCACAGGATTGAACCTAGAGACTAGATGTCGCGTTTTTTTACCAACTAGAAATCCACAACCAAATTCATGTCTTTTCTCATGGCAACTGTAGTTATGTCGCAGTTTCGTTTTCTTGTGCAGCCATGTCCTGTCCATCGCATTTCCTGGATAGCGGTAATGTCAGCATTATAACTTTCGAGGACGTCTACCAGTTGGATACTTGCTACTATATACAGTTCTTACAATCCAAGTGCATATCCGTAAATCGTGTATGCGAAATATTACCTCTTTATTTTTATGTGTGTTCAAGTCAAACCTAGAATTTCAGCAAGGAGCGTATCTGCTCAAATGGCTGGCAGTAGTTAGTAACTACAGAAGTTTCTTCATAAGGATTTCCATTTATTTCCATAAAAAATTCAAATGACAAGCAAAGTGGACCCGGGAGAATTGTCGATTCGTTTGGAATTACACCAGAATATATTTCATATGATGGTTGAGGATGAACACATGTTAAAACGAACTTGTATGTACACCGAGGTCCATTTTAATTCAAACAATATTTTCGTATATGGAGTGACTTTAATCTACAGATACATACTTCATGAGATGGAATTGCATTCAGCTCTAGTTACAGTAACGTGAGCAGCTTCTTCAAACTTCTTTGTCACGCAGTGTGTTATAGTGTTAAGAGCAATGAAGACCGTTACTTAACGATGTTGAGAAGATGTTTCACCCCAGTTGTAGGCGGAGAGAGAGTTCAACAAGATGGTGCAACTTGTCACATAGATAGTCCTGTTATGGCAGATGTCAATGAACTCCACCTTGTGTTGGCGCACAAGGTCTCCCGCCCTTACCTTGGATATCTTTTTGATGAGATGTGGCACATGCATTCTGCATGTCATCTTGCTGCACTTTTGGCCATCAGTGTAAATACGACAAAAATAAGCACATTAAACAAATTTATTTCAGAGCCACTATTTTTGTCGTCGTTTGTGAAAATAGAAACTGTTCCATTATACTTTTTCTGAATTGCAGTAATATTTTTTCCTACATCATAAATCAAAATGCATACTAGAAACAATATAAATAATACATTGAGACAAGACAATGGTTGTGACGTATTACTCAAGTTTTCAACATAAAATTACAAATAAATACTGGGATGATGTAAATATCCTATATATCTGAGAGTTTGTAAACACATTTTTGTACCCTCACCCATAGGGATGGGGGTGTATCTCATATTATAAAGAAAAAAGTGCAACGCATGAAAGAAGTTATAAGGGTGTTTTTTATGTTCCAGGCCGATTTTTATGTTCCAGCTGGCTGGCTGATCAACAGCGTTAGTTTGTATTGCTGCACGCTGAAAAATCTGTCTTTGTTTGTTGTTTGTATGCAAATATAAAATGTTTTTGGGCCTTGTCGCAAATATAATATACTTGTATTCAAACATATTGTGTTTGCTATTCAATATTACATATTTTAAACACGATGATTAATATGTTAGATATATGTGTTTCATACACGGGTTTTTTAATTTGCAATGGATTTTAATTTGCATTACTTTATCTAATGCAAATGCAAAAGAATTAAATCACAATGGCAAATAAAAAATTTTGCAATGCAAGTGCAGATTGTGGAATCAGATACCAATAGTAATTAAATATGGGAATGCTTTTAATTATTTTGAATTTGTTTGACTGCTGGCAATTCTGTTTTTAAAGTATTTTATATGTAGAGGTTTGTGGGTTTAATAGGTATTGCCTCGTAGTACTTTCAAATTCATAAACCTGTACTGTATAAAACGTTTGAAATCCAAAATTGCCAGATATGAAGGAAATGCTTTGAAAATAAGTGTAATTGTCAATGGTAGTGAAATTTTTTTGACCTTGCATTTGGACAGGAAATTTGCCCCATGTATGATGTGTTTGCACCCACATATATTTATGTTTGTGATACAAATACAGCTGTGTTTGTTGTACTGTCTATGCTCTCTCGAGGGCAAGAGAATAAAAGAAGGATAAATAGAGAGTCTATTTTGTAAGTGTGAATCTGTATTTTTGCATAATTCTTTCAGCCAGTGAGTCATAAATAATCCTGAATGTGCGTGCAAATTGTAGATGAAGTCGGTGTTTCTTATTTTGGCTGATGTATTGCGTTTTAGTTTAGCGCCACACATAATGCCACTGACAAGCCTTCAAATAAAATAAAACCGTAGTTGAAATCTCATTTTATTACACTTTAACTTCTACCTGTCCTAATTGGAAATCGGTTCATAACACATCCGATCGTAGTGAAATTTAGTATTTGGTAATATTTCTCATAATGCTACTCTAATATTAAAAAAGGTTTTCGCAAATCACAGCCGATCGTACGGCAGTGCGGAATTGAGCAATATTACGTGGTTTTGTACTGGAAAATATATGATTTTGCCGCACCCATTTTGGTACGACACATAAAAAATTAATTGCGAAAACACAGAAGCCTCGTACTATAGTTGCTATTGTACAGTATTTTGCCCAGATCCACTCGCATAGTGTCCACATTTAAAACCTACAATCTGGAATTTTCGGGTTTATACAAGAGTCTTTTCTAGGCAAAGATTCGTTCGAAAGTATGTAGGTGGAATACGTCACAAGTTTGTCTTATAGCCTGTTCATAAAAAAAAAATAAATAAATGGTTTCCCATTACATCCCATGAAGGAATCAGGGAGAGCTTCTCACAACCAGTGAGGTGTGCGCCTTCTAGTTTGATACTCACTGATTGGGACCTACGGTTTTACACCGGTTCCGAACGGCATTTTAGAGAAGCATTTTCATGGCTAAATAGTCGATAGTGTCGCCGTCAAATTTAAAGGTGGTCAGAGCAGGGATCGAACCCAGGATCTCAAGTACAAGAGGCGCGCAACCAACCATTGCGATGGAATACGATATGTTGAAAAAATGAAACATAAGTGGGTTCATACGTGCAACATTTTCCATCGTTATTTAAGTGGCAAATCACATCGTCATAGCAATAAACTTTGTGGCAATAAACCAATTTAAACATATCTAAAAAAATACAATTATGTAACTGTATTATATATTGGGGACTACACTCATAGAACTAATTGTTTGAAAAGAGGTTGTTGCAATCGCAAATTCGGTTGTCGCTACCGAATTACAGTTGTCACAAACGAATTAAAGTTGTCATTACTGAATGTAGTCCCTACAACTGATATTAGACTTACGAATCGAGACCTAGTATTTCATACCACCGATTGTGAATGGTATTGCCTTGAGAAGTCTTCTCGTGACTAATTACTAGATAGTGTGGCTATCAGAAGGTATGATTTGAACCCGGCCCCAGTAACACATTGCAGGAACCTTATACATTAGACCGACTGACAAAAAAATTTCTTTTCTCCACCCAAATACGAGGTTGAATTTTATGTTTCGGGATTTGGCAACCCTAGTGTTGCAATCTGGCAACTGACAGCTCTATTGTAAAGTAGGAAATTTTTGAGGTTATGCGTACTCAGAACGTTTTGACATACGAGCGCTATTTGTGTTGTTTACAGTAAGTTAAAAGATTCATCTCGGCCCAAAAATGGAATTAAATCGTGAACATTTCAGTGCGATTATTTTTTACAACTTTCGACGTGGATTAATTCAACTTAATTCAATTTTTGGCGATGAAGCTATGAAGCTATCGATGGTATGGTGAATTCAATCGTGGTCGTAGTTCACTCCAAGACGAATTTCGTGAAGGTCGTCCAAAATCAGCTGTTGTTCCGAAAACCTTTGTTGCTGTGCGTGAACTGATTTTGCAAGATCGTCAACTAACCTATCGTGAGATTGAGACAACCTTAGGTAATAGTGGGACCAGCGTATACTCAATTTTGCATAAACATTTGACACAATTTGTCAATCGCTCAAAAAAAGGCTCGTGTCGATTGGTCGAAAAAAATGCTCCAAAAATACGATCGCGGTGCTTCGAAACACGTCCATGACATCATCACAGGTGATGAATTCTGGATTTACGCGTATGAGCCCGAAAGGAAACAGCAGTCACCTATATGGGTGTTTCAAGATGAGCCAAATCCAACAAAAGTTATTCGCGCCCGAAGCACTTCCAAGCAAATGGTCGCCTGTTTTTTCGAACAACTCAGAACAGTGAATTCTGAGTGGTACACAACCATTTGTTTGCCAGTTGTCTTCCAAGAAATCAGGAAAACCAACTGCCGAAGACGGATCACTCTTCACCATGACAATGCGAGCTCTCACACATCGGCTGAAACAACTGCATTTTTGAGCATCCAAAACATCGATTTGGTGGGTCATCCGCCGTATAGTCCTGACATGGCATCGAATAACTTCTTTTTGTTCCCGTAGGTAAAAAACAAACTGTGAGGTCAACGTTTTGCGACACCTGAAGAAGCGGTTGCTGCATTCAGAATGCATGTTTGGGAGATACCTCAATCAGAGTGGCAAAAGTGTTTCGACAATTGGTTCAATCGCATGCAAAAGTGTATAAATCTTCATGGGGAATATTTTGAAAAACAATAAAGTGATTTTCGGTGATTAATATTTATTTTTGTTCTCTAATCCCGAGACATAAAATTCAACCCTTCCAACTACATTGTGCAACAAATTTCACTAAGAGTTGTCAAAATATTTCATTTCTATGTCTTCTTATAATTTCATATGTCCTCTTCTTAAACTAAACAGGAGATATTCCACAGCCCTTTTACATTCAAACTCTAAAGAATTAATGATAAATGAACTGTTCCTTAATTTAACAAATAGATTTAAAGAAAAATGTAACTCCTCGAGTATTGAAATACTACGAAATTTGCATAGTTAATGTTAACTTCTATTCTTGTTAAAGGTTTTTCCCCTATCTTTTTCCTTACACTGCTTTGTATATAATGGTAATTAATTTAAATTCTTAGCCCCATTTGCTGCAATACTTCTATAGTAAAATCTCAATATAAGTTTGTAAGTTATTTAATTTTACTTTGTACTGATGATAGCGTAAATAAAAAAAAAAAAAAAAAAAAAAAAAACCTAACTTTTCTTAATTCCCACTGTTTAGGATCTACGCCTTTTTTGTTTAACTTCAAACTGTTTGTGTTTGTTTGGTTTCAATTCAAGGTTCAATGTTTTATTTGTTGTTTAATAATTAGTTACAAAGTATATTTGAGTGTTGATGTGTATTGTTTTAATTCAAAATTTATATTTACAAAAAGTACATGTATTCTTGTTTAATGTGGTTATGTTTAAACTATTTGTACAAGTGTTTTGTTGATTTTAATAGAATGTAATTTGTGTGTACAAATATGTATACAAGTAGCTTTGGATTCAATTTATCTTCCCTTCTTTCTATAAGTTGTAATTGAATATTTGTGGTTTTAGCATTTCAAAGTGTTGTGTTTGTACTATATGTTTTTTTGTTTTAACAATAGTTTTAAGTTTTTAAAATGTTATGTGTTTCAGGTTTTAACAATGGTTTTAAATATTTTAATGATTCTTAACATGTTTGTAATGTCTATAGATCGGTGTTGGTTTTGTGCACATACATATGTGTTTTGTATGTATATAAAATATGTTTCACAATTTTGTTCTTGGTTTGTTGATGTTATCACTTATCACGGGGGGAAACTAAAACTCACTCGATAATGGTTGAAAAAAGACTGACCGATTTTCGTCACCAACTAATGCTTGTAGACTTACAAATCTTTGCCTGCAGCCAGTAGTTGGTGCGAACGAGAATGCAAAGCGGAATGGAGACCGCTATCCACCTATACCTATGTGCAATATTTTAGCACAATATTAAACATTCCGCCCCCCATGACTCAGTGAATAACAAAGGTAATAATTTAAAATGGGTTTTTCGTGGCTCCGGAAAATACGTAGCCTAATTTTGTGCGGTAAGCCATCACATCACCGATTGCTGTTGATATGGCACCCTCCATCTGAACGGAAGTGTATACATCAGCCCCCAGCTCGATATCTATAGGGGTATTGCTGCGCGGGTCAACATCAGCCAAAGTGTCATTGTGTAAATCACGGGTCGGGTCATCAATTATTGGGTCTGCATAGGGTCTAGTTGGCAATTCATCAGTAATTAAAGCGTTGACACGCAGCGTCCATGTATTATGGACATTCCGAGACATTATTCTGAAGGAAGTAAACCGAAGTCCTTGATATTTGAACGAACGGAGACCCAGCCGTTTGAATGTCGAATATGCGATACGCGAAACCGTTGAGGACTGACTGATGAGGGCTCGCATTGATTTCCACGTTTCAAAATTGTCATCCGAAACCCGTATCATGGCTGTGGGAACCAGTACGATAGACCATTTAAAATCGGGCACCACGGTGTTAGGTCGATGTGACATTTCCTGTAATTGTGGTGCCCCATGAAGTTCCGTGTGATGACGACTGTCGCATTTTCTACACCCAGTCAAACTAGAGCAATCAGGGGCCAAATGGCTTCTAGCGAGGCAGTTTCGGCAGTAACCCCTGCGCTCTACGGTTTCATATCTCTGGTAGGGGGTCAGTTCACGGAATCTTTGGCACGACTTGAGAGGATGGTCCTTTTGACAAAGTCCGCAGGAGTATTGCCAGTTACTCGGTCGATGATGTCCTTCATTGCTTTGTTGGTGACGCGCGTTGGCTTGATGACGGCGATGGTTATTGTGTTCTGGTCGTGGGAGGTAGGCGGCCATATCTAGAAGAGTATGAGAATTAGTGGATGTTGATGAATGTGAGTGAGATTATGATGGATCTGAAAATAGTTTTATAACTTTTGTTATGGGTCGTTTAATTATGCCATTTGATGTTCGTAGTTCGACTACCCGGACATTTTGGTCGGGTCCGGGATAGGTTTTGATAACTCGACCCATTTTCCATTCATTAGGGGTTGCCTTATCGTCCCTAATTATGACAAGATCATCGATTTTTATATTCTCGCGTTGATACTTCCATTTATATCGACGATGTAACTCGTTTAAATACTCAACCTTCCATCTCTGGCAAAAGGTTTGAGATATTATCTTTAAACGCTTCCATCTGTTTGAGAGCATTATGTCTTCTTCAGACAAATCTGGTTCAGCGGGTGCCAACATTGGAGTACCAATAAGAAAGTGACCGGGGGTCAAAGGGGATAAATCATCAGGATCATCAGTAGCCGGACTTAAAGGTCTGGAGTTTAGACAGGCCTCAATTCTCGCGAGAATTGTGGAAAACTCTTCAAACGTTAAGTTTATATTAGGAATAAATTTACGCAAGTGTATTTTAAATGATTTGACGCCTGCCTCCCAGAGGCCTCCCATATGAGGAGCACCTGGTGGAATGAAATTCCACTCTAGGTTTTGACTAATATTTTGCTGTAGAGCACCGTTTTGAAGAGTTTTTAAGAAAGCTATCCTATCTTTACGAATCATTTCAGCTGCTCCCACGAAATTTGTACCGTTATCAGAGTAAATTCTCGTTGGACACCCTCGACGGCCGATAAATCTAGTCAATGCAGCCAAGAAAGATTTTGTCGACAAATCGCTTGCTACTTCCAAATGTACTGCTTTTGTAGCAAAGCATACAAAAATGCAAACATATCCTTTAGTTATAAGACAAGCTCTTCCCGTAAAATTCTTAATAGAAAAGGGTCCTGCAAAATCAACTCCTGTATGGTGGAAGGGTCTTGATAACATTGTACGTTCCGGTGGAAGTGATGCCATTATCTGATTTTGAGCTTGCTTCTTAAATAGTATGCATGTTTTGCACTGGTGTATCACCTTTTTTACAAGGGTTTTAAGCCTAAATATCCAAAACTCTGATCTTAAAACTCGAGTCATGAGTTGATTTCCCCCGTGAATAGTAACCTTGTGACAAAACTCAACTAGCAACGTCGTCAATCTTGCGTCATATGGCAAAAGAATCGGGTGGCGTTCGTTGTAAGTCAGTGCGGGTGACTGAACTAATCGGCCATTGGCTCTAATTACTCCCTTTGAATCTAGAAAAGGATTAAGAGTTAATAAGCAGCTACTGCGGGAAATTTGAGACTTTTTTTCCAATGCGTGATAATCCGAGGAAAAATAATACTTCTGCGTAAGAATAATAAGTCGAGTTTTAACTTGTTCGATTTCTGTGGAAGTAGTGTCCAGCGATGATATTCTAAGGTTAATTCGATTTTGTCCTGTGTTTCTCCAAAACCGTAGTACGTACGCCAAAACTCTATAGGCGCGTGGAAGCGATGAGAATCTACCCAAAGGGTCTTCAGATGTAGTGGTGGCAAATACCTTTACAGGTTTTGATTCAATATTTGTGTCTTCCACAACTTTGTTCACCGGCCATTGCGTTCGGGGCATTTGTAGCCATGTGGGTCCTTGCCACCATAGTGTATGTGATCGTAGATCGGTGGGAGAGCATCCGCGGCTGGCGATGTCTGCAGGGTTATGTTCAGAGTCGACATGTTGCCATTTTGCATCTCCTGTGCAATCGGAAACTCTATTTCCCACAAAGTTGCTCCAAGAGCATGGAGGTTTTTTGAGCCATGCTAAAACTATGGTGGAGTCTGTCCGGCTGGCGATGTCTGCAGGGTTATGTTCAGAGTCGACATGTTGCCATTTTGCATCTCCTGTGCAATCGGAAACTCTATTTCCCACAAAGTTGCTCCAAGAGCATGGAGGTTTTTTGAGCCATGCTAAAACTATGGTGGAGTCTGTCCAATAATCAATCGAGTGGTTCGAAAGATGAAGATTTGGAACCACAGTTGCCGACAAATTCGCCAATAAAACCGCACCACACAGTTCGAGTCTTGGTAGCGATATCTTTTTTATAGGCGCAACTCTGGTTTTTGCAGCCAAAAGAGAAGTGTATATCATGTTTGGTGTATTTTCAACTCGAATGTAAACCGCCGCAGCATACGCGCTCTCTGAGGCATCGCAAAACCCATGGATTTCCACCTGGCTTCTTGGGTTAAAATTTATCCACCTAGGAATTTTCAGGTCTTCAATTTCAGGACTGGTTTTCACAAAATGTTGCCAGTTCATCTGAGTCACAGGTTTTAACTTGTCATCCCAATCTATTTTATCTAGCCAAACTTGCTGCATTATCAGCTTCCCGACTACAATGATTGGTGCCATCCATCCACATGGGTCAAAAAGCTTAGCAATGGTGGAGAGAACTTCTCGTTTGGTGCAGGAGCCTGTGTTTTCCATTTTAGGGGCAGTGAGTGTGAATGAGTCCATGGCGATGTTCCATCTAATTCCCAGCGTTTTAGTTGAAGTGTCCTCTGACAATTCCAACCAGTCGACGGGCAATAGAGTGTCTGCAGGCAAATCCTCAATGAGAAGAGGGTCATTCGCAGACCATTTTCTTAGTTCAAAACCCGCTGAGTCTAAGGCCAAATTTAATTCCATTCTTGCTGTGATTGCCTCTTCAACAGTGTGTCCCCCTGCTAAGACGTCATCGACATACAAGTTGTGTCGAATTATGTTTGCAGCTATCGGGTAGGTTTCCTTTACATCTTCCGCAAGTTGAAGTAACGTTCTTAACGCAAGGAATGGTGCACAGTTTACTCCAAATGTAACAGTTAATAATTCGAAGTCTTCTATTGGACCATCTGATGACATTCGAAATAAAATTCTTTGATATTTTGTTTGAGATATGTCAACCAAAATTTGCCGGTACATTTTCGTTACGTCGGCATTAAAAACATACTTGAAAAATCTCCATTTCAAAATTTGGATAAGTAGATCCTGTTGAAGTATGGGTCCCGGATGTAGAATATCATTGAGGCTCTTCTTGTTCGATGTAGGGCTGGATGCGTTGAAGACAACTCTCAACTTTGTTGTAATCCGATCGGGCTTAATGACTGCGTGATGTGGGAGGTAATAGTGTGGAGACGTTTCAATTTCAACTGGTGCGATTTTCCTCATATGACCCATCTCGAGGTAGTCTAAAATAGTTTTATCATATTGCTCCTTTATCTCCGGGTTTTTCAGAAGTTTTCTTTCCATGCGATGGAATTGAGCCATAGCTATGTTCCTTGATGAGCCTAGTTCCTCACAGCTAATGAACGGTAGAGTAACTACATACCTTCCCGAACTATTCCGTCTGGTCGTGGCTTTGAAGTTCGCTTCGCAGAATTTGTCGTCCTCTGATCTCAAAACCTTTTTTGGGGTCTCTTCCACCTCCCAAAACCGTGTTAGTATTTTCTCAATTGCGATCGTATTGCAAAGCGAGATGTGGGTATCGTGACGTTTTCCCTGCGTTACTGGGCCGCCAATTATCCAGCCAAAAACTGTTTTTTGGGCTAGAAAAGAGCCAATCGTCTCCATTGGAACACCCATTGTAAAGATTAAGGGTCCTATATCCATTCCGATAAGAAGATCAACGGGTCTACTTGCAAAAAATTTGGGATCTGCTAGCTCAACTTTTTTAGATTCTCTGAGTTGTGAAGGATTAAGAGTTTGTGGTGGTAAATTTGAAGGAAGGGTTTTCAACACAGGTGCCCAGACTTCCAGTTCAAATTTCTTATCCAATCTTGAGCAAAGCCTAAAAAGACAAGCTTTCGTTGAAGTCTCTGAAACCGTTTGGCTCAAACCAGTTACATGAACAAGATTACGTTTTGTTGGTAGTTTCAGACGATTTTTCAGCTTTTCCGAAATGAAAGTAGATTGAGATCCAGTGTCAATTATCGCCCGGGCATCGTATCTTTGTCCTCGTGACTCGATTTGAACAATTGCGGTGAACAGCAGTGTTTCCTTTGAACATGAACTGTTGTCTCGTAGGGCCAAAGTTGTGACGTTAGTGGTCTCAGAATTTGTAGCGGACTGTATTAAAGTTGTCAAAGCTGCTGTACTTGTACTCGGCTGTGATTCATCTTGTACTAGACCCGTCGATTGGGGCTGTTTGCTTTTATGGAGCAAAGTGTGATGTTTTTGGTTACATTCTCTACAGCTATACCGACTTCTACAATCTTTGACTCCGTGATCCGTTGAGAGACAGTTGTAGCATAAATGGGAAACCTTTACTATATGAATGCGATCATTGGCGTTTTTCCCGAGGAATTTTGGACAAACTCGTATTGAATGATTCTCTTTACAAAGTTCACAGCTCTGTTCATTATGTATACGAGGTCCTCTTTGCGCTTTATTGTCGTAAGTTGAATTTTTTGTCCCTGAATCCCGTGTGACATTACTTTGAAACGTTTGTATTCGTTTTTTGTTGAGTTCAGGCTTTGGCTGACTAGGTTTTTTATTAAAGGGTTTTATATTCTCAACTGACTCAAGCGTCTTAAACTTGTGGGTCAAAAATTTATCAAATTCTGCCCAAGTTGGAATAGTTGAACAATCAGAGAGTGAATTTTCGAATTCCTCTAAGAATGCCCTGGGCAGCTTTGTTGAGCTGATGTATATTAGAATTGGATCCCAATTTTTCGTGTCTATATTCAAAGTATTGAGGGTTTGTATGCAACTAATCATTGTCCGTTGCAATCTCTGGATTGACGCTCCCGAGTCCACAGAGACATTTGGCAGTGTAAATAGGGTTTTGAGTTGTTCGTTTACTTGCATTCTTTTATTTTCATATCTTGCCACTAAAATTCCCCACGCTATGTGGAATCCATCATGGGTGAGAGGGACGTGGCTAATTATTTCCCGCGCTTCGCCTCCCGTTTTTTGTGTTAAATGAAATAATTTCTCGACTTTACTCAATCTTGTGTTTTCCCCATATAGGATTGAAAAAAGATCACGAAACGTTGGCCATTTGTTGTATCCTCCATAAAATATGTCAGTATCACATGGCGGCAATCGGGAAGTGTGAGTAATATCCGTATCCAAAGAAGATTTCTGGCTTGCTGATGGTCGTTCCGTTGTCTTCCGTGCTTCGCGGTCAGAGATCGCCTGAATGTCGTCATTGAGGGAGCTTAAACAGCGTTTGTAACTTTCAAGAGCCTCCTTATAACGAGTCCGCAGTTTAGTTTTATCAATTGCAACTTCTCCTTCCGCGTGTACACGATCCCGGCAGTCCACATATGACCTTTTTACTTGGTCCCATAATGAGTTCAGTTCAACTCTGAGAACTTCTAAACTATGAAGGTTGTCCTCCGTATTCGTCACAGAATGTACGCTTTCGAAGTCTATCAGATCGTGGACACAGTTGGCAAATTTATCGATCATTGCTCTATCCATGTCTCGAGTTTTCAGATAAAATTCAATCTTATTTTCTGGCTGTTGTTGGAGCTTTTTCTTTCTTTTTTTTGTTTTTTTTTTTTGAGAAAAATCGCAGTGTCTAAGATTGGGGTGTTAGCTCTATCTTGTAAATTTTAGATTGTAATTTTTCAACAAACCCAAGCTGTCATCTAAAGGCAGCGGGTCAAATTAGCGCCAAAAGTGTCGAAGTTTTATCAAAAATTTTCGAGAATTTTTCATAAATTGATGTGGCAACTCGAATTTTCAAAAAATTTTGCCAATGCGATCCCAGCTGTTATCCAAAGGCAGAGGGTCAAATTATCGCAAAAATTTGCAGTTTCCCTTTTTTTCCAAAAATTTCCAGAATTTTTCAAAAATTGTTGTGGCAACTCGAATTTTCAAAAAAATTTTGCCAATGCGATCCCAGCTGTCATCCAAAGGCAGAGGGTCAAATTATCGCAAAAAAATTTTCCAAATTTAATAAAAAATATTTTCAAAAAATTTTTTAAAAAACGATGTGGCAACTCCAAAAATTTGTCTGCGCAGTCCCTTAGGTTGTCTAAAGGCAGCGGGTCAAATTATCGCACAAATTTCCTGCCAAAAGGTAGAAATTGATCAAAAATTTTCAAAACGATGAGGCGCTCCGCTTTACATTAAAATTTTGCCAATACGATCCCAGCTGTTATTTAATGGCAGAGGGTCAAATTATCGCGAAAGATCTTCCGAAAAATAGCAACAATTTTTAAAGAAATTTCAAAATTTTTCAAGATTTGTTAAAATTTTCCAGGTACGATATGGCAGCTCAATTTTTTTTAAATTATTCCCACAATCCGCCGTACCGACATCTAAAGGCAGAGGGTCAAATTATCGCAACAAATTTTGGTTTTTTTTGTTTTTAATCCACAAAATAAAAATGTACTTGGCAACCCGGTTTATTTTTAATGTACACTGCTGCTAAACCCGCTGTCATCAAAGGGCAGAGGGTCAAATTTGAGCATAACGTTATAACTTTGAATATTCACTTCTTTGGGTCTATTATCATATGTATGTACATAAGTCACACGGAACGACAAGAAAAAAGTTGCACAGGGTCAAGCGCCTAATGTGAAGCTATTTGTTGGACTTTAATGTGAGTCAACAGCTTAAATCAAATCTCTGCGACACCCTTTATCCTTTTGCTTGTTTTTTCGTGTTGAGATTTGTTTGTACTTACTACTTTTTCCTTGCGTTCGTTTGGGTACCTGTACTGCTGTTGTGTTGTTGTTGTCTTCCGTTGTGTCTGGGCTCTTGATGTTGTTGGGTTTGCGTCTTCCGTCTCTTGTCTCGTTGCCAAGCTGTTTTTTGTCTACGGTGTTTTTGCGCCTTGGTGTTGATCTATTGTTGCCTCTTGTTGTTCTGTGTTTTGGGTATTGATGTTGTTTTGTTGTTGCCTCTTGTTTCCCGTTGATTTGGTGACCGTTAAAACTGTATCACTTTTGTCCAAAGTTTTTCTAAATTTCCAAGTTTAGTGTTTTTTTTTTTTGTGTTGTTGTATCGTCTCACAACTTTTTTTATTTTTACACAGATATTTTTCAATGTCAAATAATTTGAAAATTTATTTGGGCAAAATATTTTTGTTTTAATAACACAATGTTTTGTTTTTAGTAAACGATTTTATTAACTTATAAGTTTTATTATATATGTATATACATATTTTTTTTTTTGATTAAATCTCACACACTTTTTCACTTCTCACTCTTGCCTTTAGTTATTTAAAAGGCACACAAATCCGGTTCGATTGGACCAAATGTTTAGGATCTACGCCTTTTTTGTTTAACTTCAAACTGTTTGTGTTTGTTTGGTTTCAATTCAAGGTTCAATGTTTTATTTGTTGTTTAATAATTAGTTACAAAGTATATTTGAGTGTTGATGTGTATTGTTTTAATTCAAAATTTATATTTACAAAAAGTACATGTATTCTTGTTTAATGTGGTTATGTTTAAACTATTTGTACAAGTGTTTTGTTGATTTTAATAGAATGTAATTTGTGTGTACAAATATGTATACAAGTAGCTTTGGATTCAATTTATCTTCCCTTCTTTCTATAAGTTGTAATTGAATATTTGTGGTTTTAGCATTTCAAAGTGTTGTGTTTGTACTATATGTTTTTTTGTTTTAACAATAGTTTTAAGTTTTTAAAATGTTATGTGTTTCAGGTTTTAACAATGGTTTTAAATATTTTAATGATTCTTAACATGTTTGTAATGTCTATAGATCGGTGTTGGTTTTGTGCACATACATATGTGTTTTGTATGTATATAAAATATGTTTCACAATTTTGTTCTTGGTTTGTTGATGTTATCACTTATCACGGGGGGAAACTAAAACTCACTCGATAATGGTTGAAAAAAGACTGACCGATTTTCGTCACCAACTAATGCTTGTAGACTTACAAATCTTTGCCTGCAGCCAGTAGTTGGTGCGAACGAGAATGCAAAGCGGAATGGAGACCGCTATCCACCTATACCTATGTGCAATATTTTAGCACAATATTAAACACCCACCATAAAAAAATCATAGCGATAAAACACCTGATATCGTACAAAATCACAAATAAATAGTTTAAAACTGCTATAGAAATATCGGGCGCAGTGAAGCATTTGCACATATTATATATAAAATCTCCTAATTTGATGCAATTTATTATTTTTTTTAAAAAGGTTTAATTTCCGTGGAATTCTTGTAATAATCAGGGTTTTTAATGTCCTTTTCCCAGGAATATTAAAAAATAAGGTACTAAAGAAAAATCTGTAATGAAGAAAATGGGCTGGCCGTCTATATTTAAATTATCCAAGCGAATTGTAACTCTAGAATTGTCACTGGACGCTAGAAAAAAGATGAACCTATATGAAAACTGATATTTGCATAACTGCAAAAATAAAATGGAATTCTCGTCTTCGGCAACCCATTGTAGAATGTATTTGTAGAATTTTCTAATTGTCTTTTTAGCGCTTTTTATTTCCCGGTAAAACAAAAATAGTTTTATTTAATGTATGATAAGTTCATACTACAAGCTTACAAAGTCAGGAACATTTTTCTAATTGAAAAATAGACAAGTATATACGTGTTCCTGCTTTTTATTTGAAATTCGCACTAGATTGTGTTATACCACAAATTCAATATGATGGGAACAGAACGTTGTAAACAGGGAAAAATGGGTATCACACCTTTTCTTTTGACAAGTACATCATTGTTGTATAGATAGATACTGTTTTGATTTTGTAAGATATTTTCGGCGGTAATCTGGACCAAATTTTGAATATTTAGAATTACTCCATTCTATAATATAAGTCTGAAAAACCTCTGTACTAAAAACTTAAAAATGCGTTTTTATTACAGAATATCCCTGAAAAAAGGATGTGTCAGGACATGATTTGACATATTTTATATACCGTTACACGCACCATAAAACACCCATTCATATGATACTAATTCTGTATACATTGTCTTTAGATAAAGTGGATATTTTTTTGAAAAACAAAAAAATATGTTTTATAAAAACATAATATTTTGAGAAACAGACCAAGGTACAGACTAAAGGCCTGCACAACGCTCTTTGATTTTCAAAGCCAGCTTGAAATCAACTGTCATTTAAAACTAATTCCTGTAAAACACAACGCCAAGTATGTCAATGTGTGCAATGCAAACAAAGCGAGTTAATTGCAAAGCCATGACGTGTATGCCTTGCATGTATGATGACTCATCGTCATCGCCACATCTACGACTTGTATGTATGTAATATTATTTATGTATGAATGTATGTAGTTTTTTTTCTACAGCACAGACATAGTAAAGAGTTTTTTTTGGAGAGTGACACAAGTTTAAATCATAATAACACCATAAACCGTGGCAGCCACGTGGCAGAAATCATATTTAAACATTAATTTCATAAAGCCCGTTTCATTGATAGTAAAAATATATTTCCTGGTTTTATTATGAATTAAACTTGTGTCACTCTACAAAAAAACCCTTTACTATGTCTGTTATGTAGAAAAAAAAAACTAATTACATCCATACATAAATTATATACATACATACAAGTCGTAGATTTGGCGATGACGATGAGTTTTTCTCTGATGTTTGTTTTCTCATTTTCTCTCTCATTCACATTCTGTCGACACTAAGAATGGACAGTAACTACGTTTGCTGCTACGCTGGAATGGACCAACAGGCTTTGTTTGCTTATTTGGCGTTGACAGCGTTGGCATTGAAAAAACTACTGTGGCTTATAATCCAATTTTTATGGCTTTGTGCAGGCCTTTAGTACAGACCAAGGTACAGCTTTGCCTGTACTCAATGTTGAAGTAAACGGTATTAAGAACCATTCCTAGGAAGTTCACATGTGCTAGAAAGTAGCTTATTGAGATATTAGGTAAATTTTTGTAGTTGATTGTTTCCTTGAATTTTGAGTGGTTTGCTACTATGGACTTGACCAGGGTAAAAAAGATTTTGCGTTTTTTTTAAAATTTTTTTTGCGATTTTGACCTCGAAGATGAAGTTTTTTGATTTTATTTGTTAACAATTCTTTATGACAAGAGCTACAACTTTCCCTCAGAGAGTATATCAAAATTCCGAACGGTTTGCAAGATATGAGCCTGACAAAATGATCACTTTTTTTGCAAAAATATCACCGAGGCCCCAAATCTTTGGAGGACTATAAAAAAAAGTGAATGACTTTGGGCAAAACTGGGAGTCACGGGTCTTTTTTTTTCTTTTATCACGTAGTGGTGTCCGTATATGGTTATATTTCCATGACTTAAAAAATTACACACAGTTTAGTCGTTCTCCAATTGCAACTTTTCGTGCGCTTCTGCCATTTTATGGTCGTAATAATCGCCCACCTGTGCTCACTATTCGTGAAATTGTGGCGTTTTATTTCTTACATTTACTTTACCTGATGTTCAAGTGCCAATAAGACAAAGAATCGTTCGAAGTAATATAGTTTTTGGTCTGGTGGAATCATCGGTCCGTACTTCTTTTGAAATGAAGCTGGTAACACGGTTTCTGTTAAAGGAGAGCGGTATAGATCGATGATAACCAACCTTTTATGGCCGAAATTGTAAGAAGTTGATCTTGACAACATCTGGTTCCAACAAGACGGGCTACGTGCCACACAGCATGTTCAACACAACACAGCACGTTCAACACCCATTTTTGCTATAAAAGTTTAGAGATTCGATTATTTCAAGAAATTGTGACATTGAATGGTCTCCAAGATGTTGTGATTTAACACCATTAGACTATTTCTTGTGGGGTTATTTGAAGTCATTGGTCTTTAGCAATAAATCAGACTCTCTTCAATATTTACAAGTCAGTATTGAACGTGCTATTCATGACATACGACTTGATTTAGTAGAAAAAGTGCTCGAAAATTGGGTTCATCGAATTCCTGCGAAAGAAAACGTGGAGGGCATTTGACAGACCATTTATTCAGAACTTAACTATATCGATTGTACTGTACTTTACATTAAATTAAAAACATGTGAATTTCCTTAACAATTAGTGTGTCTTTTTTTTAGAGAAATCCTATTAATCAAATTGGAAAACCCTTTATTTGCAACGAGGTACAAACACGTTATATTTCCATTCAAATAACAACAGAAGACAAATTTTTCTGTGTATACGTTCAAGATTAGCATTTAAATCTAATTTCTATATTTTTTCCAACCAATTATTTTACATCGAATGTGAACATTAAATCAGAAATTCACACTCCCAAGTGTTACATATTCCAAAGAATTATAGTGAATCAAGAACTATCGTGAATCAGTCGTGAAACAAGGCGCTCATAGAGCAAGTTCTAGTACAAGTACAAGAGTTATCTAAAAGTCACTACCCTATTTACAACATTCAAAACAATTATATTTCTTAATCATATTTTTTTATTCTTCATTTCAGACATGAATCTGGGGAGATTAGAATTTTTTTCCATTTTCTCAGTCATCGACAGCGGCTTCCCGGTGCTGGTTGTTTTGTCCTGGTAAGTTCATTACGCTGTGAGTTTTAGCTACCGGATACGTCTGAGAGACGTATGGTTAGCTTTTGTGTGATTTTTACACACGATTTAAATTAATTTGGTTAGATTTTGCTTTCGTTTATATTTACCAACAATGCGAAGCATTGACCTGATTTCAATTAAAAACATTTTAAGTAAAGATGTAAGATTACTTTTAAACATATTTAAAATGCAAGAGGAATAATAAATACGAGTACATTAATCTCCAATTTATAAAATGGAAGAACACGACCTATACTACAAAGTTTTGGGCTTGAGTATTTAAATTTCAAGCAGCATCCAGTTTTCTCTTGATGCTGTGTTGGGATTCCTTGGTCAAACGCGGATATGGAACTTGTTATTAGTAAAACTGATATTGTGAAGACAAATATACACAATTGACTACAACTTGGGGATATAAACACTATTTGGGTAATTCTATAACTATAAAAATAAAAACTAATTCCTTTTTCAAAAACAAATCCAGCTATTTTTACCTATTTTTCTCAGAAAATCTAAATTTTTTTAGAAAAACATTCTGGCAAGATTGGATGGAAAACCGCTTGAGGTCCTAGTTTGATTATCGCTTTGAAGCGAAATATTAAAATCGCGATGCCTCTAGAGCTGGAACAAGACAGTAATGAAAATAGAGAAGAACCTGCACCAAAGACAACGGCCTCTATAAAATAAGGCTTATGTCAAAAATGGTATGCGTTAATTGCAATAAGCTTGTGCAAAACTTATAAGGGTTTTCCAATAAGGACTTGACAAACTTTTTTTTAAATAAAACGGAAACCATTTGAGATATTCCCAAAACTTTATGATCGACTTGAAATACAATCAAAACATTTATGAATGGAACTCGACTTCGTTCATATGGCCACCGCGGGCACGTCGGCTTCGGTCGATTCGTTGGACCCAATTTTCGTTGACTCGGTCACACACTTCGGCCGCGACGGCCGCTATTTCGCGTTCAATGTTGGCTCTGAGTTCTTCCTTGGCATAGACCAATGAGTTCCATAGACCAATGATTTGACGTACCCCCAAAGAAAAAAAGTTTAGAGGCGTTAAATCGCACGAACGAGGTGGCCAATTGACTGGTCCATTTCCAGAGATAACACGCTCACCAAACTTAATCTTCAATAAATCGATTGTAACGTGTGCTGTGTGCCTTGTGGCACCGGCATGCAAACCGCACCAAACAGTTATTTTTTGTGGATGCAGTGGTGATTCATGAAGCACATGTGGATTTTCACCAAACCAATAAGGCATATTTTGCTTATTGACGAACCCATTGAGCCAAAAATGAGCTTCGTCACTGAAGATGAGAGCCCAATCGGAGAACGTACATCGCGTCAAATGGTCCATCGGCTTCACTTCTTGAGTCAGCTTGATCTTGTATGGGTGTAAACCAAGATCTTTACACAAAATTCGTCATAAATGCCCAGTTCTTGAGAACGCCGCGGAATCGACTGATTTGGACCGTTTGCTACGGACACCTGAACGGCAGCGATATTTTCGTCACTTCGATCAACCCGTTGTCTCGCTTGCACGGCAGTATCACACAATGAATATGTAGACTCAAATTTTTGCACTAAACTTGTTATTGCTTGTCTACTAGGGCGAGAATAACGACCGAAAATTGGAGTTAACGCTCTTAAAGTTGCGGTCACCGACTCCGTATTTCGGTAGTAAATTTTTATAATTTGCATACGTTGTTCGTTCGAGTACTTTACTATGATGAAAATGTTGAGTTTACTGAAAAACAGGAAAGTAACAGTTAGATGATCAGTGAAAATTCAAAGTTGTCAAGTAACGGGTCCGCCATCTAACGTTTTTTTTCAACTAGTGCTTATTTCGTGAATGGTAACACTTAGCTCATGTCTGATTTGACAGATAATTAGTTTTATCTTTCCGCTGAACGAATATGATTGTGTATACGCTTGAACAACGCTGAGAAATATGGGGAAAATGGGCCTGCGATCGACTTACAGAAGATGCCGATTTTGCCAAAAAAAAATATCTTTTCAGATGAAGCTCATTTTGATCGTGGCGGGTATGTAAACAAGCAAAATTGTCGCATTTCGGGCACAGAAACGCATACATTGAAAACCCGATGCACCCAAAACGAGTCACTGTTTGGTGCGGATTTTGGTCAATGGCGATCGTTATCGGGCCATGTTGAACGAATTTTTGTTCACAAAAATTGAAAAGGAGGATATTGGCAACATTTTGATTCCACAGGACGGCGCTACGTGCGACACAGCCGAAGCTATACTCGATGTTTTGCGCCCTGTTTTTGAAGATCGCATTATCAGCCGCAGAGCTGATGTAGTTTGGCCACCTCGGAGCTGCGATTTGACACCGTTGGACTATTATTTGTGGGGTGCCCTCGAAGATAAGTGTTACGACGGCAAGCCAGAGACAATTGACGCTTTAAAGGACAATATTCGTGAAGCCATTGGTGAAATACAGCTGCACACAATCGATAATGTGCTTAAAAATTGGACCGATCGTGTAGGCTACTGCATGGCCAGCCGAGGCAGCCATTTGAATGAAATTATTTTCCATTATTAACCGGAAGGATTGTACTTTCAATTAAAAAAGAAATTTGAGAAAATATTCAGTAGTTTTTTTCTTCTGGCATTTTCAAAAAAAAAAGTTATTTGGCGGACCCGTTATAAGGAAATATATATAGAATCCATGTAAAAACAAAAAAAAAACAAAATAGTTATAAAAATGCTGTCACCATTAAGAAGAAACCATGATACGTCCCACAGACATATGTTTATCGTCTCAGCAACTTCCAATAGTGATACCGAAGCAGGGTCAATGTAAACAAACTTCATTAGTAAAATCAAAATATGCAATAATTTTGTTCAATTCTTAACATTTAATTTAGAAGATATTACAGATTTAAATGGTGTAGGGACTCTTAGACCACCCGTATTTGACCTATTTGTCTATTTCTAAAGTTGTAAGAACTACAATGACTTTGACGTCAATATAAACTCTACGTAAATCACTGAATTCAATTTTAATTTGTCGTCGCTATTGGCTATAATGTTTAGAAACTATCAGAAAAGGGAGGAATGCTAAATAAAATCCCATACGTAACATAACAAAAGTTTAAAAAAAATCATTTAGATTCGATTTGATTGCTTTGTACTGTAAAAACTATGTATGTATTCACTTCAATAGAAATCACCTGAGGATGTTCATGTCCCCCTTTCGATTACTTCGATTTGGTAGTTCATTTAAAACTTTGACAGTTGATTGAAATGTAAGTTTCTCAGTAGTGCAATTTGTTCCTACAATTTGCATCCACTGACAGGTAGAGCATGGACATAACCTTATGCAACCGGGAAGGAAAGTTCGGTGCAAATATGTGAAATGAATTGATTGTGGCAGGAATGAATACCACATATGCAAGTAAAATGGAAATGTATTATTCAGAGGCCCAGCACAACTGAACGATAAGGAATAAATCAATTGCGAGATATTTTTTGTTGAAATCCAAACAGAAATAGTTAGATGTATGAATGGGTCTTCATTCGATGATGACGTGGTTGATGTGATTTCAATATTTAATTTATGTTATATCTACCCAAAATAAAAATGATTCTTATTTTTATTTGGAAAAATCTTTTGTAGTTAGCAGACTGCCACAGTTTGGTATACATCCCCGTTGTTAGGTATAAAGCTAGGAATTGCTAAGCAGTCAAACTTAGAGATGTTATTTTTACACGTATGGAAAATTGTGATTTGTCAAAACTTTCCAGTCTTTATAATCTGAGAGATGACACATTTCAACTCCAGTGCCGGTGTTGGTAAAAATTGCTAATTAAACTAAATTGGTAAATTGTTAAACAAAAAAAAAAAAAAAACATTGAGTGTTTGAACTAACGGGCGGTGTACGGGGTTTTTCAATAAGAGCGCTACAAAAGTTTTTTTAAATAAAACAAAACCGGTTTTAGATACCAACGAAATTCTTTATTCCTGTGAAAGTACGTTCGATGCCATTATGTATGGAACTCGATTTCTTTTGCATGGCCACCACGGGCACGCTTGCAGAAGTCCAGACGCTGAACCCAATTTTCGACGGTTTTCAAGCATAAATCGGCCGATACTACTGCAATTTCACGTTCGATATTCGTACGAAGTTCATCAATCGTCGCTGGCTTGTTGGCATAGACCATAGACTTGACGTAGCCCCACAGGAAATAATCTAACGGCGTCAAATCGCACGACCGAGGCGGCCAATCGACTGGGCCATTTCGTGAGATAACACGTTCACCAAACTTGGTTTCCAATAAATTGATTGTGGCATTCGATGTGCGGCTTGTGGGGCCGTCCTGTTGGAACCACATGTCCTCCAAGTCCATATCATCCAATTGGGGCCAAAAATATTCGGTTATCTTTGAACGGTAGCGATTCGCGTTCACAGTAATGTGCCGGTGTTGATCATCACGGAAGAAGGACGGCCCAATGACGCCGCCGGCCCATAAACCGCACCAAACTGTAATTTTTTCGGGATGCAATGATGACTCATGGATTACGTGTGGATTTCTGTCTGACCAATAACGCATATTTTGCTTATTGACGAAGCCATTCAGCCAGAAATGAGCCTCATCGCTGAAGACCATAAATTGGACGTAGCGCTCTTAAAGTTGAGGCCACTGACTCCAAATTTCGGTAGTAAATTTTAATAATTTTGACTCGTTGTTGGCTCGTATATCTTTCCATGATGAAATGGCAAACCTTACTGAAGAGAAATCTCAAAAGAGCGGGAAAAAATATGGCGTCGTTTGGTGCCCCTATCGGTTTACTTTTGTAGCGTCTCAACCCTTTTCAACCCTTTATTAACACCTTTTTGTTACACGATACCTTTTCGATTTCGATTAACACATTCGATTTCGATTAACACATTAGTAAATGTTATATATAAAAGATTGTATTCTAGCTGAGAGGCGTCAATCGCATCGGAGTTTCCAAATGATTTTTTTCCTACCATAAGAAACATATCGTGTAAAACGGAAAGGGCCGTCAAATTATACGACGAAGAGAAATAAGAAACAACTGACGGCTCCGGACGCGTTCTCCTCCATTCCGTATAAACGCTAGATATTTGTTTCATCGTTATCATCAGCGTGTCTGGTCGTTTAATTAGAAAGTGACATATTTTGGATTAAGGTTTGGAGGAAAAAAATACATCTATGTCGACCAAAACCCATCGACATATGAATTTCAATCTATGCAAGGTGCCAGCGGCTTGTTTCTAGCCGTGTGCTCCGGTATCGGTAGGGAAACTATAAAAATTAAAGGCGGCGCGGCGAAACACGATGCGCCTCTGGAATTGCACTGTCTACCAACAGTACAGTATACCTAAAACAAATGGTTTCCCACTACATCCCATTAAGGGATTGAGGAGAGCTTTTCACAACCATCTTTCTAGTTTTGCACTCACTGATTGGCAGATCAAACAGATTAGCGAAAATAATATTCATATGAGTTTTTGATTGAAACCGCAGTAGAATTTCCGAATTAGAGTTCGAGGCTTCTCCTTGATGATACTTTTGTTAAACAATATTTTGTGGAGATCTATAGTTAATGAGGGAATTGAATTTATTCAATTGCATGTCGAGTTCCTTTCTTTTTGTCTGGTTATGTTTCCTCCATGTGTGTCGATTGTCAAGATGTATTTCGAGATATTTTAAAGTGTTGGGTCCAAAACACTGCCCTGAGGTACACCTGCTTTAGTTTAATAAATTCATTAAACTCTTTGACATAGAAATATCTATTTTGAATATATGAGCTGAGAAAGAGATAATAGTTTATGGGAAGCGTTTTCTTTATTTTGAATAGTAAGCCATCATACCAAACTATATCAAATGCTTGAGAGATATCGAGATATGATGCAGTGCAGTACTGTCATATTTCAAAGTGCTGATATGTAAATTATTCGCCAAGTAATATTATAGTTCTTGATTATTATTAATATTTCCGGTTTTAAAGCACTACTTGAGCTAACGCGTACTCGTAATATGGTAAGTAGCCTTGATTTCGTCAATATTTTTGCTGCAGTAGAACACATTTAAATTCGATTGTTGTCACGAAATTTGATGGGACCTTTTACCATTTACTTCAATGGTAATAAATAATAGTATCTAAATCAAATCGCAATCTGCGTTCAAAAATAAATGGAATATATTTTTAGCTTCTGAATAAAACACTATAAATAAATAAATAAATGGTTTCCCATTACATCCCGTGAAGGAATTTGGGAGAGCTTCTCACAACCAGTGAGCTGTGCGCTTTATAGTTTTATACTCACTGATTGGGACCTACAGTTTTACACCGGTTCCGAACGGTATTTTGAGAAGCTTTTTCATGGCTAAGTACTCGATAGTGTCGCCATCACTAAGCGAGGTGACCGTCGTCGAAAGGAATTTTAAGGTGGTCGGAGCAGGGATCGAACCCAGGATCTCCAGTGCAAGAGGCGCGCACACTAACCATTACACAAACACTATATTATCAACTAATTGTGGGCAATTTACCTTAAGCTACCGCTTTTTTTTAGGTTCTACCTTAGCCAATTTTTTAACCCACATAAGAGACTTTTCACTAGCCGATTATTTGTAACTAAGTAGTTGTGAAGATAAGAAACACATGAGGTGTCAGGGGACACCCGGTTCGAACAAAGTTCCTTTCGCTATATACTATATATAAAAAAATTACAGCAGACAGTTGTCCGAGGCCTTCGGCCACGGACTGTCCCTGCAGGCTGTGTCAGAGACACGGCCATTAAGTTTAACGTAGAATACGCCATCCGATAAGACAGAAAACATATATAACAATAAATTCATTTGCTTATATTATTTATCATTTATTGTTATATATGTTTTCTGTCTTATCGGATGGCGTATTCTACGTTAAACTTAATGGCCGTGTCTCTGACACAGGCTGCAGGGACAGTCCGTGGCCGAAGGCCTCGGACAACTGTCTGCTGTAATTTCTATATTTACCCACGGCATTTGATTCAAGTCCGTTTAAAAAAAAAATATTATGTTCAATTTTTTTAAACTTAATTTAATTTATGTATTTTAATTAATATTTTTATTGAAATAAGTTCTGCGAATGTTGAGAGGGCCGCCCTAATATTAAAAAAGGTTTACCTTATCGAGTCTTCGCATTAGCATTCGAGCGTCGTGTGAAAGCTTTACGCTTTACAATTCAAAATTAATGTTACAACAGCTTTATTGAAGCTTTCGCAAAAAAGCTTTATTACGTTAGCTTACTGTTTGTTTCACTTCTTACTAGATACATGTTCCTAAGCAATGTTGACCAACCAAAAACACTCAACCAAACACCACACATATGTTTGAGTGTATGTGTTTAAACAATTTTCATTTGAGAAATTAAAATACTAGAAATATATCAACCAATATGAAAGGTATATCAAACGAAAGATAACATCTTCATTTACCTACAAAAAAAATTTTAAAAAAACTCATCTAGCCGTTTCCTCAAATTCAATGAAATAAACATTACAACAATAAAAACCTGACATGACTCCTCATACCGTAAGGTAAGACGTATTCTACGTCAAAAATACAATAATTTAAATGGATCTTTAAGAAAAGACACTGTTTGTAAAATGATAAACTTTATTTAAGAAAAATGTTTTTGATGTGTTAACATCTATACGCGTGCCTCTAGGGCAGTAAACTATAAATTTAATACATACGCAAGTGTTAGGTTTGTAAGAGTAAATCATCGTTTGTTTGTTCGTTGCTTGGCAGTCGGTATTGAAAGTGATTATTGGGCGATTTTCATATAATTTTCCCACGCGATTTTCTCCGGAAATTCATAGCCGATTTTATTAATTTTTGGATTAAAAAGCTAGTGCGGGTTTCGACGAAGAGTTTAGGCCAAAAATTAAGGCGATCCGATATCGGCGAGCCGAGATTTAAGTGTTTGAATTTGGAGTAATATTAAAAAAGTGTTTTATGTTGATCTTCGGTTTTGTCTTATCATCGTTTGTTTGTTCGTTGCTTGGCAGTCGGTATTGAAAGTGATTATTGGGCGATTTTCATATAATTTTCCCACGCGATTTTCTCCGGAAATTCATAGCCGATTTTATTAATTTTTGGATTAAAAAGCTAGTGCGGGTTTCGACGAAGAGTTTAGGTCAAAAATTAAGGCGATCCGATATCGGCGAGTCGAGATTGAAGTGTTTTAATTTGGAGTAATATTAAAAAAGTATTTTATGTTGATCTTCGGTTATATAGTACGAATATAACAATGTATGTATGTATGTACAAGTGTCTGTTACTTTGCATTCTTTGACTTTTGTGGGAATAAAACAAAAAGTATTGAGCAAGAAAATAATGACACATGTGCTTGCACTGGGTCTTTAAATAATTTTAAGTATTAATATTATTTAACTGTAACGTCATCATATGATTGAACGCTGTTTTTTATTTTCCAATGTAACATTTACGAATGTGTTCATAGAAATCGAACAGGTACCGTGTAGCAAAAAGGTGTTAACACATCGCCCGTGAGTTCGAACACTCATTGGATTTTTTTTTATAGAATGTATTTTTTTAAAGTAGATTTTTAGGCCCTGTTTGTAAGAATATGTATTATATTTTCCCGAAAAGGTACTTTTTTGAAGAGAAATAATTCTTTTATTTAAAGCTAATGTGTTTTTAAGAAAAGGTACTTTTTATAAGAAAAAACCATGAGTATGAGTTTGTTATAAGAGATTGTATTTTTTTTAAGAAAAGTGTTTTTTTTATGGAATGAACATTTTTTTAGAATTGGTCCTCTTATAAGTAAATTTTTAAGGGTAGATACTTAATTCAAGAAAAGTTATTTTGTTTCACAAAAAAGGTACTCTTTAAGGAAAATGTACTTACATAAGAAAAGGCAATTTGTTGTAAGAAAATTTACTTTTTTAAGAAAAGGTACTTAAATTAAAAAAAATACTGGTTATTAAGAAAAAGTACTTTTTGTAAGAAAATTTATTTTTTTTAGCAAAGATACTTCTGTAAGATAAGTTACTTTGTATTTTTTTTTGAGAAAATTTCCTTTTTTTAAGAAAATACACTTATTTAAGAAAGTGTTCTTCTTTTAAACTTCTTTCACTTTGGCTTTTCCAAATTTACATTTTATTGGGTCCAAAACTACAAAATATACTAAATTAGCTGGACGCCGCAACTTCGTTTTGAAGTTTTTGTAGTGCCAAAGTGTGAACAAGTATACAGTGGGCAAATAGACCTGTAGTTGTCTGGAATACTATTATGAAGAAGAATATAAAATAACTATTTGTTAGAAGAATTTGATTAGATTTCGATCGTGTGCTGATTTGTCTAAAAAGCTTCTCATTATACTATAATATCTGTTCCCGTTGCGCTTCGCTACCCTTGAATTGTAATTTCAATGAAACACAATTTTGTTATTTTTTTCTATTTTTTCAAGTGTCATCTAGTTTTGTCATCATGAGGTACAGCCGTACAAAGTTTCAGGATGTATGCCACGCCCATTTTTTTGGTGGATCACGAATTTGGTGAAACAGTCCTCCAGATATTGCGTTTTCAAAAATAGACTCCAATGGGTGGGGCCACGCCCACTTGATATATCAAAAATTCAAGTACCCTATCAGTCCAACCGTTTTCGAGGCTATACGGTACTAAAAAATACAAACAAACATCTTATTTTTGTAATACATATTACTTAATTTAATCATTACCATTGAAAAAAGTTGTTAAAACTCATAATATAATCATTAATATATCATTTTTATAATAAAACTCATAATGATTACGGTCCCTGACTTCTGTGGATGAAGGAACAACAGACGACGACTGTTTCGGAGATACGAAAAGACTGTTGAAATTATCCAAGTTAGGAGTTACTGGCACAATTAAATTACGTCACTAGAAGTTTTTTTTCCGTCTTGGAGAGGATTTAAAAGTATCAAACATATCCTCCATCGATTTAAGTTTCAAACTAATAGAGACAAAATCAGTATTTAAAGTTTGAAATCCTTTCTTTGCCTCCTTAAATAGCTTTGCTCCAGCGAAGCCCGCTTTCCTTAGCCGTAATTATATCATAATGCCTTCAATGCCAGCCAGCACCCTTCACATGGGCATGACTATCACAAAGCCACCGTTGAAGAAATCAGCCCTCATATATGTCCCTGGCTGATCAAATCCTAAATCCTAAAAGTACGCAAAATAATACTGGGTTGTATACAGGGTTATAGCATAATACGGTAAAAAAAATTTTGTTTAAAATTTTTTCATTAAGCCCCCATGCCGCAACGTGCGATAACGAACTTCGTTCCAAAAATATCTTGCAAATAAATATAATAAATTTCCTTGGCCTTAAACAAGTATGGGATCAATCAATACCCTGACAATCTTTCATTTTATTCAGCGACGGTCACCTCGTTTAGTGGCGGTGGTATTTTCTGAAAAAACTTTTCAATGCATAACCATTCGGATTCGGAGTAAAGCTGTAGGTATTGAACAGCATGTTTCCAAACTAGAGGGCCCACTGTTCCGGGATTTTAAGAGGCTCTCCTCTATCCAACCATTGCACGCGGAAAAATTTGTCTTGTTTTGTTGTTTGGATGGAAATGTAACGCGTTTGTAGCTTGTCGCAAATATAGTATACTTGTGCCCAAACACATTGTGTTTGCTATTCAATATAACATGTTTGGGGCACAATGGTTAATAGGTTGAAATACATGTATTTGGGCCCCAAATGCGGTTTTGTTTGTTGAAAACAAAATAAGCAAATAATAAAGAAACAAAAAGCAGCAGATCTTCAATTCACGAAAACAATGCTTGCAAACATGTACACGGTTCCTGCAATATGTTTGTAGTTGTAATGGAAAAAAAAACACACGTGGCAGTTGGGGGACTGCCGACAGAAGCTATGCTCCAACTTACTTTCGATTGTTTTTTAATATTTTTGAAACACAATGATTGACAATATATATAGTTATTTATTATTACTATTATTATTAACACATCAGATATTATTTATTATTATTTTTCCACTAGCACGAATTTACCCCCCTATACTGCCGTATAACGTATTGTATGTTAAGAAAACATTTTAATTGGGTTAACAATGATATAAAAGCTTGCAAAAGCGAAATCCGGCACATTGTATTTAAAGTCATGTTTATTAAAGCTTTCTGAAATATTAATATGGTTGTAATCTGTGCTGGATTGATCCATGTTATTGATAACAGGTTAGCTACTTTTATTTCTACTAGTCCTGTAGAGGTGGCGCTGGTATATGATAAAGCTTATTCTGTTATGTTAATTTGTTTGCACTAGCTTCCAACCAACTAGCCTACAAACCTGTTGTGAGAGTGTTAATGTTATTTTGAAAGAGTTGAAAGATGAGCTTTATTTTCCGTGAAGTTTGACAAATTGCAATAACTACATGGTGATATAAAAGCTTGCAAAAGTGAAATCCGGCACATTGTATTTAAAGTCATGTTTATTAAAGCTTTCTGATATATTAATATGGTTGTAATCTGTGCTGGATTGATCCATGTTATTGATAACAGGTTAGCTGCTTTTATTTCTACTAGTCGTGTAGAGGTGGCGCTGGTATATGATAAAGCTTATTCTGTTATGTTAAAAATAACGGTACTATCACCTCACGCATTTTCGTTATGCCATTTTTTCCCAGTTAACTCCGTCTCTCAAAGCCCGCTGTAAGAAGCATAGCTTCAATAAGTAAAATTCATGCATTTTATTTAGAATTTCAGATGGGTATATCCGAAATTTCACTTCCAGCAGCAGAAGTGTTAAATAAACATTTGCTCCATAAATTCATCAAAATCTCAAATCAGTACTCAGTAGTCAATCAATTTGAATGGTGTGATATATCCCATATATGTAGATATTTGGGACATAACATTCTTGATACAAAGTATCAAAAGAGAGCACCACAGCCTTACTAAGAAAATGTTGATGATGATTGCAAAGGCAGAGTGTATGTTGATAATGTTTTATTTTTCCACTTGTTACCATTTCCGTACAAAGTTACCCTTCTTAATGCGTCAGAGCGAAGTAGGTCAATTCTAATTTGTATTCTCTACACGATTTAACACCCCCGCTTTAGAATGCCTAACTGATGGCAATGGCGTGGCATCAGTCGCGAATATGGCTGTTATTCAAAATTGCAATTGAAAACGGGAATTTAAATTCATTTTGATGTTTTTCATTTGGTGTCTGTTGCAAGGTGTTTTGTTTGTTCGACTGTTCTGGCGTGAATTTGTTGTTTTTGTTCTTTCAGGTTTTTTCTAGTTGTAACAGTTGGCTGATAAGACTCCATGATATCAAATGGTGTGCTTTCCACCGTCCATATGCAAATTGACTAAATGGCATTGAAGAGTGAGAGTTATTGCTTATGTTTATGTTTCAATTCTCTATGATTACTTATCCCATATTGCTGTCGAAAAGGAAATACAAATTTTCAATTTAAAGGCTCATCTCATAACTGAACATAGACCTGAATTGAATAATCAAGAACTATAATATTGCCTGTAACATATTTTAAAATACAAATTTAGGTAACATTTTTAAAAATAAAAAATAGCACTATAGTATTAAAAAAACAACACTTAAAATAATAATAAACCTTTAAAAGGTAGAGGCCTGGTTTTCAAAATCATTTACTCAGACGCACTTCATTGTAACACGCCATGTGATACTGCACGCTGAAAAAAAACGGCCTCTGTAACATATTCTCTCAAACATATTCTGCACGAACCATGTATATGTTTGGAACGCACTTCAAACATTTATATGTTGGCAAGTCCCAAACTCAGGAGTATTTAAATGCAAACATTAGCATGTTTACTGACAAATATGTATGCCTTTACGTGTAAACATATGCGTGCTTCAACCCAAACATCCACATACTTACGTGGAAGTATTCCCGTTTCTCCCAAAATTGCATATACTTACGTGGAAATATACGTATTTTCTCCCAAATATAATAATATTTAGAAACCAATTATTCTATCTTTATTTATTATAATTAAAATAAATAATTAATACAAAAAATTTAAATATTTAAAATTACCCTTTTACATTTACTTGCTGAATGCATTACTTTTTTTATGAAATGAGAATCTGCTGCTCTTTTGCTTTTCCTTTCTTTGTTGTCTCTAACGTTTTGGTTTTCAGAAGGTTTCAACTACGCCTAGGTTATCACTATGCGTTGGCACACAAATTATATACTTATATTCAACTCTTGTTCATGCAAGACAAGCGTGTATTAATTACTTGTGTTTTTTTTATTATATTTCACAAATGGTCCGCCATTCCGATTGTTTCAGTATAGGCTCGGGCAGAAAAAGGATTCACGTTGTAGAGCTTTCCAGTTTCTTTCCTCAAAATCGTTTCTCACTTGGGTAGCACACATAAATATACACAAACACCAAAGCAACTTCACAAACCATTTAACCTTCCGAGCGTTTGTTTATTCTTTTTTCACTGATCTCTTTTGATATTATCTGTCCGATGAACCGTTGACGACTGAATACATGAAATTAAAACGTAATACATCAGCCAAAATAAGAAACAGTGACTTCATCTGCAATTTGCACGCACATTCACGAATATTTATGAATCATTCACTGAGAGAATAATGCAAAAATACAGATAAACACTTGCAAAATATACACACTCGTTGCCATTCTTTTATTCTCTTGATCTCAGAGGGCATAAACACCGCAAGAAACACGGCTGTATTTATATCACAAACACAAATATATTTGGGTCGCAAACACATATGTTATAACATATTAATCATTGTGTCTCAAACATGTAATATTGAATAGAAAAGCTCCAAACACATATTATATTTGCATCCAAATAACAAAAAACTACAGATTTTTCAGCGTGTGGAAAGGCATCAACGAAGATGTTGTTATGTTAATGTAACAATTACACAAAATGATGGAGGAATAGAGCAATACAATTACGTTATTAAATGAAAAATTAATATATCCATTTTTTATATTTATTCAGTAACTAAATTTATATAAGTAAATTGCCAATGGATACTAAAGGAGAACAACGATGCAGAAAAATTAAAGGAATCACTCTCATAACCCTGAAGGTTACAGCCATTAACACAATCATTGGCATGATTTTGATCAACATTCGTAATTCATCACAGTGAACATTACAGGTCCAGTGAAATTCGGTTAAGCTAAAGACATTGGTGCTCCGCTGAAGACATATGCATACATAAAGAGATATCAGAGCCTGCAAGAGAACATAAGGTTTAGTTAATACTAGGGTTGGGCGATTAAATGATTAATTAAAATGTCGATTTAACGATATCATGATTACTCAGCTAATTGAATAATCAGATGTTTTGATTTATCAAAACTATGATTAGTGTGAATATTGATGAATCATATTTGAATAAATTAATTCATCCCTCAAATATCTTTTGGAAAACATATCAGTATCATAAGCAAAGTCAAAAATCAAATCCCACATCTTATCCATGGTAACAATAAAATAATTTCAGATACCCATAAGTCTGAAATATCAACTGATTTATTGTCAAGTCCAATAACCTGACAGCAAACTATACCCATTAGTCCGACAAAAAGATAATATCCATAGTTCGACAATTTAAAGAAGAATATCGATGGATCGTTAGTTTGCGCGCCTCTTGTGCATGACAACGGGGGTTCGAACCCTGCTCTGACCACCTAACATTTCTATCGGCTTCGGTCACCTTGCATAGCGACGGAGACAATATCGAGTATTTAGCCATGAAAAAGAGTCTCAAAATACCGTTTGGAGGCAGTGTAAAACTGTAGGCCCCAATCAGTGCATGTAAAACTAGAAAGCGTACAGCTCACTGGTTGTGAGAAGATCTCCCCAGACCCTTCATGGGATTTAACGTGAAACCATTTATTTTATTTTTGTCATTTATTATGGCCAACTACACCATTTCCAATTAAAATTTGAAAAACATCAATTGAAGTTTAAAAATAAATTCTTTTTTTGAAATTTGAAATACATCTATTGAAATTTGAAAATTCTATTTGAAATTTGAAATACATCAATTGAAATTTAAAAAACATCAATTGCAATTTAACAGACATCAAGTGAAATTTAAAAGACATCAATTGAATTTTAAAAAAACATCAATTGAAATTTAAAATACATCAAATAAAACATGAAACAAATCAATTGAGATTTAAAATACATCAATTGAAATCTAAAACACATCAAATGAAATTTGAAATACGTCAGTTAAAATTTAAAACACACCAATTCAAATCTAAAATACACCAATTGAAATTTAAAAATCTAATACATAAAATCGGTTAATAATATTTGAACTTAAAGTGACGAATTTTAAATCTCAATTGATGTCTTTCAAATTTTTTGAGATCCAATAACCAATTATTGATGGAAATTAAAGTTAATAAAATAAAAGTTACATACACTCCGGTTCACTTATTTAAAGGAACTAAAAATTCCATATTCAGCAGCCTGTATCTTTTGCAATTTGTGACCGATTGTAGAATACAGGAATATTTTTCAAATAGTGTTTGACTAGTGAATTTTAAAATGGAAATGGAAGCTAGACATCTTGAGATATAAAAAAAATCAAGATAATAGTGGTTTCTTAACTAAAGAACTTTTTTTGACCAATTTATAAAAAAAAGGTTAAAAAATGTGATATTTTTTTGGTTCTCTTTGTTTCACTTTTTATAATTTTTAAAGTTAGCGATGAGTTTTTGTAGGGAGCGTTTGTTTATTACAATTTATTACATCTTAATCATTTTACGAGTCAAAATGGCAAAACAAAAAATTTTAAATTTATCGGAAAATACTGAAATCGATGTTTACCGTTCTGAAGGATATTCCAACCGTGTAATAGCTAAAAAATTTGACGGAGCCCAACAGTTGTCGACAATTACATCAAGGTCCCCGAGGGGTATGGAAAAATTTTAAAGGGAGGGTTTCATTGTCTTTATCTACGTATGAGAAAAGAAAAATCATCATTAATGCTCCTCGTAAGGATAAGCGGCTTCAATTCGCAAGAGACTACATGGTATGGGATGTGCAGCCAAGAGGTCATGTAAATGACTGGAGAACCGTTATAGTTACGGATGAGAAGAAGTCTAATTTGGATGGTCATTATTTCCATGATCTGCGCATAGAAAATATTTTTGAACCGACATCACCGGCGTTATGGTGTGGGGTGGTATTACGTACTGTGGCACCATCGATCTTGAATTTCAAAGTGCAAAAATGACTGGTGCAAGCTATTAAACGTTATTGGAATAGGCTTCTCCGAAGTTCAGTGAACTATTTGGTCCCATATCTTGGATATTGCAACAGGATAATGCCCCTATACACAACGCTATAGTAGTAAAAGAGTTCATTGAAAGCCAAAATGTTAATATTCTTGACTGGCCACCCTATTCGCCAGATCTAAACATTATCGAAAATGTCTGGGTTTGGGTATCTCGTAAGGTCTATGAATGAGGTAGACAATTTGATGACAAGCAGTCACTAATACTTGCCATTAAGGCTGCTTGGAATCAAATTTCTTTGGATTACAAAAATTCTCTGTATCTCTCAATGAAAACCATTATATTTGAAGTTATTAAAGACAAAGGGTGTTGTACCTATTACTAATAGTTCTCAAATAAAGTAAGATAAATTTAAAAGACACGAAAAACTGTTTTTCATTAAGATTAGTTAAAGCGCCCTTATTCAAATGAACCAAAAAAATGGCACATTTTTGGACGTTTTTTTATAAATTGCTCAAAAAAGTTCTTTAATTAAGAAACCACTACTGTCATGATTTTGTTTACATTTTAAAATTCGGCAAGCTGTTACAAATTGCAAAAGATACAGGCTGCTGAATATGGAATTTTTAGTGGCTTTAAATAAGTGAACCGGAGTTTTGGTTTAAGAGAACTTTACACATTACTTGGAAAAATTTTAAAAATACATTTGGTATCCGAAAAAAACAAATTGAATACATATTACATATATGTCGTTTACTTTATTTTTGTTTAGTTATAGGCTTGACTCATCGCACTATCGGCAAAATTTTGTTCTGTCCATCTCACCTTAAACAATACTATTTTTATTTCATCAAGGTAATATTTTCTGTCAATTAATTACATTTAAGTAATTTTCAAGAATACCATCATAACTTGAAATTACTTGCATCCTAGACAACTTGAAACTTACAAAGTCATCTTAGTCCAAACAATATTCGTAATGATCGATTTACTAACATTTTCTAATAAATTCAAAACTTTATAAATTTTTAAAATATTAACCCCACCAAATGTTGTTTTCCCCGATAGCATCAGTTATATCGAAACATTTGCATGCATATCTACTTAGTTTTTATGACCAGGAATAAATATCCCTGTGTTTTTAAATTTATGAACTAAAATATTACTGCGATAGGGGACAGTATTTATTATAGACAATTTTCCAAATGAAATCACAAGCAGTGTATGGTATATATGGTACATGCATATCTAACTATAAATACAAACAGATATTTTCTATCCACCTGCAGCAAAAGTTCAAAAAAATAACCAATACTGGCACCTGTGCGAATTTTGTGCACGGTGGGCTGAGAGGAATTAAATAAAATTTTCGCGTTTCTCCAATTTTGTAGAGGTTACATACAGATTGTAGGCATTTTGAATAATTTCAATATTAAGTAAATTCAAGAACATTTATTAGGACCAAACCAGTCAAAACAACCGTTTCCCATAACATCCCATGAACGGATTGGAGAGAGCTTCTCACAACTAGTGAGCTGTGTGCTTTCTAATTTTTCACTCACTGATTGGAACCTACAATCTTACACTGGTTCCGAACCGTATTTTGAGAAGCTTTTTCATGGCTAAGTACTCGATAGTGTCGCCACCACTAAACGAGGTGACCGTAGTCGAATGACATATAAGGTGGTCAGATCAGGGATCGAATTCACGTTCTCATGCACAAGAGCCGCGCATTCTAGCCATTAAACCACCGACGGCCACAGGACTAAACCAATACTTTACGAAAATATCTGCATGTGGTAATAAAAGATGTACTAAATTTTTTTACGGCGTAAACACATTTCTCCTCAGTAAATGATCGTTTGGTTTTAATTTCGCGTCAATATTTCTTAATATTTCAGATATTCACATGACGATATTCACAAACTGTTATGTCGGACCTTGGTATTGCTGCTAAGCTGACACGCCTTTGTCGAGTGGCACTGACCGACACGAAATCCTCAGTTAAGGTTGGTAAAGATCTCACCGAGATCTTAGTAGGATGGGAGGCCTCAGGCAAGGCAACACCCTATCATGCGATCTCTTCAACATATTAATTGAGATCATCGTGCGAAAGCTGCAATCAACACGGATAAAACGAGAAGCAGCAAAAGTTACACGCTGCTCGCGTATGCTGATGAGTTAGATGTCATTGGGCGAAATCTGCGTAAACGTACTACAGTATTTTCGAGAATTGAGAAGGACTCAACAAAAATGGGTTTGGCAGTAAATGAGGACAATACAAAATTATTGGTTTTGACAAGCAGAACATTCAACCGATTGGATGAAAGGTTAAACGCTGATAACCGACATAATTTCGAGGTAGTGGACGAATTTATTTATCTGAGTAGAGGCAATAACGTCAGCCTAGAAATCAAACGGAGAATTGTGCTTGCAAACAGGTGTTTTTGCGGGTTAAGCAAGCACGTCAGAGATATGAACCTCTCTACAGAAACGAGGATCCAACTATATCACAGCCTCATACAACTTGTCGTGCTTTATGACGTAGTATCCTGGGTCATATCGCATCACTGGGAAGTCGCCAAAAATACATGGTCCCATAATAGGGAACTATATAATCTACGAGCTATATAATTTAAATCCCGACATCCACGTAGTTATGCCTATCAAAATACCTAATTTACACTGGATAGGCCATGTCTGTAGAATGGATCAGAATAAACCAGGGCGATAGGTATTCGAATTCGTATTGAAGGCACGAGAAAAATAGGACGACCAAGACTTCACTGGAAAACCAGGTGGAATATTGCCTTGGAGAGCTTGGTGTTATCAACTTCTGTCTCACTATTTTTTTATTTCTTGGCGAAATTTTTATTTTGAGCCCAAAATAGAATTTGAAAAATGGCAAAAAAAACTATGTTTGCCAACAGCGTCGCAGCGCATTTTCAATATATAACGTTTTCAGTGAAATTTAATGAGGCTTTTTCATCGTACAACATTTCAAGCCTCTATCTCGATTTCTTACTTGCCTTTTCCTTCTTATTCACGTAATATCGAAAATGTACCTAAATTAGGACTTTTGGACACTCAAATATTCCACATAAATGTTGCCCAGAAAACATCAGTAGGAGTTTTCAATGAGAAGATACCGATATCTTTATCTTTTGCTGGTACTGTTTGTCCTTTTTGAAAGTAGTGTTTAAATTGTAACGTAGAACAGCCAGTTTGAGGGTTTAAATATACCAGAAATGGAAGCCTTTGGATTTAGAACAGGCAGTGGATAATAAAAGTGGAATATTTACGTAATGTAGATTACGAGTTTTTTTCCTCCTTTTTTAAAAGGTTGTGAATTGTTACTTTAAATGCAAAATGTGTCCTACATCTGAATATTATTAAATTAAAATTGGATATTTTGGTTTATCCTCCATTTGAAATTTCAGATTAAAGAAAATTATATATTTACTTACGTTCAAAATAATAATCCAAACCGCAATTATTCTTTTATGCAGTATTTAGTAATCTTCATTATCAAATTAGTCGGCCAGAGCCATTAGCTTACTCTCATGCAGTCTATGTACGGACCGGCTCCACAGTTCCGACAGGAACGTCATTAAATCCCCAAACAGAAGCCAAACTGTCGATCGCTAAGTAGATCGCTGAATTCAAAATAATTCTCGAGATGGTAGTTAATCATGCTCGCCATTATCTATAAGAGCATGGAGAATATTGCATTTGGTCGGCAGTTGTCGGTGTTAGTAACTGGTATGAGAGAATGAAAAACTTGGGTAATGGACGAGCAAGCGCTGAAGGGCACGTTTATATGACATGTGCTGGAACACCAACCGGGCCCGCAAATTTACTTAAGTCAAGCTCCACAAGCAACGATTTAACACTATGAGTTCGACTACATATCTCTCGCTAAACTAGATACGTTTCCAATCACGGGGAGTGGTTGATTGTTTTCCAACAAACAGATTTTTGCCAGCAGGTTAGCTGTATCATCCCGGTTGGTAAATATGTGTAAAGCCTGAATATTAGTTGGCAAAGAAGAAAATATATCCTTTTCCTTTTAATAAATGCCTAAAAAATATTGCTTCCCCTAAGAAAAGAAAAAAAATCAGGACGAAAACATTATTCGTACAAAAACTCAGTACGTCTTTATATTTGGTGCATTTTGATCTTGCTTTCTTGAGCAGCGCATCCGTAATTGTATTTCTATTAAATTTCAAATTATAAAACCATCCTGCTGAATCTGACAGGCTCTTGGCATGTTTGATTAAATCAATATTTATTACAAATTATTTGGGAAGGAATAGTTTCAAAATAGCATGTATTTTAAGAATAAATTAAATGAGGAGGTTCTTTTCAAAACTTGACTATTCCGCTTTTTTGTGTTTTTGCACAATTTGAGGAAATAGTTTTTTAGTTTTTTGTGGCCGTCGGTGGTGCAATGACTCTTGTGCATGAGAACGTGGGCCTGACCCCTGCTCTGACTAGCTTACATTTCCTTCGACGACGGCCACCTCGCTTAGTGATGGTGACACTATCGATTATTTGGCATTGAAAAAGCTTATCAATCTGCCGGTCGGAACCGGTGTAAAACTGTTGATCGCAATCAATGAGTGAAAAATTAGAAAGCGCACAGCTCAGTGGCTGTGAGAAGCTCTCCGCAATCCCTTCATAGGATGTAATGGCGAACGTTTTTTTTTTTTGTAGGAACGCAGTTGTATTTTTATCCCGAAATTTTGTTACATATTATGCATGTTGCCGTCGGTGGAGCAACGGTTAGTGTACGCGGTTGCTGTTCGAGAGAACGTGGGCTCAATCCCTGCTCAGACCACTTTACACTTCTTTCGACGACGGCCACCTCGCTTGGTGACGGCGACACTATCGAGTAATAAGCCATGAAATAGCTTCTCAAAAAACAGTTCGGAACCGGCGTAACACTGTAGGTCCCAATCAGTGAGTTTAAACTGGAAAGCGCACAGCTCACTGGTTGTGAGAAGCTCTCCCCAATTCCTTCATGGTATGTAATGGAAAACCATTTATTTTTTTTATTTTATTATAGATGACAAGATTAGTCATTGCGCTGTTCAGTATTCAACAATTTTGCAATAACAATAATATGTTTTGGGTAAATCCAAAATTAAAAATGGAATAATCTAGTTTTGACGCGGCTGTTTGGAATAGTCAAGTTTTATCAAGTTTTAAACTACCCAGTTGGCCACGTCTTTAAGACATCCTCAAGGATAGGTACAAGACCACAGTAATTCGTTGAAGACACGTACGTGAACGTTCATACAAATCATCGACGAAATGGTCATGCAAGTGTCCGCCAAGTCGTGCAAGTCCTGATGAGCGACACGGTCGCTCAGATCATCGTTGACCAGTGCATACATGTAATTGTCGTCTACATTGTCGCCGACGACAATATAAACGACGTTTGTTGACAGATCTCTATGCAATTCGTTGACGATTTTATGCATTGTATTTTAAGTTGCTGTTGCACATAAATGCGTATATTTCTTTTTTAATTAATTTTTCAAACAGAACACACAAAAAAATTGAAAGAAATAATTAAAAACGGATGGCAAATTAGTCTTTGTTGCATTCCCCTTATTTGTTGTATTTTTTATCCACCGATATATTGATCGGAGCTCTTTCATAAAATCTTCATACGATTTCCCCTCCGTTCTGGTAGCTTCTGTAAAATTAAAGAAAAGTAATTAGATTTGATTATATAATAAAATAATAATGATTTATATTATATTATTCAAATATTATTTATATTTCATATTCAAAATAATTATATATACTCACCAATCAAATCAAAAATTACTTCACACTTTAGAAATTTCCTTCACCGCCAATAGAACCTCCAGCACTGGCTTTATAGACAAACTGAATGTTTTTCTAACGTTTTTCCTTTTTTGTCGTTATTGCCCCGTTACTACGTTTTTTTTTGTTTATTTGTTTTGAAGACGTTTAACATACATACTGTTTTTTCTTGGAACTTGTTGTTAGATGTGTTCGACCGAAGACTACGTTAATATTTGGTCGCTCAGCTGGTACTCAGCGAAGTGTTATGACGAATGAACAAGATTTTTGTCGCCCAAACTGTCGTCGATGGGCATTTACTAATCATCTGTTAAGTAATTGTCTCTGAATTGATTGTTCGAAGACAAATTCTTGTATTGAATCATCCCAGATTTTTGTCGGCGACATATGTCGTCCGCGTAATGTCTTAAAGACATCGTTGATGATCAAATCATGTGAGACGATTTGTCCTTCTGGGTAGTTAGGTATCAGAAATCTTATTTTGAATTAAAAATACCTGAGCTTCATTTTTGTATAAATAATACAAAAAAAAATTAATCACAGTATGTTTTATGTGTTAGTTAAACTATAATAGTTAATTAGCTTTTCAATTAATCATAATTTGTTCCAAAAATTTATATTTGAAATGGGTAATGCTACTTTAAAGTGGAATAATCTACTTTTGACGAATCTACTTTTGACAAAAAATCAGTTCTGTCGAAAGTAGAATAGTCAAGTTTTGAAAAAAAGTCCACAAATAATCTTCGACACAATGCAACTTTCAAAAGATTTAACAGCGAACGATACATTTAAATTTTTTTCCAAATATCTTCGAATTGAATCAATTATTCTATTATTAAAATTCTAAGCACAAATTGTTTATGGTTGTGTAAATAAATTGTATTTTTTCAAGAAATGGGAAAAAATAATGTTTGTATTTTAAAAAATAAAGTAAAATGGTGTTTTGTTATTTTCATTGTATTATCTTTCATGCACCGGCTATAAAAATTAAAGCCACGCGAACATGTTTTTTTGCCTCAGACGCACTGTGTGAGGGCAACCCCCTAATAAAAATGAGTGTTCATAAAATCATAATAAATAACAAACATGGCACTGTTCTCAATAAAAATGTTAAAATATTTAATAAAATTAATATTAAACGATAACGATACAGAACATGCAATTCAATCATAACCTGAAATGCACCCAGAAGCGGTATTATTGTGATTATTCGAACGCATATGAAAAGACATATTTAGTTTGTTTCTACATTTGTATATATGTATCTACATATGAATGAATATGTAGGAATGTTTTTGCAAAATTTGCATATTTTTAAAATTATTTGTGTTGGAAGCGGCGACGCCCACACAATAACACATTCCGTCTAATGTGAACCCAAGCCGGGTGAAACAAAGAAACACAAAGTTTGTCCAGTAATTATAACGTAAACACAGTTTTTCGAATACAATTAAAATGACAATGATCAACGAAACCTGTGACTTCAATATTATAAAATCATAAAATCAAGAAATGTAACTAATTAACCGAAAAATGCCATAAAGTTGAGCGTCCGATAATATCGTAGTCTTTAAATAAGATTTTCAAAATATCTTGAGAAAAGGTACCAATTTTTCCCAATGTTTTCGGAATCGTTTAGTTTTTAAAAAAATTTAGAAATGTTGACAAATAGCTGGTGTTACAACTAACATACCGATTAGATTGATTTTTTGATTTCAGTTATAATTCCAACCCGTTTTTTTTATTAGTACATAATTTTACAGTGTCCGATGTATGGGTACAATATAGGCAGGAAGTTATCCAAATTAATTTTTAAAGACGGTTTATGTAGTGAACGAATCAGGTATCATTAAGTACGCATATGTGACCTGGTCTAGGAAAAGATGGCTTACGTTCGAAAACTAGTTTTCGATAGAACAGTTGATAAAGCTAAAAAAATGGGTTTTTCGTATTTACCCATTACCTTCATTTGTGTTGAGCTTCTGGACAAGCTTCAACATTTTGGGTTACACCATGTAAAAGAGCATCCCAAACTAAATCGAAAGCGAGAAAAAATTGGAAAATAAGTTTTTGACTATACATTTGCTGGCACTGTGCAAAATAAAACATTGTAGTAGTCTACATATATTTATTAAACATTAATTTTCTATGTGTGTACAAACAACGACACTATGTCGATGACTTGCAAGTACAAACATAAATAATAGTTAATTTAAAAAAGTCAGTTGATATCCAAAAGCCAGCTGCAAATCCCGCTCATGTACACCATAGAGCAATTCATAGAGTAATACTTAAGAGTTTCGATTACTCTCTTCGATTCCTCTTCATGATGACGAGGTACTAGGCCATTTCATAGAGTTTTATTTGCTGCTGTATTTTACCAATTTTACACTTTCGTTGGACATAAAACGGACAGAAATCAAAGGGAATGCGTATTTTCGTTCAATGTAAACAACATAAAACATAATTTAGCAGTCAATAGAATCAATAAATACTATTTAAAATTAGTTGCCGTCTTCTTTGGTCTCTCATTCTCCATCATTTCCCTAGTACCTATAGAAACAGTGTTACCGCTGGGAATTTTCAAAAAGTATCAGAAAATGGGGAATTCTTCGAAAAAAAAGTGGAACATATTATACAAAAAAGTGTCACAAAAAGTGGCACACTTTTTTTAGTTTTTACTTCAAGAAAACAACAAAAAAATAAATACTTAACAATTACAATTCATTTGAGTACATGGTACAAATAAACTATAAAACTTAAATTAAATCACATGTATTTATTTCTAGTTACTTTTTTGTAACTTCTGTTCTGTACATTTTAATGAGATCTGTACTTGGAATCCAATCTTCCAAATTCTCGTCAACCAAATTAAGAGTTGAAAGCATTGAATGACAGGTTACCACCTTCAACCTGTTCGTTAATTTACTTTTCATTAATGTGAGTTTCAAAAAAACGCGTTCTGCGCCAGCTCTGCCTTGAGGCAAAGTAAAAACATACAAGGCAAATTGGTTCAAATTTTGGTAAAAATATTCATTTAAATTATTTTTTATATTTCCCACTTTAAACCAGAAAACTTCAACATTGGTAATTACGAATAGGTGTTCGTCAGATTTGTCATTTCATTTACTTTCTAGTAGTTTTAATTCATTTATAAAAGCGTCTGGGTTGCTTATTACAGCACTAAATTCAGTCACGATGTCAATATAACTTATATCTTCATCAGATTTTATATAAAAGGGGTCTAAGAACTTTAAACTATTCAGTTTTTTTATCGTTTATATCGATTCTTGAAAATATTTGGTCACAAATAGTTTGGTAAATTTTAGAATATTTGTTTTAATAATTATAATATCAATTTCTGATATATTTTCAGAACAAATTAAGGTTTCGGCTTCATGGCCTATGTATATTTTAGTCACATCCTTGATGTGTAAAATATTTGTATAATCAATATTCCACAGCTCTGTAAGCGTTATACAATTTTTTTTTAAAAAGCTTCTAAAAAGTTGGAGTAAAATCTCTTTTGTCAATGAAATAAGATATATAATTTGTGAAGACTCACTTGGAAAACTTGTATTTAGTGAATTCATGATTTTAAGGATATAAACTAAAAATTTTAAATATATCTTATTTGTAGTTGACAGTTCTTGTTGAATATTATGCATTTTTTCCAATTTTTTAGCATATTTTTCTTCAAATTGTTCTCTAATAAAATAATGCTGCAATCCGATTCGACACAGATTCGAAGGAAAGCCATCTGGTATCGCTCAACCTTAAAAGCCTGTGCTCAGGTACGTCAAAAATACTCTGCAGGTCTTTATAATCAGACTGTCTTTTCGAACTCTTAAAATAGTTATAAATGTTTTTCAGCAACAGATCCACTTCATGGGGTATACAGTTTAAAGACGGGCTATTAATTAAATTAATAGAGTGACAAAGACAGCCAATGTGCAAAATGCGGGGTATTTTCTTTTTTAATAAAGTAGCCACACCACTCTTTCTTCCTACCATACTGGAGGCATTATCTGTAGAAAACCCAATAAAATTCTGTAACGGAATTTCATTTTGTTCCAATGTAGATAGCACGACATTGCAAATGGCTTCACCTGATCCTTCCGGTGGCTGCACCAATCGAAAGAAAGAGTCTTGCGTTGTCCCTTGATAAGTATCGAACTGCCTAACTACTATTACCAAGCATTTTTCGGTTGAAATGTCGGTAGTTTCGTCAATAATCATACTAAACATTTGTTTCTGCATCTTTTTAACTAAATAGCGGAATCCTTCCATTCCTAGGAACTTCGCCACTTCTTTCGACTTAGTGCGACCGCAAGTTACCTGCAATAGATCAAATATTTGCATCTTTATTTATGTAACTACGTATAATATGTCATTTATACGTCATTTATTTGCTATAGATGAATCTGGATAAATTGAGTTATGAAATTTAGCAAGTTTGTCCATAGATTTAAAGGACTGGTTTTGAATAATCATGCGACCCACCAACTTGATCTCTGCTATTGCAACATTTTGTTGGAGTGCTGTGCTGGGCTGTGGTAAAAAATTCACTAACTGCATTTTCGCTGTTTCGGACGCTTTCTTTATATTGTCAATATGGTTTTTTGTAATTGCATGTCGAGCTAGGTGGGTTTTTTGGTTTATTAATAGTTGTTTGCAGGCAATACAAATAGGCCGCTTTGTTTCTTCGTCTTGTTTGATCCATTTGTAATGTATCTCCCATTCTTTGCAAAAGTTTCAAGAAATTTTCTCCCTTTTGGACGGATTCTTTTGCTTGTAGTTAGCAATATTTTCTGGATCTGATTGTGAACTACTCGTTCGCAAAAGCGAATCAAGACCTTTTTCAACCGCGGTATGTTTTGAGGTATTAGGCGACTCATGTTCGCTGTTGTTTTTTCTTCTCACAATAAACCTATAAGTTACAAAAGGAAACTCATTAATTTACAAATTATGCCAAAGAAAAAGTACTTACTTATCCATATATAGGAGGTTACATTTAAGAAACCGGTTGTCTGCGATGGGATATATATTATTTTCTTGATTGACGCCGGTCTCCTTGCAGTGCAAACAATTTACCCAAAGAAGAAGCAAAGTAATGATTTTACGCATTCACACAAAGCTGATAGCTGTGGCACAGTCGTTTTGATAGATGCGCATACCACTTAAAGCACCTAATTCACAATCGCAGCGTATGACGCGTTTTCGAACATTTTTTTGTGCTGTGTCGTCAAAGTGTTGGCAAAATAATGTGAAGTAGCTTTTTTCGCCAAATTCATACAAAAGTATAACAAAGTGGCACACAAATACAAAAAGTGGCACATTTAGTATTATAACAAATAGTGGCATAAAACTATAAATGCAGAAAAAAGTGGCAAAATTGCCACTTTAGTGGCATAACGGTAACACTGCATAGAATCCCACTGAGTGATTCTTCAAAGAGAGAATATTTGACTCATCTGACATTTCCTTTCACAATGTTCGTGGTGCGGTCGGTGTGATAGAGAGATGTTTTGCGAAAAGTAACTTACGCCAGGTGGAATTACAAGAACTTCTGACTTTAAATTTTCAAGTCGTTTTGGTGTAAAACTGAAATTTAAATGTGCTTTACACTTTTTTATTGACTGTTGTTATTTATTGATATACTTTTGTGTTGTAAAGGGTCCGCCATATAACTTTTTTTTTTCAACTGGTGCTTATTTCGTGAATGGTAACACTTAGCTCATGTCTGATTTGACAGATAATTAGTTTTATCGTTCCGCTGAACGAATATGGTTGTGTATACGCTGGAACAACGCTGGGAAATATTGCGACATTACTTTGAAAATCATGGTAACGTTGCAGATGCCGATTTTGCCAGAAAAAATCATCTTTTCAGATGAAGCTCATTTTGATCTTGGCGGGTATGTAAACAAGCAAAATTGTCGCAATTTGGGCACAGGAAACCCGCACGCATACATTGAAAAGCCGATGCACCCAAAACGAGTCAGTGTTTGGTGCGGATTTTTGTCCAGAGGCATAATTGGGCGATTTTTCTTCGAAAATGAGCAAGGAGTGGCCGTTACGTCAATGGCGATCGTTATCGGGCCATGTTGAACGAATTTTTGTTCACAAAAATTGAAGAGGAGGATATTGGCAACATTTGGTTTCAACAGGACTGCGCTACGTGCCACACAGCCGAAGCTACACTCGATGTTTTGCACCCTGTTTTTGAAGATCGCATTATCAGCCGCAGAGCTGATGTCGTTTGGCCACCTCGGAGCTGCGATTTGACACCGTTGGACTATTATTTGTGGGGTGCCCTCAAAGATAAGTGTTACGCCGACAAGCCAGAGACAATTGACGCTTTAAAGGTCAATATTCGTGAAGCCATTGGTGAAATACAGCTGCACACAATCGATAATGTGCTTAAAAATTGGACCGATCGTGTAGGCTACTGCATGGCCAGCCGAGGCAGCCATTTGAATGAAATTATTTTCTATTATTAACTGGAAGGATTGTACTTTCAAATAAAAAAAGAAATTTGATAAAATATTCAGTATGTAGTTTTTTTTATAGCATTTCAAAAAACAAAGTTATTTGGCGGACCCGAAATTTAACATAATAATTTTAACACCCACAGCGAAATATCGTTGTTGTAATTTTGTTGGTTGTTTTGAACCATTGCCTATATCTGTCTGAATAATTAGGGTTTATTGGCCGCTTTGGAAGCAAAATGATTGTGCTGACCCAAAGTAAAGTTTTTTATCAAAAAAAATATTTTATAAAATATTTATTATAAAAAATATTTATTATTTAAATATTTATTATTAGTAAAATATTTATTATTAGTAAAATATTTATTATTATTAAAATATTCCGTATTAAAATAAAGAAACCATATTATACACAAAAATTATTTTAGTTATTATAATACTATTAATAATTAATTATAATATATTAACAATAATAATAATATTAAAATAATTATGCAACAGACGCAGTTCAAGAAAGCCGGGAACAGAATTCAATTGTTTTAAAATTTTCAAAATATGAAAACGTTTAAAATTTGTTAAACGAAAGAAAAGTATTTTTTTGTACATTCTGAACAATTACATCAAACTCTGTTAAAATAATAAAAAACCAACGAGTTTAAAATTTTTGTTTTCTTTGGAATCGAAATATGGGACACGTAGTCAATTGTGAGTTAATTTCCAAAAAAAAAAAAAAATACCCATTTGTCCGCCTTTCAACGTTATTATTTCCTGACGTCTTACCTACAATCATACTCAAAACATACTCAAACATATTAGCCAGATTAAAAGATGTTACATTTTGGTCTATGGATATCGAATTTGGACCACTGTGAGCAGATTTAAATGAAAACAGAGCGTGCAAGGAGGTTATAGAAACAATAGTCGTGTTTTGGTTACAAGCAAGCGATTATCGCTTGCTAAGTTGCAAAGAAAACGGCTATTTAGCGATAAGTGATTTTATTGAAAAATATGAAAAAGGGTTCAAAACCGTAAACGAGGTTAAAACAATTTTTGTAGAAACTTAGCGAAAATGATTCCCGTCGCTAAGTTCTCGCTAAGTGAGGTAATACTGGTCCCCCATGGTCCTCAAGGGCTCTAAATAGTCTCAAGAATGTAAGGAATAGATGTTCGAACAAGTATAAAAAATCTGGATTGCTAGCAGACTATGCTAGGTATATTGTTGCTAGGAGTAGATACAACTCTAAATCTCGTGAGAGTTACAGATTATATTTGGATAGGTTGAAGGCTAATTTTAAACGGAACCCCAAATCATTCTTTAGATTTGTTAACTTGAAGCGTAATTCGTCTTCCACACCTTGTAGGATCAAAATGAACGGTATTGAATATTCAGATGAAGAGTCTATTGCTAATTGTTTCGCCGATTTTTTCGCATCTATTTATTCCACCCGAGCCTATGATGTTTCCAAATCATACCCGTACACTGTCCGCTCTACCATTCCGTTTGATGCACCTGTCGTAAATTCTTCGTGGTTGCTAGATAACTTAATCAGCTTGAAAGCCTCGAATAAAGCTGGTCCTGATGGTATCCCGGACTCTATGTTGAAATACTGCTCGAATTCTCTCAGCTTACCGTTGACTCTCTTATTTAACGCTTCGTTGAAGTTCGGCCATTTTCCTGCAAAGTGGAAGAGCTCTTATATAATCCCTCTCCACAAATCTGGTAGTTTAGTAAATGTTGCAAATTATAGGGGAATTGCAAAATTGAGTGCCATTCCTAAACTTTTTGAGAAGTTAGTCACAGAGGTAATTTCTCATCAGGTTTCCTCTATTTTAGATCCATGTCAACATGGCTTTCGGAAGGGTCGTTCCACCGTGACTAATTTGCTTCAGTTTTCCTCTTCTATTATTGACGGCTTTATTAATGGAGATCAAACTGATGTGATTTTTACCGATTTTAGTAAGGCTTTTGATAAAGTTAACCACAATTTGTTATTATATAAATTAGGGGCAATGGGTTTTAATTGTAACATGCTGAATTGGATTAGTTCTTATTTAATGAACAGAGAACAGATGGTATCATTTGGTCGATCATTCTCAAGATCTATTTTTGTGTCATCTGGGGTGCCTCAGGGCAGTCATCTTGGGCCGGTTCTATTTTTGTTATTCATTAACGACTTACCCGCCTCCATAATGCACTCTAAATTGTTAATGTACGCTGATGACGTGAAGATCTATTTTTCTTACAAGGATCCTTGTCAATATGCTTTACTTCAGAGGGATTTGTCTACTTTCCAGACGTGGTGCGAGACCAATTTGATGGAGCTTAATTTTACGAAATGTAAGCATATGCTGTTCTCTAGGTCATCATTATTTTCGGCAAAATACATTTTAGGTGGCAATGTTCTTGAATCGGTGGATTCATTTGTTGATCTTGGTGTTCTCTTGGACAGAAAATTGAATTTCAACTCCCACATAATTACGATGGTGAACAAGGCTTATGGCGTTCTGAACTTTATTAAACGTTGGGCAAAGGAATTTTCAGATCCCTACGTTACGAAAAATCTTTTTACTTCACTAGTCCGCCCTATTCTCGAATATGGATCAGTTGTTTGGGACCCCCAGTACAATTTGTATGTTAATATGATTGAATCGGTCCAGAAACAGTTTCTCATTTTTTGTCTGAGAAATCTTCAATGGAACCCGAACCATAATCTTCCTTCGTATAGCAGTAGACTAGCATTGATCAGATTGCCGACTCTTAGTAGTAGACGTACCATGATAAACTCTATTACAGTTTTGAAGATAATTGATGGATGTATATGTTCTGAATTTCTGTTATCTAAGATTTTCATAAATGTCCCATTGAGACCCACGAGGTACTATAAACTCGTAAACATCGAGTTTCAGCGTTCGAATTATGCGTCCTTTGATCCAGTTAGGAGAATGTGTCGTGACTTTAATGAGCTATATCAGTTTATTGATTTCACAGGTAGTTGGGAAACGACAAAGTCTAGCATAATTTGTCATTTGAACCGATTGCATTAGTGCTGTATATTCGTTGACGTACATATGTAAATTTAATTTACTTTATCCTTACTATCTGGTCTGATTTATGATTTGGTTTTCGTTTTGTTCGTAATTATTATATATTGAAGTATCTTATGTTAATATCTCGTGATTTTATACTTATTTATGTTAGTGTAATACCAACTGGTGAAGAATTTCTGTAGTTGGTTGTAACGTGTGAACTTATAATCCTTGCTCTCCCGTTATAGACCGGTCTATAATGTGTACGCTGTCCTCACGTTATGGGGACGTGGCCCTCTCGGTCGGTAGGGGCGGGTAAGAGTGGCGGCGATGGGTTCGCTCGATTTAAAAAAAAAAAAAAAAAAAAAAAAAAAAAAAGTCTTCGCTAAGTGCTTCATACAAAACAAGCGAATATATGAGCAAGCGGTGTAACCAAAACACGCTTAATGACACTTTGTTTATCATTGCCTCGTTTCCAATACCACTCCAAGGACACATTGTCTAGTTTGGAAAAGCTCTAGAGAACGGGTTGAAGAACACATAGAAAATTAGAAAGCATCGCGAACTTCCCATACACACTTTTTTGAGGTTCACTTGGAACTACGACTACCGCAACGCAAGCGTACGAATTGATTGACGGTATGTCCAGAAATTGGTCATGTGACGACGTATCAACATAACATAACGTAAAATTTTGCATGATAATTTAAAAATAATTTGTGGTTTTTAACGACTTTTTTTTAAATTAAAAATATTCCTTCATGTTATACCGTAAATATTTTATTATTTCACATATTTCAAACCACCTTAAAGCCAGGAAAAAAAATCAATAATCGGATGTTTATGATACGTTATTTCATTTCCAACAAAACTAGAGTCGCTTTGAAATTTTAAAATGTTGGGGGATAAAACTCTCCCTAGTGTACATTTCATATTTGTTATCTGCACGTGAGTACCTTGTGGATATGTAAATGTTCAGCTCTTTTTTCACATTCTCCCACACACTCTAAAATACAAAGTCCTTCAACACAGTATGTGTTCTTGCTCATACACCCTCGTACAATTCCCAGCGAATAATTAAATGAGTGCGTGTGATGACGACTGTGGCAATCATTCAATTCAACACATTGACGGCAACGACCCACGGTGGTGATTACGCTCGGTTACGTTTTTCCGCCTTTCTGCATCTTTATTCGGCACTTACACTAACTCACACACAGACAAACACGCGGAAGTCATTCGCATTCCAAAATAAGGGAAATTGACTTTAAATGAGCAGCGAAGAGAAACACGTTAAAATCGAAATGACGAAATGCGAAACAGTTGAAAACAACAAATTAACTTGTTAAATGACATATGATGTGAGAAGTAAAAATCGTAAATGATATAATTCAGGATTAAATAATGGGAAAGTTCAGGTTAATGAACACTTTACCTGGCGAAGTTTTTGTAAAGGAAGAATTATCAATTAAGCGAATGGAGAAAAATTAAAAGCACACATATATATCGTTAGCAAAAAGGCGTAACTACCCAATGTGCACAAAAACGGATGCGGATCCGTTTCGAACTCGTTACGACTCCGTAAAATCATAAAAAAGCGAAATGTGAGTTCTCGAATTCGTTTCGAACTCGTTACGAGTCCGTAAAAACACAAAAAACAAATTAGTGAAATTGCAATTTGGCGGATCCGCCTCGAGTCCGTTACTAGTCCATAAAACCATAAAAAAGCGAATCAGTAACATTGCGATTTGCTATATCCGTCTCGAATTCATTTTATTTTCAAAAATATGAAGTTCGCTACGAGTTTGAGACGGATCCGAAAAAGTACAAAAAACGATTCGAGTTTTCGAAAGGAATTTCAAACCAATTCGTTATGAGTCCATAACGGACTTCCGTTTCCGACAAAATGTCCGCAGAAACGAATCCGTCGCAACGAATTCATATGGGACATTGGGTAACCAAAAATTCAAAATCGAGATTTTGATTGATTGTTATGAATACCATTAAACTACATGTCTTGAAAAAATTTTACTCTTCTGCGATCAAAAATCTGTTTATGTGCTTAAAGTGAAATTAGAAAAAACTTCGTTAAAAATATTTATAGTTTTCATTTTAGAAAGTTTTTTGCTTCTCCTGTAAAATTATATTGTTGTTAGTTACGCCTTTTTGAATTTTAGCTAACGATAATCTTTAAATATATATATTTTTTAAATCTAAAATTGGTCCGGATGCAGATATTTCAACATATAAGTTTAATTTTGCGCACCAAAGATCGATCACTTTTTGCAAAATAACTGTATCTGCTGATCGTTTCGTGGGCATTCTTGACCCTGATTTTTGGATCGTGAATATATATACAGAGAAAAACCAAGATCAAATATTAGTCATCTTGCATACATGGTATAAATGTTTCAAAAAAATTAAAACCTTTTACTGAGGCTAACATTTCCCTGACCGTGGCTTAAGAACTAAACTGAGAAATTTTTATATGGATAGCTTTGACTTCAACCATAATGTACTCATATTCACTGAAACCTGGCTCAATAATACATTCTTAAATTTGGAAATACTGTCAAACAAATATAATATTTTTTGATGTGACCGTGGCTCAATGAAAAAAGGGTGCGGTTTTCCAGATGTAATCTGGAACTTCCATTGGAAAATTTGACACTTTTTAGCATAAACATACCTAGATAGTTCTCACTTACGAGCACTATTTTTTCTATTTACAATGTGTTCAAAAATTAATCTCGGTCAAAATATGGAATTAACCCGTGAACATTTTCGTGCGATGATTTTTTACGATTTTCGATGTGGATTATCGAGACAAGAGAGTCTCAATCAATCTGGTTTCGACTTTTGGTGATGGAGCACCATCAAAAACCGCTGTAACTAGCTGGGACCAAGAGTTCAGTGTCGGACGCCGTTCGCAACAGGATGAATTTCGTAAAGGTCGTCCAAAATCGATTGTTCTGCCACACGACATCGATGCAGTGCGTGAACTGATAATGCAAGATCGTCATGTTACATATCGTGAGATAGAGGCATCCTTGCACATTAGTTTCACTTCAATACATTCGATTTTGAACGAACATTTGGCTGTAAAAAGAATTTGTTCACGTTGGATCCCACATAATTTGAAAATCGCTCAAAAAAAATGTTCGTGTCTATTGGTGTAAGGAAATGATTAAAAAGTTCGACCTTGGTGCTTCAAAATCGTGACAGCTGCGATTCATGGATATATGCGTATGAGCCGGATCAAAACAACAATCGACCGTTTGGGTCTTTCAAGACGAGCTAAAGCCAACAAAAGTTGTTCGTGGAAGAAGCACAGCGAAGCCAATGGTCGCCTGTTTCTTTGGCCGGATGGGTCATGTGACCACTGTTCCGCTTGAGCATCGTACGACGGTAAATTCTGAGTGGTACGTGAATTCTGAGTGCCGGAAGTCTTCGGAGAAATATCTCCATCATGACAATGCGAGCTCTCACACATCTCGTCAAACAGGTGCATTTTTGAGCAGCAAAACATCGAATTGATGAGTCATCCGCCGTAAAGTCCTGATAAGACTTCTTCTTGTTCCGTAATATCAAAGGTAAACTGCGTGGTCAACGATTTACGAGCGCCGAAGGAGCAGTTGAAACGTTCAAAAACCATGTTTTGAAGGTGTCTCAAGAGGAATGGAAAAACAGCTATTGCAAATGGTTTGAACGAAGTCAAAAGTGTATTGATCCTCAAGCGGAATATTTCTGAAAACAATGAAGCCATTTTCATTTTAAAACGTTTATTATGATTTGTTATTCCCGAAATAGAAATAGCAACCCTGTGTGGTGGAGGCTTTTACCTGATCACAAATATTTTGTTCCCTCAAAATCAAACAATCATTCCGAAGAGCTTTTCATCATATTATTCGACTTAAGCATTTTCCAATCAATTGTAATACTTAATGATGATTTTAAACTATTGGATTTAGTATTCATGAATCGAACTGCAGATTGTTACATCGAACGTGCGGACCCGATAACAACTCCTGAAGATCGATATCACCCTACCATTGATACAAATATATCTGTTCCGCATGGACATGTAGTTACCCCTTCTCCGAAAAATTGTAAAGCTTTCCGGTTTAAACAGGCTAACACGATCATTTAAATTATATAAATTGGTACATATAAGATGTTATCGATGCCCACAGGTACAAAAGTAGATATTGATCGTATAACTGAGGTTTTCTACAACAAAATATATTATTTTATGCACATGTGTATCCCTAAACAAATTACTAGAGAACTTTCTGGACCTCCCTGGAATACTAATAAACTAACTTGAGCTAAGAATAATAAGAACAAACTTTACAGAAAATACAAACAAGCTGGTTCTCTTATCGAACATGGGAGATACTTGATTAGTCGCGCAAAATATAACTCGTTGAATAATTGAAGAACAATTTTAAACAAAATCCAAAATCATCCTACAAATATTTTTTCTCTAAAAAAAGTCAATTTGCTTTCCAGCGGTTCTGATATTTTACAATGAAAGAGCTGCATGAATGTTTTGATTTTTCGCATATTGAGAATGACCAGGGGGTTTCTATGGCACAGCTGATCGAAAAGGTACTAGGGAAATGATGGAGAATGAGAGACCAAAGAAGACGGGAAATAATTTTAAATAGTTTTTATTGATACTAATGACAGCTTAATTATGTTGTATGTTGTTTGCATTGAACGAAAATACGCATTCCCTTTGATTTCTGTCCTTTTTACATATGTTCAACGAAAGTGTAAAACTGGTAAAATACTGCAGTAAATAAAACTCTGAAATGGCCTACTACCTCGTCGTCATGAAGAGGCATCGAAGAGAGTAATCGAAACTCTTAAGTATTTCTCTATGGAATGATTCGAAAACAGAACTCTAATTGAGAACAGTGATGATATTTCCGAATTTTCGAAAGTACTTTTTTTACTCAACGCAAAGTACTTTTCCCGGCTCGAGAGTACTTTTTTTCTAACAAATCATAAATGTAAAGAAAAAACAATTGATGCTGGTCTTCAAGTGTAAGTATATTTAATTGAAAAGTATCCATGATAGTTCTACTAAGTATCAAACATAAAAAAATAACATAAAAATAACGGGGGGTTTTGTTCACTACCCATTAAAAAAAATTAACTATAAATGTAAATTAACACAATTCATTATTCATTTATAAATGAGATCAAGATAAAAAATTAATTAAAAATAACAAAAAAAACAATTTATATTAAAAGTTCCTCTTCAGGTGGGGTGACATTGGACAAACTTTGGTTTGATAATTTTTTATCAATTTTGAACGTATGACAACAGTTATTACCCGATTTAATCAAATCTCTTGTCTGCAAAAGTGCAGAACAAGTACCGACAGCTAACCGATTGCGGCATTTCGTTTTAATTAAGTTTTGGATCGAAAAGATTCGTTCGACGTTGGCAGACGAATGTGGAATTGATAGGACCCCTTTGGCAATTCTAAAAATATTGCTGAACATAAATTCCTTTAATTCATTTTTTATTTGCCCCACATTCAACCAAAATTCGGAAATTGAACATTTGGCATATATCTTTAGTTCGTTATGTTCCGCCAATGCTCGATATTCAGAATTTATTGTTTCTGCCAACTCGAACTCTTTTTCCGGAAATATTTTTAAAATCAATGGAATTATATTGTTCGTTTCCCCTGATAAAACATGTTCTGGAGAAAATTTAGTTAAAAGATTCAAAATTTCGTTACCAAAATCAATCCTTCTAAGAAGAGCTGCACAAAATGTAATGTAAAACTTTTTTGCATTTGATTTAAATTCAAGAATTTCATTTTGAGTTATACTGCCACTTTCGTAATATGATTCGCATTTAAAGCCACAATAAACATTTTCGGTTGGGATGTGATTTCCTTTGAAATCGATATCAATATCATTTACACATTTAGCAGAATCTAAAATATATTTTTTCAGAAAATTACGCGCAACGTGATTGAATAAATATGTTAATCTCGGCAAAAAAATATGCATTCGTGGCTCTTCAGATTGCATCTCTAAATTAATTCCATTAACTATGTTCAGAATATACGACAAGAATAAAAAATACATTTTGATTGTACTATTTTTTTAAACTTGAGGCAATGAAACTTATGGACTCATTACCGTAGCTCTCCTCAAAATCACTCAATCCAAAATAGAACGTCAGCGCGGTCCATTGTTCTATTATTCTATCGATGGCTGCCTGGAATTAAATATAAAATAAGTGTTACTATATATACAATATTCAGGAATAAGATAAATGCTAACCTGACGTGAAAGCCAACGAGTAGGTGCATATTTCAATATTGTGTGCAGCTCTGCACCAAAACTTATTTGAAATTTGGCAAAATCAGTCTTCCGACTTGGACTGTTGCAAAAATGGTGATTAATTGCTCTAATAAGCCTGTCAATTGTCGTTGGTAATTGGGATGCAGCTTCCATCGAAATTAAATTCAAATTGTGGCAAATACATCCATTAACAAGCAGTTTCGGAACTCTTTCTTTTAGTTTTGCCTGTACTCCATTGTTTTTGCCCATCATCACTGAGCAGTTGTCAGCCGTAAATGCAATTAAATTTGAAATCGGCACATTATTGTCGTCTAAGACTTTTATAATTGTTTTGAAAATGCCTTCAGCGGAGCTATCACTGACTGGAGCTAGTGCTAGGAATCTATCGCGCGACTGCGTATCGAATGTTCTGATAATAACTGCAAGATTTTTGCACATCGTGCTGTCAGTGCTTTCGTCGACCACCAGTGAAAAATAAAATTCCTTAGTGTATTGAGATATTAATGTCTCATTTTGTGGACCAGTGATACACTTTATAATTTTTTGTGCCTTTATTCTATTGATGCACATTTTCTTAATTATTTTAGAATCACTGGCATCTTCTTTTAGGCAGGCACTCAAATGAGTTAACACCGAGAATGGGAGATTATGTTCAGCAACAAATAAACATAACCGCAATTCTAATTTTTTAGCTGCGTCTGATATGGAGGTAAGTTCTGAATCCGGCTCAAAAAAAGTATTTATTTTTAGTGTGGTTGTAGCAGCATCAAATGCTCTCTTATGTAAATCCGACCTTGCGTGTCTTACTAAATGCGTTTTACTGCCTGCAATTGGCATCTTGCAGATAGTGCACTTCTTCCCTTGCTTTGAATTATCTTTCTCTAGCCACACAAACTGGCTTTTCCATTCCTCGCGAAAATGGTTCCTTTTCGTAGCTACACGGGTTTTTTGTTTTTTCTTTTTTGCCTTTGATGGAGAGCTTTCTGACGATGATGATGTTTGGCTGGAAAAATTTAATCAAAAATATAACTTAATGCATTATTCCGCACAATATTATATTAATTAACTTACACAATGCAGGAAACTGATGTTTCTGGTTGTGTTGTCGATTCAGGTTGTGTTGGCGAAACAAGCGAAGCAGGATGTTTTATCAACCAGCTATATTAGAAATATACTATATAAAACATCTTCATACCTATTTTATGTATAATTATAACTTACCCATCCATCGCGGAAAACAAATTAAATGCACTTGCTTGTTCGTGCACACTTCGCGCTCACCAAATTTGACAGAAGAAATAACAAGTAAGTAATTATCTTTATTAAGTCTTCTTCTTTTCATGAAAATCGACTGGTTTGATAACATTGTCTAAGAGAGTTTTCTTAAATCTATCAATGTTTCATTCTAATACACTGTGAAATGTAAATAAGCAACTTGCTAAAGTGAGATAGAGATAGTACAGTATAGTGAAAAAATAAAAAAAAGCCTCTACACGATGGTATTTTTCCCTGCGAATTCTATCAATTCTCTTTCGAAGTTGCTGCGTAAATCTTAGATCGTTTACACGATGCCATTTCATGATATCAGTGCCTGGCATTTTTTCTAACATTTCCCATTTGTGCATGTTCCTGTATGTGTTATTAATTTTTATAAGGTATGAAATGTTGTTTTCAATTGGTGAATTCAATCGGAGAGTACTTTTTTAAGGTCGAAAGTACTTGGGGACTTTTTAAAATCGAAAGGAGGTAAAAAAGTACAATTGTACTACAAATATCATCACTGATTGAGAATACAGCTAACGAACGAAACGAATATTTTCTCCATTCGCTGAGAGGCAAGCAATCGAAACAAAACACACTCTCTCAATAAACGAAAAGAAACTATAATTGATCGCGTAATTTAATCCAGGGAATGAGAGAGCAAAGAAGACAGGAACTACTTTTAAATTTGGTTTATTGATACTAATGACAGCTAAATTATGTTTTATGTTGTTTGCATTGAACGAAAATACTCATTCCGTTTGATTTCTGTCCGTTTTATGTCGAACGAAAGTGTAAAAGGGGTAAAACACAGCAGCAACTAAAACTCTATGAAGAGGCACCGAAGAGAGTAATGGAAGCTCTTAAGTATTACCCTATGTTTAATCTGATCTGTCCGAATTATTATGCAAACATTCGAATGATGATAGAATGTTTTGATTTTCGTTTGTGAAAGAAGAAGAAGGAAATTTTTTTGTTTGTTTCGTTCCAAAAATATAAACAAACAAAACATGTACGGGTGTAAAAATTCGGTCTAAAATAATTTTCGTCGTTTTCGTCGAGAATTGTTTGGTTCCCTAAAATTGAAAACTGAAACATATACATACATATAAATCAAAACAAAAATCAAATTTTCATTTAATTTGCTTCTAAAGGGCACCTTAGACAAGCGAATTGTTTGGCTAGTTTGATTTTCAGAAAGTTGGCCGGAAAGTCGGTTAGTGTAAGGCGAAACAATGCCCGACATAAAAGTCGACCTGACTAATAGTCGGCCGACTGGTCCGCAGATCTAAGCTGCCATTAAAACCAATATTTTCAGTTTAAAACATTTTTTAAATAATAGAACACCATATATTTAAAAACTTCGCTTACATCATGTCAATCCATTATTGAAACTCTCTTGAGAATAAGGTCTCCGCCTAGGGACTTTCCTGGACATAGAGGGAGCCTTCAATAACATTCAACCATCGAAGATTCTTAGGTCGTTACAGAATCTAGGACTCGACAGCTTAGTGACGCCCCTAATTGGGAAGCTTCTGGTGGATAGATCCGTCAAAGCTGAATGGGGTAGTGTTACAATTGCTAGGAACGTTAACAGGGGGACACCGTAGGGAGGAGTTCTGTCTCCACTATTATGGTTAACTTCGGTCAATGAACTGCTTCTTCAATTGGACAGGGCCGAATGCCAGATCTTTGCCTATGCCGATGATATTGCTATCATCTGTACGGGTGGAAACCTCAAATTACTTAGCATTCGAACAACCAGCCTACTTACTCTGATTTCGAAATGGACCGCTAATAACGGACTATCACTTAACCCACTTAAACTCGAGCTTATCTGGTTCTCTCGGAAATATAAAATACCCGCATTTGAACTGCCGTCAGTGAATGGGGTGCAATTACAGTTGACGGAAAAGGTCAAGTATCTGGAAATAAATAAAAATAAATAAATGGTTTCCCGTTACATCCCATTAAAGGATTAGGGAGAGCTTCTCACAACCTGTGAGCTGTGCGCGTTCTAGTTTTACAGTCACTGATTGGGACCTACAGTTTTACACCGATTCCGAACGGTATTTTGAGAAGCTTTTTCATGGCTAAATACTCGATAGTGTCGCCGTCACTAAGCGAGGTGGCCGTCGTCGAAAGAAAATTTAACGTGGTCAGAGTAGGGATCGAACCCACGTCCTCATGCACAAGAGCCGCGCACACTACCATTGCACCACCGACGGCCACATCTGGAAATACTTCTCCAAAGAAAAATGTCTTGGAAACCGAATGTGGAGGAGAGGGTGAAATCGGCGTCTATAAAGGGGCGATAGGAAAGCGCTGAGGACTGTCTCCTAAGCTCACCATGTGGATTTTTACGGCAATAGTCAGACCAATACTTCTCTATGGCATCGTAGTTTGGTGGAGGTCCCTCCAAAAGAAATATATTCTGAATTCCTTGATGCAAATTCAAAGATCAGCACTGCTTAGCGTTAGTGGGGCAATGGGCACGACGTCAGGTACTGCACTCACTGCTATCCTTAACATCTGTACTCCTGACATCATGGCCAAGTCGGCAGTCGCTACATCCCTGGTGAGAATCAGAGATTGTGGCGTTTTGATATCGCGGTATTCCGGTCACGCTGAATTACTACACCGGATCAACTCTATTCCCGTAAACCGAACTACTGTATCCCCTAACTTCTACCAGCGACAAATCTAAGGACTTCTATTCCGAACAGGAATACCTGGGAAAAGTCACTGGAAGGGGACACCAGTAGTATCAGATTTTTCACGGATGGATCAAAGTGGGACGAGCACGTACGATCTGGGGTCAATTCACCGGACCGAAATGTAAATATGTCCTTCAAGCTGACTGATCACTGAAGTGTATTTCAGGCGGAAGTTACCGCCATACTGGAGGTTGCTGAACTACTGAAAAGTAGTGTCACAACCCCCCGGAGAATATGTATCTACACGGAAAGCCAGGCTGCCATTAAATCCCTGGAAGCCATGTTTGCTACTTCCCTGACGGTAAAAGAATGCCTCTCATCACTTAGGGTGATGGCAGAGTATTTTGACATCAGGCTCATCTGGGTGCCGGGACACAGCGACATTCCAGGCAATTGCGTAGCGGATGCGTTGGCTAGACAAAAGAAGGTGTGTTAGTATGCCAATCTCTACCTGCCGTTTGCAGATCAGGCAGTGGGCCGATAATATACTTCTGCCAATTTTACACTTTCGTTGGACATGAAACGGACAGAAATCAAAGGGAATACGTATTTTCGTTCAATGTAAACATAAAATATAATTTAGCTGTCATTAGTATCAATAAACAATATTTAAAATTAGTTCCTGTCTTCTTTGCTCTCTCATTCTCTACCATCGGCCTAGTACCTTTTCGATCAGCTGTGCCGCCCTGTCTAAAGCCACACTAATAAGGTTCAGTCAGGTGACTGTAGTCTTTCTCACATTACGCGTGTATATAATGGATAAACGACTTATTCCACAATAATTAGCACATGTACCTTTTTTAAATTTAAGTCACAGTATGTTAAAACTCCAATCGCCGCATATGCATTCATCTAAACAAATTTTGCGCGCTCATCGCCGACTGGTTTGAAGAATTCAGTTTCAAAACCTGACGGTTTGTTGATTTTAAGCAGGGAAATAATTTTTCTGACGTCTTTATAATTAGAAGGGTGGCAATCAACACCGCCGTCTTCTCTTTTGTTCTCTTGATCTGGAGAGAGCATAAAGAGTGCAACAAATACGGTTGTATTTATATCTCAAACACAAATATATTTGGGTCGCAAACACATATGTTATAACATATTAATTAATCACTGTGTCTCGAACATGTAATATTTAATAGCAAACACAATGCATTTGGGCACAATTATATTATATTTGCGACAAGCAGCAAACACATGTTATATTTGCATCAAAACAAAAAAAAAACTACAGATTTTTCAGCGTGCATGGATGCGAACATTCCAATCAAATCTGCCAGGTATATAAACTGGTGGGCGAACAATGCTATCTTCGTTTGGTACGGTCCCTGACCCCCGGGGGTTATTCGATATGCTTTTTGTTAAAAACAGTGTCAGTTTTCAACGTCTAATAACTGTAGCTGTGGCATCCTGCCTATATTGTCTAGTGGTATTAAATGTAGTACGACATTTAGTACGTCAATCGGTGTCGTTCCTAACGTACCAGAGATACATAAACCACCCATTCGCTGACCTTTATTCTGTATCGCGCAGTAGGTGAATTTCGGTATAGTCATCCTCCAGACTATAACGCCATACAGCATTATCCGTGTAACCACTGGCGTATACATCCAAGGAGTTTGTGAGAATTTGTAATATACACGTTGTTCTTGGAAATTTTTGTGCGTTAATTTAACAGCATCAGCAACATCGTATCAATTAAAGAACACAAAAGTTTAAATATCTTTTTGATGTTTATAGAATCCCATCCTTAAATAATTTATTAATTTGCAGTCCTTTCATCCATAGCGCCACTTAAATACATTTTTAATACCCGTTAAAAGCTTCGAGTTTTGCTAGATAATTTAAAAATAAAATCAAAAAATATTCATAGCATCCGCAATGCTGAAAATACCCAAATATACGTTTGTATAATATTTACAATAATGAACGCAATTGAAAATTGGGTTTAAGTACTTCTTCTTGCTGTTATACTCTTCACTGTTATATTTATATTTATTGTTTGTGTTATAACCTTGTACAATATTGGTTATGCTTTTGTTGTTTACAAGCTCTAAAACTTTACGTCGAGTGTTTAAAGAACGTGACAGGTTGTTGTTGCAGGTGTTAATTGAAAATCGTTCGCACGTTCTCAGCTTACAGTTCAACTTTCTGACGGGGTACAATTTTGTCTGATGATATTTTTGCGTCCTGTATGTGTGAAGTGGTAATGAACAACATGATAATGAACAAAGCAGCGAAGATAATGACGACAATGCTATCGTTGAGGCCCCGAATGAACTATATAGATTAGGCTACAAGGAGAATGGTAATAGTGGTGATGGATTACTTTTCTTAACCTTAGTTTTCGTTGTGATTGCTATTGCAGTCAGTGTCAGTGCCATTGTCATTATTATCATTTTCTTTTTAACTTGTCTTGGAATGTCGTAAGGCTTCTCGGATTTAAACTGTAATCAAATTAATTACAAGACCTTGTTTGTGCTAATGGTGACCTTTTCTCTTACAGACAGGACCAACAGATACCACCAAATATGTACACATTGCCCCATCACGCCATAAGGACAAGTACCTAACAGAGCATAACGTATAATAATCTAATTATATCCCTGAATTCCATTTAGTTCGACTTCAATCGTCTCATCCCAGCTTATGCAGGTGTAATACGCTTTACTATTGCCTCACTTTATGTCATGTTTTCCAAGGAAAATTTGGCTCATATATCCAAGGCTAAGAGCAAAAGGAGCATGATATGTAAGCACCAACTGAATGTTGAGACAAACATTTACATTGCGGCAGAATATTGTTGTTATTTTTTCATTAAGGAGCTCTTACCTCACGAGTTGTGATATGCGTACTTTTTAAACGTAAACAAAAACATATTTACACAAACAATGCGGGGACCGGAAAACAGCCCCCAGGATGCAGGGCCGGATTTACACTTCAAGGGACACTAGGGAGAAGTCGGAAGAATACTTCACACTCACAGAAAAAAAAACGAATTTAGAGGTTGTCACAACCTCATTGGAGGTTGCCAGAACCTCATTAGAGGTTGCCGCAACCTCAGTAGAGGTTGACACAACCTCAGTAGAGATTGTCGCAACCTCAGTAGAGGTCGACACAACCTCAGTAGAGGTTGACACAACCTCAGTAGAGGGACACAACCTCAGTAGAGGTCGACGCAACCTGATTGGAGGCAGTCACAGTCTCATTGGAGGCAGTCACAACCTCATTGGAAGTTGCCAGAGCCTCATTAGAGGTTGTCGCAACCTCAGAAGAGTTCGACACAACCTCAATAGAGGTCGACACGACGTCATTAGAGGTCGACACTACGTGATTAGAGGTTGACACGACCTCATTCGAGGTTGACACAACCTCGATAGTGGTTCTCGCAACCGAATGTAGATAGTGTCACTAATGAAATTTGAAAGTTTATTTATTATTAAATAATGATTTATTTTTGTGTATTCTTATTAAAAAAAATATGGTAATCTTTAGGGTAACACATTTGTCAAATCCGAGCTTTTTGGAAGTCCCGGCCATCATGCGTAACCGCTCCAATTTCGGCATGTTGTATCTGTAGGTCCTAAACCGTTTCACACACATATGACTGCAGCACATATCTCCAATGACCAACCTTGAAAACTTCCAAAACTGTTGATATCTTATAGGACATTTTTGCAAAATAAGACGATTTAATCCAAAAATCATAATTAGAATATGTTAACTGACCTCTGATTATAACCAAAAAAAATGTTGATATCGCGGCGACAGGAACAATTATACATTATTTAACTTCTTTTAATATAAATAGTTGCTTTTATAAGTTTAAACGTCAAGTTGAAAATTAAATTCGGTTGTACCTACAGAATTCATGAGATATTCGGTTACGGCAATCGAACTGACGCCGAATTCGGTCGTTGCCACCGACCGCTATTGCGACAGAATATATGTCAAATTCGGTGTGACAACCGAATTGGTGCTAAATTTGGTTATTGCACCTGAATTGATGCCACACTCGGTTACTCCAACCGAATTTGGTAGCAATTTCGGTCGTTGTATCCGAATTGTCTCCAAATACGGTTGTACCAACCGAAATTTTAGAAAAATTGGTTGACAGAAGGAAGCCGTCACTGCGCACTACGGTCCACCCCCTTACGGTACACTTGTGGGACCAAAATGTCTCAATTAAAAACCAAACCGAAAACAAGTTAGTTGATGGGTCTGGGCAACCCATCAGAGGAGGATCTTTTGGCCTCCAGTCAGGACTCGGAAGCCGGCCCCAAAATCAACATCCATAGAAAAAAATTAGACCAGTCCGTCAACTCAGACGCGACGGTCTCTAAAAACCAAACACGCAGATGTCCTGCTGATGCTCGAAGGAAACTGTACTAAAAAACGAAGTTCATCCTTGAGAAGATTGCCAAGAATGAAGCCAATGGCACAGTGCACGAGCGTGATGTAGTGGACAACGTCAACTACTCAAAAATAGTTCAGGTGTAGGACGAGTATGAGTTAGGGTCCCCAGCTCCTTGAGTGTATCCAAGCCATGAACCCGACGGTCCCGATGGACGACTGGACGACTGGACCATCATAAGTAAAGAGCCACCCAACGACAAGAGCATGAGTTTAATCCTTGCCATTACGGAAGCGGGCGCCGCCGCCCTGAAATCAGCTGGAGAGAGAAATTATTCTTTGGCATGAGAGAAGCCTACCACGACGACCAAGGTACCAAAGTGTAATCGTCCTCGGCTAAGGGGAATAGAGATTCCACTGTCAACTCACGCCAAGTACTTGGGCTTGATTCTAGACCCTAAACTTTACTGGAAGCGTAACATAGAGCACCGCGCACAGAAGGCAACCGTTGCGTACTACGATTGTCGGAAAATGTTCGGAAGCAGCTGGGGTCTCCGACCAAAAATGGTGCTATGGATGTACACTAGCATAATCATACCAATAATTTCCTATGTAGCAATGGTATGGTGGCCTGTCGCTGGGAAGACGTCCACCATGAAACTATAGTATAGAGTACAGAGATCAGCTTGCATCGGCATAACAGGGGCAAAGAGGACGTGTCCGGCTGAAGCCCTTAATGCAATGCTTCATATTATACCAATCGGTCTTCACATCACAGCCTCATTGACGTGCGATTACCTATTCGATGTCAGGTTTGCCAAGAGAATAGAGTGGAATATAGGGGAACCACTTACAGGTTTTGACAACAAAGAATTTACGGACGGATCCAAAATGGAATGTGGAACCGGCTCGGGTGTTTTCTCCGAAGAGGCATGCCTCAATTTTCCAAGCGGGGATACTGGTCATCAAAGAAGCCTGCGCCGCACTTATACTACAGCGAAGAAGAGAACGCACTAGACTATTTGTAGATAGCCAAACGCCTCTCCTATCACTCAAATCTTACAACACTGCGTCCAAACTTGTTAGTGAATGTAGGGAAAAACTTGTCTAGCTAGGTCGGCTGGCCAATGTGGTTCTTACTTGGATACCAGGCCATAAGGTCTCCTACGGAACGAGAATGCAGACTAACTAGCTAGGGCAGGATCCTCTTCCACTGAACTCCATATGGTGTCAGTCGCAACGCCTATAGGGTTGGTCAAAAGAGGTATTTTCCTACATTACCTTGAACGAGCGAAGACCAGATGGGATAGGATGGAATCGTGCCGCATATCCAGAAACACATGGAGAGAATATAACATTCACCGGACTAACTCCCTGATCAGCCATAATCGGAGCGACATATCTAGGCTAACTGGCGTGCTGCCCGGGCACTGGCCAATCGGTAATCACGCAAGACGGTCGAGATGCCATATAATGACCACTGCCGTGCCTGCGATGACGCAGAAGAGGAGGAGACTGTGGAGCATCTCCTCTGCAGTTGTCCGGCTCTGATGAATAGACACCTGAACACTATGGGCCGTCCCTTTCTGCATAACCTCACTGAGATACCCGAGATAGATCTAGGGGATCTAATGAGGTATCTCCGATTAACTGGTTTAATATAGACACGGTACTTTGGACTTTCCGCAGTGATGTGGTATGCAAAACGGTGTCTCAAGACACTAATTGATGATAAATAGTGTCTTTAGCAACCACGAAAACCAACCAACCAGGACTATAATTCAAGATTCGGTTGTCACAGCTCATGACTTTTTTCTACGGCATAATTCCTCAGTGATTTTGGCACGGCAATTGACGATTTTCTGTTCAAATATTTCATGAACGACAATGCCCGTTTTCGTCCGAACGGATATGGAAGCAAACAAAATGTACCCTTCTGGGGCACTGACAATCAGGAAGAGCCTGACGTCCACTCAAAGTGGAAGTGTTACCGGACCTTAAATTTTCGAGGAATCAGTGAGTAAAAGGGTTGATGTGACTGGTAACTGACACTGAATCAAGATCATCAAGTTTGTGTAGCCGAGAATTGATTAATTTGAACTTGATGGAAATGTGGTCTGAAGAGCACGGCGCAACTGCACACACACAGCATGCTTGATAGGATATATTTTAAAGGGGCGCCTAAAATCTTTTTTTTGACGATGTGCAGTCACCAGCAAGAGTGCCCGACTTCACCACTCCATGCATATTTCTTTGGAGTTTTTTGAAGTCAAGGCCCTATGTAAACAGGCCACAGACTCTGGTAGCGCTCAAAGCAAATATCCGTCAAGATAAGGGCAAAACAAACTAACAAACTACAAAACAACCTATCTACTGTATCTACGAGTATCTACCTTGAATGAGGTAATATTTGAAAGTGTTAACTTTATACCGGTGATAAAAGCATGTAGAAATATTGCATTTTCTGACAGATTTATTAGTTTTTCCTGCATTAATATTGCAAAAATGTTAATGTTTTAACCGTTCGCTACACGATTAAAACCTATTCGCTTATATTTAAGCAGTTTGCTCTTGCAATCTTACAATACTCGTAGAATAACTTTTCAATATTCACATAAAATGAGCGAACGTTTGCTTTATATCGTTTAGTGATCGTGATAACTACAAGACCCGAACACAATACTCAAAACGAATAAGAGAATAGAGAAACGAAAATAAACCATTGCGAACCGTTCACTTCGGGTTTGTTAATGCATTGACTGTAACCTATACACAAACCATTACTGGTTTTGTTATATGAATAAGCGTAACATAATCGAACCGAACCAGGATAAAATTAGTGAGGTAAACCAGGGGATTCAATGGCACAGCTGATCAAAAAGGTACTAGGGAAATGATGGAGAATAAGAGACCAAAGAAGACAGGAACTAAGTTTAAATACTGTTTATTAATACTAATGACAGCTAAATTATATTTTATGTTGTTTGCATTGAACGAAAATACGCATTCCCTTTGATTCCTCTCCGTTTTATGTCCAACGATTGTGTAAAATTGGTAAAATACAGCAGCAAATAAAACTCTGTGAAATGGCCTACTACCTCGTCGTCATGAAGAGGCATCGAAGAGAGTAATGGAAACTCTTAAGTATTACTCTATGGGTAAACCCAGTAGGAATTGTTGTAATTTTAAGGAACAAAATTTTCTACATGTGTGTATCTACAGTAAAAGTAAACAAAAAATACCAAAGCAAAATACATGTGAATTGTGACATAAGAGAAACATAAAAATCGTTTTTCGGATTTCAATTGATGAATTTCAAATTCAATTTTAAAATGTAAATAGATTGTTTTTTAACTTCTAATCGGAAATATTGAAATTAAATGAATATGTTTCGGTCCTCAACCAATCCAAAAAATTGTGAAAGTACTTGAAGGTGGTATCACAAAACCCCGCTCGGTTTTGCCCCTATATGTAACATCTTTTTTTTAAAGGCTGAAGAAAATTTTGGAAGTGAGTCAGGTCCCTATTTCAGATTTTACTTCAATAAATCTTTAGCAGCTTGACATCTTGCATTACAACCTAATGTCAAAGGTAGCTATTTTCCCATTTCACAATTGCCTCTAATATATTTCTAAGGTAAAGTACACTGTTAATGGATTATTTCACGAAACGTCATGTACTTTTCCTTAGAAATAGTACAGAAATAGTTTCCTCTGCCTCTGGACCAAAATCCGCACCAAACAGTGACTCGTTTTGGGTGCATCGGCTTTTCAATGTATGCGTGCGGGTTTTCTGTGCCCCTAAATGCGACAATTTTGCTTGTTTACATACCCGTCAAGATCAAAATGAGCTTCATCTGAAACTATGATTTTTTTGGCAAAATCGGCATCTGCAACATTACCATGATTTTCAAAGTAATGTCGCAATATTTCCCAGCGTTATTCAAGCGTATACACAACCATATTCGTTCAGCGGAAGGATAAAACTAATTATCTGTCAAATCAGGCATGAGCTAAGTGTTACCACTCACGAAATAAGCACTAGTTGAAAAAAACGTTAGATGGCGGACCCTTTATATATACGTTATTTACTTTAAAATATTCATGAAGTCATTTAACAATAAAATCAGTCCTTAGTAACAAAAAACATGTGTCTGACAACTATGCGTATAATCTCCTATGATTGTACCTACAGAAGTGAAGAACATTTTGAACTCATAAGAGAATAAAGATAATCAGAATAGAGTATTTACATCATATATGCGGATAATTAATTATATGTCAATTATAATTTGTATTTTAATTTGAATCACCTCTACAAAAGCAAATTCCAAAAAAAAACTACCAATGGCAATTGTACCTATTTTCAAACAATTTCCTTCATATCTGGCAGTTTTGGTTTGCAAATATTATATACAGAACAGGTTTATGAATTTGAAAGTACTACGAGGCAATACCTATCGCAGCCACAAACCCCTGCATATACAGTACTTTAAACACAGAATTGCCAGCAGTCAAACAAATTCAAAACAATTGAAAGCATTTTCATATTTCATTACAATTGACATCCGACTCCAAAACCTGCATTTGCATTGCCTGAGCAATGGAAATTTAATGTTCTTAAATTGGCGGTGCGACAGTGGTAATTATTTTGCATTTCCATGAGATAAAGTAATGCAAATTAAAATCCAATGTAAATTAACAAAACCCATGTATGATTTACGTACTCCAATTTAATTCGAAGTCAAATATTGGTGTATCGATATGTTAATAACAAGTTATTGTATCAGCAAATGAATCAAGCCATAAATTGTAGTTCCATGTAAAATCTTCGTTTGGTCGACTTACTTAGATATGTAAATAGGTATACTATACTTACATAGTTTACTTGCGGTTTACACACATTGTGTGGCAAACAATAACTTGTCAATAACCCTTTGTGGCTACACGTGTTTTTATCTTAAACAGACTTTTTAAAATATGTATGTAAATGTTAATTAAAATTCCAAGAGCAGGAATCAAACAAATTTCACAAATATTAACACAATATGTATCCAAATAATTGTTACCAGCCTTGCCTGCAATTTCTTGTAATATATCTTCAATAGAATTTCGTGAATTTAAATATATATATTTATATTAGAGCGACTCACATTGCATTGTGGGAAAAAAGTGTTTTTTGGCAACCTCTCAAAATGTACGTTGGTTTTTTTCTGATGATTCCCTAAATATTTCGTGTCTAGCATTAAGATACCGTAAGCTGGATCGTTTTTCTTAGATTTTCAAAGAAACCTGTACTTCAACTATAGACAATGTACGCGGTGAAAAGTAACAGCGTCTGTAACATATTCTCCCAAATATAGTCTGCAGGAACCATGTCATACATTCATATGTTTCCAAGTCCCAAACTCACTTGTATTTAAACGTAAGCAATATCATGTGTACTGGCAAACATGTATACTTTTACGTGGAAACATGCGTTTTTCATCCCAAAAATCAATATAGTTACGTGGAAGCTTTCGCCTGTTCACCCAAACCTACATATACTTACGTGGAAACATATGCGTATGATTTCAAAATATATACATATATATTATTTATTATAATTAATGTTATCAATATAAATCCACATTTGTAAATAATTAATACAAACAATTAAAAGATCTAAAATGCCCCATTTTACGTTTACTTGAACTGAATGCATTATTTGTTCTTTTGCATGAAATGGGAATCTGCTGTTCTTTTGCTTCTCCTTTCTTTGTTGTCTCTCACGTTTTTGTTTTCAGATGGTTTCAGTTATCACTATGCGTTGGTACACAAACAATGTACAAATCTAGTTTATGCAAGTCAAGCGTGGATTAATTAGTTATGTTTTTTATTGTACTTATTTCACAAATGGTCAGCCGTTCCGATTTTCTCAGTAAAGGCTGAGACAGACGAAGGGCTCAATGTTGTTGCCCTTTCTAGTTTGTTTCCTCAAAATCGTTTCTCACTTTGGTAGCACACATACATATGGCAATGTCTTTTTATAATTCCTCATTTTCGTACAATTTACAATAGCGTACGAAGATGATGGATGGTGATGATGGTGATCATCCGCCCAAACATACCCTAAAATACGGAACTCATACCAACTAACAAAAAATCAAACACAATGATATACAATTACATGTACACCGGCTTCAGAATGTATCTTAACGTATTAGAATTGTTCAATACCAAAAATGTTACGTCAGTCACGTTACGTCAGTCACGGAACTTATTTCGCTCAAACCTCAACATCTTTTGAGCATAATTTTTTGACGCATTTATACTGATTGTATTCTAAACTATAGACATAGAAGAAGATATCCGGGCAAAAAAAATAAACTTCACATTGAAACTTTTAGAGAAATGCCATTTGGAAAAGTGACCTGAATTATTGGTGAAAAAATGCGTTACGTCAGTCACGACAAATTACACCATTTTTACAGCCAAAATTCAGTAATTTTTTTTCAATTAAATCACTGATTTTAATTAAGATTAAGCTAAATAATTTTTCCAAAAAAAAATTATAGCTCTATGTTCAACAGTTCACGAGATAGAATAATTTGAATGTTGTAAAAACTCTGCGAATGTTACGTATGTCACGAAAGACATTGCCATATATGTACATACGAAACAAATACACAAAAACCAAAGCAACATCACAAACCATTTAACCTTCCAAGCCATTGTTTATTCGTTTTTCACTGATACCATTGATAACTTAATACATGAAACTAAAACGTAATACATCAGCCAAAATAAGACACTGACTTCGTCTGCAATTTGCACGTAAATTTAGGAATATTTACGAATCACTGACTGCGAGAATAATGCAAAAATACAGATACGAACTTATAAGATAGATTCTCTTCGTTGTTCGTCTTTTATTCTCTTGTTCTCGAGAGAGCATAAACAGTGCAACAAACACGACTACATTTGCGTTACAAACACAGACATATTTGAATCGCAAACACATATATTATAACATATTAATCATTGTGTCTCAAACATGCAATATTGAAAAGCAAACCCAATGTGTTTGGACACAAATATATTATATTTGCGACAAGCTCCAAAGACACTTCATATTTGCATCCAAACAACAAAAAGTACAGATTTGTCAGCGCGTATACAATATAATTATAATATGAATGGGGTTGTTGCAGCGCGTCCAAAGGTATATAAAACATTTCAAATCATGGCCTGACACCATCCCTTTTTGAGAAATATTCTGCAAAAAAAAAACAAATTTTTAAGTTTTTAGTATGAACGCTTTCTGATTTAAATGTCAGATTGAATTAATTCTAAATATTAAAAATTTGGTACAGATCACCTCGGGAAATATATTACAAAATAAAAGCAGTATTTTTATACAACAATGATGTCCTTGTCAAAAGAAAACGTTTTATACCCATTTTGACCTGGTCAGAACGTAATTTTCCCACCGCATTGAATTTTTGGTAAAAATATTGGGGAATCATCATAAAACAAACCATGTACATTTTGAGGGGTGGAAAAATAAACTTTTTTTGTGAGTCTGTCTAATGTATATAACTCATGTTCTTGGCTAAGAATTTTACACGCTGCTGATATGACATTAAAATACTTGCTAACCTTTTTGCTTTATGTTTTTAAAAATACAAAACCAACGATGGAAACTGCTAATGAAAATGCAAAGAAAATATGTTAAAAATAAAATCATCATAAAAATACCAGATGTTGAGGTAGAAAACCAATTTGGCGTTACCAGAAGAAGGAGAAAAGATGATGTACATGCAGATATATAAGTTTTGGCCTGTATCCTATATGTAAATGCTTTCGGAGGGACCCCAAACGAACGGTGGCCATGACTATTATTGAATATTATTGTTAGAACGTTTAGTGAAGACCAATTAAATTGTATATTCAAATCACTGGGGAATTGGGATGAATTGAATGTTGAATGTGAAATGAAGTACTAAATACTTTAACCACAAGCACGACTTGTATAACTGTAAGAATTTTTTTCAACGAAGGGATAAATATAGTGATGGTAAGAGAAACTCTCTCTAATCTTTAAGGCTAAGTTTCATAGTTGAGACCTACATGTCCTTCTCCAATCAAATTAAATTTAAATGGCTGTTAATATGTAAATTATTTTGAGTTATTAAATTGAACTTTGAAATAACGATTGTAAATCTCGCCCTAAGTATAGTATGGATGAGTTGGATGAAGCGACAGATTTTGAAACAACACAGCGATGAAGTGGTTGCTATTTTTGTCTTGTCCTACGGTAGTTCAGTGCTCCCTGTGTACGACTGATGTGCCTACACAGCAATAAATATTGCTTAACCTGAAGCAGTGCTGTAAGAGATAGTGGAGCTGCTTACTTACTTTACTAACCTGCTGAAATAGAGAATGATTCGTGTACAAAATACCCCACTTGGCGATACTAGTTATGAACTATCAAAGACCCTTATTTAGTAGCAGCTCGGATATTACGAAATCATGCCTATTTAATGACAATTCAATATCCTTTTTTTGTGTATTATTGAACCATTGAAATCATAAGTTATGGTAACTGAATTTAGCAGATTTTTTCCCGATTTAAATAAAGTGTTTATTTTATGCAAATTCCTGTTTGCTTGAATTTCTTAGATATTTTAATATCTTGTATATATAATGTACAGCAACAACGTTCTTGAGACGGCTTTTCCTGGCATAAATTCGGCACATTCACCTTGTACGAAATCTAAACGTCAACTAAATTTAAGTTCTTATACTGATTACATTCTCCAAATTGTCGTGGAAGATCGATAGTAATTCGTCAAGGATCGTGTCAGCATATTGATAGCTAAAAAATAAAAATTTACGAAATCGGTGTTTTTGCATGCTCTGGTAGCGTACTCCCAAATACATCTTGCGTACAAATTTTTTTTAATGTTCACTAATAGAGTTTATTTTGTTACTTAAAGACTGGGGTTCAACTCAAATAATGTGCCAAATCGCTCGGGTTTTATTCAGTTGTTTTCCTTTTTCATTAAAGTAACAAAAAATTGAGTTTCGTGTTTTTTATATTAACCCAGTAGGAAAAACAAGCATGCAATAATGCATTACAGTATGCTTACTTTCCGTCCGAGAGTGATGCTATCTTCCCTTATGAATTCCCATTACTTTCTTAAAAGAATTGCCGCCTGTCGTAACCATTATTTTGAAAGGATATGAAGACATGATACATGCTTCCACTTTTGTTTCTAAAAATTAAGTGAAGGTAATGCATGTTATCACTCGAGAAACTTCGTGTTTGGATTCCACAATAACTTCTTTTTGGCAATGAAAGTGTAATGCATTGCAATATTGAGAACGTGCATTCCGAATATGGTTTCTTTTTGGAAGAATTTGTAAGGTATGCTTTCTAAAAGGATGCATTTTCCCCTTCTCGATACATAAAACGTAAGCAATAATTCTTCATTTCTCGCTTACAGTGTAATCTATGCGTAAGGTATAAAAACGTATTTAAAATTTTTGTTTCATCAAATAAAATTTTAAAATTTATAAAATGTAGATAATAATTACTTATAACACGTCGTCTCACGCCAGTAGCAGATATAAAATGACAGAGAATTAAATTTTTTCTTTTCTCTTTTTTGGCTTCGACTTTGCATGCCGTTTCTAGTTTCTTTTAGTAAGCGTAGAAATGAAGTATCCAAAATTGGCAGACGCTTAGCAAGAGCTTCGGATTTCTTTTTAGGATTTGCTTTGCATACCGTTTCTAGTTTCTTTTAGTAAGCAACAAAATATAGTATTCAAAACTTGCCTTACCATTGGAAGTACCTTACCAAAATTTCCGACTGGGAAGTTATCGATATTCGTTTCATTACTTTACAGCATCTTAGTAAGCGAACGTCGAAAAAATAGACCTATTGCCTTACAATATCGTCTACACGATAAAATTTGGATGCAAGTATAATGTGTGTGTAGCTTGTCGCAAATATGGTATAGTTGTGCCCAAACACATTGTGTTTGCTATTCAATATAACATGTTTGAGAGTCAATGATTAAAGGGCTTTAATATATATCTTTGAAACCCAAATGTGGCTTTGTTTGTTGAAAACCCCTAAAATCAAAAATTAGACAGATAACAGAGAAACAAAAAGGCAGCAGATCTTCAATTCATGAAAAAAATGCTTGCAAATATGTACATGTTTCCTACAATATATTGGTGGGGCGGTTATTTTTCAGCGTGTACAAGAAAACTACATGATAGCATAAAAGTTACTTTACTTTGGTATGAATTTTGCAATAGAATGCAGAATTATATAAAGAAAAATATAATGTCATTCTCCATTGCATTTTCGTATGTTATACATGTAAGAGCTTCCAAGAATGCGATTTAGTATCGGCAAAAAGTTGATCGTGCTTCCCAAATACTTAGAACACTGCTGGGTAGGTAAACGCATAGCAATTTTACGTTAATATCTCTATTTCTGTGGCAGTTATGTTTAAGATGGAGCTTTGGACATCCGCCACTGGCTCAAACAGAAATAAACTTTTGTTATTATTAAGAATGTAATTGGATATCATCTTGTGGTGATTTTTATAAAATGTACAGTGTACAGAAATTGAAAGGGGCACACTGACGGTGAGTGGATGGCTCTGTACATTTTAAGTAAAATTACTGTATTATTCTTTGTGATATTGGAAACCGATTTATTGTATGGAAACCGATTTATTGAACAAAATTAAATTAACGTATTTTAACTTTTCATTGGAGGTTTTATTGAAAGAAATTTCATAGAATGGGGAAAAAAAATTAAAATTAATTTTTTGTAACTTCGTCTAAGGAAATATTCAAATTGTACGTTAAATATACATATGTAAGTGCAGAACAGTGGATACTAATTTTGGAATTCTTCAAACAAGTGTTAAACGGACATGACAATTGAGGCTACAGGATACTCGTCTTTAGAAGAACGTACATACCTGTAGAATAGCTATATAGTTTCTTGCAGTTTTCGTAACTTTTTTCGTTTTAAAAATTTACCAAAGGGCATAATAAATTTCAGATGGAGAATTGTTGTCCTTGACTGCCTTTAGTGAAGTTTGTTACACAATAGATATCCAAAATCGATTGGTCTTCTTTCTGTCCATTTTAGTGTACCTTGTTTGTGACTTTTAAAGAGAAACGAAAAGAGTCATATACGCAGAATTAGCTGCATGGATTGATTTTTTTATAACTATAACTATAACTATAACTTTAATAATAATATAATATTAATATAATAACGTTTTTCTTAAAAACATGTAAAGCTTTTCAATAACAATAGGTCGCTTGGTTTATATTTGGCTCTGAGGCAAAGAATTGAATTTAAAATTAAATTTAGGTTTATTGTTTAAGCGATTATTATTATTTTAATTAAAGAATGCCATTTGGGGTTTCTCTTGTTAACTACGAGGGCGGTCCAAACTCTAGCCGATCTAACGAAGAAGATACCAAAAGTTGGGAAAATTTTCGATGCACTTTTTCCAGCGATATTCAATAGCTTCGATACCCTGTTTATAGTAAGAACTGTCAAACTCCTTAAAATAGCCAAATAATAGGCAAATCTTTTACCACCGAACCATTTTTTTAAGTTTGGAAACAGAAAATAGACCGAGGGATCTAAATCCGGCGAATAAGATGTGTGATAAAGCAATTCGAACTTTAATTCATTAATTTTGGCCATCGCAATAGAGGATGTGTGAACTGGAGCATTGTCTTGATGAAACAACATATTATTTTTCACAAATGAGGCCTTTTCCACAATTTTACCACTTAAACGCTGCAATTAATGTGCATAATATTCGCCGTTGACGGTAGATAGTGAATAAAAATTATCGCATGCGCATCCCAAAAAAACAGACGCCGTGACCTTGCCTGCAGGTGGAACAGTCTTTGCTTCCTTTGGACACGATTGTCCCATTACAGTTCACTGCTTTGACTGTTCCTCTGTCTCAGGTGTGAAGTGGTGGAGCCTTGTCTCATCCATGGGTATGTGTAAAAGTTCGGCTTTATTGCGCTGAAACATCGCCAAACACTCTACTGAAACATCCTCACGGTGCTGTTTTTGCTCTATTGAAAGCAAGCGTGGCACCCATCTTGCCCACAGCTTCCTCATCTTCAAATTTTCGGTCAATATGCGATGTAGTATAGCACTTTTTGAAATGCCTGTCATGGCGCCTTGACCCCAAAACCCATGTACTAAAGTAGACAGTCAACATTTCTCCTCACTCGAATGCCAACAAACAAAACGAGTGAAGCCTTAATCATTCTCTGCTCTCTCTCTCTCTTTTACTCTCTTCATTGAATAATTCAATACACCCCAGCACGAAAAGAGAATGAATAGGAAGCGAGAAAGTAAAGTGTAGCGTGTATTAAACGTTGACTTCAGAATGCATTATTCTTAACACAGGGATGTCCTAGGAAAAGAATGAATTATTTAATGTGTCCAGAGAATGCATTATATAATTCGTTCTTTTTAATGCATTATTTAACATGTTATCAGGAAAGAAGTCTTTAATTTATAATTATTTACGCGATTGGACGAATGCAAGGTTTATAAATACAATGTTAAGCCATCAGAAAAAAATCCCGTTCTATGACGTATTGTGACAAACTTCAAAAAGAACTGGATCCATGTGAAAAAATGTGTGATTTACAGCGAGCTAACAACCCTGTAATTGAAATCACTGACAAAATTGTCAAGAAATTATTTGAACGCGTTATGAAGGGGGCAGCTGATAACGGCATTCCGAATGAAAGAAGCATCGTCAAACTCAGAAACAACACATTCCATTTTCGCAGATGTGGGAATGCACTGGGGAATCAATGTGGAATTTAGTCAAATGACATTACCCTCTCGATTCTTTGGAATGTCTTAGATAATGTAATTATTATAATGCATTATATAATTCATTCTCAATGTAATGCATTCTTCACTTTCCTGCTGGGACGAGAGCTCCTTTTTGATAGTGTTATTGTATATAACTATACAAACTCTAACCATGTTGAAGTAAAATTACATAAACTAAGCAAACAGAATGAAATAATCAAGATATGACCCGAGAAAGAAATGCGTTTGAGTGAATTGTGACCACTTTTTGGTTCTCGTTTACGTGGGTTGCCAAATTGCGCACATCTTCTGGCCGTCTACTTCTTTCTTGAACGTCTTTGTTGAAACTTAAAACATATGTTTTATAAGCCAAGCACCAACATATTTTTTCTAAACTATTGTCACCATCGCTACCTACGTCAGGTCCTCTAGTTTTAGGACAGTCCTCGTGTGAACGTGACTTGAAAAATAAAATGCAATTATTTCAGTACCATGTACGGTTGTTTTAATTTCCACAAGTCTTCTCTACAAAATGCGGGGAATATAATAAAGAAAAAATTATAACTAACCAAGTTATAGATAATTCAAAATATAAAGCTAATTCTTTGCCGCTAAAAATATTTCGTGGCTAATGAATGAGAATGGGCGGCGACAATTCATTCATTGTATTGTTGATAGAGTATATAAACCGAAACCGAAAATCCCGTGAAACAGGTGTAATAATTAAAATACAATTTGGAATTCTTTTGGTTGAGCTATCTTGAGCGTCAAAACCTTTCTGTGTCTTTATTGAATATTTTGGTTCTTTTTATATTAAATCTAAATACAATAGTATCTTACATTAATATTCCCATTCCTATATAATTTATATCGTATCCCTCAGCAGAGGGAACGCTCGCTGCTCATGGCCTATCATGCCGTATACATTGTCGTATGTATGCGACGTTCTTGGAGTTATGAACGGTCGCTGTCAGCAGAGACGATCGCCGTTCTGTGGCTATGCAACATTGTATGTGTCGCTGTGTGTATGCAGTAGAACAAACTCAAAGCCATGGACGGTCGCCGTCATGTCTGCGTGTGCCATGCTGACGAATCAGTTTCACTGGCGTGAGAACTGTTCTTTACCTTGCGTACAGAGCAATGTGTATCGTTTAGAGTATTAAACGGCGCTTGTTATGTGGAGTGTGTTTGTCTGTTCGACTTTTAGTTATTTGGACACTTTGGGAAGTGCCAATGAAATGTAAGCTAATACCTCTTTTGGTATTTCTTTAATATGTATTTCTGTTGGTTATGTTGGCTTTAGTTTGTACTCTATAGCCGTTGGTTGCGTTGACTGTGTATGTATGCTACACCTCCATTTTTCAGAAGAATGATCATATAACGTGAGTTTTATGGACATTCTTTTACAATGTTATTAAGTTTATGTTTATTAAATGTATCATATAGTACTTATTATTTAGTTATTTCTTATGTAGTTAGAAGGACTTATTATTGTATAAGTTTATTATCATTCGTTCCTTATTAGTATTATTAGTATTATTAACCATGGTTTTTATTGTTATTATTATTTTATTGCCCATAAATTTTAATTCTATTCTTATGAACTATTTGTTCTTTGTTAGTTTTGGGATCTATGATGTTTACATTTTCCCTTAATAGTAGATTTTTAATTTTAAAAGGCCCGATATATTTTCTATCTAGTTTATGTCCTGATTCATTTCTTAACAATACTAAATCTCCTATATTGAAATTATAATCTGCAATGTTCTTATCATAATATTCTTTTTGTTTTTCCTTATGCTTATTTAATAGTATCTGAGATCTCCTAAGCGCTATTTCTAGTCTATATTTGGCCTCGTTGGCGTAATTGTCTACATTATAGAGTGGAGTTATTTGATCCACTTCATTCATTTGTACCATTTTATGTGGTATTCTCGAAAATACTAATTCATACGGACAGTAATTATGTACTGTTGATGGTGTTGTATTGAAACAATACGTGAAGTACTTAAGCCATTCATCCCAGTCATCTTTATCCACTGATACGTAGGATCGTACGTATGCATTGAAAGTTCTATGGCTTCTTTCAATTGTACCTAGCGTCTGGTGATGGTGTGCCGTTGAAGTTAGTTTCTCGATTTTCAATAGTGCGCATAATTCATTTAATATGGCGTTTTTGTATTCAGTTCCCATGTCCGTAATGAACGTCTTCATTGGACCATATATAAGAATGAAATTTTCAAAAATTGCCTTAGCGATTGTTTGCGCGCTTTTGTCCCGTATGGGTATTGTGACTAAATACTTAGTCAGGTCACATATCATTGTTATGGCGTATTCATTTCCGTAAATTGATTTAGGAAATGGACCAATGGTATCGACAAATACCGTATCAAAAGCTCCCGCCGGCGTAGGAGTTATTACTAATGGACCTTTCAAATGTTTGTTGGTTTTGGTTGTCTGACACGTGTGGCACATTTTGACGTATCTAGTTATGTCTTTTATCATGTTTCGCCAAAAATAATACCGTTTTACTTTCTGTATTGTCCTGAAAGTTCCACAGTGACCACCTTCAATGGGGTCATCATGATATTTTATCATTATGTTCTGAATAGCTATAGCATCTTTGCAATCAATGTGGGTCACCTTATTTAGTAGCGCTACTTTAATATGAATTAATTTCCTATTGCCCATATCTTTGAATTCATTAATCGAGATAAATTCGAAAATTTTCTCACTAGGTGCCACTTGTAATTTGTCAATGCTGTGTTTACAGGCTACTTCTTCGAGCCTCGGGAAGAACTGTCCTAAGTCAAGTTTCCCATTATTAAACAAGTCATTGATTTGAATATATGCAATTATAGATTTTCCACGTTTGATGTAACATCTTGCGGGAAAAATCTTTAATTTATAATATTTCCTGCCGTCAGTGTTATTTAAAGGAACATATATACTGGGCTTTTTAATTTTATTTGATTTATGCTGCTCATTCAAAGTATTACTTTTATCCGTATTCGTATTATTTCGTGTCATGGATCTTGTCGTTATCGTCAATATTTGTGTTGCTGTTATATTCATGTCCTTGAGATCATGTATTGTTATTCGCGATAGCGCGTCTGCAACGTAATTATCTTTTCCCCTAAGATATTCTACTGTAAAGTCATATTCCTCTAGGTCAAGCCTCATTCTCGTCAGTTTTGAACTTGGGTTCCTCATTGAAAATAGATATGATAGTGGTCTGTGATCCGTACGGACGAGGAATTGTCTTCCGTATATGTATGGTCTAAAGTGTGTTATAGCCCAATGGATTGCTGTTAATTCTTGTTCGATGGTTGATTTATTGCTTTCACCTTTAGTAAAGGTTTTGGAAGCATAGGCGACTGGTAAATGTGTTCCTTCATGTTCCTGAGTCAAAACTGCGCCGCAAGCGTGTTTGCTTGCGTCCGTAATTATGCAAAACTGCTTTTCGAAATCCGGGTATTGCAGTAATGTTGGACTCATTAATGCCTTTTTTAAGTGATTAAATGCTATGTCGCAATCTTTAGTCCATTCGAACTGAACACCTTTTTTAGACAGTCTTATAAGATGCCGAGAATATTCTGAGAAGTTTTTAATAAATCTTCGATAGTAATTGCAAAAGGCTACGAATCTTCTCGCGCCATCTGCATCAGTGGGTTTTGGGTAATTTTCAATTACTGAGTATTTACTATCATCTGGTAGTATTCCCTTATCTGTACATTTGTGTCCTAGGTATGTTACTTCTGTCATAAAAAATTAACATTTTTCAGGGTGTAACTTGAGATTGGTTTTTCGACATAGTTCAAAAACATTTGTAAGATTTGAAAGCATGTGTTTTTCGGAACATCCTAATACGACCAGGTCGTCCATGTATAGGAAAGCTTGTTCTGGTTTCAAACCACTGAAAGCCAATGTCATCATTCTTTGGAATGAATTTGGTGCTATTTTTAGTCCATAAGGAAGTCTAGTGAATCTGTATGACCCATTATTAGTCGAAAATGGCGTAAGGTCTCTAGATTTCTCTTCCAACTGGATTTGATGGAATCCAGACATTAAATCTAAACATGAGAAATATTTAGCCCTACCAAGTTGGTCTAGAATATCGTCTATTCGTGGTAAAGGGAATTTGTCCGCTACTAGCTTTTTGTTAATCTGTCTATAATCTATTACAAGTCTCCATCTCTTTTCCTTAGAACCAGGGAGAGACTTTTTGGGAACCAACAAGATTGGACTGTTATACTCGGAATACGATGGTTCGACTATTCCATCGTCTATTAGTTTCTTTACGTGTTTGTGAATTTCCTCCTTATGTGTATGTGGTACACGGTAGTTCTTAATGTATACCGGTTGTTTGTCCTTAACCCTTAACTTTTGTTTATAGAAATTATTTGTGGTTATTGTTTCCGTTTCTAAACCAAAGACATCACTGAATTCAGAACAAAGATCTTTTAAAACATTTTCGAACTGTTTTGGAAAATTTTTCTCTAATATTTGCAAAATTTGTGTCTTTCTTTGTTTTTCATTTGAATTGTTTGTAATAATTTCGTAATCATTAATGTCTTCAGTTGTGATTTGTGATTGTTTTATTGTAACTATTTTATCGTTTGTATTTAAAATGCGAATATATGCATTGTTTGCCTTTACCAAGGTGCTAGCTATAAAAATACCTGGTTGAATTTCTTGGTGAGGTACCAATATGTCTTGATTTGTGGCAACTAGCCTAATATGGCGTATCACCTCAGATCTTGCTGGCAGTGTTAAGCTTTCATTGCATGTATTCGTAATTTGTATTTCTATCTGTTGTGTGAAATTTGGTGGTCGTAGGATAAGGTAATCAAAATCATCATTAAAGTCTAAAATACAATTGTATTTTCTTATAAAATCCATACCGATGATTCCGTCGCATGGTATTGGGAAATCATCGTTCACAACGTGAAAAGTATGGGGAATTAAAAAGTTTTTGTATATTAGATCAAAATTTGTCGTTCCTATTGATTTTATTTTACCATGTCCAATACCAATTAATGTTGATATTCTATTCGTGTTTATTTCATCTTGTGTAAAGTGAGCAAGTTTTATTAATGAAATATCTGCTCCTGTGTCTACTAATAATGTTATTTTTTCGTTATGGTGTTCTATTTTGACGTTAACAAAAATACTCATATTAAGGCTAAGGTTACACTTTTCTGTTCTCTGGTTTGATCTTAGGGGAATTTTCTAGTTTTCCGAGTTGTCTTGGGCTGTGTTAGTTACTCTAACGTTACTGTTTTGACCATTGTGCTTTTGTCTGTTATTATTATCATTGTGGTTGTTTCCACGTCTGTTTCCACGGTAGTTAGAATTGTCATGTCTGTATCTATTGTTGTTATTGCGATTGTTGCCATTGCCATTTCTTCCTCTATACCCACCTCTACCATGTGGTCTTCCTCTGTTCCCACGGTAGTTTCTGTTTGACCTGTTTCCGAAGTATAGGATAGTATTTTGTTGTCCAGTAGCGTCTGTGCAGCTACTAACAAATTTTCCTATAGCTTCGTTCATATTGTCAAACTGACCTGCTTCCATGATGAGTTTAACTCTTTCAATGGTGCAATTTTTGGTCATTGCCTTCACCGCGACTTGGGTGGTATATTTTTGTGCCAATGTGCGTGACAAACCATCGGAGATGTATGCACCTTCCAATGATTTTGTCAATTTGTCCAGCTCATCACAATAAGAATTGGCAGACTTATTGTTCTGTCGGATGTTCAGTATTTTGGCTGATAGGACCTCAACTGATTCACCTTTCACAGAACTTGACAGTTTCGAAATTACGTCTTGTATGGTGGATTCATTTTCAAGTAGGTTTCTGGCGTTACCTGTTAATTTTGTCTTAATCAGGTTTATGGCTACCGCTTCGTGGGTGCCTTTTAGTGTATCCACTAAAGAAAGTGCATCTAAAAATTATCTTAAATTCTCAGGTTTCCCATCGAAATCGGGGATTAACCTTGTGGCCGTATTTAAAAATTCTATAACTGTTTGTGCCATATTGACTTCCGTTCCAATTGACTCAATGGTTTTCGTCCTAATTGTGGCTTCACTTTCAATATTAGTATTTAAAAATTTAGTATTTAGTATTTAAAAATGTAATCTGAGTTTGGGACATTATATATAAGTCTACAGTAGGTAACTATTTTATCCCTATCCATAAGTTACTCTGTGGTGCTTAGATTTTGTCTAAGTTATCTCCACGACTTGAGTATCTCTTCTTTAGAGATCTCTTATGCAATAAATATAACTTTAGTATTAAGTTGACTGCACTTAATACTGTGGAGATGAGTAGGAGGATCCACAATGAATCTATTTGTGAAGTGTGATCGACCACTTCTACATTATTAATGACATTCGCAGTCGGATCACTTATTTTCGAGTTTCTATGACCCATAGTTATCCTTATCCACTCAGGTTTTCCTTTCTTTTTACATAAAAATTATTTTATTAATTATACCTACAATTTTGCTTATTATATTTTCTTTTAAAATAATTTTCCCTATTTTGTCTCGAGCGAGTACTCGCTTATAGACCCTAGGTATGCGCTTGGAATCGCATACGAAAATACAAGGAAATTTTTCTATAATAATTTTTCTATATACTATATTCCCGTCTCAATTGGTCATCGCCGAATGGGGATCTTCCTTCTCTGGCCGTCGTTGCCCCTTCTCGAAATCCTCGATTGTTGTACCTTCCTTCATTCTACTGTTGTTTTTCTCTTCTCGCTGTGGCCTCTCTCATATGGCTGGGCCAACTGTCTTTTGGCCAGACAGTATCTTCCTTCTCGCCGCTGACGGATTTTTGGCTATCACGTCAGAGAAAATGTTTCTTTAATCCATTTTGGTGCACTTCAGGATTTAACAGCGGCTAAAACGCTATGTTATTTGGACAAAATGATCCAACTCCAGCTCCTTTTTTTTTATTTTTGGAGTTCCTGGAGATCCCTGAGCTTTTGGAGCTGTGGGAATTTTTCTGAGCCTTTTGAGCTCCCGATTTTTCCTCCGTGCTTTTTTATTTTTGAAGCACTGGCAGGATCGCCATGTAATAATTAAAATACAATTTGGAATTCTTTTGGTTGAGCTATCTTGAGCGTCAAAACCTTTCTGTGTCTTTATTGAATATTTTGGTTCTTTTTATATTAAATCTAAATACAATAGTATCTTACATTAATATTCCCATTCCTATATAATTTATATGGAGTTGTCGCGGCAGACCAACGAATATCATATGCGTATCCCTCAGCAGAGGGAACGCTCGCTGCTCATGGCCTATCATGCCGTATACATTGTCGTATGTATGCGACGTTCTTGGAGTTATGAACGGTCGCTGTCAGCAGAGACGATCGCCGTTCTGTGGCTATGCAACATTGTATGTGTCGCTGTGTGTATGCAGTAGAACAAACTCAAAGCCATGGACGGTCGCCGTCATGTCTGCGTGTGCCATGCTGACGAATCAGTTTCACTGGCGTGAGAACTGTTCTTTACCTTGCGTACAGAGCAATGTGTATCGTTTAGAGTATTAAACGGCGCTTGTTATGTGGAGTGTGTTTGTCTGTTCGACTTTTAGTTATTTGGACACTTTGGGAAGTACCAATGAAATGTAAGCTAATACCTCTTTTGGTATTTCTTTAATATGTATTTCTGTTGGTTATGTTGGCTTTAGTTTGTACTCTATAGCCGTTGGTTGCGTTGACTGTGTATGTATGCTACACAGGTTAATCGGCTTTCTGCTTTAATCGTGTGCCGGTTTTTTAAAAGTCGTAATTTTCGAACAAACCGGTAACCCGGTGTTTGATGTCGGTTAACGGCGTTTTTCTCAGTTTGTGTACATATCCTAAAAAAAAATAACTGTAAATCTTAATGAAATTTTGGGATTATGAAACATGATGTGTATTTTCACATATAATTTTATGCTTCAATAAATAAATAATAAATTTCCAAAAAATTTTCTTATTCAAATTTCCAAATGACTTTATGATGAATAAAAATTAATTAAGAACAAATTAAGATTTTCAAACTTTTTATTCCACATTTCAAAAGTAAAATAATTTTATAACTAAATGTTTCAGTTATAATACGATTTTTATACATGAAAATCTCTTTAACATTTGAATATGATTTCGACTTGAATTCAGTTTAATGTGAATTGGACTCGAACTCTTAAATTTTATATTACACACACATTCCAAATTGGAATATAACATAAATCTTTAATTTAAAAACGTAATTGTCTATTTTAATAGAGTTGTGAAATTTGGAGTGGAAAAATTGCATGGTTTTCGTTTTTGAAGCATTTTTTTTTTGACATTTCTCTTTAATATCGTTTGTATTCTTTTTCATTTGTTTATTTGTATTCTGCTTCCAAAGTGTTGAGGTGTATTTAAGTTTTTTTCAATTGCTTAAACAAGTTTTGTAACTTTATTGCAAACGAATTGCTGTTTTGTTAGAAGTTTTATATTTTTATTGCTACGAATGACCAATTAATGAAGATTGACCGAGTAAACGTCAAAATGATTCAAGCGTATTACATGAAAAAAATGCACCGTATCAATGCTCCTGATTTTAAGAAGCAGCTTTAAAGGAGAATACAAAAAATTGCATGCAATCGATTTCATCGTATACAAGTTCAAATAAAAATCAAAGAAGATACAATATTTATGTGTCTAATAATAATTAATTCATTGGTGGTGACATCCGATTTACGGGCGGTGGCAGCAATAGTGCCGGAGAAAAATTTAAGATCGTAGGCAGAGGTTTTATTTCGTTCGTTACGTTTTCTCGCTGTGAGATAAACAACATTTTTGTATTTGTTGTGAACTAAAAAAATAATAAATGCATTAATGTGAATGCTGGTCTTGAACGACACCCTACAAAAAACGTCTATCTCAGGTCCGAAGCGACATCGCAATGACGGCTGATAACACGAATAGCTGTTTAATATGGTCCGCCATTCTTTTTAAACCAAAGATTATATAAGTTCATATCTTCCATTTCAGCTCATAAAAAGTCCGTACACAGGGCTCTGTGACACGCCCACTATTGACTGAAATTGTTTTGCCAGTAGCATTTTCGAAACAAATGTGCCAATGATGCCACAACTCCAAAATCCATGCCAAACTGTCGCTCTCTGTGACTGCATTGGCTTCTCGACAATGAAGTGCGGGTTTTCCGATCCCCAGATGTTACAATTTTGTTTTTTGAAATAACCGACGAGATGAAAATGCGCCAAATTCACAGCACTCACTTTGGAAATAAGTTTGCAATATATACCAACTAGTGTATTCAAAACCGAAACCGGTTAACCGAATTCCGGTCGATTAACCGTATATCGATTTTCTTCAAAATGCTATTTTCGAAGAACCGGTTTCACCGGTTATTTCAAGTCGATTAACCGGTTTTTTCGGCTTTTACACAACTGATATAACGCCGCAGAATTACACACCTAAAATCTTTTTCATAGGTCACTATGATTAGTGACCCCATCAGACAGATAGAAAAGACTTTGCCAACGAATTATTTCGCCGATAATTTGCTAAAATTAGTTGTCCAAAGGCAATTGAAGTGTTATCTGCTAACTCCGATTTAGATGTAAGTTCCGGAACTAATGACAACAAAGGTGGTATGTTAGCAGAAAAGCTTAAAAACAGTATTCACACTCCAAAAAGAAGTACAAAACGTTCAAAGGAATATTTACTCAACGATAATTTTGCCTAATTGGGTAAGTCAAATATGTATGACAACAAATAGGTTGAATAAAATAAATTTGGGGTGGGACATGTAAAATTTGGAACTTGAAAAAAAAAAAAATGGTTTCCCATTACATCCCATGAAAGGACTGGGGAGAACTTCTCACAATCACTGAGCTGTGCGCTTTCCAGTTTTCACTCACTGATTGAGACCTACAGTTTTACACCGATTCCGAACGGTAATTTGATAAGCTTTTTTATGGCTAGATACTCGATAGTGTCGCCGTCACTATGCGAGGTGACCGCCGCCGAAAGAAAATTTGAAGGTGGTCAGAGCCGGGTTCGAACCCGGGATCTTATGTACAAGAGCCGCGCACACTAACCATTGCACCACCGACGGCCACGGAACTTGAACCTCCCGTTATTTCGAAGTCGATTACCCATTTAAAATATATGACGCGACAGATTATTTGTTGAAAGTTAGCAATTTTTAAAATGGTTCGCTTTACGCTCGAAAATATATTGGGAAATATTAAAAACTTTCTTCCAAAGTTCTCAGTTTTCAATTCAAACTGTCAGAAATCTACGAAATAAATTCGATTGAAATAGAGTGCCATAACGCAGTTTGTAGAAAAATCAATTTTATGGTAACTAAAAAAAATTATTTTTACATTTTTAGATTGTTTTAATTTTTTTTCTTTAGGGTTTTATGTTTTAAATTATTACCCAACAAATTAAAAAAAATTACTTCTTTTTTAAATTAATTTTTTAAATTTTCTGTAAAATATTCATCACAATTCGTAGGAGAAGGTATATCTAAAAGACTAATCATTTCTAAACTATAATTATTTTCTAACTCTATTCGTGACTTCACATGCCGCAGGGAAGAAATAAGTGGATCGGAAGATGCTGCCAACATGTTGAAGAGGTCCTCATTTCGCCTTACCCTTGATGCTTTGAATGTGTTCTGCAATCTATATTTTTTATAAAATTTGTTAAGAGACTCCTGTGCTTCTTCAGAAAGCTCCCCAATTGGCAAACACTGGTACTTAATTATGTCTTTGCCATGCGCCAATATTTTAGGGACGGTCGGGGTCAACTTCTTCTGTGGATACATTTCTGCTAAAAGAGATGCAGTTTTCGATGCATATTCTCCATATTTTGTAGAATTGACGTTTTCTTTGCAGTTTAAAACATTCAAGATCGTTCCCAATCTTTTCACAATTTGATTGTCAATTCCAGGGATTGTAGTTACTGCCTCATCATTTTCAAAAAATCCCCTAGAAGTGCTTCCATCGTTTGAGTTACCGTATCCGTGCTTGGGACAGTCTACTTTTAGTCCAACTTCTTTAAAAAAAGCATCCTGTATTTGCTTCTTTCTGATCTTTTCCTTATCCTTTATTGATGTATTTTCATCGAAGTTTTCCTCCTCTTGTGGTAGGGTATACGCCAGTTTTAGCAAGAACTCCATACACCTTATCCTTGCGTGCAATGGTGACATTCCATATTCGTAATTCTCCTCGTTTGTAGAATCTCTTTTTGCAAATCGGGCATGACAATGTTGAGGTTGTTCCTGTCAATTCGTTTACGACTTTTCCGTCAACCATGGTCAGGTGGAACTCGTAATTGCATTCAATATATTTTCCTTCTCCAATTTGCAGCTTTGTGGGCTTAATCTTGCTCATTTGTTCTTCAATGTCCTTCACCGTGGTCCTTATGAGTTCTGCCGATTCCCTTGCAAACTGAAACATTATTGGTCGGCAATAATGCACTGATGACGGACGTGGATTTTTCCAGTGTAGGGAAACATCAGATTTTAGCCGCAAAGGAACAACAGATGCCATAAACATATTTCCGTCCGATATTGTAGCGTCATCGGAAGATATCCTTTGCTTATAAACGCTTTGTCCGGATGATCCATCGCAGCCCCATTTGCTGATCAATGTCAGTTTCTCAGGAAGCATTTTCACCTCATTTTCAGGAAGAGTCTCCAACAACAGCTGTATGGCCCATGAGATCCTGCAGATTGGCTTTCACAGAGACTTCCGTAAACTCCGTATGCAGTGGTCGTGAATTTACTTTGGCTTGCGTAATATGCTTGTATCCTGGTAAAACGTCAGCCCCGTGTCGCATCAGGGATGCCCGTAGTATCTCATATTTTTCTTTGGAAAGTTCTAAGTCCATAAACAAGGCCAAGGCTTCTTCGGAACTATACTTTTTAATGTGTGCGTTTGTGGGCGTGGGAATGCTTTCCTTAATCCTTTTTAGTCGCAGTGGGTTTGCATCAGCAACAGATTTTGTAATCTGCGACCTCACTCTTTCACTATCCTTTGTATATTTAATAGACAGCGCGTCTGATAAATGCTTCGTGGTCAAGTCATTGGTGGCCTCGGCAAGTTTCCTCTTTCTTGTGAAAATTGAACACTCCTCAATACTTTTTTTTGGCCTTCCTTTTGCTCCTCTGGTTGATGTGGTGGGTTTATCTACTGGCAATATATCAAGGATGGTGTCTTCATTAAGCCAGTCCTCGTATTTGGAGTTGAATTTCTGAATGGTTCGATTAATTTTCACCCATTTTGCCTTAATATTTGCATATATCAGATAAAAATTATTTTTTATAATTTCGCTTCTCTCAATATTTCCGTATAAGCTATCAAGTTCTTCTAAAGCAGCTTCCGTGAAAAACATTGGTGTGGTTGACTTTCTGAACAGTTCAAATAATTTTAAATTGTTCAACGCCATGTTTTCAATAACTCGCGGTTAGATGGTTGGTCAATAATAGCACAATCACGTTTGTTGAAACCACGGTAAGTGTTTACACTTATATAGTAGCTGTGCATGACGCAAGTTTTTACCACCATGTTTTGGTCATTGGTAAATTAGGTAGAATTTTCCAGTGTGCGCTTGGGTTCTTGTGGGCGGAGTCTTAACGGGGTTGGACTGTGCGTGGTGTGGTGGAGTGCTGGCCTACCTGCCTACGTACAGGGCGGGTGACCAATCACATCGTGTACAGGTTCTAAAAATACGAATGCTTGTGGACTGGATGACAATTGTTGTGTTTATTTTATCACGTAATTTTGTTTTTCCAAGAATTGAGAACTAACAATCCGTACAGCTAATTTTACCAATAATTCTATCATGAGTGCCAGTTACAGAAGTTTACGCGAGTTGTTTTTATTGTTTTACAAAATGAATACACAGTTGGTCTGGCCTGACCCATGTGTTACGAATGTGACTATAGAACATGTGTATGACGGAGGATTAATGATTTGATTTTTCCCACTCAAGAACCATGTCTTTTTTAACTCTTTGACCTCTAGAAGCCAAAGGGGCACCTAGAGGCAGATAAAACCTTTGGAATTATGTAAAGTAATACTCAAAGAACATATTTTGAAAATATAGCAAATATAGAAAAATATAGATTTTTTTTATTTTCCGTCAAAGTTGAAAAATAGTGAAAAAACGGATTGTTTTTAAATAGTGTTTTACCAGGAGAAACACAAAGCAAACAGTTAATTTTTTTTATCATTATACATTTAATAAATACAAAAAAAAATAAGGCGATTCGTTACCTATTTTTCGTGATATTACACCTGAAATCGCAACAAATTGACTAAAAATTGTGTGTTTTTTTGAAAACCGAAAGTCGGTCAACTTTGAACAGTTATATCTTCTAAACTAAAAATGTGATATTATTAAGAGTAGCATATTTGAAATCGTTGAAAAGTTTCCTATAACATGGGTTTATTCAAAACTTCGTCGGCGCACATGAAAATTTTGATTTTTGCAACCTCGTTTGCTCTACGGGCGCCACTGTGCGCCGTCAACATCAACTGGCCACCGTTCGCAGAACTGAACATTTCTCGTACTTCCTTTCCCAAAATTTTGGACGTTTTTACGGAAAAATCATATTTCACAATCGATCGATTTCTTGAATCTAGATCATTTTATGTGTACGTAAATGGCGTACTATCTTCACAAAAAATAATAAAGGCTGAACTTCCACAAGGATCCGTACTATCGTCAATACTATACTCCCTTTATACCTCCGATTTTCCCACTCCCTCGTATATGAAAACAGCATATTACGCTGACGACACTGCCCTTATCACCAATAGTAAACTCACAAAGGCACTGCTGAAAAAATGGAAAGAGGACTAATAGCGTGCAATAAATATTTCACTAAATGGAAAATACGAATAAATTTATTCCTTAATAAGAGAATGTCGCGAATTGTCATAAAACAGAACTGAACTACAAAATCATCAAATTGAGAACGGTGTATGTATAATTGGTTACCTACGTGTAATCTCTTTATGAGGATATAAGTTCCCGGTAATATTTGACTATTCTTTCGTATTTCATATAAACGTATCTCACTCGAATAGTATCTCAAAAATTGTAAATATATAGTTGTAAAAGCAAATGAATAATAAAGATGATTATATAAATTGAAAAAAAAATTAGGCACTGTGTTCGAAAACCGCATAATCAGCCGAAACCTGGAAGTCCATTAGCCGTGTTGCAGATGCGATTTGAACCCGTTAGACTATTATCTCTGGATTTTTACTAGATAATAGTAGGTACTATAAAGCAAGTCATGGAAGCAATTCGAAAGATTTTTTAAAGCGAAATTAAATTGATAATTTTACATTACCTACTCTTTAGTTTACAAAACTAAAAACCCATGGAGTGTAAAAAACTAGAAGCACACATCTCACTCTCCTTAATCCCTTCATACGATGTTATGGTTCCCCCGTTTTTACTCTTTAGTTTCCCATTACATCCCATGAAGGCAGCGGCTCACACACTTCGATTGGAACCTGCAATTTTACACCGGTTTTGGATGCTATGTTGACAAGCATTTTCGATAGTCGATCTCAAAATTCAAAGAGACGAATTAAACATAAACGATGTTTATAAAGCGCATAATTGTCCATTTTGATATGAAAACTGAAACCGGTTATTAAACCGGTTTCTATACCTCGGTTTAACCGAAAACCGGTTTCGGCAAAATCGGAATATTCGAAGAAACCGAAAACCGAAATTTTTGAAAAACCGGTTTTTATACACTAATGCCAACGTTGTTCAAGAGTAAACCTTCTCTTTTTAGTCGCTGAGGTATGATACTGACTTATAGTCAATATTTCATAACATATGATTTTAGAAGTATTTGGTCCACCCAGTACTATGATCGCCCTTTCGCTAATATCAGAACTTCAGCACATTAATTGTTGAATTAGGCGTTTTTACCTACTTAAGATGTGTGTTTCCTCTTCCATTTTATTTTGACTGCCTCACAGAATCCTCTTTTATTTTATACAAAATTCTTGTGTTATTGTCTGATTTCTATAATTTTCGCCAGCAACGGCTTATCTTCAATTTGATCGATTTTGAGTTATTCATATCAAATTGCATTATTCCTAACGCATCTATGTGTCCAATCTTTTTTCTGAAAGAGTTGTTTCATGAAAGTAGCAGCATAAGTTAAATATTCTTGAACACTATTTTCGGCTGTAAACTACTATAAACAAGCTGACAGTTTTGCAAAGAAATTAATATTTTACCCAAATCTTACCTTTCCTAATGGAGACTGTTAACGCCAGACTGAGCTATGAGAAAATATCAAAATATGAGAAAACATTGGTTTTAATACTAAACATTTTTCTCGTCTAAAGAAGGAATTACGAATTGAAGTGATAACACAGAAAAGCTGGATGAAACTATGTGACGGAGTGTAATTCATAAGAATGTTGTCTAAGAACATGATATATTTTTGTATGTTTAACAAAAACTCTTCACTACAGGGCACAGTAGTAAGTTGGCACAAAAACCCTTTACATTTTGTAGGAGTGAACAAACTAACAGAAAAGTGTATATAACGGGTCCGCCATCTAACGTTTTTTTGATGTGTTAACATCTATACGCGCGCCTCTAGGGCAGTAAACTATAAATTTAATACATACGCAAGTATTAGGTTTGTAAGAGTAAATCATCGTTTGTTTGTTCGTTGCTTGACAGTCGGTATTGAAAGTGATTATTGGGCGATTTTCATATAATTTTCCCACGCGATTTTCTCCGGAAATTCATAGCCGATTTTATTAATTTTTGGATTAAAAAGCTAGTGCGGGTTTCGACGAAGAGTTTAGGCCAAAAATTAAGGCGATCCGATATCGGCGAGCCGAGATTTAAGTGTTTTAATTTGGAGTATTAATTTGGAGTAATATTAAAAAAGTGTTTTATGTTGATCTTCGGTTTTGTCTTATCATCGTTTGTCTGTTCGTTGCTTGGCAGTCGGTATTGAAAGTGATTATTGGGCGATTTTCATATAATTTTCCCACGCGATTTTCTCCGGAAATTCATAGCCGATTTTATTAATTTTTGGATTAAAAAGCTAGTGCGGGTTTCGACGAAGAGTTTAGGCTAAAAATTAAGGCGATCCGATATCGGCGAGCCGAGATTTAAGTGTTTTAATTTGGAGTATTAATTTGGAGTAATATTAAAAAAGTATTTTATGTTGATCTTCGGTTATATCGTACGAATATAACAATGTATGTATGTATGTACAAGTGTCTGTTGCTTTGCATTCTTTGACTTTTGTGGGAATAAAACAAAAAGTATTGAGCAAGAAAATAATGACACATGTGCTTGCACTGGGTCTTTAAATAATTTTAAGTATTAATATTATTTAACTGTAACGTCATCATATGATTGAACGCTGTTTTTTATTTTCCAATGTAACATTTACGAGTGTGTTCATAGAAATCGAACAGGTACCGTTTAGGAAAAAGGTGTTAACACATCGCCCGTGAGTTCGAACACTCATTGGATTTTTTTCAACTAGTGCTTATTTCGTGAATGGTAACACTTAGCTCATGTCTGATTTGACAAATAATTAGTTGTATCCTTCCGCTGAACGAATATGGTTGTGTATACGCTTGAACAACGCTGGGAAATATGGGGAAAATGGGCCTGCGATCGACTTACAGAAGATGCCGATTTTGTCAACTGCAGTTTTACACCGGGTAGAAACGGCATATTGAGAAGCTTTTTCATGACAAAGTACTCGATAGTGTCATCGACATAAAGCGAGATGATCGCGAGGATCAAATTGTAATGTGGTGAGAACAGGGATAGAACCCACGTTCTTATGTACAAGAGTCGGGTAGACTACGCACCGGCGACCATAATTTGACAAAAATATACAACGTCCATTTGAACGCATTGAGGCAAATAATCATACGGATAAAACCAGTTAAACGTGCAATGATACCCTCCAAAATTGCAACTGCCTGAACACATATGCAATCACTTACTGTACAAGACAAAATAAAATTGTATTACGATGTCAATGAAGAAATCGGGAGACAACCAGAAAATATAAAACCTCATATACGAAGACATCGAAACGAACATTCAACACCCACACACTCAGGAAAAAAGATGAAAACAAAACCTCGTCAAACGTCGTTCAAAAATTGTAATCAATTGTACGCAGTTTTACTTCAACAGAATACAGAGTACATTTTTCTCGAGAAAATTACATACAAATGAGTACAAGTGTATTGAAATTGGGGAAATTCTACTTAATACAAGGTGCGGCAAAATTAGTCACCCAATGTTATTTTGCTGTAATTTTTTTTAAAGAAAAGCTTTGGTTCTGCTTGTGAAATTTGTTTATTTAATCCATTACAATTTATTCCATCAAGAAATGAGAAAATGATATCGGTCAAGTGGCCGCGCCAGAGTTGATAACCGTACGGGCTTGTTTTATGGCATTTTCCACCACTCTTGCCAGAATTTCGGGCGACAGGTTCTGGCATTCTTAACGAATATTCTCCTTTAGGGCTTCAAGAGTCTAAGGCTTGTTGACGTAAACCCCATAAAAAGAAGTCTGGAACGGTTAAATCGGGTGATCTGACCGGCAAGTTCAAATCACCTAAACGAGAGATTACGCGACCCGGAAATGCTTCCTTCACAATATCGGATGTGGCTCGAGCAGTGTGCGCCGTTGCAACGCCCAGTTGGAACCACACGTTCTCCAGTCCCATTTCATTCAATTGAGGAAGAAAAAATTTGGTAATCATGGCTCTGTAGCGCGTTCAGTCGTTGTTTCGCCCGCTGCGTTCTCAAAATAAATGGCCCGATGACTCCTCCAGCGTAAACAGGATACCACGCAGTAAGTTCGAGCGGGAGTAATAGTTCTTCGTGGGTGATACACGGATTTTCGGTGCCCCTGAAATGATTATTTTGTTTATTCACGTAACCGCTAAGATGGCAATGAGCCTCATCGCTCACGATAATTTTCGATGAAAAATCGTCCACCTCTTCGTTGAGATTCAGGATGGCTTGAGCGTAGGTTACACGCATTTGGCGGTCAACAGGTAACAGCTGATGCCCTGTCTGCCCAATTGCTTGGGACTGCTTGGTATTCCTCTTCGACATATTGGGCAACAGAAGCGATATTCTCAGCAGAACGGCTGCTCCGGGTCTGAAAGCCTTGGGTAGATCTCGTGTTGTACCAGTCTCATCAAGGCGAGTGGCCAAACGCCGCAGTGTTTGTCCAGTTGCCGTCGGACTGCCAGGAAATCTGCGACAAAATCCGCGGTGCGCCAACACCACCCACGAATTGTTGCCCAAAAATTGAAACAATTATTCCCTGCTCTTGCGGAGTAAACCGATTCATGGCTTGTCGATTTGTATTTTGCGTTTCTTTATTTCACAAATGTCAAAACCGAATTGACCTTTGCAAAAGTTATGACCTTTTGCACCTTGTACAAGTCGAAGAGTATTGAAATTTATTTCCCTAAGTCCTGACAATTAATTTTATAGAAGACAAGATTTTAAAAATGTATGGTAAAGTGACCTTAATATTAGGGATATTCAAAGAAATAAAAAATATATGTGGGTTTATGCTAGAAAGCACCACAGTGCAGTATCTTAAGAGAATGAATGGGTACTTTTACAACACAGAAATATATGATGCTGAAGGAAGAAAATGGAAATAAACACAAGTACTGGTGCAGGTATAGCATTAATTTCGATAGAAAAAAACTAAGAATGGAGAAGAAGAAAGAAGGATGAAAAAATAATTCCTACTTAAATTTGCATTCTCTTAAATAAAACAGGTTGTCAACGGTGCGAAGAAAAATAACAAATGTTGTCCAATTTTCACCTGAACTAAAACAAAGACGCAGGAGTGGTGTGATGGCTGTAGGAATTTGGTTAACACAGCATACCATTAGCAATTGCCCATTATTTGAAATCAGCTGATTTAGACATTTCTGCTAAATTGAATAGTTCCTAATATAACATAGTTCCTAATATGTAGAAAGACGACTATATAGATAGATGCGGCTTATTTTACCGAATATTTTAACATCAAAAACACATTTTTGAAAAAATGGAAGATACAGGGTTTAAATATATAAGCTCTCGATATACTACATTTCATCATCCTTACAATTTTGAAAATGTGACCCAATTTTTTTAAAATTTGCCAAAATGTGAAATTGCGTCTCGTTTTTGCTTCAAGTGCATTGCGGGACTTGAAGGGGTTAATGGTTTTTTCTGAAATTTGGTGTGTGTATTCTACTCGTCCCATAATAAACATTTGCTTTGTATCTGTGGTGGAATACTCACCGTTCCGATCAAAACAATTTGTGGCTTGACCACACGCATTAATAATAATGGACATTAGACAAAGGTTCAAGCGAATCCCTGTCATGGAACGCATGGTGTGATTAAAATGCATTTTCACATGGTCATAGTTGAAGGAAGTCCAGGTTATTTCTTCTACTGGGCACCTCCCCAAGTTAAATTATTTCCCTGCCTATAACCTATAATTATCTACCGGTAGTAAACTCAATTTGAATGCAAGTGTGAACGTGGACCTCTTTGAGGCCGGGCAAAATATTAAACTATCAAAGCAATACCAGGGTATTTTCGGGGTGCAACAAAGCATCTAGTGTAATTTTTTAACGAAAATTTAGAAAAAACATATAACTTTATAACATACCAAAAGATTTATGGCGTAAATGATACCTAGTGATCAGTTTTCCTCTAGAGACCTCAATGTGTTTCGCCTTCCAGTAACAAATTACTAAGTGCCTTGTTATAATAAAATAACTCAGCTTGTATCGTTGCTATTCAAACTCCAGCATCCTTAATAACTTGTTGATTGATAGCAAATTTCAAACTTTGTAGTGGAGTTTGTCTGTCAATGTTCCTTCTATCCTGTGAATTCCTTCCGTCAACATATTGTGGCGCCAATGTGCAACATGTTGCCCTCATTATTCTCTATTCTTTCATTTTACATTCGTAGGAGGCAAAAAAAGAAGAATATGATAAATGTCTTGTAATAGTTTTATAGCACAATTTTTCACTGCACATTTATATTTCTTTATTATTATTTTCGATGGTTAGTACGTAAAGGTAACTATTGTCACTACTTCTTCCTTTTTACTTTACTGAAATTTTTTTTTTTTTTTGGGAAAGTTTTCTTAAGTTTGGTACCAAATAGAAATTGAGATGATGTTTATTAATAACCTAGCTTTGATTGAAGTGGATATTTTAGTTTTATTCCAGCACTTTAGGAATTTAACTTGATTGGGATGTGGAGCAGTAACATTTTTACATCGATTTTGGCGAAACCGGTTTTCGGTTAAACCGAGGTGTATAAACCGGTTAATAACCGGTTTCGGATTTTATGACAAAATGAGCTACTATGCGTTTATAAACATCGTTTATTTTCAATTCGTCTCTCTGAATTTTGACACCGACTATCGAGTAAATTGCCACGAAAATGCTTCTCAAAATATCATTCGGAGCCGGAGTAAAACTGTATGTCCCAATAAGTAAGTGCAAATTTAGAAAGCGCACAGCTCTCTTGTTGTGAGAAGCTCTCCCCAATCCCTTAATGGGATGAAATGGGAAACGGTTTTTTTTAAGGACTCGGGATTGTTTGCTTAGCATTTGTGTTTTACAGCACTCCGGAGATAATAGTCTAACGGGTTCAAATCGCATCTGCGAGGCGACCAATGCACTTCCGAGTTTCGACTAATTGTTCTGATTTCAAACACAGTGCGTAAAAGATCGATTTCGACGTTGGCAGTGTGGGTAGTAGCACCGTCCTGTCTTCAGCTTTTGGGAACAAAAAATCGCTGATCATGGCACGATAACTCTCGCCATTGACGGTTTCGGCGGTTCCTTGCTCATTTTGGAAAAAAAAATTGCCCTATGATGCCACCATGCAAAAACCGTACCAGCAGTCACTCGTTGTGGATGCATTGGCTTCTCCTCGGCGACATGTGGATAATCCGAGCGCCAACTGCGACAATTATGTTTGTTAACGTAACCCCGAGGTGAAAATGAGCATATGATTTTTCCGTAAAAACGCCCAAAATTCTGGGAAAAGAAGTGCGAGAAATATTCAGTTCTGCGGACGGTGGCGAGTTGAAATTGACGGTTGTTCGAAAACACTTTCAGCTACAGCGGCAAAATTAGCGTTTGTAAAAAAAAAAAAAAAAGTGGATTTGTGATATTACGTGGAAATATTGCTTAGAATTGTATTAAGAATGGTATTTAATAGATTAAAAAGGCGAAATTATGAAATTATTATTTAAATAATATTAAATATTTTCTAAAGTTTTAAAATCTATTGAAAACAACAGCCAGTGAATCATTAAATATCTATAACAAGTACAGATATGGGTATTTTTTTTTTTTTTTTAGGTTATTAAAAACAAGAAATTTGTGAATAAAGCCAGTCGGCAGTTAAATATGTGCAACAATAGTACCATTTTCCAAAATCACATACGTTGGTGTTTTAAACTTAAAGTTAAAGTTTCTCCCATTACGCTAGTTCGTGCAGCAAAAAACTATGTGTTCTTACATCTAGAGATTTGCAAGTTATTATAATATTCTCTTAAAATCTATCTTATAACTATCTTATAACTATCTATTAACAATTAATAACATATAAAAATCAGTAGGCGGTGTACAATTGATGACGAAATCAGGGATAGGTATATATGTATATGATAGATGAAATAAGGAAACTGGAAGCATGATATGAAGAAGTGTACAGGATGCAGACTTAGACAAAGCAGGAACACAGGATCGGTAACTGAGCAACACATAAAATATTTCTGTTGACCAAATTCAAAGTATACAGGATGCAGACTTAGATGAAACAGGAACACAGGATCGGTAACTGAGCAACACGTAAAATTATTCTGTTGACCAAAGCGATGGGAGGATGAAAATACAGTGGACATCGTATACATTCAATAAAATATAGATATGTATCAGTGTGGCGAAGAAAAATTTACAACAGCGATAATTGGGTGTTAAATATGTACATTGATGGTGGGAACTAAGTACTTTGATGATGACGACAACTGGCAACCATAGCATATGATAATTCATAAATAATGTATTCTTTCACTTTGTGCAGTGGTTCAAGAAATGGAAGATATACTGAAAGATCATTATAAAGAGAGCAAAGTGCTCTAAATGGATTGTAAAAATCATAGTTTGATCGGGTAATGGACAATTTTAAAGGTCGAAAATTACGGGTAAAACGTGATGGTATATTTAAATTTAATCTGTTTAACAAAAATAAAGAATCAATTTGACCATTTAATAGTTTAATTATAAACATAGATTTAAGCATATATCGTCTTCGTTCAAGAGTTGCTAAGTCAATGAGTTTAAGTCGATTTTCATATGGTGGTAAGTTTTCAAATTGATTCCAGCCAAGGCCTCGCAATGCAAACAAAAGAAATTGCTTTTGGACAGATTCAATTCTATCTATGTGAGTGTTGTAATAGGGACTCCAGACGATACAGGAGTATTCAAGAATGGGCCTTACAAGACTTGCAAAGAGTGTTTTCGTTATGTATGGATCATTAAATTCTTTGACCACCTTTTAATAAACCCCAACATTGAGTAAGCCTTATTGACAATACTTTCAATATGAAGATTAAAACGTAATTTCTGATCTAACAAGACGCCCAGATCCACAAACGATTTGACCTCTTCTAAATCGTACGAGTCAATAGTATATACCCATGACATTATCGGCTTCCTTGAGAAAGACAGTTTCTTACACTTCTTTAGGTTTAGGGACATTCCATTTACAGAGCACCAAAGTACTAAATTCGACAGGTCGGATTGTAAGCGACAAGTATCAATTGTGTCTTTATAAGATAAAAAAAGCTTAACGTCATCTGCGTACATTAAAATATTAGAAAACTTAATAGCCGAAGGTAGATCGTTTAAATAAAGCACAAATAATAATGGTCCCAAATGACTACCCTGGGGAACCCCAGAGGATACCACGATATTTTTAGATAAAACTCCACTAAACGTTACCTGTTGCGTTCTTTCCGTAAGATTCTTATCCATCTTATCCAATTTGAAAATTAGAAGGTCATGAATTACTGTATCAAATGCTTTGCTGAAATCAGTATATATGACATCAGTTTGGCAGTTGTTCGAGAAGGCTTCGAAAATATGACACGTTAATTCCAACAAATTCGTATTTGTCGACCTATTCTTAACAAAACCATGTTGATAAGGGGAGACAATTGAACACACAGAACGAACAATCTTCTGTGTTACTATAAATTCAAATAATTTAGGAATAGCACTTAACTTAGCTATTCCCCTGTAGTTGTCAACGAGTCGTCTATCACCACTTTTATAGAGTGGTATAATATGACTTTTTCTCCAAAGTAATGGAAAATAACCCAAACTAAGAGACATATTAAAAATTTTCGTAAGTGGAATATACAACTCATCTGCACAAGCCTTTAGAATTGAGGAAGGAACACCATCACTTCCTGGAGAATTTGAATATTTTAATCCTTTTAAACCGCTTAAAACTTCATCTGCACTTATTGTTAGATTTGTAAATACATTGTACGTCGAAAGTTCATAAGGGTAGGTAGAGTTAAAAGAAGTGGAAGAGTATGTTTGTTGAAAAAATTCAGCAAATAAATTAGAAATAACAGGGTCTTCAGAGGATTCAATATTCCCGTATTTCAAAGAAGTTGGGAATCCTATTACTTTCCTTTTAGAATTGACAAATTTAAAAAAGCTTTTAGGGTTGTTCTTAATATTGATTTTCATCCTAGTCATATACCTTGAATAGCATCTCTGATTTGTCAAATTATACTTACTTCGGGCCACAGTGTAGTTAATATAGGCCAATGATGTAGATTTTTTCCTATACGTTGAAAATAAACGACTTTTCAAGTTTTTTAACCTGCTCAATTTCTTTGTACCCCAGGGTGGACCAGGAGTTGAAATATTTATGGTTAAAGGGACAGATACAGAAAACGCATTATTCAAAGTATCGTAAAAACTCAACACTTGAAAATCTATGCCACAATTATCGGGCCAGACGGATTGAACTAGAAACGACTTGAGCATGTCATAATTAGATAACCTAAAATTATACTTTTTCAAGTTTACAACAGTCGTAGAGTGTTTGGCTTTAAGATTTAGGGAATCGCAGTTTAATATCAAAGTGGGATGATATTTATCCTCAGGACAAACCAGAGGAGCAATACTACCTAATGTAAATTCCACAGAACTAGAGAAAACTAAGTCTAGACTTCTACCATGGCAATTAGAAATATCATTTAGCTGATACATTCCCAAGCCAGATATTGAGTCAAGAAATTCGTTTGCAAAGTTTGACGAAGATGAAGGTTGTAAACAATTTGATTCATAACTGAATTGCCAGGACACAGAAGGTAGGTTAAAATCTCCTAAGCATACAATTTCATCTAAAGGCGAAATACGAGAATAAATTTCCATAATAAGCCCATAGTGGTTCATGTAAAGACCTATGTCAGAGTTCGGTGGAATGTATGAGCAAGTGATGAATAAATGTTTGCCACTAAGTGTTAATCGGACAGCTATAAGCTCGATATCAACATTAAATGAATGATTAACTAATTCAGAAGGTACGGAACTATGAACAGCAATGAGAACACCTCCGCCAGTTTTTGACGATCTGTCTTTTCTATAAACATGATAATGTCCACAAAATATTTCAGAATTATTAACATCATGCTTTAACCATGTCTCAGTAAATGCGATAACTTCGTAACCAAAACCAAAACTATTTAAATACAAATTTTTCAACTTTGTGTTGAGGCCCCTAACGTTTTGATACAATATAGATATTGACTTTTCTAGTTTTTTGACACCACTATTTCCGGAGGATTTCTTGTAACCTCTGAAATAATGCGATCTCTACGAATAAATTCTTTAACTAACGTTCCATCAGGCCAGGTAGATCTATCCAACAAAGTATCAAAATTCCAGTCTGGCACAAATATCTTAAAAGATGCTATATCACGTGGCTCAGAATAGTTAAATTTAAGTACATTAAAATCTTTATCCTTTAAACCAACACATTTTGACTTTATATAAGATCGTATGTTGTCAGTGGACGTGATAGGAGATAAGCGAGACAAGAAAATAGTTCTGCGAGGAGGTACAACAACCAAACTATAAGAAGGGATTGAGTTTTCAGTGGGATAGTTTGTATTCACTATAGAGGAACTCGGATTGGTAGGAACATTTGTCACCAAATGCTCAGAGTTTGTATTCACTATAGAGGAACTAGGATTGGTAGGAACATTTGTCACCAAATGCTCAGAGACTACTGGAGTGACTACAACTCCAGTATCAACAGCTGAAGATATTTGAGTACCAGAAGAACCAGAAGAGAAGTTTGGAGACTGAGATCCCGCTTCCTCAATTCTGGGTGATAAGAGACTGATTAAGTTACTATCCACTGGTGAAGTGATAGTACCAATGTTATCGTTTACCATTAACGCAGACTTTTTCCTTTTAGGAGACTCTTCAGAAATATTGAAATTCTTAAACATATCCTCAAATTTTAATACTTTTTCAAGAGTTGTATCAAAAACTTTCTTTAACTCCGATATACCGCTTTTCGCTTCTCTAAACAGTTTATAAAAATCAACATCTAATTGCCTACAATCCAAACATGACCAACGGAGTCCTTTATTCCTATCGCAAATTGCATCATAATGCCTTCCATTAAATCCAGCACAACACAAATGCGACAAATTATCACATAACCAACACGATATTAATCTCTCCTTAGAATTATTCGACTTGCATCCTTTATACATACAAGCCATATTGACAACACTTAATTGTACGGTCAAAGCCGACAATGCCTAAAAGTATGCAACAAAATTCAGAGTAATATTACGGACAGAAGACCCGAGATACAATACTAAAAAAGGTGGCAAGTACAAAGAGTAAAGCTAAAGCAAAAGCGAGATGTAAACAACAACAACTTTGCTTACCAAATGTAATAAAGCAAACACACAAAAAACACTCATATAATCACTTTGAAAACTTTTTAACACAATCAATTATCTCAACAATTTGAACCAATTTCCAATCACGATCAATATATGATGTTCACCACACTAAATTATTGAATTACCGCGAGGGAAGTTAGAGAATATCACTGAATTTTTCGATAAAAAGCAAATTATCAAACAATTTTCAGAGAGCACCAATTAAGACGTCTGATCACAGCTAGGGTTGCCAGGTATGGTCAACCTGGTGTTGTCCACTAAGGCTACGGATTGACGAATTCACTTCATAAATTGCTCCACAAACTGCGTTGATGGCATGCACTCTGTTTCGATCGAATTTGTTTTGTAGATTTCTGACAGTTAGAGTTGAAGACTCAAAACTTTGGGAGAAAGTTTTTAATATTTCCCAATATTTTTTCGAGCGTCCCAGTTTGTAAATTTCTAGCCTCTAACAAGCAATCTGCCACTTCATAGATTTCAAATTGGTCATCTGCTTGGAAATTAAGGGTGGTTCAGATTCCAAATTTTACATGGCCCACCCTTTATTTTTATCAAGCCAATAATCAGGATAAATGCAATGCATTGTGTTGGCGAAGAAAAATTGTGGTAGTGGAGGATGGAAAGAGGGAGTAGTGTCTGTTGGCATTTGCCTTGAATCTTTGTATGTCACAATTGGTGGGAAATACACTAGCCGGTTATTTTATTCAATCTATCTGTCCTAATATTTGACTTACCCAATTAGGCAAAATCATCGTTGATTAAATAATCCTTTGGACATTTTGCACTACTTTTTGCCTTGTGAATACTGATGTTTATGTATTTCTGCTAACATACCGCCTGTGTTGTCATTAGTTACGTAACTTTCATCTAAATCGGAGTTAGCAGATATGACTTCTATTGCCATTGGATAACTAATTTCAGCAAATTATCGGCGAAACAATTCGTTGGCAAAGTCTTTCCTGTTTGTTTGATGCGGTAGGTAATCCTACTGAGCTATGAAAAAGCCTTTAGGTGTATAATTCTGCGGCATTATATCAGTTGTGTAAGAACTGAAAAAACCGGTTAATCGACTTAAAATAACCGGTGAAACCGGTTCTTCGAAAATATCAATTTTTAGAAAATCGACATACGGTTAACCGATCGAAATTCGGTTAACCGGTTTCGGTTTTGAATACTCTAATTAGGATCCAAGAGACAAGATAATAGATTTGTAACAGAAATAAGATTAAAGGATTAGTACATATTCACATTTAGTTAAATAAAGTAAAATGTTATATCGATTAAAACATAAATCATGAGGGCTTAAGCTGTAAAGGAAGGGGGTGGTATATGTGAAAAGGACAGTGGATGTGCGGGAGGCTGAAAGGGGACATCAGCAATGAAGTGACATCTTGAATAATTTTTACATATTGAATGCATTTATTTAATTATCGGTTGCCGCAACAATACTATGATTGATTGGTATTAATTTATTAATCGCAACCGTTCATGTAGTTCGCCCAAATAAACTCGTATAGCGCAAATGTGTATCATATTGTTGCAAACGAGTTCTCGTTGCATCAAACGCATACAAAATTACATTTTCTGCAAATTTAAAAGACGTTTGCGATAACTGAAATTAGCTATTTTTCGAATGAGACCACAGATTACGAAGAACATAAATTTCTCTCATTCTGTGGACTGTGTACGCAGTCTTATCCATTCGTTTGGCATACCCACTCACGCATAGACATTAAAGTGATGACACACTCTAATGATTTTACCTTGTCTATATATTTTGTATGGGAAATTGACGCGTTGTCAATCGGCCGAACCGGTTTTCGTTTCTCGCAAAGGTTTTTTTCAGCTTATATTTTTCAAAACTTGTTTTCTGCAACCATTTTTCGGTTCTCCCAAACAAAATGACACGTATGGCTTAACAGAAGTTCGTTTCTCCCAACTACAGTCCCCAAACTAACTTCAGCTATCTGAGATTTCGTTTGGAAAGGAACAAGTTTTTTTCTTTGCGTGTTTCTCTGAGGAAAAATATACTTATTTGTTTACATAATTCTCGAAAAAGTAAGGTGTAATGTGTGATAACAAATAAGTACTTTTTGTTAATTCAACGCATTATTAATTGTAGATTACAGATATGAGAAATCACATACCTATAAGTGGTATATTACAACCTTGTGAACACATACGCAGAAGTCTGGCTTATGGCATTCCTCTGCTTTTTTTATTGAGGACATTCATTACTACTTTATGAATGGAACGTAATATCGCAATAAAATGTAGAATTTTGCAATTAATCAAAATAAAAACAATAAAGCGGGCACGAATTTATTACACCATGTGCTGCACTTACTACCAGAACATGGCATTCGTTGCCACATTACGAATAGGAAAGTAAATAAAATGAAATCAATTGCTTTCTGATGTTGGCGCTGATTATGACTATGGTGCCAATGCTGTTGTTGGTATGTTTCTATCTTCCTTGTTTCATAAAACTTATTACACTAAATCATCTTTAATTCTCATGTGCTTGTAAAAAATTCACACACAATCATAAGATTTCTCGCAGCGACTCTTTCAGTGCAATTGTATATCAAACAACCCATCTACCCAAAATGTGTGTAGGTTTGTATAGGATTGTTTGCAGGAGTTTCGTTTCCTTAAAAACATAAGAATTTAAACCCATTATATGCCGCATTGCGGCTTTTTTACCAGGCATTATGTAACGAACCCCACAATAGTTTGCTCTATAAAATATACGTCTCGACTGAAATTCGAAAGAAAGCGCACAACACGGAATCAAACGAAGCAAACAGCAAATTTACAGGAATCATAAATGTGGAAAAGCGAAAAGTCATTGTGTGCCATTTCGAATGTTGTAGTAGGCAACAGCGGTAAACGGCCGAATAAATATATGGCCACATTATTAATAAAAAATGCTTTAAAGTTTTTATTTAACCAACCTTTACATCTTCAATATTGTTACGAATTTCCTTATTCGTCCTTTTTGCGTTGTTTTATTCCCAATAATAAAACAAGGTTCGTTTTTAATTACGATAATTACAACGGTATCACTTCCTTTTATTTTACTTATATAGTACAGCAATGCACTTTATTTACACCACTTTAATAAATGTTATATTTTACTATTAAATCGCGTTGCTTACTTTACGGCGGTTAATCACAAACTGAACTCTCCATTCCAAAGACCTCCGCTATTTATACCAACTCAACATACTCAAATGAAGTTATATCTAGCGAAATCAAGAACCTTCTAGTCGTTGTTGTTGTTGCTTATCTTTGTAGAATCATCTCGAATGGCGGAGAATTATCTTAACTGAGGCGAATTCATTCTACTGGTTTAGCGAGCTGGTACGTTGTTACAATGCATACTTTCAGGCGCAGCACTAACCGCATGTTATTTACATAATGTTAGTAGTCATTAAGAGCAAGCAAAAGCTTTTACTTATTCGTAACAATATGTACAAATTACATTATAATGTCAACAAATAGTTTGTGGTGTATATTGTCTCTTAATGTTAATTACGCCTAACAATATGCCGACGCTACTACTTACGAACTCACCACGAATATTTTATTATACCAAAGATGAGAGATAACCGTAGATGGTGGGTTTGAAAGACAATGGAAAATTTATAGATGGTGCAGGAACGGTGGAAATGGGCAAAGATTGGTAGCACAAAAAAAAATACACTCAAAAAATTGTTTTCAGTATTTATAAAATAACCTTTTTTTGTTTCGATAAACAATTCTTATTTTAGAATGCAAATAAAAACAAACAAAAACAGTGTTTCACTCAAACAATATTTCAGTAATTTTTTATCCCCATAAACCAATTTTGTTTCATTAAAACAAATAAGGTATTTAATACATACAAAGAAGGAATTATAGAATACTAAGAAAACTTCCCTTATTGGTTACATGTTAATTTTTTTAAGTGTGTTTTAGTGTCCATTCTAGGTACTTTGGCACGATTTTCTATAGTTACTGCCGAACATCAGCTGTATTATATTCTGTGACACGTCGGGAAACATTGGTTAACAACTGCACACTTCATCGTTCGTTCAGTTCCCTGAATGTGCGATGGAATTTGTGGATCAGGCAATGGTGGCTCATCAAATTCTATGTATTCCAACAAGTGTTCGTATGGTATGCTTGCAGTGAATGGAAGCTCGGATAATATGTTGTCATCATCTAAATCCACCAAATCAACATAATCTGTTTCTTACAAACTCTAAGCTTAGTTGGATCAGACAGCTGCTGTCGATAGTACAGAATTTTTTTAGGGCTCTTTCTCTGAATTGTTTACAATTTCCTGAAGACTTTGTGGTAAAAATTGAGTTGACCGTATAAATTTATATAAAATTGAACTACCATATATAACTGAATTGTAGTATTTAACATTGAAGTCCATTGGTACATAAACTTTCACTATGTACGTTGCTACAATTTTTAAGTTAGTTGATGGTAAACTTGTTCCAACGTATGGACGCAAAATTCTTCTGGCTTTCGTTAACCAACGAGAGTATACTATTTGTCCCGGTTTCATGTTGGCTAAATTTTCAGGACAATGCCCGTTCGATACGGCATTGGCTATTCGATACAGATATAAAACGTCTGTAGATAGAAGTTTTTCATCTTCTATTACTGGAGGCATATTTCCCAATGGAATCGATTCAAAATCGCTTACAACCTACGAGTTGTTTATTTATTTAAAAAATATTAAAATTATTGATCAGCCAAAATAAGTTATTACTTACCGGAAATTGTTCCCAGGTTTCAATTAATTTCGTTAATGTTCCACTAGAAGTTCGTGGTCCACTTGTAGTTGACATTTCCAAAGCATAGAATAAATGCCGAAATGGAAGCTCATTGAAATGGAACAAACAAACGAACCAGTGTAATGGTTTTTCCAATAAAATTTCAAATCTATGTGCGTAATATCCCATTTTCAAATCCAGTATTAGTAGGCTCTCCATCCCAACAAATTCCAATCCAGTTGGTGAGAGATGATTTTTTTTCTTCGAAGAATTCACATAATTTTTTTTTTGTTTTGAATGGTACCAATTTCGTCCACGGACGTACTCTCTGCTTTTAATTCTTTCACGGGCTACTTTAGATTTATCCATAATAATTGGTTCACCGTAGCCAAACACGAAGCAGCTCTATCAGAAACACCGAATCTATCGCACATATAGCGAAATTTAAGGTATCGTATTTCCTAGTATAAGAAATGTTTTACACCAAAGTTTCCTCTGTTGTAAGTGGTATTGCAATTTCAAAATCTGATTCGACGTTCATATTAGAAGGTCTATATGAAGGATCTAATAAGCTAAGTGCTGGCTCCGTAGATTGTTGATCAACAATGCTTAGCACGCACTCGGGAATCGTATGTTTCCTAGCGGTATGTTGGTCAATAAGGAACGCTTTTATATGATCAGAAATCAATCCACAGTAGCATGGTGCCGTTTTCACGCACTGACATCTACCAATATAAAGCAAATTGTTTAAGGTTTTCAAGAATTGTGAAAATATATGAGGTCTTGATTTGGTTTTTTATTGCTCTATTGTACTTATTAAGCAAACCGTTTAGCTTCTTCACTACACTCTTTCGCTGATAATTTCAACATTAATTTTCGTCCACATTTCGATAACTTTTTTAGCAACTTGTGGAGAAAACCTTTTATATGATAGTGTTATTTTCTTATTATTTTCACGCTCACTTACAAAAAAATAGTATTTCAAAACATCCCGATTATTTGGCAAATTCATTTCACAAAATTCGCTTGGAAAACCAAAATCACTAAAATTCTGAATGGGCAGTGAACTTGGGCCGGGAAAATTTTCCGAGTCATTAGAATCGATGGACATTTCCAATAATTTCATTATTAAATTTTCAAAAATTTGTAAATCACTGATGAATCAAAATTAAAAGTAAAGACACAAAAATTATTTAGAACAATTTTAGTTGACCATCAATTGCAAAGAACACGCCAGAAAACTTATCTGAAGTGCATATCAAAATACTTATGCCGAAGCGAAAGTTATTAGAGTTCTCAATAAAGAAGTATGTTTTTCGTATTTTTTTACAAAAAAAAAACATTTTTTTTAATTATTCTTTGTTTTATGCAAAACGCAGTTTAGGTAAAACGTGTTCTAACTATTTTCTATATAGAACGCAAATCAGACGAGATGCAAATTGGGGTTCAACTGCTTTATTCATAATTGAATATTTTGATTAGTCTCAAAACAAAACCTCTATTGCAGAAACAATAATATAATAAAATATTTAAAAAAAAAAGAAAATAATTTTAGCGAAAGAAGAGGAAAACAAATTTCAAGTCGAGAAGCGCGGATTAGGGTTTGATTTTATACCCATGGTTTCTTCGGAGATTTTTCTTAGAATTTTATGTAGATTTCGTTTGTGCTATACGATTTTTAATTTTTTTCATCCATACAAATCAAGCCGCCCGAGTGAATATATTCTTCCAATTCTCAATACATCTTCAATGAATCGGGAACGTTGCTAACCATGAGCTGTTGCTCAATTACACCATTTAAGAACAAAAATGTGATATAGTAATATATGATGGCACCCAAATTAAAAAAAGAGCACAGATCTTAAATTCTGTAGATATTTTTTTGGAATTTTTTTAAAATTTAGTTTATTTACTTATTTGAGCATAACTCAAGAATGACTTTCCGATTTTAACTATAAATATCTGAAATCGAATTATCTATAAATTACACCACCGTAGCTTTAAGTTTTGGCCAACTTTGACGGGCTATTTACGATGTCTTTAACACTGTGGTCTAAGACAGGAAAGCCTTTAAGACAGCAAATACAAACAGAACAATTAATGTAATGTAAATGTTTGAGGCCGGTAGAAATTGAAATTGAACAATTTCTAATGTAATGTAACACGAGCAATTGCGACTTCCAAGGAGTCAATTGTTGCTGGTTTATCAGCATAAACCAGTGACTTCACGTAGCCCCACAGGAAATAAACGAGAACTTGCAAACCGCACGACCTTGAAAGCGAACATCAATTTATCTCGAAATCAACTTAATCACGAAATTTTAATTTCAATGAGTCGATGGTTGGTAGCGCCATTCTATTGAAACCACATTTCGCCCGGATCAATGTCATCCATATATTCAAACAAAAAATGATTGATCATGGTGCGGTAACGATCTCCATTGACCGTATCGCGAGCTCCGGATTAATTTTTGAAGAAATGCCACCAGGGTGCAAACCGCACCAAACGGTTAATTTTTCTGGATGTAATGGAGTCTTTAGGGGCTAGTGTGGGTGGGTCTCACTGCATATGCGGCAATTTTGTCTATTAACATAACCGTTAAACCAAAAATGATCCTTATCGCTGAACACAATTTTGAGATTAACCAAGGGGTCCTAGCCCAATCGGCAAAAGAACGACGAATATGATGGAACTGTGGCTTTATCTCCTGCACCAGGTGGATATTATACGAGTGTAGGCCGATATCTTTGCGCAAAATTGTCCACGTGGTGGACCAACATAGATAGCCTCAATTTCTACGACGAATTGATTAATTTGGATCTTCTTCCAAACTTTCGTTTCCAGCGGCGATATTCTCTTCAGTACGCACAGTGCTTCGAAATCCATCCACACACAGTTTGACGGATGGCTTGCTCAGACGTATGATTATGTGCGCCATAAAAATAACGAAGTCGTCTGTATGTTGTGCGAATCGATTACTGATTTTCAAAGTAAATTTGGCTAATTTGATCGCGCTGTTCAAGCGTGAAAATATTCATGATGTTTAACAGTTATTTTGAGTTCTATCCCAGCAAAAAAAGAACAATTTTCTGAAAAAAAAGAGAAAAATTCATCTGTTTTTTAAAAAAATATTCGCACCAGTAATTGAAATTCATGGTTAAAAATTAAGAACATTTTTATTTTAAAATCAAAAAAAAAAAATAAAATTCTAAATTAATTCAAACTGACCACTCTGCAGCTGTAGTTAAATGCACAAAGTCATCAAAACCGGACTTAAGCCAAACGCCGAGTGTTCGAGGGCAAATTGAATATTTGGGTAATGGGGTTGTAATCGTTTCAATTAGAACTATTACATACATACATACAAGTGCATTTTCATGTAGCACTGAGTTCTTTGCAATAGTATGCAATATTATTTCAAAAGTTTGTGACAAGTATGTATCTGCAACCAGGTGGCTCTTTAAGTGGCCACTGAGAATGGAAATGTGGAGAACTTCTTACGAGGAACCTAAATGATTTTATTCATTAACTCTTGCTGGTGTATACATTTTCTCGAAGGACACCCCACGACATCAAGGTGTAAGACTGGATAGAAGGCTCAGTTTTAAACCAAACAGTATGGATAAGTCACCAAATCCACCCTGGCAATATGCTTGAGCAAATGAGTTATCGATGGACCACGGTGTCTTCCTCCGAAAATAGTTCACTGGATATATACAGCCGTCGTCCGGCCCATATTGCTTTGCCGCATTGTGGTTTGGTGGCCGGCGCTACAAAAAACCCACCTGCATTGGTCCGCGGACAAAGGTCCAGAAAATGGGAATGGTGGACATCATAATCCTAGGTATCCTTTAACAACACCAAGAAATTTGAGGGATATCGCCTATGACACACATTGATTCGTTTACCCATTTATATTGGCACGGGATTATATTAAGAAATCTGTGGCTTTGCATGTTAGAAGCGGAAATCATGCCACCCGCGCCTGCTTTTGTGAGAAACGTTCATACTCAAATCCCACATAGGCATGATTGGAGTACACACATATGGTTCTACGCCGTTGGCTCCAGACTAGATGGCAAATTTGGTTTAGAGGACTATCAAAAGAGGCACATCGAGATCTATCCCAAATGATACCGCCTCCTTGCATTTTGTTACAGGTAGAAATCATGACAATCTAGAAAATTACACTCTGACTCTGACACTGTCAGTCAGGCTGTTATAAACTATCCGCAAATTGTATTACAGACTTCAGTAACTGCCAGGCATGTCAATATCTGATGACAAAGCAGTTTGATATCCACCGTTTAGCTTCCAGAGAATGATAGAGAACACTAGAGTTGAGAATTTTAGTTCATTCAAGTGATCGCTGTTTTTAGTTCGGTTCACTAACATCATTCATTTAGTTCACTAGTTCATTGAAACATTTCAGCTTAACAGTTGATATGAGCTGTGAACTAAAGAGCTCAGTACGATTGGGTTATTCCGTTTCTGAAATATTGTTGTTACCGTAATCTTTTCATAGTTTGGAACAAAAGTGGTGATTAGCGCTGTAGTTATTGTGTAGAAGTCGGCTACATATCAATTACACAACATTAGGAACCTTTGTGCAGATTTAGTGAGACAAAGAGAGCATGAACTAGAAAATGGCGAAGAGAACTGCACGACTGAAATACTAAAAACTGCTGAAACAAGTGAACCCTAGAGTAATACTTAAGAGCCTCAATTACTCTCTTCGCTGCCTCTTCATGACGACGAGGTAGTAGGCCATTTCATCGAGTTCGATTTGCTGCTGTATTTTACCAATTTTACACTTTAGTTGGACATAAAATGGACACAAATCAGAGGGAATGCGTACTTTCGTTCGATGCAAACGACGTTCAACATAATTTAGCTGTCACTAGTATCAATAAACACTATTTAAAATTAGTTCCTCTCTTCTTTGGTCTCTCATTCTACATCATTTTCCTACCACCTTTTCGATCAGCTGTGCCATAGAAACCCCCTGAGTGAACTACTAAAGCAAAAGGGCGCAACACTGCGAACTAGTTCATCTAGTTCACAAAAGTGAATCGCTCAACTGAACTAGTTCGTTCGTGAACTACACAACTCTAGAGCACAGACTGGTCCCAATTCAAGTTTTCTTTTGCATAAATTCGAATAATGTAAATAGAGACTTGTAATTTTCCCTTTTTGTACACCATGCCAAAAATTCATTTCATACATTTCTTTGGTAATTATACTTTAACGGCAAATTTAGTTTTATTGGCGGGAAAAATATGAAGAGCAAATAAAAATACTAACTCTAAAATCTCAAAAAATGTGATTTTTAACTAATGAGATGGCCAAGTAGTTCGAGATTTAAGAACTACGTAACATTCTCCACTAGATATGGAGCATGTGGGTATACGCCTTGAAACCTGTGATCACTGGACACTGTTTAATAGGCGGGAACTTATCTGGACTTGGAATCTCAGTTAATGAGTACTGCACAAGCTGTGCGGATGAAGAGGAGGACGAGAGAGTCGAACATGTCATATGCTACTCCCGGTCGTTTGTAAATAATTTAAAAAATATCTAGGATCTTACTTCGTGTTGGGGAGAACTTTCGGCAGAGTAGTACTTGTTTCTCCAGATTCAATTTACACATGCACCGATTAGGGATGGAATATGACGACCCGTGATATCACAACGGTCACTAAGTGTGTCAATAGTGACAGCCACTTCTGCCTAACCTAGCCTTCTCTCCCTTTGAATAGCACACCAGTATGCCCGGAGTCAACCTGTAAGGCGATTTCTGTAATGATGAAACTTGGGGGTTTAATACTAATTTACAGTATCGTATTTTACACTTATTTTATCCAAAAACTGGAATCATTTTTTAATGTATTTTGGCTTCAAAACTCGAAAAAAAATATAAATAATAATTTCAATTTCAGATAATAAATAAATGAATTTATTGAAAACAAATCAGTAATACATATAGGAAAAAATACAAAAACCGGAAAAATATATAGTGGGTCATAACTTCTGTATTTACCTTTGGATTTTATTCAGATATGACTTGTTACCCTCACTAAGATTCTAGCTCTACGGCTTACACTATGGCTTTCTTGCGCCTGTTTGACGCGTGCCTAATTCATGTTTCACACGATGACTTTCTACGCCCGCTTTTTGTGTTCATTCTGTTGTGGTAACCCTTCGTAAATCTTCGTGCGTTCAGACGATGACTCCCTAAATACAATCATGGGTAATTTTTTGATGTGTTAACATCTATACGCGCGCCTCTAGGGCAGTAAACTATAAATTTAATCCATACGCAAGTGTTAGGTTTGTAAGAGTAAATCATCGATTGTTTGTTCGTTGCTTGGCAGTCGGTATTGAAAGTGATTATTGGGCGATATTCATATAATTTTCCCACGCGATTTTCTCCGGAAATTCATAGCCGATTTTATTAATTTTTGGATTAAAAAGCTAGTGCGGGTTTCGACGAAGAGTTTAGGCCAAAAATTAAGGCGATCCGATATCGGCGAGCCGAGATTTAAGTGTTTTAATTTGGAGTAATATTAAAAAAGTATTTTATGTTGATCTTCGGTTATATCGTACGAATATAACAATGTATGTATGTATGTACAAGTGTCTGTTGCTTTGCATTCTTTGACTTTTGTGGGAATAAAACAAAAAGTATTGAGCAAGAAAATAATGACACATGTGCTTGCACTGGGTCTTTAAATAATTTTAAGTATTAATATTATTTAACTGTAACGTCATCATATGATTGAACGCTGTTTTTTATTTTCCAATGTAACATTTACGAATGTGTTCATAGAAATCGAACAGGTACCGTGTAGCAAAAAGGTGTTAACACATCGCCCGTGAGTTCGAACACTCATTGGATTTTTTTTTTGACGTTTTGTCGATCAAACTTCGTTTGTTGTTTATTCGTAATGGAAAATGTAAAGTTTTATAATCAACTGCTCTACTAATTCTTTATTCCACATTTTTTCCTATCCGAATATCTCGACGACAAAACAAAGTTGCACTTTTACTTTTAATTTTAAACTTATTGCTTCAAAACAATTATTCGCCACTTTGTGTTTACCGGCAAGTAAAAACACCAAAGAGTTAAAACACAAACTCCACAATTTTTTATTTTCTCCAATTCACCCAAAACATTTATTTCATTTAATAATTACTTCAAAACAATTGTTCGGCACTTTGTTTACTGTTGCTTTACCACCATGTACAAATACGAAAGTGGTGAAAGAGAAACGTCAATAATCCCCCTCAAATCTCATTTCGTGATTCTTTTGTTACCTATCTAGCTTCTATTCTTCCCTCACAACGAAGCATCGTAAGTCATGAAAAGTGACGCGCGTTAAAAAGTCATCGTGTGGAAGACGAATAAGAGGGGTGAGAGGTGGTGTTGCTGGCGGGGTAGACTTTCACGCACGATACGAAAATTTGTGGAGAGTTTTGTCGTTTCGCTCTCTTCACCTTCGCATTTCTGGCATTTTTTTCATATTAAGTTTGAATTTAATTTAGTTTAAAAGGTGAAATCGATCGGTACAAATATTTAATTTTTAATAAATTAACTGAGAATTTACCACTTTTACAACTTTTACGAATGGAAGACAACGGATGATAAATTTAATTACAATAGACCACTTTTACAAATTTTTACGAATGCCGATTAACGCCAAAAAATGCAAGCCAAAACGCAGAATGTAATGTAATCGTGATTTACGTATACATACTTTTTAAAAGAGAATAGCGTGATAATTGCAACCGGACAAGCATAATCTAAATGGGGACATATTAATCTCTCCCGGTAAACCAATACATTGTCCTATCGAACATTGAAGGAGAGTAACAGCAGTAAAAGGAAAAGGAGAAAAACATTACACTACTATGAGGTAAATAATCTTACATCAAAAGTAGTTACAGTATTACCCGCTTATATGCATGTCCAAAATTGTTGGGTTTTTAATGCTTATAAGCGAGAAATGCTTATGTAAAAAATCGGATACATGCATCAATGGTGCATGTAAGAAATCTCGGTTATAAGCATCGGTGGTGCATATAAAAGTCAATTCATACAGATATCATCACCAAAAAACACCTGTTGCACGTGCCAATACCAATTGCATTGCGATATTAAAAATAAAACAGGGTATATGTTTATTCAAAAACAGATTTATTGATATCAATGTGTATACAAAAAACAAAAACAAACTTAAAAAACAATTCATATTAAATTCATAAAAATTATCACTTTTTTTAATTCATATTATGAGATCATAAAATAAAGAATGTGAATAGAAAGTAGAATAAATAAATAACTTTTAAAGTTAAATATTTTTAAAAAAATCCGTTATCTTTTTTTGAACATTATTCAAACATTGACAAAAAATAAATTGTTCAATTTTTTCCAGTTCCTCGACATATTCATTTTTCGTCATAAGGAAATTCCTGAGGTTTCTTATGGAATCCAGGGCAGAACTTACAGTCGGAATGGGTATAGATTCATCACTGTCTGCCATTTCCTCATCCGAGCTTTCGTTTGATTCAAGTTCAGCGAGAATATCATCATCGTTTGGTAGAGCATAACAAACTAAATCATTATCAAAATCAACAAAATTCTCAAAACTCGTTTCGTATTCGCAATTGCTCTGTATTGTTGATATTATTTCATCAGATAATTCGTCTGTATCCGATTGATCGACTGATTGCGTGACAACTTTGCACTATAAAGATACATATTGTAAAAATTAAATAAATGCATAAGTATAAATATAAAGAAATGTGTGTGTGGACTTATTGCTAATATTACCTTTTTAAAACAGTTAATAATTGTGCCGGGTGTAACCAACCAAAATGCTCGTTTGGCCATGTGCATTGCTGTTAATATGTCAATAGACTTTTTAAAATCTTCAAGCTTTTTTCCAGATTCTACAAAACAAATTTGTTTTCGTATAATACTTCGACGGTAGTATGCTTTAAATGAATGAATTATTCCCTGATCTAAGGGTTGCAAAATGGATGTCGTATTGGCTGGAAAGTAATGAACGTTGACGTTCTTCAACTGTAATTGCTTATGAGCTGAAGCATTGTCTACGAAAAGTATCACTTTACGATTCTGTTCAATCATTTCCTGGTCGAAGGCTGTTAAAATTTTGGTCCATATTTCCTGAGTCATCCAAGCTTTGTTTTGTGAAAAGTATTTAAACGGAAGGCTTCTATTTTTAAAACATCTTGGTTGTTTCGGCTTGCCTATGGCAAACATTTGTTTATAATCTCCGGTTGCGTTACATAAAAGAAGAATCGTAAGACGTTCCTTTGATATCTTAAAGCCATCAATTTTGAAATTCTTCTTATTGAGAGTAGAAGAAGGCAGCGCTTTATACATTAAGCCAGTCTCATCCGCGTTAAAAATATCTTTAGGGTTGTATGTGGAGACCAATTCCGGAAGAATTGCTTGAAAATTTGTACTTCCTTCATTATCTGCTGAAGCTGATTCACCGTGAATTTTCTTTAGGTTAATTCCTTCTCTTCGTTGCCATCTATATAGCCAACCAGGACTTGGATCGAAATCCTCATTTAACGAAATGGCAAATTGTTTCGCCTTCTCCATTATCATATGCGCTGAAACAATCGCTCCAGACATTCGCATCTGATCAAACCACTTGGTTACTGCTGTGTCCACCTTTTTAGACTTTCCCAATCGATCTCTTTTTCTTGATAAATTAGCACATGATTTGCTGCTGTGGATAATTGAGTTTTCATTTCTTAAAATCCGATTGACAGTGTCTATGGAGCACCCATATTTTTTGCATATTTCTTGCTTAGTTTTGCTTTTAAGTTCAGTAATAATTGAGAATTTTTGCTTGATTGACAAGCTAACTCTTTTATTTGCACTCATTTTATATTTTATTTTTTTATGTAGGAACACAACTGCATATTTAGACACATTAAATTAAACACCTTTGATGCTCTACTGTTTATTTTCTTTACATGCTATGAATCAGCTGTCATTTCGATTGTGATGGGACATTTGACATGTCAGCAGTGATGGAACTAAGCATGCGCAACATTTGTACTCAACTTTCTCTAATTGTGGAAATTTGTACTACATGCATATATGCGAATGTTTTTACATGATTTTTTTAACATTTTTGTTTTAATTGTGATGCACTAAAGCGGAGAATGCATATAAACGTAATGCATATACAAGAAAAAAGTCTGAAGATTTTAAATAGCGGGGGAAAATTGTTCAAGTTTGGCTGCCAATAAGCGAGAAATGCTAATAAGCGGCGTGCATATAAGCGGGAAATACTGTACTTGCGATCGGTAAGTGTAAGAACACCAGTTTTTTATTTGTTTTAAGTGCCCAAAAATGTGTGTCAAAAGCTATTTACGGAAACAGAAAACAACATAATAATAAATAAATAATAATAACGCGAATTAAAACTAAGAAAATCAAGAAATTTACAAGTGTAAAAACGGTGGCAAACAATCGAAAAATTTATTAATAGTTTAATCGAAAATTAAATAAATTTGTAAAATCGAAATTTTACAAAATGGTGACAACAACTTAATTTAAAAAAAATACAAATACGAAACAAAGAAAGTGGTTTAATTGTAAATAAATATTGTGAAAGGAAAAAGAAGTATTTAAAAAAATTACAGCAGACAATTGTCCTTCGGCCACGGACTGTCCCTGCAGGCTGTGTCAGAGACACGGCCATTAAGTTTAACGTAGAATACGCCATCCGATAAGACAGAAAACATATATAACAATAAATGATAAATAATATAAGCAAATGAATTTATTGTTATATATGTTTTCTGTCGTATCGGATGGCGTATTCTACGTTAAACTTAATGGCCGTGTCTCTGACACAGCCTGCAGGGACTGTCCGTGGCCGAAGGCCTCGGACAACTGTCTGCTATAATTTTTATATTTACCAACGGCATTTGATTCAAGTCCGTTTAAAAAAAAAATATTATGTTAAATTTTTTTAAACTTAATTTATGTATTTTAATTAATATTTTTATTGAAATAAGTTCTGCGAATGTTGAGAGGGCCGCCCTAATATTAAAAAAGGTTTACCTTATCGAGTCTTCGCATTAGCATTCGAGCTTTGTGTGAAAGCTTTACGCTTTACAATTCAAAATTAATTTTACAACAGCTTTATTGAAGCTTTCGCAAAAAAGCTTTATTACGTTAGCTTACTGTTTGTTTCACTTTTTACTAGATACATGTTGCCAAGCAACATTAGCTTGCTGTTCGTTTCGCTTTTTACTAGATACATGTTCCTAAGCAATGTTGAGCAACCAAAAACACTCAACCAAACACCACACATATGTTTGAGTGTATGTGTTTAAACAATTTTCATTTGAGAAATTAAAATACTAGAAATATATCAACCAATATGAAATGTATATCAAACGAAAGATAACATCTTCATTTACCTACAAAAAAAATTTAAAAAAAATTCATCTAGCCGTTTCCTCAAATTCAATGAAATAAAGATTACAACAATAAAAACCTGACATGACTTCTCATACCGTAAGGTAAGACGTATTCTACGTCAAAAGGAAAAATTAATGTTAGAAACGAGAAAGTGTTGCGAGGAGACCACAGAAAAAGAACACATATAATATCGATTCCGCGGTCAAGTGGAAACAACAACGACAAAGGAAAGAAACTCCGGCAAGAAATCTGCAACTTCATTCTCGGGGGAACTATGTATGTAAGTATGTAGTACTAAAATCCTTACATTCAGCTTCCATTACATTTCCATTTTCTTACATTCACTTGATAAATTTGCAATAAATACGGTTTTGTCATTAAAATTCCCTATATGAAAATTTCTGTAAAATCAGGTAAAAATTTATTGAAACCTTATGCGTATACTTATTCCGTCCAATTCCAAGAAATTTTTTCCTTTGCAAATGTAACCCTTTCGGTACGAATGGTGCACATATGTACCACCAATTTTAAACATCCCTAAAAGTTGTAATTACAATGCTTTTTTGTTTCCATATGTATCATTTCGTCTTTGCAATGTTTCTCTTTGTTAATAAACGGTACTTTTAAACTATCATTGCAAACATGTTCTCAGTTTATGGATTTTGTTGACAGCGGCGGATGTTATCCTCTTTAATTGGAATTTTTTTCTTCACATTTTGCAATATATGTAACTATATAACAAATTAAAATAGCAAATTTCGTCTAAATAAAGTTCGATTCGCTTTTGGTTTTAAGCTGGTAAGACTATTTTACATATTATTTTAATTTTTATACAAATTTTTAGCGGTGGTACATATATATACCACCAGTCTTGACAGGTGGTGCACATGTGTACCAATAGGCCACTATGTACTAAAAAATCGTTTACTGACATTTCGCATGTTGCAGCAAAAAATTATGAATCCTGAAGCTATTCGGAAGTTGTTGGAGGATGAAGCTGAAACTGAGAGTTTGGAAGATTTTTCGGCTTCAAGCAGTGGCAATTATGTGCCAAGTGATGACAATGACAGTGTAAAAAGTTGTTCTGATGAAGAAACCGAAGAAGAAACTCTCGAAGAGCTAGTTGAAGATATATCAGCCAGCAAACAACCAGCTGATATTAGTTTCATTTGGAATACTCCTGATGAAGCTTTTGTTCCCAAGAGATCTGTATCCACCCCTCGTAGTTGTGAAATATCAGCACATACATATACCGCGCACATCAAGTATTATAGACATTTTTCATAAGCTTTTGCCGAAATCGGTTTACATGTACATAGCTCAGTGCACAAATGAACGTATTGAAATCAGGGTTTTAATTGCTATCAAAAAATAGCAACAGCACACAAAAGTTGACTAACGCATGTCGAAATCATACATAAACTACGCCAATCGACTGTTGCTACTGCTTCTACTATTGACATGATGTAAATGAGAATAAAATGAGATAGCAATGTATCAACAGGTTTAGTTAATAAGAACAACAACAACTTAAAACTCTCAAGTCGTTAGCAACAGTAACAAAGATTCTGATGAAATTGAGTGATGGCTAACGGTTGTTGTTCATTTTGTTTGATAGTTCTTGCAAAATGAATATGCATTAGTCGTTTAAGTTTGCTATTCAGTCTTTTGTGGTGTGTATAACAGAAGTGAACATAAGAGTGAGCAAATTAAAAATAACAATGGCACCAAGAATAAATAAAACTAAAATTTTGGAAAATTTTGAAATTTGTGCTGAAAGTGACATTGCAAAGTGTAAAATATGCGCGGGTGAATTAAAAAAAAATAGACTTTTTAACTTAAAAGCACATTTGCAAAAAATGCACGAAATCTGCATAAGTGATGCCGAATCATACACATTTGTTTCCAATGGGAAAATTAAAAGAGTATTTCGAAAACAAATAATAAAAATTGAAATAAGCAAAAAACAGTTATTTCGGAGCTTTGTCGGATTAGTTACAGAAGATAGTGTTCCTTTTAATGTATTAAATTCAGACAATATACGAAACATCGTAGAACCCATTTGCCGCGGATTGGGCGAAAAATATAATAAACATTTTCGTTTAAATAGCAACAACTGCAAGAAAGTATTGAAGTCCGTGGTAGTTGACATCAAAAATAGTATCAAGACTGAGCTGAAAAATATATTAATATCATTAAAAATTGACAGTGCTACGAGATTGTCACGTAATATATTTGGAGTTAGTGCACAGTATATAAAAAATAATATAATAACGTCGACAATTTTGGGTATGGTAGAATTAAAAGGCCCTTCATCAAGTTGTTCTCGAAATTTAGCAAACGAAATAATAAATGTTTTAAGCAAATACAACGTCAGTCTTAATCAGATTGTATCAATTACATCTGATAACGGTGCCAACATGATTAAAACAACAAAGATTTTGTCCCACTGCATATCGAAAGATGATGGTGAGGAAGTGGATTCAAATGAGGAGTACCTTAAAAACATTGAACTTTTGGAAGATTCAGCAAACCTCCAAGTGGGCGATATACAAATATGTCGCTGTGCAGCGCATACTGCTCAGCTGTGTGCGCTAGATGTTATTAAAGACGCAAACATAAAAACCTTCTTAATCACATGTCGGAATTTTGTGAAATATGTTAAAAAAAATACCACCGGCTTCCGGGAAATTTTTGAAGTGAAAAAACTTAACTTGCCTCAACTCGACTGTCCCACACGTTGGGGATCTACATATAATATGCTATTGAGCATTCATAAAGCTAAAGAGGTTCTAGAACATGTCGATTCCATAACAAATAAATCTAAAGAAGACAATTTCGAATTAAATAACGACTTTTGGGACTTTGTTAGTTGTTTCTGTACTGTTTTTGAACCGCTGCAAAAAACCATACTGAAGTTTCAAGAGGAACAATTGCATTATGGCAATTTTTATGCCCAATGGCTCAAATGTAAAATAATGACAAAAAAAATTCTTGAAAACAATTCTGATAATAAAGATTCATTTTTATATGACGTGGGAAATAAACTATTACGGTGTATAGAGATCAGAACAAATAAACTTTTGACAAACGACAGTTTAATTGCTTGCTTATTCTTAGACCCAAGGTTTAACTATACGCTTTCTGTGGACCAAAGAAAGGGAGCAATAAATTATTTAAAAAGACTCTATGATAGAATTCTATCCAATTATAAGCAATTATAATACTGGAAATGTCAACGAAACATTGGGAGTTATTGAAGATGAGGACAAATATCTCAATGAATACCTTTCCCATAATTTTCAGCCTGAAAGTGATGTTAACGAGGACGCATATTCTAAAATCGAAAATTTTAAATTACCATCTCATCGGGTTGAAACAAACGTTCTACAGTTTTGGAATGGAAAACAGCATACTGACCCAGAATTATTTTCACTTGCTAACATTTGCTTTGCAATTCCACCTACACAGGTAAGACTTCTTTTAACAATCAATAGTTTTATTGGTTCTAAAAAAAATTAAAAACACACACAAGGCAAAGAAAATTTGATAAACTACCCGAGCCAGTAAATATTTGTAAAACAACAGTGAATGGGTTTATTATTATTATTATTATTAGAAATTTTACCACGAATCCACCGTAGTTTTTGTTGTTCTTTTATTTCTTATTTTCTTTCAATTTTAGGTCACAATAGAAAGAGCTTTTTCATCTTTAAAAACAATTTTATCAGAAAACCGGAATCGACTTCATGAGGATACTTTGGAAAATGTGCTAATGGTGAAATTAAATCCTTCTTTTCTCGACAGTGCTATTGATAGCTTACCTTTATTCGAAGATACCGATTCAGATAACAATGAATAATTTTAACTATATTTTAATATTACATTATTAGTTTTTTTTCTTTACAAATAATTTTATAAATGAACTTAAAAATTACTTTTATTGGTCACATCACTGTGAACTTTTATTTTTTATCAATTTCCATCCATCTATTACCCCTGTTTAATGAAGATACACTATTTAAAGTACTAATAAAGCGAACCCGAAGTCTGCATAAAGGAAAATTTTACAATTCTTCTTGTTAGTCGAAATATGATTATGATAGTCATTTTAGTCGTTTCATCGGCTGTTCATTTTGCAATCGAAAGCATTGCTTCGTCTGTTTTAGTCGTTGTTCGTCTTCATTTGTAAGCATTTGGCTATTGGTTATGACTGTGTGTTTACCGAAGTCGTTGTCGTTGCTAATGCTATCATTGTGTGTGTGTGTTTCATTTCATTTTATGTATTCAGATCATTCTTGTAGTCACAGGCAATAGCTGTTTCTTGAAATGAATTTTAGTTAGTTATTTCAAACCCTGATTGAAATATTCAAAAATGCTCAACCTAAACACAAGAAAGTAAAAATAACTCCAACTAATAGTGGTGAAATAGAGATAATTATTGGATGCATGTTTATTATGTCATACAATCGCCTTCCCTGTGTAAAAGATTACACAGTGACGCAATATTCAACTTGTTGACTCCAAACAAAAAATCACTTATCCCAGCCGAAAATACTCGATGAGAGCAGAAAAGTTGTTTCTGGATTTTGCTAGATTGGTTGCCGTTCGTTTTTTATGAGCCTCTATAGTTTTTTCGCCAAATTCGATTTTGAGCACTTTTTTGCAATTTTCTTCTATTTTTCGCATGGCCATAGCTCGAAAACGGCTGTGAATTTTTTTTGCAGTCTTTAGCAAAGTTGTAGCTCTTGACTCGGCCAACAAAAATGCTGAATATATTAAGTCGGAAAAATTTCATCTTCATGCTCAAAACCCCAAAAATGTTCGACTACAGCTCTTGAACTATTGAAAATTTTAACAAACAATCAAGGGAAGAAATGTAGCCTATACAGTTATGAACAACGTTCTAGTACATACCAACTTCATACGGCCACTCCTTGATACGGATTTCGCAATGCAAATGTCATTAATTTTAATTTTTTTTTTGATTTTATTATTTTTATTGAGCAAAAGTTTAAAAAAGGTACATGTATTATTTTTTTGCAATTTAGTATTGAATTTTCTGATTAAAGTGAAAAACATGAAAATATGTTTTTAGAAAGTTGAAAAAAAGTATAAAAAAAGGCATCAAACGGGTATTAATTTGTATTTTTTTTGTTAATCAGTATCGTCTATGTTCTTTTGGGCTGTCTGGCGCGAAGTTGATGACTTGACAGTTGACGTTCCAGAAGTGGAAGGCCGAGATTTCTTTGCATCTGGTTCGCTTGATTCGTTTGATTCTGAGCTTAAAATAGCCACGGCGATATCTACTGCGTCATTTCCAGTTTGTGGAGTGAATAACGGTACATCTTCTTCTGTATGTCCTTCTTTGTCATCCTCCGTCAACTCGTGCTCGAATCGTGATATCGTTTGAGACCACCAGCATACTTCAGCAATCATTGCGTCGATTTTCTTACCTTTGAAACGTCTTTCCATCGGCATGGTTACCGAGCAGGGTGTCGTCTGATTCTGTGGGCAGTTGTTTCAGGAACACGTCCAGATGATGGTGCACAAAATGGAGTTTTAATGTCATCGATGCATGAATGGAGTCAAACGTAGTGATCATATTCTTCACCAATTGCGTTGCTTTCTTATTGTCCACGCGGTTTTTACCCAAAACATCTTGAATAACTGCTTTTATTGCAATCCAAGCCTCAAGTTTTTTGGCAGACAATACTTGCGTGAAAGCTTCACTTTTAATGAGTTTGCGGATGTCTGGTCCATTTAACACACCTGTATAAAAAATGAGAAAAAGCAACAAGTAACATATATAAAAAGCAGTGCGAATATAGCGAAAATATTAATGCAAAAAAATGAAATACAATACCTGCAGTAATTTTATCATTCCTTAGTTTCGGAAATATTCCTTTCAAGCAATCGAAAACCTGATCGTTGCCTTTGACGGCCACTTCGATAAACTTTTTCACAATGCCCAATTTTATATGTAGTGGTGGTAGCAAAATATTATCAATATTCTCAATTAACGGTTTGTTGAACAAATTCAAATGCTTTTGATTCTTCAGATCTCTTTTCACCCAATGTGTGGCCTTATAGTGATCATGTTTATACCGCGAATCCCATGTGCAGTAGAAGCAGAAGAATTTCGGGAAGCCGCCTTTTTCAATGACACCTTGCAAAATATTTACTACTCAGCAAATTTTCCAGTTATGCTGCGCATATTTGTTTTGTCCAATATATCTGCAATGACTTCATAACATTCCTTCATATTCGTTCCGAATGCCAACGGGATGGATGGCATTTTATTTGTAACATGTAATAATACTGCCTTCAAACTTGACGTGGAGCCATCTATAAATAATCTCCAGTCGGCAGCATTATATTCCATACCCATTTTGTTCACTAAGGCTTTTATGTCGTTGCAATATGTGAACGTATTCAAATCATTGACGTTGTATAGTATTTGGAACTCAGCTTGACGTTTACGGTAACCGCTGGCGATAACGTTTTTCTGTGTGAGCTTTCTGCGCTTCATAAATGTAGTGAAAAATTCGGCATCACGCTGCGACAAACGAAATTTGGCCACGAGGAAATCGATTTCTTCTTGTGCTAGTGGCTTTGCTGCATCATCTGCGATTTCGGGGAAAAAATCCGGATCGAAGTCACCATAGTTGGTGTTTCCACTTTCTGATGACATCATTGATAGCATACTCGGACTCGGTGGTTTTGGTATTTCGTTACCATTTTGTTCACTAAGGCTTTTATGTCGTTGCAATATGTGAACGTATTCAAATCATTGACGTTGTATAGTATTTGGAACTCAGCTTGACGTTTACGGTAACCGCTGGCGATAACGTTTTTCTGTGTGAGCTTTCTGCGCTTCATAAATGTAGTGAAAAATTCGGCATCACGCTGCGACAAACGAAATTTGGCCACGAGGAAATCGATTTCTTCTTGTGCTAGTGGCTTTGCTGCATCATCTGCGATTTCGGGGAAAAAATCCGGATCGAAGTCACCATAGTTGGTGTTTCCACTTTCTGATGACATCATTGATAGCATACTCGGACTCGGTGGTTTTGGTATTTCGGCATCATCGGGCATCGGTATTGGTAATGCAGCGGAATCAGTGGCATTATATACTTTTGCTCTGCGTTTTTTTCTAGTAATTTCTTTGGTAAAATTTACGCAAGCGTAGCACTTGTCTGGATCATGTACCCCGGACGTATTTCTTACCCACAGCATTGGCTTGACATACCGTAAACATACATTTCTTTGATGCAACCACCCCAAGAGATTGCCATTACATGATGAACACACCGTATTTGGCGTATGTTCGTCACCACTTGTATCCTCTTCACCGAAATAGAGTTTATATGCGAGTTTAAAATCATTAGAAAATAAATTTTTTCGTTCTTGTTTTCCATGTTTTGGCTCTAGTTTACCACAAACGTAACAGAAACTATCTAATTCCGAGCATCTTTCCATTTTCAATCACTCACTTCAATTACTTATATAAAAAAAGTAGAATGACGTAATTAATTTGATTGTAGAAATTTTAATCGTGGCAGTTTTATTTTTTATTTTCACTTTATCTATTTATATTTTCGATCCAAAAATCTAAAATTTACCATGTGCGTTTTATGACAAACGGTACAAACAAAACAAAATCAAAAATATCAACAACTTCTAGTCCAAAGTCCAACATGTAACAGCAACTTGAACAACATTAGTATATACATTTACTTTGTTCTTTCGTAAAAAAAAAAACGACAACGATTTTGACAAATACGCATTTATTTTGTTGTTTCCTATATAAAAAACGAAAAAAAAATTGCAAACATTTTGTCAAGGAGTGGTCGTATGAAGTTGGTATGTACTAGAAAGTTGTTCACAATTTTATAGGCTACATTTCTTCCCTTGATTGTTTGGTAAAATTTGCAATAATTCAAGAGCTGTAGTCGAAAAACCCGAGTCAAGAGCTACAACTTTGCTAAAGACTGCAAAAAAAAAATTCACAGCCGTTTTCGAGCTATGGCCATGCGAAAAACAGAAGAAAATTGCAAAAAAGTGCACAAAATCGAATTTGGCCAAAAAACTATAGAGTCTCATAAAAAACGAACGGCAACCAATCTAGCAAAATCCAGAAATTACTTTTCTCCTCTCATCGAGTATTTTCGGCTGGGATAAATGATTTTTTGTTTGGAATTTTTGTGTTGTGTTGTGTTACTGGTGACTTCATAAATCTCTTGGTAACCAATCAATTCATGAAGCAATTGCACGAGTTCGTTTCCTATTTCTTTCATCTAAGTTATACTTCGCAAGCCCAGAAAAACCACCAAATTGTACTAAAACTTACTATGTAGATGATTTGGTACAATGTCTGAAAAAAAATTTTCTAACGTGGCGTTTACACGGGACAGTTTTGCTTCGACAGTAGCAATACATTCACACATTTTTACTACCACACTTACACTTCTCTCACTTGCCTCACCACTGCCTCTGATTTTTCAACGACAGTAACTTCGACAAGAGATTTGACATAAGCGGCCAGATCCTGGCTGAACTAGTAAAGGTTGGCGCAATAGAACAACTGATTTTACTTTCTTATGACTCCATCTGTTAAATTCAGTGTATTTTGTTATTGTACTTTTTGTTTACTGTGTTCGTTCATATGGATCGATGTTGAATTTGACGATTAGAGTCATGAAACAAAAACAAAATGCCTGTTGTTGGTTCACACAATTACAACAAATCCTACTGCGTCAACCTCTACTAGTTCAGCCATCGGCCATATCGGTGACGTTTCGTAGTAATTTGAGAAAAAAGCAAAACATCGCAAACGACTTTACAAATTGGGAAATATATTTGTATTTGAAAATTTTGCTAATTTTTATTGAAATATTGTGTGACAATACAAACATATAAACATGAATACATGTCTAATTTTGCAAAGTACATCAGTTACATTGTTATTTGGAGAAGTAAGGCAAAACACAATGGCAAAAGAGCTAAGAAACAAAAAATCAGAGCACGAAATTTAACGAAACGGCACTGTCGGCGGTTGCTTAAAACTGTACTGTCTTTATAACTGGCTGAACGCGTACGTCACACAAACAATTTTTCTCTTTGTGACAACTAATACATATTCTCAACCATCTTGTCTCAAACTGTCCCGTGTAAACGCACCGTAAAGTGTAGACAAGACAGTTGTTACCAAAGTATTGATGAATCAATGACCAAATTCAAGGGCCGCAGCACACTAAAGCAATACATGCCTCTCAAGCCTATCAAAAGGGGTATAAAAATGTGGCTTCGATGCGATTCAATTACAGGATATACGTATGATTTTAACATATACTGTGGAAAGGATCTAACAGCATCCATGGGAACACTTGGAAAGCGAGTAGTTATGAAACTTACAAGTTAAATTGTAGAAAATGATGTAACATTAAGCTTTGATCGCTTTTTCTCATCTGTGCATTTACTATAAACTATTACTTTTCCAGCTGTTGGCACAATAATGGGAAACAGGAAAAATGTTCCTCAATTTACAAAACGGAAAATGGAAATGGAATCTGAATTCAAAAGCACATCATCAGGCCTTTTGTGCGTAAAATGGCAAGACACAAAAGAGGTATTGGTTATTAGTAACTGCCACAAACCTGGCGTAACTAATGTGTCAAAAACATTGAAAACAGGCGTTAAAATTCAGGCACCATGTCCAAATCAAATAAAATGCTGTCGCGAGATAATGGGAGGAGTCGATCTAGCAGATCAAATGACTGGCCTATACGAATTTGATCGCAAATCGGATAAATGGTGGAAAAAAGTATTTTATCGTTTGATTATGATGGCTGCTGTAAATACATGGACGATATACAACGATCTAAATAGAAATAAGATGCCTTTTAAGCAATTATTGGTGACTTTAGACGAGACATTAATCGGAGAAGGTTTAAAAACTACAGCTGTTCGCAGATCACTTAGACCAGGTCCTATACCTAAACCCGTACAATCGCTTCATCTTCCTACTGAAGGAAATACAAGACGTCGTTGTGCTCATTGCTCGAAACAAAACAAACAAACTCGCACATATACGATATGCACTGAGTGCCGAATTCCATTGTGCAAAACCTGCTTTGCAATTTTTCATTCCTAACTTTACATGTATGGCTAAATAACTTAATTGTTAACTTTTTTTTACTTACTTACTTACTTATCCGGTCTCGGACAACCCCAGGGGGTCAGGAACCTTACAAAACGAAGATAACATATTTCGCCAACCAGTTCGATCTTTTGCTTTATCTCTCCAGTTGGCAATACCAAGTGTACGTAGGGATTCGTCAACCTGATCCCTCCAGCGGAGTCTTGGTCTTCCTATTTTTCGTCTTCCTTCGAGTTCGGTTTCGAAAAGTCTTCGCGCTGGTTCATCTTCGTCCATTCTACTGACATGGCCTAGCCAGCGCAATCGCGTTATCTTGATCCGCTTAACTATGTCAATGTCAGGATAAAACTCATACAGCTCATGATTCATGCGTCGCCGATACTCGCCGTTGTGCACTATAGGGCCATAAATTTTTCGGAGTATTTTTCTCTCGAAGACTCCTACAGATGTTTCGTCTGCTTGCGATAGGACCCAGGATTCTGCGCCATAAAGCAAGACAGGTTGAATGAGAGTCTGGTACAGCTGGACTTTTGTTACTCGAGAGAGGGCTTTATCTCTAAAGTGCTTGCTTAGCCCAAAATAACATCTATTCGCAAGCACAATTCTCCGTTTGATCTCAAGGCTGACGTTGTTGTTTTTGTTCACGGCAGATCCGAGGTATATAAATTCGTCCACTACCTCGAAGTTATAACGGTTATCAACGTTCACGCTTTGGTCTAATCGCGTGGAGGCCCTGTTCGTTGAAACCATTAATTTTGTCTTGTCCTCATTCACCGTCAGACCCACTTTTGCTGACTCCTTCTCAATTCTCGAAAAAACCGCAGTAACTTCTCTAATTGTGCGCCCAATGATATCTATATCATCAGCATACGCGAGCAGCATGTGACTTTTGCTGCTGATGGTTTTATTCATATTGACTGCAGCTTTTCTCATAATGATCTCCATTAAGATGTTAAAGAGATCGCACGATAGGGTGTCGCCTTGCCTGAGGCCTCGCTTAGTTTCGAAAGGTTCGGTAAGATCCTTACCAACTTTCACTGCGGATTTGGTGTTCGTCAAGGTCATCCTGCAAAGGCGTATGAGTTTTGCAGGAATACCAAGCTCAGACATTGCTTCATAGAGTTTCTCCCGTATCGGACTATCGAAGGCTGCTTTATAATCGATAAATAGATGATAGGTGTCGATTTGTTTTTCGTGTGTCTTCTCCAGGATTTGGCGTAGCGTGAAAATCTGGTCAGTTGTCGATTTTCCAGGCCTAAAGCCACACTGGTATGGTCCAATCAGGTCAGCGATAATTGGTTTTAGTCTTTCGCACATTATACTTGATAGAACCTTATATGCTATGGATAAAAGGCTTATTCCACGGTAGTTGGCACAAATACTCGGGTCACCTTTTTTAAATATGGGACATAGTACACTGAGACTCCAATCGCCGGGCATGCATTCATCTAACCAAATTTTGCTAATGAGCTGATGCATGCACCTTATCAGCTCATCGCCGCCAGCCTTAAACAGCTCCGCCGGTAATCCATCGGCTCCTGCGGCTTTGTTGTTCTTAAGCCGGGCAATAGCTGTTCTGACCTCGTCTTGGTTAGGAGGGGGGCAATCGACGTCGTCGTCCATATTGTGATCGATTGTCCCATCGTCATCGGATATCTCAGGTACTAGTAGCGCGGAGAAATGCTCTCTCCATATTCCCAACATGCTCTGCACATCTGCGACGAGATTTCCGTCTTTGTCTTTACAGAAGGGGGGCCCTGAACCATGTCCATTAGTTCCGTTTTTAACTTTTTGGTAGAATTTTCGGGCTTCGTTCTTCCTTCTGTATGTCTCAATTTTCTCACTCTCGCGTTTTCTCCACTGCCGTTTCTTACGCCTAAAGAGACGGTTTACCTCCTTTCTCTTCTCCCTATACCGCTCAGTTGCAATTGACTGAAGCATTACCATACGTGCAGCGTTCTTTTCGTCATTTGCTATGCGACACTCTTCATCGTACCACGGTTTGTTGCGAAGCGGTTTTTCGAAACCAAGTACGGTTGTTGCGGCAGTTTTTATAGAGTCGGAAATGGGTTTCCACTGCGCATCAGGATCGTCATCGGGAGGGGGTGGGTTCTGTGCCAAAAGTTGCGAGAGCTTCCTTGAGTAGGCTGTGGCTACCTCTGGTAATTGCAGCTTTCCGATGTCCAGCTTCCTCTGCGTCTGGTTTCGTACGATTTTCGCTCTACTTAATCTTGTGCGAACCTTTGCTGCTACCAGGTAGTGATCAGAATCGATGTTAGCTCCTCTGATCACTCGTACGTCCATTACACTGGATGAGTGCCTTCCATCAATTACCACGTGATCAATTTGGTTCCTAGTTCTTTGATCAGGGGATACCCAAGTAGCCTTGTGGATGTCTTTATGCTGGAATCTTGTGCCACTGATGACCATGTTTTTTGCCGCGGCAAAGTCAATCAGTCTCATACCGTTGTCGGAACTGTCAGCATGAAGACTGAAATTGCCAATAGTTGGATTAAACACATTCTCCCTTCCTACTTTGGCATTAAAATCTCCTAGTACAATCTTAATGTCATGGCCAGGGCAGCGGTCATACGTTTCCTCTAGGAGCTCATAGAATATGTCTTTGGCATCATCATCTTTCTCTTCTGTCGGGGCATGCACACAAATTAGGGAAATATAAAAATATTTCGCTTTTATGCGGATTGTGGCTATTCGTTCACTCACAGGATTGAACCTAGAGACTAGATGTCGCAGTCTTTTGCCAACTACAAATCCACAACCAAATTCATGTTTTTTTTCATGGCAACTGTAGTATATATCGCAGTTTCTTTTTCTTGTGCAGCCATGTCCTGTCCATCGCATTTCCTGGATAGCGGTAATGTCAGCCTTATAACTTTCGAGGACATCTGCCAGTTGGATACTTGCACCGGATCTATATAGAGTTCTTACATTCCAAGTGCATATCCGTAAATCGTGGTCCTTATAACGTTTGCGGGGGTCGTCAACAAATAGGGGTTGTTTATGTTTTCTGTTTCGTTTTTGTATTTTCACTGCCATTATGAACGGTGGCGGGAGGCAAACCCAGCCCACCGGGTTTTTGCATTTTACCTACTGCCAGGATATTTGATTGCAGCCGCCCATTATGGATCAGACGCTGACCAGGATGCGATATGTTGAACCTGGATTTTCTTCTTAACTTTTTTTATTCCACTGAATATTAGACTGAATTAAATGAATTAATTGTTTTAGTTTTAACAAAAGATACCTTATAAATTAATAAATGAATTGCATTATTTTGTTTTTTATTTAGATTGTTTTATTATATATTTGCATTATCTAGGTTTTATAGGACGGTTGGTACACATTTGTACCATTTAACAAGACGGATGGTACAATGGTTTACCAGCCCCCCCTGAGTCCACCCACTATACCACCCCCGCATTTTCCTAAAAGATTAATTCTGTGACTCAGGTATAACATATTGCTTAACTAAATTATATTATATCATTGCAATTCGAAAGCCGTTCCGAAAGGGAATGTAAAGGAATCTTTCAAAATTCTCCTCGAAGAATATACAAATTTTCATACAAAACTCATACAATTATCCCAAAAATCACTTTAAAATCAACGGAAGTTACATTTTTATGGATGTATGTATGTACGTACATACATGTTACATGTACATATATATAATCATAAATAATAAGGTCCATCGAGGACGTTCCAATTTTTTCTGCTGTGATATTAAAACTACACGAAAATTGTAAATTTGTCTGAAAATTTCAAATTTCACACCATGTTGAAAAAATCCCGTTAAATCCAAACTGTGAGCATATAGAACGTAATAATGATCAAAACATACACATAATTTACAAAAACACATCTGTACCTCGTTTCTGTAGTTCTCGAATCGAAAAAGTTTGCACATGAAATATGTGAATTGAAATAAAAACACTACGAATCGGTACAAAAAATCGCTTCTCACATGTGACTGTTTCTACAATATTTGTTTTGCGAAAACTTTCTATGACGTACTGATTTTTCCATGCTTATTGGAAAAATGAGAGAAAAACTGTTTCTAAAAAGTAGGGAGTCGAAAAATTTTAAATTTTAAGCGTCAAAAATACTCACAAATTAAAACGGTGCGAGATTTGTTTTTTTATTCCCTGTTAAACTATTTTTCGACCACTTTATATGGGGAGCTAAGCGACATTAAGCGATTTTAAGCGGCTCGCCATACAAAGTCGTCGAAATTTAGTTTAGCAGGAATTAAAAAAACAAGCATATTTTGAGCATTCCCTGCTAAACTAATATTTCGACCACTTTATATGGGGAGCTAAGCGATATTAAGCGAATTTAAGCGATTTGTTGTTCTTTTTCGCACTAGCTTACTTTGTTTATATTTTTTTTTACTACTTGACAGCTTTCCTGGAATATTCCAAGAAAAACGTAATCAGTTTTGCCTCTTTTCGCATTGATTTGCAGAAACAGTTTTTACTCACAAATCGAGAAACGATGGAATTTTTTGTTTCATGCTTAATGTGAAAACTTTTTCGATTCGAGAACTAGAGAAACGAGGTACCTACAGTTGTCCAAAAAATAGGCATACATTCTACATACATACATACATATGTACATATGTGAAAAAGAATAATTGCGGAAATATAAATAGATAAATACGTAGTATATACATACATACAATAATTTAAAATATGACGTATGCATCACTGATAAGAGAAAATAGAAAGAACGGACAATTCGCGTAATATGCAAATGTAAAAGTGGCGTTGGTATTGCGCCGCTCTGTGAATATCGGTTATGCCGCTTTAATTTCTCATTTCTTTTGCACTTCATTTGTTTACGCTATTTCATTGCTTCATTACTCTATGCTAAGAGAATCGTTTGGTCAATCTCTTGCAGTATCTTCATGGTAATCACATACCTACACACATATCTAACGGTAATTCTCTCACTGTGTGAAGGAGAGTGGTTGTGTTTAAAGACACAGTCAATTCAATAAGAGCGTTCTGCATATAAAATTATAGTCGGTGTCAAAAGATTGTGCTTTGAAAAAATAAGCGTAATATATCGATATACGGAAAATTCTCAATTTTAATTGTGAACAAAATACGGTTACAAAAATAAAAGAAAAAAACAAAAATTACTAGTGGAACAATATATTTCTTTTACTGTTTTTTTGGGGCCACATACACAACGGTTTCTACACGCAAACATCTAATTTTTTACAAAAATACCCAATATATTTTATTTAATAAGCATATCGCCAAATTTTACGACGTACAAAACCTGATCAAATTCCGCATTTGAGCTTACACTGATTATCAATCCTTATAATAAGAACTCAACATTTTTACACAGTTATAGGTACAATAGCAGACACTGAAATAAAATCTCGCCAAAAGTACTGAGCAAACAGCCATTAAGCAAACACGAAAAAGTTTTATCAGGTGTAATATTTTTGTTTTGTCTCAAGCAACTGCAAAATTTCCAAATATTTCCTTATACACATCTCATTACACATTAACCTATTTCTTCCCATATACATACATACATCTGTTATTCTGAGCCAAAGTTTGTGACGCACTGTAGCAAATTTCTCAAAGTTGTATAATATTTGTTCATCGGTTATAAATGTTGTAGTATAATTACGACAATCTTCTTAAAGAGTTACGCTCATCGCTATTTCACTGACTCTGTCACACTTTTTTGTCACACTGTTTGAACACTTATATATATGTAAGTATACACAAAAAATCGAAAAAAACGAAAAGAAACAACAAAAACAAAAAAAACGAAATACCAACAAAAAATGCATAGATTGTTGTGCCACTATTAGTTGGAAGATCCAATTGAGCTGCTTATTATCTGTGCATGAATACATACATACAGGGTGTTCCAAAAACTTTACGAAAAAATAGTTTGGATCAATATGAATATTTTTTGTTCTAGCACCACTGTTCTAACGCCTACCGTCTTCGAGTTATTGAATCTCAAAGATAAATGCATTTGTGAATACATTTCTTAAATTTCAAAATCAACTTTAGATTTTTAAATAAATTTTCTTTGAATTAATTGTTAAAAAAAAATTTTTCTTAATTTTTTTTTACAAATGCTCAAAATGAGAGACTTGCATGGTGGTGCAAATTGTTTAAAAAAAACTAAGTTGTTTTAAAATGAATTAAATTCATTTAGAAATGCATTATTTTTTGAGACGCATTAGCTCGAAAACGGTAGCCGTTAGAACAGTGGTGCTAGAACCAAAAATATTCATATTGATCCAAGCTATCGCGCGTTTAATTTTTTCGGAAAGTTTTTGGAACACCTTGTATAAGGTACAAGCTGACAAACGTATAAACCATTTCCACGTTTGTTGTAATTACAAACAACAACTATGTCTCTCTCATCTTACAGAATTACCTTTTATTAAAAATCGATTAAAATTAAAGCATGTTTCGACGGGCGCCATAGGCGCGTTCCAATCCACTAGTTTTTAATATTTACATTTACTGCTCGACTCAAACTTTTTGAAAGCTATAGAAAAAATATAGCGGGAAATAAAAATATGATTCCTTAAATTTTCTCTAATTGTGGAGACTCGCAAATACCAATATTTTCTCGGAAGTTTATTTTTGTTAAAGTTTATAGAATTGTCAAATCCTTCTTCTGGAATGGAGAATGGTTTCAGGTTCCACTAGTGGAACACGACCGTTATCAGTTTGATAACGATCATATAATTAAGCTCTGCTCTAACGTGGAATACTGGACATTCAACAGATTGACGGGACACCATTCTTATTCATCTAATTTCAAGAAAACTTCCTAACAATACATTTTCTCTATGGGAGCAGTCATTGAAATCCCATCGTGAGTTGCCAAAGTGGTGGCAAATGGACGAATTTCGCAACAGTAGATTCGAAGTTAAATGAATATATATAGTGTTCAAACCACTAAAATCCAGGCAAGTAGCTCAGTTCGCAAAGATAAAGCTCAAACTTATCCGTCCCAACATAAGTTAAATACGTTATGCTCGGTATGTTTTTTTTTTTTTTTTTTTTTTTATTTATTATTCTACCGTGTATCGACTTATAATAATAACAGAGTTTGAGATTTTATATGTATTATATATTACACCAAATGTAGTCCATTTGTAAAAAGAAAAAAAGTGCTATAAATTAATTACATTTTAATATTTTATAGGAAAAAAGGTAGTTAAAAACCTATGTGTACATCAGTGCGAGTAAGTTTATAAGACAGTTACTAACAAAATCTATATGATTAAATATAGATTCCTTAGTCACTGTGACACTAAACTTCTCAAAAGTGGGTAGTTTGAACTCCTGCATTTGTTTTCAAATGCCAGAGTCAGATCAGTTATAAAGGGTTCAATCATCTTCTGTCCGGATTTGCGATGCAGATCAGAGGTAGGATATCGTCGAGATAAATTGAATATAATTTTCAGATTTTTGTTTTGTATAATTTGGAGCTTCTTTTTGTGTGTCTTTGCACAACTGCCCCAGACTTGACAGGCGTATGTAAGAATTGGCCTTATACACATGTTATATAAAAGTAGTTTATTTCTCACGTTTAGTTTTGACTTCCTGTTCAGAAGTGGAAAAAGTGCTCTACCACATCTAATTGCCTTTGAGGTAGTATCTTCAAGGTGCGCTTTGAATGTTAAACGCTTATCTATTGTTACTACAAGATATTTTATTGAGTTTGATAAGGGAATAATGTAGCCTTGAGCTGAAACATTTCTAGATGGAATTCTCTTTGGAGATTTATTAAAAGGAAACAATATAGCTTGCGATTTTTCATCATTAATTCGAATTTTCCATTTAGAAAAATATTTACTAGCTGAGCATAGTGCCATTTCCATTCGTTTTACAATGGCATTGGAAACTTTACCATGACATATAAATGCACTATCGTCTGCGTAAAAGGCTACGTCGTGACCTCTTAGTGATTTAAAATCAGATATATATAGTGAGTTCAACAGAGGAGACAGCACCGATCCCTGCGGTACTCCAGCAGGAATGCCTCGCTCATTGGAGTAATTATCATCTATATTGACCACAAATTTTCTGTCTGTGAGAAAACTTTTAATTAATTTTACAAGGTACACTGGGCAGTTCAATTTGTGCAGTTTGAATATGAGGCCCTTATGCCAGATCGAATCAAATGCCTTCTCAATATCTAAAAGAACCACACCAGTTGACTGTCTTATACTTTTTTTTGCTCTTATTAAGTTGACTACTCGTTTAATTTGGTGTGTCGTTGAGTGTTGTTCTCTAAACCCGAACTGACTTTCATGGATTAGATTATTTTCGTCCGCAAATGGCTTAAGCCTATGAAGCAAGATTTTCTCAAATATTTTTCCAATTGAGCTTAGTAAACTAACTGGTCTATAGCTAGACGGCAATTTTGGGTCTTTTCCCTTTTTGGGTATTGGAACAACTTTTGCTTTTTTTAAGAGTTTTGGGAAATAAGACTGCTCTATGCAGAAGTTGAAGACTTTTACTAGCAATGTTAGTGCTGGAGGGGGCAGATGCTTAAGAACAATGTTATGAATATTGTCTAAACCTGGCGCTTTCGAATTTTTAAGTATTTTCATACAATATTTGACTTCTTCAACATTGGTGAGTAAAAAGGAGTCTTCATCAGCAGTGACATTTTCTATATATTCATAAAAATCATTAACCTCTTTTTCAACAGGACTACATAAGCTCACTGTGGTCGAATGTGCAATTGCAAAATGATTTGCAAGAACTTCAGCTTTTTCCTGACAATTGCGTATTTCGGTATTATTGACGGTGAGTGTAGACACAGGTTTATTTCTACCCTTGATATGTTTTGTGATCTTCCAGAACTTTTTGTTTCCAATTGGTAAGTTAGAAAGCAGTCTTGCCCAACGATTATTTCTAATTTTGCTGATGTGAAAAGATATAAGCTTAGAAAGTTCTCTAATTATTGCGCGATATGTTATTTTCATGTTTCGATCAAGAGATCTTTGAAATTTTCTTCTGTATTTATTCCTCATAGCGATGAGGCGCTTGCACACTCCGGATATTTGCAGATTGTCGGATTTGTTCAGATGGTACGGAATGGTATCTGAACAGACAGAGGATAAAATATTCGTGAAGGTTTCGATAATCTTTTCAATATTCAGAAAAGTAATCTCATCGTTAAATACTGATGATGCAAGAATTTGAATTGTCATCAGAGATGCAAATCTGTTCCAATCAGCTTTTGAGAAGTCATGGTAAAGTTTTTTATTTTCGTATATACTGTTATTTACACTGACAGTAAGTGGTACATGATCTGAGAATTGATATTGTATATAAGAAAAATTTTTGTAACAACTGCCCGTCTCCCACTCCCTCTAAAGGTAGTTGTAAGAGCATGCAGGAAACACATTATATAGTATTGCATATCCTGTCAACATTTACAACTCCTCCCACCGGTTCGGACACAGTCAACGACAGAAAGCAAAATTCTCGATATGATTCCGAATTCCAAAATGACCGACCGACTATATTCGCTCAAGCCCAAGCTTTGCAAATTGAGGCAAATTGTTCATCCAACGATGAACCAATTTTACTGAGAACAGCTCTAGTGCAGATAAGACATCGTGGTGAATTGTACACTGCAAGAGCCCTAATAGACCCTGGATCTAAACGTTCTTTTGTTTCAGAGACCGCATACGACTTCCTTATCACAAATTCGGATTTGAAATTATTGAAATTGGAGGCCAGAGTCAGACTGCGACCTCAATAATAAATATCTGCTGAGGACGAATTTTGCGATAAAATTGATCGGAAAACGACTGCACATCAACCTGACGACAAGTACGTGGTCAGACTTCCCTTCAAGAAGAAATCATTTAAGCGAAACTCTAACTGTCGACCTTGGATCGTCTCGATATCTTGCTCTAGGACAATTTCCCCGCACGGACCAAACGTCCTAGAATCTCGATCTTCGATGGAAATTTGCTCGGATTATAAATATAACTCTTTTTAACTCCCACACCATGTTGTAGTACGACTAGAAGATAAAACGACAAAGGTTCGAGTTGTATTTAATGCATCTCGCAAGACAAATTCTGGGTTCTCATTAAATGATGTGTTGCATACTGGTCCAACACTACAAACCGGCTTAGTTGATACCACACTCAATCGGAGGATGTATAATTATACTTTCAGCGGGGACATACACAAAATGTACCCCCAACTTCTAGTGAATCCAGCTAATGGAGCTTAGCAAAGGATATTTCATCAAAGGGATAAACACAGCCAATTCAAGACTACCGGCTCAATACCGTGACATTCGAAATTAATTTCGCTCCCGTTCTCATAATTCGAAACCTTCGACAACTCCACTTGCAGCCGCCATAATTCACAATGAAACTTATTTAGATGACATACTCTCTGTCAGATTTACTATTAAAGAAACTAATACCCAGCTCATAGCACTTCTCAATTCTGGAGGGTTCCCTTAAGAAATATAACAGCAAATGACTTGGTTATTAGCCCACTCACCGCCAGAATGTTTGTATGATCAGTCGGTTTTACAACTTCACGAGACGAGCTCGTAAAAACTCTAGGCCTTCCATGGAATGCGCTTACTGACTCATTCTCATACTCGCTTTCATTTGGACAGAGAACATAATTCGAAAGTCACTAAGCGAAAAGTAATTTTAAATAAAAAATAAAATTTAAATCCAAAGTTCAATCTACAATACGAGTATCATGTAGCTTCCTAAGAAGGCCTTCCAAGTGGCCTTCCTTATCCCACTGGGATATTACCAACTGCAGGCACGCATGTGCTACACTGACTCACACACAGCAAGCAGAAAAAAACTCCCATGGACGTGATATCCTTATACGATATGTTAATATTAATGGCCTTTGAGAATTGCAAATCGCACATTCAATATGGAAAAGACTCAAAGGACTACGGAAATAGCGAAATCAAGCACTTTCCTCAAGGCGATGAGTAAAACATTCTGGGAACTTTTTTCTCATTACACACATTCACGTCATTGGACATGAATTGTTCGTTGCGATATTGTAATGTTATAACATGTATTTTGTTGTATGTATGCTTGGAAGTTTAAATGTACAATTGCACAAAATTAGATAAGTAGATCAATGTTTAATCAGACATAAAGGCTCAACAACCCAATGTAACTATTGTAAGAGGACACTATTGGGTGTAAACCATGGAGTACGATGAAGTTGCTACTGGTTTTCAAAATCAAAATCTTAGAAAAATTAAATGAGATTTTTAATGTGAATACTAGTTGCAACTGTATATTTTTGGAAGACATTTTTGAAGTTGCCGTGTATTGACGGTTTTAAAACTTTTCTATAATTTGAACTGATAGTATGTAGTATCAATTGTAATACGGCATTTGCACCAAGCAAGATTAACGCACTTCGTAGGGTAGCTCCGTTAACCCGCACTAACCCCGAAGATTACTCATACAATTTTAATCTGTAGAAACTGAAGTATAATTGTTTCTCATTTTAAACTAGTGTAAATTTTGAGGCAACACTTAGTTATTAAAAAAGTGCAACCATATTAAAAACATACATAGAAATTCAACTGTTTCACAGACAGAAGCCGATCGAAAATTTTCGGAAGCGTCGCCGCCACCAAAACTTTTTTGAAGATCACGCCGCCTCCTATATATATGGCTATTATTGGTTTAAACTGCGTGCCGATTTTATCGACTGTCCCGATTTGACTCACTGATCCAATTTTATAGGTTCAGTTACGATATTTCAAAAACATCCCAAGTATTTACAAAACCGACAGAACCAATAGCCGCCAACTTAATTTTTCTGTTGCGCCGCCGCCTTCGATAATTTGGTCTCGGCGCAGAGTTTAGCCAATCACGGAGATGCCACCAGACATGCAAATTTTATCGCAAATTGTGTGGTGTAAATGGCAAAGATTATAGAACAAGGTTATCATTAACCTGACCGCGATAAACGGCGGTGTAAATACGATATAACGCAGATCTTTAACAGCAATTACTTGTGATATCTTTTTATTTTGTTCAAGACAGCTGATATTAAAGGATTTGGCAATCTTAGTCATGGAACGATGCTGAGTTAAACCACTCGTAAAAGTGACCTAAACGTTTTGTGAAAATTGGGTTTCTCCATGCTTATACTTAAGCAGATATACTTAATTTTCTAAAAAAAATTATTTAATGAAAAACAGAATTATAGTATAAGACATCGTGTTGTCCGGATCGGAAGAGGAGCCAAAAGGCTAAAAATTAGTATTAATCTTTTTTTAATATTTTAATTATTTATTATATAATTTTTTAATTATAATTTTTATTATTATTTGCATTATTATATTATTATTAGTATTATTATTATCCAACTCCTCTGCCCCCTCCAGATATAGCTAAACATGACGGTGGGCACGGCCTCAAGTCACTTAAGCACTATCTATATCTATACATTCCAGCACAACCCTATATTAGAAATCACTATTGGTGCGATTTCCATTTTCTTCAAATGCTATCTTTGCTTCATCTCGAAAGCCAGATCAGCATATATTGAAAACTTTTCACCAATTGTTCGGTTGACATTATCCGTAAGCAGTATATCAATGTCTATAATGTATCCTTGCCTTCTGCTTTTATCAATCCATATTTATCAGGCCTAGTTTCGTTGATTGTGCGGTCCGTTGACTTGCTGCAATCCCAGTATAATTTTTAGTCACCTCTAAGCAATACCTCAGCGCGTTGGTACTGTTAAAACAGTATGTTGTTCCCCACGAATCCACTTCATACTGCTAAAACCTGATGTATTATTTGCGCGACGTTGTGGTGTCGTTTGAGGTATGCTGACTCGGCCATTGTGGAGCCGTGTTCCGTAGTTTCATCTCCTTGACTACAGCGTCGGCATGACCCACCAATAACCTCATGTAGTATTATCCTGCGATAATTCCTAGTAGGCACAATTCTATCTTGTATTGCCAAATTTAATGCTTCTGTTTGCTAGTAGGAGCATATTTTATCTAGTAATTGATGCGGGAATCCACCATGAATAATAGTAGATCAATGGAAAGATATACTATTATAAAGGCTTCACCAGTTATATGACTCATAGGAACTAAGTCAGGAAATGCAAGTTTCAATGATGTGTCCCCCCGATCTAAGTTTACCAAGATGAAGTATCGGGTTTTTCAATAAAAGCGCTACAAAAGTTTTTTTTTAAATAAGACAAAACCGGTTTTAGATACCAATGAAATTCTTTATTCCTGTGAAAGTACGTTCGATGCCATTATGTTTGGAACTCGATTTCTTTTGCATGGCCACCACGGGTACGCTTGCAGAAGTCCAGACGCTGAACCCAATTCTCGACGGTTTTCAAGCATAAATCGGCCGATACTGCTGCAATTTCACGTTCGATATTCGTACGAAGTTCATCAATCGTCGCTGGCTTGTTGGCATAGACCATAGACTTGACGTAGCCCCACAGGAAATAATCTAACGGCGTCAAATCGCACGACCGAGGCGGCCAATCGACTGGGCCATTTCGTGAGATAACACGTTCACCAATCTTGGTCTCCAATAAATTGATTGTGGCATTCGCTGTGTGGCTTGTGGCGTCGTCCTGTTGGAACCACATGTCACAGTAATGTGCCGGTCTTGATCATCACGGAAGAAGTACGGCCCAATGACGCCGGCGGGCCATATGCAATGATGACTCATGGATTACGTGTGGATTGCTGTCTGACCAATAACGCCTATTTTGCTTATTGACGAAGCCATTCAGCCAGAAATGAAATTCAGAAATTGGACGTAGCGCTCTTAAAGTTGAGGCCACTGACTCCAAATTTCGGTAGTAAATTTAAATAATTTCGACTCGTTGTTGGCTCGTATATCTTTCCATGATGAAATGGCAAACCTTACTGAAGAGAAATGTCAAAAGAGCGGGAAAAAATATGGCGTCGGTTGCTCTCCCTATCGATTTACTTTTGTAGCGTCTCTGTTGAAAAACCCTTTACCTATCAATTGGCGATGCAATTGCATAAATTAAATGTCTTAGTTTCTGGATCTGGCTATAATGGTTGTTAGGTACGCCAATCAGTCCTTGTCCGCTGATTGTTCTGGGTAAGATCACCCTTTCAGCTGCAGCCTGGAGATGTTGTTCTCCATGTCTTGTTAACATAGTTCGTATTTTTTATGAATAGATTCCAATACCGTGTCGCACCATATGATCAAGCCAAAAGAATACGTTAGAATCGGAATTGCAAAGGTATTTGAAGCTCGAAACAAATTTTTCTCATTCAGTGTTGATTTACATAATTTTCTCATCCGTATTTCGAAACGTTCCTTTAGTTTATCTCTGATAGTTATATGGTGTATGCCCCTATTTTCCTCTACACCCAGAATTTATATGTTGGACCAGATTTCAGCATTTGTATCACGCTGTCATTTAATGAGAAAACATCAAACTGTGTTATTTGGCCTCTTATCATTTCAACTGATTTACATTTATCGAATCCAAACTGCAGACACATTTAATTACGAAATCTTTCGACAGTATTAAATAGGTTCGCTAGGTGATGTCTTGACCTGGCGAACAATTTTAAGATATCCATGTATAGAAAATGGGTGATGATGGTTTTCCGCTTCTGACATTTGACACGATATCCATTAGGTGAATTATTCAAGGCCCTGCTAAGAGGAGTACAACTCAACGAACAACCATAAAGGGCTAAATCTGTCTCCTTGGAATATTCCTCATCTTATGTGAATTTCCCTACTTCAAATTTCTCTAAGATGTATATATGTTATCCATAATGGCATTACTCTTTAAAGGAACGCTATTATCTTTTCATCAAAACCATTGTTCGTAAGCATTTGTAAGAGGTAGGAGTGTGGTACGCTATCAAATGCTTTCCTATAATCGATGTAGGCCAAGCTTAAGTTTCTGATATGGCAAATTGAGTTCCTAGTTATAATAGCATCTATTGTTATAAGCTTCTTGCAACCTCGTGCATTTTTGGAGCACCCCCTTTGTTCTAAGGGCAATAAATCATTTTCAGCGAAATGATCGTATATTTTCCCCGATAAAATTGCCGTAAGCATTTTGTAAAGTGTCGGTAGACATGTTATCGGGCAATAGTTTTCGGGTTTCTTAAAGTCGCCACTTTTAAATAGAGGGAAGGCTTCTGCCATTGTAAGCAATGTTGGCATATTTTCCTCAGCGTTTAAGATTTTATTAAAGCTCGCTGCTAAATGTGAATATATACTATGGAGTTTTTTAAGCCAAAAATTGTTGAACTCCATCCACACCGGATGCCTTCCAGTTTTTCGTCTTACGCAGAACCGTCTTCAGATCATTTTGAGTTATCCTTATAGGTTGCATTAGACGAATTGGAGATGTATTGTTCCAAATTGGGTTAGCATTATATGTCGTAGTGGATTCCCATAATCCTGCCCAGAACAACTCAATTTCCGGCTGTTGGAATTTGAGGATCCGAACTTTGTGAGGTGCAACTTTACTCAAGCTGCCTATAAAATTGTCTTTGATTAAAAGCAAATATCAAAGACAATTTCTTTTCTTTCTCCTCTTACTTGTCATATATCTCCTTAATCTGCTATTAACACATTGCAGCATTTGAGTACGACGGTCTATGAAGTCATCAATGATGTTGGGTGTTAATGTCTGCATGGTTTCGTATCCTATTATATCTCTGATCTTTTGAAATATCGGATTCCCGCTTTCTACTGGGTAAGCCTTCCAATTTCGGCTCGTATCCTGCTTTTCTTTCCCTACATTCGTTTTTGCCAAGGTGGTATATTATCCCTTCTTGGGCTGCCATTGGCTTCCATTCCGATCTTTAAGCTGCAGATTTTGCAAACTGTAATGTTACACTACGAGCGTATTCGATAGTATGTATGCTGTTCCACAAGGCGATTTTCACCAATAATATTTAAATATTCCAAGATTTTTTTAGACTTGTCAGTTAGGAAATTCTTTCGAATTTTGCTCTTCATGCCGGATCAATGGCACCGTATTGCAAAACCGCTTCTTCGAATGTGTCAAGAACTGATTGAAAAAGTAGTCCATCCTGTGGTTCTCAAGAATCTCGAAATTCCGTGACATGATCATCGTTAATCTCTGCCGCCACAGTTTTCATTTGGCTCGTCGACATTACATTTTCATTGTTCACAGAAGATCTTATCAAGCTTGTATTTCCAAAGAAATTTTCGTCAGCTCAACCTGAGATACCATATGATTCGTTTAGATTGCTCATACCCGGGAGGATACGTTTTGTTCATTAAGACGACTTTCCAACTGTGGGTAAAGTGCATTAAAATATAAATATTGTCTGTTTGAATATACTAGTGTATCAGTGTCACATTTAGTGGCTTTGTAGTGACATGGCATAATATCCTTAGTCATTTCGTTGGTAGGCCTGCTTTTGTGGTCAGGAAAGTGAATTTCTCGAAACAGTCCGAGAGGGTTGGGGATCAGACACCGATATTTCATCTTGATATTGCAGACTATGGTTTGTTCGGGTTATCCCAGCGGCCAGCGTCTGTCAACTGCATCACCACTACCGGTTCGCATGCTGCTCCCTACGGCGGTAGCTCCCGAGTTCGCCCGGACGACTCCGGCTGGCGACAATCGTATAGTTCTATTTCGTAATATTGTCTCCATTATTGGATTGCTTTATAGTTTTCCTTCTATGTTTTGGATTGCTCTTGGTTTCTGTGCTCATCTCGGGAAATACCAGCATAGATGTTCCACACTGATATAACCAATAAACTCTTTGCAATTACCCGGCCCCTTCACCATATTCAGGTGGCAATCCTTCGATGGGGTTATTATTATTATTATTGGAGCTGGGGTCCATTTATAGCTAAAAATTACGGTGGGCACATCCACAAGTCAATTTGGCACTAGATATACTTATATATGGGTGATTTCAAATTTTTTCGACACAATCTGGATACTTATGGCTTTGGATTTTTATAAAAATTTGCACACATATTCTTCTCGTTGCTGCTGTTACAATGCCGTTCGTTTCAGGTCAAAATACGTCTCCGTTTATGTTTTATAGCTGTCTAAGACAGCCTATCTGCAGCGATTTTGTGAATAGATAGCTGTGTTCATGTTGGGACAACTTTTGAATACAAAATCAGATTGTAATGACCCCGGTAACACCTAATAGATTTTGACCTCCTTTTTAGGAATACAAATGGCAGGTCCTTGTGGGTCAAGGACATCAAAATTTAGGAAATGTCGTTTGTCCTTCAATATCCTGGAAAAGTATCTTTTGATTTTCTTAATTTTATTTAAAAAAAAATTTCGCATCAATTTCTCTACAACAGGGCTTCCAACTCATTCAGGCTCACGCCTCCCCAAATGCAAGCGACCATACCATACGGACCCCCCCCCCCCCCTATTATCCAAAATAAAAATGTTTTTATATAATAAATATTAGGTATAAATATTAGATATTTATAGAAACTTCAAACCATGTATAAAAAAAACTTAAATGAATTTAATTCAGCAGTGAGATCTTTTTCTTCTGATTAACATTAAAAAATAATATTAACATTAATTGCCAAAAAAAAAAAAAATGAATACAATAAAAAAAAAACAAATACATTTACAGTTGCTAGCCTAGTGCGAATTTTGACAATTTTTATGTTGCTCAACCAGCTGTTTAATATTTGGCGATATTTTTCAAAGTGCACATCTGAGATCATTGTCAACATCTAAGCATGATCGATACTTCGTTTTTATATTTAAGATCGAAGAAAAACACTTTTCGCATAGGTAGCTGAATGAAAATTGAATGAGAAGTTTCAATGCACAAGTTGCTACATTTGGATATATTTTAACCAAAATTTTTGAAGATGTAACAATTCAAATTCCTTTTTTTGCACAGGAGTCACACTTCAACTCGGTTGCTTCCTCCTGGGTCATTTCAGGCAATGACATCACAGCTACTACAAATGGGTTACTCATCAGTTTGCATTGCCAAGAATCGGTGTTAGTATCAGGAAAATAGTTTTTAAATTCCTTACCCAAAACGTCTAAGTGCTTTACAATTAATTTGTCAAAATGTTCAGTCGAAATGTCTTTAAAGACCAAAATGTCACTAAGACGTGGAAAGGATACAAAATTTTGAGGTTTTTTAAGAAAACTCTTCTTCCACAGAAATATTTTAGAAATAAATGCATTAACAGAATCAACAGCTGTTAAAATATTAGTATTTTCACCCTCCAGCTTAAGGTTCAGATTATTCAAAAGTTCAAAGAAATCGGTTAAATATGCCAACAAAACAAAAGACTTGGAATCCCTAAATTTATCATAAAGTGCCTGGTTTGAACTGCTTAATAAATATGTTTCAACCTCTGTCTTTTATTCGTACAACCTCCTCAGCATATTCCCCTTCGAAAGCCAACGAACCTCTGTGATCCGCGTTAAGCTCCATACATTGGTTTTCAAATAGACGCGTGCTTAAAGCACTCCTTTTGATTGTGTTTACGACGTCTATGGCACATTGTAATACGTCTTTTATTTCATCGGGCAATGTTTTTGCCGCAAGAGCTTGTCTGTGAATAACACAATGTGTAAAAATGATACTAGCATTTTTCTGCTTTACAAGCTCTTTAAACCCAATTCGGCTACCTATCAGGTGCTCCATCCGTACAAATACCAACGATTTTCGTCCATGGAATTTCATACACCTCTAAGAATTCCGAAAAAGCCATAAAAATACCTTGCCCCCTTGAGTCCGATGTAAGGGATTTGGAAAATAAAAGTTCCTCGCAGATTTCATTTTCTATGATGTATCTGCGGTAAAATAAAAGTTGGCAAGCACTTGACACATCCGTCGTCTCATCGCACTGCAAAGCTATGAAATGTGACTGATTTTCTTGAAGAATCAATTGCTCCTAATGTCCTCTGCTACATCATCTATTCGCCTTTTGACAGTGTTGTTCGAAATATGAATTATGGGCAGTTGTCTAACAGCATTTGCATTCTTTATTTTACCAGCAGCAGCTAAAAGCCACGGCTTAATTACAGTCTCTCCAAGTGTGTGTGCCTTTTTATTTTTAGCAATAATTAATGCTATCTCGTTTGCTTGCTTGCCACATTAAATAAAGCAGTTGAGTCCAGTCTCATTCACTTTAATGCAGCCGTCTTGTTAAAAAAAAATCTCAACTTTTGTTTTCTAATTCTGGATGCATTGTTGTTAGGTGCCTCTGCAATCTTATGGGTCTCATTGCATCGTTTGAAAGAACTTTGTGGCAAATAACACACTGTGGTAGTTGTTCTTCATCCTTGAATATAAATGTGAAACCAAATTTGATATACTCCTCATTAAAAAGCCTACTAAATGAAACTGAAAATTGAATAAAACACGTTTAGTTTTTTTTTTTTTAAATTAGAATGAATTTATGTTGTTTGCGCCACTCACCGGTTGAGATTGGTATTGTTCTGGGGTTGTGGCCGGAATGCCGTGCCAATAGATTCTTTCTAGGTTTGGTGGTTGGCCGGAGTGCCGTTCCAATAGTTTCTTGTTGGTTTGGTGGCCGGAATGCCGTGCTGTGCAATACACTTTTGGTGTTATTCCTTGTTGCGTCAAGACGCCAGACAAAAAAAAACAAAATTTTATTTATAATGAAAACACTTTGGCTCTTAGCTTTTAATTAGAGAACAATTCAGATGATTTTATTCACAAACTTTTATAACTTTTAATTTGGCTCAAGTACTTTTATTTTTAGGCTTACAATTTTTACTTCTATCTTTTACGAATTTAAAGACGGGAATGAATAACATTTATATCCAAGCAAAGAAGAAAACAAGATTTGCATGAAATCGGTTGCTATTTTTAGTAGCAGCAAATCATCTGCTACTATTCTGTGCTAGAGACCACCTATGTACAATGGAGGCAATTAGCGCCTGGCGACGAATACATAAAAGAATGTTTATTTTAGAAGAAAAACAACCATAAAAGTACTGAAACGAAAACATATTCCAACATGTTGGTGATAATGTCTTTGCGTCCCCCAGGGGACGGCGCGCCCCCTATTTGGGAAGGCCTGCTCTTCAAGATGTGAACCAGTTTATAGCTATTTAAGAATTAATCAAGTTTACTTCAGGGATATTATGAATAAAGTGAATCAATTGGAATATCTACGCTGGGTAAACACAAATCTAGATATTATAACTCGTAGATAAACTCAATTGTAAGCATTTGTACCTGCCAATTGTTTAAATGTCTATTCTATAAGTTTCAAACGTAAGACTTTAAGATTTATGTAGTTCTACATCTACAACAAACGCGATTGCATATGCAACGTTGTGTCATTCATTTATGTGCGTAAGTTAAGGGAATCATCTTTCTATTCGTATAACCTTGTGACTGGCATTTCACGATATCTACCATTTTTATACCTTACGTGGCAGTTGCTTCGTTTGGCTACTCATTCGCCCCATTTTATTTATATAGTAATTTCTGATTCATTTCTATAGATTTGTGAAGTTATATGCATTCAATGCATAAGTGGGCAAGAGAAAAACAGGCTGCATTTGAATGAATGATAAAACTTTCCAAGTTGATTAGATATGCGTTTTAAATTGCAAATAAACTTTTTGAATAGAGGAAAACCATGAATAAGAGAACATAATGTTAAGCATAAATTTACAGGTAACGAAGGAATTATTTCTATCTGCACAGTGAGCAAAAAGTAGATTTTTTGTGGCATGTAGTCCAAATATTTACATATCTACGCCAAATTTGGTGTGGGCATGTATAGTTGGCCTCTACGTGATCCTGTGTGATCGTTAGGTTTGGACCAGTATGTCATATGACCGACTTGCAAAAGCGTTGATATTGATTTGTTGTTATATATATTTGGAATTTCGTTTGTGAATATACTTTGGAGTTCGGAGTGGTTTCCCGTGTTATGTTTGGTGTCCGCAAAGTAGTGAAGTCACATTGTGTAAAATTTTTTTAAATTTTTGTTGGAAAATGTGTAATCAAAGGTTTTTTATTTTTTGAAATATCAAATGTAAATGTAAATACTTCTACTTAATTTTCTACTGATCCTTGTATTTTCTTCTACAACAATAAAGTTTGGTTCAGATATAATCCGGTCGTTTTCGGATTGCTATTACTTCTAAAGTTTTTGGTTTGTACGTCAAATTGAAGAATATTTATTCATAATAATGTCCATGGATCTGTTAATCAGTAAAATTTCCAGACATACGACCTTCTGTCGCTTTTGTACAGTTTATTTTTTGCCTCTGACGCATTTACCCCTAGACAACCAGCACATTTTGTGCAGATATTCAATATTTTATATCCATGAACTAACATCGTTTGTACACGATAGAAGACATTGGATACTAAGAATATGTTTTTAAATAAGTTGTAAAGATATTTGCACAGAAGACTTTCAACTCCTCGGAGTGCAACGCGTACTCGCAATTAAAAAAATAAAATACGAAAATTACGAAATACTTCGTAATCAATTTCTAAAATAGCCCAGTTGGAAATTTCCTACAGACATCATCAATGACAAAGAAGTGACATGTCAGAGTCCCTGCTGATTTGCCGATCCACTCCCGTACAAAAACATCATGACACCCCCTGACATTTTCATATCATTTGGTCAAAAGTCTGCTGGAATGTTCCGCAGTTAGTCAAGAGTGATGACCACCTTATGAAATTTACACAAGACGTCTTCAGTTACCATTCATCAGTGGGTCAGTTGCTCAAGACGTTTTATATATGGTGTTTCGGGTCATCTTGTAGGAAATTCTTTATTTGAATCTATGTGTATGTATGTATTTGATCTGTTGGAAGATATTAAATAAACTCTGAAGGATAACATGACAAAAAGCGAGTCATATGTACTTATGCACAGAATTATAATGCTCTAAAAATTAGCATATTCTTTTAACAAATTTCAAATATTTTGAAATAAATCCTGAAAATGTATGGCATGTACAGGGTGATTCAGGAAGTTCCGGACACATTTCTCCAGCGTATTCCTTGGCTCATTCCGTGAAGAAAAGTCCACTAGGACCATGTCCGAAAATGCAAGGGTGCGAAATGGCAGCGGGTTAAAAATTTTCGGATTGTCGGTCGGAGGGTAGTAGGGTAAAGTTCCTAACTTCTGAGCCAGTGTTAATTTACAAAAACAAATAAATGTGTGCTGTTATTTCGCTTCCAAAAACAAAAATAATCACTTTCGTTTAGGTCATTTTGGAAAGGTAAGAGGTATGGCTATCTTTCAACAGAAAAAAACATAAGTTACCTGCCATCTGGCTGAGCAAATTGAGGTTATGTAAATTTTTTTTCCCCATTTTTTCCATTTTTCCGAAAGCTCTGTATCTCACCGATTTGACTTTTTTCTACTTTTTTATTGATTCTGAAAGGCCTCTTAAAGACCTATCCAACAAGCCCAAAAAAAATCCGACCACTGGCTCAGAAGTTAGCAACTTTACGCTACTACCCTCCCACCTCCAATCCGAAAATGTTGAACCCGCTGCCATTTCGCACCCTTGCATTTTCGGACATGGTCCTAGTGGACTATTCTTCATGAAATGAGCCAAGGAATACGCTGGAGAAATTTGTCCGGAACTTCCTGAATCACCTTGTATTTCATAACTACAAATAAATATAAATTTTTTAGTTTGAAGTTTTTGAAACACTTGAAAATCCTCACAGATGACTCGCTGTTGATAAATGATGAAGACTTTTTTATCATTAGTCTTAGTAAGAGTCGGCCATGACATGGCTAGACGGTTTTACATAGTTTGTCAGCCACAATTTATGTCACCTAAGTCAAAGCTAGTGACATGTCAAGAAGTTGTCTTATATAAATTGTCATCACCTACTGACAGGTTCCTAAGGAACTACTGCTGAAAATGTCTTCAAGACAAAATGTCCAACTGGGAGTTGATAAGACTCTTAAGATCGTATTCCCAGAATTACCATTGCCATTGCCAATTGGGTAGGTTTATCGACATTAGGCTGCATATGTTCTCAACATTTTTTTTATATAAAGTGATTCCGTGAAGCCAGTTGAGGTGTGTAATCGTCCTTGACATGTCACTTCATTATCTTAACTCTATATGAGACACTTAACCTGAACTCGAGAAATTCATGTTAGGTTTAACATTAAAAACGTTATGGAGCAAATCTTTTATATTTAGCAGCTGCGTTGGGTTTGCTCTACATACTGGGCACTACTATCATGAATTTCTACCATTTAAAATAATCAATATTTTATAATAAGTGTCATATGCCAATTATATTGCACAACCTTTTCTTTCGTTTTGTACCTACATATAAAAATGCGAGAGCTGTTCTTTCTGTAACAAATTCTATTTTTAAAGGAAGGAAAACTCGACCAGTTTGCATTAAAAAAATATTGGTTTCCATTACATCCCATCAAGGGATTGGGGAGAGCTTCTAACTACCAGTGAGCTGTGCGCGTTCTAGTTTTTACACTCACTGATTGGAACTTACAGTTTTACACCGATTTGGAAAGGTTGTATGAGAGGGTTTATCATGGCTAAGTACCCGATAGTGTCGCCGTCACTAAGCGAGGTGACCGTCGTTGAACGAAATGTTGGTGGTCGTTAAAATCAAGCGTAATCTTTTGATGCGAACAACATTGACGCTTCCTGTTGAAGAGATAGCACGTTATGATAACGAAAATATAGACATGGTATTCTACATTGCCCATTTGCTGTCAATGTGAAACCTACGAGAAGATAGAAGACCCAAAAGTCATATCTGTGTGTTCGTCTGTCATAGATTGCTGTTAAAGTTGAGGTTGACACACGCGACAAAGTTGAGAATATATCTGGACGTTTCAAGCTTTTTCAAAATAATTTTCAACCTTGTGTATTTCTCATGAATTTTCAATATCTATGAAATAAATTGTGCCTTAAAATGCACGCAAGAGTTGTAATAGCATATATCGGGTTTTTCAATAAGAGCGCTACAAAAGTTTTTTTTAAATAAAACAAAATCGGTTTTAGATACCAATGAAAGTCTTTATTCCTGTGAAAGTACGTTCGATGCCATTATGTATGGAACTCGATTTCTTTTACATGGCCACCACGGGTACGCTTGCAGAAGTCCAGACGCTGAACCCAACTTTTGACGGTTTTCAAGCATAAATCTGCCGATACTGCTGCAATTTTACGTTCGATATTCGTACGAAGTTCATCAATCGTCGCTGGCTTGTTGGCATAGACCATAGACGTGACGTAGCCCCACAGGAAATAATCTAACGGCGTCAAATCGTACGACCGAGGCGGCCAATCGACTGGGCCATTTCGTGAGATAACACGTTCACCAAACTTGGTTTCCAATAAATTGATTGTGGCATTCGCTATGTGGCTTGTGACGCCGTCCTGTTGGAACCACATGTCCTCCAAGTCCATATTATCCAATTGGGGCCAAAAATATTCGGTTATCATTGAACGGTAGCGATTCGCATTCACAGTAATGTGCCGGTCGTGATCATCACGGAGGAAGTACGGCCCAATGACGCCGCCGGCCCATAAACCGCACTAAACCGTAATTTTTTTGGGATGCAATGATGACTCATGGATTACGTGTGGATTGCTGTCTGACCAATAACGCATATTTTGCTTATTGACGAAGCCATTGACACGTAGCGCTCTTAAAGTTGAGGCCACTGACTCCAAATTTCGGTAGTAAATTTTAATAATTTCGACCCGTTGTTGGCTCGTATATCTTTCCATGATGAAATGGCAAACCTTACGGAAGAGAAAAGTCAAAAGAGCGGGAAAAAACCGTCGTGTAGAAACCACTGTTCCGATTATCATTGCGAGACATCGAGCACCTTTACCTACAATCGAATAGGAATGGTCTGATGATGCATCCAGCCCAAAATTTGTCCCAACCCCTGAGAAGTTTGGATGCATTTGATTCCCACCAATCGCTGTTGGATTTCCTGAACTCCAAAGTGGACGAGTTTGACGATTAACAAAGCCATAAAAATGAAAAGAAGCTTATTGCTGGAGATGATGAAATGCGAACTGTAGCTGCCAAACTCAAATTTCTTTTTCAATATAGCTTGCCTCATATTAAATGATCCAGAACTGTCAGCTGTATCAATAGGGAAAATTTGCCGCACGATTGACGCGGAATTCAAACCTTGCGTGAATTTTGGGACACTGTATATTAATATCTCAGCAGTTTTAATGTCAGATTATCTACTTAATACGCTACAACCGTGAATACAAGGGATTACTTAATTTGATGTTTTGCGGATTCAAACTCAGCCATATCTTTTTATTTTTTTTTATTTTCATTTCACTTATAAAACTAAATTACTTAAACATCTCACAACCTGGCTGCCTTTGAATTGCGTCCCAGTTAAACTATATTCACTTAAGCACCTCTCTTGTGTGTTAAATTGGGCTGAAGCAAATTCTAAAACCACAAATAATCGATCATGTGTAAAAATCAATTTGTGGGTGCTGTTTTAATGATTCCAGTGCCAATTAAAGCGTGTAAACACACAACAACAATCTAAAAACTGAAAAGTAAAGCTATTTTTCAGGTCTTGAGTTCGATAGCCATTCTAATGTTATGTTTGTACAACTTTTTGCTGATGTCGTAAAACAATTAACACGTAATAGTCAAAATGTAATCGTTGTTTCTCTCCTCATGGTAATTGAACTACATACATACATGGCATTACCCTTTAAAAATGAAATGGTCAGTTGGGCTGTGCATCGAACGTATTTTCTTTATGTATAAGTGTGTACGTTCGAATGTATGTTTTCTACACTGTAGTGCGGAATAAAATCTATATATACAGGGTGATTCAGGAAGTTCCGGACAAATTTCTCCAGCGTATTCCTTGGCTCATTTCACGAAGAAAAGTCCGTGATCCTCAACATTTTCGGATTGGCGGTCGGAGGGTTGTAGGTTAAAGTTGCTAACTTCTGAGCCAGTGGTTTTTGGGCTTGTTGGAAAGATTTTTAAGAGGTCTTTCAGAATCAAACAAAAAAAGTAGAAAAAAGTAAAATCGCCTTCGGAAAAAATGGGGAAAAAAGTTCACATAACCTCAATTTGCTTAGCCAGATGGTAGGTAACTTTTTCTGGTGAAAGATAGCCATACCTCTTACCTTTCCAAAATGACCTAAACGAACCCCATAGGTTTTACCGTCCCAAAGTTATGACAATTTTACTGAAATGCAAAAATGTTTGTTTTTGTTTTCGGAAGCGAAATAACAGCACACATTTATTTGTTTTTGTAAATTAACACGTTTAAGATTTTATTTTATTGAAATTTTTGGCTGAAGAATCAAACACATAAGGAAAAAAAACATTTGATGTTAAAGGAAGGTTTCAATGTGGTTCCCATTTTCTACTAAACAAAATTGCAGCCGTTTGCGAACCACATCCGCCACGTTTAGTTCACTTATCTTTCCACAACTTTCACCGCAGCTTCCTCAATGCGTGCAAGTAACTGCTCACGATTGTGGATCTGCACAGAATACACACAATCTTTCATGTATCCCCACAAAAAGAAATCAAGTGGTGTGAGATCTGGAGATCGCTGCGGCCAGGCGATTGGTCTAGCTCATCCAATCCGACGTCGAGGGAAATTGGTGTTAAGCCAATCCCGCACAATAAGCCCGTAATGCGCTGGAGCACCATCTTGTTGGTAGAAAACATGATTTCGTACCGCAAGAGGTACTTCCTCTAGGATTTCTGGCATGACTTCTTGCAAAAAATCCAAATAATTTTGTGAATTTAACCTGGGCGGAAGTACTTTTGGCCCAATCAAGGTGTTGTCGATGATGCCAGCCCAAACGTTGACGGCAAACCGGTGTTGAAATGCTGTTTCTTTCTTGTTGTGGGGATTGTCATGGGCCCATTCGTGCAAATTACGGAAATTAGTTATGCCGTCTCTCGTGAATTGCGCTTCGTCGGTCCACACAATCGAACGTAAAAACATAAATGCGTGTACATCACGTTGCAACATCTCACGGCAAAAGTTGACGCGTAGTGGCAAATCGGCCGCCAATAGTTCTTGAACTGGTGTGAAATGGAATGGATGTTTTTGGTTTGTGAAGGACGCGCCACACTTTTGATTGTGCCACACCAACTTGGACCGCGATTCGTCTTGTGCTTGTTGTTGGGTTCTCGTCAACCGCATCCAAAATTAACTCTTCAACTACAACGTCGTGTTGTTCATGTCCGGGACGCTCCATTTGTGTAAACAACGTACCTTCACGAAATCGGCGGTGCGTCTCACAGAATGTTGTTCGGTTTGGTGGTCGTCGATTAGGAAAACGTAATGCATATTCACGCGCAGCAGCTCTTGCATTACCATCGCAGAGTCCATGCATGTAATGAATGTCTGCTAATTCTTCTTCTGAATAAGTTGCCATTTTTACTAATTCAAAACACAACGTACTCGAAACTGTTGCTGCAGCAGAGATTGGCGTAAACTTATACTTTTTTGTCGTTATTTACTTTTGAAAACCCGGACAAAAATCACTCGTACTTTTCGCGTTCGTAGATACTTGTTGAATGACAAAATTCTATCAATGAATACCTATAAATACTACTTACTTTTTTAGGCACTGATGAATGGACTGGAAAACGGACTGGAAAATAAAATCTTAAAAACAAATAAATGTGTGCTGTTTCGCTTCCAAAAACAAAAACAAACATTTTTGCATTTCAGTAAAATGGTCATAACTTCGGAACGGTAAGACCTCTGGGCTTCGTTTAGGTCATTTTGGAAAGGTAAGAGGTATGGAGTTACCTGCCAGCTGGCTGAGCAAATTGAGGTTATGCGAGGTTATCTCGGCGATTTGATTTTTTTCTACTTTTTTTACTTTATTGATTCTGATAGGCCTCTTAAAGACCTTTTCAACAAGCCCAAAAACCACTGGCTTTTGAACCCGCTGCCATTTTGTATCCTTGCATTTTCCGACATGGTCCTAGTGGACTTTTCTTCATGAAATGAGCCAAGGAATACGCTGGAGAAATTTGTCCGGAACTTCCTGAATCACCCTGTATACTCAGTGGTACGAAAACTGTGTTGTACAATTATGTATGGATGTATGTAAATTTAAAAAACTCTGCATCTTCCTACAGTATCCTTCCTCACTTTTAAAAATCGGCACATACAATATGTATACAGCTCAAAGTATTATCCCCACTTGTCTAAAATTGATTGAAAGCTATTTTTCCTTTCCAACTGCCATGGATGAGCTTGCAATGTTGTGAAACTATGACCAATAGCTATAAAAGATGTGTATAAGATAAACTTGAAAAAGTACAAATCAAAGAATCCCAAAACAGAATCAATTGCCCCGATAATGCATTTAACTTTGTGGTCGGACAACAAGATTCCATTTTGCACAATGATGACACCAGAGAGTGGCCAGATAAGGTTATACCACCAATAGGTTGGGCACAGAAATAGGTTAAAACATTTTTTGTAGCAAAAAAAAAACGAGAAACTCTTAAAAAGATTAAAGAACATTTCCCCTATCGTTTACCTATCGCCCTCACGCTGTCTTTGGACTCAAAACATTGTCACATCAATGTCACTGAGTTAAGGACACATAAATCAATTTCAAAAGTTTGAGCTTTTATTTAATCTTTGTTTTAAGCACAGCCACTTGTCCTCTGACTGCCGTTTGAACACTCGTAGAACTTATCTTGGAGACAATTCAATTACATATTTAAAATGTCAGTCGGCCTATATATCGAACAACCACTACGTGGAAGGGAACTTTATGTAGTTTTTAATTTTGTTTGCGGGGCTCGCTGGAAATGATATGTGTAAATAAATGTATTAAATCTGCAAGTCAAATGTCGTGATAACCTCAATATCGGTGATTTTAGGCAAATTAATCTAGTTTTTCCATACAATATTATTATTAGAAAAACTCTCTGAACCAGCATATCTTTGAAATATTGTAGTATTTTATTCACGGCGGAATGAAGACGGGCCCCAGGAAATAACACCCCAATTGCAAAATGAAAATGGGCCCCAAACCAATACACAGGTTACAACAACACGAAATTTTGGGGTGTTATATCGTACACTTATGAATTCATTATGAATGTGGCCACCAATGAAAGTGAACCCCAATTATTTTTTGGGGGACATTTTCATTTTGCTTGGGTTCAGTACTCATGTTTTTGGTTGTTATTTCACAACTAAATTGGGGTGTAATTTTTCGGGGTGCAATGGCTACTATAGAACTTAATGATTACCAAATATTACTAAAAAGTAAATAAAAGTATGTACATTTTAATAAACTATATTTCACTGTTTTAGAAAGAAAGTAAAAAAATTTTTCCAAAAAAAAAATCGCGCGATTTTTTGGGAACATTTTTTTGCCTGCGGCGCTTCAACACACGATCAACAATAATTTTAATATACTATATTTTACTGCGATATTTTCGGGAAAATTTTTTTTCATTTCTTTCTCAAACAGTAATATACATATATAGTTTATTAAAATTTACTTTTTAGTAATATTTGGGACCTAATTTCATTTGTTATTATGGGGTGTTTTTAATTTTGTTTAATGTTTCATGGAATATATTTATGTGTGTATTGTATATTCATTCTGAAATGAATCAAATCGACGGATAAAATAAAACCAATTTTTTTGTATTAGGGCTGATTTTCCTGTACCTTGTTTCTGTAGTTCTCGAATCGAAAAAGTTGTCACATGAAGCATGAAACAAAAAATTCCATCGTTTCTCGATTTGTGAGTAAAAAGTGTTTCTGTATAACAATGCGAAAAGAGGCAACACTGATGACGTTTTTATTTGAATATTCCAAGAAAGCTGTCAAGTAGTACAAAAATATAAACAAACAAAATAAACTAGTGCGAAAAAGATCAACAAACAGAAGTTGTTTTAAGGAATTGCCACTGCTCCGTACAATTTATGTTGGAATTTAACCCTCCAAATTGTCTCTTGCAAATTCCAAATTAGTTGACATGATTCAACTGTATTTTCTTTTTGCTTTTTTTGATTTCTCTGTAATATTTTGGAAAAATTAATTGACATACATAACAAAAAATATATAGTTCTTATCTTCTCCACTTAAAATATAAATTTAAATTTTTTAAAAAGCCTTATTGTAGAAACAATATCAAAATCTCGCACCGCTTTAATTGGTGAGTGTCGTTGACGTTTAACATTTTAAATTTTTCGACTCCCTACTTTTTAGAAACAGTTTTTCTCGCATTTTTCCAATAAGCTTGAAAAAAGCAGTACGTACAGAAAGTTTTCGCATAACAAATAGTGTAGAAACAGCACATGTGAGAGCGATTTTTGTACCGATTCGTAGCGTTTTTGTTTCAATTCACATGTATCATGTGAAAACTTTTTCGAATCGAGAACTACAGAAACGAGGTACTGGGGTGCAAGTTCTATTCTTTAAAATTATATTTCATAATTAACAAATAATTATTTTGGGGCCCTCTTGCGCTTATTGGGGCCTTATTTTTAAACGGTTTAAAACAAAAAAATGAAAGCCGCACCCACTAAAATATTTGTGGTCGTGCTTCATAATTTTTTGGGGCCCTTCATCATTGCTTGGGAGGCTATTTCATTTTGAAATTTGGGGCCCACCTTCATAATGAAACCAAACCCTAAATTTGGGGTCCATTTTCATTTTGCAATTTTATTCACCACAGCCATTTGCTGTCGGTGCTTATCCATTATCGGGTTTGTGTATATGATTTGTTGTTTTGACATCAAACTGACGAAATCAAATTGGGTCACTGACACCAAGTTGGCCTATTCTGCATTCATACTTCAACAGGATTCTGGCATTTTGATTTTGGGTCTGTTGATGTTGACTAAATTAACCGCTGATTATTGTATTGAAAATCAGATGATTGGTTAAACGAAATCTCCAAACACAAGAATTCGACTGCAGTGTGATCCGGGATTTAATTTCGTTGACTAGACTGCGGATTTTAGGCAAAAAATATTTTTGGTCCTTACATTTCTGGCCTAATAAAGAAAAACGATATATTTATGATTGAAGTTGGTTTTACACAATATTCTCAATTACACTTTTGCCACTCCGTATAAAGTAGCTCCCAATCATGCATTTTGAACGCATAAACCGCTTCTTCAGGTGTCACATAACATTGACCAAGCATGTGCGGGAATAAAAACAAGTCATTGATATGGCGGGTGGCCAATCAAATTAGTTGTTAATCTTGCCGAATATGCGTCTGTTTCAGCCGATGTGTGAGAGCTATCATTGCCGTGAGTTAGAATGGTTCTTCGCTGGGGATTCGTTTTCGAAAGATCACAAAAAACATCTTGCAAAAAAATGGTTGTGTACTATTCAAAATTGAGCCTCCTACAGTGCTCTAACGCACCGCAGACCGCACTTTGCTTTGAAGTGCTTCGCGCGAACAACTTTTGTTAGTGTTAGCTCGGTTTGGTCATGAAGTTGATTGTTGTTTAGTCTCAGGTTCAAATGAGTCATCCGAATTTGATTTCGTGTCAGATGCAAAACCGAGTTTGACTTTAATTATAAAATTAGATCCCTTCTCTAAAGATTAAACCATGTAAATTATATTAATTCCTCCTTTTGTCAATAACAGGTCATGCAAAATTTGCAATTCAATTTCTCTTTGAAAAAAATACTAATAGACATTTATTGAAAATTATGATTTTATTGGTAACGCCCATCATTGACGTTAATGAATGAAACTCAACATCGTTCAAATTGCTTCCAAGACTTCATTCGATTCGATCTGCCCAATTTGTCTGAACATTTTTGATTGTTTGGGCGTCTATCTCGAGAATGATAACGTCCATTTCATGTTTTAAGCCCTCACAGGACTCGGGCTTGTCTGCGTAATAGTTACTTATCTTTCACAGCGCCCCAAACATATTAGTTAAATGGAGCTGCGAAACGGTCAATGGATTTCCGAGATTCGGCTGATTATGCGGGGTCGAACACAGCGCGCAAAAGATCGATTGTAACATTGACTGTGTTAACCTCCTGTTGAAACTATACGTCAGCCATATCCTACTTTCAACACGAAGGTTTATAATGCTTGCCTTGGCACATATCACTATGGATGGGTCTGAAATAAAACTTGCAGAGTGTGTCAAATACCTGGGACTTATTTTGGACATCAGGCTTAGTTTCAAACCCAACATGTGGAAAGCTTAAAAGGCCTGGATACGGACACGCAATATGGGTATACGAGGGCGGATCAATAAGTCCGTGACTTTTCGAATTTCCCTCTTAGTTATATGAAATGCAACACTGCTCCCATCAAGTACCACCTGTTAATAGACAACTTTCAAATTTTGAGCAAGTTCCGTCGTTTACTTTGGCTTAAACAGCTGTTCAAAACATACAAAATCGTGAATTTTTTCAAAAATGGAAAAAAGTGAATTTCGAGTGCTCATTAAACATTATTTTTTCCGAAAAAACAAGTCAATCAAATCAAGGAAAAGCTTGACAAATACTATGGGGACTCTGCGCTATCGATTTCAATGGTAAAAAAGTGGTTTACTGACTTTTGTTGTGGTCGCACAATTACGAATGACGCTGAACGTTCTGGACGGCCAATTGAGGTCAATACACCCGAAAAGTGAGTCGAGAAGTGCGTGAGATTGTTGATGCCATAGGCATGTCATATGGCAATGTGGTTTTCATTTTATATGATCAGTTGGGTTTAAGAAAGCTGTCTGCAAGATGGGTGCCGCGTTTGCTCTCAATTGACCATAAACGCACGGATGCACGCGTGTGTAGACTTAATAGCAAAATTCCATGAATTGGGCTACGAATTGGTACCTCATCCGCCATATTCTGCGGATTTAGCCCCCAGTGACTATTTCCTATTTCCAAACCTAAAGAAATGGCTCGGTGGAAAGAGATTTATGTAGCTCCAATGATGAAATTATTGATCAAACAAATGCCTATTTTATGGACCTAGAAAAATCCTATTTTTTTGCAGTTATACAAAAATTGCAGAAACGTTGGACTAAGTGTATAGAACTAAAAGGTGATTATGTTGAAAAATAAATTTTTTTTTCCAAAAAATTTGCGTTGTATTCAAAAAGTCACGGACTTTTTATGAGATTTTTTCACTGAATCTATACAGCGGTGGTAAGACCGATAATGCTCTATTTGGTGTGATCGGGTGGCGACAGGTGCTTGGCAAACCCATCTATTGTGCACTACTTGTTTGTGGCATTTGAACATTACAAGTAGTCTGATTAAAGCTACGTCAGCTGCCAGGATAGGCCAGCTCTTAGACTAGGGCATTGTCGGAGTTAGTAATGACACTATGCGGGAAGGTCCTTACAACATTTAAGCATATGCCGACTACTCTGAAGCGGAACCACTAGTCGATCGATAATACCACACTTCCATACCGGATTGTATCCTTGAAAGCAAAGAGTTGCTGTAATAGAATAGTGGGATTCGTGAATTTTTAAGCGCAGGGGTTCAAAATAAATGAGCAGGTACGGTATGGGGTGTACACTTAATACATAGGGTTATCTATATAACGTACAATACCTGATCTTCGTAGCGTATGTCAGTTGGAAATTTTGGCGAATGGTGAAGTGAACGAATGGTTGGGGGTATACCCACAAATCTGACCTACAGTGGATCAGAGGAGATCTATAAACGTTCTACCTCTAGCCAGGTTCAGGGAATAGGGGCACTTATCGGAGTACTGTCTGATTGACAGGCATGAGGTGAGACTAATAGTACAGACATGCGGTGAGTCTAATAGTCAGCACCTAAATACAAAGTAACCGATTATATAGGTTGCAACAACCAATTAAGATGTCATCACTTCCGAATTATAGGAAGGTGTTTCAACCGACTTTCAATTGTAGGGACTAAACTCAATGATGATAACCTCGGTTGTGACAATACAATTTGGATGCAACAGCCGAATTACGTTTCACACAACCTCTTCTCAAACAATTAGTACTGGTTTCTAGAGCGTACTATTTAGTTACCTGGGGGAAATATCATGGATGGGCGAGGACAGGATATCGTGGAGCAAACTAAAAGGTTCGCCAGTGGGCCTAATACCTAATCCCGTTTGCGTTTGGTATCGTAATGAGGAAATTTCTTTGTTTTAATAGACTGATAATCTAATGAATTTGAACTTGTCATTAGCAACGCGTTAATTGCAATACGGTTGTTTAAATAAAACTAATCAACAGATTATTCTAATATCTTAATGATTTAATTAGTTTAGTTGTTTCGCAACTCACTAGTTTTAAATTTGCTTTTTAAATTACACATGTAATTTGGAACTATGTTAACATCTTAAAAACTTTTAAAAATACGTCAATACATTTAGGGAAACACGTGCTAAAATTGTGAGCACATTCTGTACGAGTACTTCTATGTCTATACGAAAATGATCACATCATTGAGCAAAAATGTTTGTTGACCTAGTTTCATTAAACCTTGAGCAGAAACGCGCCCTTTTTTGTATTACCATAATAATTTCCATCATATATTTCCTAAGGGGTTCAGCTCATTACACACAGTTAGACATACATTCTGTGATTATCCTTAAGATTGGGAAAACCAATGTACATACCCAGCGGCGGAAGTAGCAAGGCCTTCCACAAATAAGGCATGCGGAATGGTTCTTTTGTAATGCCTTCCTAAAATAAGGCCTGCTGTATGCATGATATAACCAAGAAGAAGATTTTACAATTTTGAGAATGTTCTTTTCCGATTCTTTTTAACCGTAATTTAATTGGAAAATTTCATACAAATTTTAGAAGTTTATTGTTTATTTAATATTTTTCAGGGTATTTCTAAAATTTTCAATTTGAAGTTGGACGTGGGAAAACTTTCTAAGATAGATACATACATACTTATTAATATGTAGAAGTGGACAGTAATTTTGTGATAAAAATTAATTATTTTAATTTTATTTTTGTTTAACAAAAATAAATTGAAGTAAATGCCCTCTAAGGCCTTCCTCTTTGCATGCCTTCTAAGGGCTTCTTTAGGCAATGGGCAGGGAAGGCCTTGCCTCCCAATCTCACGCAATGTTAAAAAGAAAGTAGGAGGTAATGTGTAGGGAAGCCCTTCCGTATTTTAAAGAATGGTCATGAGTTCAGGCCTTCCAGGTCATGACTTCCGCCGCTGGATATATATTCTTACATTGTCTATGTGTTGTACATATTAGAGTCCGACTGTACTATGTGAATGTTACCTACTGTGTTATGTTTATAAAAATTCCGCTTTAATGGTTTATTTGAAAAAATAAATTAAATTTTATTTCCGCTTCTATTCTTATTAAATACCCGCGAGAGTATTTATGGTTACAACGAATAAGCTGAATAATAATGTGTAAATGTTAATAGATGTATGTGGATGTTGTGGGTCATTGGCTGGATTGACCCTAAAAACCAGATATAAATATAAAAGTTATGAGTTTTCTTCAAAAATCTGAAAGTCGTTTCGATACTTACAATAGTTGTTCTTCAAGTGTATACTGTTTCATTTGTGTAGCTGCACTTTCAACTATTTAAAAACAAAACCAGCAGATGACTTACCTGTTAATAAGAGTACAAAATGAATTTATGTACTCTTACGTTTGGTTACATTTATTTAATGTCGCATAGCGTAAATCATACACTTCGTGGTAAAGTGTTTGATGTCGAAAGACGACTAAGTCCTACGTCAACAGTTCTTGGTTTTCATACACATTGTTCGACCTACCGACTATCTACGGGTCGATATCTTCCTCTGATATTATCCATTCATTCCTTGTAGCAAGATAAGTCTCCTCCAGGCTAAATTAAGTTATGGGTGAAAAATACCAGAACGTAAACCATACTTAGTTTACTGACTTGTATTGTATTCAATGTATTTGTAGTTGTATGTCCAACAAAATATTTCTACATCAAATTTCTGCTGAAGGATGTCATCTGTTATCTCTTAGAATGCATAGAACTTATAATACTGAGTATGACTGATAACTAAACTCATTATTATCAATTCTCATTATCGATTTAAATCAACTATTGACTACAACAGAATAACCTGAAATTGATTACCACCGTGATGAACACAGAATAGTGGCTGAGAGCTTATGGGAATATGTCAAACAAATTTACAAGATAAAGAATTAATGTGGGGGTAAGACACATACATAAGGCGACCTGGATATCTCCTGAACAGCGGGCGAAGAACCATATGGATCACTTGGTAATAGATGGCAGGCACTATTCTAGTGTAATGGATGTACATGTGATTCGAGGTGCCAATATCGAATCGGGTCATCACCTGGTGGATGCGAAAGTTCGCACAAAACTGAGCGGGCGAAAAACGTACGAATCCGAACACAGGAAAGCTGGATATTGACAAGCTACAAACACCGGAGATATCAATGTCCTATCGACAGAAGCTCTTTCTCCAGCTAGAGCTAGAGAATGAGGACCTGGTGACTGAGAGCAATGTATGCTCAAAATGTGGGGAGACCATTTGTCAGAACTAATCCATTCAGATTCTTCCACTGAAGATCAGGAGGTAATAATAGTGGAGGATAGTGTAGATTGTACGCCCCCCCCCCCCTCCACAAACTAAGACGGATGGCCTACCCGCTGAACTTTTTAAGGCAGGTGGGGAAAGACTGCTTATATGCGGTATATGGCTGGGGAAATCTATGCCCGACAATTGGTCTCTCATTGTAATATGTCCTGTATTCAAAAAGGGTGATCCGTGTGTCTGTTCCAACTATCGCGGTATCAGTCTTTTATCCATCGCGTTTAAGGTCTTGTCGAGCGTATTATGTGAAAGACTAAAGCCAATTATTGAAAACCTGATTGGACCTTATCAGTGTGGTTTTAGACCATGCAAGTCCCCGACTGACCAAATATTCACGCTATGCCAAATCCCGGAAAAGACCCACGAAAAGCAAATCGATGCACACCACATTTTTGTCGATTACAAAGCTGCTTTCCCATACTGGGAAAACTGTACGAAGCTATGTTTGAACTTGGTATTCCGGCAAAACTGATCCGATGAAAGTGGGGGAAGACCTCACTGAACCATTCGGAACCAAGCGAGGACTTAGACAAGGCGACACAATTTCGTACAATCTCTTCAACATCCTAATGGAGATAATAATGAGAAAGGCTGCAGTTTATATGAACAAAACAATTAACACGAAAAGCCATATGTTGCTGGCGTATGCTGACGATTGGGCGAAATTTGCAAGAGGTTACTGCAGTATTTTCAAGAATCGAAAAGGAATCAGCGAAGGTGGGTCTTGCTGTTAACGAGGGCTCTCGACTTGGTTCGCACTTGAACGTTGACAACCGAATTAATTTTGAAGTGCTGGATGAATTTGTCTACCTTGGAGCCGACGTGAACAAGGACAACAACCTCAGCCTGGTGATAGAGAGGAGAATTGTGTTTGCAAATAGATGATATTTTGGGCTCAGCAAGCAGCTTAGGAACAAAGCCCTCTCTCGGCAGACAAAAGTCCAGCTATATCAGACTCTCATTTTACCTGTCTTGACATATGGCTCTGACACTTGGGTCATATCGCAAGCGGATGAAAAAGACATGGGAGTATTCGAGAGAAAATTTCTCCGTAAAATATATGGTCCTGTTGGGAAAAAACCCAGAGCTATATAATCCGTATGCTGACGTGCACATAGGTCGTGTTATCAGAATGGATGAAGATGAGCCAGCGCGAAAGCTTTTCGATAACGTACCCGATGGAAGCAGGACAAGAGGACGACCAAGACTCCGCTGGAAAGATCAGGCAGAAGAATCCCTCCGTATCCGTGGTGTTACCAACTGGCGAGAAAAGGCGAAGGATACAGCCAGTTGGAAGAATATGTTGAAATTTGTTCAATTTGTTTGTTTAATTAATATGTGTAAGACGTCTGACCTCATGAGGTTGTAAAATAGTCAATAAAAGTAAGACACATCTTTGTCCACGTCCAACAGATGAGATGAATGGTGAATTTCACTTCCATTAAACTGAATTATATGCGTTGCATCCCTGTAAAGCTTTCGCATCGTGGATGTTATCTTGTTCAAAAGTTGTTCTAAATTTACGAAGAGAAGGTACATAGGAGTGTGTAAATCAACTGATTGCTCTATTATTATCGGGGGCGTGTTTACGTGGTCTCCACACTAATGACCAGGCCTGACACCCGCTTGCTCCTACCACACAATTTTCTCCACCACCAGCTAGATTCATTGCTGTATAAGGATCGCCATTAATTTACCTATTGCATTGGACAGTGTACTACTTCTCCATTGCATGCACAGTATTACGATATCCTTTTTAGCGAAAGTAATAAACACCCCACTCTTACTACACCTTAAGAATTTGGATGTTTATCCATGCACTTCTGATGACCGGAGTACTGACATCTGCTAAAATTGATGCACCATATTTCAACAGCTCCGCTGGAATGTAAACAGGACAAGCAAATGTGTGATAATTTATGGTTCGCAGTGCCGTCTCAGATTCCGCTCGCGACGTTGATTCCGTTGGCATATTCCTTCTTTGGTTGCGGCGTGAGTTTCCTGCTGAATAAGTACTGTGCCTTTTATCACTCGGAAGTATAGACTGTATTGTAAAATATTCAGGCCATCTCTTCACTTGCTGATCTCCGAGCCATCATTAGCATTAAAAATATTTTTAACGATGTGTGTTTCTTCAAAAATCAGGACGACTGGAAAGTATATGTGAATGATGCCCGTTATCGCCCCATGACATCGCCCTATTAGCTGCCTGGAATTAAAGCCAGTGATCTCAATAATATTTGCCATCAACATGACGCTGGCACTTACCACAAAGCCGGAGAAACTATAGCATTATTACGCGAGCAATAGGGCCAAAAATTAATTTCTTGTTTCGGTCCGGTGAGTTGGCTGCCTAAGCGATATGATATCATTTCAAGATTCTTTCTTTTAGGTCTACATAAAGTCCAAAGTCTATGCGAATAAGCCGCCTACGATTAATAAACCGAAGCCAGCATTACTTAGGTTGTTCGCCAAATACATCGGGAAATGTTCGACCGCATCAACGAAAATTGGAACCTCAGAATAGGCCGTGATGGCCGTAGTTGCTGCAATAAATTGAGAGATATAATATTTAGAATATAAGGGGTGTCTCAGTAAGATTGAAATTTGGCAGCTGTCACATATGTTTCTCGCGTTATAATTGTGAAAACTTATTTAAAAATTTTGGAAAGTGATGCTGAGACCGCTCGCAAACTTCGAAGAATTTTCAGTCGAGAAAGTGCACCTTATGTGTCAGCCATTCGAAGAGTGGTCAACAAATATGAACAATCTAGGTCGGATATGGTCAGTAAGACTCCCGTGCGTCATTAAACGATATTCAATGATAAAATGTTCTTCTTGAATGTATAAGTATACATGACCTTAGATGGGGCTTGGGGCAAGATAATGTGTAAAAATACATGGAGAGCCAATCATATTTTGGATTCTTTTAGACGTAACAACTCTGGAGGGTAAAATTTTTCGTTATAAGTAGTAGTTTGTCATTATAATTATTGGAAAAAGTGGTTCAATAGTATGGGAAAAAATTAAATATTTTTCACCTAGTTTTTTTTAGCTTAAATTCATTTATTTCTCCAACGTTTGGTTTAAATTTTACAACTATTTGATATTAACATGCATACATACATTTTGTTTCCTAACATCTAATGATTAAACTAGGATTTTATTTACTTTACATAAATTATATCGGCCTATAGCCAGCCCATATATATTGTAATTTTGAATTTGACATTTTGTCCTCTCGGGAAAAAGGAGACTACTACACAAAATATATCTATATTTGGTAGTGATACCTCTGTCGTTATATTTGGTAGCAAACTCGTCCCTGCTTCTTAAATTATATTTATCAAAACATACCAAACAGTTGATTCCCATGAGGATACGCTTAAGTCTCCACATGTTAAAATGACAAACTTACTTTATTTTTCTAAGCTCCAAATCATACAATACACTGAAAAAAAATTTTAATTTAAAGGAAGTAAACTCAAACCCATACCACTTGGATCAGATATAGCAGTCACAATGATTTATATCTTAACACTACCATACAATCCATTTCAGAACACTTTCCTTTCTGTAGTTAAAAGAGAAAAATTTAAGTTCACAGTTCCTCAAAGAGAAAAATAACCCTGACCTAATAATAGGCACTCACATGTTTTGAAAAAAAAATAAAAAAAGGTCGGAATTAAATGTACTGCCAAAACAGCATTTGAGTATCCTTTTCAATTGTGCTTTTGTTTTCACACTATATGATTGCTATTTCCTATCTGCGAATTTTGACAACTCTCAAGTGTCTTAAGTAATCCTTATAAGTTACTCGATTAATTTCATACTCGAAATCAGTCGTTCTAAAGCATTCCAGCAAACGTTTTACACCAATTGTTCGATTAATCGAACAACAGTTAATAGATTGGATACCCTATTTCCAATACAAGCAAAAGTTTTGTTGCAGCTTAAAATTAAATCATATTAAAATCAGGACGGTATTAAATGTTTTGACACAAACGGGTTTTATGTTTCTTTTGTCATAGTCTAATTGTGCGTATATTAATCATTGAACCTATCCTCCTAAACGTTGATCTAAACCTCAGCATTCCACTCACAAAATTAATTACCCTCTCCTGAATAAAATCAATCAATTTCTTATATTCAATAAATGCACTATCATTGTCCTGCCACATCATTGATTGATTATTTTCCCCTTGGGAATAAAATATTATTGATTGTCGCATACGATGCATGTTCTAGTATTTTTTCCTCGGCATAAACATGAAAATAACATTAAAAATTCTAACACTTCGCAGAAACTATAACATGAATTAATATTCAATAAAATGCATAATATACTTTTCATTTACATCCTTCCTATAAAGATGATCATTTTATAATAATTACACGGAAAGAAAACAACGTTAGAGATCGTTTGGCTCCGACCAATTTCTTGAGTCCCAAACATATTTCGGTTGCTACGTAATCTCATGGTTTACCGCAAAAGTTGTTATATTTCCGGCAAAACACCTGTTGTTATTTCTTTTTGTTGTAAACGCACTTTGTTTTAACCCAAAATTAACCTCATTTTTGAGGTTTTTGCAATATATTGCAATATATACACTCAGAAAAACAGAATTAATTTTAATTCAATTACGATTAAAAGTAACGCTGATTTAACTTCATATAGATGAAAAGGAGCATTCTACTATCACGTACAGACTAATTCAACTATGTTTAGTATTTATATTACACTCAGTTCTTAACTGATTCATCAGTTACATAATTTCTTTTCTATTATTTAACACGTTGGCTGCCAAAGACTCATGATTTTGATCGCGCAGTGCCAACGTCTTTTGAAGCGACGACATGGAGATTTTTCAAGAGGCGACTCTGAGATTGATATGAATTGGCTACCGAATGATGATCCCAATTCGGATACTGACTCTGACGATGCAGGTTTTAATGTTTTTGATGATGGACATAAGAAAAATCATGGCAATGATGACGATGATATGGAGCAAGCAGATGCTGGAGACGATGAGCATGCCAAGGATCCTAATTTCAAGGACATTCATATAAATTGGACTGAGTTTTCGTCCATATAAAAGTTGGGGCAAATATCTGCTGCATGGATTCTTGCAACCTTTTTGTCAATAATGATATAATCGGTCACATCGTTCGTGACACAAATAAATATGCGGGTAAACAGGTGTGGACTCCCACAACCAATTAGCGAAATTAAGAAGCTTTTTGGACTCATATTATAGATGGGTCGCGTAAAGGTTGGCAGTCTTGAAACAATCTCGAATTTATGTTTAATTGTGGAGTTACCGCTAAAACAATGTCTCGCAAACACTTTTAACTTTTGTTAAACTTCATATATTTTGCCGACTATCAAGCAATTCTTCCAGGAGATAAAGTAGATAAAATAAGCCCAGTTTCAGACATGCTACAGGCTAATTTCCACAGAGTTTAGGTGTCCGGAGAAAATATTGTCATTGATGAAAGCATTTTTCCTTGGAGAGGAAGATTCTAACAAAACCGACCCATATGGGGTTAACATTTTTAAGTTGTGTAGTATCTAGGGATTTACTTGGTCGACAAAAGTGTACTCGGGTAAGACCTCCACATTCATAGGGGAAACTGGTTTGGGAAGAACTTTCTTCTCTTATGAAAGGAGAAGGCCGTACCCTATTTGTGGACAACTATTACACAGTACAACAAAATCAAATTTTTTTGAGTACACATGAGAAATGTTAACAGAATATGAAAATAGGCTTAAAATAAAGAAATAGGTGTCTCGGCGTTTTGCTGTAGCACGTCAGAATTTTGAGACAATTCATTTTTAAGCTTCGAAGGACCGTGGAGGTTCACTTGTAATGTCATACTTTTATAAAAACAGAACGGGTCAACCGATTTAATGCTTGAGCCAGTTTTGAAAAGGGAATTAAATTTAAACCCAATTTTTTTACTCCACTAGATGGCGCTTTAATTTTCATGTAAATTTAAAAAATAACCAAGAATGTAATGTAATGTAAATGAAATGTAAAAATACAAAAATGAATATGAAATCTTATCTATTACCTTTGTGTTAAAAACATTGGTCGTTTATTTTTTCGTGTGTAAGCTTCAGTATTTGTATCACGACATAACTTCCAACAATAAAACAAGTCGTCTGGGATTTGAAGCACATGGCGGATGATCGTTTCGAAACGTGCATGGGACGGTTTCATTGATGTCGTAAAAAAAATTTTGGGAAATAAGAAAGTTAAAGAAATGATTTCAGCGTATGGTGAAATGAAAGTTAACTTTTCTTTAAAAATTAATTTTTTGCACGACCAATTAGAATTTTTGCCTTCAAATTTGGGTGATTTAAATGATGAGCATGGAGAACGTTTCCATAGAGATATTGTTACAATAGAAAATCGTTTCAAAGGTAAAGGCATGACTCACATGTGTGCTGAATATTGTTGGAATTTATGCCGTGATACAAATACTGCAGCTTACACACGAAAAAATAAACGACCAATATTTTTAACACACAATAGTAGTCAAGATTTTATATTAATTTTTGTAGTTTTACATATCATTTACATTACATTACATTACATTTTTGGTTATTTTTTAATTTTATATGAAAATTTAAGCGCCATCTAGCGGAGATAATAATTGTTTTAATAATAAAAAAAATCCAAATTTAATTCCCTTTTCAAAACTGACTCAAGCATTAAAATCGGTTCACCCATTATGTTTTTATAAAAGGTTTTTCAACAGAGACTACAAAAGTAAATCGATAGGGCCAGCAAACGACTCCATATTTTTTCCCGCTTTTTTGACATTTCTCTTCAATAAGGTTTGCCATTTCATCATCGAAAGATATACGAGATAACAACGAGTCGAAATTATTAAAATTTACTACCAAAAATTTGGAGTCAGTGGCCTCAAGTTTAAGAGCGCTACGTCCAATTTAAGGTCTTCAGCGATGAGGCTTTATATCTGGCTGAATGGTTTCGCCAATAAGCAAAATTTGCGTTATTGGTCAGACAGCAATCCACACGTAATCCATGAGACATCATTGCATCCCGAAAAAATTACGGTTTGGTGCGGTTTATGGGCCGGCGGCGTCATTGGGCCGTACTTCTTCCGTGATGATCAAGAGCGACACATTACTGTGAATGCGAATCGCTACCGTTCAATGATAACCGAATATTTTTGGCCCCAATTGGATAATATGGACTTGGAGGACATGTGGCGAATGCGAATGCCACACCGCGAATGCCACAATCAATTTATTGGAAACCAAGATTGGTGAACGTGTTCTCTCACGAATTGGCCCAGTCGATTGGCCGAATCGGTCGTGCGATTTGACGCCGTTAGATTATTTCCTGTGGGGCTACGTCAAGTCTATGGTCTATGCCAACAGGAATATCGAAAGTGAAATTGCAGCAGTAGCGGCCGATTTATGCTTGAAAACCGTCGAAAATTGGATTCAGCGTCTTCACTTCTGCAAGCGTGCCCGTGATGGCCATGCAAAAGGAATCGAGCTCCATACATAATGGCATCGAACGTACTTTCACAGGAATAAAGAATTTCATGGGTATCTAAAACCGGTTTTGTTTTATTTAAGAAAACAAGCAATAAGTGTTCGAACTTACGGATGATGTGTTAACACCTTTTTGCTACACGGCACCTGTTCGATTTCTATGAACACATTAGTAAATGTTACATTGGAAAATAAAAAATAATAGTTGTTTTGTATACACCGGGCAATGCTGAACATCAAATGACTGGCTTTGTTTGGCCATATCAACAACAACGAAACAACCTAACACACAACATCACACATACTTTGTACGAAGTAGCTGTGTGTCACATAACCACATGTTTGCCATATCAACAGCAACGAAACAACCAAACACACAACATCACACATACTTTGTACGAAGTAGCTGTGTGTCACCATGACGTCGACTGCGCAAGCCTTGCAAATGAAATTTTGCGTGGCTATGCGTTATACCTCCGTTCAATTACAGCAACAGACACATGTATACATACATACATTATTATGTTAATACATACGCTATAGACACAACCACTCTTTCATTGCTCTCTTGCTCGCTCATTTTTGTTTAACACATCATTATGCTCTTTCGCAGTCGCAGAAAATCTGGTTTTAGCAGCAGCATAAAATCTGGTTTTAGCAGCAGCATAAAATCTGGTTTTAGCAGCAGCATAAAATCTGACTTTGATAGATTTAGTCCCTATACGCCGCTATAAATGTTAACACATCAAAATTTGCAGCGCTCTTATTGAAAAACCCTTCAGAACTTTTTATAATAGTATTACATTACAAGTGAACCTCCACGGTCCTTCGAAGCTTAAAAATAGATTTTCTCAAAATTCTGACGTGCTATAGCCAAACGCCGTGACACGTGTGTCTTTATTTTAAGCCTATTTTCATATTCTGTTAACATTTCTCATGTGTACCGACCACTGTCGTACCGTGTTATACCAGTTATGAACATGCGCCGTTCCATGCTACATCAAATACCCACCTTGTTGGAACATTACGGTCCAACAAAAAATGCTGTCCGGCAGAAGTTATGATAGCTAAATTGAAAAGTGGCGATATGGCAGCCCGTGAGGAGGAAAATGGAGTGGTTGCATTCAAGTGGAGGGACACCAGAGACGTTAGGATTCTTTCGACGAAACATCCACGTGAAATAGAACACGACAAAAACATTATTATTATCGGTAAGGGGGCAGGAAAGAGGGGGTACAAACTCGAAGGTGGTATTCTTCTTAAGGTCCTCTACATTTCTTACTCAGAAGTCAAACTTCAATTTTGAAGCGTTCTGCCTCTAATTCAGTCTCAAAAATATTACAGTTGTTAACATCCCAGCAAACTTTGGGGTCAAATATCTCGAAATTTTGACGTGGTAGAGAAAAACGGGAAATGCCATTTCACTCAATTCAGATTTTTGGTCACACACAGTGTTATTTATCTGGCCGTAGCTTAGAGAACCTATTTCTACAACAACATTTTTCTGGCTGTAACTAAAACATATTTCATATGACAAAGAAAATTTCCTTAACTGCTTAATTTTTTCACTTTGTTATTAAGACTGTTTTTTTATTCCATTAATGTATTGCCTCTTACCACTTTCCAAATAAAACGATCAACACTTAATACTACGAAATGTGGCAACATTTGCTGTAATGGGTGAAAAAATGCGGTACAGCAACGCGTTTGTTCCCATTGTTAACAAATAGTTTACAATTTCATCATGGACAGATATACACAAGAACAACGTTTACAAATTATAACATTTTTTTTTTATCAAAATAATAGTTCTCCAATTTCGTGCGCTCTTGCCATTGTATGGTCGTAATAATCGTCCACCTATGCTCCCTATTCCACGAGTTGTTGCAAATTGCGAGCGTGTATTAAGTAAGTAGGTCGAAGTAATGAAAATATTGCTCCTGTTCAGGCAAGTGTTGCTGAAGACCGCAATTTATCGATTCCAAGACGTTGTCAACAGTTGGGACTGTCTCAAACAATAGCTTGGCGGATTTTGAGAAAGGATTTGAGCTTTCATTCGTATAAAATTGTTAGTACTCAAGAACTGAAGCCATTGGACTACCGCAAATGTTTGGAGTTTGGAGATTCGATTGTTTCAAGAAATTGTGACATTGAATGGCCTCCAAGAAGTTATGATTTAACATTATTAGACTGTTTCTTGTGGGTTTATTTGAAGTCATTGGTCTTAAGCTCTAAACCAGACAACTTGATTTAGTAGAAAAGTGCTCGAAAATTGGGTTCATTGAATTCGTTCCTGCAAAAGAAGACGTGGAGGCCATTTGAAAGACGTTTTATTTAGAACTTGATTGTATCAATTGTACTTCACATTAAATAAAAAGCATTTGAATTTCATTAAAAACAAGTGTGTTTTTTCAAAGAAATCATTACACTCAAATTGGAAAATCCTTTACTTATGATTTTGACAAGTGGAACGAAAAATGACATGGAAAAAATGTCATCACCTGTTTAATGACTATACGTGATAGATAATTCTACCATGGTCAATATGTATAAGTGCTCTATTACAGGATGGCATTTATTGCGGACATATTTTTCAGTTCTCTATTAAAGTTGCTACGAAATTCATCGGGCTATTACACGTTGAAATTTCACAATATGGAATTATTGAATTATCAAATCATGAACTATCAAAATCAAAACATAATCGGAAAATACACAAAGAGAAATTGAAAAAAAACCCCCGAAACACAATGCCAAGGCTTTCATTGCATTTTTCCCCTCTCTTACTTCTCTACGCCTCTTGCCTAAAGAACGAAAAATTCACGAATTTTCTTGCGGGGATAAATTCATCGTGTAATAGCGCTCTAACATTTATCGCGCGTTTTTTGTGAATAATTTAGTTCAAATTTTGGTTTCAATCGGAAATACAAATGTATCCTTCAAATTTAGAGATATAAAAGTATACGTAGTCTTCCACTAAATAAAATAATTTAAATGGACTTAAAATGTGTAAGCCATTTTGTAAATTTCTGTTTTTAAGTCTCTCTCTCCTTGGTAACATTTTCATTCGCAAGAAATGATAACAAAATTTATTTAAGGGTAGCATTCTAAAAGTCCCGATAGTGAACGTAAACGCAAAAGCCAAAGCGAACGCCAAAGTCAAAAAATGGTAGTTTATACATCACTTCACACTTGCTTTCGTTTACGAAAGCTGTCACTGACAGTTGTGGTTTATAGAGTTGCCCAACTAAAATAAACAATTATAGATTAGAAAACGTAATCTTGAGTGGAATGCGCAGAATGAAAAAGATTACAAATTTAGCTCTTTTTCAAAAGATCAATAGATTTTTGGATTGCTATTATTTATAATACTGCCAACAATATTCACATGAAATGTGTAAAAAAAACCTGTTTTTTTGGGTTGCATGTCGAATAAATTTTCCCATCCATATTAAATTAGTTGTCTTTTCTAAAACACGTGCCATTGGGTGGTATGTATTGGTTGTATTGGTTCCATTGTTTATTATTGCCAACATCAACTGATGTCTATAATTTTTAAATATAATTATAATAGTTTTGCAACGCATTATTTATATGAACTTTCCATTTCCAATTGTATTAGTGTAAAAAAGAATTTCAGTGAGTAAACAATATAATTTTGAATTATTTTTTAAAAACAAGTTTGAGCTCTATCCGTCAATTGCATTTCAGCCAAAATTTTAAACTACTTATAAGCAATGAAATGCAAAATACTTCCATCTGCCAATCCTCGATCGGAATTTTTCTTTAAATTTGTAATTTTTTCAACTAGCGCGAAGAACGGTAGCGTGTTCAATTTGACAGCTGAAGTGATCAAAAACGTTGCGCTGCGTTTTATAACTACCCATTAAATAACGTAACTCAACGCAGGAAATCACCGAACAGTTGTACCGTTTTATAAACTATCAAAACGAAAAAAGTACCACGAAGTGACTGATTCACGACTTTAGAATACCACCCTAAGATAACTTTTTGTTGCCATTTCTTGAAATTGAACATGTGACAACATTGTTATTGCTCAAGTCGGAATTTAAGTAGGAAATTGAAATACCACTTAATATCGCTTAGCTGTCCCGTACAAATTAAGCTATAACTAACTTTAGCGGGGAAAAAAACACACACTTATTGTTGTTTTTTAAAATCACATAAGGAAAAATTTGTGCTTTGTAATTCATTTAATTTTTAATTAATTATTGTGTTTATCTTCCTGACGATGCTACCCAAAGGCCAGCGAAATAATGGAGAATAAACTAATTTGTAAATTTGACCTAACACTCCAGCATTTTTTTTTGAATTTGAATTTAATACGAAAAATCATCACTTTTTCAAAATTTGCTTTCTAAACAGGAATTTAGATTCCGATTCTGATTCCTTGAGCACAAAAACCTTCTCCCTATTGTGTTCCTTTGCGAACAAACCACTTATACCGGAGGATCTCGATCGTATAAAGATAAGAACTAAGTGCAGGCCAGTCAAGAGGTGCTACTATTTCTGGACTGCAGAAACTTTGGAGTTTTCTTAGACCGATGTAGTGTTGCGTTGTCCTGCTGGATGATAAATTCTGGGACACAAATTTCCTTTCCATAATTAACTAAGACGACATCCAGTAGTCGAATATAATACACGGAGTTCATTTTTATGAAAATGAGACATATTGGAGTGGTTCCGTAACCCACCGTAAGGGACCCACCGCCAAAATTTCGCCGCTGAAGCATATGTTTAGAAAAATCTCTGGAACGCTAATATTTGTCCGATTCATCAGGTCCATCCAACTTTAATTATTTCCGTCGGCAAATATCACCCCTCATCCAAAAATCTGTATATTTCAGCGAATTTAAATCTGGCTAATTCGCGTCTTAGTTTGAGACCAAGTTTTTCATACTTTTTCGCATATTACAGTTTCAAGTCGCTTTTCGTTCAATTCAGCAAAATATCTTCCTTATCACCGAGGTTGTTTTTAACAGCAACCCTTTTGCTCTGTATTTTGGCGCTTTCACTGGTCAGCGGTGTCCTTCCTGGTCGTTTTGTGTTTCCATATTGACCATCCTATTTTATAAAATCGTTCTTTTCAGCTAGATCTTTTCAATTACCTCGACATTTCGCGATTGGAAAGCCCTTCATCATGATATTCTTAAAATTTTCCCCTTTCTTCTTTACTTAGCTACTTTCCGCCAGGTATTCTATATAAATTGATTTTTTTTAATTTGACCTACGTCAATTTTAAAATAGAAAAATAACAACCAAAGAAAACGCACTTCTGTTTAAATTCCTATTTACTACTGTTCGAATACGGGTTCTTCTCCATGTTGCCTTTATATATATTTCGCACCAGAAACAGAAAAACTACGTAATTTTTCATTTAACTTGTAAAAGAGATCGAATGGTTACATTCTCTGACATAATATACCTAATGATTCATAAATGCATTAAAATTCTACACTAAAAACGCAGTGCATTGCGAGTACCGAGAAAAAATATATTGCCTTTATAATTATATATTTTATATAATTTAAAATTTGGGGTTAAAAAAATGTTCCCTTTTTTTTGAGTGACATCGATGTTGTATTGTCCACGCATTGAGTAATTGTTATTCATGCCAAATCTGTTCCCACCTTAGCGTTGACGTTGAAAAGCGTTGTACAGAATCGTAGTGCTCGCCAACAGCTTTCATCTGCTGGATTTACCGAAATACACTGAAAAATATGTGAGAAAATACCCCATTTTCAACAAAATATAAACTGCGCTTAAAATACTCGACTTACATTTTTTTCAAAATGGTGGTCTAACACCCTTTGTCTTAGGCAGCGGCCCACAAAAAGAACCATGTCAAACCTCATGCCACAAGCAAGCTACAAAAGATAAAAACGCTCTCTTTTAATAAGATATATTTTATTTTAGTAGCAAAAGTGTAGAATTTCAAAACATGATTAACAAAATTTTATTTTAAATAAAAAAACTTTGTGCTTATTTAGCAAAAAAAATATAAAAAATAAAATTAATAAAAATTTGTTCTGCGATATCATTAAAATTTTGTGTATTCCTTAAAATGAATGTAGTAATTAGTAATTAGAAAGGGTGTCTCAGTAAGAATACACTTATCGAGATAGTTGTGATTTGTTTTTTCTTGGATTTCAAAGAACACATGTTCCGATTAAGTAGGGAATAATATATCCGTCAAATGGACCACATGGCTCTGGTGACAGACCATTACTCCTTCATGAAATGTTGCATAACTTTTTCACTGTATCTCGCTGTTTCTCACCGATGATCTCGGATTTGAGCTCAGTATTTTTTTTGGTTTGTCCGCATAAACCCGGGATTTCACTAAACCCAAAAGAGTGAAATAGCACGCCGTTAAATCGCATGATCTTGGTGGCCAGTTGACATCAGAATTTCATGAGGTAATTTGTTCTGGAAATCGTTACTGCAATAAATCGATAGTTTCATGCGCGGTGTGGCAGGTGACGTCGTTTTGCTGAAACCTTCACTTTGCTCCATTAACCATTGAACGAATTGCCAGCGCTTGTCATGGTCTGCTGGTTTAAGGTCCTGAGTAAGCTGAATTTGGTACGCATAAAGGTAGAAGTCTTTTGTAAAATTTCATTGCGCATTGCTTCGTTAAATTCGAATATGTTGTTTAAAACAACTTCTTAATAAGTTAAAGCAATACAATTGCAATTTTATCAGCCGTTGTTCATTAATTTCATAAAATGTTGAATTTGAGATTATTGCGAATAGAAAAACAATAAGATTAACCGACAATACCTCACAAAGAGTCACGCATAGTTGAATACAGAGTCGTCGTCTAGGTTTGGATTGAAATAGTGGACTCACCATCACCATGACGTCGTCGATAGAGTTACCCATGACACGATCGAGTAACAATCTATGAAGAAGAGTGCGCTACAACTGTATCGTATGAAACATAAGGGGTAGTTCAGGCATGTATAATGAAACCGTGGTTGGTTGGTTGAAAAGGCTGTCTAACACATTTAGGCTAAAGAAGCCCATTGTGAAGCCCTATTGACTAGTCGTCCAGCCAATTTGCCCTTTCAATAAATTTGTCTATAAGACCTACAGGAATATCCTGTAGGGCTACGGTGCTAAATACATATATGTGTTCCGAATATCCTACTTCTCAGTCCTGCCAGAGCAGGGCAATCCAAGAGAAGGTGTTTCGTCGTTTCCTCGTCCTCTTCCATGCAGCATCTACAGATAGTGAAGTTTCTATGTCCCAATCTTAGGTCGTGTTTTCCTACAAGACAATGTCCCGTAAGTGTTCCTATCATTGTGGAGAACCTGCCTCTCGGCACGTTAAGTACTTGCCTAGTCCTCTTCCTGTTCACCTGTGGCCAGAGGACCCTGGCCTGTTTGCAAGTTGAAGTAAGTCTTCACTTGTCCTTGAACATATTACCGGCCCTCTGCCTGATCTGCAAACGGCAGGTGGAAATTGGCATACTAACACCTTCTTTTGCCGGAAGAACCTGTGCCGTAGTGCCCTGTCTAGCTAACGCATCCGCTACGCAATTGGCTGGAATGTCGGTGTGTCCCGGTACCCAGACGAGCCTGATGTCAAAACAATAATCAAACCATGCTTTTAGTACTTTCGATCATGGAAAAATAAAAACCTAAAAATTTTCAAGCTGAAATTCGATATCACCATAACTTGGCAGTAAAAGCAAAATACTAAAAAAAACTACAAGAACTCAATAGACTACTACTTAAAATTTCAATTAAACCGACAATTTAAAATTGTGTATGATAACATAAAAAGTACACTAAACAAACAGGTACTATTTGTACTCTTTCCTAATTAGTATGTGTGGTGAGTTTATATTTTTCCATCCCTGAGGAAAGTTAAAGGCAACATAGTGAAATTTATAGTGATCGCGGACGGACGTAAAAATAATATTAATAAAAACCCAGAATTTAAAAAGCCGTGGAATCGTTGGAAAAACCTCGATAAACAAATTTAAAGAGTTTTACGAAAAAAAAAACAGTGGTGTGCAATAAAAAACAGAAAGTAAAATAAAAGAAGGATCGGTCAAATAAAAATACATTCACACACACACATGCATATGTATGTGCTAAACTACAGCCAGCTGTCCCCTTGGCTAAACAACAACAGCATCAACATTGGAAGAAGGGTAAGTTGATTTATAAATTTTTTTTGACAAATTTTTTCGGAATACAAAATTAAAAAAACCTACATACATCGTAGCAGCGCCAGAAAAAATCTACAATCCAGTTATAGGTACCGGTGCTTTACACAAACAACAAAAGGGAGAAATAAAGAGAACAACAATTTGGAGAAGGAGTGATGCCAGATCGGTGAAAAATAAAAGTGTGCCGGGATTATTTTTAAACTGTGGAATCATAAATATAACTTTGAAACAAATTTCTTTTAGCAGCAAAATTGGATATTTTTCGTTTTTTTGCCTGGAAGAGCATTAAATGCGGATTTAAAAACAAAGAAAAAAGTTTGCGGAAGTCCATATTTTCCGAAACATAGGTCTCCACAGCTTCAATATATTTTCGCGCATAACTCTGCCATTTATTATCCGATCCTGATGAAATAAATTTCATAAATCGTTAAATTTAATTCCACCTAGTCGCGAGTTTTTAGAAATATTTTTTTTATTTTGGTGTGTAAAAACTACAACAAAGGACAACAGAAATAAAAGACAACAATAGCAACGATAAAAGACAACAACACCAAAATACGAGAAAAACAAGTTGATTAATCCAAAAAAGTGAGGTTAAAAAACATATTTTAAATTAGCCCTCAATGGGTTAACAAAAGGAAATATATTTATATACAGAGTTATAGAGTTTCACAAGGGCATATTTCAAACATCTCCGATGATAAATACCTGAGATATGAGAAAAAACTTATTTTTCAACTTAGTGCAAAAGCCTTTACCGTTGGTGCAGATCTGATTTTGCTGCTAAAATAGTTTTATGCCAAAATAAGAATCAATAACTTTCAGAGGAATTTTTTTCTAATAGGCAATCTCAAAAGTAAGGAGAAAATGCCAACAAACAAAACGATCGAAGCCTTGGCCATTCTCTGCTCTCTCTCTTACTCTCTTCATACTTCAGCTTTTTGATAGTGTTATTGTATATAACCATACAAATTCCAACCATGTTGAATTTAAATAACATAAACTATGTAAAAAGTTTGAAATAATCAAGATAGAAGAAATGCGTTTGAGTGAATTGTGGCCACTTTTTGATTCTCTTTTACGAAGGTTTCAAATGAGAAACATCGATGTCGATATGTCGATAAAACATCGGTTAAAAACATCGATGTTTCCAAACATGGATGTTTCTGCGCACGTATTCTTTTCCCTGACATTGACTAAAAAAAAAAAAAACAGGTCGTCAAGTGAGAAACATCGATGTTGATCCAACATCGGTTACAAATGTTTCTGCGTGTTTTGATGATACAAGACATCGATGTTGGAAAAACATCGGCACTAAGACATCGATGTTAAAAGTACTCGATGTTTTAGAAAAACATCGATGTTTTTAAAACATCGATGTCGATGTCGCAGCCCTAGTTGACAACTTTTTAATTGTTGGTTATTGAAATCGGGAATCAATTTTCATCGTGCAGAAACATTCTTGGTTCGTGCACTACTGGATGCAGGCTCTGAATGAAGTTTTTTAACTAAACGCATGCAGCAAAAGTTGGAATTACCGATAGATCGACATAAAACATAGATATCAGGATTAGGCGGAACAATAGTAGGAAATTCTCCATGCAGTCGTAGTGCCGTAGTAAAATCAAGAGGGTCTGACAATCGATTTGAAATGAACCCATTTTCTATTAGCAAAAGCAGTGCATATCCACAAATTTTAAGAAATTTCGAATCTAAACCTTATTCGCACCGTCTCCAGTAAACACTATTATTGGAGGTGATTATTTACCTCAGTCTCAGAGGGTCGAGATCTGGCTGGTATTTATCTGCCTCATGCGGGCAGATGGTATAAGCAGATGAAAAAATGTTGGGAACTTGAAAAGTTGTAAAATTTTTCACCAGTCTCTGAAAGTGATATACATTATGAAACGTTTTATGATAAAAGTACGTTTTGCCAAGCAGATGGTCAATATGTCGCTGCTCAATATCGCCGGATGGAGAAAACATTAGAAAAGTCTCCGGAACTAGAAGCAGAATATAGGAAAGACCTTCAGGAGTATACTGACCTGGATCATGTGGAACCTGTAATTCATCATGAACAACAAAGTTGAAAACAATAATCTTTCTTCTTGCCCCATCATGCCAAAGTCAAGCCAGATAGCACGTCAACAAAGCTAAGGCTAGTTTTTAATGGATCGAATAAAACGACAAGTAGTTTTTCCTTGAATAACGTTCTTTATGTTGGTCTTACCTTATTCTCCGGCTTGCAGAAGATTGTTTTAGGCTGTCGTTTTTATTCACTGGCGATATTCAAAAAATGTATCGTCAGGTTAAGCTCATTCTGTTACGCCATGAAGACAATTCAGCTGTGGAAACATACCACCACAATACGCTAACTATTGGAATCAATTGTGCCCCCTTCCTGGCATTAAGAACCATGATAAAGCTAAGCAGTGATTGTAAGAGAACAAGTATACAAGGTTCAGAAATTATAATAAACGAAATGTATGTAGTTGATGTGTTGCCAGGAGAACACACAATCGAAGAAACAGAAATATATCAAATTGAGTTTATTCGAATAATCAAGTCTCCAGTCTTCCCCCTAAACAATATAAATGGGAACAACGACGCACTCCTTGAGCAAATGGCCCGTTAGGATTTCCTTAACGAAGAGTTTTTATAAGTTGAAGAAACCAGCACTACGAGAAGTTCGATGGAACGAGAGGACAGATTCAATTTTTTTTATAAAGTTGCAATATTTGTATTTCGTTGTTCGAACTGTTTGTAATCAATAAATAATCTATATTTTCCGAGCTTGAGGTCAGATTTGCTTTGTTAGTAATTATTCTTCTCGATATTTCGCTACTCAGTTGTGTAGGTAGCATCATCAGGAGATACACCCACTCGAAAAATTTATATGGACGTCTTCGTCCATCGTTCTAGGTTGGCTGCAGAAATCAACACAATCTCTTAGAAAATGCATAGCCAATCTACGTATTGAAATTAATCGACTCTCTGACAAAATCCCGGACTTTTTCATATCTCGGGAAGGCGAGAAAAATAAATTAATTTCCCGGGATCCCACTTTCCCGTTTGAAACAGGAGACCCTTATTTTCTAACTTTTTTCGATTTTTTAGGTTAATTTTGTATCACAAAAGAGAAAATATCAGTACAAACATCTTAAATGACATAGTTATTTGAATTGCAATGTCTTACGAAATCCAACATTTGGTGCATTTAATGCTGACGAGGATGTACTTCCATTTAAAATTTGGTAGCCTAATTTCTGTGAAATTTACCTAATTTTCACACCAAATATTTCTAAACAAACCTATAAGTGATTTGGATAAAACTGTAGAATTTGTTTCTACATTGCTACTTCATCTTTCCACTGACATACAGGACGCTATGATTATATAAAACACTCAAATGTTTAGCGGTGACAAGCGGAAGTTTGGCCACTTTTGAAATTATTGGTGTCGATTTCATACATAAAGTTTTATTTAAATTCTACAAAGCTTGAATATATTATCGGACGTATCTCTGACATTTAGTATCCTATCGAAACGATATCGCTCATTTGCGACAAGACTGTTATATGTCAAAAAACATACTTTCGATTAAAACGACTTTGAAGGATTCAAGTTGTATAAGATTGTATACAAAATTCTAGTTTAGAAATACTTTCGAGCTGAGCTTAAAACTAACTTTCAAATGCGAATTAGTGTATCTGGTTGAACTCGACAAGAAGAATATTTTGTATTATTCAGTTCAAAAAAGATCAATTTCGAGTTACGCGACTGTCTTGTCGCAAATGTACGATATATACATATATCAGTGAAAACTGTTTGAAATATCGAAATTATTAACCTACAGAAGGTAAGTTTGAAATTTCTTGTTAGAATGGTAAGAATTTCCAAAGTTCAGTTTGTAAATACATAAGTCCTCTTTCAAGATATAAAATGATATTTTGCCCTTCAACGACAAGAGATATTAACGTTCAAAATTAAAAAATGTATATACATTTTGTTTAAGCGCATGCGCCTTTTATAGAATATTAAAAAATTATAATACCGACGAAAGTAACTAAAGAGTGAAATTTCCTGCGTAGAATATTGTGCGTATAATATTTTGTTGAAAAGTGGTTCGAAATGATTTGGAACATGTTTTAAATTATTTCTGCGTTTGGTAAAATATAACTTTATATTTAAGTTGAGTTAAGTCGAGGCGGCATTGAAATTGGTCCGCCATTTTGCAGTTAGTTATAAGAAAACTCTCAATAAATTAAGAAGCTTTTACATTTGGGTTTCCCGCGGCATTTACATTTTTTTCACTAACCGGAGAAAACATGATCTCTTACAGCCTTAAAGGAAATTACAACTTTAAACATAACGAGGATCTAAAACAACTAAACTTGAAACATATGGTAGGGCCAAACCAAAACAGAACGAGACAACTACAATTAGAATAGTTCGTTCTATAAATAGAACTTTCAAAACTTCTGCATCAGTGCGTGTAAATAGGAAAGCAATGTGTAAGTAGCGACAACAATCGGTCTACAATCAATAAATGTCTTCGGTTAGTGACTTGTGTAAATACACACCGCAGTGGCTTAACCAGCTAGACGCTGCTGAAGATGATGCTTCACAAACATCGAAACTATCGTCCAGCGAATGTGAGTTCGAATCCCACCCGCGGCATTTACATTTTTTTCACTATACCAGAGAAAACATTGTCTCTTACAGCCTTAAAGGAAATTACAACTTTAAACATAACGAGGTTCTAAGACAACTAAATTTGATAACTTTGTTTCATTCTGTTGGAAACTTGAATACTGATCTCCTTAGCCCCTGTAAGGAATCAACGCAACTGAAAGAAAATCATAAAAAAACTAGACATTTCAAGCAGTTTTTGTTTACTTTGAGTGCCTGAAAATGCGGGAGGTAATAAAAATATAGCCAACATCTACATAGATTTTAATTTATGTATGCATGTATATAGGATGCAAATTCATTAATAACATTATGTATTTCGTATATTACCAGTTAGGAAATAATGGAGGATGTTTGTCGACTTCATGAATTTTAAAATTTTTGACTCTGGCCCATATATGACCCTTATATATGTAAGCAAAATGTATGTGGCAAGTGATTTTATTTGGTTCTGTTGTAACCGTCTTCATTTATGTTGTTTTCTAAGGGCCGATTCTACGTATTTGGTCTGCGATACCCCTGAGGGTTCCATTTAAGTGCCGCTCTGTTGTTGGACCCTATACAATTATAGGCTATAATACAATTAGAAATCAAACATCGTCTAACAGAAATTCGTTCAATTCCCAAGAGAGCTACTACTACTTGTGGTTCGAATGTTTTATAATAAAATGCTGCATGTTTGCGGTACCAACCCACGTTTACCGCTTTATTTTAATTTGCCATAATTTGGAGCATTAAACCTTTCATGCCTAAAAACAAACGAAGGATATGAAAACACATTTGTGTATGTGTGTGTGTGTGTGTGTTAATATTTTCATGTTGAACCCGTACGAATTATTCCTTAACAAAGTTCTTCTTTCCAAGGATCGATAACTTTTTCTCCTTACTATGCACTCCCATGTATCTGATGTAAACGACTTAATTTCGCTGTCATTTATATCATTTCGGCGGAGGAATATTGAAGTGTACTAATGATTTGGACTGCATAACAAAGTCTTCATTGAGAATATTGAATACATGAAATAGGCATCATGAAAACAGGTGTTTTTAATTAGCAACTTGGGTGCTCCCTTGTTTGTGAGTGCGTGATTTTCTGTGTTGAAGTAAAACTTAATTGTCCTTCTACTATTTTGTTTTCAGGTTTCTTTTATTTGGTTTGCCTTAAGCAAAACAGAAGAAAGCTAAATTAGACAGAAAACAAGAACGAAATTTTCATTCCTTCTTTTCTGTATTCTGGTTTCTGTATTGTGCAACAAAACTACATGTTAAAGTCTCCAAGAAAGAAAATTGTGAAATAGTAAAAAAAAAAAAATTTCGGCAATTTAACTTTACCAATAACCCAATTGCAGCTTCCAACAATTTAAAGTAAACTATTGGTCCCAAATTTTAGTTTCGGTGTTAGCAGATATTTCGATAGTTTTGCCATTCAGAAACAAATTAAACTACACACTTATAATATTCTTGATTGGCGACCTTTTTATACAGTTCTCCGTGTTGACATTTTATAATATGATATGGAAGGGTTTCCAGTATTGACGCGTAGAAATTAAAAATTAATAGAACAAGTTGCATGTGAGATATCAACCAACTTTTTTTTATTTGAAAGGCCAGCCAATGGCATTGTGTGTGGAATATATCACTCATTTGGCAACCGCGGCTCCGCTGGGTGGGGCACATCCGAGAGGTTTAGTTTTCGATGATTCTTACTCATAGATCAGACTGCATTTGGACGATAAATCGGGTTATGTTTCTTTGAGGGCACCGGCCCTTTGTGGAGTATAGGCATAGATGTGTGACTTAAGGCAACCCCACATGAAAAGTCTAACATGCTCAAATCGGGCGGCCAGTTCACGTCGCCTCGGCGTGAGATAACCAAACGATCAATGTCCTTTACCGCACCAGCTAATCGGCGCGTAGACCTATTCTCTTGGAACAACATTTTATTTATATGGGTTAATTCCAAACACAATGCTTTTTTTCGTCTCAAGCTTTTTATTTCTTTCATGTAAAAGAAAATAAAAAAACAAAAACGGCAAGTAAGCTCTAAAATAATTAGCAACAAACAAAAGTAGTTGTTATTATTGTAAAACTTTCTGGTAAATTGTGCAAATGGTGCTTTAACTGTATATCATGCCTATTACATACAAATATACCTGTCTCCACACATGTTATTCATTAAGCAACATGGAAAAAGAGTTGAAAACAATAGAACAATAATAAAAAATATAACTGTTTTTCAATGACTGTATTTATTTTTATTGCTTTTTCCTGGTTTTACCTGAAAAATGTTATCAATGTCATTTTGACGTTCTAATTTTACTTTGTCTCTGCGTTTTTTCCGTAATGTCACATTTTTTTTAATTCAGTCATAATCATTACTTGAGCTGTTTCGTTTGCTTTATGTGCATCGCTATTAAAAAGTGCAAGAAGTGATAAATTGATTAAGATAAAAAATAAAATAATAAAATCAATTATTTGGTGTTTTCAAGTGAATTTATAATCGCACGATGGTAAGTACAGCTAAAAATTTCCGTACTGTCACACAGTTATTTAATAAAAAATCGTAAAAAATAAAATAAATAAAAATGTATATTAATATATTACGAAGTTTTGATCACTTTTTCATGTTTTTTTTTTCCGTGAAATAACTTTTTAGAAGAAAAAACCAAAAAAAATATCACAAATTTCTTTACTGTCACTTTTAAGTAAAAAGGTTTTTTTGTATTTTAAAAGCTTATTTCTCGAAAATTCCGATTGATTTCAATACTGTAGTTCTTTTGATGTAAAGATAATTTGTTATATTACTTTGAATGACTATTGAATGACTATATGAAATATTCACAGATTCCGATGAATAGATTTGTTCATGAATTTTTTGTTAATATAATTGGATTACTTGTATTTTTTGTTTCGTTTTTATATAAAAGAGAAAAAACAAACAGTAACCAAAAACAAAATAATGAATAAATGTTTAAGTTTTCGTTACACTTGAAATTTAAATTGGATTTTCTTTACTGTCACAAAAAATTCCGTACTGTCACTTTTTATTTTTTCAAGTTTCCAGCGAAATACAACAATTTCTTCCAAATTGTTTGAAGCAAATTTATTACTTTAAATGTAAGCTGCACAAAAACAAATTTTTGAAAAAAAATTACTTTTTTTTAATTCTTGAATTATAAAAGGAAAAAAAAATAATTGGAATCTCTTCGAAAAATAACTTTTTGCTATTACTAACCCGTTTTTTTTAAGAAAAACATCCAAAGCTGGTAAATAATAAGTGAACGAATGCGATAGTAGGCTTTGTTCTAACATTTTTGCATTAATTTCTTAGTTTTGTAAATTTTTGTAAAAAGTGACATTCCGGAAAATATTTCACCAAAATGCAATAAAAAAGCAAAACAAATTTTTTTAAAGAAACTAAAAGTAATTTCGCAATCTGCACAAATCTTAATGCAAGTAAACAATTTCAGAGAACTAATTCCTCAACCTTAAAAAAAAAAAAAAAAATGCTCATGTACACTACTTTTGGAATTATCCCATATCCATATCGTTCAATTGTGAACAACAGAAATTGAGTTTTATCGATCAGTAGCGGTCTCCTTTGATGGTGAAAGTAATGACACTTGGTGAAGCATGCCCCAAATTTGCTTGTTGACGTACCTGTTCATCCTCGTCTCAATATGCCCGGAACGAATGAATCGTCCTCGTCTAAATATGGCCGGAACGAATGAATCGTTGCCACAAGAGAAGACACACATTTTGATAAGAAAGTTTTATCAATTGTACATATTGCTCAACCCTGTAACTTGCCATGGTGGTTTGTATTTGCTCTCTGAAAAATATAAAACAGGAACTTTAACAAAAAAGTAAACAAAAGACTATAACGGGCCCTATTGGAAAACCCGTTACAACTATATTATAATTTTTGCAAACTTTCAAACAAATCAAGAAATGAATCGCATATTTTACGACGCAGAGATGAAACAACTGAAGATGCCTGAACCTCCGTCTTCTATTTCGGGTAGACGGTAGATATATTTTAGTCATCATCTGTACACAGAAAAAGTTTAAAATCCTACTAAATTACAAAATTTGTTTGGTCAATTAAATTATTTAATGACTTTGCGCTAGTAAACAAATTGATAATACTAATTAATGAAACTGTAAATTAGAGCTATAACCCTAATTTAAAACCAATTAAAAATAAAGTATATTTAGTAAAAAAATAAAAGAATTGAAAAGCTGTAATTTCATTTAAGGCTAAGAGATCATGTTAGTGAGAAAAATGTAAATGCCGCGGTTGGGATTCGGACTCACATTCGCTGAACGAATCGTGAGGCATCATCTTCAGAAGCGTACAGCCCGTTAAGCCACAGCGGTGTGTACTGTGTACTACTGTCACTAACCGAAGTTTTTTTTATCGTGAAGAGTGCTTGTTTGCTTTCCTTCTACACGTACTGATGGTGAAGTTTTGAAAGTTAAATTTATACAATGCATTATTGTAATTGCAGATTTTATAGTTCTGTTTTTGTTTGACCCTACAAGTGTGAACGCTAACGCTGCTTAAGATGATGCTTCACATACATCGAAACGATCGTCCAACGATCGTGATTTCGAATCCCACCCACGGCATTTACATTTTTTCCCTAACCAGAGAAAACATGATCACTTACTCATAAAGGAAATTACAACTTCAAAAATAACTCGGATCTAAGACAACTAAAAATCAAGAGTTTTAATTAACTATTTGACTAACTGGATGAAAAATATTAATCGAACATCATTATAAATTTTTTAATTGCTTTAATTAAGTAAGTTAAAAAACTCTAATACTAAGATTTTAGTTGCACGAGATTGGTTTATTAGTATTAACTTTATATAAGAAATTAAAATATTTAAAATGACCCTTTTTACATTTACTTGCTGAATGCATTACTTTTTTTATGAAATGATTATCTGCTGCTCTTTTGCTTCTCCTTTTTTTGTTGTCTCTCACGTTTTTGTGTTCAGAAGGTTTCAACTATGCCTTGGTTACCACTATGCGCTGGTACACAAACAATATACTTATATACAACTCTAGTTCATGCAAGACAATCGCGTAAATACTTGTGTTTTTTATTATATTTCACAAATGTTTCGCCATTCCGAGTTTTTCAGTGGAGGCTCAGGATTTCCAGTTTCTTTTCTCAAAATCGTTTCTCACTTTGGTTACACACATAAATATATGCGAAACACATACAGAAAAACTAAAGCAACATCACAAACCATTTAACCGTCCGAGCGTTTGTATATTCTTCTTCGACGGATCAAGCGCTTTTGATATCCTCTGTCCGATGAACCATTGACGACTGAAGATATCAAATTGGAACGCAATACATCAGCCAAAATAAGAAACACTGACTTTATCTGCAATTTGGACGCACATTCAGGAATATTTATGGATCACTCTCTGAGAGAATAATGCACAAATAAAGAAACACGCTACAAGATATACACAGTCGTTGCCCTTCCTTTATTCTCTTGCTCTCGAGAGAGAATAAACAGTGCAACAAACACGGCTGTATTTACGTATATCACAAACACAAATATACTTGGGTCGCAAACATATATGTTATAACATACACTGTGCAACAAAATTAAAAAAGTTGATCAACCAGAAATGATAACCCAATTTTTTGACGTAGTTTAGCAGCCTTATTAAAAAAAAAACAACAACAAAAATTTTTGAACAGTACAGTTTTTTTTTAAAATTTCTTGTTTTTCAAAATGGTACGTTCATTTTAATTGAATTTTCTAAGGATTCCCCTCATCGATTTTCTGGAAATTTATCTTTAAAAAATGTCCATAAAAATACCTTTGAAATGAGTGGAAATATTTCATATCAGAATGCTTGGTTGATCTTATTGAATTTAACATATCAAATTTAGCATATTTTTTGCAAAAAATCATTTACGCACAGCACTGGAATTCTGTAACTTTTTACCGATACAAATAGGTAGATATATTGAGAATATTCGAAAATTTTATATTGAAATTTTATGAATTTTGACTACCTATTTACCGATTTGTATCGTTCAAATGTTACAGAATTCCGGTGCAGGAATTGTTTATGATTTATTCGCATAAACCCGAGGTTGCACAAATCCCCAAAGAAAGAAGAGTTAAATCGCATGATCTTGGTGGCCAGTCGACATCAGAATTTATTGAGATATTTTGTTCTGGAAATCGTTGCTGCAATACATCGCTTAAAACCACATGTCGTACACATCCATGCCGTACAGTTGAGGCCACAATACCTCCGTTATCATTTTCATGTAACGAATGCCGTTCACAGTCACCGCAATTTCGGCCTCATTTTCAAAAAAAGAAGGGGCAATCACGCCGCCTGATCAAAAACCGCACCAGACAGTTGTTTGTTGTGGACGCATTTGTTTCTCATGGGTTCTATGAGGATTTCCTGAGCCCAACATCCGACAACTTTGTGTATTCACGAAGAAATTCAGATGGAAATGCGTCTCATCGGAGAAGATGACATTTTTTTTTTAAATTGGCATTTACTACACTTTTGCTTCATTACCCATTGAACGAATTGCCGGCGCTTTCCATGGTCTGCTGGCTTGAGCTCCTGAGTAAGTTGAATTTTGTACGCACGAAGATGGAGATATTTTCTCAAAATTCGCGAGAACGAAGCCGAATTGATGTTATCGGGTTTTCGTCGACACTCTCGTTTACAGCAGCAATGTTTTCAAAAGACCGACCGGTAAGTTGACTCGCAGCAGTGTGACTGTCCATAAGCGACCCAAGTTCTTAAAATTCTCAACTGAAAATTCTTCGAATTTTGCGAGCGGCCTCAGCATAACTTTCCAAATTTTTGTAATATGTTTTTAAAATTATAAAGCGTTGGTCTTTCGTATAGTGCTCTATTTTTAATAATCGGAATAAACATATTTGACTGCTGACAAATTTCGGTGTTGCCACTTGCACAAAAAAAGACACGAAATTTAAAAGTGCAATCTAATACGGTATTTACACCGACCAAGATTAGCGCATTTCGAAGGTTAACGCCGTTAACCCACGCTAACCCAGAAGATTACTCATACAATTTTAATCTGTAGAAACTGAAGTTTAATTTTTAACCTCATTTTAAACTGGTGTACATTTCGATGCAACACTGTTTGTTACTAAAAAATGCAACCATAATAAAATAATACACAAAAAATCAACTGTTTGTCAGATGGAAGCCGATCGAAAATTTTCTGACGCGTCACCGCCACCAAAACTTTTTTTGAAGCTCACGCCGCCGCCGATATAAATAGCTTTTATTGGTTTAAACTGATAACCGATTTTATCGATTGGCCCGATATGACTCAATGATCCAATTTTAACGGTCCAGTTAGTTCGAAAACATCCCAAATATGTACAAAACTGGCAAATTTTTATGTTGTGCCGCCGTCTTTGGTAATTTTGCCTCGGCGTGAAATTTGGGTAAGCACGGAGTTGCCATCTGAAATGTTAATTTAATCTTATATTGGGTGGTGTAAACGGCAAAGATTATAGTACCTGGTTATCGCTAACCTGGCCGCGATAAACGGCGGTGTAAATGCGTTATAATATAACTGAGGCACCCTTTACACTGAGTTCTAATGGGTTCGAATGCATTAAGAATGGCGTAGCCTTCACTAAACGAAAATTAACGGTGGTCAGACCGAGGATAGAATTTACGTCTAAGTCCAAGAAGGTAACCATTGAAACGCCTTCCTCGTGAAAGATTATTCAATTTTATATTTTGATGGGCTTTTCGTCCCTTCTCTTTTCTCATCTTCTCTTTTTTTATTTTCGAATTTTGACAACTCACTTAAATGTCGGCTATTTTCCTTTACCATAAATATATAGAACTTTTGGGGCAATAAAATAATGCCCCTCAGATTTTGCATGTAAACATGGTCCACACAAGCAATAACTGATATCAATTTCGACATAAATTTCTCAGTTAAAGTTCATACATATCTATAAATATATTTGCACATACATATGTATGTATATTTATTCATGTGTACGTATACATATGTATATAAACGTAGGTACGTGAACGTATACAATTGTTTCCTAGCATGCCGGAAACAACATTTTTACAAAATGATGTGGGAATGAACAGAATGATGTGGAAATGGCCACCATCTATAATCCGAAGCTATTAACAATAACTGGTGCAAAATCAAAAGTTTCGCACAAACATGCTAAGCCAAATAATGATAGAGCAATTGTAAAATAAATCTTGTGAGATTTTGATTTAATATTTCGTTAACAGTTGTTCTGCGAATATCCCTACCATAAACCAATCATAGTTTCATGCAAAGCTTTTGCACGCGATACATAAATGGATAAACCTAACCCAAATGGAAGAATAATAGTCATTGTTTTATATTCTGCAAAACGTTTTAGTTTGCAAAAAAGGATTACCAAATAACTGAATCAATAAACGTATTAATATCAGTACCATTGCTCGTATTTACAGTATTGCAATTGTATGTTTGTTGGTAGAACAGTCTAATGTTTTATGATTCACTATTCCATGCGTATTCGATTGTCAGGCTCAATTATAGATCTCTCAACATGGATGAGTTTTCCAATTCCTGTAAAATGTCTGCTAGATTTTTGGAACTATAACTCTTTAAAGCGTGTGCTTCTTAAGCCGAAATCTTCGCAAATTTGTAGAGGAATGTAATTGGAATTATTATGTCACTCAATCTTTCCTCATGGTTGGTCCTTGTTTCTTCCTACATTTGTTGAGTTCCATCATCACCTTGCCTTCCTTAACAAATGTTTTCAGTAACTACATTAATATCCCCTCTATTTCAAAAATGTAAACTGTAGATTGATACCTGTTTCGTTTTATAGTTAGAGCTTTGTCAATTAACTTAACCTGTATTCGAATTGGCGATACTCTCAACTAACTTGCAAAATCTAATGCCTTTTTGCTGAAGTCAATGGCAACTTATTCAATCTACACCAGTAAATTCCCTTTGTTAGGTTAGGTCAGCGTAGGGATATTTTAATTTGCATTACTTTGTCTAATACAAATGCAACAAGCATTGTATTGTTCGCAATTACAACTCACAAATTTTGCATTTACATTCAAATGCGTGGTTGTGGAATCGGATGCCAATTGTAATGATATATTGGAATATTTGTATTCCGTTGTTCGACCTATTCGTTATCAATATATAAACTTTATTCTCCGAGCTGGAGATCAGATTTGTTTCCAACATTCAATGTTATTTTTGTTTGTGTGACTTCAGAAAATGTTGGCAAAGGCGGGAAAACTTTTTTCAAAAATTTTTGAATTGACATAATTTTTTACTATTCTAATTTGATTTTAATTGTTATCAATTGTTTATAAAGGGTCCGCCATCTAACGTTTTTTTTTTCAACTAGTGCTTATTTCGTGAATGGTAACACTTAGCTCATGTCTGATTTGACAGATAATTAGTTTTATCCTTCCGCTGAACGAATATGGTTGTGTATACGCTTGAACAACGCTGGGAAATATTGCGACATTACTTTGAAAATCATGGTAATGTTGCAGAATGTGTGCGAAAATGTGCGAAAATGTGTTATCAGCCGCAGAGCTGATGTCGTTTGGCCACCTCGGAGCTGCGATTTGACACCGTTGGACTATTATTTGTGAGGTGCCCTCAAATATAAGTGTTACGCCGACAAGCCAGAGACAATTGACGCTTTAAAGGACAATATTCGTGAAGCCATTGGTGAAATAAATAGAGCTGCACACAATCGATAATGTGCTTAAAAATTGGACCGATCGTGTAGGCTACTGCATGGCCAGCCGAGGCAGCCATTTGAATGAAATTATTTTCCATTATTATTATTTTATGTACTTTCAAATAAAAAAAGAAATTTGAGAAAATATTCAGTAGTTTTTTATAGCATTTTCAAAAAAAAAAAGTTATTTGGCGGACCCGTTATATATCCTGATGATGCTACAAAATGGAATAGCAAAATATTGAGGAAAATAAATACAAGAAAAGCAAATCTGACCTCAAGCTCGAAGAATGTAGTTTATTTATTGATATGTATATTGAAAAGTGAGAACGGCGAGTATCGACGACGGATTAACCACCAGCTGTATAATCTGTATCCCAACATCGACGTAGTTATGTGTTACAAAATAGCGCTTTGACGCTGGCGAGGCCATGTCAGTAGAATTGATCAGAATGAACCAGTGCAAACGGTATTCGAAGACGTACTCGAAGGACATCGAAAAGTAGGACGACCAAGACTTTGCTTTGAAAGACCAGGTGTAATATTGCCTGCGAAAGCTTGGCATGCCGAGATTGCCTGACGATTGCCGAGATTAAGCAAGGTTAAATAAGGAGATGATACCTAAGATAGCTCGTTGGTTGGTCAAAATAATTGATTATATCTGTGAAATTATTCATCGCCAAGGTTCTCGTATGTGCCAAGTTAACGGTCTCAACCGATCACTGGGTGTAACAAAATCGGATAAGAAGGAGGGTAATCGTGTAGATATTGAATTTGAAGATGACTGGTGACTTACAATGTGTATTCAAGACCCGACGTTACAGACAAAACAGTCAAAAACAGTCGCCATAAAAAGAATAGTGAAAATGAGAATTTTTTAAAATAATTATCGTAGGAAAGACGGCAAAATATAATTTGTCTAAATCTGTACGTCGGCGTCTTGCTATATCGTGTCGTAATGACGTGGGACATTTCCTGAATTTCCGTGGGGAACTGCCTTTACAAAGAAAGCATTCGAGGGATATTGGGAATAGGGCCACCTTCGTCACATCAAACTAGCCGCCCTCATACCGAAATCCAACAGTCAAGTGGATAAGGCCAATGCGACCACTTTATCGTTTTTACGACACGCGAAAAAGTCATTGGTATGATTGGCATCTTACTTTGAGGGATTTACAACGTAGCGTTAACCTGGAAAACAACGCAACAACCAAATTTAGTCTCGACCAGTTAGTTTTTGATTTCAAATGAATCAACGTCATTCAGAATCATCCCATCGCCGATCTACATGATGACATCTCGGATAACGAAGTTGCTTCCAGTGTTGTGTTCCAATGTTCCAGTGTAATACCATCATGGGTAATGAAAAGAATAGGGGGAAGAACAGTTTGTTCGTTTACATTCCGAACCGACAAAATACGAAGCAGCTGTCAGTTGCCAGAAAATTAAGGCACACCTATTGGTGGCTCCATAATTGCTCGTGTACTAGACAATATCTCTGGAATGCAGATGACATCACCCAAATTTTACTACGTATTTTCATACGCTGAGATCAGGTTATGGTGGCGAAGTTCGGCCGAGTTGAATGCATAAACTGATGATGATAATGGGATCGAGGAAAATCTCAAGTCAGGTTTGACCACACTGTCAGTGAACGTGACCTTGAATATAACCCTATGTCTATCATAAATGTTGGCAGACTGTAGTACTGTTAATAGTGTGGTGCAACGGCTAATCAAGTGTGGTGCAACGGCTGTGCCTGAGACCGTGGGTTAGATCCCTGTTCTGACCACCTTGTATTTCCTTCGACCACGGCCACCTCGTTTAGTGACGGCGACACTATCGAGTACTTAGCCATGAAAAAGCTTCTCAAAATATCGCTCGGAATCGGTGTAAATCAGTGAGTGAAAAATTAGATAGCGCACAGCTCACTGGTTGTGAGAAGCTCTCCCCAATACCTTCATGGGATGTAATGGGAAACGGTTTTTATTTTTTTGAGCATATGTATTTTTAAAATTAATTACAACTAACGCTTGAAACAAAAATGTTTCAAGTTACTTGCGTGCTACTGTAATCATAGAATAATACATACATAGATAAACTCATTCTCTCATATGACGTTTCGTTTCACATTCTTCGTCGTAGGTATGTGGAAATGATAGCAATTAAATTTAAAATTAGCTTACACCAGGTGGAGTTACAAAATATGTTCACTTAACTTTTTCATGTCGGTTTGGTGTAGAACTGAAAAATGTAAATGTATTTTGCACTTTTTTGTTGACTTTTATGGTTGGTATACATTTGTATTGTATTTAACACAACTAGTTTGCCACAAAAACACGAAATTCGGTTGTTGTTCCTTTGTTGAACGTTGTTTACTATTGCCTCTATCTGGTATTATTGAACCCATGTTTTGCGCCATCCAGTGTTTACTTTCCACCGTACCTATGACGTTTAATTTATTGAGAGAATAAAAGTATCTATGGATGTATTATTCTATGACTGTAATCCCTGCACTTCATCGCTGCACTTAGTATTACATACCAATATTGACAAGCCATTCAATATAGAATGTGTTTTTTATATTTTTCATTTTGATTTTGAAATCCTACACCGTTTATCATTGCTCATCATTGTCTTATGAATATTTGTAAATATGAAAATTTTGCCTTCGTTTAATTAATAGCTCTCGAATTAATATTCCTTTAATGTATCAAGGAATGATTACATTTATAGGAATATTTTATTTATATCGTCCACACAATTGGATTCCAAAATGGACAACTTGTGTCAATAAGTTTAAACAAAATAACCTCTAGTCCGAATAATATTACATAAACCATATGGAACAATGACGTTCTTGAAACCAAACTTCGTTAGATCTTCCAGTTCCAATTGTGTATTAATTAGTATCAAAAACTGCTCTCAACATAGTTGAACAGATTCTACCAGACCAATACTGATGTAAGCACACTCACTGGCATGACTAGCTTCGAACTTCGAAGTTCATCATCAGATGCCTATTATTCCAACAGAAACCAACCGTTTTTCAATTTGAAAATTGTTCCTGACCTTGTAAGCTTGTAGTATGAACTTCTCATACATTAACTAAAACTAACAAAATTGGTCAGAAAGTTCAAATTCACAATACTGATGTAAGTTTATTTCAATTTCTTTGAATTTGTGATTTTGTATATGCAAGTGTAAAGGAATTACCATCCCTCTTTTACTACCCACTTATAATGATTGGTAATTTATGATACCCCAGTAAATACCCAGCACTATAAATTTTATTTACTATATCGCTGTAAATTGTTCATGCTGGTAAAAATTAAATTGAAATCAAAACGCAACAATAAATTATTAATGCGATATTCTATACTTACATTTCTGTGAATATACTTCCATAAATGGCTATGCTTTTGTGGGTTTATATGTAAATACTGAACTCCCACGCTGTTTTTCCTAGTCGTTTGGAAAGCTCCTATTGATTGGTTTGTACATGATACCGATGCTGTTAAACCTCTAAAATTATCGAGATTTAATTTTCAAGTACTTAATTTACATTCAATAGAAAACCAAGTGGGTTTCATTGCTAAGAATTTAGAAAATAGAGTAAATTATATTAATAGCCGAACCATTGTTGCTTTGTACTAAATACGCCTGAATGCAATATTTTTTAAACGCTCAACAAACAATAACTACATTTAAGACCAAACAGACTAAAGCGAACTATTAATAATCTTTGTATTGCTCCTAATATTTTGGTAGATTTAGGAAACGATATATGCTCAAAGCAACGAAATTGTTTAATTACATGAAGTATACATTTCATTGAACTTAGTGCAGCTGTTCCATTTAATATGTATATACTTATATGTATAACATGGATAATAGTATATATTATATAACAAGTAAATTGTATCCTCAATAAAATGTATTTCTTGCTTAAACTTAGTAGAAAGAAACACAAAATGAGAAAACATTCCACTACTCAAATGTTGGAATTCAAACTAAATGTGGCATTAAAAATATTCCACATTCCATTTGGGAAGGCGCTGATTCCCTTAAAAATATTCAAATTGTTACATGTTATGTTAGGTTATGTTAAAGAAATTGGTTCTAATTAGTGTATTCAAAAAACCGGTTTTTCGAAAATGTCGGTTTTCGGTTTCTTCGAATATTCCGTTTTTGACGAAACCGGTTTTCGTTTAAACCGAGGTGTAGAAACCGGTTAATAACCATCGTTTATTTTTAATTCGTCTCTTTGCATTTTGATATCGACTATCGAGTACATTACCATGAAATTGCTTGACAAGATACCGTTCAGAACCGGTGTAAAACTGCAGGTCCCAATCAAAGTGGGTGAGCCTATTCCTTCATGGGATGTCATGGGAAACTAAATTTGAAATTTAATTTCGCTTTAAAAAATATACTAATAGACATTTTTTATGATTTTATTGGCCTCAAACAACTCGGGATTGTTTGCATAACACTTATATTTTACGGCGATCCTAAGATAAAAGTCTAACGGGTTCAAATCGCCATTGGACTTCCAAGTTTCGGCTGATTAAGGATATTCTATTCTAACCGCGTAATAGCATACCCGAGGGGTATGGAAAAATTTTTGAACGAAGGGTTTCATTGTCTTTATCTACGTATGAGAAGAAAATCATCAGAATTGCTTCTAATTCTGCCTTATCATTGTCAAAAATAAAAGCTCAAGCTGGAGTAGAAGCGAGCAAGTCATCAATACGCAGAGTAATTAAGAGCTGTGAGTATCTTAAATACCCGAAATTACAAAAAAGCCGCCACTTAATGCTCCGCGTAAGGAAAAGCGGCTTCAATTCGCAAGAGACTACATGGTATGGGATGTGCAGCCAAGGGGTCATGTAAATGACTGGAGAACCGTTGTATTTACGGATGAGAAGAAGTTTAATTTGGATTTAGTTGGGATACAACAACCATGATCTGCGCAAAGAAAAGCGTTTTTTGAACCGACATCATAGCCGAGAGGGCGGCGTTATGGTGTGGGGTCCTATTACGTAATACGGCACCATCGATCTTGAATTTCGAAGTGCAAAAATGACTAGTGCAAGCTATAAAATGTTATTGGAGTCGGCTTTTCCGAAGTTAATTGAACTATTTGGTCCGATATCTTGGATATTGCAACAGGATAATGGCCCTATACACAACGCCAGAGTAGTAAAGGAGTTCCTTGGAAGCCAAAATGTTAATATTCTTGACTTTCCACCCTATTCGCCAGATCTAAACATTATCGAAAATGTCTGGGGTTGGTATCTCGTAAGGTCTATGAAGGAGGTAGACAATTAGATGACAAGCAGTCACTAATTCAGACCATTAAGGATGATGGGAATCAAATTTCGTTGGATTACATAAATTCTCTTTATCTCTCAATGAAAACCCTTATATTTGAAGTTATTAAAAACAAAGGGGTTTGTACCCATTACTAGTAGTTCCTAACTAAGGTAAAATAAATTTAAAAAAAAAACAAGAAAAACTATTTTTACTTACTTACTTTTCTTGACTATTTTACAACCTCATGAGGTCAGACGTCTTACACATATTAATTAAACAAACAAATTAAACAAATTTCGACAGATTTTTCCAACTGGCTGTATCCTTCGCCGTTTCTCGTCAGTTGGTAACACCAAGGCTACGAAAAGATTCTTCTGCCTGGTCTTTCCAGCGGTGTCTTGGTCGTCCTCTTTTCCTGCCTCCATCGTTTATTCCTGCCTTTATTGAAGTGAACCAAAAAAATAGCACATTTTTTGACTTGTTTTTATAAATTGCTCAAAAAAAGTTGTTTCGTTAAGAAACTGTTATTGTCATGATTTTTGTTAAATCTCAAGATGTCTAGCTTCCATTTCCATTTTAAAATTCTACAATCGGTTACAAATTGCAAAAGATACAGGCTGCTAAATATGGAATTTTTAGTGACTTTAAATAATTGAACCGGAGTGTATATACAAAGCAACCAATGTATGCTGCTGATCAAAAGGAATTTCAATAATAAAAAGAATGCGTAGACAATGCAAGCACAATCGGACAGACAAATGCAATGTGTCTGCTTCTAACCGTACAAGTGCAACATAAGTTGTTGTGTATTATTGGATATATATGATTTTGATTCATATTTTGCGTCAAATTTCGTTTATTTGCGGTTTTTCATTTGGGTTAGATTTCTTTTCCCTTTTTGGGTAATTTTTTCGAGACCAAGGACTGATATAGCTCATTATATAATCACTTTATTGCCCACTGCATTAGCGAAATATGTCCAAGACCCCCGCTACGAAATGCGTTTTATTTATACCATTGTCTGTTGAAGTTAACCACATTGGAAATAGATGGCGAATTCAAACGGGAGATCACATTATTTTCGAGTGTTGACACCAAGTATGAATTAGAGGCCACACACAAAGAGGGTAATCAACCGAATTTCAATCAGATCCCAAACTGGCAGTTTGCCTTAGAGCCGTACAAGAGCAAATTACTAACTTATTACTAACCTCCTTGTATGGCAGTAGTTCTGTCATGCCTGTTTCCATTGTCATGCCCCCAGCAACCATGGAACAACAATTTTTTGGAACTAGTCAATTCGTGTATAGATTTATGATTTATACAAGTAGATGATAAAGATATTAATTTTGGTATTGAAAGTACTAGACAGTCCCATAGACTTGACAGTACTTTTCTTTTGAAAAAATGTGTTTCTTCCATATGCTTGCCTCTAAACTTAAGTTTTAACAGATCACTTCAAGAGGGTAATTTTATCGATAGTTGGAAACGATCTTCAATGACACCAATTTTCAAAACCGGAGATAAATCAAATATTTGCAATTACAGACCAATCTGCAAATTACCCGTTGTCTTTGAATACATTATGCATCAAACTTTTTCTCTTCTGTTAAATCTTTTTTTATCACCCAATCAACATGGGTTTATTGGTGGCCGATCAACGACAACGAATCTTTTAACTTTTTCAAACTTCTGCCTGTCAGCCTTTGAGAAGGGCTATCAAGTGAATTCTATTTATTTAGACTTCTCTAAAGTTTCTAAGTTTCTAAGTTGGCTAAAATGGGATTTCATTCTAAAATTCTCCAGTGGATAAAGTCATGCTTATCCGACGGAAAAAATTATGTATCGATTGATGGCAGTTCTTCCACACCATTTACTGCTACATCTGCTATACCACAGGGCAGTGTTTTAGGTCCTTTGTTGTTTAATTTATTTATTAATGATATTTTCTCTTGTATATCTTTTTCTCAGTGTTTACTGTATGCGGATAACATGAAGATTTTTAAATGTATTTCTAATCAGTTTGATGCTGCATTATTACAAATTGATATTTTTTCAATTACTCGGTGGTGTGAGATGAATTGTCTATTTTTGAATCCAGGGAACTGTTTTTATGTATGTTATGGAAGGTTACACTGTCCGATTTTAAAGGACTACTACATTGATGGTAGGCTTATTAAGCAAGTATTTGAAATATTGGATCTTGGAATAATATTTGACTCCAAGCGAAATTTCAATTCTCATATCGATTATATAATTCCTCATGCGTACTCAGTTCTTGCCTTTATTAAACGTCATAGCATAGAATTTGTAGATCCATATGTACGTACAATTTTATACACTAGTTTCGTTAGATCTAAACTAGAATATGCACAAATTGTGTGGAACCCTTTACATCATTACATTTTGTTCAGCCGATACCAACGTATGAATCACGCTGTAGATTGATTCACCTGCCGCTGTTATGCAAGCGAATAAGTCTTCAATCTATTATGTTTATTTTCAAAATCATTTGTGGAACAATTGATAGTACTTATTTGTTGAATCTAATATCCTTTAATGTACCTTCGAGAAGATTGCGTCAATTTGAATTCTTCCATATACCCTGCCGTAGAACGAACTATTTCATGAATGAACCTATTTTACGATGTCTAAGAGAATTTAACTCAATTCGCTCATTGCATGATATTGGCTTTTCTTTCAATTTAAGTGAATTTAAAAGATGTTAGAATTAATTTACTATTAAGAAGTAGTCTGTAAGGAATGTATATTTCCATTAGACGAAATTAAATTAAATAAATAAATAAATATAAAGGAGATTTTTTCGAAAGGAAATTTACACTCGAACGAGCTCTTCGCTCGCGAGCCGGCTGCCAAAATTGCGGGTTGGTTAACTAGCCGGGAGATAAAGTTTAACATGTTCTCTCGCGGCTATCGGGTTGGGAGCAAAAGTTGAATATGGTGGCGAACCGGCTCCCACATATGCGAAAATCTCGCTAGCCCAACAAACTATAAATGAATTGGGCATAACTTGCCTAAATTCGTGATTTATAATTTTGTATTACTTGATACTGACAGCCGATTTTAATTTGTCAATCGATTCCGAGCCAAAATCAGGACAAAGTTGAACATGGCGAATCTTGGCTTGCGAGACGTGAACCATAGTTCGGAGTCTGTTCGCGATCTTACCCGAGCCGAGAGCAACTTTGGACTTGTCGAAGGTACATCGTTATCTGTCAGTATAAAATTATTTCTATAAATAAAAAACACATAAATAGAGAGGATATCCCTAAACCCTTTGGGTATATCAGAAAAATACGATATTTACAGTCATCTTCACGTCATCATATTGTACGTGTTCTTTGCATTATTTGACGCAATTAATTTCATACCGAAATCTTTAATTCGTATTCCTTCTAACATCAATTTCATCATAATGTAGACTTCTGTAGCCTTTATACTCGCATCTTTGCACACTTTAAATTTTGTTGATTGGTAGGCTTTGTTTAAACTTCACCTTGTGCACAGCACAGTTTATGGATGATTTGTGATTTCGTCAACCCAATACTTGTAGTCCCTATTTTATCATCTTATATAAATTTTGTAATGAAAGACACCGCAAAAACGTCTTCGGATTAAGTTTCAGTCGCCTTCAAAATGTTCAAAGATTAAGTGCTTTAAAACCTTACATAAACTTAATTTGTATGAGTGGTGCCGTGTAAATCACAAAATACTTCACTTAATTCTTGTAAACATAGTCCTTTTATATTTCAGCCTGTGTGCGTTTAAGGATGTTGTTTATTTTCTGTCTTTATTGTTGCTGGTTCATTGATGTCGTATATAAAAAAAATTTTGAAACTGTTCTGTTTGAGTTTAAAGAGGTTCTGACTGAGAAGACCCTGTTCTTTATTTTGTTAGTACAATAAATTGATTAATATCCTGTGACGTGTAAAAGGGTTCTACACTTCTCAGCACAATAAAATATAAAATTGGTATTGTAAATTTTCCGTTGAAATTGAAGTATATAATCTAATTACTTTCCCAATTACACGAATGGATTGATAATTTTCGTATGCTGAAATGTATCAAGTTAAGTATCGCATCGTTCCCAGGTGTTGCTATTCAGTTCCCCTATCATCACCATACAATATGTTGATACTTATGAGCACTACGAGTACCTTATGTTCATACTAACAGGCGCCGTGGTTGGTGTCACACAGATGATACACGTTACTGATGCTACTGTTGATGAGGACGCATGAGAAGATGATGTTTTTGTTGGTGCATCGAATATGGAAGCGGTCTTAGGAATAATTTAAGCTTTTCTACTGGTAAAGACAATATAGAAGCGGTCTGAGATATAATTTAAGATTTTCAAGTTTTAAAGACAATTTTCGAATCACAAAAAACAAATTCGTTCTGCGTATCATAGAGGTTCGATGTTTAATTTATTTTCTCGCTGCGTTTCCCTTTGTAGTATTATCTCAGCTTCATTCCCCTATACACCATTTTCGTATTTCGTATCTCAATTTTAAAGAAATATATTAAGTCAACTATAAAAATGCTAAAAACCGCATCTGCAAAAATTATGCTTTCAACCAATAAAATATTTAGTTGTTGGTTAAAATTGCTCGAGAAGAAAATGCAGACATCAACAAGGGTGTATTGCTCGTAAAGATCGAGATTTAAATGACAATACCGCACTAAATTATACTTTCGGGAGCCCATAGTTTGAACCGGTTCGTGTTGTTCCGAAATTGCCTGTAGACTGTCAGTAGAGTATACTGGACGATATTTGAATGTATGTACTCAGATGACAGTAGCATGTATACCTGTCGTTGAACATGCAAATATAAGTATGTATAGGATGCTTCAAATACAAGTATCATTTTAAAAATTAGATTAAGTGAACTAAATTTAATTTCTATTGGTATATTATTTATGGAACATGATTTCATTCATGTGGCTGGCGCGGCTGGCTTCGCAGTTTCTCATCCTGCCAGTCCCATTTTCCTAGACTTTGTTGACGGGTTCTGGCTCTATTTCACGAATGGCTCGGACGATATTAGCCTTAAGGGTGTGGATCGTTTCTGGATTATTCGCCTAGCAACGGCCTGTAGCAGCACCAAGGCGGCCAATTGACAGCCCCCCCACTTAGTACGCAAAAATCGCTGTATGACAATCCTTCTGAATCCAAAGATTATCCAAGTTCATTTCTTCCATCTCAGGCCATAAACAGTGCGTAATCATGGCTCTGTAGAGCACGTTATTGACTGAAATAGAGCTTCAAGCAGTATTTTCAAAAACATGGAACAATGATGCCACCACTCCAAATTCCAGACTAAACTGTAACTCTCTGTGGATGCATTGGCTTCTAGACTATGACGTGCGGATTTTCCAATCCTCAGAAGCGGAAATTTTGTGTATTGGCATAGCCGCCGATATGAAAATGCGCCTCGTCGGAATAGATGATGTCGAAATGTGCAAAATCTATGTCCGATTGAAGCTTTTGTACGGCCCTAACGAAGTTGATGGTCATTTGCCTTAAATTGCTGAATCAACTAGTACTTGTAAGCGAATTATCCCTTATCTTTGTGCAAAATTCTAATAATGCTTGTGCGTGAAATGCCGGGATGTTGAGATCGATGGTGATGGATGGAGTTGATATTACAGAATTGAGTTGCACACTTTCGGCCACATTATCATCCGTATGCACCGTACGATGACGGGTACCATGAGTGTTGGCCTCTAGCAAGCCAGTCTTACGAACTTTTTGCTCACACTTACGTACAGCATGCGCGGTCGGTACTTCATATCGGTCAAAACTTCTTTTCAACAATCGCACCATTTGGGCAACACAACACTTAAATTGGAAATACATTTGCAATATTGTCTAACATTGCACAAGCGCAAGGAGACTCATTTTGCGGATGTATGATACTGACTTATAGCACTGTGGAATTTTGGAAAACATATGAGGAATCGAACTGCATCATTAGTTTTTTGGCCTATAATGATGGTTTTCATACAGATTTTTTTTTAATTTCCCACTCAGAGGCTTCGATTTAGAGCTAATTTTTTGAGACAAGTTTATAAGAGTACATATATCACTATTACTCGAGAACCCCTCATTCGATTTTGTTTAAACAAATTTATACAAATTAACAATTACAATACCTTTAATCTATACTATTTTCCGAGATAAGCAACAGTTACGCAGTTATTAAGCAATAAAAGCTTTTCTAATTTATATTCAAACTATAGTCATTTTGAGATTTGAAAAAAAATAATTGCAAATCTTATTCAAAACTTCGTGAAACTATAAAATCATATTTGAACAATATTCGTGTACCATATAAAACTAGTCGCTTTTAAAGTTATTATTTGGGCGGAATGAAGACGGGCTCCAGGAAATAACACCACAATTGCAAAATGAATATGGTCCCCAAACCAATACACAGGTTACAACAATACGCAATTTTGGGGTGTTATTTCCTACATTTGGGGTCCATTTTCGCTTACACGTGGGGGTTTTTTTCAATATGACTGTGGGCCGCAATGAAAGTGGACCCCAATTATTTTTTTGAGGACATTTTCATTTTACTTGGGTTCCGTCTTCATGTTTTGGGGTGTTATTTCATAACTAAATTGTGGTGTAATTTACCGGGCTGCAATTTCGTATGGCTACCATAAAACTTATTGAAAAACACCCCATTATAACAAATGAAATTAGATCCCATATATTACTGAAAAGTACACTACTAATAAATATAAACTCACTTCTAAAAATGCAAATGAAACATTAAGGATATTGAGGCGCAGCTAAAAAAAAAAAATTTACTCTTTTAGAAAGAATTGAAAAAAATTTTCCAAAAAAAAAACTCGAGCGATTTTTTTGTAAAAAAATTTGCCCGCGGCGATTCAACACACGATCCACAAAAATTCGAATAACATAACATATTTCAATAACATATTTCTAATTTATAAATGGTTGGTTTTTGTTGTAAATAATAGACAATTCCGTCAAGCACACTCACTGTTATGACTGGTTTCGAACTCCGTGACAAGTTCATCATCAGATGCGTAACTACTGTGCCTGAACTGATACCATCGGTTGATCATCAATCGTATATATACAAACTCAATTCTGCAATTCAAATGTGCGTATTAGTATTGATCGAAGATCCCTAAGTATCTGTTTTAGAAAGAAATGATGGAAATCAACATACGATCAACAAAAATACAAATAAACAATACATTACTGTTTTATCAATAACAATCACATACAATTTCCAACACACAAATAATATTAAAATAATATACACATATATAACTGTTTATGTAAGCAATTAATACTTACCAACAAACAATAAATTTAGCTGCAGGGAATGATGATTCTATCTTATTTTGTTTAATGTTTCATGGAATATTTTTTGTGTGTATTGCATATTCATTCTGAAATTAATCAAATCGACGGATAAAACAAAACAATTTTTTTTCTATTGGGGCCGATTTTCCTGGGGTGCAATTTCTGTTCTTTAAAATTACATTTCAAAAAATACACCCCAAAGAGTCAATGAAATCTGGCCCCAAATTTTATCAGTATACAACAAATAATTATTTTGGGGTCCTCTTGCGCTTATTGGGGCCTTATTTTTAAACGGTTTAAAACAAAAAATTTAAAGCCGCCCCCACTTAAATATTTGGGAGGCTATTTCATTTTGAAATTTGGGGCCCACCTTCATAATGAAAACAAACCCTAAATTTGGAGCCCATTTTCATTTTGCATTTGGGGTGATATTTCCGAGGGCCCGTCTTCCGGCCGCCTATTACTTGAGCTGAGGAGTTTTTGTTATTTGTTTGTTTTGACGTTCACATAAAATGAACAATAACCGCTACAATAAAAACACAGCTGCCGGCATGAATAGCCAATACAATTCAAATATTGTTATGTATGATAATTTTCATCTGTCCAATGCGATGAGAATGTTGTATCAACTACTACGCTACGGTTAAATCTTCTGTTTTTGAGAAGGTCCCTGGGGACCTTTTTGATTTTGAAACTCTCACAATTCCTTAATTTTGTATGGGTTGAATACCCGAACGAAAAAAGTGTGCTGAATCGACATACGCTAGTTTTGAAGCGATATGGGCAACAGTTTACATTTTATTAGTGACGATTACTACGTCGATTACACTGTGTGTCATGGAAATATAACCTTCTAGGTGATAAAAAACCAAAAAAAAAACCCGTGTCTCCCAGTTTTGTCCAACGTCATGTACTTTTTTTTATGGAGCCCCAAAGATTTGGGGCCACGGTGTCATTTTTGCAAAGAAGTGATAATTTTTTCAGGCTCATATCCTGCAATCACGGCAAAATAATCATTTTTTTGCAAAGTGACACCGAGGCCCCAAATCTTTGGGGGCCAATAAAAAAGTGCATGACTGTGGGCAAAACTGGGAGACACGGGTCTTTTTTTTTTGATCTTTTATCACGTAGTGGTGTCCGTATATTGTTATATTTTTTCGTGTTGCACTGTGTTAGTGAAAAGGTCCCTACTGACCGTGTACTATTTTTAGAAGAACTCGCCAATGAGGTTTGTTGAACTGTGTTTTTTTTGTATCCGTATTTCGAGTGCTTACAACAGTGATTTTTATGCCAAAACAAGATTTGCTACAACAGGTATACGAGCAAGACAACTGGTGTACATTTCAAAAGAATTTTGTGTACTTGGGTGTGCACCCGGCGGGGTATGAAGAACCCAGCTATGGTATCAAAGGTTTATAAGTTTCATAAACCAAACCATACAACGTTTATATATTCAACAATGAACATTGAGGGCGGAATTTTTAAATTTGTGTATATACGTAGAAAATTTGGATGTTGCGGAAATGGTGATACGTCACAGTACACACTACTAGAAAATGACTGAGGAGGAGAGACGTGTTATAGATTTGCAGAATTTGTGATTGGCGAGGAGAGCGATAATCATGATGTTGTATGTGACGTCGAGGTTGAAGATAATAACGACCTAACATATAAACCAAAACTTGACGTTGATGAGTCGGATGCTGAAACTGAACCGCATGTGGAAATCAATGAGGAGATATATGAAGACGACGAATATGAATGAGAATCTGCTCCTGCCACTACCGAAACTTCTGACAGTTAGTCTACATCTAAAAATGGCACGAAATGGAGAAAAGTTGCACCACCGAATACCCGCATTCGTGATCATAACGTGGTCGACTATATAAGAAGGAATCCAGGGTCAGTGAAAGACACAACTGATCCCTACACCATATTCTGCACGCTCATCACCAAAGAGATGGAGTATACTATCATACGGGAACCCAATCGAAAAAGCAGAGAAATACCAATTGTATGGAATTTGGCAAATCCTACGGAGAAAGAGGAATGGAAAACAATAACTCTAAAAGAGTTCGATGCATTTTTGGCTATCGTTTTGTATGCTGGGCTGTCTAAATCGAAAAAATATCATGCTAAAGAACTGTGGAGGCCAACCCAAGCTCCAATATACAAAGCCGCATTGTCATACGTTCGATTTATGGTCATCAACAAATTCGTTAGCTTTGATAACGCAAATACGGGAAGGGAGCGATAATTAACAGTAACACTGTGATGATGCTTGGCAAATGTTGCAGGCCAATTTGGCGGCAGCTTACATCCCGCACGATTCGCTGACCGTGGACTAGCAATTATTCGCATATAGAGGCTGCACACGGTTTATACAATACGTTCCGTCTAAGCCAGCCAAGTACGGAATAAAGTTATGGTGGCTGTGCAATTCGAAATCATTTTACCCCCTCAAAGCAATGATTTACTCTAAGAAGTTGACGGGTCAAGAACATGAGGTAAATCAAGGGCAGACTGTTGTGTATTAATTAGTGGAAAGATATTTGCATACAGACCGCACAATTTATGCTGCCAATTTTTTCTCCACAGTACGTTCAAAAAAAATATTTTTTCCACACGAGTTCCTTAAAAGTCGTGCGCGTCCAGTTAGCAGCTCATTGTTTGGCAAAGTATCACTGTCCTTATTTGTTCCGTAAAAGAATAAAGCGGTAACTTTGCTGTCTACAATGCACTATACTTGTGATGTAGACACAACAGAAAAAAGAAAGCCCATGGTTATTCTGGATTACAATGCTAATTAATTCGGCGTGGATATAATCGCACATATTAGTCGTGTTTTGGTTACAAGCAAGCGATTATCGCTTGCTAAGTTGCAAAGAAAACGTCTATTAAGCGATAAGTGATTTTATTCAAACGTATGAAAAAGGGTAGAAAACGGTAACAGATGTCAAAAGAAAATGTCCAGCAAACGTCCAACAAAGCGCAGGCCACTTGCAATATTCTACAATATGGTAGATACACTCCGGTTCACTTATTTAAAGGCACTAAAAATTCCATATTTAGCAGCCTGTATCTTGTGCAATTTCTAACCGATTGCAGAATTTTAAAATGGAAATGGAAGCTAGACATCTTGAGATATAAAAAAATCATGACAATAATGGTTTCTTAACTAAAGAACTTTTTTGAGCAATTAGAAAACAATGTAGAAAAATGTGCTATTTTTTTTGGGTTCACTTGAATAAAGGCACTTTAACTAATTTTAATGAAAAGCAGTTTTCTTGTTTTTTTAATTTATTTAACTTTATTTAAGAACTTTTAGTAGCGGGTACAACTCCTTTGATTTTAATAACTTCAAATATACGGGTTTTCATTAAGAGATAAGAAGAATTTATGTAATCCAACGAAATTTGATTCCAAGCATCCTTAATGGCCTGAATTAGTGACTGCTTGTCCTCAAATTGTCTACCTCCTTCATAGACCTTACGAGATAACTAACCCCAGACATTTTCGATAATGTTTAGATGTGGCGAATAGGGTGGCCAGTCTAGAATATTAACATTTTGGCTTTCAATGAACTCCTTTACTACTCCGGCGATGTGTATAGGGGCATTGTCCTGTTGCAATATCCAAGATATGGGACCAAATAGTTTACTGAACTTCGGAAAAGCTGATTCCAATAACGTTTTATAGCTTGCGCCAATCATTTTTGCACTTTGAAATTCAAGATCGATGGTGCCATAGCACCCCGCACCATGACGCCGCCCTCTCGGCTGAGATGTCGGTTCAAAAAACGCTTTTCTTTTCGCAGATCATGGAAATAATAGTTTTAGCCATCAGGCCCAGCCAAATTAAACTTCTTCTCATCCGTAAATACAACGGTTCTCCAGTCATTTACATGACCTCTTGGCTGCACATCCCATACCATGTAGTCTCTTGCGAATTGAAGCCGCTTTTCCTTACGAGGAGCATTAAGTGGCGTTTTTTTTGTAATTTCAGGTATTTAGTATACTCTTAATTACTCTGCGTACTGATGACTTGCTCGCTTCCACTCCAGCTTGAGCTCTTATTATTGACAAGTATAAGGTACAATTAGAAGCAATTCTGATCATTTTTCGTTTCTCATACGTAGACAAAGGCAATGAAACCCTTCCGTTAAAAATTGTTCTATACCCCTCGGGGTCGTTGATGTAATTGTCGACAACTGTTGGGCTCCGTCCAATTTTTTTTAGCTATTGCGCGGTTAGAATATCCTGTAGAACGGTAAACATCGATGTTAGTTTTTCCGATAGATTTAAAATTTTTTCTTTTGCCATTTTGACTCGTAAAATAATTAAGATGTAATAAATTGTAATAAACAAACGCTCCCTACAAGAAATCATCGCATACTTTAAAAATAATAAAAAAAAAATAGAGTGCCTTTATTCAAGTGAACCAAACAAAAAATAGTTAATTTTTGGACTTTTTTTTATAAATTGCTCAAAAAAATTCTTTAGTTAAGAAACCAATATTGTCATGATTGTTTTTATATCTCAAGATGTCTACCTTCCATGTCCATTTTAAAAATCAGCAATCTATTACAAATTGCAAAAGATACTGGCTGCTGAATATGGAATTGTTAGTGCCTTTAACAATGATAGAGTTAATGAAAATATGCAAGGATCTCAAAAATAAACCTGACTACACTAACGTTTCCACAAAAATTATTATAGATAACTGGAGTATAATCGGCAATATATTACTTGAAATTATAAATAAGTCACTAGAAACAGGAATATTTCCTGAAAGTTGCAAACATACAATGATAAAACCGATTAGGAAAATAGCTAATACGAATAAATGTGAAGAATATCACCCAATTAATACACTAAAAACGTGTGAAAAGGTTATCGAAAAAGTGGTCAAAGAACAGCTGGAGCATTATATTGAACAAAACGAAATTCTATCAAAATATCAATCTGGTTTTCGAAAAAAATATTCATGTGAAACAGCAGTAAATTATGTTGTAAATCGGTGGAAATGTGTTAAAAACAATAAAAAAATTCTGGCAATATTTATAGACTTTAAAAGGGCGTTTGAAACAATAGACCGGAAATTACTGCTGGAAAAACTTCATAACTACGGAATCCAAGGGACTGAGTTAAATTGGTTCAAATCATACGTTACGAATCGAACACAACAGACTTAAGTGAACAATATTATATCGAATTCCATAAGCAACGAATTCGGTGTACCTCAAGGATCGATCTTGGGGGCACTACTGTTTATCTTGTACATAAATGATATGCCAAAAGTATTGGAAAGATGTGAAGTAGTATTATATGCGGACGACACTCTGTGTTGTACCTCAAGGATCGATCTTGGGGGCACTACTGTTTATCTTGTACATAAATGATATGCCAAAAGTATTGGAAAGATGTGAAATAGTATTATATGCGGACGACACTCTGATTTTTACAGAGGCAGACACGGAACAAAATTGTTACGAAAATTTAAAACATGACATGCGAAATATTAATACATGGCTTAAAATGAATAAACTAAAATTAAATGAAAGTAAGACAAAATTGATGGAAATTAATATGAACACTTGCACGGATTTCAGAATAAACGACGAGATAATTGAAAAAGTTAAAAATATAAAATACTTGGGTTTTTTAATAGACAAAGACCTGAAATTTAAAGAATACATTTGCAGAAAGATTGGCAAAAAGATAGGTTTTTTCAAACGAATTAGAAATAAAGTTTCAACTATTACTGCAATAAATATTTACAACACAATTATAAAACCACATTTTGAATATGGATCAACTATTTTATACACGTGCTGCACAAAACAACAAATTGAAAGACTGCAAAAACTCCAAAACAAATCCATGAGATCGATTTTAAAATGTAATCGTTACACGTCTACAAGATACATGCTTGATGCGTTAAAATGGTTAAATATAATTCAAAGACTTAAACTTAATACTATCCTCTTTATTCAAAAACTTAAAAATGGAAACGGAGCGGAATACCTAATAAGGCAACTTCAATATGTCGGAGATGTACAACCATATAACCTCAGAAATGCAGAAGATTTCAGAATACAAAGGGTGGCTACAACTGGTATGCAGAAGTCGCTATTTTATAAAGCGCTAGAACTCTATAACAAATTGAATGCCGATATAAAAAATGAAAGAAATATTAATAATTTTAAAAGGAAAATTGTATTTTTTATTAGAAATAATGAAAACTGAATTTTTGTTATATGATGATATTTTTTTATAAATGGAATATTTTTGTAAATGAAAAGTATTTAAAATACTACTAAAAACAAAAAAAAAATAAATAAATATATATATATAAGTAAGTGAACCGGAGTGTATATCTGCATTAGCTGCCATATAACCAGTGAAAAAACCGATAAGCGACGTTCATTTTTGCACTTTCTCACGACACAATTAGCACTGCCTAATATTGTAGATCGAACCATTAATTGTGGTATCGCGAACTATTCCAGGATTCGAAGCGCTGTGGAAACATTCAATGTAAACGTTAAACAAAATAATTATGAATACACTACAGCGGAAAAATTATATATCTATTGTCCTTGTAGGTAGTAGCAAGGCCGACAGCAGGAGCAACTGCCCACTTTGTCTTTCTGTAACTACAACCTATCATAGGGCGACGCGTGGTATAAATCCGTTCCTGGTTCAGTTGGCATAATTACTCTGATGGCTAACAAATTTTTTAACCACATCAAACATTATTTTATTAAGTAACTAGCAAACCCGGCAGACTTCGTCCTGCCAAAAAAGAGACTTAATTAAAAGATGTATTTAAAAAAGCAAGCAAATTAAATAACATTTCACCACCAATGTAAATTCACCAGTTCAAATGATGCCACTACCGCCGGTAGATGGAGGGATTAAGGATTAATTAAATCCGGTTTAAATCACTGTTGGAATTAACTTTTGCTAAATTTTAATGCTTAGTGCACCCCTTCAGACCACTACCTTTCCAACGGTGTATCGCACTTGACTGTGCGACCTTTAGTTTAGGAGGAGAAGCGGTTACAATAATTACACTATAAATACCTTAGCGTAATATATATATAGATAGATGAGGAGGCAATTTGTTTTGATACAAGTATGTATGTTTCAATTTTAATGTAAGTTTTTCATAACCGTAACCGATCTTTCTCTATTTTCCTGATTATTGAGCAAGTTTAGTTGAGACATTCGAAGCCACATCGTACGATCATAGTTGCTCTGCGGAAACAGTAGAATACAGTACACCCCCGTAGTCATGCCTATAGGCAACATCACTTGTATGGGTGGAAATTATAATGCCTATACAATTATCTTGTAACACACCTTCAGAGAGCCATATTAAACGTCAATTTAATTGCATATTTTAAAACAATAGAAGACTAGGTACTCAAATTTAGTAATAATTTCTCATTTTTTTCCCTTTTTCTCTTAGCTATTTCATGATTCATTTAAAAAATATCTACATAAAAAGTACAAACTTTATCGTCATCTTAAATGGGCATAAGACTGCCGTATTCCTAAAGCCTTCCAAACCGTAATTGTCACTTTATAAAAATCGTAAGTAGCAATATAACACAATGTCCGTCACGACATAATATAAATGTCGACTTATTTCAATTTTTCTCTTTTACAACCTTTTGTATTACGCTTTTCCACCCTTTGATGTGTCGAAAGTGTGTAAACCTTTTTTGCCGGATATTATTATTGTACAACATAATTTAGATAAAATCTAAGTAAAGTTTATGAATATCATTATTACAATAATTTTGTTTTGTGTTGTGATGAAACACAAACGATTCACGCCTAGAAGCACTTAAGAACCTAGTCGCAAAACATGCAATCTTTGACCAGATATAAAGGAAACTTACAACTTGCGACAGCTGGACATTTGACTGTCCAAATACTCGATAGTCTCGCGGCCACTAAGCGAGGTGACCACCGTCGAATGAAATGTAAGGAGGTCTGAACAGGAATCGAACCCACATTCTCATGTACATGAGCCGCCCCCACTACCATTGCATCACAGACCGCATTACCGATTGGGGCACTATTTTGTCTTTGGAAGACTGATGAACCAACATTATTGGTCGATGCCGGATAATTACGAAATATAATACTCCATATCCGACACAACAGAGAGTGGTGTACGCTGGCAAGCGTCTAATCCATAATAGGCGACTGCAAAACGAATCCTTATGGTACGTAAAATGCAAAACTTCGGTGGTCTGGCAGAGAGAGAGAAATCAATCAAACTCCTTATATTTTGATGACAACCCAAATATTTTAAGACTACGACTTATGTATAAACGTATAAACAACTGTGACTTCTGCCATAACTGCCATGCAAAAAATCCTGGATTTGGTTTTTGGCTTATAACACTGGTCTACAAATTTGAAAAGAAAATTTGACTGCAGAAACGAAGCATGGTTTTTACCTATTCTGGCATCAGAATTGGGCTATCACGTCTTGTTCATTTTTTATCGCATGCTGGCAATACTGTAAAACAGCCAACACTGACACTACAATTTTACATTCATTCCAAATCTTTATAATAGTAGTGTTGCAGAACGGCCTGTAATGAATTACATTAAACAACACTGCCTGTTACGATCAGCTGCGGCCGTGTTCATTACATTATGTTTGCTTTATTGTGAATTTACATACTTGTGTTTGACGTTTAAGTTGTAAGCCGCGTTTTGCATTCTCCTTTGTTCTCTTTCGTTTGGCGCACTAAATTCGGTGACAAGATCGCCATTAGTTTTAATTATATTTCGGTCGCCAGAGAAGGAGGGGCAAATTGCGGTTAGTATTGTGTGCTATTTTATTTTGTTATTTAATTTATATGTTTTTTGTATTTAGAAATATACGATCGTGCAAGTTTTTTTGTTGTTACCAGCGTTTCAGCATGTCAGGGAGATCGTGTGTTACTAATTCAAGCTATTTTTGCCTTGTGTGTGGTGAATATTTGGTTGGAAAAAAAGGATATGCAATATCAGAATCATTAAAATATGCATATTTACATTATTTTTGTTTTGCTGTCAGAAACTTGGACAAACCGTGGACACCGACAATGTTTTGCAATAAATGCAGAACTGTTTTATACAAGTGAACAAATGGCGAGAAGATCTATTTACATTTTAACATCCCTCAGATGTCCACACTAAGAAAGTGCAGATTTGACAGATGCACCGTATTTGTTTTTCTGTTGCATCGACAAGATTAAATTTAAAGTCTGTGGTTGTACCAAATGAATGCAGTCTAAGGGCTCAATTTCATTAACAGTTTTTTTTGTTCTAGAATGGTTTGTTATATCGAAATGTGTTGCAGAAATCATGCATTTGTAATAAACACACATAGACCTGGTGCACCAGGGAGGGAGGGGTTTAGCCACTTCTTAAAAGATGGTTCTGCCAGGGGATTTTTCATGCCACATCTGATCGACTATGTTGTTGGAAATTCATAGAAAACAGAATAGATAATTGATAGAGCGATAACCAACCTTAACACACTATGTAGGAAACTAAGTTCAAAGAGCACTTAATTGATAATAATGAAAGCTAAATTATGTTTTATATTGATGCATTGAACAAAAATACGCATTCCCTTTTACTTGTGCCCATTTTGTGTCCAATCAAACATTACCTGATATACAACCGCAGCTGAAACTCGATGAAATTTCCTACTACCTCGACGTTCGCAAGAGAAAGTTAAGTGAGGAGTGGAGACTCTTATGAATTTCTCTATGGTTCTGCTTCCCATATGCAATGTTTTTGGGTGTTTCTCCACCTAAGAATTTATAAGTATGTAATATGCCATCAGTCACAGCAATGCATAAATATAAATTAACTGCTACTCGAAACTCTTGGCAACAAATATGTCATTGTACAGCGAGAAACGGGATAAAAAAAACGAAAAACGCGTGCGCATTATGGTTTTTTCAAAAAAGCGCCAATTACATAGTATTCGCGTTTTGCAAGGTCGACAAGTGCTAAATCTAGCCCCAAACGATCTAAGCAACAGTGTTGCTGATTATTTGAATGTTATGTGCCAGTGAATTCCAAAGACGAATTGAGTGAACGAAGAATTGCCATCTAGAAACACAAGTCCTTTTCGCAAAAATAATTCGGCCGGTATTCAGAATAAAACACCGCAGTAGATCCTTAGCACTCTTTAGTTTGTAAAACGCTATGTAAAAAACAACCTGAGTGTCAGGTGCGGATATTTTCATGCTACCTTCCGATTAGTAGTACGCAACTGAAAACTAATGCCACCGAAAATGTTGACATTTTCTGTCTATTACAGGGTTGCTTACAACAAGCAATGGAAAAATTTTCCCCTATCTGAAACAGCAATTAATGTCCTGACAATTGTTAGGTCAAAGAATTTGTGATATTTGGAAAGAAAATTATTGTAAATTACTAAAATTATTGTATTTACTAAATACTAACGGCCTTTTTCATAAAAATATATCATAGGTGTGTTAAAGGTTTAAGAAGATAAAGCCCAAAAATTGTATTCATAATCGAAAGATTCCTTGTTAAGAGTTCTCTAACGTCCCCAATTTTTTTGAACGTTTAACCCTTCTTTTTTGCACATTTTATCCGCATTAATACACAAAAGAAATAATTTTTCTACATTTCGCGCGTGCCCTACTTAAATATTTATGCGCTATAAGTACGTCCATTAATATTAATCTAATATATTTTCAGCTTTTATAATGCACATTATCCTTCCTAGCCACCACGTAGTTTAGTTTTAATTTTTAAAATTTTTAACCAAGATTAACCTTTGTTTACATAGTTATGTATGTATATAAAATCAAAACATAATATAAAACCCAAAGTGTTGGTTAAATATGTTGATGATATTTTTGCCATCATCAAAAGACAGGACACGGACACCATTTTAGAACACTTGAACAAATACCATAATAAAATACAATTCACCATAGAAAAAGAAATAGACGAAACCATTGCATTCCTGGACTTGAAGATACACAGACAATCAACAACTTTAATTACAGACTGGTATTCAAAACCGACAGCATCCGGACGAATGATGAATTATTACTCCACACAACCGCAAAATCAAAAGTTAAACACAGCCTACAATTTCATTAAAACAGTTTTCGATAACAGTCATGAAAAATTCCACAACAAAAATTACAAAATCATAACTAAAATTCTCCACAAAAACAACTATCCACAATATATCATAAAACACTTAATACAAAAATATAACAATAGGACAACAAACACTACAACCCAACTTACGGAAAATCGAAACGAAAACACATCATATATAAGCGTCAAATACATACCATCGCTAACAGATAACAAATTACTGAAAAACATTTTCAATAATGACATTAAAATTGCACACAAACCCAACAATACCCTACAGAACATATTCTCCAAGACAAAAACCCGGATACACAAAAACCACCAACACAATGTAGTATATGAAATTTCATGCACTGGCAACACTGATGAAACATGTGGGCAAATATACATTGGCACCACTAAAAGATCATTGGAAACTAGAATGACAGAACACAAGGCAGACATAAGGAACAGGAGAATGAGCACTGCACTCTCACAACATATGATGGAGAACAATCACACACCAGACATGGAAAACGTCAGAATTATAGACAGAGAGAAGAACACTAACAGGAGATATACACTAGAGAGTTTGAGAATTCAACAAAAACATGACATAAGTATGAACACAAAAGAGGACAAAGACAAGACAAATTGTCACTACTACATGACGCTAACACTGGACAAACATATATAGTGTGGAGAAAACATACATGTACGACATATATACATTTATGTTAGATTAACACTAAATAGACATGCAAATAAATATATAGAAAAACGAAGTAAGTGTGAACAGTGAACGGAAAATACTAAATGTAATATTAATTGTTATCATTGTTATTTAGAATAAAACTCCCCTGAAGAGGATGCCAATAAAGCATCGAAACGTAGGGAAAACAATTGAATTAAATAGTTTTATTTAATACATTGGAATTGCGACCAAAAAAAGCCAGCAAGGTTATAGAATATATAACATTTTCATCGAACAGAATAATCACGAACAACTTGGTCTGAAAAACACTCAACATACAAAACATTAAATTTACAGTCTATTATCCGGTTTTATAATCTACTACCCAAAAATTAAATTCAATTCAATATGATCATTCGAAACCTCTTCCAAATTTAAGAAGATTGCAAATATTGATTGCTCTGTTTGTTGAATAGTTCTTTCCATTAACGTTTAAAATTTGCTAAAAATACATTGACGCATTTAAATGAAAAATTTTTAACTCGGTCTATCGGTTATTGTTTATTTTGTTTTTACATACATAAAACAGGGTTGTCCGTCAATTACACAGGTCTACAAATTTGAAACGAAAATTTGACTGCAGAAACGAAGCATGGTTTTTAGCTAATCTGGGTGCGCTGAATTCGAATCTGGCATCAGAATTGGGCTATCACGTCTTGATCATTTTCTTGCATGCTGGCAATACTGTAAAAAAGCCAACACTGACACTACAATTTTACAATTATTAATTTGACAGAAGCCCACATTCATTCTAAATCTCCATAATTGTAGTGTTGCAGAACGGCCTGTAATGAATTACATTAAACAACACGGCCTAAAATTACATTCAACAAAACTGCCTGTTACGATCAGCTGCGGCCGTGTTCATTACATTATGTTTGCTTTATTGTGAATTTACATACTTCTGTTTGACGTTTGTGTTGTAAGCCGCGTTTTGCATTCTCCTTTGTTCTCTTTCGTTTGACGCCCTAAATTCGGTGACAAGATCGCCTTTAGTTTTAACTATATTTCGGTCGCCAGAGAAGAAGGTGCAAAATTGCGGTTAGTATTGTGTGCTATTTTATTTTGTTATTTAATTTCTATGTTAAATTGTTGCTGAGTTATTCAAAAATTATCAGAAATTAGGTGCACGAATGTCACTCAAAATGCATTTCCTTCATTCGTATTTAAATTTGTTTCCACAATACCTTGGTGCGGTGAGCGACGAACAAGGGGAGGCTACTCACCAAGATTTAATGAGAATTGAAAGAAATTATCAAGGATTTTGGGACAAAAGCATGCTGGGGGACTACTTCTGGACTTTAATTCGTGAAACCGAACCAACAAAATACAAACGACTTTCAAAAAACGCCATTCACTTTTGAAAATTCATTAATTTTTAAATAAAACGTATGTAAAAAACGAATAAAAACATTTTTGTTCTCGAAAACCTGACGTGATAGAGAAAAACCAATTACAGATTCGAATTCAGTGTGGATGGTCCGACGAAAGCCTTACTCAGAACGTTTAAATATTTAGAAAGCTCACAGCTCTCTGTGGGTGTGAGTAGCTCCCCCATTCGTTCATTTACTGTAATGAGAATGAGCTTTTTAATACAAGATTGCTATAGGTAGCGAGACATGAATCTATGCGTACACTGAACAGAAAAGCACCGCCACAGGGATGCAAATGTTTATCACCCCAACAACTTTTGTCATCAAGTGAGCTACCATACAGTGCCATTCCCGCTACGAAAATGTGTTCATCAACTGCAAATTGTATGGTTGTTGCTGCAATGAATTTGATTCATTAATGCAACGAATTTGTTTCGTTGCTGCAATGAATTTGTTTCATTGTTGCAATGAATAGTAACGTTCTTGCAATGAAATTATTTCATTGCTGCCATGAATTTATTTCATTGCTTGCATGAATTTGTTTCATTGTTGCTATGAATTTGTTTCATTGCTGCAGTGAATTTGTTTCATTGCAGGTATGATTTTGTTTTATTGCTGCTATGAATGGTTTGAAGTGTGTTTGAAATTATATATTGTTAATTGTACATAAATACACTGTTATTATTACATTGCAGGTGTTTTCATAAAAATTTGTTGAATTTTTGTTTCGAAAATGGTCTAATTTGCTAAATATAAAGGGTTTTTCAACAAAGACGCTACAAAAGTAAATCGATAGGGACAGCAAACGACGCCATATTTTTTCCCGCTCTTTTGACATTTCTCTTCAGTAAGGTTTGCCACTTCATCATGGAAAGATAGAAGTCATCAGCGATGAGGCTCATTTTTGGCTGAATGGCTTCGTCAATAAGCAAAATATGCGTTATTGGTCAGACAGGAATCCGCACGTAATCCATGAGTCATCATTGCATCCCGAAAAAATTACGGTTTTGTGCGGTTTATGGGCCGGCGGCGTCATTGGGCCGTACTTCTTCCGTGATGATCAAGACCGGCACATTACTGTGAATGCGAATCGCTACCGTTCAATGATAACCCAATATTTTTGGCCCCAATTGGATAATATGGACTTGGAAGACATGTGGTTCCAACAGGACGGAGCCACAAGCCACACAGCGAATGGCACAATCAATTTTTTGGAAACCAAGTTTGGTGAACGTGTTATCTCACGAAATGGCCCAGTCAATTGGACGCCTCGGTCGGGCGATTTGACGCCGTTAGATTATTTCCTGTAGGGCTACGTCAAGTCTATGGTGTGTACGAACAAGCCAGCGACGATTGATGAACTTCGTACCAATATCGAACGTGAAATTGCAGCAGTATCGGCCGATTTATGCTTGAAAACCGTCGAAAATTGGGTTCAACGACTGGACTTCTCCAAGCGTGCCCGTGGTGGCCATGCAAAAGGAATAAAGGAATGCAAAAGGAATAAATGCACAGGAGTAAAGAATTTCATTGGTATCTAAAACCGGTTTTGTTTTATTTAAGAAAACTTTTGTAGCGCTCTTATTGAAAAACCCATTATTATACTAGTGGAGTGGAACGCGTATATGGCGCCCGTCGAAACATGCTTTAATTTTAATCGATTTTTCATAAAAGGTCATTCTGTAAGATCAGAGAGACATTGTTGTTGTTCGTTATTACAACATATTATTATTACAAAATTATTTACACGTCTGGAGAAAGATTATGGTAGTAGGGGTTGAGTGTTGTTATAGCGTTGTATTCAGGTCCTGCAATTCAAAACAAATATGATTTATATTTAAGATATGTACATTAGGGTGGACAATTTCTATGGGACCAAAAAACTTGACAAAGAGTATAGCAGAAACGTAATCTAGGGCAAATTTTAAGAACATGTTCCCAAGAAACCATGGGTCTAAAATCAAAATCGAGCCCGCAATTTTTCACTTGAAAATTTTTATGTTAGCGTAAAAAATCGACCCAAAGGCCATATTTTTGGAACTCGATACTCTTCGATTTCGATGGAATTTCAAACATATATTCCACTTGCTACCGTTACAATGACGTTTATTTTCGGTCGAAGCTGCCCACGGTTCAAGTTTTATAGCTGTGTAAAGTTGGTCATCTGCAGCATTTTTGTGTAATGTTAGAATAACTTTTGAATGCGGTATCAGATTGTAGCGATCAAGATATCGCCTGATAGGTTTTAATCTTCTCTTTAGGAATATAAACACAAATGGCAAATCTAATATCGCATTCAAAAGTTATTCCAACATTAACACGGGTATCTCTTCACATAAATGCTGCAGACGCAGTCGGACAAATTGTGTTTGGATGTATTCACTTTGTGAATTTAGGCCGTATGCGCGCCTATACATGTTAAACCATCAAAAAGTAAATTGTTTTAAGTAAGTACCTTTTCTTAAAAAAGTAAATTTTCTTACAACAAATTGCAAATTCTTAAAAAACTACCCCTTCTTTAAACATTACCTTTTATGTAAAACAAAATAACTTTTCTTGAGATAAGTACCTACTCTTAAAAATTTACCTATTCTTGAAAAACGGACCAATTCTAAAAAAAATACAATTTCTTAAAAAAAAATTCTTTAAGAAAATACCGTCTCTTAAAAAAATATATTTTCTTACAAAAATTCCTTTTCTTAAAAGTACTTTTCCTTAAAAATAAAACAATAAATTTTCCTTTCTTTTCTTTTCTTGAAATAAGTAAATTTTCTTAAAAAACTAACCTTTTCCTAAAAAGAGTACCACTTCTTTTCAAAGTACATGTTCTTAAAGAAAATACTTCTTTGAAAAAAGTGGTATATTTTCCTAAACAAAACATTCGTTTTAGTAAATTACCTTTTCGGGAAAATATAATACATATTCTTTTAAAAGGACCTAAAAAGATACTTTTTTCAACAAAAATAAAAAACATTCTAAAAAAAAATAACAAGCCTGTGTTAGATAACACGGGCGCATAGATCAGACGTAGAATACGTTAGTCATTTTGCAATTAAAATATATGAATTAAATATAATTTTTGATAAATGATTTAAATCTATCTAATATATACGCATACAGCTGATAGCTAGTTATTAAGTTTTTGTAACATAAGTAGGCGTTTGCATGTATTAAAGTTAATTAATTTTAGATAGGATAAGTTGTGTGTGATAAGTTATTTTATGTATGTACAGTATAATTTTTAGTAAAATAAGACAACAACAAAACTACAAAAATGATGGCGATAACCCAAATAAGTTTGGAAACCACTGATCTAAACGATTGGAATAGTTTTGAACAAGATTTATTAATTTATTTTTTAGTATGTGTGCTATGTTTAAGGATGAAACTATATCTAGTTTAACGTATTACATTATAGCGACATCTTCATTTGAAGTACAGCTACAGCAATACATTTTATGATATGGCAGCACAATAGATTAGCTGCTTTCCAACTACTTCCCAATGTATTCACAGAAATGTGTTTAGGAAAAACGCCATTGATATAGCGAGCGTATACATCGCCAATCCTTTGTATTAATGTACATACACACACATTTACACGCTGCTCGCAGAAGTAAACAAACGACAGCAAAGATCTGTAAACTTTCAAGCACACACAAGTGTCCACGCTCCCCTCCCTTCATTTTATGTTCCCCTCCAACCAAACTAATAACCGACCGATCCAACAAAACGAAATGTACACACACACACACATTCACACGCTGCTCGATAAATAAACAAAGCACAGCAAAGCCAAAATCATTTGATTTCACAACAACAACAAAAACAACAGCGGCATGTACAAAAAAAGTCTAAAATATCATGCTCTTAAATATTTATTTCCTTAACTACATAAAACTTTTATATATAGACATATAATTTTTTTAATGTAATTCGAAACAAAACATATTACCAAAACTGAGTAACATATAAAAATTTCTAAAATATGTTTGAATATTTAAGTAAAAGTGGGTGAAAGTTGACAAACATTTTCTCAAAATTTTGTGCTCCAGATCAACACCCCTACCTAACCGTATAACGTATTCTACGTTAAAAAAAATTTTTTGTTAGTTTGCTGCACTGTAATTCCCGAATTGAAATTGACTTATCTGAAATTTCGTTTAGGAATAATAAAATGTTTCTTTGCGTTTACACCCACCAAATGGAATTATTTAAAAAGGGTATTATCCAACCAGAAAATTGGTGTAGTACTGTGTTATATATTTGTCATTGAGCTCTTAATCTGAACAACTAATAGTATTTCTTACTATGACCTCAAATTGTAATCAACTACTGCTATGGTTGTGTAAATCGCATAGTGTAGACCTTGACTTTATCGTAGATACTGACCACACACTACTAATTTGGCCTACAACAATGACCAGCAAACATTCTGCTAACCATTGTGCCAACATAATTGTAAATTTTACTGAGTATTCCCCCCAGATTTGTGGATCAATGTGTAACATACTCATGTGGGGCGAGTTATACAGATACAAAGTTATTAACACTGACAATTGACCTTTGTATTTTATGGTTATATGTATGTTTGTGAGGAATGTTCATTTCAATCTATCTATGTGTGGGAGATTGTTTTGTCCTTGTGTAACAGTTAAAGATTTTGGTTGGAGCAAAAGCAAAAGTAAAAATCAAGAGGAGGTGGAATTTAAAGTTTTGTACGAGTACATATAGCTTTCAATTCTAGGAGCTAAAAAATTGGCAAAAGTGTTGCAAAATATCGACAAAACTAGTGTTTAAAAATGTTAAATCTTCTACAAATCGTGGCAGTCGAAGAAGTACCGAATTTTCAGTCGGGTGAACCGACTTAAACATACCCTCACACTAAGTGATCCATTGCGTCCGATATCCATTAAAACTCGTTCACATTTTTGTACAGCGGATCAACCTTCATTTACCCGAATGGGCGTCGCAAACTCGTTCTTATTAAATGATAGAGTGATATTGCGCAAAATATTATCTAATCCCAAATTTATTTAAGATCTATTGTGTTTTCGAAGATTTATCATGACTACCAGTCAGTTGTCCGTGGAACATTCGTATGGAAGATACGCAAATGACTGTGGCGAAGATTGGGCTTAGAAATTGTAAGTACAGTAATTTTTTGCAATTTTTTTTTTGCAAATGATTTGGTATGGTCATACGAGAGTTATCTTTTTGACAAACCAACCGGCACACAACTTTCGTATGGGAGGTAAAATCACTCTCGTCGTACTAGGTGCCTGCCGCTTGACGAAGTGAAGGCTAATAACTACTTTCATTAAGATCGGAAATGCTTTACGCAATTCATCGTATCGACAACCAAAGCAGACCTGCATACCCTTCCTTCACTATGGGGGAGGCGCCCTCTCGGTAGGTTTGCGTTGTGGAACAGGCGGCAAAGAGATAGTGCGTTAAATATTGATCGGTTAAAAAATGTGGGTAACGTATACAATACAATGTGGCTGTCGGTGGTGCAATGGTAGTGTGCGCGCGGCTCTTGTGCATGAGGTCAATCCCTACTCTGACCACCTTAAATTTCTTTCGACGGCGGCCACCTCGCTTAGTGACGGCGACACTATCGAATATTTAGCCATGAAAAAACTTCTCAAAATACCGTTCGTAACCGGTGTAAAACTGTAGGTCCCAATCAGTGAGTGTAAAACTGGGACGCGCACAGCTCGCTGGTTGTGAGAAGCTCTCCCTAATCCCCTCGTGGGATGTAATGGGAAACCATTTATTTTATTTTTTTAACGTATACAATTCCTATGGATACTTGGCACGATGTTGAGAATTCACGGTGGTTACGTTGTTTTATCTATTGTTAATTTCGTGTTATGTATTTTTCAGACAATAAAGACAAATTAAGACTGCAATTTGAGCGCGTGGGAATCATAGAGCTTTTTTTTTATCGAAATGAGTGATCTCTCCCATATTGCGAAAAAACCAACAAGTTTTGTCGGATTTGGGACGATGCGATCCACACGAGGTCCACCAAGTGGAAATGCGTGAATAGAAAGTCATTATTTGGTGGGGATTGGGGTCCGGTGGCATCAGCGGTCCGTAATATTTCGAAAAAGAAAATAGCATTGATATTATCGTCCGTGGAGAGCGCTACCGATCGATGAAAATCAACTGCTTCAGAAAGTTGGTTGATATGGGTTTGAACTATATGTGGTTTCAACAGGTCGGTGCTACACAGCTGATGGCACAATTTGAGGGTTATCTCATGCAGTGGCAACGCGAACTGGCCACAAAAACCGTGCGATTTGACCCAGTTAGTTTTTTTTTCTTGTGGGGTTTGCTTAAGGCTTAGGTCCATGTCATTAAGCCACAAATACCAGTGCCGTCAAAGTCAACATTGCCCGTTCTATCGCTCAAATTCGTCGAAAATGTTACTTTTCGGATTCGCGCTTGCGATCGCAGCCGCGGCTGCAAATTTGGACTCCAAATTTGGCGCATGCCAGACATTGTTGTTTTTCAGTTGCATCAATAGCACTATATGAAGGTTCCGTATTGCTCATATATTTTGGACTTTACAATGACGTGATATACCGAATTGATTTGCCGTAATCATATTGCCTTGGACTCATCTTTGGCGGGTTTAGCCACTTCTTAAAAGAGGGATTTTTTCTATCTTCCGATATTTTTGGGTGTATCTCTCCGCATATGAATTTAAAAGTATTAATCCCCGTTGTCAGTTCCTGCGATATTTTCGTACGAAAGTTTTTCATTATCTGTAAACGGTCACTGTTGTTGCAGAGAGTTACCACCTTTCTCTGATTAAGCTTCCAAATATTTCATGAATATTTCCTCTTCGCACTACATTGTAGTTTTAACGGATGTGGTGTTTGTTTTGTTGTCAAAATCCTTTTCTAAACAAATATCCATCAAATCTAGCCTCAAAAGAGCTAAGTTGGCATCTCTGACTGCAGACACTAATCGGAAGTGTATAGACTAATCGGGAAAGTTTCGAAGTAATTAAGTACATAGTTTCATACTTGGACTGGTATGCCCTTGGCTGGTTTAACTTGTATTTTACCCGCATTTAAATTTCGGATTTCGGTAGTTCACATTTATGTTGTGTGTTTTTCTTGACAGTACTTGAATTGAAATAAAACGGTCCTGCTTGGTATTTGTGTGTTGATGCGTTAGCAGATGTCTAGTTGCTACAAAGCGAACATATGCACACCGACATTTGAAGAAAAGCTGTCGTTTAATTAGAAACAGCCATGGATATCAGGGTTGTGTGTGGCTACAACAAGCATGTTCATATTACTACACGCTGAAAAATATCGGACCCAGCAACAATATTTTAATGAATTGAAGATCTGCTGCTTTTTGTGTCTTTATTGTCTGTCACGTGTTTGTTCTCAGCAATTTTCAACAAACAGAGTCACACTTGGGTCACAAATACACGTAGTACAACGTATTAATAATTGTGTCCCTAACATGTTATATTGAATAGCAAACACAATGTGTTTAGACACAAGTATACTATATTTGCGACAAGCTACAAACACCTTATGTTTGCATCCAAACAACAAAAAACGACAAATTTTACAGCGTGTAGAGTTGGACAGTATACAAACATTCTAGTTAGTGTGCCCCAGTGCCTACATTTTCGTTATGAATGCGGGGGTAGGTCGATTTTTAAACTACAAACCCGCAATAAAATTCATATTTTCTCTAATGGCACCTGTATTCTATTTGGAAAGAAATACCTTATGAAAATGCAAAGCGGCGTTAATCTTATCAGCCTATGATATACCGTCACTAAAGAGCCGGCCATCCCAAATATATGTATAAAAGTATATGTACATTTTCGAATGGATGTTAGATTGACTCATTTAGACTTGACTATTTATATGACAATTGAAGCAACATTCAAGAGAAAGTCCTAGTCTTAAAATGGAATGAATGTGCGGTCTGTCAGTAAGGCTATCAAGCCAAACGCTAAATATCCGAATTTTTACCATAAACATTCTAAAACTAGGTGTCGGCTGGGTTCCTGTACACATTGATCTGCCTGTGAATGTACCAGTGAACGTTCTTGATACATAGGTCTCTCATATCTCAACCAAGGATCCGTGTACTTCTGTTCGACCCCCGGTTTGCAATCTTAGTAGCAGGCAGGACTCGTCAGTACACGATTCCACCAGAATTTTAGCATAGACTGGATTCTGGTTTGTTGCTGATTTAACTGCAGAATCTTTAAATACGTCTTCTCAGCCATGTAATCTAAACTAGAGTTTCCGAAACCCCTTTATATGCTCTTAAAATTGTGAACCGAGAACAAGGCAACATTAATTGCTACGAGAAGCAGAATATCTACCCGATTGGATGAAAGAGTGAACTTCGATACCCATTATAATTTCGAGGTAGTGGGCGTATTCATATACCATATCATTTATATCCATCGTATTCATTCATATCCGTCGTAAACAGAAGCAATAAACTCATCCTTGAAATTAAACGAATGTTGTGCTTGCAAACTGATATTGTTTAAATAAAATAAATGGTTTCCCATTACATCCCATGAAGGAATCGGGGAGAGCTTCTCACAACCAGTGAGCTGTGCGCTTTCTAGTTTTATACCCACTGATTGGGACCTACAGTTTTACACCGGTTCCGCCGTCACTATGCGAGGTGACCGCCGTTGAAAGAAATTTTAACGTGGTCCGAGCAGGGATCGAACCCAGGATCTCAAGTACAAGAAGCGCGCACACTACCCATTGCACCACCGACGGCCAAGCAAACACTTCGGAGATAAGACCCTCTCTCGAGAACGAAGATCCAACTCTATCAGACTCTCATACAACCTATCTTGCTTTGAATCTTGGAATACATATAGAATGCCAATCAAACATCACTGGGATGAAACATCGAGAGCACAATGCTCAAAAAAATATATGGTCCTATAATAGAACCAGTACATAAGTTTCAGTCGGGTGAGCCGACATAATCACACCCTCACGCTAAGTCATCCATTGCATGGGAGTTCTGTTAAAAAACGCCCATGCACAAAAGTGACCATATTAATATTGCTCTAAATATTATTGAATACCCAAATTAGTTACTATCCCAAGTGGTTTTGGGGAACTTTTTTTCCTCCCAATATTGTTGCCAAAATTTTGATCAGTACCAAATTTTATTAAGATCGGTTACGATTTATTGGATATATCGAGTCGGCAAACCGGATTTTGAAACCTTACACCTAATTTCATTACGGTCGGAAGTGTTTCACGCGATTTATCGGATTGACAACCCGGACGAACACCCTGTTCTGTACGGGAGGTAAAATAATGGGCGTGAGAATCTCGCCCATTTCCTCCAGTTACGTAGGCATGTACAGATTATTAACCGGTGTGAGAGTTGAAGCTAATCACATCTACCAGAAGAAAGGTTTGAAAGAAATATGATTTTGTGGTAAATGTGTCGATTGGTATGGAAGGTACCAGAAGGGGCGTGGTCAAAACGCCCATTTTCCATCCCAAACTCAATATTTGCAAATAATAGTCACTGGCAAAATTCCATTGTGATCCGTAAAGATTTACGGCAGTTATCGTGTTGACCAGCCAGACAGACAGACAGACGGACATGGCTCAATCGTCTTAAAATGTCGTAAAACAAATTTCGTCCACAGAAAGTAAGGGTCTAAAGTGACTCCTTCGATGCGTTACATTTTTTTCCTTAGTAAATGAAATATACCCCTATCCTGTGGATGAGGGTATAAAAAGACGAGTATCGACGACTGAAGAACCACGAGCTGTATAATCTGTATCCCCACATCGACGCAGTTATGCGAATCAAAATAGCGCTTTCACGCTGGCTACGCCATGTTAGTAGAATGTATCAGACTGAACCAATGCGAAAGGTATTGGAAGACGTACTCCAAGAAAATCGAAAAATAGGACGGCCAAGACTTCGCTGGAAAGACCAAGTGTAAGACTGCCTGCGAGAGCTTGTTGTTGCCAACTGGAGGAGGAGCACTGAAGATCGAGCCGGTTGGAGGATCATGTTATCCCTTGACCCCTCTGGCTTGTTTGAGGCCACCTAAGTAAGAAAGTGGGAAACCCTTGGGCAGCGACTTAAAAATATTATTTTTCTTGCTCCCGGAAAACACTGAAAAAATAATTGATCATCAGCGCAGTGAAAAAGTTCAATCAATAGTTCTAAACTTCATTGATGCAATGAAAATATTCCTTAAGTTAACGATCATGTTTTATTCATATTTTTTCACCATCATTGAATTAAAGTCCCTACGCGGGTAGAGACTTAACTCACAAAGTGAATACATCCAAACACAGTTTGTCCGACTGAGTTTGTCCGACTGTGATCACAGATTGTTTGGCGTTAGACTCCTCCGAAACGGCTGGACCGATTTGTATGAAATTTTGTGTGCATATTGAGTAGGTCTTAGATTCGGCCAACATCTATTTTTCATACCCGTTAATGATAAGGGTGACCAACGCATATACAGAACACAGATTTGTCCGATTGCGAAACACAGATTGTCTGACTGCGAAAAAACACACACACTGATGTGGGTGTGGAGCGCTCTCAGAGCAAAGAGAATAATGACGTAGTTATACGAATATAAAAATGAGATAGCAAGAGAGCAAAGAAAATTGTGTGAACTTGTATAGCGTATGTACGAACATAGCAATGTATGTATGGACATGTGTCTGTTGCTTTGCATTCTCTTTGTTTTTTGTGGGTAATATAATACAAAGTATTAAGCAAGAAAATAATGGCACTTGTCTTTAAATATTTTTAAGTGTTATTAAGTATTAATATTATTTAAATGTAACGTCATCCTTGAGTTCGAACACTCATTGGATTTTTTATTTACACCCCCTATGACAAGTGGCACTGATTGAACAAACAATAGATATAGCTGTTCTCTTTTGTTAGAATACTTTGTTCATATACCAGTATAACTTTGTTTATATTAGCTTTTAATAATTGTTTCTATATTTGTTCGAATAAACACTTCAATTCTGTTTAATGTTTGTGTACATTTTCTACATCTATTGTCTACATTTTCCATTCCGTTCTGAAGTGTGGCACAAGTAGGGCTAACAAATGCAAGTATTTATTTACCTGAAATTGTTAATATGATAGCAAAACTATTTGACCTATTCTAATGAATAAACATGTATTTTTATTAACCGTTTATCAAACATCCTAATTTATATTGCAATTATCAAGAGTATGGGGTTACTGTAAACAGCGTTTTTTATGAATAACAAACGATTCGTATTGAAGAGCTGATTACGGGAACATTCAGGTTTATTTTGTACGATGGTATTAATTGTACCCTACCGCCGTTGAAGTTTGGACTCCTAATGCGTTGGAATGAACACATATTTGACTATAATAAATACACCAGTGCTTTAATTCATTTACACGAATTATCATTATATGAATTGAATATAAAAAATCCTTAAATTTATGAACGGTTTTCAAGCAAATAACGCATAAAATTTAGAAAATAATTTCATAAACAAGTTCATTTTGCTAATATACGAGTATTCTTAACATCAATGCAATGAATAGCATGCATTTCACGACGAGCCTACATCAAACTAATGCGCTCTCTATATTAAATTGATGGGCGAATCTGAATAACAATTTATGTTAGCTTTTACAGTTATTTAGTGAAATATGTTGTAGTTTGGTTATTGATCAACTTTTACTTCACGACAATGCACAAATTCATTCATTTCTTAATTTTCTTTTCAGATATCTATGCAGTTCAATCTTTTTTGAAGAAAATGCCTTGATGAAGATATTTAATGTAAGTTCATTAATTTGTTGAATGAAAGTTTTCTTAAAGTGTTACCAATATTGTGGTCGATTTGAAAAGCTTTTGTGGGTTCAAGATAACCAAGATGTTGGAAAGAAGTTTGAAAAAATATAGCGAAACAATCCACATTTTAAATTATTTAATCCAAATACCTTTGTAACAGTATGAGATAACATACACCACTCAATGCGTTTTATATTTGCCTTACTTAGTATATTCTCAAAAGTTAAATCGAAATTTAGAAGATACAGGCGTTGAAATGTTGAATGTTATCAAAGTTGCCTAATTGTTATTTCCGGACAATCTTTAGCATATAGTGTTCATGAAGTGAAGATAAGCATTCTCTTCTTTGGAATCCTCTCTGACGGCACTTGCGATTTTTGAGATATAATTTTGTGTTACCAAATTGTTTTACCATAAGTTTTGCTAAGAATTTATAAGAAAAAGAGCCACATTATTAAACAGGAGCAACTCCCAAACTGTTTCTATCTGTTGATTTTGCTACATAGTACAGCAAAATTTATTCAAACTTATTGTACTTTAAACTCTTCAGCATAGCTAGTACTGATAAGAAACGGCTAGTGCTAGTACTTAGTATTATACTTATAAGTATATAGTATAAACCATAGATAAAGGAAATAATGTCACATGTCTTATGAAAATTTCTATTTCAATGGGCTATTTTCTAGAGGGAGTTGAAAACAATAGTTATGACGTTTGATCCTAAAAAAATATACCATGCAAGATGCATAGTTTAGCTTAATTTGTGCCGTTTTGACATAATTTTTTTGGTTTTGGCACTTTTTTTACAAAAAAATTGTGAAACATCGAATATGTGTTCGAATCCTATAGTTCGATTCGAATCCTATAGTCTTAATATGTATGTGAATTTCTTCATCGACTGAAAATGAAAATAGTTTTTATAAACAACGTACAAATATTTTCGTAGATGGGTGAAATTTTACATCGTTTAAAAAATATTGATATGTGAATTTTTTAGTACAGGATTTGCAATTAATATTTTTTGTTTGAATATACGAATATGTTAATTGAATCTGAAAATAATATTTTTCTGTGTTCATATCAAAACGTGTAATATTGGTTGCGTCAACTTGTTTTTGCATCAAATACGCACAATACAACTATGATTCCTCCGGGTTGATTAAGAGGAAAATGCCAATAGGAATTTCGAAGTAAAGACGATTTGTTCACTGTTCTGTTCGAACGGTACGGATTCCAAAAGATATTATCAAAAATTTGGTAAATTCTATTCTAAGAAGATTGAAAGAAATTGTTAAGAACACTGGATATCAAACAAAATAATAAATTAATTTTTTGCAAGACTTATTTTAAAAATGTGATACGTATTGAAAGTCAAACCTTGTTTGGCTTTTAATATTGTAGAAATTGTAAAAAATATTTTAAGTTTTTTTTTTGTATATAATAATACTTCCATAATAATATTTCTTTCCAATTTGAAGAGGTACGGTATAACAGCTGTTTACAGTTTCAAATGCAGATAAGCATCCATTTCTTGGAGTTACTTACTGTGTGTGTTCTAGACACATAATTACCAAAAATACTAAAATGAAAATTTAGCATAATTTTTTCGCAAACGGCTCAATTTTTGAGAATATTTGGCATAATTTCTTAGTCGGTCTCTGGCAACACTGTGTTCTAGGCAACAGCAACAGGGATTTTGTTTTTGTTTGTAGGGTCGATGCTGTGCAATTCACCACAAACAATAACGGAAAACAAAAAAGCACATAATCAAAATACATTTGAATTTGAAAGTGGGGTACACACACCGAGTAATAGATATTAATAAGAGTTTGCAACAGCTGTTTTATGAACTAACAAAGTCCATGGAAGATTTGGAAAACATATGGGGAATGAGAAAATTGTTTTACTCTAATACTTCATTACATTTATATTTTTTTCACTGAATATCCCTTTTCTTAATTGATTTAATTGGCAAAAAGTTCTCCCAGTTGATGTGGTTTGTATTTTTGGCTTGACACGCGGCTGCAACAGTATGAAAATCGAACCACGCAACCCAGTCACCTATGACCGTTTCTTGTTTGAAAGCATTTTCTCTATAAGTTCTCCAAGTACTAACTTGATCAGCTGTCTTATCGGTACCCCTTGGATACACAATGACATGCAAATTTTTAATTAGTTTAATTAGTATTGAAACAATTTCCCACATTCTAAATAAATGTCAATGAATGTTGAGAGAGAAACTTCAATGAGAGTTACAAAACGACAACATAGTACTTAGTGGCAGTACTTGACAACAAAGATAAAGGAAAAAATAGATATAGCGGTACCATTGTCAACTCTTTTCACTAGGTGGTGTCCTATATTACTGTCACTTTCATTGAAGTTTCCCATAATTCTCATTGACCTTTAGTCAGCATTGTATTATAATAATATGGAGTTGTCACTAGCAGAAAACCCGTTAGCCCTGCCAAAGTCTAAACAACTAGGAACACGTTTTCTACCTACAAACATCTACCATCCTAAAATTGGAGCAACTTTTGTGGCCGCGGATTTCAAATCTTTTTGAGTGTCTGAAGATTTCCAATCATGAATGGTGACTGAACCGGAGGAAGAACTACTTTATAGACGGTGACGGTATGGCTTTGTAATTCGATTGCTATCAAAAATTCCATTTTAAGTTACGTGTTGTATTTTTCGTTTTAAATGATTTTTGCTTTTGATCTGAAATACAAATTTTAAAATTCTATTAAATGCCATATTTTCTTTTGTACTTTTTTTGGGGAAAAAATCCCAATTATTGCTTTCAGCGCCACCTAGAAAATTGCCCATTGCACTAGATATTACCCAACATTTGTGCTTCATCTATTACACAGTGCAACACGAAAAAATATAACCATATACCGACACAACTACGTGATAAAAGACCAAAAACAAAAGGACCCGTGTCTCCGAGTTTTGCCCAAAGTCATGCACTTTTTTACGGGGCCCCAAAGATTTTTGCAAAAAAGTGATCATTTTGTCAGGCTCATATCTTGCAAACCGTTCGGAATTTTGATTTTCTCTCTGAGGGAAAGTTGTAGCTGTTCTCATCAGGTCCATTTGCTACCTATGGACCTGAACACGGGAAAAAGGTAAACAAAAAATGTAATTTTTTAAAGTTTTTGATTTTAATAAAGTTCGATTTTGACCTTTAAGATGAAGTTTCTTGTCTTTTTTTCTGGTCTTTTATCACATAGTGGTATACGTACTATATGGTAATATTAACATGACTTAAAAAATTATACACAGTGTTAGTTTTCTTTATCTATGCTTGACAAGGCCTGTGGGATATCTAGTTATTTCCTTTATCTATGGTATAAATTACCTTTTTATTTCTGAGTTGTAACAGGGTGCATAAAAATAAAATATTCCTAAAACCATACTACTCGTTTACAAATGTCTGGTACATTCTAAAATCATCCGAACAAGACTTTACAAGGTCTGATGTTATTATCACTTATTTGCATTCAGGCCGACTGTGTAAATTGGTAATTTTTTTTCCAAAAATACACAGAGGCCACTTCAGTCGCAAAATATGTTATTAAATTGTTTATTTTTATATTTCCCGTAATAACCGGAGTTGTATACATCGTGTGAGTGTTATTTCGTCAAAAGTTTCAATAATTCGAATTTTCCGGGTCACACTACTATAATTGATAGGATCCTAACCTCTTAAGATCACATCATATTCACATCTGTATCAAATTTCCCACTTAAACTATAAGACGTATAAATTTAACAAACTTCATTCCTCATGGAAGTCACGCACAATCTACATTCAATTTGTCAAATATTATCACACCAATAGTTTAATATTTTCAAATCTGGCAAAATATGTTATTTGCTCACTTCAACCTTCACATACGTGTATGTATGTACACAAGTATGTATTCGAGAGTTATGTATCCTACAAACTGTTTTCACTTTCGATTCCATGCAATGCTTTTCGCAAAATTCATTTCATTGTAGTAAATCCCAGCTAGTTCAAGGTTTTGTAAATTTTTCTGTCCTTGAAAGTCATGCCACAAAAACATGTGTACTTATAAGGGAGTAAAATGGTCATATATGTATTTAAACCTTATTGCAAATAGCGGCAACAACATTTTGTCGCGGAGAGTGCATAAAATATTTGAGCGTAATACTCGTATATATTTTCGTGTATGCAACTGATGCATTCATAGGCCAACACTACCGAATCTCTAGTGACCCAAATTCATTGTCATATTTATTTTCATTTTTATTCCGCAGTTACTTCCACCGCTGCAAAGTTCAATATTGCTGAAAGAAAGGATTTCAAAAGGACAACAGAAATAAATCATTCCCCATAATATTTTCATTGTCATCATGTTATTTGGATGGACACACTTGTTTACATTTTAAAGAATAAAATTTAAAATGTTTTATTATGAAAGTATTTTACAGTCAAAAAAAAATCGTTATAATGAGCGCAAATTATGTCCTCCATATTTTGTCGTCTTTAGATGTTGACAAACTGCCCAATCACATCCAACGATTTACGTTGTATCTTTCAAATGCAGTATATCTGGAAAGCAATAGTATTGAAATATCCAAAGACTAAATCTGATAGTGAGTCGTGGCCTTTGGCATCAGTTCCTAATATATTATGAAGTTGGTCAGCAGAATGTAAAGGATACTTATAACACAAACCCAATCAAGTTATACGCTTTAAATTTACAGTGATTTTATTCAAGTTTTTAACGAAGTCCTTGGCTTTTCGTGTGAAATGTATTAATAATTATCATTTTAGGATATCACGTGAATATTCTTAGCGCCCCATCCAGGCCAAAGTAATAATGAAGAACATATCACACCTTAAATACAAATAAGTTGTAACTCACAATCAAAAATGTTCAGTAGATGCAAACAAACTTTTTTAAAAATTTTAGAAAAATCCTCAATAATGGATATTTTCAGTCGGGATATATTTGAAGAAAATTTACTTACACCAAATGGAATTACAAGAGCTTCTGACTTGAATTTTACATAAGGTTTTGGTGGAAAACTGTGAAATTTAAATGTGTTTTACACTTTTTTCTTGACTGTTACGAGGGTTACTACTACTGTTACTGTACTGAATAGCAAATAATAACAAACATTTTTAAATGAATATAGGTTTATTGTTTTTCAAAATTTTCCCCCTGATGATCAATACACTTCGGCATTCGTTCAAACCATTTTCCATAGCAGTTTTTCAATCCCTCTTGAGACCCCTCCAAAACATGGTTTTTGAACGCTTCAACTGCTTCTTCGGCGCTCGTAAATTGTTGACCACGCATTTTACCTTTTATATTCGGCAACAAGAAGAAGTCTTTGGGTGTCAAATCAGGGCTGTACGGATGATGAATCATCAATTCCATGTTTTGACTGCTCGAAAATTCACCTGATTGACGATTTGTGGGAGAGCTCGCATTGTCATGATGGAGTATGATTTGTCTTCGGCGGTAGGTTTTAAGAATTTCTCACAAAGACTTCCGGCAAACAAATGGTCGTGTACCAGTCAGAATTGAACGTCCTACATTGCTCAAGCGGAACAGTGGCCACATGACCCATTCGGCCGAAGAAACAGGCGACCATTTGCTTCGCTGTGCTTCTTTCACGAAAAACTTTTGTTGGATTGAGTTCGTCTTGAAAGAACCGCACGATTGATTTCTGTCTTGTTTCCGGCTCAGATGCATACATCCATGATGCGTGACCTGTCGCGACTTTATGCACGTCTTTTGAAGCACCACGGTCGAACTTTTTAATCATTTCCTTACTAGGCTTGCCAGATGTAAATTGGCGTTTATGTTTCGAAAAAAATTTTCACATTTTTTTAAGTTTTATAATCATATATCTTTTCGGTTTTGTCGTGCAAAACGACAAAAATCGCAAATCATTCGAGTACATATGGGTCATTTTTGAAGTATATTCAGTTAAACCACATTTTTCTATACCGTTGATTTCAGATTTTATAAAAAAAAATTAACATGTGTAAGAATTGATCTTTGTAACAAGAGTATTTTATTTATTTTTTAAAACTACATAAAGAACGAAAAAACATAAGTGAATACTTTCAGTATTTATAACGTAAAAAAGTCGTATAAAAAAAATAATTCAGCCTTTCTAGCACAAAATAGAGTCTTGGTTTTATGTAGTACATAAATAATTACATCTGGAAAATTATTTCTTTTGCCACATGTATTTGGCATTTTTTGCAACAGATTTTACTAACTGCAAAGCTTCAGGTTTCAATCAGAAATTGTAAAAATTATCATAATTTGCTTCGCAGTTAATTCTTATCATAACTTCTGCTTTGATGAGATCAAAATTTATTCGATGTCTATCTTTTGAAAATAAATTGTCCAAAACACTAAATACTCTTTCACAAAAAGCGTTACTGATTGGTATTGAAAATACAAAAGATACTAAGTTAAATAAATATTTTTGGATATTTCTGTCACACTTTTTAAAAAAATATGACCATATTTTATCATTCGAGCTATCTTTTGTTAATTGGCCAAAAACCTCTCGAAGGCAACAATAGTCTATAATAACTAATCTATATTAATTTGATTATCAAGTTTTATTTTCTTTGGTAGTTCAGATAGATCGATCAGGGTATCCTTTCAATTTAATGCTGACATTTGGTTGTAGAGTGAATCATTTCTAAAGTTATATCGCTGCTCCAAATAAATCACAGCAGATACCAAAAAAGTGTTTGCTTCTAATTTGAAGAAAATCATCTTTGATACGGCTCTTCAAGCTATTCAAAAGTTTACACATTATAGTGTGTATATCAGTGATTGTACTTGAATCACTTTCTAAACTTAATGTGGCTACATTAAATTCTTGCATTACGTTATGTATAAAAAATAGATATGCCTCCGATATTCCCTCGTACTTGCACTCATCATCATCGTTTATAATATCATCAGGTGGTAACATCACGAGCAATAAAATCCCACAAAGGTTTTTGGGTATTTTCTTTACCTTTTTGCAAAAAATATCGCTTTACTGCTGGCCACTATACACCATTCTGTCGATTGCTGGTAACAGAGAAAGCCATCTGGTTGGTACATGCCTAAGTAAATTTTTGTATTCAATGCCCGCAAGTTCATAACATTCCTTTAATTTTTCAGTTTTTTTTTTGCCGATATCATTTATGCTTTGATAACAATATTTTCGATATCTACAGACATAGAATTGAGGCTGTACTTAATACAGTTATTGATTATGTGGCAATTGCAATTGGCTTTTACAATACGGGGTTTTATGTGCTGAAGTTTTATAAAAACAGATTTATGGACACCATAATTGACATTTGCATTATCAGTACTGTAAGCCGAAATTTATTCGAAACTTAAAGAGTGTTCCTTAGTTATTGCAATAATTTTTTAGGGTCTTCGTAAAAATTTAAAATTTTCTTCTGAATTCCCTTTTCAGCTAGAAAAAAAACTGCATTCATTTAAGTCCTTTAGTCCTTTGAAATGTTTTCTTGTACATATGGGGATAGTACGTTTCTTACGATTGCTGCACCTTTAGTTCGTCCACATGACATTTTTGCAGCAATCTTGCTGTAGCAATATATTGTAGAACTAAGCTTTAATTGGCAGTCTAAACTATTATAACTTAGCCCATGCCTAACGTTGTGGTATACACTAGCCAGCTGAGCCCTGGAAACTAGTTCTTCTTTAAATTGCTTTGGGGTAATTAAATTGGAAATACTCTGCGACACTTTACGTGCAGATTCAATTTTGGTATGTCCTTGTGTTCTTGTATGCTTCAATAACATTCGCGATCCTTCATATTTAATGGAGAATTCCATTTGGCACAATTTGAAAAATGCAGTATATTCATCTTTTTTTACGGCCCACTTCGAAAATAATGGATCAGTTATCCATTTGTCGCAAAAACTTGTTTATCTTCTTTTACTAGGAATCGCTTCTTCTTCGCTCTCCGTTGACATCGATTACAACCTGATAATATTTATCTTAAAATAATTTTCAATACATAATAAATTATTTAATTCCCACCCAAAATTTTTTCCGTCCAGCCGACTGATTTGTTTATGTTTTCGCCAGTGATGAGCACACATTGTCGATTAATTGCAATTAACCGATTTAAAGGCGGTAATAGTGCTGAGACTACGCAAACAACCAGCTGATGTCTTTTTAAAGCTACCAGTGATGTGTAGAACACATTTTAACGGACTAGTACTATGAATTTGTTGAGTTACATACAAAAATGCAAACGACATTTTTCTTATTTTGTGCAATATTTCGAAGCGAACACTAATTAATTCAGTCAAAATATTTTTTCCTGGAAAAATAGTTTTTCTTGACAAATTTCATTTTGACTTGACGACGGTGAAAAAACTGGACAAATTTCACTTTGACTGGATAACTGGACAAGAGCAAAATAACTGGACAATCCAGTCGGATTTGTACCATCTGGCAAGCCTATTTCCTTATACCAATTGGCACGAGCCTTTTTTTGGGCGATTGTCAAATTATGTGGGATTCAACGCGCACAAATCTTTTTTACAGCCTAATGTTCATGCAAAATCGAATGTGTTGAAGTGAAACTAATGTGCAAGGATGCCTCTATCTCACGATATGTCAAATGACTATCTTGCATTATCAGTTGACGCACTGCATCGATGTTTTGTGGCAGAACAGCCGATTTTGTACGACGTTCACGAAATTCATCGTAGAGCGAACGCCGTCCGAGACTCAACACTTGGTATCAGGGATTTACAGTGGTTTTTGATGGTGCTTCATCACCAAAAGTCGAAACATTTTGATTGAGACACTCTTGTCTCGATAATCCATACCGAAAATCCATTTACATTTTTTGACCGAGATGAATTTTTCAACACAATGTAAATACAACAATTAGTGCCGGTAAGTGAAGACGTTCTATGTATGTTTATGCTAAAAAATGTCAAACTCTCCAAAGGAAGTTCCAGTTTGCATCTGTGAACACTAGCATTGCCCGTTCCCAAAATATAAATAGTAGCCCTCGTATTGTCAGCATACATTTGTGTTGTATTGAACACAATAATATTAACACACAAAACGATATGCGGCTATTGGTGTTTTATTGGTTGTTTTGAACCATTGCCTCTATCTGGTAGTATTAAGGCAATAGTTTTCAACATTCAATGTTCATATCATCAGGCCTTATGTCATCAATTTGCTCAGAGAGATGTTCCCTCTACACGCTGAAAAATAACGGTCTCTCTAACATATTCTCCCAAACATATTCTGCAGGAACCATGTATATGTTTGGAACACACTTCAAACATTAATATGTTTGCAAGTCCCAAACTCACTTGGGCTTAAATGTAAACAGCATCATGTTTACTGGCAAACAATGCATACTTTTACGTGGAAACATATTCGTGTTTCCCCCAAACATAATAATATTTAAAAACAAAGTAATCTTTGATTTAAATTATTATAATTGATTGATTTAAATTATTATGCTGATTTATTTATTAGAATTAATTTTATCAATATAAATCCACATTTATAATTAGTTAATGCAAAAAATTAAAAGATTTAAAACGTAAATAATTTAGTTGTATTGAATGCATTATTTGTTTTTTTTCATAATATGAGAATCTGCTGCTCTTTTGCTTCTCCTTTCTCTGTTGGCTCTCATGTTTTTGTTTTCGGAAGGTTTCAGCTATGCGTTGGTTATCACTATGCGGTGGTACACAAAGAATATATTTATATACATATCTAGTTCATGCAAGCCAAGCGTTTATTTCACAAATGGTCCGCCGTTACGATTCTCTCAGTAAAGGCTCGGACAGACAAAGGGCTTCACGTTGTTTCCCTTTCCAGTTTCTTTCCTCAAAATCGTTTCTCGCTTTGGTAGTTCATACATGAATATAATGAGTGATAAATGAACATATGAAACTGAAATATTTATGAGAGAATAATGGAAAAATACAGACACACAATTACAAGATAGACTCTCTCGTTGTTCCTCTCTTATTCTCTTGCTCTAGAGAGATCATAGACAGTGCAACAAACACAGCTGTATTTGCATATGTGAGTCGCAAACACATATATTCTAACATATTATTCATTGTGTCTCAAACATATATCAGTTAAGTATATTAGTATATTAGTTATTTGCGACAAGCTCCAAACACACTTTATAATTTCATCCAAACAAGAAAAGAAGACAGATTTTTCAGCGTGTAGGGATCAATTAGATTATACGAATTTAAATTTTCTTAATCAAAATGACGAATCCATGGCACATAACTTACAATCTTTAAAGCCCTTTACTACGGTTTCAAAAAAATTCGTATTATGGGGGTAGAAAACGAGATGGCAGAGGTTGGTTATTGATTTCGACGTCGGAGTCAAAATGACTTATAAACGAAATATAGGGTTTGTCACTTGAACAATGGTATGCTTCTTATTACAATCGGACTTCAAATGGCAACAAAGATATAAAAAACTTGAAATGCGCTATTTAGGAAGCACAAAGAATTTCATTCTATGGTTCCGAAATTGTCTCTAGGTAATCCACAAAACTAGAAGGTGACTAGTACAACAATTTTTGTCGACCCACACTATTATTTATACACGCGATGATTCGGATTCGGTGGGGAAGGTCAGGATCGAGTCCCCGAGTTACTTGCTCGGAATGAACTCAAGAGATCCGATGAAATCGCTTCGAGTTCGGTATGCGATGTTCTAACTCTATATAAATTGTTCAGATTCGGTGAAAACAGCTAGATCGGTTAGGAAAACTATGATCGCTTGTCGAAGGTCAGACAAATTGAAGAGAATAGGCAGTTAAACCGCTAGTGGAATTGTCTGTGGAATGGTCTCCGGAAGTCACTATGGTGGAATTAATGGTTTTTAAATCAATTTCGATTTTAGTTATGGTGGAATTAATGGTTTTTAAATCAATTTCGATTTTAGTGGAAAATACATTTTGGGCATTCAGAAACGATTTTTGTGCTGTCGATTCTCAATGTCGGTAAATCAATCGAGATCGATTTTATGGACCCAATTTTCGATTATTTTAACAAAAAAGGTTTCAAATTCGAATGAAGTCAAATTTTTAGTACAATTGTTGAGCATTTGTTTTCTCCTCCGGAAATTTGAAAGTTGATTTATTAAAATTAGTATCGGCTCATAGTCCCCAAGATATGCGACTCCAAATCTTAAGTACAAAATCACCGATTTGTCTGTCATTCATTAAACTTTACTTTTGTAATAAAACACATAACTTATTGTGCAGGACTAAAGGTAATCTCGATAGAACAGCTAATTTAAAATTTTTCCTTGGTTGTGTTATTATTTTATGAGAAATTTACATGTATTTTATACTCCTTTTTTGTTTACTTTTATCGTTGGTATACACATGTATTAAATTTTACAGAAAATTGACACAAAACAAAATGCCTGTAGTCTTATAACGAATAAGTGTTTATTTAATCTTACTGCTGGATTATTTATAATTTTTTTGTCTTCGAAGCGGAGTTTTTTTTAATAAATGACTGTGACAAACCAAAGATTTTAATTATTTATACAAACTACATTATGATCCATTATCCTTTTTATAACGGGATATATTAAATTTCAAAAATTTGATTGGTATTTTGTTATATATATTCTTCTGTCTACATTGTGGTTAAACGTGTGATCAACTCAGGATTTTGATAGGATTGCGAGGATATCTTTACATCATGACCAGGCTTAGAAAGGGAGAATCACACAATTTTTTCAGTGTAATTCTTATTTTTCAAAAGTCGTGATCAAATCTGATCTTTACAAATACATACTATAATATCTATCATATTCTATATATTCTGACATGTTGAAGTTTTTAGTGAAAAAACAACTATGATTCGAAAATATACATAACTTTCCAACCATTATATCTATTCTTTTCAGATAGAATAATTATTGGCAGATATATGCGGAATTACAAACTCAATATTTGCATGTTTCAAAAAAGTTTACTAATGTTGAAATTTTGATACACACCGTCCGGAATCAGTGTAAAAGTGAAGATCTTTAATATCAATCCACCATCATCATCACCTTATCCCTCTCACATTACTTGAATATAATACTCCATCTACTAAAGGTTGTCTCGGTAAGGATGCACATTTTCGTTTTAAAATGAAAAGACGTATTTTTGTAGATAGTTCTGATTTTTTTATTTGAATGAAAAGAAGACATGTTCCGATTTAGTGTGGCATAAAATATTCGTCAAATGACAGCCACGGCTTTGATGACAGGGCAATACATAAACCCAAGATTTCACAAAACCCGAAAGAAAGAAATCGCATGGCGTTAAATCGCATGACCTTGGTGGCCAGCTGACATCAGAATTTCTTGAGATAATTTGTTCTGGAAGTCGTTGCTGCAATAAATCCATTGTTTCATGCGCTGTGTGGTAGGTGACACCGTGTTTCTGAAACCACATGTCGTCCAGATCCATGCCGTCCAGTTGAGGCCACAAGAACGGCATGTTCATATAACGAATGCCGTTCACAGTCAAGTGACAGTTGCTTGTTGTGGGTGCATTTGTTTCTCTTGGATTGCATGAGGAGTTTCTGAGCCACAATTTCGACAATTTTGTGTACTCACGAAAATTGACATTGTGAATGTAGGCTGCGTAGTGCTTTGTGAAATTTGAAGTAGTTGAGAACGATGCTGAATTGATGTTTTCTGGGTTTCGGTGACATTCGTTTACAGCAGCAATTTGTTCAAGAGACCGACCTGTACGTTGACGCACAGGAATCCATAACTGACCCATTTTTTTCTATTGAACTGAAAATTCTTCGAACTCTGCGAGCGGTCTTAGTATAACTTTCCAGATTTTTGTAATAAGTTTTTACAATTATAACGCGTTGTTTTGTCGTAAAGCGTTGCATTTTTGTTAACCGGAATAAAAATATGTGACAGCTGGCAAATTTCAGCAAATTTTGCTTGCACAAAAAACAAATTACACTAAATTTTAAAAATGTAATCTTACTGAGACACCCTTATTAATACTGATATAAAATACAAACAACTGTATTATTGCAAAAGTAATTGGAAATCGAAAAAAATCGATTTTATGGATTTTGAAACTCGAAATGAAAATGGTTGATCGTTTAATCGAGTATCGATTTTCGGATTTGGTTACCAATCACTAGGTGGAACAGTCAGCCGGAGCCGCTATGGTCAAGTAATCAGCATAGTCATCCATCACGTTAAGTACGCTGACTGCATTGACGTAAATGAGAATTACAGTGAAGCAGTCAATCCGTCGACAGTGTGTGTTTTTTTTTAGTGAGGCAAATTGTTCACGAATGCTGTGGGCGGGTTGATATGTATGCTACATGTAATAGATGGTGTGAATTCTAAGGGGATTGATTGACCAGAAAAGTATGGGGGTATGATTGAAGTTGTGTGTATTCACACTATATTCACCTAAATTATGACATTAGACGATTCCAATATACAAAAACCTAAATATGCACGCGTTTACACGATTTCAAACATTTTGGCGAATTTCAAATCCGATTTGACGATTTTATTTTTAACAGACGTGATTCACTCTAAAATCGATTCTGTAATATAATGGTTTGAAAATACATACGGTTAAAGGATTTTCAAAATATTCATATGCATGTCTCTACCTCTGGAAGAAGATTATTGATATTTGTTCCCCAAGATAGGATTGAAATGATTTAAGAATTAATTAATTAATTAAAGAATTACTTGAAGTTTTCAGAAAAATTATGAAATTTGTTTTTGTCCGGTTGGCATGGAATGACTCATGTACAACAGTGTTTTAAAAAAAGGATGTTATTTGATGTTCTTTAGATAAAATCGGAACCATGGTAATTGTACCAACAATGCGGTCACCAAGCCTCTAGTACCTCCCAGACAAATCAACAAATTTAGGGAAAACTCTTCCTCGAAATGCAAAAAATGTTTTCGTTAACAAAAATTCAAAAAATGTTGCAAGCTCTAGGCAGTGGATACAACAAAAGTGCACAACAAATAATATAAACAGCGGAATAATTTGATATTCACCGATATAATTTCGTATGCAAGTACGTGAATAAGGAAATGATACAATTTTGGTGCTGATGGTGATGGCGCTTCTGCAAAATGTGGCATAAACAGCAAAATGTGGCAAAATGTTTTTATAACTTGAATGTCAACAAAATATAAAACCACACAACAATAGCGAAAAATGTGTTTGGGTTCTCTGTTATGATTATCAAGTTCCATTTGCAGCTTTGTTTTCTCTGATATAATTTATCATCAACAAGTCTCACTTGCCACACAAATGACTTTGTGGCGGTATGGGGAAGGAGGAGGCATTAATTTTTTTTTTTTTTGAATTTGTCTATAATAAAATTTGGAATTATAATTTATATGTCGCATAAATATATCGAAGTTTGTTTCGGTTTCAAAATAATGCAAATGTGCACATAGTAGATATTATTTAAATACATTAAATCATAATTAAATTTATACACATTTAGTTCCCAGTTGGAAAATTTGTCTTGAAGACATTGTCAGTAGTATTTACTTAGGACAATGCCAGTAGGTGATGACACTTTATACTTTATAAGACATCTTTTTGACATATCACTAGTTTTGGCTCTGGTGACATAAATTGTGAAAGAGCTAACAATCTATATAGGACCATCCTATTGGCCTGACAGCATTGTTGCATGGCTGACTTTTACCTATATCCAATGCTTAATATCGATAGGAGAAGTCTGTATCATTTGTGTATGGCGAGTCATGTACGTAGATTTGCAAGCTATTCAAAAAAACGTAAACATGAAAAATTAATATTTTAATTGTATGCCATACATTTTTAGAATTAATTTCCAAAATATATCAACATATTTGGAGCTGCTGACCCACTGATGAACAGGGACTTAACCCATTTTGAGCCACTCTTCGAGTTTTCGAACAGCTGTTTTCAATTAAATTTTTTTCTATGACCATGTATACGCGACACAAAACGCAATGATGCAGTGCTATAGGAAATTTTGTTGGCGTTCTAAAAATAATTACAATGCTTACATCTCCTTCTCTTTAGGGGCTCTGGTGGTGTTGAAACCCCCTTATATTTAGACCAAATTTATAAAAGGCATATAAGAATATATTAGTTTTTCAAAAATGTATTACTTTTGAAGAAAAGGCTACAAATACGTCTTTGTTGAAGCGCCAGTTATCGGTGAAACTGTGTGAGCATGTGTGGGCATGTAATAGAAGAAAGAAGAAAATTGATGAACATTTATTTCTCCATAAAAATATATAAATTTTTGAAGAAAAACACGTTTTTAGACAAGATATTTATCATGATATTTAAAATGTTGAAAATAAAACGTTTTCAAAATATTGAACATGTTAAAAAGCAATATTTCAATTTATATCGCGTCAACTATGCTTGGGTTGAATTTACGAAATAATATTTTATCAATATTTTCTGTTCTAATAGAGAGTACACTGAAGGCTCATTGTCGCAGAAACAGATAGTTTAACTTCAGCAATTTCTACATTAATAACTCTGGTTTTTCCAAACTGTAGTACATCACACTGGAATCGCAGATTTTATTTACACTGCAACTGCTCTAAATATTAAGATATAAATTCATAACCGCCTGTTGCTATAGCATCTTTATCATGGATCTTGCCTTCTGTTGGATTAACAGACATTCAGAAAGTAAAGCTGAATTATCTTAGGGCCATTCTGCAGAGTAATAGTTGGTTCACCAAGAACCAATGTACGTCTTTTCTTAAGCAACATCCTGGAATTTTGGAATCACATACCACATGGCTTGAACAAAGTGTTACCAGTTTATAAATTATTTCTCTTTTTTCACCTTTCTTTATTTTCATAAATTGCTACGTGATATTTGATCTTTATGTATTAAATATTATTTTTATCCTCAGGATTTCAGCTGAAGAATAGGGATCTTTTTCGATTTTACCTCAATAAATATTAAGCAGTTTGTAATTTTGCTTTGCAGTCTTACGACCTTATTCATAAAAAGTTATGATAGGTTTGTTAAAGGTTTAAAATGGTGAAGCCCAAAAATTTGTATTTAAAATCGTAAACTTCGAAAAACGTTTAACCCTTCTTTAAGAACATTTTAACCGCATTAATACGCAAATGAAATATTTTTTTTACATTTCACGCGTGCCGTACTTGAAATATTGTTGGGATATAAACACGTGGAATTATTTTGTGTATATTTGCAGCATTTATAGTGTCACATTATCCTATCCAATTTTTAAAATGTTTAACTAATATTAACTTTGGTTGACATAGTGATTTATAGAAAATATAAACATTGAAACTACAACCTAATATCCGTTTGTATATTTGACTACCAAGAATGGAAATCCAATTCAATATGCTGTTTTGAAACCTCTTCCAAATTTAAGAATTAGCAAATATTAACTGATTTGTTTATTGAATAGTTATTTCCATTAATGTTTAAAATCTTGCAAAAATCATTGACGCATTTAAATTAAAAAATTTTTATTCGGTCTATCGATTATTGTTCATCTTGTGCTCATTATGAATACGGTACTAATAAAACCTTCGCCGAATATTACAAAGCTTTCAATAACAAATGAATGCTATAGAGCTGATTTAATGATTTTTTATGAATTCCTCATTTAATTCTTCTTTTTTGCGTCTTGCAAAAGAAACATGATGATGACACGTCGATGCATATTTGAAATAATTTAACATTTTTCTTCCATTTTTCCAAAGAATTTGGCGTGACTCATGGAGGGAATTGTAGCCTACAAATTTATTGATAATTTAGCAAAATACACTAATCAACTATTTAATTTAGATCAACATTGTGGATATAGAAGTAAAAAATTGTATCATTATTTTTTTACTTTTTGGCTTATACGTACATGAATTGAAGCAAATGGATATGACTGTATTCTACAAAGTTTAATCCTTAAAGCCCTGAATACACTGCAGTGGAAATTTCCTGTACGGAGATTTCGTTTAATCAATCGTCTGTTTTTCAAGACAACAATCACCTGTTAATTTACTCAAAATCTCGAAATGGGGGAAGGCTGCTACAGTGTAAATGCAGTATACGGCTCTTAAGAATATTGTCACATACTGTAACAAATCAAATATGTCAAACTATTCACATGTAAAATTAATTTAAATTAAAGGAGAATAGAGCTACAATATATTCCTTGATCTGTAAAGAAAAATACCATCGATCGTTTCTGATATCATGTATCATTAATCATTTTTTTAATAATTTTTTAGTTTGGTTGAGAACCTAAATCCACTGTCTCACAGATATATAGATTGAAATCCCGTTCTTGATTTTTAGACTTTCCCCACATTTTCAGTGAAAACTTTTGTTTTTGTGTTCTATTTATTAAATGAATGAAATATGGTTATATCTGTGAAATATTAGAAAATATTCGAAATATGACACTACCACTGCGCTGTATGAAAGACAGTCTTAAAATCTGATATTTGTCTTTCAATGTGTGTAAAAAATTTGAGTTTTTCTTGTTATGTATGTTCAGGGCAATTAAAATATTGATCCCAAAAATGTATCATTAAAAATTTGTTCACCAGTTCTTGTTTGATAGTTGTTTTATTTGCGTATTTCATGATTTAGCTCTTTTTTCGACTTTTGGTCTATTTTCTGGTACCACTGCTTGAACGCCCCTTTACCATACCGGGTCATTTTACTGGCTTAACATTGAACTAAGGCCCGATTGGTAATCAGTTGATTTTGATTTATGATTGATCTGACGTTAAATACTAGAAGAGTTTTTCATTGCTTTGTTAAATAATCTTACTAACTATATGGCAACAGTGGCAAATGCTACGAAAAATGACCGGTATTCATACATTTATCGGCCACTCGTTACAATGCACCAAGTTGCAGTTGCAAAATAAAAGTGAAGTGATAAAATACAAAATATTTAATGAAATCGAATAATATTTAAGCAGAAGTGAAGTTCTCATTGAACTTCGAGTTAAATGATACGTTTTTATTATTATTTCAACTAGGATGGTGATTATAATTGTTCTCATTAACAATTAAAGAAAATAGGTCTTTGTTCTTCCTTTTGTTTTCTTTCAAAATGGCTGTTGAAACAGCAATCAACTATCAACCTAAAAAAATACTACAGCAGACAGTTGTCCGAGGCCTTCGGCCACGGACTGTCCCTGCAGGCTGTGTCAGAGACACGGCCATTAAGTTTAACGCAGAATACGCCATCCGGTAAGACAGAAAACATATATAACAATAAATGATAAATAACATAAACAAATGAATTTATTTATTTGATAGTTACTTTTGATAATATACATAAGCTTACTCATGTTATATATCCATGTTAAATTCAAATTCACATTTAATATTTTGTTTCACTTAAATACATAAGTAAATATACGAAATTTCAATATTTCATCAATCAAAACAACAGCCGAAAGTTTGTGTCCACACTGAAACAGCAGCATAGTTTGTGTTCACGCTACAAACTCAAACACTCAACCAAACACCACACATATGTTTGAGTGTATGTGTTTAAACAATTTTCATTTGAGAAATTTAAATATTAGGAAGATATCAACCAATATGAAATGTATATCAAACGAAAGATAACATCTTCATTTACCTACAAAAAAATTTTTAAAAAAAGTTATCTCGCCGTTTCCTCATAATCAATGAAATAAAGATTACAACAATAACAATCTGACATGACTCCCTATACCGTAAGGTAAGACGTATTCTACGCCAAAAAAATTACAGCAGACAGTTGTCCGAGGCCTTCGGCCACAGAAAACATATATAACAATAAATTCATTTGCTTATATTATTTATCATTTATTGTTATATATGTTTTCTGTCTTATCGGATGGCGTATTCTACGTTAAACTTAATGGCCGTGTCTCTGACACAGCCTGCAGGGACAGTCCATGGCCGAAGGCCTCGGACAACTGTCTGCTGTAATTTTTATATTTACCAACGGCATTGGATTCAAGTCCGTTTAAAAAAAAATATTATGTTCAATTTTTTTAAACTTAATTTAAGTTATGTATTTTAATTAATATTTTTATTGAAATAAGTTCTGCGAATGTTGAGAGGGCCGCCCTAATATTAAAAAAGGTTTACCTTATCGAGTCTTCGCATTAGCATTCGAGCGTTGTGTGAAAGCTTTACGCTTTACAATTCAAAATTAATGTTACAACAGCTTTATTGAAGCTTTCGCAAAAAAGCTTTATTACGTTAGCTTACTGTTTGTTTCACTTTTTACTAGATACATGTTGCCAAGCAACATTAGCTTGCTGTTCGTTTCACTTTTTACTAGATACATGTTCCTAAGCAATGTTGAGCAACCAAAAACACTCAACCAAACACCACACATATGTTTGAGTGTATGTGTTTAAACAATTTTTATTTGAGAAATTAAAATACTAGAAATATATCGACCAATATGAAATGTATATCAAACGAAAGATAACATCTTCATTTACCTCCAAAAAAAATTTTAAAAAAATGCATCTAGCCGTTTCCTCAAATTCATTGAAATAAAGATTACAACAATAAAAACCTGACATGACTCCTCATACCGTAAGGTAAGACGTATCTACGTCAAAAATAATACATAGTTTAAATTATATTTGATCGTTGATCAAAGATGATTTTCCACTGAAAAATTAGGCCTAAGTGTTCCAGTTGTAACAGCCACTTCTACCTAACCTAACCTAAGACAACATTACTTTCATTTGCGAAACTTTCGAATATTTGTTCACGGTAAAATGGGTTTCGTGGCCCATATTGGAAATATCAAAAAAAAGAAAAAAATACTTATATCAGATACCTTGTCCATACAAATTAAATTTATTTAAAAACGTATTTTGCTACCGTATATTTCCAATCAAAATTATTTATCTTTTTGGCGCTTGAAAACGTTTTCTTGCAACAAAAAAAAACGTCTTTTCAAAACTTGAGAACTTTTTTATTCATTTAAGTACAAGTTGAAAACCAAAATAAATGTTATATTTTTTCAACATTGATGAAAAGTATTTTGAAAGCACTTTGTTATTTTGAGCACGAGCGATAAATATTAAAGCGAACATTGTTGAAAAAGATATTTATCGTTTGAGTTCAGAATTTATATTCAACTTGTGTGATATTTATTTTTGTTGGAAGTAAAAAACGTATCGTCTTCCGACCCTTGGTTTTCAATAACTTACTTTATTGGTAGGGAACGGTAAAATTTAAATAATTTTTACAAATTTTGCCTGCCGTGGTTTAAATGGCAAATTGAGATATTTCGATTGCATATAACGGGCCCGCCATCTAACGTTTTTTTTTTCAACTAGTGCTTATTTCGTGAATGGTAACACACTTCCGCTGAACGAATATGGTTGTGTATACGCTTGAACAACGCTGGGAAATATGCGAAAAATGGGCCTGTGATCGACTTACAGAAGATGCTAATTTTGCCAAAAAAATCATCTTTTCAGATGAAGCTCATTTTGATCTTGGCGGGTATGTAAACAAGCAAAATTGTCGCATTTGGGGCACAGTAAACCCGCACGCATACATTGAAGAGCCGATGCACCCAAAACGAGTGACTGTTTGGTGCCGATTTTGGTCCAGAGGCATAATGGGGCCATTTTTCTTCGAAAATGAGCAAGGAATCGCCGTTACAGTCAATGGCGATCGTTATCGGGCCATGTTGAACGAATTTTTGTTCACAAAAATTGAAGAGGAGGATATTGGCAACATTTGGTTTCAACAGGACGGCGCTGTGTGCCACACAGCCGAAGCTACACTGGATGTTATGCGCCCTGTTTTTGAAGATCGCATTATCAGCCGCAGAGCTGATGTCGTTTGGCCACCTCGGAGCTGCGATTTGACACCGTTGGACTATTATTTGTGGGGTGCCCTCAAAGATAAGTGTTACGCCGACAAGCCAGAGACAATTGACCCTTTAAAGGACAATATTCGTGAAGCCATTGGTGAAATACAGCTGCACACAATCGATAATGTGCTTAAAAATTGGACCGATCGTGTAGGCTACTGCATGGCCAGCAGAGGCAGCCATTTGAATGAAATTATTTTCCATTATTAACCGGAAGGATTGCACTTTCACATAAGAAATTTGAGAAAATATTCAGTAGTTTTTTTTTATAGCATTTTCAAAAAAAAAAAGTTATTTGGCGGACCCGTTACATTTTTTATCAAGTCTTCTAAAAATAAATATGTTACAATAGAACCATCAAATAAGTAAATAATTTTTGATTTGATAATTTTTCGGAAATAAAGTATTTCGTTAGCTAACATGCAAAAAGGCGTAACTAACCAAAAATTCAAAATCGAGTTTTTGATTGATTGTTATGAATGCCATTAAACTACATGTCTTGTGAAAATTTTAAACTTCTGCGATAAAAAATCTGTCTGTGTGCGTAAAGTGAAATAAGAAAAAACTTCATTAAAAATATTTATAGTTTTCATTTTACAAAGTTTTTTGCTTCTTCTGTAAAATTATATTTTTGTTAGTTAGGCCTTTTTGTAATGTTTTTTTTGAAAGAGTTCCATAACAGGGATATTTTCGATATATACATTGAATTTCACCAAATTTCAGATCGAGATCAAGCAAATTTTATTAAGTGGTGCAATGGTTAGTGTGCGCGGCTCTTGTGCATGAGATCCTGGGTTCGAACCCGGCTCTGACCACCTTAAAATTTTCTTTCGGCGGCGGTCACCTCGCATAGTGACGGCGACACTATCGAGTATCTAGCCATGAAAAAGCTTCTCAAATTACCGTTCGGAATCGGTGTAAAACTGTAGGTCCCAATCAGTGAGTGAAAACTGGAAAGCGCACAGCTCTGTGATTGTGAGAAGTTCTCCCCAGTCCCTTCATGGGATGTAATGGGAAACCATTTATTTATTTATTTATAAAAAAAAATAAAAAATAAAATGATATTCTACAAACTTAAGTTATTGTGAAAGAACTCCAGTTATATGGTGAAAAAAACAAAAACCCAACTTGTTGGTTTTTATATCTCTTTTGTCTTTATTTTCGGTATTAAAGTTATTACTGTTTTTTGGGTTCTATTAGAGAAGGGTGCGTGCGTTAATTTTGACTCACACTCACTTAAAAATTAAAATTTCTGTTTTATTTACAATGAATACAAATTTTCGCATATGTTCATGCTATAATACCGTCAATAATTTAAAGTTTTCTCACGAGCATGAAATTATCACGGGCATACTTACTATTCGTCCTAATTAAAGATTAACAGCCTGTTTCTCAATCTCGAGCGAAAGCTTTCGTTCGTGTTCTAGACGAAAGTTATTAAGTTTAAAACATTTAGTTATCAAATAATTTTAATTCTGAAATTTGATAAAAAAAAAAATGTTTGAAAAGCTTTATTAATTCTAATTAAAAACATCAAATAATTTTGAAAAAACATTGGATACACTAATGGCAAAAAAATCGGTTAACCGGTTTCCCCGGATTTTCGGACAGTCTATTCGAGATAGATAAATAAATAAAATTCTAAAAACAAAAGAAATTCTAAAAATTAAACTAACGCACAAATTTGTCATGAACATACGTTCATATATATGCATTTCGTGATAAAATATTATTAATAAAACGAGGACGCCCGTTTTGGTTTATGCCACACAAATGAGTTTGAGAGATTGTGAGAAAACTGATGCGTCAAAAACGGATAAGGAAATAATGTCTTCTCTAACAAGAGCAGCAAAATAAAGAAAAAGTTTCACACATATACCAACACAACAATTATGTGGGAAGGATGCAGTTTCGGTATTAGTACATATACAAAAGGCCAAGAAACTTAGAAAAAACGTTATCCAGAACAAGAATATATGTATATTTCAGAAACATCACCGCAAGTTAGTCTAGAAGAACTCTTACGTCGTACCTATTTTTGGTACAGAATTCTGTGCTAGAAGTTCCGGACTTATAAACAAGATAGTTCCGGACTTATAAACAAGCATGTCACGGCTCTGACGCTATTGATTCTGTTCTATTTATTAGATAAACTTCGCGATTACAAATTGTCTGTATGAAGAAAAGCATTTAGCAAAAACCTCGAACTTCTTCTATTAGACTTTGCAGGCCCATAAAAATGTAATTTTTGAAAGAACCGGTGAATATTTCATAACTTTATAATGAAAGAGTAGAGAATGAAATACAACTCTCGCGAATTCCATTCGATTATGTCGTGATAAATAAATGAAAATAATCACAAACTAATGGTAGTGATGATTAATGGAAAACTGTGTAATGCTATTACCGAAACAACATCCACAAAATAAAGCTGCGTTTGTGGTGCTACGAGCAAAGATTTCAACAGTATTGATGAAATGATTACCAGAAGTGTAAACAAATATATATTTCAACTCGGTTTATCTAATGGTGTCTCAGTAAGAATGCACTCTTTCAATTTAAAATAAAGGCAAGTATTTTTTTAAGATAAGTTTGATTTTTTTATTGGATTCTAATGACGACATGTTCCGATTAAGTACGGAATAAAATATCCGTCAAACGGCCCCCACGGCGCTGATGACAGGGCATTACTCTTTTCATGTGGCTGTATCTCACATATGACGTATTTTTTAAAATGAGAAGTGCATTCTTACTGAGACACAATTTATATAAGAACTTAAGTTTTAGCTGAGAATTTGCACTATAATTCAAAAGAATATATTTGTAGGTGTTATAAATGTCAATTTCCATTGTACATACCACTTAGTCGTGCACTAGGGTGTTCCTGGAATGGATTTTTTGAAGCCATAAATACCAGGGTGATTCAAAGCATCTGGTATCATTGTTAAACGAAAATTTTAAGGAACACTCTACCGTATACGTACTCATTTCAAACAAAGTAACAGTCATACACAGGAATTGTATTGTTACTATAACACTTACTATTTATATAGTTTTATTACACGAGCTTTGCTAGCCACAATAGCCAACTTAAGATCTAGTTGGAACTTTAACCAAGATAAGCCATACTCATCCTTCATCCGGTAAATATTATCACCAGACTATGAGTAATTCGCTAAGTAAATATGTCCTTTTCAGACCCGAGCGAATAACACAAACTCTTTAATTTCATTATGATATCCATTAACAATAAACTACTTCACCAGCTGCGATACTGGTACGACAGTATTATTGTTGCTATTCTTCGTTTTGTTGTTCAAGTACGACGACAACAATTACTGTCTGCAACCCTCTAGTCTATGGACAATCTGTTGCAAATACTGTTGCCAACATTTTTAGTTTCCTTAATCGTACGAGTAGTTGCGAAAATATTTGTTAAGGTTGAACAATACGTAACAGAAACAAAATAAAATATTGTTGTTGCACTCAGCTTGAGGCAGCAACATAAAGACGTCTAAAATGAAATAACAAAAGTTCAACAAAATGCCTGGCGGTGAAAGCACTTAAAAAGGTCGTTGGCATTGTCATTGTCGCTAATTAAGGACCTGTGGAATGTTATCGTCCATGTGCAACTAAATGGTTTGATTGAGTGAACAGATGTTTCACTGTAAAGGATGTTAACTATTCAGGTATAAAATTAAACGTGCAGTATTGTGTGCAAACACTTGATACATAAGACAAGCAGTTTTTTCAGTGATAAAACCCTGTCGCGAGCAAGAAAATTCCAACCATGTATTTTTGTTTCTTTGTGGCTGTGTGGTTTACATATTGCTCTTGAAGTTAACATCATCGAACCACTTTTTCTTCAAATATCTTCAAATATTATCACCAAAATGTGTTACACTCTCAGTGTTATCTAATTTTAGTGTGAACTTTTGGTATTTTATCTGTAATAATCATATATTTGCCTTTACCCTTTGACGAGCACAATCTATTATGTTTGCCCTAGAGATTTTTGGACCTAAGAGTATTAACGGGTGATTTATAGAAGACTATAGGGGTAACAATAGTGTAGTAGTCGTTAATTCTCTAACCGATCCGATCATTTGAATGGTCAAGAGTCCCATGTAAATGTACTCTTTATGACATTTCTCGAAATAAGAACGAAAAAGACACGTAAATAATCGAGATAGGGGATTAAAATGTTTTACGAAAACAGTCTTATTCAATTTCTCTGAAGACATCATATCTTGAAAATGTGATACTCTATTCACAAACATAGTTTTTTTTTGGATATTTTGCAAATACTATTTCGGCTCAAAATAAAAATTTCATTAGGCCATAACAAACAGTTGGACCTAAGGAGGGTCTGTCCTTCCAGGATTTTAATATGCTCACCTAAGGCTTTCATTCTGCAAAGAAATCATTCACCCCCCAAAAAGATGTTGCACTGTGTTATCAGATTGTGTATGAAATCATGAGTTTCTTCGGCTATTTGCCTTAACGAAATAGACAAATCAAGTCGTAATCGCTGGGTTATAGCTCTTGAACAAGCTACACTTTATATGGAAACATCGTCAATTTCTTCAGAATTCATTGTTGACGTTGTTGGATTTTCCTGCACACTTTCTTGCAAGCTTCGAATATTTTGTACATTGTGAGCCATTTCCAGTACGAGGAAGTTGTTTTTTGGCAGCATTGAAGAATTTAAGCTGAGAAACAATGAGCACAGTTGACCTGTGTATGTCAGTGTTGCCAAAAACTGCCGAAAAACATGTTAAAATAATGCAGTTTGCAAACAAAACCCAGTATAGAAATTTCAGTCGAGTGAACCGGCTTAAACATTCCCTCAGTCTAATTTATACATTGGGAATGAAATCCATTTAAAAAGGTTTATAATTTCCTTTGAATTCCAGGAATAGTGGTAGCAAATGCGCCCATTTTCAATACGAGGGTGACATTGAGTGGCTTTATCTAATATGCAACCTAATTAGGATATTAATTGGTTTTGGCCATTTATCGTGACTACCAGCCAATTGTCCGACCAATCTTTGTATGGAGGTTCAAAAATGGGCAGTATGGAGTTGTGTATTTGTAATTGCACAGCAACTTTTAAAAAAATATTGCTCATTACCAAAATAAAAAACTATTTTCCCATTACATCCCAAGAAGGGATAGGGAAGAGTTTTTATACTCACTGATTGGAGTACCGGTTCCGAACCGTATTTTGATAATGTTTTGCATGGCCAAGTACTCGACAGTGTACTGCTAAGCGAGGTGACCATCGTCGAAAGAAATGGAAGGTGGTTAGAGCGGGGATCGAACCCACTTTCTATGTACAAGAGTCGCCCACACTAACATTTGCACCACCGATGGCCCAGTACCAAATTTCATAAAAACCGGTTGTGGTTTACGGTAGATATCTAGTAAGCCAACCGGAATGCCGTCCCACATTTTGTATGGGAGGTACAAAAGTGGGCGTGGCACAGTACTCCATTTGAAATTTTCAAGTACCTTTAGCTAAAATTTTGGCCCGTATCAAATTTCATTGAGATCGGTTATGGTTTAAGAGAAATATCGTGTCGTTCAACTACATAGCCACCCAACTTTTGTATTGGAGTTACTCGTTTCAACAGTGGAGTGGAATTTTACTAAATATTTTGTAATACCAAAATTCATAAAGCTTCTTTCGGGTTTAAGGGAAGTATCGCGTTGAACAAGCAGCCGGCCATACAACATTTTTATGGAAGGTACCAAAATGGGTTTGTCAAACTCACCCTTGTTCTAGTGGATGACTTGCGTTTGATGAAACGAAGCCTAATATAATTAATATCGGATATGTTTTACACGGGTTATCGTGTTGACAACCAATACAACCACCCACCATTGTATGATAGGTGTCACATTGGGCGTAGCAACCTCGTCAAAGTTGACGGATTACTCAATATCTGAGTTGCGGCTAATTAAATCAATGAATTGTGAATAAATTGAAGAAATTTCTTTGTAAAGTGCAGCCTGTCCAAGAGCTAAACCCCACCTATTATCGGCAGCGACTTGATTTGTCCATTTCTTTAAGCATGAATTGGTACCAAATGTGTCGATTTGTATAGCAGGTACCAAAAGGAGCGTGGTCAGAACATCTATTTACAATCCCAAACTAGCCTTGAAAAAATAAATTCCACTGACAAAATTTCATTAGGATCGGTACAGATTTACGACAGTTATCATGTCGACCAGGCAGCCATTACTCAATCGTGTTAAAAAGTCTTAAAAATAAATCCGTCCAAAGATATTGGTGGTCTAATAATGCACTATCTTGATGTTACACTTTTCCGTATTAAATGATATATACACGCATCCCTATGAGTGAGGGTATTATAATTTATATATTATTTTCTAAAACTAATTTTAAAGTTATTTTTATTTGTTATACAATTGTTATACAAAAATACCCCTTTTCGATAAAAAAAAAAAAACAGTTGATAAGATGAGGTATAGGACGCACAAGTAACGGAATTCAAAATTCAAGAATTGTCTTCTTAAAGGACAGTCGCACAGTGTGTAATCTCTGAATAACATGAAACTAATTTACATATTTATCCTGAAAGACGAATCCGAGTATTTACGAAATAGAACGAAAATTTGACATATTTTACAACTATATCTTCACAAACAACTACTCGTATATGCGTTTTTGGAAACTGATCGTAAAATATAGTATAAGGTGCTGTACCTATTACATGCATTGTGAAGTTCTCGTATGAGAGTAATCGCCAGGTGTGAGGTTCATTAAAGCATTACGACAAAGTAACTTAAAAACATTACACCATAGTTAGGTTAAAATAACACGTGACATGTGTATATAGTATTCGTTTCTTTTTACTGCGCATAACCCAGTTGAATATGTTAGTTATTATTGTGAAAAAATACAAACAAGAATGGACAAGTAATTTTTACTTTAAAACCCGATTATTGTATGGCTGTTTTAAGATAGAGGTTCTTGCGTTTGCCTTGCTTTGTCTTGGTTATAAGACTCATCGAGAATTAAACATATATATATATATATATCTTTGTGTCTGACGTTTGGATAATACAAATGTGGGTGTTCGGCTGATTTCTCTATGGTCCAGGTCTTAATAGAACTATACGCAAGAGTTATTCGCCATCTAAAATCGCCGTTGTACTTTCGATAAAATTGTTCGCATAATCAATAAATTTACGTGCAAGATGGCAAAAGGCAGCACATAAATTGCACTCGGGAAAACCGACCTAAACATACTCTCACCCTAAGTCGTCCACTACGTCCGAGTTCTATTAAAAACTCATATATTCACCCTTGAACGCATGGGCGTGGCAAATGTAACCATATTCAGTAGCAGATTGGCATGGCGCTAAATATTCTTTAATACCTAACTTAGGATTATAAGTGGGAGGTATTTTAATTTTTATTTACATGGGAAGTACAAAAATGGGCATGGCGAAGTTGTTATTTTTTTTATTTAAAGGTAGCTTTTGCCAAAATAATGACCAGAACTACATTTTATTGGGATCGGTTGTGGTTTACTGGGGATATCGGGTCGAATTTTGTATGGGAGGTGCGAAACAGGACAGTAGTCAATTATTCATAAAACGGTAGCTGTTAGTAAAATATTGCCTAATACCGAATTTCATTACGATCGGTTGTGGTTTATAAGAGTTATCGTGTCGATCAACCGGTCATCCGTCCAACTTCTGTATGGGCGGTACCAGAATGGGTGTGGCAGTACCGCTCATTTTCCATAGGATAGTGGCATTTTACAAAATATTGTGTTGTACAAAATTTCATAAAGATTGGTTCGGTTTTGGGGGCCTTCTGGTGCCGAATAACAACAAGGCCAACCAACTTTTGTATGGGAGGTACCAAAATTGGCATGGCGAAATCACCCTTGGCTTAAACGGTTATTGGCGTTTGATTACGTAAAGCCTTATTGCATTAAGGTCAGAAGTATTTCACACGACTTATCGGATTGAAACCCCGGACGACCACCAAGCATTTATATGGGAGGTACCATAATGGGCGTGGCACTCTCGGCCATTTCTCTGCCATCTGGATGAGAAAATTGAGGTTATGGGCACGTTCTTATGTCTTTTTTCCAAAATTTTCGGCGATTTCACTTTTGTTTTAATTTTTTTAATGATTCTGAAAGGTGTCTTAAAGGCCATTCCAACAAGCCCTAAAACTAAAAAAAAAAATTCGACCACTAGTTCAGAACTTAGCAATTTTACGCTAGTACCCTCCGACCACCAATCCGAAAATGTTCAAACCGTTGCCATTTCGCCCCCTTGCAGTTTCGGGGATGGTCGTAAATGGACATATTTTCATGAAATGAGCCAATGAATACGCTGGTGAAATTTGTCCAGTCGTGTCTGAACGACACTGTATATAATACTACAGACGACAAGGAAGACCAATTTAAAGCCAGATTTTAGACTTTTCGTTTGTGTGTGACATGGCGTGGCAAAAGCGTTTTTGGTGATAGAGGGCGGAAAATTGCTACATATTTAGTACTGACGATGAGGAATATTGCTCTATATACGCCGATGACGACGAGAAATGTCGATTTGAAGTCGGATTTTAGATTTCTGTTTCGTGGGCGAAGGAGAGTAGCAAAAAGGGTTTTGGAGACAGAAGGTGCCAGAATTTCGATGTGTGCGCGGATAGGAATTGTAAAAGTCTTTTTAGAGCTACAATATCGAACATTATTACACGTTTTGTACAGACCATGGGTACTAAAATCGGGCTATGAAAAACTGTATGCTCGTTTGAAGTCCGCACAATGGGGAATCCTAACTGCCGAGGTAGCTGAGCCAGGAATTTACTAGCAGATGTAGCTGTTAATATAAAAAAAATAAATAAATGGTTTCCCATTGCATCCCATGAAGGGACCGGGGAGAACTTCTCACAATCACTGAGCTGTGCGCTTTCCAGTTTTCACTCTCTGATTGGGACCTACAGTTTTACACCGATTCCGAACGGTATTTTGAGAAGCTTTTTCATGGCTGTATACTCGATAGTGTCGCCGTCACTAAGCGAGGTGACCGTCGTCGAAAGAAATTTTAAGGTGGTTGGAGCAGGGATCGAACCCAGGATCTCCTGTACAAGAGGCGCGCACACTACCCATTGCACCACCGACGGTCACTGTTAATATATTTCGCCGAATTTTTAGTGAATCTGTTAAGAAGAGTGGTAAAATTGTTGCAGAGTAAAGTGATATATGGTCGACGGAAGACTTGGGACGAGTAACATAAGTACAGTACAACAGTTTATCCGAATACTGCATTAAATCAAAGGTCGTACGTCTTTCGTTGCCTTGAAAATCGTCGATGGGATAGAATTCGAAACATATAGAGAAGCATGTTTAAAACTGGTCTTGCTTTTAAATGATCACTGATCAGTGTTGCAACACATCCCTAACATAGGCATCGGTTACGTTTTATCCAAACAAATACGTACTTTTCTACGATTATTTTAAAAACATGAGCACCAAAAAAATCCCAGAGAACTGTGGTAAACGCATCATGAAAGCCTCAATGAGACATTATCCAGCAAACGGTTCAAATATATGCTTATAGACTGAAATGTCGTGGAAGACAGAGACCTGGTGCGAGAACACCAATTAGGCGTAGACTAGCAGCACCATTTTGCGGAAACTTGAATAAGATTTTTAGTTCCTGATCAAAAAAATACTTACGACATAGTTACGCAACATGTAGCCAACGGAAATAGCAACAGTGATGCCATTCTCAGGGCAACACGTACAGTCTATAAAAATAAGTAGTGTTCAGATAACATTTTCACTAAAGTTCTAATACTGGGTGAGGGCATATGTCCAAGAATCAACAAGAAGGTGATTTGGACAATGTAGTTTTTGTTCAATTGAAAAAAGGAGGAGTTTAATACACATTTACGTTTCCGGCAACAGCCTGCGGTCGTCATCCATCTGTAGAGTCTTTCATCAACTTGACCGCTATTCCAGAAGAGGCAATCGCTGGCGCTATATCAGATATTAACCGAATTGAAGGTAACATCAACGGAATGAGGAATGTTTGGACAGTTCCACCGTGGTTACCTGGCATTCATAGTTCCGGCTAAAATTTATTAAATTAATAATGCCCCTTTCGAAACTCGAGCCTATCTGTAGAAAAAATTTAACTCTTTGGAATTATATTGTATTCAAAGCCTTTATGTAAAATACATTTCACACATTTAAAGTCACTGGCAACGCTTTGCGATAAACTGTTGTTTGTTTTGTGGTAGTATGAGATGATTGTTAACCCTCTAATGGTTAAGAGTGTCTAAGGAACTCTTCACAAAAGACATACTGATGGCAAATGGAACGACATTTCTAGTAAGGAATCTTTTTTTTTCATAGTTGATAAAAGATGTAGCAATATTTTTGTAAAAGCTTTTCAAGCTCTTAAACTCTGCTTCTTATCAGTTTTTTCCCGCTTTGTACTAGGCACATGGATTTGCGATAAACATCATTTATGCTGTTCGAATCATAAAAGTCGTTATTTTGACTATCATAACCGAAAATAAATAATGTGTCTTACAGCCAAAGTCACGATGTCGAACGTTAACGTTCGCTTTCTTTCTATGCGACAAACAGCTGATTTGGGAGTCACTAACAAGCGAACGAATCCATATACAATTCAGTACAAAATCGTACTCCACTTACACCCTGTCCCTCAAAATGCAAGCTAACGAAGCCAGTCACTAACTTTCGTTTCAAAAAGCGAGTCACTAATTTTCGACTTGTCGTTCGCATGGTTTTACGTGTGTTTGTGTGGTTGTTGTTCAAAGCAATAACATAAAGTTTACCTTCGCCATTTAATTTCGGAGCGAGAGAGAAGAGTACGAGGAACCAGTATCTGCAGGTGCCGCAAAGTTGGCGTTTTTGTGCTGAAATGGAAATATATTTTAATAACAAATTTATTATAATGACATTATTTTCTCCATTGTGTTTCTTTCATTGAATTCTATATAAATTGTTTTTGTTTCAAGCTTTTATTTGATTTCCAGCTATACGACAACCAAAAGACAAGTGACTGGTTTTGACATTTTCGTTCGCCTAGCCGACAGCGAAAAGAGTTAGTGGCTTCCGATTTTTCAAATACACAATCACACAATAACATTTAAAGCCTGGGGTAAGAAAGAAAGTGAGTGACTGGAGATCGTGACTTTGGCTGTTAATTCTCATATGATCTTGTAATTAACTTATATTATACTCAACGAAACCCAACATTCATATTCATTAAAAATTTACCGTATTTTTTGCCACTAAAGCCCCAAGAGTGCCTCAAGGTACTTATTTATATTTTGTCGCATGGAAGGTAAATGATTGCTCGTATTGACTTACAAAGCATTTCTTTTTTGAAATCACAGGTCCAAATTTACCCAAAATAAAATTATTCTCATAATTTTTACACATTATTTTACGATCCAGCATTAGAGGGTTAATAGATGATTAAGATAGGTGGGTAATCGAGATGGCTGACGATATTTTACTTCCAGTTCGCAGGAACACAATCAAAGAAATAATGTAGGCGTTGAAAATTTGTACATATGTACATATGGGCAAATCCTGCGTGTCGTACGTTATGTTCGTACGTTTATATTCGCAAATTTTGACCTGTAGAAAACTTTTTTTTAGAAAGATATAATAGAAAAAATGTCGCAAATAAAAAGCAATATTGAATGTAAATTAAATAAAATTTAATTTAGTCTGACTTACATTTATAATGAATTTTTTCATTTGTGTTCGTACGTTATAAAAATAGAAGTCAGTTACAAACTAAATTTTTAAACGGACATTATCAGCGAAATGACCATACCTTCAAAAAATTGTATATAAGAAAAAACTTAAAGCAATAACCAAACAAAAAATTTGAGATGTGAACATTTTTGTTATTTTAATTTTTTTCAGGCTATGAAGATTTTGATGTGTTCGTACGTTATGTGTCGTACGTCATTACTTTTTCCATTATGTTGTGACAAAGTTCTTATACCACGTTTCTTATATATAAATTAAAATACAATGTCAACAAAATGTACATATATCTAAAATTAAATTATAAGTTTTCCTAAGACTAATTTAGTTTTCACAGATGTGGCTGTGCGAGATAAATATATTGACCTATTATCTACATATGAAAAACTATGGGCACGTTGCAATGCAGGAATGTTTTTTACCTTTTCCCATCTTTTACAAAGTGGTGTTGATTCCTTTTCAATTTGATCGGAACTGAAGTACATCATATTAATATTGGCTAAGTGTTGATTGGCACATTTATAAAAATCAGAAGCTGTGTGCAAAACAATGTTTGTAGTTCTCACCACCTCCCAGACCTTTCTTTTAACTACAGCCCCTACTCCATCAACTGCCCCTTTCCCGTGGGAAGTGGCAAAGAAGTTCCATTCTAATTCGTTTACCATCAGTTCATCAACTAAGTTCGGAATACTACTTAAAATATATTTATTCTTAAACTGACTGGCGCATCCATCGGAAAAAATTGAAATTTTGGTTACTTCTTCTTGTTTTTTGATTTTTTTTATAATTGTAGTTAAAAAGCAGTACACATCAAACTTGTTGTGTGTAAGTTTGTCACTTACAACTGCAAAAGATCTTACTTTACCGCACAGCCAAGCTACGCAGGTGAAAATTGTTACTTGGGTATAATTGAAATGCGCTGACTGGACCTCATTTTGGGTAGCAAGCCGGTAATTTTCGGCAAAGTCGATTTGCAATATGAGATGACCAGGCTTAATATTTCTTTTGATATTTTCGAAGTACTTTTGCTGAGTCTGTTTAATGAAGCAATGCAGTTTGAAAGACGGCAATTGCGCTTCTAAAACAGAAATTAGATGGAAGACTGGAGACTCTGATTGGTTTAATGTCATTCGATTTTCGATGGTATTCCAATGTTTCCATGCAACATTGTCATTAAGTTTGGTAACGCAGTCCAGCGGAATTAATGCATCTGTGACATCTGATGTGCAGTTTTCGCATTCTCCACTCATGCATTTTTCATTTTCTACATCGCAACAAAGACTTTGTAAAAAAACATAAAATTTCGATGGAAATTGCGGGATCACTTTAGAAATGCTCTCAAGCAAAAAGCAGAAGTTTGCGTGACACTTACAAACGCACATATTGTGCGGCATGTCCCTAGAAAGCAAAACCGTTTTAGGCCTGTTTCTGTAAAATTTTGTCCTTGAAATAGTAGAGGAAGGAAATTCTGTTTTGAACAGTTGATACGCCTCATTAACTGTTAAAACCATGAACCGCTGAGAGACTGGAGTACTGTTTTTATTTGCAACTTTGGTTTGCTTCCGACCTGCACTTTGGACAGATATATCGTCACGAACAAAGAATTCCTGTACACGTGTCGTTTCTTCATCATCTGTTGGTTCAGAATCTAGGGTTGGCTCTTCAGCGCAAAAATATTTTTTATAAAGTTCTCCTATTAATTCTTTTTTCTTCACTAGATCTTTTGGCAATGCACGTTCTACTTTTTTCAAAGCTTTTCCAAATGTTTGCTTGCATGTGTACCCCTTATGGGCTGGTGTTTCTTCTTCTTTTTTCTTTTTTTTTTCACTGAATCTCTTTTGACGCTCTCGACCTGCTAATTTAATTATATTTGCCAATTCGCTATCGTGCTTAACTTTTTCCTTTAGTTTTTTCCGGTAAACGCGTAACCTCTCCGCTTCCTTCTTACGGAACTCGTTACCTGCCACATTCCCCTGCATTTTATTCCGCCAATTTTTGCATCGCTCTGCAGTTGTTTTCATTTGTTTAGGTTTCATCTAAAAAAAAAAAAATTTTTCACATGAATTTCATTGGCGGTGTTTGCGCACATCCCGTTCGTACACAGCGCGTTCGTACGTTACTTACTTTGCAGTGATTACAAAATTTTAAGTCCTTATCGTTTTGATTCGAATTTTTACCAGATTATAATAAACAAAGAACTAAGTTTAGAAAACAAACAGTATCTTCAAAAATGTTAAATGAAAAGATGCTCTCCTTCTTAAACGTCAATTTTCGTGTCGTACGTCATTTATGAATCCAATGTTTTGGTTGGTCTAATACACCGTTATAATCATATGTTGCAAAGCTTTTAAAGCTTATATTTGAGTATGGTAATGCTCTTAATATAAAAAAAGCTTTCATAGTAAAATCTATTACTTAATTCCAATTTCTTTCAAACAAAGAAAAAAGCTTTAAAATAATTAATAAGTGCTACATGACATGTTGAATGAACAATCTCAAAATTTATAAAGAAAGAACTAAAATAAAATAGAATTAGTTTTAAGGATATGAAAAAAGACATATTATTTTATACAAAAAAATTTTAAAATTGCAAAAATCACAACAAAAAAATTTTTAGACTCGGTTGACCATTTACAGGATTTGCCCATATGTTATTGAAGAAAAAAAAGAGCTGTCGTTTAACGTTACTTCTGGCGTAGGCCTCAAAAATAGAATTCTTTTTATTCCTCTGATCTCAAAAAGACATAATCTGGTAAATTCGATTTAAATTGAATTCGATTTAATAATTCAAACGAATATTTTGGTTAAAAAAAATCCAATGAGTGTTCGAATGTTACATTGGAAAATATAAAAATAACAAGCCTGTGTTAGATAACACGGGCGCATAGGTCAGACGTAGAATACGTTAGTCATTTTGCAATTAAAATATATGAATTAAATATAATTTTTGATAAATGATTTAAATCTATCTAATATATACGCATACAGCATACGCATAGATTAGCTGCTTTCCAACTACTTCCCAATGTATTCACAGAAATGTGTTTAGGAAAAACGCCATTGATATAGTGAGCGTATACATCGCCAATCCTTTGTATTAATGTACATACACACACATTTACACGCTGCTCGCAGAAGTAAACAAACGACAGCAAAGATCTGTACACTTTCAAGCACACACAAGTGTCCACGCTCCCCTCCCTTCATTTTATGTTCCCCACCAAAGGAACTAATATCCGACCGATCCAACAAAACGAAATTTACACACACACACATTTAAACGCTGCTCGATAAATAAACAAAGCACAGCAAAGCAAAAAACATTTGATTTCACAACAACAACAAAAACAACAGCGGCATTTACAAACCAACAACAACAGCGGCATGTACAAAAAAAGTCTAAAATATCATGCTCTAAAATATTTATTTCCTTAACTACATAAAACTTTTATATATAGACAACTGAGTAACATATAAAAATTGCTAAAATATGTTTTAATATTTAAGTAAAAGTGGGTGAAAGTTGACAAACATTTTCTCAAAATTTTGTGCTCCAGATCAACACCCCTACCTTACGGTATAACGTATTCTACGTTAAAACAGCGTTCAATCATATGATAATTGATAATCATATGATATATTAATACTTAAAATTATTAAAGACCAGTGCAAGCACATGTGTCATTATCTTCTTGTTCATACTTTTTGTTTTATTACCACAAAAATCAAAGAAAATGCAATTTAAATTTTGTTATTTGGTTATTACGACGTCTAAAAATTTAAAATTAAAAATTAATAATTTAATGTTCTGATACATATGTATATTCTTCCTCTTTTTACATGTGTTAATTATATTATATTTCTGAGAACAACATATAATTATATTAATTTATTAAATTTTTTTATTATTCTCTGTTTTATTATGTTTTGTTTAACTATATTGTGTATTGTTATTACTAGTTTATTATTCAAATTGTATTATTATTTTTTAAAGTTATATTAAATTTATTCTAACATTTGGTAGGCCAATATTTTAAAAATAAGATTTACTCTTGTTGTATTAGTTGTGATATATAGATAAATAAATAAAAGGCAACAGACACATGAACATATATGCATTGATATGTTCGTACATACGCTACACAAGTTTACACAATTTTTGTTGCTCTCTTGCTATCTCATTTTGATATACGTATAACCACGTCATTATTCTCTTTGCTATGAGAGTGCTACGCACCCACACAATACAACTATTCCCTGCAGCTACATCACTGTGTGTTTATTTCGCAGTCTGACAATCTGTGTTTCGGAGCCGGACAAATCTGTGTTCTATATAGGGGTGGGTCACCCTTATCATTTAGGAGTATGGAAAATAGATGTTGGCCGATTCTGAGACCTACCCGATATGCACACGAAACTTCATACAAATCGGTCCAGCCGTTTCGGAGGCGTTCAACGGCAAACAATCTGTGATCGCAGTCGGACAATTTGTGTGATCGCAGTCTGACAATCTGTGTGATCGCAGTCGGACAAACTGTGTTTGGATGTATTCACTTTTTGAATTTAGGCTGTAACCGCACCTATAGATGTTAACACATCAAACATTTTAATTTTTTCCTTCACATTACAAAGTAAATCAATTGATGTCCATTATATTGCCAAACTAACATCATTATTATGTCAAATTCGATTTAAATCGATCGATTTTCATCACATGCCCAAATGTTGTCAGCTTAATGCAAAAATTAGAACGTGTTGTAAAAAGTTTTTCTATGTTTCTGACAATTAAATTTTAAATGTTTTGAAATTTACTAAGAAATATGAACGGAAATGGTAAATTCACATTCCCTAGGGTGGGAAATTATAGTCGATGAGAGTTTTGTCCTTCCCCCTGTAAAAATACTAATATAGGAATAATTGCTGAGATTTGTGGCTATGAGTTAGTGACTACACATGAAAAAGTAAACACGGGTGATACAATTTTACGCCAAGTGATTGTCTATATCAACAACGGTTTTTGAATTGACGCCAACGCTATGGCCCTTATTGTGGTTATACATTAAATCTGCTCATGTCGGAAGTAAATTAAGAATGCAGACCCCCAGCAAAAGAATGTGTGCGAAATATTGATCAAGGGGACTGACGGTGGAAACGGAGGCATATTCATTCACGATGTGCCTAATGGGTCATATCTACGTATCGGCAGAAATATGATAAGCAAGCGTTAAGTTCATCTGCAGGCGTGATCGCGGGATGACCGGTAAATTTTGACGGAAATAATCATTATTTGACGGAATTATTGCACCTCCAAAGTGTTTCGCATTATTCCGCAGATCTTGCATTGTTGTGTGAAAATGAAACTCTTTGGAATTAAATTAAATTTAAAGCATTTTATTTACACGGAAAATGAATTTCACACATTTGAGGTTACTGTTTGGTACAGATGCGGCGAAAACTAACAGTCAGAGCAAACGACACCTGTATAAGCAGTAACGATGAGCAAAATGAAGAATCTGATGTAAATCTTCTTTGAATTTGTCCAAAACTAGCCGGCAGGAGGATGTCTACTATTGGATCCTAGCTATTTAGTGACTTGAGATAATTCTCTCAGATAGATGTAGACAAGATGTTGAGCTTGATACTTCGTCGATGGGACTAACGCTTAATCTCGTTAGCCCGTTGACTAATATGTCTAAGTGAGTCGTTCATCGACTGCCACTAACACCTAACCTAACGTAATTGCAAACGGAAACTCAATCGACTTGAGAATTCCCTACAATGCAAGTTTTCGAGTATATATCGCAAGCACCAACACACAAGAAAACATTTTCCAAACTGTCGAACAACCTCTGAAAAAGATCTGTGACGCCCTTTTGCCCTTAGGACTAGTTATCTGCAGTTAAAATTGCAAGCACATATTTTATATATAGGGTGGTGTCTCAGTAAGAATGCACTTTTTCATTTTGTAATAAAACACGTATGTTTTGAGATAGTTGCGATTTTTTTTATTGGATTGTAAAGAGCACATGTTCCGATTAAGTGTGGAATAAAATATGGTTTCCCCAAATGCAAAATGCCCCAAAAATAAAACGAAAATTGCCCAAAACCAAAATATGGAGAAAAATATCAAAAATAATCCAAAAACTCTGAAACGAAAGTTTCCCCAACATTTCTGAAAAACCCCCCCCCAAATAATATACGATTAATACCCCAATGAAATATTCCCCCAAAAACATGAAATAGACCCCAAAAAAACAAGCGCACAACTAATTTGTAGATGAAAAAAGTCAACAAAAACTTAATTATTCATAAAATGAAAAAAAGTATACAATTAACTCCATTTTTGGATATGGTGTAATTTTCAAACGTAAAGCATTATTACGTCGTCGATATCTTCTCGGCAACATGGACACTTAATTTTATTATGATTCATTGCAATAGATTGAGCTTGTAGACACACCCGTTGCAGCATTTCATGTGTTTAGATGGCAGGAAGTCAGTGTTGTTTTTGTTTGGCAAATAATGCATAACCATATTCCCATAAACCATATTCCCTCGATGGATTGCATCAGTCGTGGGTCCCTGTTTATCGTTGTGAGAGTATTTTTCCTGGCCTTATTCCTGGTGTTGGTCCTCGTCGTCCTCAAAATCAATTTCGTGTCATCTATAACTGAACTGCTTGGCAGTAAGGGAACCTACACCCTACAGTTTTGGCTTCCGGAAATGTAATTCGCAATGGTTTTCGCAAGGCGTTCTCAAATCTGTTATAAAGCTTGCGGCTTCCATTTTAAATATATTAATATTAATATATTGTAAAACAAATTTATACGAAGCCAAGCTCTTTTTTCCATTACAACATAATATATGGAAATATCTGGAAAATAGTTATAATAAAAACAAAAATTTCACTTTATGTTATTCGTGTAAAACGCGATGACGCGCGTTGCTCGCTCCCATCCGCGACCACTACGGTTAAAATAGTTTTAATACTCACCTTTAAATCTAAATATTCCACATAAACGACAAGTAGCTGCTTAAAACATCCATAAGGTAAAATATTGAATGTACCATCCATTAAATATTTTCTTGAACCCGCGGCAATGTTCACTTTAATCACATCCGCAATAGCCTCCGAAAAATAAAACGAGAAGTTCTCTTCAGTAATGGCTGGCTTAAAGAAGTGTTTCAGGTATGAAGAATTTTTAGTCAATTCATAACGCGTCCAAATGTCCTTACTATTAAAAGCTTCCACAATTTCCAGAGCAGATTTTGGAGATTTTTTAAATACTTTCTGACTTACGTAGTCCGCGATATATAGTTGTTTATAATTTGAAGATATTTACAATTATGTTTACCTAATTGCCAAACGCTTGTATGCAGCGGAAATGTCAATTGTATGCAGCGTAAATGACAAATGTATTTCAAAATGTACAGTTATTTTTTTGTAACTAGTATTTGAAGATTTTTGGTTGGGTTTTACAGAAATACGATAATGACAAATGCCCCAAAAAATTATAAAATTCCCCAAAAAATAATTGGGTTAATGTTCGTTCCTGGAAAGTTGGGGAATTTTGCAATAAAAAATAACCCAAACTCGAAAAGTGTAATTTTACCAAAAGAAAAAAAACGAAACAAACCCTATTGTTTATGGGTATGAAAAAGTATGAAAAATGTTATGGAGCATTTTTGGTTTTTTTTGGGCATTTTTCATAGAGCCATAAAATATATCTTAAGTGACCCCCACGTCTCTGATGACAGGCCATTACTCTCTTCACGAAATTTTCCGTGATTTTTCACAGAGATGTGGCTGTATCTCACCGATGACGCGTTGGATCTCGGATTTGAGCTCAGGAATTGTTTCTGGTTTATTCGCATAAACCCGGGATTTCACAAAACCCCAGAGTAACAAAATCGCACGGTGTAAATCGCATGCTCTTGGTGGCCACTTGACATCGGAGTTTCTTGACATAATTTGTTCTGGAAATAAATCGATTATTCATGCGCGGTGTGGTAGTTTGCGCCATCCACCACATGTCGATCCATGCCATTCAGTTGAGGCCACAAGAACTCCGTTATCATGTTGCTGTAACGAATACCGTTGACAGTCACTGCAATTTCGGTCTCATATACAAAATACTGAAACCCAATCACGTCGCCTGTCTAAAAATCCGCAGCAAACAATTGCTCGTTGTGGGTGCGTTTGCTTCTCATGGATTGCATGAGGATTTTCTGAGTTCCAAATTTGACAATTTTTTGTATTCACGAAACCATTCAGATGGAAATGTGCTTCATCGGAGAAGATGACTTTTTTTAAAAATTTGCATGGACTTCACTTTGCTCCATTACCCATTGAACGAATTGCCGGCGCTTTCCCAGGTTTGATATTTTGAGGTCTTGAGTAAGCTGAATTTGGTACGCATGAAGGTGTTGAGAACGATGACGAATTGATGTTTTCGGGTTTTCGGCGACACTCTCGCTTACAGCCCCGTATTCAGTTCTTGCGAAATTTTCGTAAGAAATTTTGTGTTATATCTCTAATCGGAAAATTTTACTACGAAGAGTTACCACATATCTCGGATTTAATTCATATTTGCGATCCATTCTATTTTTAACGAATGTGGTATTACTTTTGTTTACTAAAATAATCGAAATGTCAAAATTCCGGTCCCAAACAATTATCAAACAATTGTTTTCGTACGAAATAACTATGGCGTAACAACCCTGTTCTTGACATTGCCTACGAAATTTTCGGAACGAACTGAGTACCAAGCAAATGAAAAGTGAGCGAAATTTTCGTTTCTTCTTATGGCAACGAAAATTTCATAAAATCTGAATACCGGGCTTACAGCAGTAATGTTTTCAAGAGACCGACCGGTACGTTGACCCACAGGGGTCTTACTGTTATACTCTTCAAATGATTGACACATTAGATACACTTTCTCGACTGCAAATTCTTCAAATTTTGCGAGAGGTCTCAGCATAACTTTCCAAACTTTTTTAATATATTTTCACAATTATAACGCGTTGTTCTTCCGCAACGCGCTCCATTTTTAATAATCGGAATAAACATATGAGTGACAGCTGCCAAATTTCGGAGTTGCTACCTGCACAAAAAAACTTACACTAAATTTAAAAAGTGCAATCTTACAGAGTAGCCGTCGGTGGTGCAATGGGTAGTGTGCACGCCTCTTGTACATGAGATCCTGGGTTCGATCCCTGCTCTGACCACCTAAAAAAAATAAAAAAAAATTGTTTCGGCGGCGGTCACCTCGCATAGTGACGGCGGCACCATTGAGTATTTAGCCATGAAAAAACTGTAGGTCCCAATCTGAGGGTCTGAGCTGTCCCTTCAAGGGATGTAATGGGAAACCATTTTTTTAATCTTACAGAGATAGACTTTATAAGCCAAATACAAAATGATTTAAAATTTGGGGTTGAACAAATTTATTATATTATATGTTTAACATGCCAAATCTGTTTCCCGGAATAACTTTCTACAATGGTTAATTTTTATGGTTGATTTTTACAAACTTGCTACTGAATCGCAGTGGTCGCCAAGGTCATTCGCCACATACCATAATGTTTGGTCCTTCTAAAGTATTTACTGAAATACGCTGAAAATATGTTGGGAAGATTCTCCTTTTTAATAATGGTTTATTTTCATAGTTCATAGTTTATTTTCGCAGCACAAATTTTGAGTTAAGAAACACGATTAACAACATTTTGTTTTAAATTAAAAGTGATATCGTTGACATTTTTAACTTTGTGTAATAATGACAGCTTAAAATAGAATTTGATTAATGATATCTTTAAAAAATTGTGTAATCTTTAAAGCGAATGAATTTAATTAGTAATTCTATTCATTATTACTATAATTGATTATTTTTTAATTCGATTTTATGTAACGAAGATTTAAAAGATTCGTAAAGTATGCAGTTCTGATATGTTGTAAACGTGTTACTAAGTTTGGGGTTACGCGATATAAGAAATGAAGCCCCTGGTGGAAGAAGGTGTTAACTCACTTTTTTCAAAAAGAATATTTTCCTTCCTTTAATGTTTCCATGATAGATAAGAAAAAAAGGCAACATCTGATATTTAAATTATTAAAATTAAATTTTTTTTTAAATCAGATACCAGGAAACATTAAAAGAAGCAAAATATTGCTATTGGAAAAAAGTGAGTTAACACCTTCTTCCACCAGGGGCTTCAAATCCTTCAAATTCCCGTCTATTTGAACGTATTTCATTCAGCGTCTTGGATGCCCCTTAGCGAGACACTTAATGTATTCAATATCTTAAAATGCGAGTGAAATGACCAGAATATAAATGTGTACAATGTGGCATCAATATTGTGATGTGATATTAAAATTATCACAGATTTCACTTTATTTCAACGAAATTTGATCGGCGCCTTCGATATCAAATTGGAAATTCTCTGGACATAAAAGTGCCAAAATACCCACCTAAAGTGGACTATGATGACACTTCTTTTTCCTAGATGATAAGTCTTATTACAGACTTTCTACTGATTTACATATCATTGATATTAATATCCGTTAAGTGCCAAAAATTCAAAAATATAGCGAAGGGCTGTTTTAAAATTTCTGCAGTTCGAAAAATGAGTGTGCATTTTATTATTTTTAAACGCGATACACTGAACCACCATGGTCAACATCGTGAATTTTACACGGGAAAAAGTGGTTTCTCTGTAAAATTCACCAATCACAATTAGGACTTTAAGAGTGATTTTTCAAGCTCCTATTAAAGTAACACCAACTTGGTATATATCAACTTGGTATGTTGGTAATGGTTAGTACTGCAACCGTATTCACTTTGTTCATTTGTCAAGCCACACGATTTTCCCATCCAAAATAGCAAAAGTGCCAAAAACCCATCTTAAATTCTTCACGGCCAATTAAACTAGCACTAAGTGCAATCGGTATCTTTTCAAAACACCACTTTTCTCTAGGGCGAACCACGAACTAGAAATCTTCACGCAGTTTTTGAAAAATTTGTAAATTTGAGTGGCTGAAAATGTGGGAAGTATTAACAAAATATAGCCAAATTCTTTAGACATTTTAACTTCTGTAAGTGCATAGGATGCAAATTTATTAATAACATTATTTCATATGCTACCAGTTATGAAATAACGGAAGGTGTCGGGTGACTTCCTGAGTTTTAAAAATTTTTGACTTTGGCCCATATACAAATTTTGCAAATTGTCCGCACAGGTGCGTGGCCCAACTATTTTTCGAATAAACCTCATTTTAATTATGGTTCGTTGATGATAATAAACTTTTAAAATATGTTTGACACTTGTTTTGTTATCTGCAACTCCAAGTTGCGACGTGACATCCGGTCAAAGCTATAACAGCTGCTACACAGACTGGTTATATTACTCTAAATCCATAATTCTTGAAGATGATATCATCCCTGGATATGGATTGATTGCTTTTGCTCAGAATTTGCATAGGCAATATTTTGAAATGAAAAATGGATTTCTGAGCAATATGTGCTAAATACTGTGAGTTGCCCTAAAAGAAATTATTAGCAATCGCAACTATATTGTCTCTGCACAAACAAAAATCATATTTTACGACAACCCTCGGGTTCAGACGATCAACAAACAGACGACTGTACCAAGATGTCGTCATGCTAAATCAATCCCTGGCACACAAAAAGTGCATTCAAATATTCCAGCGGACAGCGGAACCATAATTACTGAACAATATTCTCGTTCAAATAATAATAATGTATATAAAATTTTTAAACAAAATAAGTAAATAAAATCGTATTTGTTGAAGTGTTTTACTAAACTTAAAATCAAGATATTTTTTTCTGTAAACGATAAGAATGTCTGCACATCAACTAAAAATAGCCGAAGAAAAAGTACACAGAGGTTAGTATGGAAAAATGATTTTTGAAAATTTTCAAAAATCCAAAAAAAAGTTTTAATAAAATTTTTATCAATTTGGGCTTAAAAGAAACAGAATGAATATAGGTTTATAACAAAAAAATTGCGAGAAAATCGAAGGGTACAAACAGTTTCAAAATTAAAACAAAAATGTAAAAACTCAAAATTCGTATACAAAAACACTTTGGATATTTTTGTTTTAAAAAGTACAGATAAAAGAACAGATTTAAAAAAAATGTCTAAGTTGGACCATTATTGAGGAAGTTATGACCAATAGTCCAAAACAGTCCTTTAAAAAAATCGTTTTTTTTTAAAAATCAATATCCTTTGAACGAGCAATTACAACAACATGAAAATTGACCAGGAACCGTTGCCACAAAATATCACAAAATGGCGGAAATCAAAGAGAAAAATTTTCAAACTGTCCGATTTGACTTGGAATGCCCCATATAGTACATGCGAAAGCGTTAGAACTGCTGATTTTATTTTTTCTTGTTGTTGTGGTCCGACCTTGTCAAATTCAAATGTATTTTTGATGTGTTAACATCTATAGGCGCGGGTAGGGACTTAACTCACAAAGTGAACACATCCAAACAGAGTTTGTCTGATTGCGATCACAGATTGTTTGGCGTTAAACTCCTCCGAAGTGGCCGGACAGACTTGTGTAAAATTTTGTGTGCGTATCGGGTAGGTCTCAGAATCGGCCAACATCTATTTCTTGCCATACCCCTAAATGATAAGGGTGATCCACCCCTATATAGAATACAGATTTGTCCGACTGCGAAACACAGATTGTCAAACTGCGGAAAAAAAACACACACTGATGTAGCGGCAGCGAATATGGGTGCAGAGCACTCTCAGAGCAAAGAGAATAATGACGTGGTTATACGTATATATAAATGAGATAGCAAGAGAGCAACGAAAATTGTGTGAACTTGTATAGTGTATGTACGAACATAACAATATATGTATTTACATGTGTGTGTTGCTTTGCATTCTCTTTGTTTTTGTGGGAATAAAACAAAACGTATTAAGAAAGAAAATAATGACACATGTGCTTGCACTGGTATTTAAATAATTTTGTATCGTCATCCTATGATTGAACGCTTGTTTTTATTTTCCTCTGTAACATTTACGAATGTGTTCATAGAAATCGAACAGGTACCGTTTAACAAAAAGGTGTTAACACATCACCCGTGAGTTCGAACACTGATTGGATGTTTTTTTTACTTTTTGGTTCGGTTTTATTGTTGGTATACATTGTGATGAATTTGGCAGCGTCGAACATCCAAATAAAAGCAAAATGCCTACTATTGTTGCCTGCAATTGCAACAACACCCACTGCGACTACCTTACCTATTCTACCATGGACTGTAAAAAATTCGCAGTAATTTTTGATGTTTTTTTTAGACTGATTTAAGTTTTCTTACTCACAATCCGAACACTGCTACACACTACAAAAAAAAATCAATTTGGATGACCATTCAAAGATCAACTCATTTTATTTTCGTGATATGCTCAAACGCTTATGTTCAAAACCAAAAATGTGTGAATCAGAGTCCACAAAAGATCAAAGATTTCTTTCATTTGAGTAATCTGCTATAAGAAAACTAAAACACTGGTTTTAACTTTTTTATACGACTGTTCTAAACGTAATACGATAAGATTTACATGTCCACAAATCTCTTTCAAATTGGAATATGACATTCAAAGTAAAATCAATTTAATGTAACCTTTTTTAATTTTATATTAAGCGCTTATTTCAGATTGGAATAGAGGGCGGATCGATAAGTCTGTGACTTTTTGAATGAAACACAGTTTTTTTTCCAAAAAATATTTGTTTTTTAACATAATCTCCTTTTAGCTGAACACACTTAGTCCAACGTTGTATCCCTCCAATTTTTCTATCCCTTCCAAAAATAGGATTTTTCGAGGTCCATAAAATAGGCAGTTGTTTGATCAATAATTTCATCGTTGGAACTAAATGTCTTTCCACCGAGCAATTTCTTTAGGTTTGGAAATAGGAAATAGTCACTGGGGGCTAAATCCGGAGAATATGGCGGATGAGGTACCAATTCGTAGCCCAATTAAACAACTCCAAACAATCCTTTCAAGTTGTCACACGATTGAGAGCAAACGCGGCACCCATCTTGCAGACAGCTTTACTAAACCCAACTGATCATTTAAAATCGAAACCTCACTGCCATATGAAATGCCTATGGCATCAACAATCTCACGCACTTTTACTCTTCGATCGATCAACGCCATATCATGGATTTTTTCGACGTTTTCGGGTGTATTGACCTCAATTTGCAGTCCACAACGTTCAGCGCCACTTGTACTTGTGCGACCACAACGAATGTCAGTAAACCATTTTTTTACCAGTGAAATCGATGGTGCAGAGTTCCCATAGTATTTATCAAGCTTTTCCTTGGTTTGATTCACGTTTTTTTTCGCAAAAAGTACTGTTTAATGAGCACTCGAAATTTACTTCTTTCCATTTTTAAAAAAATGCACGAGGTTGTATGTTTTGAACAGCTGTTAAACGCAAATTAAATGACGGCACTTGCTCAAAATTTGATAGTAGTCTGTTACGAGTAACAGGTGGTATTTTATGGGAGCAGTGCTGCATTTCGTATAACTAGAAGAGAAGTTCGAATAGTCACGGACTTATTGATCCGCCCTCTATGATATAAATGTTAATTCAAAATTTAAACGTGGTTGTCAAATTTAAATACAATTATGCACTGTTGAGATTTAAACACGAATAAGAATATGTAAGGATTACTAATCAAATTTTATGCGACACATGAGTACTTAAAAAACAACAGAGAAATGACCGGTTTCAGCGGGTTTCACCAAAAATTAACAATAGAAAACCAGTTACTTGAAATATGTATGTATTTTTCGAACAAAATTGAATCCTGGTTTTAAAAAGGTTCTAAAATTCAACCCTCGTCGAATAAAGTATCTTAAATTTTTAAGAAACCTAGCAATTTTGACAGATTTCTCAGATTTGATGGGTTGCATTTTATTCCTGGACGAGAAAATGCAATCACATCTTCGCGAATATGTTTTTTGAAAGTTCATTGAGAACAAAGGAATGACCAGTCATAGCCTTTAATGTCATCTGTGAAGGTCTGAGCCGTGTTTCTAGCTCTCGTTTTAACTAAGGTCTCTAAAAGGGAGACGGGGAGAGGTTTTATAGCGAATCCAGAAACAATTCGAGAGTTAGTGATGCCTTCTATCACGTTGTATAATAATAATGTATAAAAGTTATACAACTACAGGCATTATATGTATCTATGTATTGCTTACAAAAGTTATCTCATGCATTATTTCAACCATATTGTCTACACAAATTTACAATGTTTCCTTTAGTAAAGATTTTTGCTGGGATCTCCTGCTTTCATGTACCAGAAGCAAGTTGTCGACTAGAAAGCAAACACCACTCTTGTGGTAAAAGTACAATTTCATTGTAACCCACTTTCACAATGATTTGTTTCATTCCATCACACAACCGCAATAAAGAAGAAAAGTGCACAGTGTCGTTGTAGTAATCTGGAGTATTTCATTCACAGTAATTGCGCTGTTATACCGAATACCTTTGTGTGGTAATTTCGTACTCGTATTCGTTTACAGACCTGCACTTATATGTATGTATGTGTGTCTATTGCTACTACGTACAAGTTACTATGTTACCCTGTGTACCCAACAATGGTTGATGAAAAGTTGTATATGTTTTGTACATTTGTTTCGCTGTACATCATTCTTGTACACACGTGTGTTGTACGTGTGTTCGTACTTCATTAGTGTGGTTCATTTTTGATTTATATTTATCACTCGTAATATACAACCACATAAATGTTTCTCATAAAACCGTTTGTAACCGGTGTAAAAATTGTAGGTCCCAATTAAACAAATGAAACAATAAATATTTCCCCATTACATCCTATGAAAGGGCAATATGTGAGGTGTGTTATTTCTAGTGCTACTTACTTCCTTAAGTGGCCACAATCAACTCAGAGTGGTAAAGATGAGGATAACATGCTTCTGCAACCGGCTCTATCTTCTAATTATCTCCAGTTGGTATCACCAAGCTCTTGCAGGCAATCTTCCACCTGGTCTTTCCAGCGAAGTTTCGATCGATTTATTTTTGATGTACTCGTACGTCCTGGAAAACCTTTCGCACCGGTTCATTCCGATCCATTCTACATACGCATTACCATTCTTTGATACGCATTACTACCTCGATGTAGGGATACAGATTATACAGCTTGAGGTTCATCCTTCATCGGTAGTTGCCGTTTTCTACTATAGAACCATATAGTATTCGAAGCATTTCTTTCTCGACGACTCCCAGTGACATTTCATCAGTATGCGATATGACCCAGGATTCTGTGACATAAAGCAAGACAGGTGGTATGAGAGTCTGAGATACTTGGATCTTCGTTTCCCGAGAGAGAATCTTATATCTGAAGTGCTTGTGCTCCGTTTGGTTTCCAGGCTGATGTCATTCGAGGTAAATAAATTCATCCACTACCTCCACATTATAACGCTTATCGACCTTCACGCTTTCATCCAGGCGGGTAGAAGTTCAGCTTTTCGAAATCTGAAATTGTCCAAACCCATTACTGCTGATTCCTTGTCAGTTCTCGAAAATGCTGCAGGAACTCCTCGCAGATTTCGCCCAATAATGTCTAAATCATCATCATACGGGAACTGTAACTTTTACTAAAATAAATGGTTTCCCATTACATCCCATGAAGGGACTGGGGAGAACTTCTCACAATCACTGAGCTGTGCGCTTTCCAGTTTTCACTCACTGATGGGGACCTACAGTTTTACACCGATTCCGAACGGTAATTTGAGAAGATTTTTCATGGCTAGGTACTCGATAGTGTCGCCGTCACTATGCGAGGTGACCGCCGCCGAAAGAATTTTTTTTTTTTTTTTTTTTTGAAGGTGGTCAGAGCCGGGTTCGAACCCAGGATCTCATGTACAAGAGCCGCGCACACTAACCATTGCACCACCGACGGCCACATGTAACTTTTACTGCTGATAGTTTTATTCGTGTTGACTGAAACTTGTCTCACTATAGTCTCAAATAATATGTTGAAATAATCGCATGCTAGGCTGTCACCCTGCCTGAGGCCTCGCTTCGTACTAAATGTTACGGTGGGATGTTTAACAATCTTCACTGAGGATTTAATGTCGGGCAGTGAAATTTTACCAGTCAGCTTAGCCGGAATGCCACTCTACAAAGAGGTGGTATGTGTCGATTTATTTTTCGTGGGTTTTCTCTTGAATTAATTATAATGTTAATATCTGGTTGATAGTTGCCACACTAATATTGTCCTAAGATGTCTGCAACAAACGGCTTTAGTCTTTCACATATCACGCTCGAGAGGAACTTGAATGCGATGGATAAAAGGCTTATTCCACGATCGTTTGCATACTCGGGTAGCCTTTTTTGAAAACAGGACAGAGTATGCTAAGACCTTAATCGTTGGACATGCTTTCGTCTAGCCAGATTTTGCACATGCTGATGGCTGCACGTTTCCAACTTATGGCATCAGATCCAGCAGCTTTGTTGTTCTTAAGCCGGGAAATTGCAATTCTGATTTTTTTTCTTTACTTTTGACCCACCGTTGGCCAGTCATCTCATCTGCCTTCAAAGGACAAAATAATATGTCCGCTAGTTCGACGAGGTTCAGTGGCAGGGTTACCTATTTAAACAGAGACGCATCAGTAAGCGCATAACTAATCAGGCTGCTCATTCGATTAGCCTTCTCACTTTAGCTAGCTAACGGAGGGTTCCGATAAAGCCATTGCCCGGGACATACTTCTAGAATGTAGTGAGCTGCTTAGACTGCGCTATGAAGCAATCATTTCTGGCCACTCCCAAATGAGTGGCTATCAGTGGCTGTCCCATGTCCCGCTTACTAGTGAGTTTGGCCAACAATTTTACACTGGTTCCGAACGATTATTTTTAAAATATTTTTCATGGCTAATTACTCAATAGTGTCGCCATCACTTAGCAAGGTGGACGTCGTTGAAAGAAATGTAAGTTGGGCAGCGCAGTGATTGTACGAAGCTCTCACCTGCTGTTTAAACTGTTTAATTTTGGGGAACATTAAATCCGGGGATATAAAGACACTAGTATTAACTACACGAATGTCTAGTTGGCCAAAGATGGGTTAATTGTATGGCATCTTTGTTTACGAACATACCGATACACGTGGCCATTGGGACATTCTTGTCAAATGGGGAGTTCAAATGGGAGAACACATGTCAACTCGTACTTTACGTATGCTGATAAATTTTACGATCAAACCTATGGTATGCCAATGGGAAACCGTCTATCGTCCACTATTCCGGAAATTGTTCTTGACAATCTACTGGATTCCGTAATTGATGAATTGAAATCTGTAAACGTGGAACTAGGACATGTACGAAATATGTGGATGACATATTTGAAATAATTGGCGAAAGGACGTGGATACTATCTTGGGGCACTCCATTCCCACTACAACAGATTTCAATTCGAAGTGGTAATGGGGAAAAACGGACAAATCCGTTTCACATCACGCAGCTGATAATGAACAGGATGGACCAACCAATTTTTTCAGTGTATAAACCTCGACTAACAGAAGGCAGAATACTGAGGACAATGACAAGACACGATAAGACATCATTCGATAACAGATCGAACCGGACAACACGGAAAAAGACAACGACAACAGACAAAGTTGGACAGAATATCGTAGTGTATGGGATTAAATGTATTGGGTGAGGGGGAGGAGCTTGTGGGCGAAGCGAATGCTGAGCGTGGGAATTAGTGAGCACCAAACTGTATTTACGGAATACTAATACGGAATTTACAGCGACTAAGATTAGTTCAATTAATTCGTTAACCCACACTAACCCAGAAGATAACTCATACAATTTTAATCCGTAAAACTGTAGTTTAAACTGGTGTATTCGTTTTAAACTGGTGTACAATTAAATACAACTTTGCAATTTATTACAAAAAAGTGCAACCATACTAAAAACATACAAAAAAAATTAACTGACAGACGGAAGCCGAACGACAATATTTCCGACACGTCGCCGCCACCAAAATTTGTTTGCAGCTCACGCCGCCGCCGACATAATTGGCTCGCATCGGTTGGAAATGTATACCGAGAGATCAAATATTTAAATGTTAATATATTTCAAAAACATCCCAAATTTGTACAAAACTGGCAAAACCAAGGGCCGCCAATTCAATTTTTCCGTTGTTCCGCCGACTTCTACAATTTGGTCTCGGCACAGAGTTGCTTTAAATTGGTCTAAGCACAAAGTTACCACCTGAAATGTTAATTTAATCTTATATTGGGTGGTGTGAACGACAGAGATTAGAGGACAAGCTTATTGCTAACCCGGCCGCGATAAACTGCTTTCTAAATGCGACATACGGAAGGGAAAGGATAACACAGCACTGACACAACATGTATGAGGGGATGGTGATGCAGCACACTTTCAAAATATCAGAATACTGAAAATGGAAAGCGGGAAGGGGAAGATACGAGGTACACATTGAAAAGTCTGCAAATACGGCAGAGAGTACACGGGTCTGTTAATACGTTAGGGGGACAGAGATGCCACCGAGGTTCAATATTCCATTGGAATCCAAGAAGTAAAACTCTGTGATATTAAGCCTAAAAATCTGCTGTGATATTTTTTTAAAATTTTGATACAATTTAAATGAAAAACTTATTGTAACTAAAACTTTATCGAAATATTCAGAATTAATATTAGTTACGGGAATAATCACTTATATACATTTGGCGTTAGGAATTTCGGTAGGTTACTCCTGAAGAATTTTAAAACAAGCCAACGAAACGTTCAGTAGAACAATTAAATAAATTTATTTTATTTATTGTCCATAAGCTGCCTTGACCGAATTCCTCATACAGCAAACAATATATAGGGGGAGAATTAGTTGTATTTAGTTTTTTAATCCCATTTTAGGGGTAACAGCTCAGCTGCGAATATATTGAGAGATTTCAAAGTCGCAACATATATACCAACTATTTTTTCATAATTTAAATTTAAATTTTTTAACATTCAAAAGGGTCGCTCAGTGCTTGCTTCGAAATAAATCCAATTACACTATATACAGGCTTCAGCAATGCTTTTTCAAAATTTATATAAAAGTTCTCTGTATATAAATCTCTGTCTGTGGATTCTACCGACCATTATGGAGCACACGTTCATTGAATTCTTTGCTTTTATCCGCCGTTGACCAGTAAAATTGGTTGATCCGCTTTCTAAGGACAAATAAATTGTTTCCCGTTACATCCCATGAAGGGATTAGGTAGAGCTTCTCACAACCACAAAGAACCATGTAGAGCGCTCTACATGAACTCACTACAAACTCTACGCGAAATTCTACACTGGACACTTGGCTTTAATTTCTGCTAGTGAGCAACATTTGCTCGAAGATATTCTAGTCGAATAAATAATTTTCTTCAAAAACAGAACATTGACCTTTCTTGATACATCCATTACATTCCATGAAGGGATTGAGGAGAGCTTCTCACAACCAGTGAGTTGTGCGCTTTCTAGTTTTACACTCACTGAGTCAGACCTATATTTTTACATCGATTCATGGATAAAGTGACCGTCGTCGAAAGAAATGTAAGGTGGTCAAAGCAGCTATAGATCCCACGTTCTCAAGTACAAAAGTCGCGCGCACTAAACATCGCACGTCTGTTGAATTTTATGTTTCGGGATTAAAGAACAAAAACAAATATTAATCATCGAAAATCACTTTATTGTTTTTCAAAATATTTCCCATGAAGATTTATACACTTTTGCATGCGTTTGAACCAATTGCCGAAACACTTTTGCCACTCTGATTGAGGTATCTCCAAAGCATGTATTCTGAATGCAGCAACCGTTTCTTCAGGTGTCGAAAAACGTTGACCTCTCAGTTTGTTTTTTACGTACGGGAATAAAAAGAAGTCATTCGGCGCCAAATTGTGTGGGATCCAACGCGAACAAATTATTTTGACAGTCAAATGATTATGCGATATTGAATGTATGCTGGTCCCACTAATGCCTAAGGTTGTCTCAATCTCACGATAGGTCACATCTTGATCTTGCAAAGTCAGTTCGCTCACACACAGCATCAATGATTTTCGGAACAACAGCTGATTTTGGACGACCTTCACGAAATTCGTCTTGGAGTGAACTACGACCACGATGGAGCTTCATCGCCAAAAATGGAATTAAGTTCATTCATGTACTGTTGCTGAGTTAATCCACGTCGAAAGTTGTAAAAAATAATCGCACGAAAATGTTCATGATTTAATTCCATTTTTGGGCCGAGATGAATCTTTTAAGTTGCTGTAAACAACACAAATAGCGCTCGTATGTCAAACTGTTCTGAGTACGCATAACCTCACAAATGTCCAACTTTACGACAGAGCTGTCAGTTGCCAGATTGCAACACAAGGGTTGCCAAATCCCGAAACATAAAATTCAACCCTTAGAAGATGGGATTGATATAATGGGTGGACCATTAAATCCTTGCTTATGCCCTTGGATTCCCTTAATCCAATTCGCTAATTTAATTTTGTACGAGAATAGCTATAAATCAGCACGAATTATGTGGGATTCGTAACTGCAAGGAACGGCGACGGCTGGATGTTGACGGTGACATGGCCTGCACAGCCTGAATGTTCTTATTAGACCGCCTCGGATGACGTCGGCCTTGATGACTGGATTCACAAATTTTTCGTGTACATGCTTAATGGTGTCGTTTGAGGGCGCTCTCCTAACTCGACATTTTGCATGATACGCATGTTGCGTTCTCACAATTGAGAACATGCAAAGTTGCAAGATAACTGCGCGATGTGGCGGCCTATGCTGTTCCATGGCACAAATTCAATTGGAATCACGCTTCGAAAGCAGGTGTCATATGCCTATCTGAAAGCGAAAGAAAAAGTTATAGGTTTGATAGATGCGGAAGGTTCAAATGGTGCACCTTGTTTTTGTGCAAAATCATTCGATCGTGGATAATTAAAGTACTCGCCTTCGGGTTTGATGTTATCTACAAAATGTTTTCGTTATGTATTTGACGAGCATTTTTTTCCATATATAAAACTTTAATACCAAATATGGCTATGAAGCTGTAGACAATTTTCGTTGTAAGTTGAATTATGGACTTATCATTCAACTCATGAAAGGAGATACAAATAAGAGGCCCGATGAAGCAGTTTCGGACTTTAAAAATACGTCTCCGATTCTTTGTGTTTATCTGCTGAATTTGAGTCGCCATTAGTCCTATAGACAATTTTTCTTCAGATAATTTGTTTGGTTTCTTTTGGTTACAATCAGTAGACACGGAAGTTAGAAATGACTTAACTACTCGTTTACTGAAATGTATATTTCTACCGAAATGTTTCCCGATTTTGCCTGGATACATTCAAAAATATATTGAATTGAAGACACCCTAATGTATGTACTATATTTAACTCCTCTGAGCGAACAAGGAAACTGCTACATGAGAATGTTCATAGAACAGGCGATAGAAAATTGTTCACTTCACTTCGTAAGGATACTCGAGCCATTTCATGTTGCAGAATACTACTTTGTGTATTCTTTTAATGCGAATAATATGTAAAAGGGTTGCATGTGTATTGCAAGATGCATACATACAACAAACCGCATTAAAACAAAGAGAGTTATGAATCTTAAAAGTGCCAGTCTGTTGTCAATTGATCTAATCCCATTTTTGGAATATTTGGAAACTACAACGCTTTTGGAACCAAAACATATAACTCTTATCATATTTAAACCCACTTCAGTTCGTAATTACCAAAATAATGGGGCAATCCTTCCCTTGCGCTTGCATTAGTTTTACCTTAAATCCCACACAGAATTTTGATCAGAATCCCAACCATTTTTCGAATATTCTCCACTTTTTGCTTTGTTGAGTTAGATCATTTGGCATATGAGCTGTACAAATATTAATACGAAATGTCATCGTAGAGATGGTAATAGAGTGCAAAGTTTTTAATTTGCACCCGCCTGGTATGAACTGAGGGTGGGTGCGTCCGCATAAAAATTGAGGGCGAATGCAGTTCTGGGTTGAGAATAATGAAAATTATACGTTTATTGTAATTTATACCAAATATTATTGTCTTAAATGATATTATAATACATATTTTACTCGCAAGCCTTGTGCGATATTTCAAGTTGTGAAAAAGTAGAGTTACTTCAATTAGACAATATTTTTTTTTTTTAAAGAACCTATGAACTTATTCGTGTTGGTCATCCCTCTCGCACTTGGAAGTAATAAATAAATGTCATCGTTTTTAAGCCAAAGGTACACCTGCTTTCAAGGAAGATCAATACCATTATAGTGTTGTCACATTTTGATGCGTTACCCGTTTTACCCACACTATCTTCCGACCGAGCGAAAGCGAATAGCTCTCCGTACGAACGAATGTCAGTCAGTTTTTTGAGAACCAACGTATTGTTACGAATTTTACACTCGTCCGTTTTAGCACTTGGTCATTTCCAATTAATGAAAGAGGGGTCTTTTTAAATTACGACCTATGTATTTTACTTAACACTTTGCAATAATTCCTTACTTGGTAGTGTGAACGGGAATGCTCAAGAATCAAAATTATTTTGTACAGAATTCGTTGGAATTGTTTGTTCTCCCGTCTGTGGTAATGGAAGTGCAAAACGTCTAAATAAGTTATTGACATATTTACAAATACAACGATTTTCCATTTAATTTTATGTTGGCATGTGTGTTGAGAAAATTGGAAGACACTATTACTTCGAATAATACGAGCGCGGATCAATAAGTCCGTGTCTTTTCGAACTTCCCTCGTAGTTATATGAAATGCAACACTGTTCCCATCAATCACTTATTGGCAGGTGTAAAGATAATATTAGGAGCCACTATAACAACGAGACACTTCTAGACTATAATTTGACCACTAACCTATATGTTTGTAACAAGGGCAATGAATCCACCTTTATTACCAAAGAGAGACAAGAGGTCCTTGATGTCGTGATATCTTTAATTTGATCAAAGGGTGAGGGGTGTCGTGTGAGCATTCCTTTTCCGAGATTAGTTTTCACTCTCGTGTAACATCTCCACTTTGGCTATTCCAAGAAATATTCGACAAACCATTTTTTACCAACTACTAGCAAACACTGAGCAGTTTTGTGAAAACCATTCCCCTCTCTTGTGGCCGCTGGTGGTTCAATGGTAGTGAGCGCGGCTCTTGTGCATGAGAACGTGGGTTTGATGCCTGGTCTGACCACCTTAAATTTCTTTCGATGACGGTCACCTCGCTTACTGACGGCGAAAGTATCGAGTATTTAGCCATGAAAGCTCTCCCTAATCCCTTCATGGGATGCAATGGGAAACCTTTTTTTGATGTGTTAACATCTAAAGGCGCGGGTAGGGACTTAACAAACAAAGTGAACACATCCAAACACAGTTTGTCCGACTGAGTTTGTCCGACTGCGATCACAGATTGTTTTACGTTAAACTGCTTCGAAACGGCTTGACCGATTTGTATGCAGTTTTGTGTGCATATCGGGTCGGTCTCAGAATCGGCCAATATCTATTTTGCATACCCGTAAATGATATGGGTGACCCACCCCTATATAGAGCACAGATTTTTCCGACTGCGAAACACAGATTGTCAAACTTTGAAAAAAAAATTACAGCAGACAGTTGTCCGAGGCCTTCGGCCACGGACTGTCCCTGCAGGCTGTGTCAGAGACACGGCCATTAAGTTTAACGTAGAATACGCCATCCGATAAGACAGAAAACATATATAACAATAAATTCATTTGCTTATATTATTTATCATGTATTGTTATATATGTTTTCTGTCTTATCGGATGGCGTATTCTACGTTAAACTTAATGGCCGTGTCTCTGACACAGCCTGCAGGGACAGTCCGTGGCAGAAGGCCTCGGACAACTGTCTGCTGTAATTTTTATATTTACCAACGGCATTTGATTCAAGTCCGTTTAAAAAAAAATATGATGTTAAATTTTTTTAAACTTAATTTAATTTATGTATTTTAATTAATATTTTTATTGAAATAAGTTCTGCGAATGTTGAGAGGGCCGCCCTAATATTAAAAAAGGTTAACCTTATCGAGTCTTCGCATTAGCATTCGAGCGTTGTGTGAAAGCTTTACGCTTTACAATTCAAAATTAATGTTACAACAGCTTTATTGAAGCTTTCGCAAAAAAGCTTTATTACGTTAGCTTACTCTTTGTTTCACTTTTTAGTAGATACATGTTGCCAAGCAACATTAGCTTGCTGTTCGTTTCACTTTTTACTAGATACATGTTCCTAAGCAATGTTGAGCAACCAAAAACACTCAACCAAACACCACACATATGTTTGAGTGTATGTGTTTAAACAATTTTCATTTGAGAAATTAAAATACTAGAAATATATCAACCAATATGAAATGTATATCAAACGAAAGATAACATCTTCATTTACCTACAAAAAAAATTTTAAAAAAATTTATCTAGCCGTTTCCTCAAATTCAATGAAATAAAGATTACAACAATAAAAACCTGACATGACTCCTCATACCGTAAGGTAAGACGTATTATACGTCAAAAACACACACTGATGTAGCGGCAGCGAATAGTTGTCTTGTGTGGGTGCGGAGCACTCTCAGAGCAAAGAGAATAATGACGTGGTTATACGTAAAGGGTTTTTTACCAGAGACGCTACAAAAGTAAATCGATAGGGACAGCAAACGACGCCATATTTTTTCCCGCTCTTTTGACATTTCTCTTCAGTAAGGTTTGCCATTTCATCATGGAAAGAGATACGAGCCAACAACGAGTCGAAATTATTAAAATTTACTACCGAAATTTGGAGTCAGTGGCCTCAATGTTAAGAGCGCTACGTCCATATTATGGTCGGCTCATTTCCGGCTGAATGGCTTCGTCAATAAGCAAAATGTGCGTTGTTGGTCAGACAGCAATCCACACGCAATCCATGAGTCATCATTGCATCCCGAAAAAATTACGTTTTGGTGCGGTTTAAGGGCCGGCGGCGTCATTGGGCCGTACTTCTTCCGTGATGATCAAGACCGGCACATTACTGTCAATGCGAATCGCTACCGTTCAATGATAACCGAATTGGATAATATGGACTTGGAGGACATGTGGTTCCAACAGGACGGCGCCACAAGCCACACAGCGAATGCCACAATAAATTTAATGGAATCTAAGTTTGGTGGGACTACGTCAAGTCTATGGTTTGTGCCAACAAGCCAGCGACGATTGATGAACTTCGTACGAATATCGAACGTGAAATTGCAGCAGTATCGGCCGATTTACGATTGAAGCCCATCGCAAATTGGGTTCAGCGTCTGGACTTCTGCAAGCGTGGACTTCTTTCACAGGAATAAAGAATTTCATTACTTTCTAAAACCGGTTTTGTTTTATTTTAAAAAACTTTTGTAGCGCTCTTATTGAAAAACCCTATATATAAAAATGAGATAGCAAACGAGGAACGAAAATTGTGTGAACTTGTGTAGCGTATGTACGAACATAACAATGTATGTATGGACATGTGTCTGTTGCTTTGCATTCTCTTTGTTTAGAATAAAACAAAAAGTATTAATCAAGAAAATAATGACACATGTGCTTGCACTGGCCCTTAAATAATTTTAAGTATTAATATTATTTAACTGTAACGTCATCATATGATTGAACGCTGTTTTTTTTATTTTCTAACGTAATATATACTAATGTGTTCATAGAAATCGAACAGGTACCGTGTAACAGAAAGGTGTTAACACATCGCCCGAGAGTTCAACAACCCTCATTGGATTTTTTTATTCCGCTCTCTAAACCTGCTAATACCGCTGAGATTGACAGTCTTATCGATGCTCTCAACTATCCAACCGCTCAAGACGGAGCGAGAATGGAATTCGTATAAAATTAGTCTTTTAGAATATAAGAAAGAGTTAATATCTTTATAGAGGAGGCATCCCAGACATCAAGACTGCTCAAAGTCCTCTCGGTAATCGAATCGTTAGACCTCCTGCTTTACATACTAATCACAAAAAACCAGGTGGTCTCGAACGTTGCGGTAAATATCGTGAGTAGAGAAACATTACTCCGGACAATATAAATCACCAGGCTCTAACGGCATATCACCATCGGAGGTACAAAGTGGCCATACGTTGGGAGTAACTACAAATCGGTTGCTGTAACCTAAACAGATGCCGGAACAATTTTTCATTTCTCGAAAACTTTTTTTCAGCTTATAGTTTTCATGACTCGGTTGCTGCAAACATTTTCGATTCTCCCAAACGAAATGACATGTATGGATTAAAAGAAGTTCGTTTCTCGCAACTACAGTCCCCAAACGAACTTCAGTTATTTGAGATTTCGTTTGGGAGGAACGAGTTTTTTCTTTGCGTGTAGAGAATTCAACTTAGCATTAATTTCGAAGGCGGGGAAATCATCGCATATTAATCCAAAGAACTTTAGACCAATCAGTCTCTCATCTTTCCTTCTGAAGGCATTGGAGAGGATGACTGACTTCAATCTGCGAACGACCATAAGTACTTCTTACCTGTCCACATGCCAGCGCACACTTACAACAAGGGCAAATCAACGTAAACTGCTCTGCACGTTCTAGTGAACTTGATAGAGAAATCTATTTACATAAAAGAATACACTTTTGCCACATTTGTCGATATAGAGGGTGCGGTTAGCAACGTCTTACCAAGATCGATAAAATCGGCTCTATCGGTACTTTGTGTTGACCAGGAGATCGTAACTTTCGGATATGAATTGCTAACGAGAAGGTGCATAACCTGGGACGGACGACCTTAACTCGAAATGGGAACACCCCAAGGAAGAATCTTACCCACACCTCTCTGCAATTTAGCACTGTACTTTGTGTTAGTACAGCTGGAGTGATAAAGTTGCACAGTCGTAGCATACTCGTATGCCCACGAGCTGGCAATTGCAATGCAGGGAAAATACCACTCCACATGCAGAGATGTGCACCAGAACATAATCAGAAGACTCTCTAAGAGGGTCACAGAGAATGGACTGGGTCGTCCCTTGTCTCTGTATTGTAGAGAAATTTCCTTAAAGGATGTGAGATACCTTGGTGTGATTCTCGATAGAAACTTTACTTTTAAGTCAAACACTATGGATAGGATCAGTAGAGCCAAAGCGACCCTATATTCGTGTAAAAGGCCCATCAGAGGTCGGAAAATAATCCAGAAAATAATTTACTGGATATACACAGCTGTTGTCCGACCGATATTGCACTACGGCATTGTTGTTTGGTGGGTAATACTGGAAAAATCCATTTACATAAGTATGTTGACAAAAGTCCAAATAATGGCAATGGTGTATCACGGGTACCCTTCGCATAAAACCTCCCGAGGATTTGGGGGTTATCCTGCACCTGTTATCGCTATTTTTTCTCGGAAGGCAAATGGCTGCATCGTGAGCAATTCGCCTAAGGCATTCCTCGCAACAGATCACAAACCCATATGGTAATGGATCAATTTTAAGGAACACGCACTTCACATATTGAGATACACTTCACCACTCACATCCAGGACAGGTAGGACTGAATGGGAAGCATATCAGGTAATAGAAAGTATTTAAGCCTTCTAAACTGACGGCTCCATACTAGAGGGCAAGGTAGTATTTGGAGCCTATTCTGAAGAGCTATTACTGGGACTTGCAAAAGGCTAGCAGACCATTGTAGTGCCTTTCAGGCAGAAGTCATGGAAATCTGAGTTGTTGCCCTTAGGCTGGGACGAAACGTAATTACCGCCTGGGGTATCTATATCTCCTCTGACAACCGCGCATATCTAAATGGGATGGTCAAGCAGTTCGATATTCCTTATATGGGAACATTTTTTACAAAGATATCTACAAACGGAAAAGAAAACATTGTTAAACGCAAAGTAGCAACAATAAAATAATTACATAACTTTGTTGGAAGTCGACCCCAGGACCTCCACCAGCTACGGTTTCCTATTCGGACATGCTACCATTGTGCTTTAGTTGTGTGCTGAAACGTCGCTTAAAGAAGCAGTCTTTTTCAATTTAAAAGAGTGTAAATTAGGAGCAGTGCCGTCCAAGGCCAAAATAGTGGAAAAAGCGATAGTAAACCAAATTTGCACTACCTCTTACCGCGAAGTTTTGGTGTAAATTCTGGTTATTGGTAGACAATGTTTTTGCGGGGTATAATATTAATACTGTAACATTTTACCTGCGTCATTGTAATTTTACATAAAACATTTGAATATATGTCAACAGTCCTTTATTCTCTTATGTTTATTATTGTCCTTACTTGCCGCATATTTATGAATACAATTACGTCATTCCAGGTTCCAACTACACACCTCTGCTAAAAGGTAGATTATGACCCTCATGTTGCCACCGAAATGTACTGTCAATGACAGTTAGAAAGAATTACAATTAAAACTTATTTAATGAAAAGGTTGGCGCCGTAAAATGTTAAATTAAAATGTCGTTGAAGTTTAAAGGGTTTTCTTTTGTACTTAAGCGGTTTGTTCTGGAACTATTGGTTGGTTGGGTTGATTACTTTATGCACAACGAGTCCTGTTTTTCAGGATTGTAATATCATGTTATAATTATAATTGGTTTGGATATTTTAAAATTAAAATAATAATTCATATTACAGCCGATACACGCATATAGCAGGGTTGTGTTATTTTTAATTTGCATTGCATTTTAATTTGCATTACTTAATCTAATGCAAATCCAAAAAGCATTATCATTGTTCGCAATTACAATTCAGAAATGTTTCATTTCTATTTGGTCAGAAAAGGCAAATACAGCGTGTGGAATCGGACGTCAGTTGAAGTGAAATATGAGAATGTCTTTAATATTTTGAATTCATTTGACTGCTGGCAATTCTGTTGATTAAATTATTATATATGTTCAGGTTTGTGGCTTCGATTTGTGTTGCCTCGTAGTACTTTCAAACTAACATTGCCAGTCTTCAGTCATTAAACTCATTTTTGATGGCTTCGTTAATCGTAAAAATTGTTTCATTTGGCACGAGTGCTTGTTGGGAACCAACTTCATCAACAACGTGGCACCATTAGGTGTAGATTTTGTACTGGGGATATGACCCGACCATTCTTCTTCGAAAATGCGGCTGGTTGGGAAATAACAGTTGATGGGGCTCTATCGTGACATGATAATCTAAAGGGTGTCTCAGTCAAAATTCACTTTTTCATTTAAAAACACGTATTTTTTCAACCAGTTGTGATTTTTTTATTGTATGATATGTTCCGATTAAGTATAGATTAAATTATCTGTCAAATGGCAAACACATCTCTGATGACAGGCCATTACTCTTTTCATGAAATTTTCCATGACTTTTTCACAGAGATGTGGCTACATCTCACCGATTAATCGTTGGATCTCGGATTTGAGCCCAGGAATTATTTCTGGTTTATTCGCATAAACCCGAGATTTCACAAAACCTCAAAGAAGAAATCGCATAGCGTTAAATCTCATGATCTTGGTGGCCAGTTGGCATCAGAATTTCTTGAGATAATTTGCTCCTGAAACCCTTGCGACAACAAATCGATTGTTTCATGTGCGGTTTAGCAGGTGGCGCCGTCTTGCAGAAACCACATGTCGTTCAGATCCATGCCGACTATGTTCGAATGCCGTTCACAATCACTGCAATTTCGGCCTCATCTTCAAAAAAGTATGGCCCAAGCACGCCGCTTGACCAAAGTCCGTACCAGACTGTTTCTCGTTGTGGGTACATTTTTTTTCTCGTGGATTGCGTGAGGATTTTCTGAGCCCCATATTCGACAATTTTGTGTATTGACGAAGGCATTCAGATTGAAATGCGCTTCATTGGAGAAGGTGAAATTTTTGAAAAATTGGCATTGACTTCACTTTGCTCCATTACCATTATCGAACGAATTGCCGGGGCTTTCCATGATAGGAGCTCCTGAGTAAGCTGAATTCTGTACGCATGAAGGTGAATATGGATATCTTTTGTCAAAATTCGCGGCGTAGTGCTTTGTGTAATTTTAAGTTGTTGACAACGATGCCGAAGTGATGTTTTCGGCGACATTCTTGTTCGCAGCAACAATGTTTTCAAGAGACCGACCGGTGTGATGACTCACTGGAATCTTTCTCTCCAAACCAACTCAAATTCTTAAAATTTGTTTACCACTCTTCGAATGGTTGTCACATTAGGTGCACTTTCTCGACTGAAAATTCTTCGAAGTCTCATCACAACTTTCCAAATTTTTGTAAGAAGTTTTCACAATTATTACGCGTTTTTCTTTTGTAAAGCGCTTCATTTTTAATAATCGGAATAAACATATGTGACAGCTGTCAAAGTTCAGAATTGCCACTTGCACAAAAAAGAAAATTACACAAAATTTAAAAAGTGCAATCTTACTAAGATACCCTTTAGTTTTGTTGTTACTAAATTGCATGATGGTGGTGTGCTTGACAAGACAGTGCCTCATAAGATATATCCCGATAACAATGTAGTTCCAATTCGTCAAACAGATGAAGCCCATTTATGGTTGAATGAGTATGCTAAATAGAACAATTTCACACTTGGTCTTTAAGGGCAATACAAATGCAGATAATTCATATAGATTCATGCACAGTTTGGTGCGGTTTTTGGGCCGGCTGAAGCATGGACCTGAACTTATTTTTTAAGATGGCAATGCCCACAACAATTCCGTCAGTGGTGCCCCAAGCACAAGCAGAGTCTGGCCGAAATTAGTTTTATGCAGACTGCGCTACGTCCCACACACCACGTGAAATAATTAGTCTGTTGTGAAATGAGTTCGGTCAGCAATTTCTTTCAATTTTAAAAATAGCGAGTTGTTCACCCTGACCGCGCGATTTGAGGCCTCTATACTTTTTTTGTGTGGGGTTATGTGATTCACTCACTCATCGCCAATTGCAGCATTAGAAAACTACATTACTCGAGCTATGAGCTGGACACCAGACGCTTTGCTTTAAAAAGGGGTTCAAAATTTGACTTCTTGCATGGATCACTTACAACTAAACATCTGCATGAATGCAATGAGTAAGTGTATAAAAGACTGGAATTGCTTAAAGTAAGAAAAAGTATCGAACATTCTAACTTGTAGTATTTACACAAATAACGATTCACACTCGGCACCACACAGTAAACACTGAATAAAAAAGAAAAAATTCTGATTCAAAGTGTGATTGTAGCTTTCGATTTTTATATCATTTTATTTAATTGTTTTAGGAACTATTTTTCACCCAGAATCTAATACTGACTACTTAGTAGCAAAGTTAAAAAAATTTCAACTCGAAGAGACGCAAGTTGTTGACAGAATCTGCAAAACCTGGAAAAAACAAGAAAGTGATAGTGGCAGCAATGATGAACATTTTAGTCAAGAAGGTTTTAATCAATTGGATACTGTAATAGAAAAGCTGAGGGAAACATTGAAGGCTCGCATAAAATATTCCACGAACCGTATTATAGGCATTTCCCATAGTTTTGTTAGATTCTTCATTGTGAAGAAATACAAATTACAAATATTCTCCCCATTACTTCCTAACAAGCACTTTACAAATTTTAAAAACCTTGTATTTAATTCAACTTTATCCTTTTATTTTAGATTTTGTTCAATCTCTTTAGATTTTGTTCAATCTCGAGCAACTGGGATAAGTACGAGAACTTTGTTGCTGAAAATGCAAATGAGACTGGTGGACAAGGCTTGGAAGGTTTAGGTGACTGGTCTATTGACGTCTTACTATTTTTGGATCTCTGAAAGTTACTTCCTTCGACTGCTGCAGAACTAGATTCACAAAGAGTAAATATTCATCAATCAGTGGACAGCTTTATAACTTTTAAAGAGGTAATTTTGTGAATTACTATGACCATTATCTAATTGGTTATAAGTTAATTGTAGGTACACACCCAGATTGAAAAATATAAAGTTGGATCTCAGCAGCCAATTATTATTGCAGTAGGAGAAACCAAATTATCGATTTCCCTACATTTTATAAATTTGGGTGGAAAATGCATCAACGCTCGCCTTCATTATAAATTCATTCAGGTATTCGATCTTTATTTTAAGGATTTTTCTGTATCTAATATTTTTTTCGCAAAGTTTATATATAATATTGACAAGAAAAATACAACAAGCACAAGACTGGTTGAAATCCATTCCCAATTTCAAAATAAGTTTGAAATTATTACCTCATACATGTTAGAACTTCATCATTATGCACTCAGTAGTTTAGTTTTATATAAAGTTAAAGTAAAATTTAAAATTATTCCACAACTAATTAAACAGCAATATAAAGTAAGGCATTCCCTTTTATATACTCATTAAGTTAATGAGTCCCTTACATTTCAAACGGGAATTCCCGGGATCCCTGGAAATTTATTTTTCCCGCTATCCCGGGAAATAAAAAGTCCGGGAATTAGCATTCCCTACTTATAGTTTAAATTAAGTTCTACAAATAAGAAAATCATTGTCAATAAATTTAAATCGTTTTAGTATTTTGTTAAGTTTTTGTGTTTTACTGCGACACTAAATATTTGACTGATTCGCTTTTATTTTTTTTCGGAGTCGTAACGGGTTCGACTCGGATCTGTCAAATCCCACACGCAAAGAAAAAACTCGTTCCTCCTAAACGAAATCTCAGACAACTGAAGTTCGTTTGGGGACTGCAGTTGGGAGAAACGAACTTCTGTTAATCCATACATGTAATTTCGTTTGGGAGAACGGAAAAATGTTTGCAGTAAACGAGTTATCAAAAAATGGAGCTGAAAAAAAACTTTTGCGAGAAACGAAAAATGGTTCCACCAACTGTTCTTTTGGTTACATCAACCGAGTTGTAGTTAAAACTTTTATTTATGGCTTCCATAAGTTCTTTTTTGATTAAATTTCCAACTTTTATGATTTTGGTTTAACCCATAAAGTTTGTTTTTAAAATAGTTGGAATTCTTGGAATTCAATCAGACAATATTTTTTTTTTTAAAAAGAACCTAGGAACTTATTCGTGTTGGTCATCCCTCTCGCACTTGGAAGTAATAAATAAATGTCATCTTTTTTAAGCCAAAGGTACACCTGCTTTCAAGGAAGATCAATACCATTATAGTGTTGTCACATTTTGATGCGTCGCCTGTTTTACCCACTCTATCTTCCGACCGAGCGAAAGCGAATGGCTATCCGTACGAACGAATGTCACTCAGTTTTTTGAGAATCAACGTATTGTTACGAATTTTACACTCGTCCTTTTTAGCACTTGGTCATTTCCAATTAATGAAACAGGGGTCTTTTTAAATTACGACCTATGTATTTTACTTAACACTTTGCAATAATTCCTTACTTGATAGTGTGAACAGAATTCGTTGGAATTGTTTGTTCTCCCGTCTGTGGTAATGGAAGTGCAAAAGGTCTAAATAAGTTATTGACAGATTTACAAATACAATGATTTTCCGTTTATTTTTTTGTTGGCATGTGTGTTGAGAAAATTGGGAGAGACTATTACTTCAAATAATACGATGGCGGATCAATAAGTCCGTGACTTTTCGAACTTCCCTCGTAGTTATATGAAATGCAACACTGCTCCCATCAAGTACTTATTGGCAGGTGTAAAGATAATATTAGGAGCCACTATAACAACGAGACACTTCTAGACTATAATTTGACCACTAACCTATATGTTTGTAACAAGGGCAATGAACCAACCTTTATTACCAAAGATAGACAAGAAGTCCTTGATGTCGTGATATCTTTAAATTGATCAAAGGGTGAGGGGTGTCGCGTGAGTATTCCTTTTCCGAGAATAGTTTTCACTCTCGCGTAACATCTCCACTTTGGCTATTCCAAGAAATGTTCGACAAACCATTTTTTACCAACTACAAGCAAACACTGAGCAGTTTTGTGAAAACCATTCCCCTCCCTTGTGGCCGCCGGTATTTCAATGGTAGTGAGCGCGACTCTTGTGCATGAGAACGTGGGTTGATGCCTGGTCTGACCACCTTAAATTTCTTACGACGAAGGTCACCTCGCTTACTGACGGCGAAAGTATCGAGTATTTAGCCATGAAAGCTCTCCCTAATCCCTTCATGGGATGCAATGGGAAACCTTTTTTTGATGTGTTAACATCTTTAGGCGTGGGTAGCGACTTAACTCACAAAGTGAACACATCCAAACACAGTTTGTCCGACTGCGATCACAGATTGTTTGGCGTTAAACTCCTTCGAAACGGCTTGAAATTTTGTGTGCATCTCGGGTCGGTCTCAGAATCGGCCAATATCTATTTTTCGTACCCCTAAATGATATGGGTGACCCACCCATATACAGAACACAGATTTGATTTCAATTAGCATTCCCTACTTATAGTATATATTAAGTTCTACAAATAAGAAAATCATTGTCAATAAATTTAAATCGTTTTAGTATTTTGTTAAGTTTTTGTGTTTTACTGCGACACAAAATATTTGACTGATTCGCTATTATTTTTTTACGGAGTCGTAACGGGTTCGACTCGGAACTGTCAAATCCCACACGCAAAAAAAAAACTCGTTCCTCCCAAACGAAATCTCAGACAACTGAATTTCGTTTGAGGACTGTAGTATGGAGAAACGAACTTCTGTTAATCCATACATGTAATTTCGTTTGGGAGAACCGAAAAATGTTTGCAGTAAACGAGTTATCAAAAAATGGAGCTGAAAAAACGTTTGCGAGAAACGAAAAACGGTTCCAACAACTGTTCTTTCGGTTACATCAACCGAGTTGTAATTAAAACTTTTATTTATGGCTTCCATAAGTTCTTTTTTGATTAAATTTCCAACTTTTATGATTTTGGTTTAACTCATAAAGTTTGTTTGTAAAATAGTTGGAATTTGTGTCTATTTTGTCACTGTCTACTTATACATCTGTCTCGCCTCACATTCAAATAAAAACTAAATGCGCAGCAAACTACAACGCGTCAGTTGTCCATCCAAGATATATTGACAAGGTACAAGCATTAGAATTTGTGATCACTTTTATGTGTATACGTGAGTTTGTATGCCAAACGGGTGGATAAGACCATGTATACAGTCGACAGAATGAGAGAAATTTACTTTCTTCGTAATCTGTGCTCTCATTAGAAAATTAGCTAATTTCAGTTCTCGCAAACGTTTTTTAAATTTCCGGCAAATGTAATTTTGTACGGAAAACATGATACACATTTGTGATATATGAGTTTGTTTGGGAGATCTACATGAACGGTTGGGATTACTAAATTAATACAAGTCAATCAAAGTATTGTTGCGGCAACCGAGCTGTTGCCGCCACTGGCAAATCTGCAGAAATTAAGATATGTTAATTTTGTTTAAATTATATTTGTTTAGTGATTTGCAAATGTCAAATGAATTTTCGGAGTACTTTTGCGCTTCCCGCGTTGATTACGCAGCGCCATTTTTTAAATTATAAATTGGTACTTAGCTTGGCTAACGAGGTCTGTCGCTAATTTATTTTAAATTATTTTTATAAATTACATTTTTATAGAAATTAATATTCTAGTGGTTTCCATACCAAAAAGTAAGTTCACTTCGGTTAAAGTTTGTGAATTTAACTAATTTGAAATTGTATTTTAGGAATTTTAATATAAGAAACATTGATTGAGATAAATTATATTTTGAATTCAAATCAATTGACTTCTTTATTCAAAATCCAATAGAAATTATTAGCGAGGCTGTTTGTTTCCTCTTTCAACACGAGCAATGAACGTTTTTTTCTTTGCGTTTTCTCGTAACGGGGTCGCGAACTAACATTTCGCTTTTTTAAGATTTTACGGATCCGTAACAGGTTCGAAACGGATCCGCATCCATTTTTGTGCACATTGGGATATGTAAGATCATATTTGGTTGTTAATAAAATACGACGATTCGTATCAGTAAAAAACCTTATATATGTCCTACAAAAACCTGTACCACCATGATATCCAAAAATACTTATTTTCAGAAATCCGGCAAAGTTACAGACTTTAACTAAAAATCACTTGTTCCCAAATTAAATATATTTTGTATCGAATAAGTGATGATATATCCCACCTTTCGTATTGTATTCAAAAATCAAATTTAATTTTTGAATATATTTTGTATTTATATTGGAAAAAAAATTTAAAAAATTTCACTTTTTCTCCACATTTGTAAGGTTTTTTTTTGATGTGTTAACATCTATACGCGCGCCTCTAGGGCAGTAAACTATAAATTTAATACATACACAAGTGTTAGGTTTGTAAGAGTAAATCATCGTTTGTTTGTTCGTTGCTTGGCAGTCGGTATTGAAAGTGATTATTGGGCGATTTTCATATAATTTTCCCACGCGATTTTCTCCGGAAATTCATAGCCGATTTTATTAATTTTTGGATTAAAAAGCTAGTGCGGGTTTCGACGAAGAGTTTAGGCCAAAAATTAAGGCGATCCGATATCGGCGAGCCGAGATTGAAGTGTTTTAATTTGGAGTATTAATTTGGAGTAATGTTAAAAAAGTGTTTTATGTTGATCTACGGTTATATCGTACGAATATAACAATGTATGTATGTATGTACAAGTGTCTGTTGCTTTGCATTCTTTGACTTTTGTGGGAATAAAAAAAAGTATTGAGCAAGAATATAATGACACATGTGCTTGCACTGGGTCTTTAAATAATTTTAAGTATTAATATTATTTAACTGTAACGTCATCATATGATTGAACGCTGTTTTTTACTTTCCAATGTAACATTTACGAATGTGTTCATAGAAATCTAACAGGTACCGTGTAGCAAAAAGGTGTTAACACATCGTCCGTGAGTTCGAACACTCATTGGATTTTTTTAAATTCTGATTCAAATTTGTTGGATTCCTCTTAAACTTTTAGCGGGTTCAAACTAAATAAACTTTTTTTTTCAATTCAATTTATTCATTTATTAATATAAACATTTAATTTCTTATTAGTATAATATAACAAATAGTTTAGGCTTGTATCAACCTTTGCTACTTAAAACTAAATTTTATAATTTATGTAAGGTATGGTTTTGGATGGTGTGCAGTTTGAAGGAAAACTCACAAAAAAACCTTTCTGAATGTTATGACTAGAATATCACATTAAAACTTAACCTGTACTAAAAACTAATTGTTATGTAATGAGGCTATTTCTCTGATATGGTCGAAATCAGATGATTGACATCTTGATATAAAGTTTTCAGTTAGGCGTGTTAGTCTGTCCTTTACTAATTCCACTTTTGCGGAATCATGAAGACACAGTGTCGAATAACGCCTTGGCAGGTTAAAAATCATTTTTAAAACTTTATTCTGGGGTATTTGAAGTTTTTTAATATGGTATTGTGCGACACAGTTCCATGATGGTGATCCGTAAAAGAGGACAGCTTGAAATACCGCCTTGAATATAAACATTTTATTTGCAATATTCAAATGAGAGTTTCTATTAATTAAAGGGTGCATGATACGAATCAGATGATTAAACTTATCTACTGTATAGGCAATGTAATCTTTAAACGTCATTCTCGAATCCAAAATTACTCCAAGATATTTTACTTTTTTCTCCCCGTTTATTTCAGCATTGTTGCAGATGATACACCTTTGTGGGACGAATATCGATTTTCGCCTTCTGGTGAAGTATATAGTTTGAGTTTTCTCAGCATTAACGTGAATTTTCCATTTTTTGAAGTACGCGTAAACGAAAGCGGAAGCTTCTTCCAATCTTGTTATTATATCCGTCGCAAGAACAGCAGAACTAAGAATGGCGATATCATCTGCAAAAATTGATGCTTGGCATCCATCTAATTGGGGAAAGTCTGAAGTAAAGATGTTGTACAGAATTGGTGAAAGACAAGATCCTTGGGGACACCCAGCTATTATACTTCTAGTTGTTGACAGGTTACCACAAGCGTGGACTTTAAAGGTGCGATAGGTGAGAAACGATTTAATAATGTTAATGATATATATGGGGAAATTATAGTTCAACATTTTAGAAATTAGGGCATCGTGCCAAACGGAGTCGAAAGCTGCTTTTACATCTAATAGCATCAATCCGGTAGATTCTCCTTTATTGAAATTTTTTTGTACCAGCTTTCTAATTCGCAAAATAGGATGGATGGTATTATGTTGTCGACGAAATCCGTATAGTTCTGCAGGAAGAACGTTATTATCTTCAGCGAATTTGTTTAATTTCAGCTTAATGGCTTTTTCCAGGATTTTGCTCAATGATGATAATAAACTAATAGGTCTGTAAAAACCTGGATTTTGGGGGGGTTTGTTTTAAAATTTTATTGGAAATATTATGTAAAGAAAGAATTTTCATGTTTATACTTATGTATATAGAATATCACCTAAAATGCTCAAGCCCGTAACTTTTGACATGGATTAGCTACGTTTTACGTTGTCTGTTGTTCCTCAAATATTCAGCATTGTCGTTTTACTGAAAAACTAAAAAATAAACGAAACAAATTAAATAAAATTTGTGATAATTTACTTGTCCTCGGAAGTTAAAATTAGGAAACTTAATTTGTGTTCGTATACTTAATCAAATTAATAAGAAATTATATGATTTTCGAATTTTAATGAAATTTCGGAGTTAAGAAACTTGATTTCTGTTCTCAAATATGATTTTATGTTCCAAAAAGTTTTAAATGACATTTCCAAACAATTTTTTTAATCAAATTACAAAATGATTTGAATAAGATATAACTACAAATTATTTAATTGAACTTTCCAAACATTCTAAACATATTTTTTCAAATTTCAAAATCAAAATTATATTAGGAATAAATGTTTTAAACTGAATAATATTTTCATACATGAAAATCTCTTTCGAATTTAAATCAGTTCAATGCACATTTGAACAAAACTTTTTATTTTAAAAACCCGCATTCCAAATTGCAATTTGACATAATTGTTGTATTTAAAATTAAAACGTAATTGTCATATTTAAATAGAGTTCTGAAATTATCGCTAAACGAATGTAGTGAAAGTCCTACATGTGTAATTTAATTTAAAGCAAAAAACCGAAAACCCCGGTTTTTGCCAAAATTAAAAACCGAAATCCGGTTTCTTGAAAACTTGAATTTTCTAACTAACCGAAAACCGGTTTTTGCAAACTTGAATTTTGGAACAAACTGAAAACCGTTTTCCAAGAAATGGCGGCTTTTGGGACACTCCAATCCCCATACAGTGGTCTAAAATATTTGTTAGTGGGGGATAAAAAACATACCTACTATTGTTTATTCAGGGTGTTCCGTAATGTTTGTTTACTCCCCTGAGTATGTTTCATACATCAATTTGTCGATATCTTAGTTATTACACTTTGCATATCTTTAGGCGAAGATATTGTTTTTACACCACAGGGTATACCGTAATTCCATAAAGTTATTGATATGCTGTTTCTTTTCCGTAATTCAGGCCTCTTATTACTAGTAAACATTAATGTAAACTTCTTTCTCAGTAGCGTCGACGACACGACTTATAAGGGGCCGGGAGGGGGAGGATGATCATGATTAATTAGGGGGGTCAAATTGTATGGAACGATTTTTTTTGATGAAGCTTATAGCAAAAACGTAATCTATAGGTGATTCTGAGAAGTTTTGCTCAAGAGACCATAGCTCTAAGTCGGATTTGGAGCCCCCCAAAAGGTATTTTTATCACCTTTCAGAATATGTATTGATATACCTGTAGCATAAGTTCATTTTAGGCTATTTTTCGACAAAAAATTCCTAATATCTCTACTAAAAATAAAAAAATTCTGAAAGGTGATAAAAAAAATACCTTTCAAACAAGCACACATATAATTCTATCCGATTTTATCACGAATTTAATTAAATTATTCTATGGATATATCGAAAAATATCTATTTTGAAATTTTTAGGGGCTCCAAATCCGACTTAGAGCTATGGTCTCTTGAGCAAAATTTCTCAAAATCACCTATAGATTACATTTTTGCTATACGCTTCATCAAAATATATATGGGTCTGAGTTTGAAATCTCTGGGAATGTTTTTTAATTAACTTTCGCAATGCTTTTGAGGAAATTTTTGTTTTGAATTTATTTATTATGTTAATAAATTTTCTTAGCGTTATATACGATTACTAAATAAATAATTTTTTCATTATAATCAATCAATTGTCTATATTGACTTTTTTAAAGATAATTTTATTTTTTATTTTATAATTTTATTTTATTCACTCTTTCCAGCATTGCCACCGACAGCTCGCGAACTACACGAGTAATTTTGGCTTCGAATTCTTGTCTCGTAGCTGACTTATCGACGAACACTTTCGACTTCACATAACCCCAAAGAAGAAACCCAGCATCTTGACGACATGTTGGCAGGTCCAAAACGATAAATTATTCACGATCCCCACGATTACCTCACCCGCCCTGAAAATCGTCAAACTACCAACCTATACAATACAACTGTCGTCTTGAAATTCCTTCATTTCGAGCAGATTTCGGGGCAGATTCTATAAAATTGAAAATACTTAAGCGAACCACAGACTTGTCATTCTTGAGCATGAACATGAGCTATCGTTGATGTTTATTGTTGGTTTACCGCCCTTCGTGATACCAAATAAGAATGTAATGGAATTTGTTAGCATCAAAATTGTTTGATAATACTTTTTCGAATTCATCGGTCAGATAAAAAGTTATCGACCAAGCTCATGCTCAAGAATGACAAGTCTGTGGTTTACAGAATAGTGATAATTGGATTCGAACCAGTTACGAGTCGGTAAAAGTATACAAAGGTGAACTAGGAAATATTCAAAACGTACAAGGTATCAAAGTTTACAAAATAAGTTGAAGTTCACAATTTTTCCAATTCCGAAACAACTAAACTAAAACTGAAGTAATCAAAATGCTGTAACACGTGTGACGGAGGAGGTATTTTCTTGCGGCAAAACTTCAACAACAAAACACCAAAATCCGCGAAGACGTAGAGGCGCTCTCATTAACTATTATGCAGTAGACCCTTGCACGTGAAGATTGTCTACTGGAGTTGGACGATAGATTAGGACTGTAATGCACATATGGTTACATATATAAATTTCTTTGAATAGATAACATACATGCTCGCATAAAGTGCCGAAAAGCTGGAGGACATCTTAAGGAAGTTTCTACCTTCTGATTTCAAGTATAATTGGTCTTGCTGCTATTCGAGGTAACATATTTATGAAATTATTTAAAAATTGTATGTTCACATTGTCTTTCATTTAGATGCGTCCTAAAGTGAGTACAACGACCAGCCAGTAGTAAAAGTGGAGGCCAAGAATCTTTTTCATTATACCCATCATCGCATTTCGAAGTGTAGAAAGTGTTATAATAATCAGCAGCGGATATCGCTTTTAAGCTAAAACTATATGTAAAATTATATTTATAAATGTCCACAAGTTTACAGATATACAATTGACAAAAAGGTCTGTCTGCGTACTTTTGCAGTAAAAGATATCCAGTAACTATTTTTGAGGGAGTAATATAGACTTTACTCACCCAGTTAAAAGTACCAGAAAAGTACACAGACGACATCCAGTAAAAACTTGCAAGAAATAAGAGCTTTTGTATGTAACCAGCTGATTTGCAATGTCAATGCCTAATGGACCAACAACCGCAGTTTGAATAAAACATTACAAATCACCAAAACTGTCTAATTTTTTTAATAATTTGATAAATCGTCATAAAAGAGCATTGAAAGTCTTTTTTTTTGTCTGAAAACATAAAATTATTGGTTATTTTATGTCGCTTATATTACCTAAATCTGATTGTTTTCACAAAACATGTTGTTTCTTGCAAATTCTTACAGGGGAAAATTTCTCCAGTAAAATAATTCTCTTGCTCTCTCATTATTGGCTTTTTGGTGTTAACTAACAACATCCAGTACAATCATAGACGAATTTAGTATAGACACATTAATTATCTCATCTGACGTTTCATTTCAGGTTTGTGGAAATGAGAGAAATTCGACAAAAATTAACTTATAGCAGGTGGAGGAGGTACAATAACTGTTTACTTAACCTTTTCATTTCGTTTTCGTATAGAATTTGAAAATTTAAATGTATTTTGCACTTTTTTGTTGACTGTTATCGTTGATATACATTTGTATTGTATTTAACACAACTATTTTGCCGCAGAAGCACGAAATGCGGACGTTGTGTACTATTACCTCTATTTGGTATTATTGAACCCATGCTTTCCACCATCCCATGTTCACTTGCAACCATACCCATGACGTTTAATTTATTGATAGAATTAATGTGTCTATATTAAATTCGTCTATGGTAACCTAAGACCTAAATTTAGTAGGAAAAATCAAATTAGTTGACAAAAGCTTGCAGCAAAAACTAGTCGTATACTTTTTGTTACCTCACAATGTAATTATATTCATAAATATTATTGATATTTCCTACTTAATAATCTCTAACAGATAAGATTGTATTTGAAAGAAAAATTTTGTGTTTAATGTTTTCGCTAATGTTTTATAAAATCTTTGTGTTTTTTCTTATATTGGCTGTTTTTTAGCTGCACGAGAACTATCGATATCGATAACTATGGTTCACAGTTAAGACAGCTGTGTTGAAATTTCTGCTCAGTAAGATTTAGCCAATCATAATGAATGGTTTAACGCTTTCAAACTGTGGAAATTTACTTAAAAAAAATAAAACTGTTCGCGAAGTTCATAGAGCACTTCGTGCATTTTATTTTTACCAAAGAATTGTGTTTAGTGATGAAGCTCATTTCTGGTCAAGTGGCTACGTCAATAAGCAAAATAGACATATTTGAAGCGGAGACAATCCTCAAGACGTGAACGAATCACCATTCCAACCATTAAAAGCGACTGTTTGGTGCGGTTTACACGCTGGCGGCATCATCGGTCCTTATTTATTTGGAAAAGAGCAATGACATCAGGGAATATTCCAAACGCACACGGTATCTACGTTTTCGCAATTAATTGAAGTTCCCCATTTTTGCAATTCCGACACCCTTCCAGCTACTACAACTGAGTTGAATTCGATTAAAACTGAATTAATAAAAATGCTGCAGCACGTTTGACAGAGGAGGTATTTTCTTGCGGCAAAACCTAAAAAATCGAAATTTGAACGATAGGGTAATACATTTTTTAAATTGTTTAAAAATTTTAGGATCATATTGTCTTTAATTTAGGTGCATTCTGAAGTAAGTGAAACGACAATAGTGGAGGCAAAGAAACTCTTTCATTATGCTTATATTTCGAAGACACCGAAATGTAGAAAGTGTTATAATAATCGGCAGCGGATATCAAATTTAACCTTAAACTATATGTAAAATTCACGTTGTTGAAGCAACATTATATAAGTAAATCTACGATTAGTAAAATATTATTAATAAAATAATTTATTAAAAATATGTATAAATTTAAATTAATTAATTTTATAAAATATTAATAAATTAGTAAATATAATAAAAAAAAAATGGTTTCCCATTTCATCCCATGAAGGAATCGGGGAGAGCTTCTCACAATCAGTGAGCTGTGCGCTTTCTAGTTTTATACTCACTGATTGGGACCTACAGTTTTACACCGGTTCCGAACGGTATTTTTGAGAAGCATTTTCATGGCTAAATACTCGATATGCGAGGTGACCGCCGTCGAAAGAAATTTTTTTGTGGTGGTCAGAGCAGGAATCGAACCCAGGATCTCAAGTACAAGAGGCGCGCACACTACCCATTGCACCACCGACAGTAAATATAATACGATATTAAAAATATAAGTCTCTATTGCTAAAAATGCGGGTTAAGAACGAACTCGCTTCGAATCGGTGCAGTAAATGCGCACTGGTTTAAAGACATACAATTGACAAAAGTCCGACTACTCTTCCAGTAAAAAATAACCAGTAACCAATGTTGACAGAGAAATATAGATTTTATTCCTGAGTTAAAAATATAACAAAAGTACACAGACGACATCCAGTGAATACTTGCGAGATATAAGAAATTTTGTATGTATTAGAAATGTAAAACCAAAAGGACCAACAAGTGCAGTTTGAAAATAAATCATTATAAATCACCAGTGTCTTGTCTCCTTTTTATAAAATATTTGTAAAAGTTCATTCATTCCATTAAAAATATTTTTTTTATCTAAAAACGCAAATTTTTCTTAAATTTAGTGTTAAATAAATCAGTTCCCTCGATAACAGGTAATATATACATATAGTTAGTAGTAGTAACTTGTAAAATAAATTCAAAAAAAATTACGCCGACAACGTTGGCGACAGAAAAAATTTGACAACGAAATTAAAAAGTACATTTTTCTTAGTAATAGGCGCCCAGAATTGCAAGAAAGCGGGCATACATATTACCATTCATCAACCATTGTGGGGGAACAGGGTGTTTCATACATTACTTTCACGATATCTTGTTTATTATCATTTGCATACTTTTAGGCGAAGTGTTTGTTTTTACCCCACAGGGTGTATCATAATGGCTTCATTGTTGATATGTTAGCTTTCTTTCTTGCAATTCTGGGCGCCTATTACGAATACAAGTTAACTTTAATCTTCTTCGCAACTCAACAAAAAACGCACGCAGGTCCGTGGCTGCTTGCTGGGTTGTTGGATACGAACGACACTGGGTTGCTGAATGGAATTCGATGCAGTTGTTTTTTTGAAGAATTTAAAATTCAGGTTTTGAATTTATTTTACAATTTAGGGAATTTACAACTCTAGGGAACTGAGTATTTTAATAAAACCAATAAATTTAATTTTAATATCCGATTACTTATATGTAATTATTAATTTATTATTAATTATTAATTTTGAACAAATGCAGGGATGGATGGAGGAGTTTACATACGTGCTTCAAAATATAATCGCTTTTATCTTTGAACTATCTGATTGTACTGATTCACATACAATTAATAATTTAGAATGTATTATTGTAATTTATCGACTATCATCGAATTTAATACGGACACAACTGGAATGTGATTAATTATTACACCTTGTTTATGGTGCAATTATTGAAGGCCTTGTGTTTAAGCTTTAATTTAATTTATAACAGATTAATGGTTAGTTGCACACTCGTCATTAAAAAGTCAAATTTAAAAGCTCAGAAGATTTCAGTTTTAAATGAAATTTAAATGACAAACGTCGGAAATTTAAATGGACAATGGCCAGCTGTGAAACTGCGCATAAATATTAGAAATTTTTTCACTGCACTTACTTACTTTGACACACACTGATTGGATCCAGGCAGATTTACAGGTTTTTTGAAAATAAAAAGGAACACGTTTCTTTATTTATGAATTCATTAATGATTTATGTATGTGTTTATAATGTTTTTTTACAAAATCCATTGTTTATTTACATGGTAACTAAAATAAAAATTATAATTTAACTTTGACAGCAAATACTTTTTATGCATAATCTAGTGTATTTAAATTTATTCTTTGTCATTGCAGGAAACTTTTGGGCTTCACATCATTTGAATTATCCGTGGTCGAATTTATTTTTAAGCCACCAGCCGAAACTTTTCTCTAATAGTGGTACCAGAAGATCTAGAAATAAAAATATAGAATTAGTAAAACGAATCTGAAATATGCAATGGTAGTTTTAGGTTTTTGTTCGTTCATTAAATGTTTTTGTTTTTAAATTTTCGTTATAAAATGAAACTAGAAGAACAGTGTTTTTTTACTCATTAGAATCAAAATTTATCAAGCAGTATTTACCATCAATATATATGTGTGAATTTGGAGTTTATAGTTCGACGTTTGATCCTAACTCTATCAGGTCAAAGACCACACTTGCCCCCAAATGAGTTCATGACTGTTAGTAATAAACTATACAATGGTGTATTGCTGTTTTCCATATTTCCTTAATTTGTGGTATATGTACATATATGGTGTGAGATATTTTTTTCTCAAAATTACGCTGCCAAAAATTTAGATTAACGTGCAGTGTAGTCTGTAGCAGAAATATATGTTATTATTTTAATCTAATGCGGGGAATACACGATATATCAGATTGATGTACACGTTTATATGGTGGAGTGAAAATATATTTGAATGAGGTGGCTCTCAAAAGATGCGTGTTGTAAAGCTGATTGCTGGAAGGTCACACTTTTTTTTATATGATGGTACTTATAGTCCTCTACAGGCGTTGAAATTTGGATTCCTAGAGTATTAGGATGAACAAAATTGGTTAATATGGGGCTCAAACGACGTGTAAGGATGAGCATATATTTTCTTCCCATTTTTTCAATTAAATTTTCGATTTTTTTTTGAATTTTACATGAAAAACTATCAAATACGTATATAAATATAATTAACAGTTATGATTTTTAAACTCCATACAAAATGACAGCTTAAAGTTTTCGTTAGCTTTAACCGAATGATAGCCGGATATGGTATGAATGTGGTAAATGTAAATAAAAACTAAATCGCGAACTACAATGAGAAATTCGGAAAAAATTAGAAAAAAATTTGCTTGATCAAGACTTGCTGCTGTGAGAAAATGAGCAATTGACCAAAAAAGTAAAAAAAAAAAATATCACATGCGGTGTCAGGGCACACCAGGTTGGCGCAAAGATCCTTTCGCCATAAATTATGTACAAGTTAGTTCCCACACGCCTAAGGCGCCTGATGAAAAATACGATAATTTAAGTGGATTTTTAAGAAAAGGTAAAATGAAAAATTTTTTTTAAGAATTTTTTTTTTAATAAATAATCTATATTCTCTGAGCTTGAGGCTAGATTTGCTTTTATTGCATTTATTTTCCTCGATATTTCGTTACTCCATTGTGTAGCATCATCAGGAGATATAAATAATTAATAACAATTAAAACCAAATAAAAATAATGCAAAATTATGTCAATATGAAAATGATCGCAAAAAGTTTTCCCTTCTATTTTAAAATCTTTTGAAGTTACACGAACAAAAATAATGTACGAAAAAAGTTCATGAAAATTAACCCAAAGAAAAATATTATATAATAAATAATAGATCGATAAACAATTTGTGCCTAAAAAGTTCTACTTTTTACTAATTAAATGTCTGTAAATTTGGGCTACATTATCGTGTATTCCCTGCTTAAGATAGACCTAGTCACAATCTATAAACTGATTTGATAACTATTGCAAAGACCTCACGGTTATCTGCATATTGAGTCTGAAAAAATTAAATTTCGATTTATATTATCCCGATAACCATTGTGGACACAAGTTGTTGGTTAGTTTCATCAGAACATGAGAGCTTCAGTTCCAGCAAATTTATATCGAAAGTTACTGGCTATGAGTGTTTCAGTTCCACCAAATTCTTGTCGAAAGGCTAACGATAGTTTTGATACCGGTTTTTTATGCCAGTTTTTTTCTGCCAGAATTTGGACGTACTACAAATAAAAATGAATGAAAATTATGGTGTCTATCCGAATTCATTAGCTTGAATTGGCAGAAAATAGAGAAAAATTGAAAACGGTATTTTTTTGTTTTTGGTATAAACATGTATGGGCTATGAATTCGGAAACGTTGAAAATTGTATGGCTGTATTGAAGCTTAAAATAAGGTATAATACACCCCGGTTTACTTATTTAAAGGCACTAAAAATTCCATATTCAGCAGCCTGTATCTTTTGCAATTTGTAACCGATTGCAGAATTTTAAAATGGAAACGGAAGCTAGACATATTGAGGTAGAAAAAATATCATGACAATAGTGGTTTCTTAACTAAAGAACTTTTTTTGAGCAATTTATAAAAAAGAGTCCAAAAATGTGCTGTTTTTTTGATTCACTTGAATAAAGGCACTTTATCTAATTTTAATGAAAATCAGTTTTTCTTGTTTTGTTAAATTTATTTTCCTTTATTTAAGAACTATTAGTAATGGGTATAACCTCCTTTGTTTTTAATAACTTAAAAAATACAGGTTTTCATTGAGATGTAAAGAGAATTTATGTAATCCAACGAAATTTGATTCCAATCATCCTTAGTTGCCTGAATTAGTTACTGCTTGTTGTCTACCTGTCTACCTTGTACCTCCTTCATACACCTTACGAGATGACATGAAAAACTATCAATAATGTTTCGATCTGGCGAAAAGGGTGGCCAGTCAAGAATATTAACATTTTGGCTTGCAATGAACTCCTTTACTACTCTGGCGTTGTGTATAGCGGCATTATCCTGTTGCGATATCCAAGATATGGGACCAAATAGTTCATTGAACTTCGGAAAAGCTGATGCCAATAACGTTTTATAGCTTGCACCACTCATTTTTAAATTCAAGATCGATGGTGCCATAGTACGTAATAGCACCCCAAACCATAACGCCGCCCTCTCGGCTGTGATGTCGGTTCAAAAAACGCTTTTCTTTGCCCAGATCATGGATCCAAATTAGACTTCTTCTCATCCGTAAATATAACGGTTCTCCAGTCATTTACATGACCCCTGGGCTGCACATCCCATACCAGCAGTCTCTTGCGAATTGAAGCCGCTTTTCCTGACGAGCAGGAAGTTAGCAACTTTACCCTACTACCCTCCGACCACCAATCCGAAAATTTTGAACCCGCTGTCATTTCTTCATGAAATGAGCCAAGGAAGACGCTGGAGAAATTTGTCCGGAACTTCCTGAATCACCCTGTATGTCAGTGTTTGTTTCTCCTAGTACAGCCATCGTATCTCCTGGAGATCAGTAATATGAGCCTTACAACTCTCTGTATAGGGTTCTTACATTCCAGTGCATATCCATAAATAGTGATCCATCTATATTTGCGTGGGTCTTCAACAACAATTTTCAATGTGCATTCTTTTAGAACTATTTCGAAAAATGCTGCTAGTTAAAATACTTGCAACGCATTTAGACCAGTATTCAAAGGGAATAAAGAAAAACATTTTTTTTCATAATCTATGTTTTTTCTAAAAATTACTCAGTCCTGCTAGATGTAATAAAAAGGGCGATGTACATTTTTAGAAATGCTTTTGCAAATAGAATCGTTTTTACTGCTGGTGAAGTCATTAAACCCATAAAGTTTGCAGTTTCCTTATTGGGTCAACAATTATTAAAACTAACAACACCAACAACAACACATTGATATTACAATATTTAGTTCTGTTCCTTGTTGTAGTTGTTCTACAAAATATTTCGCTAGTAAAAGTCATTGAACCCATTGATTAGTGCCACACCAATTGGTGCATGAAATGCTTTTCATTTCTAAATTCTATCATGTTCATGAGGAATGAACAAGTTCCGCAATACATTTTTGTTCAGTTGTGGAAGTATTGGAGCAGAGGAGTGATTGCGTTTAGTGAAGAGCTTGAAGAAATAATGAAATGCATTTACCAACATCATTTACATAGGTAAGCAAAGCAAATGATGATTAAAATTTCCAACAATCAACTTTATTTAGTTAAAGATACAAAAAATTGTGCAAAAATAGTAGAAGGTTCACTAACTTTGTCTTATAACTAGTAGCTTAAGACCAACTAATACATTTTAATCAACAATTTTTCTCACCCATTTCAAAGGTAAGTAATTTCAAATACTAAACAAACGCCTAACAGAAGATATCAGATATGACTTATACACTCTGGTGTTATGTAGTAAATCCTCAGTGGTGCAACAAGTAGCATGCGCGACTTTGGGTTCAACACCCGCTCTGACCACATTTTTTTCTTTCGGTGATGGTCACCTTGCTTAGCGACGGCGACGGTAGTGAGTAATTACCTATGAAAAATATTTACATTGTTTAAACGATTGGATTCAGTGTAAAATTGTAGAACCTCATCAGGCAGTCTAAAGCAACTAAGAAGCCCACAACTCACTGATTGTGTGAAGTTCTCTACTATCCCTCCAAGCGATGTAATTGGAACTACGCAAATACTTTTTATACCGTCAGCCCTCGGTGATGCAATGGCTAGTGTTCGTAACTTTTGTGCATGGGAACGTGGGTTCGATCCCTGTTCTGACCACCTTACATTTTCTTCGACGACGGAAACCTCGCTTAGTGCTGACGCCACTATCGAGTACTTAGTTATGAAAAAGCTACTCAAAATATCGCTCCGAATCGGTGTAAAACTGTAGGTCCCAATCAGTGAGAAAACAATTTGAAAGCACACAGCTCACTGGTTGTGAGAAGCTCCCCCCAATCCCTTCATGCAATGGGAAACGGTTTTTACAATACAATACCATACAATCTATGAGAGCGAACTATACACGCTGAAAAATATCGGCACCAGCTAAATATTGCGGGAAACATGTACATGTTTACAAGCACTGTTTTCAGGCGTTGAAGATCTGCTGCTTTTTTGTTTCTTTGTTGTCTGTCTCGTATTTGTTTATAGCGGGTTTCACAAAAAAGCCACATTTGGGTCTCAAGAACATATCGTCGCTGCCCCAACAAAAAGGGCTATGTGTAATATTTTGAAAAAAAATTTATTGCACAATTGAAAACCATTTGTATTTCTACATACGCTCACGCAGCTCTTTCATGATATTTGTATCGGCTATAAGTTTATGGTACTGACAAAGACAGAGTTGTAGGACAAATGTTCCCAGAAAATTTTGGTTTTTTTGTTTTCCTGAAAAGTTAATAACAAACACATAGCTGTTTTCGTTGGCGCAGTGACGATATACTATAGCCTATTAATCATTTAGTCTCAAACATATTATATTGAATAGCAAACACAACGTGTTTGGGCACAAGTATAGTATATTTGCGACAAGCTAGAAACATGTTATATTTGCATCCAAACAATAAAAAGACATATTTTTCGGCGTGTAAGTATAAGCATCACTTTCGATCGCTTCTCCCACAGGTTTTAATATTTATAACACCATAAATTAATGGATACAGACCAACCTTAATGCATGACCTACTTAGATGCCATTCGAGCTAACTCTGCAATTGAACAGTTTTGAGATGTTAATGTTATAAGAACTAAAACACTTTAATCTTGCCAAAGGGTACACACAAAGAAAAAATCGGTTAATACAGCTGAATTAGCCGCAACCTAATTCGGCGGTTGTCTCCACTAAGTTAGGGGTTGTCACAACTGAATTAGAGATTGCCACAATCGAATTAGAGATTGTCACAGTCGAGTTAGAGATTCTCCCAACCGAATTAGAGGTTGTCACAACCGAATTAGAGGTTGTCACAAAGGAATTAGAGGTCACCACAGTGGAATGAGAGGGTGTCACAAATGAATTTAGAGGGTGTTCCAACTGAATTTTTACTTTTTCTATTAATTAACAACGAATTTATAATAATGCACGTATGTGGGGTGATCTCTAGGGAAACAAATTAATGTTACATGCCACTTCCGACCGTCGTTGAAGTCACGGCTCCAACCACAAAAAAAACTTGATATAGCAGCGACAGCAACAATCGTATACTTAACTTTTTTGATACTATATTTGTTTTTAGAACTTTAAACATCAGGATTCAAATATTGCAAAAATTTCATATATGATCGGCTTTGTTGTCAGCAACACACAGATATATAGAAATACAGCCTCTTGATTCGAAGACCCAAAGAAAATTGTATAAAATTGAAAGGATTTGTTTGCAGATTACTTTTGGAAATCACAATGTCCCTTGTCGTAAATTGCTTTATTTTTTTTTAATAAAATTTATTTTCTAGCTCCAACTACTTTCATTCAAACAATTTTCAAGTCTCTCCCAAGAAACCTATATTTTTAAATTCTCTCAAAAAAACTCCAAACTTAAAAATCTTACTTAATCTAACAAAAACTATTCAACCCAAGTATCTTACAATAGTATACAAAACCATGTTGCGGAAACTGAATTGGAAACAAATTCGGGTGTACTAACAGAATTCATGAGAAATTGGGTTACAGCAACAGAATTAACGCTAAGTTCGGCCGCTCCAACCGACTTAAGGCCAAATTCGCTTATTACAATGAAAGAAAAACGGTTCGTCGCATGAATGAGACATATTCGTTAATGACTTTTCATTGCGGTAATGAAAAGTCTCATACATCCGTCAATTTGGTTGTTTCTGGTATGTAAAATTTCATATATGATTTCTTTGGCAATTTTTCGTTGCTGCAAAAACTATATTATTTTTTAATTAAAATGGTTGACAAAAATTGGGAATTTTAGTAAGTGTATGAGATGAAAACTATTATTTGTTGTTGTATCTTTTTCCATAGCGTAATATTATTATTTATTTATTTTGAATGTTGGGTCAACATTTATAGTTGACGAAACTATTTCGTTGCTGTAACGAATCAGTTGTTAATACAACGCAACTAATGTTTTTTGAAGATCAACAGAGAAGAGAGCTAATGAGCGAATGTAAAAAACGACGCCAGCAAGCGAGAATAGTGGGTCACGTATACATTTTAAATCAGTTCCATTCTGAGAACGGACAGTCGTCGACGTATTTTTCGCCAGAATGATTTCAATAAATTTCTAATAAGATACCAAAGTAATTAGCTATACGTACTAATATATTTCCGAAAATCCTTTCTTGGAATATTAAGAAGCATGATCATTGCGAAAAATGTATTGTGTTTATTAACGTGATTGTGTGTTCGTTTGTGTATTTGTAAATGGAGTAAAAAGTAAGGATGGTAAAACATAATTAATGTAATCGATTATTATTTTCAAGGCAATACCCGATTCACAGATTAATGGCCGATGAAAACATCGATTAAATGGCGTTTTCGATTAATCGACATTAAAATAAGAAAATTAATGGAAATCAATTCAATGTTACTAAATTTAGTCATATAATAGCAAAATAAAATTGCTCAATAATTAATAAAAGAAACCTTTTTAGAAACAGGATGCTTTTTCAAACCCTAGGCACATACTTGAGGGCCCCAGACGAAGTACTGGAAATGTTTCTGCCATATGTTTGCAGTATACAATTGGATTCTGTTGTAGCCTTTCTGGTGGAGCCCTCAAATAAAGGCTGAGCTCATCTGAAATAGCATTTTCAGAGTTTTTGGATGTTACACCATGACTTATTGATTTTGACATAACATTTTGAATATTTTTGTTGTGCATCTTGAACAAAGATGAAGCAACAGTACCTGAAAGTGAGGAAAGTTAGAGTGAAGATTCGTTTTGGGCAGAGCATCATTGTTCATTTCCCATGTATATTTTGATACAGTATTTTTCACCTTGGCAAGACTGGTGGGTCAAAATGACAAATGACAACACATATGTATGTGTTTCACAAGGGTCAGCTGGCACAACGATGCCAACTTGTATAATTAAAAAACTTGTATAGTAAAAAGCAAATCGACAAAATGCCAGGAGCAACACAACAGCAACGAAACCGAAGCATTGGTAGGGAAAATCAACCACGAAAAGTAGAATTTAATGTGGAAAGCCGTAGGCAGTTTAAACAGAACATTTGTGTGTGTATACACGCGACAGTACAAATCACGATAACAACACTATTTGTGTATCAATATTTGTCTACCAATGATAATTCGAGAAAACCAAAAGTCAAAAAAAAAAACGAAAGACAAGTTTGCGGGTAGAGGAAACTAGAGATAAATAAATAAACAAGCAAATTTGAACAAACTAAAATGAAATGTACAGAATTTGATTAATATAAACCAAATAAAAGTTGATCCGTGATGTTCGGTTCGGTTGTTGCAACCGAATGTACTACAACTATTATTTGCTACAATGCATGTATTACAAAAGTATTAAAATGACACAACTCGACAGTGTAAAGATTTCACAGCCTCGTCGAATGGTACCAGACTTCGACTTAAAGATTTCAAATATATTTTTCAAATGTATCCATTCCGTAACATTTTGTAAATCGCGATTAAAAAAAATAAATAAATTTTTGTATTTTTGTTTTATTTGGCTTCCAAAAATACATATAACCCCCAAATTTTCACCGTCCTATCCTCACCCTCTATATTTTTAAGCACGATTTTAGTATTTTTGTATGAATAATGTCCACATAATTTGAACATCGTCGCTCGTATTTCAAACAGATCGAAATTATTTATGTTGTTGAATGACAGATGGCGCTACGTCCGCCCCATCGAAGTTTCTTCCACAAATGTACGATTTATTTTTAATTTATAAGAAATATATACGTGCCCGTTGCGTCTACAATAACCACAATTCGCCTAATGCCAGGCACATCGTCGGCAAACTGGACACCCTATTGAATGAGCACAATGAATTATTGAAATTCTTCAAATAACACATGCACGAATTGCAAAGTGACAATCACGCTATTGTCATCAATCCTGATAAAATCCCAACTGGAGAGCACGTGCGTAGATGCAATTGTCCTTTTGTTGACGACGCTGCTGGAATCATGATTGGGGACCGCACATCCATGCGAGAAATCGTGATTCGTAAAAGAAACAACAATCTGTCGACACACAGTTCATTCAACGCTCTCCAATATCCGCAAATTTTCTGGAAATTGCATAAACATTAAACAACGAGATCCCGCCACAGGTAATTCATGCATTACCAACATCATTATTCATTTTGAATTCATATTTATGAATATGCTGTTACAGGAGCCGAAACAAGCAAGAAAGTGAGCTTGGTGGATTTTTATACGTATTGTATGATGATTCGAAGTGGTCAGGACAACGTGATTCTGCGATATCGTGAGCTTTGCCAACAATTCATGTTCGACAAGTACGCGGAGTTAGAGAGCGAACGACTTCGATTGCTACGACACAATCAACAGAAGCTGCGCGCGGAAGAATATATTCATTTGCGAGACGCTATCACGAGCGACGCCAACACCGCCGTAATTGGTCACTCTATTATTCTATCATCATCGTACGTGGTTTGTCGAAAAAATACGCCCTGAGGAAATCGATACTGTAATTTCCGCGGAAATTCCAGATCCGTCTACTGATCAACTAAAAAAAAAAAAAAAAAAAAATGGTTTCCCATTACATCCCATGACGGGACAGGGGAGAGCTTCTCACAATCACTGCGCTGTGCGCTTTCCAGTTTTTCACCCACGGACCTACAGTTTTACACCGATTCCGAACGGTATTTTGAGAAGCTTTTTCATGGATAAATACTCGATAGTGTTGCCGTCACTATGCGAGGTGACCGCCGCGAAAGAAATTTTTAAGGTGGTCTGAGCAGGGATCGAACCCAGGATCTCATGTACAAGAGGCGCGCACACTACCATTGCGCCACCGATGGCCACCTACTGATCAACTACTGTTTGACATTGTTACAACAACATGATTCCTGGCCCATGCGGTGATACGAACCGTTTATCGCCTTGCATGGCAGATGGAAAGTGTACAAACCGTTTTCCTAAAGATTTCACCAACGAAACGATCACAAATGTTGACGGAAAGCCAATATCATCATCCAATTATTTACGGTAAATATCAATAACGCAGGCACTGACAATCGTTGGGTGGTATCATATTCGCTTCTGTTGAGCAAAACTTTCAATGCTCATACTAATGTTGGGTTTTCCAAATAATGGGTTTTCCAATAGGTACTTGACAACTTTGAATTTAATTTGTGAACGCACTATTTCACTGATCACCTAACTGTTACTTTCCTTTTTTTCAGTAAACTCAACATTTTCATCTTGGTAAAGTACACGAACAAACAACGTATGCAAATTATAAAAATGTACTACCGGGAATTTTGTACTCTGTAATTTTTGCTGGAAGTGATTTAATATAAGTATATAATATTGTGTCAATTTCAGAGCTTCCTCCCTTTCCATTTAACTCGTTCCAGGCGTAGCATAATGCTTTTTTATTGTGATCACCCTCATACATCGTCAGATTGTAAACATTTATTTTACGACTATAGTACATTGGAGAGGATACAGATGATGGGATATGCAAAACACATTGGAGGTCAAAGGTTGCTGTTTGGAAATGTTCAACTTCTTGAGAGTTTTCCTTGTCCAATGCCTTAGCCTTTTTGCAATCATGTTTTCGTTTCAGGTGCATATTGTATTCATCTCTGAGCTCTTCCTTTCTTGTTAAGTCTGCCAGATTAAATCTGCCATAGGATTTTTTTTTTAAATAGCGTGATTTTTAACTGTGCTATCTATCAGTATGTAATATCAGTTTTTCGATTCTCAAGACTCACATTGCGTACAGTAAAAATAAATACTCCATGTAGTTCGTGAGATGTAAACCAATTTTTTTTACAGTTGACTTTTGACTTCAAATAATTTATTTTGTTGAATGGAAAAATACCTCTTTCAATTCCCGCCCCATACCATACTACACCATTGCATCCAAGCTGGAGGAGTCTCTTCCTTCATTTACGACTGTAAAATGTGGGGTGCCAGAGCTTAAACTAGGCCGTAAGAGCCGACAAGACGAATACCGTAGTGGTCGACCACGCCAGACACGGTTAAGAAAATCCACAAAATGGTATTGGATGATCGTCGGCTAAAGATCCGTGAGCTAGCTGAAATGATAGACATTTCAAAAAGTTGTATACATCGTACATACATACATTTGAAGACGAGAAAGCTGTGCGCAAGATGGGTGCCACGGTTTGCTTTCAATGGACAAAATACACCGTCATGAAGATGTTTCAGTAGAGTGTTTGGCGGTGTTTCCCCGCAATGAAGCCGAATAACACGGGGGTCCACAACTTCACCTCTGAGACAAAGGATGAGTCAAAGCAGTGGACTGAAATGGGAGAACCGTCTCCAAAGAAGTCGAAGACGGTTCCATCTGCAGGAAAGGTCATGGGGTCTGTTTTTTGGGATGCATATGTTATAATTTTTATTGTTTATCTTCAGAAAGGAAAAACCATCAACGGCGAATATTATGCGAATTTATTCCAGCGTTTAAGTGATGAAATTGTGGAAAAAGGCCGCATTTGGAAAGAAAGAAAGTTTTGTTTCATCAAGACAATGCTCCAGGTCACACATCCCCTTTTGCGATGGCCAAAACTAATGAATTAAAGTTCGAATTGCTTCATCACAAACCTTATTCGCCAGATTTAGTTCCCTAGGACTAATTTCTATTTCCAAACTTGAACAAATTGTTCGGTGGTAAAAGGTTTTCCAACAAGGAAGAGGTGGAGTCTGCGGTTGATGGCTATTTTACGGAGTTCGTACTATAAACAGGGTATCGATGCTATTGAATATCGGTGGAAACAGTGTATTGAGATAAAACAGGATTAAGTTGAAAAATATAGAACATTTCTCCCAACTTTGTTGTGTCTTCTTTGTTAGGTCGGGTAGTTTTGGGACCGCCCTCGTACAGAAAATTTAGTTGATACAATGAATATAATTGGAAACTCAGTTTTAGTTGTGAGACCTACATTCAGTGGGCAAAATTCTGTTTAATTCTCCAATTATCGGGCGTTTAATTCTCCAATTATCGGGCGTTTCGGTTGTCGACCTCGTAGTACAATTTAATATCATTATTTAATTCAGCAATATGTCGGATATAATTAAATACCTGAGCTTGTTGGTCGAGGCAACTTAAATAACCTGCCAGAATCTAATGGTACTCTACTAGAGAAATCGTTGGCTATACCAAAATTTTTATTTTCAGAGATCAAATCACGTAGTGTAAACGTGTCGAGAACGATTTTCACCACAAATGATTGACAGAACGTAAATAAAAATTTTAATGTTATCGCCATTTTGAAAGTTTCATCTTTGATCGCATTTTCGATCTCACTGTTATAAAATTTTGCCTGTTGTACATATCCAAATAGTCGGACGTTTCGGTTGTCGACCTCGGAGTACAATTTAACATCATTAACATGCAAATAACATGCCTGAATCCAATGGTCCTCTAATAGAGAAATCGTTGGCGATACCAACATTTTTATTTTCGGAGATAAAATCAGGTAGTGTAAACGTGTGTAGAATGAGTTTCACCAAAAATTGTAATGAAATTGTAATGTTGTCGCCATTTTAAATATTTCATCTTTGTTCGCATTTTCTGTTTCACTGTTATTAAATTTTGAATGTTGTATATATTTGTTAGTTAGTAAGCCTGAAAAAGAGGTATGATAGAAAAATTACTCTCTGATGCGTCCCATATCCGTAGACATAAACTTAAGCTTTACTAAGTTATTATACCCTCATAGGAATTCAGTGCTATGCACGATGTTCCGCAGAAAGTTCTAGTCCATTCCCATAATATTGGTTGTGTCCAGTATTGTACTGTCCGAGAGATACCCGCATCTGGTTTTGTGGAAGCCGGGCATTGGTATAGGAAATGCTCCATAGTCTCATCGTCCTCTCTGCACGCCCTGCATTCACTATTATACACTTGTCCACTACGGTGTAGGTAGGATCGTAAGCCCGAGTGTCCTGTTAAGACTCCCATCATCGTGCTCATTTCCGATTTTCCAAGTTTCAGAAAGCCTTTTGTTTTCACCCCTTCGGGTCTCCCCATACGATCTACGTCATCCTGTCCACTGTTTCCTGATTCCCCAGGACTCTGTGGGCCAATTCCGCCAATTGGCTCAATACAGCCTTAGTCGCCCCGAAAGGTTTCGGGGTCTCCAGGCTCCTCGGGGTTCCCAGGTATGAAGTGTTCTGGCTTTTCTTGCCAGAATGTTCGCACGCTCATTACCGATAACCCCACAGTGTCCAGGCAGCCAGATGATGTTAAGTCTGCCGTGCGTGGAATAATCATTGATCACATAATCATTGATCAATGACTGTTCTAGATTGAACACATTAGTCAATGCTAGCTACATTGGTAAATGCTACAAAAAAAAGTACACATTTTGTGCTGAAGGCTCTTTTGCTATTGCGCTTTATTTTTTCTTACATCTGCTTTAACATTAGATGTTATATTGTTAAAATAAATAAAGCAATATTTAGCTCACTCAAGTAATTGTTTTCTTTTGTCATAAAAAGAGCGACGACAAAAAATGTTGAATAGTATCGTGTTACAAACAAATGGTAGAAGCTGCTTTTAACTTTTTTCTGGAGTGAGTTTTTCTCTTATGCCAAAGTTTGTTTACTTTTGTTTGTATACAACCCGTCCGCCTACAATTGCTGTTTTTTAAATGTTTTCTTCGTAAAAGTCGCATAGAAACCTTTTAATTTTCATACTTGAAACACTTTTAAAATATCAAATAAAATACACGCATTTGGTAAATTACACTTTTTGCAAATTTTGTATACTTTTTTGTATACATTGACCTCGAGCCTAATTATTTAAAAATGAAGATCTAACATTTTCATTATTTTTCAATCAGCTGAGTTGACACACTACAGGCACTGAGCAAAAAGAAAATGCCTGTTGTTTTTGGCTTGTTGTATTTGTTGTCATACTCATCTACCATTATATTTCTACCATGAATAGTATAGAGAACTTATTGCACTCTTTTTCCGCTCTCGTGTAGAGAGTCTGAGTCTTTATAGAATATTTCAATCTAAATTCACCGTTTCGACAATATTATTATATAAAACAATACAGAAAGCATAAATGTTTCAAAAGGCATTAATGTTTCTATTCTATACTATACTATTCACTACTCTTTGGCGACGACGACTATCAAACTTATTTTCAGGCAGAGACTATTGGTGTACATCAACCACGTATGTGATGCTAACGCTGTGTGTTGTTTGCAGGTGTTCACTTTGATAGATTGCCTTACCCTGCCTATAGATGTTAACACATCAAAAACAGTGAATAAAAATTGCAATTTTGTCTGTTTCATTTTTAATTTTAAATGTTTCATCTTTGTTCGCATTTTCCAATTCACTATTATTAAATTTTGACTATTGTTTATTGTTTGTCAAAACTGATACTCGAAAACTCACAGTAGACTGTGTTTATGATTTATCTTAAGTCGTTCCATGTGAGTTGTTAGTGTAACATTGGCCTTAAAAAGTACCATATTAGTTTGAAGTAAAAGGGCTTTCAAATTTTAGCAAAATAATATCTAAGTTGCAAATTTACTTATTGCTGTTAAAATAGATAGACTCAATTGACTTTTGTAGTACATTTGAATTAACAACAATAAGTAAATTGGCATCTAAACGGACTCAATTACAATTGCCCATTGTCGTACAATAGTATCATGCAATACACACACTATCATTTATGATACAATTACCTTAAACAGATTTCTGGCAAAGAGCCAGTACAATGACAATGGAGTACTAAAGACATTCTGGTTTGAGTTAATACAATTGTTTGGTCTATTGTCAATTGTAGCATACATATTTGAGTGTGTACATGCATGTAAATGAACGTATATGTCCTGCAACGAAGGACGTCTGTCTGAATATTTCGATTCGAAGAACGAAAAATGACATTATGTCTATGCATTGTCATTTATCTTTGGGAATTTGAGTGCTAACAAAAAACTGAAGAGCAGAAATTAATTTGAGACAAAAGTACTTGGCATGTGTGTGTGTCAGTTTTGTCCCACAGTCCATTTAATTGATTACATTTTACCAACGCACAATGTGAGGATTTCAAATACTATGAGGACAAATGTCGATTATTGTTAAATTCGAAGTGATATTGACCTGATCTGTTGGATACCATAATAAACATTTGAATCAAAAATGCGCGTGGTAACTTAACCGCCAAGCCCACTTGGCAACTGTTTTTCTTTGCAATTGCAATATATTTATTTACTTTATTTCAACTGTGGGATAGTGATAAAACGGTTTTGCTATCGAAAGTTACGGCAGTTTCAATGTAATCGATTTTAGTTTTCTCGAATAGATCCGTTAATTTCTCCCGAGGATAATTACCATCCAACGTTGGGGATTAATTATACATATGATACCATGCAGGTTGGTTGCAATCGCTCTTCGTCCTATGTTGGCCTATGCTTTTCGCGTGCGAACTTTATTCTTGTGAATAATCTTATCTTTGATACCGACTGGCATAGTATTTGTCAGTGTGATAATTCTTTTGAATTTGAAATCGCACAGGATTAATTCTATAATATTATTAATGGCTATATTTCTAAGTCTGTACCCAAGAGGCCTAACATGGGTAATACTGGTCCCCAATGGTCCTCAAGGGCTCTAAATAGTCTCAAGAATGTAAGGAATAGATGTTTGAAAAAGTATAAAAAAATCTGGACTGCTAGCAGACTATGCTAGGTATATTGTTGCTAGGAGTAGATACAACTCTAGATCTCGTCAGTGTTACAGATTATATTTGGATAAGTTGAAGGCTAATTTGAAACGGAACCCCAAATCATTCTTTTGAATTGTTAACTTGAAGCGTAATTCGTCTTCCACACCTTGTATGATCAAAATGAACGGTATTGATTATTCCGATGAGGAGTCTATTGCTAATTTATTCCACCCGAGCCTATGATGTTTCCAAATCATACCCGTACACTGTCCGCTCTACCATTCCGTTTTATACACCTGTCGTAAATTCTTCGTAGTTGCTAGATAACTTGATCAGATTGAAAGCCTCAAATAAAGCTGGTTCTGATGGTATCCCGGAAATACTGCTCGAATTCTCTCAGCTTACCGTTGACTCTCGTATTTAACGCTTCGTTGAAGTCATTTTCCTACATAGTGGAAAAGCTCTTATATAATCCCTCTCCACAAATCTGGTAGTTTAGTAAATGTTGCAAATTATAGGGGAATTGCAAAATTGAGTTCTGCCTAAAATAAAAATAAAGTTAACCACAATTTGTTATTGTATAAACTCGGGGCAATGGGTTTTAATTGTAACATGCTGAATTGGATTAGTTCTTACTTAATGAACAGAGAACAGATGGTATCATTTGCCCGATCATTCTCAAGATCTATTTTTTTGTCATCTGGGGTGCCCCAGGGCAGTCATCTTGGCCCGGTTCTATTCTTGTTATTCATTAACGACTTACCCGCCTCCATAATGCACTCTAAACTGTTAATGTGCGCTGATGACGTGAAGATCTAGTTTTCTTACAAGGATCTTTGTCAATATACTTTATGGATGGAGCTTAATTTTGCGAAATATAAGCATATGCTGTTCTCTAGGTTATCATTATTTTCGGCAGAATACATTTTATGTGGCAATGGTCTTGAATCGGTGGATTCATTTCTTGATCTTGGTGTTCTCTTGGACAGAAAATTGAGTTTCAACTCCCACATAATTACGATGGTAAACAGGGCTTATGGCGTTCTGGACTATACTAAACGGTGGGCAAAGGAATTTTCAGATCCCTCAGATGTTAATATGATTGAATCGGTCCAGAAACAGTTTCTTATTTTTTGTCTGAGAAACCTTCAATGGAACCCTTCCTTCTTATAGCAGTAGATTACACTGAACGGAAAAGCATCGTCACACGGATGAAAAAGTTCATTACCCCAACAACTTTTCTCATCGAAAGTGAGCTAACGTAACGTTTCATTCCCGCTATGAAAATGTGTTCAACAACTGCAAATTGTTTGTTACTGTGGTGAACGGATGGTTGTTGCTGCAATGAATTTGCTTCATTATTGCAACGAATTTGTTTCACTACTGCTATAAATTTGTTTCATTGTTGCAATGAATAGGTTGCGATCTTGCAAGGAATTTTCTTCTTTGCCGCAATGAATTTGTTCACTGCTGCTATGAATTTGTTCATTGGTACAACGAATTTGAGTCATTGTTGTAATGAATATGTTTCATTACTACAATGGTTTTGTTTCATTACTGCAATGAATGTTTTGAAGTGTGTTTGAAATTATTTATTGACAATACCTAAATATATAAAAAATTTGATAAACATATTTTGAATTTTTGTTTTCGAAAATCTATTTGCTAAATAGATAATATTTATTCCACGTTGAAACACTCGTCTGGAGAAGATTGCGGTAGTCGAGGGGTTGAGTGTGATTGTGGCCGTCATATTCAGGTCCTGCAATTAAATACGAGAAATTTATATACGAGAAATTTATAGTTAAGATTTCTATTTAAGATATGTGCATATCTATGTCTATACTTACCATGAACATAAGCTCTACTCCCCTAAATCATTCAATTGTTGTTGTGTTGCGGGTTTTGATATTCAATTGTCGCGCCAAATCTCCCCGTCATTAAACCAATGATCGCTCTGCAAGCATTTTCTTCAACTACTCATTTATTTGTTATAACCAGATTTGTTAAAATTCGATTGGATTCATTTGACTGTACGTTGAATTGTTATTTTTTATGTTCGTCGTACTTGAAACACTTTGTTTCTTTGACTTCTTCGACTGCCCGCACCAACGCAACGAAACAGGCGCGACCGAATTATGATTAAAACACAAAAACACGATCATTTTGTTGCGACTAGTACCGTCACGCGCATACACACACACAAAAGTTCATTTACATATTTCGGGGTAGTTTTTCTGCTATCGATGCGTCACTTTCTTTGCTGTCGTGTTGCTCCTTGCCTTCTGTTTATTTATCTATTTGATATATAGATTCGCAAGTTACACTAACGATCACAGCAAACACATAAATTCACACAATTTAGTTTTCACAATAAAAGATTATTACTATTTATAACTAATTAGTCTGTTTTAAAAAATGTATTTAAATTATTCCGGCGGAGAAATATGTCTACCACTTTCGATTGTTGGAATGGAACTGATATAAGATGTGTACGTGACCCACCACTCACGCTCAACATTTTCTCTTGCTGGCCTCGTGTTTACGCTCGCTCATTTTTTTGACTGCTTCTCTCTCTATTTATTGCCCCAATTGGATAATATGGACTTGGAGGACATGTGGTTCCAACAGGACGGCGCCACAAACCACACAGCGAATGCCACAATCAATTTATTGGAAACCAAGTTTGGTGAACGTGCTATCTCACGAAATGGCCCAGTCGATTGGCCGCCTCGGTCGTGCGATTTGACGCCGTTAGATTATTTCCTGTGGGGCTACGTCAAGTCTATGGTCTATGCCAACAAGCCAGCGATGACTGATGAACTGCGTACGAATATCGAACGTGAAATTGCAGCAGTATCGGCCGATTTATGCTTGAAAACCGTCGAAAATTGGGTTCAGCCTCTGGACTTCTGCAAGCGTGCCCGTGGTGGCCATGCAAAAGAAATCGAGTTCCATACATAATGGCATCGAACGTACTTTCATAGGAATAAAGAATTTCATTGGTATCTAAAACCGGTTTTGTTTTATTTAAAAAAACTTTTGTAGCGCTCTTATTGAAAAACCCTTTATAAAATATAAAAAGTAAGAGATCATCGAAATATCAGTAGTTGAAAACTCATGCCTTTACTTTATTTTAATTTTCAACCCATTTTTCTACAAAATTCAATTTAAATAAAATTGTTGCAGGCACAACAACTAAATTGTTGCAGCAACGAAATAAAAAACAGTCAAAGAAGTCAAGTATGAAATTTTTCGTTGCAGCGACTACCAAAATGTCGGATATACCACATTTTTTACTATATCAACGTAAACACATTAACGAACATGTTTCATCCATGCGTCGAAGCAAAACTTTCTCTATTACAGTTTTGAAGATAATTGATGGATGCACTACTATATGTTCTGAATTTTTGTTATCTAAAGTTTTCATAAATATCCCATTGAGACCCACGAGGTACTATAGACTCATTTACATCGAGTTTCAGCGTTCGAATTATGCGTCCTTGGATCCAGTTAGGAGAATGTACCTCGGTTCAGAACCCAACTTGACTCTAAAGTTTTCATTCGGCTACATTAGCTTAGTTAGTCCTTTTTGTCCCGAACTGTGAGTCTAAATATGGAAAGCAAACTTTCCATTAATTATGAAAAAAACTTCTAACTTCTTCTTGTGTGTTGAATATTTGAATTTGCAGGTATTAGTGCAGTGTATTAGTATACATTTTATTCTTGTTGCACATATTTTGAGCCAATTAATGTTAATTATAACCACAAACAAAAGAGGCTTTTAAACATTGTATACATTTCTCTTTAATTGCTGGTCAAGGTCGATCACCACTGAACGGTTGAATGTTTCACGATTCGTTATTTATGAATATTTCTACACGTTGAAATAGATGGAGCTTAGTTGTTGGCGCTGGAAAATGTTTTCCCATATATCCATTGGCCTCTTTTTTAATTCGAAAACGTTATTCACGCTTCAGAGAATAATAACAACAGAGTCCTTCTGTCCTTTGATTATGTTCATCATGAGGAATGGAGAAAGATCTGAAGTATCTTCCTTTGAAAAATTTGCAGGATGCAGAATTGGCTTTTGAATATTAAAATAGCTCACTGTATATAAAGTGACGGAGTTATTGAGAAAATTAAAAAAATAGTTTTTAAAATAAAACATTTTATTATTGACAATAAATTTAAGTCAGTGTTATTACAAATTATGTTTTCCTTAAATAAAATATAAAAACGGCTTCACTACTATTCTTGCGTATTATGTGGCAAATCAAAGCGAGTGCTTACAAATTTATACAATTATATATTGCTATACACTGCCGCTCACTTGAATAGCGCCCCGACTTCGCCTGTTTTTTTTTTTATTGAAAACTATTCGTTTAATTACAAAAATTTAACATAAGACTGCTTTCATTTTATTAGCGTATCTCGTAAAAAAACTAAAACAAACTAACAATTTTTTTTAAAATTTATTTTTCCGCTATATTTTTATTCAGATTTTTTTGTGATTTTGCTAGTTAACAATATGCTAATAATCTTTTCTATTCTATAAACTTTATCTTCCTTCCTAACTACTATTTCAAATATTTTTATTGACATGTTAATATCTAAAGGCACGGATAGTACACATGCAACCAACACACAGCGTTAGCATCACATACGTGGTTCTTGTACAACATTAGTCTCTGCCTGAAAATAGGTAGGATGGTATTGATGTAGCGGCAGCGAACAAACAAGCAGGTCGTCGTCGCCAAAGAGTATTGAATAGTGTAGAGAACTCATGGAACGAATTGTATGACTCAAACACACTGACAACATCTGGCGACTGATTCAAAACATATTACTCTCTTTTTGTCATAACTTGGTCCATTCATAATTTTGATATGAAACATTGATGACTTTTGAAACATTGTTATGTAATAACATTGTCGAAATGGTGCATTTATATTGAAATATTCTATAAAGAGAATAAGACTCGTTTATACTCTTTTACTCAGACTCTCTACAACAGAGCGGGAAAAGAGTGCAATAAGTTCTCTATACTATTCAGTACTTATTGTCGTTGCTCTGTGTATAAATATATATAAAAAAACATACAAATTTATTCAAGCTCAATACCATTTTAAATAATATAAAGCTTATTTATTAGCTTTATATTACTTTCAAAAAAGTTGAGCATAAATAGCTATACAGACAGCCTTGGTATCATTGGAACATTTTTATGCTCGACTTTTTTGAAAGTAATATAAAGCTAATAAATAAGCTTTATATTATTTAAAAAGGTCTTGAGCTTGAATAAATTTGTAAGTTTAGAAAACAGACCGAGTAAAAATTCCCGTAAGGGAAATGATGAAAGTTTATAAAAAAAACAATTATTTCAGTGAGATAAATATTGATTTTTTTTCAGTTGTATGCCAGCATTCAAACAAGCTGGTCGTCGTCGCTCTATTTACAACAAAACAAAAACAACTAGTTACTTCAGTGTGCTAATATAAATATAAATATTGTTTTATTTATTTTAACAATACTACGTCTAATGTTAAAGCAGATGTAAGAAAAAAGAAAGTGCAATAGCAAAAGAGCCTGCAGCGCAAAAACTATCCTTTTTTTATTTTCCTATGTAACAAAAATCACTCAAGTGACAAGGAAAATCGTATTCTAGGGGTCAAAATAAGAAACTTTGTCCGACGAACTGATGTCCCTACTTTTGAAAAATCCAAAATTTGTCCGAAGTTTTGAAAAATCCCACTTTGACCCATTTAGAGTGCCCCAATCGAGTCCAAATGTATGACCGACCCCAACTAACTTTGGTGGCCGACCAACACCTAATGGAACCCCCCGCGGGGGTTCCCAATACAAAAATTTCAAAAAATCACCATTTTTGGCACTTTACATGAAAAAATCAGCGAAATGGCTATGCTCTTTTTTCTTTTTGGAGTTTATTTTTCTCTTTAGAAGTGTATTTAGTCAGAACATATGTAAATGAAAAAATGAATTTAACTTAGTAACAGAAAAGAAACTAACACAAAATTATTGTTTGAAGTCTTTTTTGCTTATAAGTCTCATGAATTTAAAAAATTTGCTCGAGGATATGTACAGAATTCTTTGGATAAACCGTTGACTTTTTTTATGGTTCTCAGAATTAACAAAAAACTAATAAACAAAAGGTTATTTAATTTTTATGATTTCGGTAAAAACTAATAAACTCCTATATATATGCGTGGATGCTGAATTGCTGTTCTTGTTCCTTTATGATACCTAATCCGTTCACATTGAATTAAAGGGAAAAAGGTAAAGTGCACTTTTTTTACTGATCTGTGTTTTTCCGTTTCCTACCTGCAACTGATGATTTTTTACAGAAGTTCCACGCACATTTATGAGTGGTCATTTTTTGGAAAGTTTTTGAAAAATTTGAACCCCACACGTGCGTGAACAAAGCCATAAATGATTGAATGCACAATAAAAAAAAATTCTCAACCCTGGTATCAGGAGGCTGAATCAGGTAAGCGTCCATTCATCAGGTACAGATACGTTTACATATACTTCAGTTAAAAAACAACTAGTATTTATAGGTGTAGATTTTACTCGTTCAACAAGTGTCTACAAACGCGAAAAGTACAAGTGATTTTTGTCCGGGTTTTAACAGTGTTTTATTTAACTTGCTTTGTTGTCTGTCTGTATTGTTCAAATCTAGTAACTCATTTTTAACACAGTTGCAGTTGACCAATGGAAATAAAATTTTGCACACTTGTCAGATTTGGATGACAATACATGAATATGAAATGAAAAAAAAATTAAAACATTAAAAATTTATTTACTAAACAATTAAAAATAAAAAAATAATTAAAAAAAAAATTAAGTTGCACTGGTTTATTTATAAATGCACTAAAAACTACAAAATAATGTTTCTCTTAGCCTCAAAAAGTATATTCTTCTTCATGATGGGGTTGTACAATGGTCCGCCTACTTAGCACTTCAACAACAATGGTCTAGATACTTTCAAAAAAGAGCGTAATTAAAATGAATTAGTTAATTAATTTTCTAGGGATCTCTCAAATAAAACGCTTGCATTTAAATTGAAAATCGTGACAAAAGTAAATGTCAAATTAAGTGTCAAAATTAAATGTCATCATGGATAAATTGAAAGTTCGCAGAGAAAAAGAGAAATGCAGACAAGAATTGCTTTGTATCGTAAATGGTTAGATGATACCAATTTGTTAGCGTTTTCATTCGATAGCAGAAAAGATGATGAGAAGTATCATACTAGGATGGTACAAGAACCTCCTCTTATTATTTTGAGAGAACTGAGTTCGGAATTGATTGGTTACGAAAGACTGGAACATGAAACCGTTGAATACAAAACAACCAAATTGGCATATGCACTGACGGTGAGCCAAGAAACACTGCCACATACGGTGGAATTATACGACGTTTCGAATTGCTTTTAAAAATACCATTGCCTTCTACACTTCAACGAACTTCCGTTTCGGCATTTGTTTGAAGCTTTGGATAAATCAACCAACACTGGACCAAGGTCGGCAACCGAAAAACTGAGCCGTCAAATCGAAACTTGTGAAACTCTTCCGGTAAGTTATTGCTTTCACTCATTATAATTGTTAACCGCTTTTAATTATTTTATTATTATATATTTTCAGGTGGTGAACAGCTTTCAGAAAATTGAGTTGAAAAATATGCACTCTGTTCCAGAAAAAAACTGCATTTCCCACAGATTCGAAGAACTTATACGACATGGCCCATGCAATTTCTAGCGGTGTGGTTTCGGTGGATCTGGCTAACATCAAACCAGGGAAAATTGTACATTCTCATTGGCTCACCACGGCCGCTAGATTATTACGATTATATGTGACAACGGAAAAACCAAATGAAAATTTAAGAATTCTGGTTGAATTTATAATTAAATGTTATGTGCCAATGTACTTCAATATCAAGTATTACAGCTATGTATGTCGTGTACGGTAGTGCATTATTTTTCAAGTTCATTAGTTGGTCACAATTTCTAGAACCTCGTTTACGCAGATTTATCAATCAAGTAATTACAGATAATCGAACCGACGTTGACGACCCAACGGAACTTAGAGTTTATAAAAATCCAGATATTAACTTTAATTGCGCAAGCTACACGGAAAAAGTCAATTTGAATGATATAAATAACGTATTTGAACCGCCATTCGATACATTGACAGAATATTTATATCAAGATGATCCATCGTTTACTGATCCAAAAATTCCATCACACATACAAAGAACGGAACAACACGTTCTTCTATTGCTAGCTATCATTTCCAAACACGTTATACCGGAAAATGTAGAGCTGTTATGGCGGCGACATTAGAGAGCCGTGCGAAATTGCCCAGACTTGAAAGCAAAAACGACTTCAAGCAATAATTTTTTTTAAGTTTATTTTCTGTTACTAAGTTAAATTAATTTTTTCATTTACATATCGAGCCCTATTTGCCTAAAAGACGTAAGCGACAAAAACAAAATTATACAGGAGAGGGTTTTTATGATTATCTTTGCTTTTAGTGCATCTAATAACGAGAAACTGAGTATGTAAGTATTGTTTTGTGCGACAAATTTGATTAGATACCTTTCATTTTCATATCTACAATATAGCTGTTGTTTTTGTCGCTTACTTCTTTTACGCTATCACGCTTTCAAATGACTTAGAAATTTTGTGGCGCTTACGTTATAAAAATCTTATTAAAACAAATTGAAAAATGCAGTTATTATTATTATCTTGTAACTCGTATTTGTGTGCATGTTTAGAAATTAAAGTTTTTAACCAAAATATTCACATGATTTAATAAAGATATAATATAAACATTAAAAATAATTCAGACTAAATACCATCATTTAATGGTTATACAAAACTTATTAAGAATTGTCGTCTTCGTCCGTTTCTGGAAGTGCATCTTTAACAGTTTCCTCATATATCATGTTGAAAAATTCGTTGTGATACTTTTTCGGTATTGTGTTTTTATCACAAAGTGCTTTTAAATCTTTGTATTTTTTTGACGAAATCTTTAGCATATTTTTATATAAAGGAAGAACTCCATCGGCTACAATAGAAGAGTTGCGTCGGGTTCGTGCAATCGAGCTGAGATCAACTTCTTTTATTTCTGAATTATCAAAATATCCATACTTCAGTTTTATAATAGAACTATTTTTTTCAAATGAAGCGGACCGTAAAGCTGGAAATGAAATTTTTATTGAATTGGGAATCATTGCTTGTGAAAATGTCTTCCAATCTTTGAAATCACAATGGTCCATTGCAATACACTGATAACCAGCTGGATTAGTTCTTGCGTTAGAGATCATTGTAGACCATTCACTTGGTGCCCAAATAGTTCTATTGCGAATAAATGATTCAATAGTGCTATGAATTGAGTCAACGGGCATCATAGTATGTCCAGGTAATAAAAATGTTATTTTAATGTTGGTTATAAAATTTGAATTTTGAAGGAAAACCATTAACATCACAAGCATAGCTCTGTTGCGATTTTGTCCAGCACAGCTATCACAGTAAAGACTGATTGAAAAATGAGTCCTCCTTTCATCGGCAAGCTTTAAATATTGAAATAGAACGGTACATATTTCGTTACATCCCCGTTTTCCGTCAGCTTCTCCCCACAAAAAGCAACATCCATTTCTGGTGCTATTTTCATACACGCTTTCATTGTAGTATGCATATTTTCGTGAATAAAATAATGTTACGGCTTTCCCATGGGGTGTATTTAAAACCTTTTGAAGATCAAAGGAAGCACATAGCAACGACGAATTAGTTTTGCTCTGTTTCTGTTCCTCCAAAAAGATCTCTTTAGATTTATTTTTGTCTCTCATGTGGTTTTGGTAATTTTCTGTTAGCTCTAAAATAGTTTGTGCTTCGCTGCTCAAGTTATTATAATTCTCACAGGTGATGCATTTGTCTTTTTTAGGCAAGTGGAAACCAATATGAAAACTATTTTTAAAAATGTTTCGAAAAACTGCTAAGGATAGCTGAGCCGATTTCATATTGATGCTTTTCAAATGTTCAGTATAGGATTCATATAATCCTTTTATGTTTCGAAATTCTTGCGGAAGATACAACTTATTACTTTTGTTGCGAAAATAATGCGAGGGAACTGCTGGTAACTGTTCAATAAAAGCTTTTATAAGAGCAACCTTGGACTCGTCAGACTTATTATGAGGCGTGGATCTCTTTTTATTCGTGCTGTAACTTTTCAAATACTTTGAATTATCTCTTGCGTTTATTAACATCTTTTGTGATATGCGAAGTGTTTTCAGCAAAAATTGTTGACAAACTTTAAGGCTATTATCATTAGAATTAATAACACAATCATAAGTGTACTTCTTTGTATTACTATCACTTCTTCGTCTGTTAACGCACTTACGCTTAATACACGAAACTAACCAGTCCCTTTGTCTATTTTTGTTGCCAATACTCCAAAACTGTTCATTAATTAATATCCGATCTGATTCGGATACCTTTTCGCCACATGAGTTTTGACATTTTTTATTTGCGCAGGGATTCGGCTGAATACTAGTATCACGAATTATCATATTTTGTAGCATTTTGGGTAGTGTTTTTGGTTTTTTATAACCTCGTTTACCCACGAACGTTTCTTCTTCAATCTCATCAGAAGAATGATCTGTATCACTTTCGCTGTATGGAACGAGGGAATTTTTAGTTCCAAACTGGAAAAGATACGTATTTATTACACCTCAAATAATAAATAATTAACATTTAATCTACACACATTCATACATACATACTTACCTCTGGATGACACAGCGCCATTATGCAGAAATATTTGTTAAACCGTGAGTTAATAGTAATTTCGTTACTTATTGTGATTAATTTGACAGAGAAAAAAAGACGTAAGCGACACGTTGCCGACACAAAAAACATGAACTACTAGGAATGTGTACTTACGTCTAAATTGCTTTTGCTGTAAAATCGTAACGGTGCATTTTAAAGCTATGACATTTTGACAGTTCATGCGAATGATAGTGCGTTATCGATTTTCATCAAAAAACGAAAATCGAAGATCGTGTCGCTTACGTCTTTTTCGCAAATAGGGCTCGATATGTTCTGACTAAATAAATTTCTAAAAAAAAAAAATAAACTCCAAAAAGAAAAAAAACATACCCATTTCCCTGATTTTTTCATAAGTGCCAAAAATGGTGATTTTTTGAAATGTATTGTATTGGGAACCCCCAAGGTGTTCCAGGGGGTGTGCCACGGCATGGGTGGGTCGGCCCTCTAAAGTATTTGGGGGTCGGTCATACATTTGGACTCCATTGAGGCACTCTAAATGTTGTTACTACAGAAATTAAGTTGTATTAACCAATTTGAGTATTTCTAAAATCTCATTTATTTGAAATTTAGTTAGCCAAGTTATTTCCAAATAACTGAATAAAAGCAAACCCACATTTACAACAAATAATTATTTTCCCAAATGTCTAGAGAACCCTAAGAACAAATCTAAACAAGCGCTCATGTTTTTTGTAGGCTTTTGCTAGCGTTAATGACCGACGCGTCGAACCACGGAACCATAAAAATGTTTCCTGTTCTCGTTCGGTATTTTTTCCGAAACAGATGGCATCAAAGTGAGAATTCTTGATCTGACATCGCCGGGCGGTGAAAAATCGGATACAATCGTCAATTTCTTGAAAGCATCTAAGGAAAAATTCAACTTAAGTGAGAAACTGGCAGCTTTTGTTGGCGACAACGCATCATGTAATTTCGGCAATCGTGAACGCACTGGCACAGAAAACACATTTTTCAAATTGAATCAGCTTTACCCAGGATTAATTGGCATCGGATGCGCCGCACACATCGTATACAACACTTTCAAAAAGAGCCTGCGACAAAATGCCATTTGATGTTGAAATGACTGTTTGCAAAATATATTCCCATTTCTATCTGAGTAGAATTCTGTGATGAAGTCAAAATCGAATACCAAAAAGTTCTTGACCTGCTGAAGGCTGTACGTTCGATTTTACGTATTTTTGATGCAATAAAAAAGGATTTTTTGGAAGATCCGAGCAGTCCAAACTCGTTGGATTTCAAAGATTCGATGGCGCAAATTTGGATTATTTTCCTTCGTGATCAAGTGTACACACAAAGAAAAATGTTGGTAATATTGCCTATAAATGTTGTATTACAGCAACAATTGGCATAGACAACATGGCATTTGCTTTGTTTTGTAGATAATAATCCCAAAAATTTTAGGTGATTTCTGCGTTCGAAAAACTACCTAACATTCTTGGTAAACTGGCTAGTATAGATTGGAAATGCACCCATTTTTAATGGGTAAACTTTGGTATAATTTTTGGTGAATTTATAAAAATTATTTGATAATTTTGTTACTTTCTATAACAGAAGGTTAAATTTTGATTGTATTAATTAACAATAATCTAATGAAAATGCTTCTTACAAAAGATAAATAGCTATTTTTTATTTAACGTATTTATTGAATATGACCATAAAAACCAGAGTAAGTTAAATGTCTTTCAGAGTTCCGAGTGATTTTGAACACCTTACAATCATTGGTTTTTGTCAGCTGTATTGATTTTTATTAAATTAAGCAGTATGAGCAATATGCACTGATATCGTCTCGTATTAAATGATTTTGATCATTTTGTAGAAATCTTCTCAGATATACAAATCAAACATAATATAATTTTGAGCAAAAAACGGATTTGTTTCAGACCATCCCACATCGGTAATATCAACCCCATACCACAGTCGTCGCACACATCCTTTAAATTATTCGTATCCTTTTGAGAAATTGCAATTATCTGAACGAAAATGTTTGTATTAGTTCATACTATATAGTACTTTATAAAATTTGTGTCCACTTACCTTTCTCACAACTAATTTGTGAAAATATTGACTGACAATTTCCATTTTCAAAAAAATATCACTACCTATAGTATAAACTTAGAACCTCAATAGGTAAAACTGGGGTGTATAAAACTTCAACTCATGTAGGCAATATTTTGTATTTTATTGAGTTTCATATAAAAATAAATTAACTATGCCGGTAAAGGCAATAAAACTGCTATTATTTTTTGTGTGTATATTCTCTATTAATTAAATTATTATTAATGTAAACAAACATGTTATCTTTTTTCGTTGCATTTTCTTAGGCGGAACTCTTCAATCTAACAGTTAAACAAATTGAAGGCGATTATATTTCAGCGTTGGAGATTGGTGGCGCACTCAATGTATTTATGGAGTCACTTGAAGAACGAAGAAACAGTAATTTTTTGTCAACGGCGTTGAAAAATGAAATAGAACAAGATGCTGTTGACGACAACACTGTGTCGAAAGACCAAGTTCTTATGACGACAGAAGCATTTTATGGTTTGTATTTGTAAAACAGTTATATTTCTGAATTAAAGCGCGATATTGATTTTATTTTATTTTATAGACACTTTCATAGATTACATTGGAAAGTGAAGTAGTCAATTTAATCAATATATCAATATAGCTATTTGAAAAAATTCGTCACAGTAGACAAGATTCAATCATGGGATGAAAACAGCATTGCCACAGACAAGCGCTGGGTGGAGTGCTTCCAGCATTTTGCAAAAAAGTGTGTTCCGCACAATCATATGTTGAATATCGTCGCGTATATTCTCTGTTTACCTGGCACATCAGCACCCGTCCAGAGAGTGTTTTCGATTATTAATGAAATATGGTCAACCGATAAAACGCAATTGGATAAAACGCAATAAATTGACTTGCTTAGAATTTTTGGATTTCCTTAAAACTCAGCAAAACTTGTTAAAACTAATCGGGTCAAACGATAAATATTCATTCGAAAATAGCGGAATTAATGAATAAAAAATATGTGAATGAAATAAAATGAAACACTTCTGTTACTTGGACAACTGAAATTCAAATTCGGACTTTTTTTCTCCTTTCAATGTGTACCGATTTTTCATACGAAAATCCGGTAGTTGTACCGAATTTTATTCCCAAATAGGTGGTCACGTAATGTATACTTATAGATGACGTGCTTCAGTGCGTATAAGCAACGTGACTTTATACGAGGGTGGATCATAGGTAACCTGACCAATTGGTTTTGATCAAAAAGAGGGGAAAAGTGGGCAAAATAAAGGATTTTTCAACAGAGACGCTACAAAAGTAAATCGATCGGTTCAGCAAACGACGCCATATTTTTTCCCGCTCTTTTTACATTTCTCTTCAGTAAGGTTTACTACCGAAATTTGGAGTCAGTGGCCTCAACTTTAAGGGCGCTACGTCCAATTTAAGGTCGTCATAATCGTCCTACCTGATCAACAAATGAGCGTCTAGTGGAAACATTTGAATCCACAGGCACTGTACAAAATGTTCCCGTGCCAGTGAGACAAAGAAGTGCCCGTAGTGTCGAGAATATTGCAGCCGCTGTGACTTCAGTTCAAGAAAGCCCAAATGTGTCTCTCACACGTCGTTCTCAAGCGTTGGGCATCTCTGTGACGTCGTTGTGGCGAATTTTGCGAAAAGATCTTGGCATGCATCCTTACAAGATCAAATTGTGACAAGAACTGAAGCCGCTTGACCACCATAAGCGTCGTATGTTCTTGAATTGGGCTGAACAACAACTTGAAAATGATTCGGATTTTCATTCGAAAATCATCTTCAGCGATGAGGCTCATTTCTGGCTGAATGGTAAAATATGCGTTATTGGTCAGACAGCAATAAACACGTAATCCATGAGTCATCATTGCATCCCGAAAAAATTACGGTTTGGTGCGGTTTATGGGCCGGCGGCGTCATTGGGCCGTACTTCCTCCGTGATGATCACGACCGGCACATTACTGTGAATGCGAATCGCTACCGTTCAATGATAACCGAATATTTTTGGCCCCAATTGGATAATATGGACTTGGAGGACATGTGGTTCCAACAGGACGGCGGCACAAGCCACACAGCGAATGCCACAATCAATTTATTGGAAACCAAGTTTGGTGAATGTGTTATCTCGCGAAATGGCTCAGTCGATTGGCCGCCTCGGGCGTGCGATTTGACGCCTTTAGATTATTTCCTGTGGGGCTACGTCAAGTCTATGGTCTAAGCCAACAAGCCAGCGACGATTGGTGAACTTCGTACGAATATCGAACGTGAAATTGCAGCAGTATCGGCCGATTTATGCTTGAAAACCGTCGAAGATTGGGTTCAGCGTCTGGAGTTTTGCAAGCGTGCCCGTGGTGGCCATGCAAAAGAAATCGAGTTCCATACATAATGGCATCGAACGTACTTTCACAGGAGTAAAGAATTTCATTGGTATCCAAAACCGGTTTTGTTTTATTTAAAAAAAACTTTTGCAGCGCTCTTATTGAAAAACCCGTTAGTTGAATTTTTGGGTTTTACATAAAAAATTAAAAAAAATACATATATTTAGATAAAATAAGACTAAATATATAAAACAAACCGTTTTATATTATATAAGTATATATTCATGTTATTATTTCAGATTTAAGTCTGGATGAGACACCAAAATTAGTGGCAAACGTGATACCATATTCCACAAGTGATCTGACTGATGAATTTGAAAAAAAAAATTACCAACAAGTTTTCTGAACATGATAGTGTTGCGAACAACTTCGATTACATACTTCTTTGGTATCAAGAACGGCGGTAAACCGACAATAAACATTACCGATAGCTGATGTTCATGCTCATGAATGACAAGTCTGTGGCTTATATTCCAAAACTATCTGAGAGGTTTGGAAAATCTGGATGTGAGGGTTTTACTCTATAGTGTATGGCAGCGAAGGCGAAGAACACACTTGGGAAATTATGTACAAGCTTTAAATCCAAAGTTGAGAATAGAGACAAATCGAATTTGATATACCAGATCATTTGCAATGGAAATGGAACCAGAAAATTCGGGAAAATGATCGTAGGCACGACAGATGATAAATTAAGATCACGAAAATAAGAGCACAAATCCGAATAAACAATATTAACCGCAAAACGGCTATATCTGCCCACTGTGCGACTACTGATCATCATGTTGATCTTGACATTAGGTGTGTGCTACAATGTGAAAGTCACTACGGAAGGAGAATGATGTTGTAGGTGCTGAATATGGTGAATACTCCAACAACTCAACGAGTGAATTTCATGAGAGATGTGGAAGGAGTCGCTCAGAGTTACAGACTTCTAATAGGGAAACGTAAACAAGTAAAATTGGAAGAGTCAGTCGAACAACTATAGACGAGCACAACTGCTCGATGGTGGTAGTTTAACCTTTTAATGTTATTTATTGTTTTTGTGAGTTAGCGATGTTTAAATGTTATGACGTTTTGTAACTTATTTTATATATTTTTGTAAATGTATATGGCAATGTATATATATGATTATTTACAGATTTTCCTGATGGTGATCTTCGGTGAATATCGAAATATTCATGCTGAAAAATCTGTCGTTTTTCGTTGTTTGGATGCAAATATAATATATGTTTGGAGCTTGCCCAAACGCATTGTGTTTGTTATTCAATATTATATGTTTGAGACTCAATGATTAATATGTTATAACATATGTACTTGCGACCCAAATATATCTGTGTTTGTGATGCAAATACAGTTGTGTTTGTTGCACTGTTTATGCTCTCTCTAGTGCAAGAGAATAAAAGAGGAACTACAAGAGAGTTTATCTTGTAAGTGTGTATCTGCATTTTTGCATTATTCCCTCAGTCAGTGATTCGTAAATATTCCTGAATGTGTGCGCAATATGCAGATGAAGTCAGTGTTTCTTATTTTGGCTAATGTATTGCGTTTTAGTTTCATATAAAGCGCTTGATCAGTGAAATCGAAGGCTTGGACAATTAAATGGTTTGTGATGTTGCTTTGGTTTTTGTGTCGTTTCGTATATATTTATGTGGAAAGGGCAGCAACGTGAATCCCTTTATCTGCCCGAGCCTCTACTGAAAAAAATTGGAATGGCGGACCATTTGTGAAATTTAATAAAAAAAACGCAAGTAATTAATACACGCTTGTCTTGCATGAACTAGATTTGTATATAAGTATATTGTTTGTGTACCACCGCATAGTAATAACTAAGGCATAGTTGAAAGATTCTGAAAACAAAAACGTGGGAAACAACAAAGTAAGGAGAAGCAAAAGAGCAGCAGATTCTTATTTCATAAAAAAGTAATACATTCAATGCAAGTAAATGTAAAAAGAGTCACGTTAAATATTTTAATTTTTTGTATTAATTATTTATAAACGTGGATATATATTGATAAAATTAATTATAATAAATAAAGAAAGAAAAAATAATTCGTTTCTAAATATTATTATGTTTGGGAGAAAAAACGCATATGTTTCCACGTAAGTATATGGAGGTTTGGGAGAAACACGCAAATATTTCCACGTAAGTATATGTATGTTTGGGATGAAGCACGCATATGTTTCCACGTAAAAGCATACATATTTGGAAGTAAACATGCTACTGTTTGCATTTTAATATACCTGAGTTTCATGTATTTGGAGTTTTGTGTATTGAAGTGAAATGTTTGCAGTGTTTATTTGAATTTTATTGACCGATATTTGTTAGTTTTTGGTTAATGTATGAGAAATTCATACTACAAGCTTACAAGTGATGAACATTTTTCTATTTTAAAAATGGTTAGTTTTTGTTGGAAATAATAGATTCAGTTCAACACACACTCACTGGCATGACTAGTTTCGAACTCAGTGACAAGTTCATCATCAGATGCCTAACTACTGTGCCTGAATTGATATCATCGGTTAATCATCAATCGTATATATACAAACTCAATTCTGCAATTCGCATGTGCGAATTAGTATCGATCGAAGATCCCTAAGTGTCAACATCACTGAAAGGCCTATAATTCCAACAACAAGAACAGACAGAATTTTTCCATTTTTTCCTCATGAAGTGTGTTTCAAACATATACATGGTTCCTGTAGAATATGTTTGGGAGAATGTGATACAGACGCCGTTTTTATCACCGTGTTGAAATAAAAAAGACCTAGAGGTCGAATTTTAAATCGAAAAACAATAAGTTAGAAAGGTCCAATAACAACCAGATTTACAAGGTAACAATTTTATGTTTGTTGCAAATATAGTATACTTGTGTCTAAACACATTGTGTTTGCTATTCAATATAACATGTATGGGACACAATGATTAATAGATTCTAATATATGTATTTACGACCCAAATGCGACTTTGTTGAAACCTGCTGAAAACAAAAACGTGATAGACAATAAAGAAACAAAAAGCAGCGGATCTTCAATTCGCGAAAACAATGCTTGGAAAAATGTACATGGTTCCTGCCATATGTGGCAGGGGCCGATATTGTTCAACGTGTATATAAGAGATACAAGAAAGAACACAGTTAGTACTAATTTTGTATATGCAAACAATTTCAGGTTATAACAATTACTTCAGCCAAGTAGCATGTATCTTCTCGTCTTGAACATAAGAACATACATAAAAAACCAGCAGCTGTCCCACGTTTTGCAATTTTGCATTTATATAATGTTTTTAAGGAGATGCTCATTAATGATGTTAAGCAGCGTTTTTGTCGATGCCTTTAGCTGTTTTGGCATATGTCTTTTACTTATTTTACTTCGTTTAATTTATAATTAAATCTTGTACATAACAACGACAAAATAAACGAAAGAGAGTGAAAACGATATGACTGCAATGCAGGGATTCGTTTTTCCTTGAGAAATAAAAGAAATGTTTAATTTTATGCTACATTAACCTTGTGGTTAAATTTTAAAGTAAATCTACTCTTATTGCAGCGGCATAGAGTCAGAAGCACACAAATTATATATAAGCATGGCGCTTTGCAACGTAAGAACTCACGAGTTCATGATTACCACTTCATATGGTCACTTTAAAAAAGTAACCGATAAAATATTGCAATAACCAATTATTAATTTTATAACAGTTTTAATTTACATTTTATTAAATAATTTACTTTACTGATTGCTCCGGAGACTGTACACATATGCACAGAGGTAGCCAACGCAATCAAATAACCTGCTCCTCACCCAATTATGTTAACTTGTCACACTACACAGCAAAATACAATTTAAGGACTTCCACATTTTGTTATTTCTTCTACCGCTTTCTTTTACTGCTCTGAGTTTGTTTTCTCATGATATTACATATAAATTACTTTGAAAATTTATAAGCTCTTAATCAACATCCTGGCGTATCCTGCCAAGTAAAATGAAAAATGTGTAAGTTGAATTTTTCTGTTAGAGATTGCATGTTGGCCAACTCAGTCCTTAAGTGTTTCTAGGTGTGAATCGTTTGTATTTCAGCATAACACAATAGCAAATTATTAAAATAATAATAATCGTAACCATTGCCCAGATTTTATCAAAAAAAGGTTTACCCTGCCCACATTTACAAGAGAGGAGAAAGAAAGGGAATGACGAAAAGGCGTTTTACTCGAAAGAGGGAAATAGGTTGATATTTTTTGTATTTTCCAACTGACATTTCATTTAAGGTTGTAGTTTGCAAGATTTAGGAAATAACAATTATGGTATGGAAAGTTTCCACAAGATGGCGATAAAATATAAACGTAGACATTTCTAAAGTACAGCACGAATTTACAAGGGGTTTTACATGAATGATTTGTCCTGTTTGCATTAGTTTTATTAAAACATGTAATCAAATTTGTTTGAACATTTGAAGTTAGTTACAAGATAATCATGCAGGACTAATTTACGCTTCGGTTCAGGTTAGAGCTATTTTAGCCAGACACGACCCAATTGAAATGGGGTCCCAATTTTTCCCCTACGGATAACACTCAACTCAGAGAACTTTTTCCTAAATTGATGCTCAAAATGTTCCTCACAACATAGACGAAATTGTAGTACATTTAAAATTAGGAATTTGAACTAAATTTGAGGAGATTTTACTTCATCATAGCCCAGCGGCGGAATGTACGAGGCCTTCAACGAATAAGGCATTCGGAATGCTTCTTTGGTAATGCCTACTTCAATAAACCCTGCGAAATGCATGATTTTATAAGGCTTCCACAGGCCTTTAAAAGAATGCCAGAAGACGCTGTTGTTCATGAAACCTGTCTTTCCACATGTTCGCAATTCATCGTTGCAAACTCATAACATCCGATAGTCCAGAAGATAAAGCGTTCGACTGTAAGTTCTAAAGTCGTGTGTTCGATTCCTGTGGCTGCAGAATTTAAAAAAAAAATTTATGTATAAAAATTGCAATTGGTTAAAGTAAATATAAATCTGAAATATGAAACTAATGTGCAAATATATTTTTTTATTTTCTACTTCTAAAACTACTCTTTTTGCAGGCCGCCATAAGGCCTTCTAGTAGAGAGGGATGAATTCTAGTAGAGAGGGATGAAAGGCCTTGCCTCCCAATCTCACGGAATGTTAAACAGAAAGGAGGAGGTAATGTGTAAGGAAGGCCTGCCGTATTCTATAGAATGCCTTCTGGGTCATGATTTCAGGCCTTACAGCTTCTGATTTCCGCCGCTGGGAGTGCACGTAAAGAGAATATCAACTAAAATTTAACGTGTGATTCATTTAGAGATTTCTTTTTTATTTTATACCACAATGATACCAGACTTTTTGTTGCCTGAAATTGAAGCCCGTGATCCCGGCGACATTTGGATTCAGCAAGTCGGTACTACGGCACACACAGAGCGCGAAACAATGACTTTATATAGAAATCATTTTGGTGAGCAGCTAATTTCGCTTCCGGACCAGTCAATAGACCGATAGTATATTCAAGACTTCGTCGATAAGCCAGCTACGGCTCAGGACTTGGACGTCAACATAACTCACGTAATTCGAGAGATACCGATAGCAATGCTGGACCTTTTGAATGAAGATTCCAGATCTTTTTTCATGATATCGAACGTAAAGCTAAACAAACAAAAGCCAGTAACCCACACTCGACTCAAATTGGGTTGTTCTAATCCGAAAATTTACATCGACTGACTCAATATTTCTTCGCAAACGACTGCAAATTCACGTTTGTGGAATCCAAATTAACTTTCTTTCGACTAGAACAAGAGCGAAAGCTTTCGATCGAGATCGACGAACTGGGTGTCCGTCATTCAATTCAATTGTAATATCTGACCAAAATTTTAAAATTAAAAGGCTGTTTGAAAAAATCTCCTTAATGTTTCTAGGTCATACGTATTTCCTAGAAATGCGTTCAATTTCCTGGGAGCTAATTACACTGTGGATCACAAAAAACAATCGAGGTCGGGGGTAATTTTTTCCCCCTTTTTTGCACATTCGGTATAGGAAAACATGTTATCCTTACATTTTAGGTATCGGATGTGTTCAGCAATTTTATATAAAAATTTACGAGAAACATACTTTAACCCTCTACCGCCCCAATATATGTATCTTTTTTGTTCTTTTTGTGGAAAAGGGTAAAAAAAAAACTCCCCTAAAACAAGGGTGTAACGGATTGTACTATAAAGATATTCCTCATAAAATTCTACTATAAGTTTCTAAATACACCCAAGCTCAAAACTCAACTTGAATTCCAAAAATAAGTCAAAACTGAAAACCCATTTAAGGGTTAATTTCGTACTTATACCGAGTTGGCGCTAAAATGACCCACAAAAGTGAATTCTAGGGGGTTGGTGTGTATGACAAAATATTCTATGTAAAATTTCACTATAAGTCACCGAACAAAAGAAAACTGCAGATATAACATCCACACGCTGAAAAATTTGTATTTTACTCTTGTTTGGATGCAGCTATAAAGTGTGTTCGGAGTTTGTCGCAAATATAATCTACATGTGTCCAAACACATTATGGCTGCTATTCAATATTACATGTTTGAGAAACAATGATTAATATGTTATAATATATGTGTTTGCGACTCAAATATGTCTGTGTTTGTGATGCAACTACAGTAGTGTTTGTTGCACTGTTTATGCTCTCTCGAGAGCAGGAGAATAAAAGAGGAACAACGAGAGAGTATATCTTGTAAGTGTGTGTGTATTTTTGCATTATTCTCTCAGTCAGTGATTCGTAAATATTCCTGAATTGTAGATGAAGTCAGTGTTTCTTATTTTGGCTTATGTATTGCGTTTTAGTTTCATGTATTCAATGTATCAATATATCAATGGTTCATCGGACAGAGGACATCTAAAGCGCTTGATCAGTGAAAAACGAATAAACGAAGGCTTGGACGGTTCAATGGTTTGTGATGTTGCTTTGGTTTTTCGTATGTACATATGTGAAAAGGATTTTGAGGAAACAAACTGGAAAGGGCAAACCCTGTTGGGAGGAAATACGCATATGTTTCCACGTAAGTAAAGGGTTTTTCAACAGAGACGCTACAAAAGTAAATCGATAGGGACAGCAAACGACGCCATATTTTTCCCCGCTGTTTTGACACCTCTCTTCAGTAAGGTTTGCCATTTCATCATGGAAAGATATACGAGCCAACAACGAGTCGAAATTATTAAAATTTACTACCGATATTTGGAGTCATTGGCCTCAACTTTAAGGGCGCTACGTCCAATTTATGATGAGGCTCATTTATGGCTGAATGGCTTCGTCAATAAGCAAAATGTGCATTACTAGTCAGACATCAATCCAAACGTAATCCATGAGTCATCATTGCATCCCGAAAAAATTACGGTTTCGTGCGGTTTAGGGGCCGGTGGCGTCATCGGGCCGTACTTCTTCCGTGATGATCAAGACCGGCACATTACTGTGAATGCGAATCGCTATTACTGTGATAACCGAATATTTTTGGCCCCAATTGGATAATATGACTTGGAGGACATGTGGATCCAACAGGACGGCGCCACAAGCCACACAATCAATTTATTGGAAACCAAGTTTGGTGAACGTGTTACCTCACGAAATGGCCCAGTCGATTGGCCGCCTCGGTCGTGCGATTTGGCGCCGTTAGATTATTTTCTGGGCGGCTACGTCAAGTCCATGGTCTATGCCAACAAGCCAGCGACGATTGATAAACTTCTTACGAATATCGAACGTGAAATTGCAGCAGTATCGGCCGATTTATGCTTGAAAACCGTCGAAAATTGGGTTCAGCGTCTGGACTTCTGCAAGCGTGCCCGTGGTGGCCATGCAAAAGAAATCGAGTTTCACAGAAATAAAGAATTTCATTGGTATCTAAAACCGGTTTTGTTTTATTTAAAAAAACTTTTGTAGCGCTCTTATTGAAAAACCCTTTATATGTGGGTTAGGGGGAAACCACGCGAATGCTTCCACGTAAGTATATTATATATATTTGGGATGAAAAACTCATGTTTCCACGTCATGTAAAAGCATACATGTTTTCTGATACTGTTTACATATAAATACAAGTGAGTTTGGGACTTACAAACATATGAATGTTTGAAGTGTGCTTCAAACATGTACATGTTTCCTGCAAAATATGTTTGGGAGAATATGTGAGAGAGGCCGCTGTATTTCAGTGTGTATAAATAACAGAGCAGTATAACTTTGGGTATCTAAGAAAGTTATTATTTATTACTACTTCCTATTAGCTCTTGGTAATTCTATGTCGATATCAAACAACGTCCAGCATATGTCAGATAGTAGAGAATGAATACTTTTCCTTTTATAGCGTTCTTAAATAGGTGCACATGTTTGATGAAATCTAAAATGTAAGTATAACTTGGCTTCCTAAGCCGATTCATCATAATACGAGTATTGTGCAAAAGGGCGAAAATTTCACCCTCCCTAAAAAAAACCGATTTACACCCTGTTCTTCTATCTCGAACGAAAAGCTACGCGAACTAAAATCAATCACTCGCATTCGATTCAAGTTGGGTTTCTCAATGTCGAAATTTACATTCGACTGACTCTATGTTTGTTCTCAACTGACAACACATTCGAAATAGAGAAACAAAAATTTTTACTGTAAACTTTTGTCCAATTTTATGTTTTCGTTCGACTTAAAACGACTAGATTGTGGAACCCAAATCAACGTTCTTCGCCTAGAACACTAACGAAAGGTTTCGTTCGAGATAGAGAAACAGTCTATTAATCTTTCAAAACGCCTATACACGTGTATTTTTTTTACCCCCTCTACCAGAATCCGTTGTTAGAAACGTGTTATTTTCGCAACAGTTTCAGTTTGTGCCACAGTGTTACTAAAACAAACAAGAAACATAACTTATCATATGCAACCAAACCAAAAAATCACACTTCTTGACAAAATACCTTCACTAAATTGTAAATAAGAGCGAAACGCGTCCATCGATTTTTATGATCCATGTCTCATTTTGTTCATAGATCGTGTGACTTTAGGAGGAATGAATAAATCTTAAATTGTTTTACCTTCTCTTATGTTTCTTGTTTTTTGAATAATAAAAAATTAAAATTTTTTAAGAAAAAATTTTTTTTTTTTCACCAGTATCAAATCGTGTTCGTTTGAACCAATATTTTACCGGTATAAAAAGATTTCCGATGTTACAGCTTGGCACTTTTCGGGCGTTTGTATAGGAGGATTCTTATTAGTAATAAACGTTTCTATATAGATACAGATCATCCCCTGTGCGCGATGTAGTATTAAAAAAGCCAAACCTAAAACATCTGTGGCTGAAGATCTGCGCCAAATCCTCGCTACACAGACTGACTGGGTATAATTGAAAAACTTATTTGATAAACTTTTTGGAAATAAAGTAAAGTCTATTAAGGTTTATGTTATATAAAAACTGGCATTGAGATTGAATAAATTTAAAGGATTTAAGGTAAAAATAGGAATATCATTTAGGATCGGCGAGGGACTTAGTTTAGTTTATAAACACAAGATTGTATTCTAAATATTTGTAGGATATTCCGAAATATTTCGTTTCTCATACTTCAAAGTTCCTACTTTAATTTTTAATGTCATGCAGCACATACGTTAGGTTAAATGTTGGTGGTAGTCGATGAACAACGTACATAGACCACTCACATAGACTTATATGTAAGTTCATTGCGATACTATGGGCTTAGGAGATTAAGGGAACCATTTAGTTTCTGAGATAACTCTCCCAGGTCCCTAAATAGGTAGAACCCAATTGTAGACATCCTCCAGCCGACTAGTGCTGGACACATGCAAAGAAGATGTTCCGTAGATTCTCCATCTTTCTTATCATTATACATATTCAACAGAAGTTATTTGCCTTGACATTTAGTCTCGCCGCATTTCTACAAGTCAAAGAGTGCCCCGTCAGAAACGAAAGCAACATTGATACCTTGGGCCTGGACAACGACCGAAGTTTCACTGATCGCCTGTTATATACAATGGGGCAGATTTGTTTTGAGTGTTTACAATCTGTGCCCTTCATCCATCTGTCCAGCATCGTCATATAAAAGCGCTCCGGCAGCATATATTAACAAACCGGTTGGGGCATACCAACACGCTCCAATTCCTGTGACACCTGCAAGCTAGACCCTTATCTGCACGTAAAGAAAACAAACCTTTATTGCTCGGTTGCCGCAGCAATACTTTGATTGATTTGTATTTATTTATTAATTGCAACCGTTAATGTAATTCTTTAAAATTAAACTTGCCGCAAATTAAAAAACGTTTACGATAACTGAAATTAGCCATTTTTTTAATGAGAGCACAGGTTACGAATAACGTAAATTTCTCTCATTCTGTCGACTGAGAGACATGGCATACATGGCATACACACTCACAAATACACATAAAAGTGATCACACTCTCTAATGCTTCTTCCTTGTCAATATATCTTGGACGGACAATTGACGCGTTGTAGTTTGCTGCGCTTTTAGTTGTTATTTGAATGCAAGGTGAGACAGACGTGTAAGTAGACACTGAAAAAATAGACAAATATCCAAAAATAGACAAATCAAACTTTATGGGTAAAACCAAAATCATAAAAGTCATAAATAAAAGTTTTAATTACAACTCGGTTGCTGTAACCGAAAGAACAGTTGGTGGAACCGGTTTTCGATTCTCGCAAACGTTTTTTGAGCTCTCATTTTTCATAACTCGGTTATTGCAAACGTTTTTCGGTTCTCCCAAACGAAATGACATGTATGGATTAACAGAACTTCGTTTCTTCTAACTGCAGTTCCCAAACAAACTTCAGTTATCTGAAATTTCGTTTGGGAGATACGAGTTTTTTCTTTGCGTGTGGCTAGCTCATCCGCTATGATGTTCCATGGAATGTCCCTATGACCTGGAACCTGCCTAAAGTGAACATCCTAATGCTGGGCTATTCAGTTAAGAGATCTGCGACAGTCCTCGGTAGATGTTGAATTAATACTAAATAATACTGACTCCAGGGGTTCGTTGTCCGCCCGACTATTCGATAAGACATTGTCCCCACTAACTGCCGGACTATTATCCCTCAGCCAGTCAGCCACTTCTCTAATAGCCAAAATATCCGCCTGATACACGCTACAATGGTAGTCCTTTAGCGTACATGGTCATAGATTTTCGACCCATTCGTGTCGAAATTCACTCACATATCCGTCTCAACTTGGAACTCTTTAGCTCCAGGAATCCCTTTCTGGTATAAGAGCGTGGTATTTCTGATCAAATAGTGGATCCGCGTACGAGTCGACAAACGCATGAAAGATGGCAGTACTAGTACTATTCCATTTGTGACATTGTGACAGTTGTCTTAACTTGATGGCTGACCTGGAAATAATGCGCCTCCTTGTAATGTCCACCTGCAACAAATATAACATTCATTCACTGTATCAGTGGGAGTCGTGTGTAGAGCACCCGTGATGCACATCAACGCCATGGTTTGAACCCTAGTCAGTAGTGCATAATAGGTGGGATGTTCAAGCACCTGCCACCACAGGATAACCAAATAGAGTATCGCCGCCGCCGTGTAGATAAAGTAACCTATCCATGGAGAAAATTCCTATTTACCTATATCCCTCTTGCAGCTTACTATCCAAAATCACACCTATGTATTTGACACAGTTTGGCAAGCTTAATTTCAGTACCATTCAAATTTTATCTTCCTACCTTCTATACCTTCAGGTAAAACGAACAGCTCGGCGTTGGACGGGTTTACAGATAGCATATTGTACCTGACCATCTACTTGGAGAATAAGCAATAATTTTCGCAACCGCATTTTCGATAGTGATTAATATTCCATTCAGCGCAAGGCTCCATAAAGTGGAGACAAGACCATTCCAGAGGTGTGCATCAAGGTGCGCAATTCAGGTGTGACACGTCTTCTGGTGAGTATTTGGTATACAAGTCCCATAAGATCCACGTCAGTCTAAAGGGCTGATAGTGCCAATACCATCGCATTACCCAGAACAATTCCGTTGAGGTAGCCGAATTAGCCGTAACCGAATTTAGAGGTTTTCACAGCCAGACTAGAGGTTATAACAGCCGAATCTGAATTAGAAGTTGTCATAGTCGAATTAGAGGTTTTCACATCCAAATTAGAGGTTGTTACAGTCGAATTAGAGATTCTGTCAAACGAACTAGAGGTTATCACAGCCGAATGAGAAGTTGCCACAACCGAATTAGAGGTTGTTAAGTCGAATTAGAGGTTCTCTCAAACGAATTAGAGGTTATCACAGCCGAGTTAGAGGTTGTCACAACCGATTTAGAGGTTGGGTTTGTCAAACGAACTAGAGGTTATCACAGCCAAATTAGAGGTTGTCACAACCGAATTAGAGGTGTTAAGTCGACCACCTTCAAAAAAAAATTTTTTTTCTTTCGGCGGCGGTCACCTCGCATAGTGACGGCGACACTATCGTGTACATAGCCATGAAAAAGCTTCTCAAAATACCGTTCGGAATCGGTGTAAAACTGTAGGTCCCAATCAGTGAGTGAAAACTGGAAAGCGCACAACTCAGTGATTGTGAGAAGTTATCCCCGGTCCCTTCATGGGATGTAAAGGGGAACCATTTATTTATTTTTTAAGTCGAATTAGAGGTTCTCTGAAACGAATTAGAGGTTTTCACAGATGAATTAGAGGTTGTCACACCCGATTTAGCGGTTGTCACAACCGAATTCGAGATAAATAGAGTCATAATTGAATTTTGAAATGTTTGTCTATTAATTTAGTGATGACTTATTTTTCATAAATTCCATAATTATTCACATAAATATTTCATATGGGGTAAAACTCAGGGTAACTAATTCACTTTACATCCACTTCCGACCGGTTTTGAAGTCCCGGCCTTCAGGTTCACCGCACCAATCTGACGTGGCGTGTCTGCCAATTGTTATAAATAGACGATGGCAGCACATCTCAAACGACCGCCCTTGAAAAACTAATCTGCCAATTAGGACATCTTAATGCAGAAACAGTAATTTCAATATTTTTGGCTACCTTTCCTAATAACCAGAAAAAAATCTTGAATCACCACGACTGCAACAATTATATTCTTAATTTAGCTGTTTTAATATAATATTTGCTTTTAGAATTATAGAATTACGTTGTGGTAACCGAATTGAAAATTAATTCGGTTGTCCCAACAGAATTCAAAAGAAATTCAGTTACAGCAACCGAATTGGCACCAAAGTCGGTCGATGCAACCGTCTAAAGGTTAAATTCGGTCAATACCAAAGAATTGATGCCAAATTCAATAGATGCTACCGAATCGATGCAAAATTAGGTTTGTGCACCTAAATTAATGATGTAACCGAATTTAGTACCAATTTCGATTGTTTGATCCGAATTAATTCCAAATTCGGTTGTTGCGACCGTAAGTGTAGAAAGTTTTGGTTGACATCATGAATATAATTGAAATATCAGTTGTTACAACCGAATCAATTTTGAGACACTGTTGCTTCAACGGAGTTTCAGTTGTGCGTAATAAATTCAGTTGAGACAACCTCAATTCGGTGGTAGCAACCGAATTTACGGTTCTCAGTTAATGTCAGGAACATTTTTCTAATTGAAAAATGGTTGGTGTTTGTTGTTTTAAATAATAGACAATTCAGTTAAGCACACTCAGTGGCATGACTAATTTTGCAATCCGTGACAAGTTCATCATCAGATGCCTAACTACTGTGCCTGAATTGATACCATCGGTTCATCATCAATCGGTTTCTGCAACATATATTCACACAATTAGTTTTCTCAGTGCAGGAGAGATATTACTGAAAGAAAGGTGAATACCGAGAAAGGCTACTAATCTGTACTCCTCAGCAGCCAACAGCACATAGTCCAAATAGTTTTCAACCGTGGGGTCCAATTAGCATTTTTGAGCGATGTTACAATTTCCAATAATGAAGAAAAATTCGGATATTAACATAACGCGTGGCTGCAGCCATTATGTGGAATGTATTATCCCAGTGGGGTCGAAAGGGTTAACCCGTTACAAATGAAATGGTAATCCTAATTTAATATGGGAACAAAAGTCTAATATAAACCAATCTCTGATACAGTGATACCTTGCATGTGACTTGTTCCAGTGTCACAGAGCGTATAATTTGTTAGTTCACAACTACTCCACAACATTTACAATTCTCTCTTGGCATGTGAACATTTCACAACATTTCTAAAACATTGTATGGGAGAGTATGTGAGAGCTCTTCAGTGAGAAATGTACTCTTTCTATGCACACGCTGTTATTAGCACCATGTACATACAAGTAAGAGTATCGTTACACAATTCTATCCATCGAAGAGAACACAGCAATCTCTTTTAACAGCACTGACACAAATTTTATCCCCATCACACAAAATCCTGCGCAGCTTTGCTAGGAAATGCGGTAAGGTGACTGCAACATGGTAAACATAACTTTAGTTTACCGCAGCACAAGGTACGCGTCACAAATAAACGCTAAAACTCAATCTCAAGAAACGTAATTTCACATGGGAAAAAAATGATAAAAAACGGGCAAATTTACCAAACGAGTCAAATTGAATGAAGCAGCTACCCTAGTGAAAGTGAATAAGGAATTGAAAACATAGCTAAGCAAGAAGAAAAAATTCAAAATATTAATAATATATTGTTGTGGATAAGAAGTTAGCTGAAGCTACACACGGGTACGCAGGAATACGTATATCCTATACAAGTGTTTGGCAAATAAAAAAAAAAGGAATGATAAAGAAAAATACAAAAAAAACATGTGAAATTGTGTCATAATAAAGAAGAAGCATATAAATGAGAAGGCCAACAACTTCATGATTGTATTTAATATTAACAAAATACGCACGTATTTTATGCCCTCCGGCTAATGTGTCATAAAATATTGTTTGTAGTATTATCTGGCATTTCATTGAGATAAAAGGCCATTTATAATCATAAAATCTCTGTGGAAATGTTGGCCAAGAAGGCATTTATGATAGTATTCCACTTAATACAACTTGATTGGAATATGTAAAAGCATTTAAACTTAACGAAACAAAGCGCAGATAACGCGTGCTCCACGGGTTTCATGACAGCGAACATCGGTGTGCATTTCGAATGTTAATTTCAATTTATCGGAGTTGTTGACATAACCGTCCACATTCTCGTTCGCATTCGCTATAACGATTACAAAAACTAACAGACGGACATTTGGATAAACGGATAGTACACGGCCATACTTAAATTGCATTTTCAATTTATGCAGGCAGCTGTATTGTTATTGCTGCGGTTGTTGTTCATTTCACGTAAATGTGAAAACAAATAAATAAGCAAACAAACGTTCCACCTCAAAGGATAACCGAGAAAGCGACGATTGTTTAAATTGTATTAACGGTCGTGTTAAAGTGAGTGCATATATCGTATCAGTCAGTGAGTGTGAGTGCGAGTGCGAGTGCGAGGAGGAGTGAGTGAATAACGCGAATATGTGTTACAATCATCTGAGTTAATATATATTCCACTAACGTCCAGCATACACCGTTGATAGTAGACTATTGTAATTTAACTACTACGTGTCCTTTTCAATATCCTTGTAACAACATCAACGCCCAAGTGTAGCTACATATGTATATATATTGTAGCGGATTGTCATTACCCATAATTTGACACGATTCAGCGACAAGGACATCATCGTCACACACGTCCTCTTCAACAGCAGCGCAGTGGCGGGCGGCAGTATCATCGTCATCGGTGTGACAAGTGTAAGTGATGTAAATACTCGCCTACTTGTACGTGTGCTAGTGTGAACATAAAGTGGTACTTACAAGTATCAACATATTGTATAGTGAAGATAGTCAAATTGAATTACAATACCCCGTGTGTGATAAAATATATGGTATTTCAGTGTGTGTGTGTCTATCTTTTTGGCTCATCCTCAAAAAATATATGATGTTTTCGTGTAATTGTGAGGACTAATGAAGTGCTTGTTTGCTCAGCCGGATACTAAGTTCAACAAAAAAAAAAAACACTGTGAGTCCAAATTTAATACCATTGACAAACCAAAAGTACACTCGAATAATAATGTTCGCTGTTAATAGCAAACAATGTTTGCTATTTATTAGTAAGCCATTTCTTTGATATTGCAGAAAACAAACTACTTGTAGTGTTGGTAAAATACCAAGTAAAGTGTTTGCTAAAACAAAAAATATATATCAGATGAAATAGCACACATGTTTGCATTCTCAATTTCTGCAAAAATTCCTGCTGTGTTTACTAACATTGTTTTTTTGAGGGCATAAATGACATTGGATTGATGAACTTCAAGTCGGGAATGATTACACTGTGCGACAAATTGTAGGGGTCAGTTATCGGCGGGGGTTCTGACAACCGGTAAAAGTTATATCGGTCAAAAACAACTTATACAGGTCTCGGTGTTTCGCTTGGCCACGTCTAGGAACCGGAATGGTAAAATACCAAGCACAGTGTTTGCTAAAATAACAAATATATATTAAATGAAATAGTAAACATGTTTGCATTCTCAATTTCAGCAAAAATTCCTTCTCTGTTTACTAACATTGTGTTTTTTAGGGCATACGTAATATTGGATTGATGAAATTATAGTCGGGAATGATTACACTATGCGAAAAATGGTAGGGGTCAGTTATCGGCGGGGGTTCTGACTTCCGCTAGAAGTTATATCGTGCCTCGGTGTTACGTTGGGCCACGTCTAGGAATCGAGATACGAGTACACTCCGGTTCACTTGTTTAAAGGCACTAAAAATTCCATATTCAGCAGACTGTACCTTTTGTAGTTTGTACCCGATTGCAGAATATTAAAATGGAAATGGAAGCTAGACATCTTGAGATATAAAAAAAAATCAAGACAATGGTGGTTTCTTAACTAAAGAATTTTTTTGTGAGCAATTTATAAAAAAAAGTCCAAAAATGTGCTATTTTTTTTGGTTCACTTGAATAAAGGCACTTTATTATTTTTAAAGTAAGCGATGATTTTTTGTAGGGAGTGTTTGTTTATTACAAATTATTACATCTCAATCATTTTACGAGTCAAAATGGCAAAACAAAAAATTTTACATCAATCGAAAAGAAAACTAAAATCGATGTTTACCGTTCTGAAGGACATTCTAACCGCGCAATAGCTAAAAAAAATTGGACAGAGCCCAACAGTTGTCAACAATTATGGAAAAAATTTTAAAAGAAGTGTTTCATTGTCTTTATCTACGTATGAGAAAATAAAAATCATCAGAAGTGCTTCTAATTCTGCCGTATCCGTTTCGAAAATAAGAGCTCAAGCAGGAGTGGAAGCGACCAAGTCATCAGTACGCAGACTAATTAAGAGCTGTGGTTACTTTAAATACTTGAAATTACTAAAAAAGCCGCCACTTAATGCCCCTCGTAAGGAAAAGCGGCTTCAATTCGCAAGACACTACATGGCATGGGATGTGCAGCCAAGAGGTCATGCAAATGACTGGAGAACCGTTGTATTTACGGATGAGAAGAAGTTTAATTCGGATGGGCCTGATGGCCACAACTATTTTTTCCAGTATCTGCGCAAAGAAAAGCGTTTTTTGAACCGACATCACAGCCGAGAGGGCGGCGTTATGGTGTCGAGTGCTATTACGAACTACGGTACCATCGATCTTGAATTTCAAAGTGCAAAATGACTGGTGCAAGCTGTAAAAAGTTATTGGAATCGGCTTTTCCGTAGTTCGGCGAACTATATGGTCCCATGTCTTGGATATTGCAACAGGATACTGCCCCTATACACAACGCCAGAGTAGTAAAGGAATTCATTGCAAGCCAAAATGCTAATATTCTTGACTGGCCACCCTATTCGCCAGATCTAAACATTATCGAAAATTTCTGGGGTTGGTTATCTCGTAAGGTCTATGAAGGAGGTAGACAATTTGATGACAAGCAGTCACTAATTCAGGCCATTAAGGATGCTTGGAATCACATTTCGTTGGATTACATAAATTCTCTTTATCTCTCAATGAAATCCCGCATATTTGAAGTTATTAAAAACAAAGGGGGTTGTACCCATTATTAATAGTTCTTAAATAAAGTAAAATAAATTAAAAAAAAAACAAGAAAAACTGTTTTTCATTAAAATTAGTTAAAGTGCCTTTATTCAAGTGAACCAAAAAAATTGCACATTTTTGACTTTTTTTATAATTTGCTCAAAAAAAGTTCTTTAGTTAAGAAACCACTATTGTCATGATTTGTTCTGTATATCTCAAGATGTCTAGGTTCCATTTCCATTTTAAAATCCTGCAATCGGTTACAAATTGCAAAAGTACATGTTGCTGAATATGGAATTTTTTGTGTCTTTAACTAAGTGAACCGGAGTGTATATCGATTTGAAGTTAGTAAGTATTATATAGGGGAATTTGTCATGTTTCGGGGTCTATTGTTTGACATAACTCGTGAACAATTTTGCTGCAAGAAAATTAGAAAAATTAAAAATTGCAATTCCTTTAATCCCTTGATATACTGTTTCTCTATATAATCAACTGTTTTGCAGTTATAAATAAATTTATGAAAAAAAAAAAATTTTTTTTTGTCTACAAAATTAAAATTTTTTATTTTTAAAAATGATGAAAAATCCAAAACGGAAAAAGTGGCAAGTCTTATTACTTTCACGTAAAATCAAATAACCTACGAACAAAGTGAGGCGTAGGTCATGAAAATCAATGGAAGCGATTCGCTTTTATTCACAATTAAGTGAAGGTATCTCATTTTGACAGGAATATTGATTTTTTGTTTTAATGAATGTGGATTAATCGTACTGAATGAAATTAAAAAATTTGCTGGAGGATATGTATAAAATTTATTGGAAAAGACGTTGATGAGTTTTTAAGGATTCTCAGAATTAAAAAAAAAGTAATAGACAATAGAATATTTAAGTTTTATGATTGCGGTAGCTACTCCATTCACATTCAATTAAAGGGAAACAAGGGAAGTGCACTTTTGTTTATTTCAAATCGATATATCTCGATTCCTAGGCGTGACTTAGCGAACATTATTTTAATATCATCGCGCCATTTGTTGAATATTTTTTTTGTACTTTTCTCAAACCAAAACAAAAATTATTTAACAAAAATTTTTAAAGTTTAATTTTTGTTGAGAAAAGTAAACAAAAAATCGATAATTTTTCAAAATTTCAACATCCGATAGCTCGATAACTAATCGATTTATCGAAAAATGCTACATTATTTTTTGAGTTTATTTTGACTTGTTTTATACAAACAAGTGATAACGCCAAACCCATCTCACATATCCGAAATTTCGGGGCCTTTAACTCCGAAACTATGCACTTGCCTCGATTTTGTTACTTTACTTGCTTTACTTAAAATATCATGTTGTACCCGACGCAATAATTTTGTTTAATTTTTGGAAAGTAATCCGTATAATAGACATAAGCCAAAATTCACTTACGTTAAGATGTGTTATTAAACCTTTTGTAGACCCGCCATTGGGTTATAAAACCATTTTGAATTTTGCTTGAGGTGAGGTTCACCTTTCGATTCTGCCAAAAAATATCACCACACTGAACTTTTGTCATTGTGTTTAGTTTTATGTTCTTCAAAATTAATAATAAATAAATCCCGGGATTCGGGATTCTTCATTCCCGAAAAATCCCGGGATTCGACATTTCTCGTTTGGCAACCCTAACTGCCACTATAGTCTTTCTGTACGAAAATCAACATACAACATTTTGGAATGATAGGGATTTATTTTTTAAGAATTTATTTAATTTTCGATATTTCAAAGAGGTATATTTATTTGGGCTTAATTTGTTCTCGAAAAAATTCTTAATTTAGATGTCTGCCTGCGTTTGTCAAGCGGTGGATGCGCTCAAAAGATATTGACGTTTGTTTGTGAAAAAACACATTTTATTTTTGTCAAAAATTTAAATTGTTTTACTAACAATAGAGGGCGGATCAATAAGTCCGTGACTTTTTGCATGAAACACAGTTTTTTGTTGCAAAAAAATAATTTTTTTTCAACATAATCTCCTTTTGGCTCAATACACTTAGTCCTACGTTTCCCCAATTTTTGTATCCCTTCCAAAAAATAAGTTTTTTCGAGATTCATAAAATAGGCATGTGTTTGATCACTAATTTCATCGTTGGAGCTAAATCTCTTTCCACCGAGCCATTTCGTTTGGTTTGGAAATAGGAAATAGTCACTGGGGGCTCAATCCGGAGAATATGGCGGATGAGGTACAAATTTGTGGCCCAATTAACCAACTCCAAACAATCCTTTGAAGTTGTCACACGATTACGTTTATGGTAAATTGAGAGCAAATGCGTCACCCATCTTGCAGACAGCTTTCTTAAACGTAACTGATCATTTAAAATTGAAACCACACTGCCATATGAAATGCTTATGGCATCAATAATCTCACGCACTTTTACTCTTCGATCGGCCAACACATATTTTGGATTTTCAGATGTATTGACCTCAATTGGCCGTCATGAACGTTCAGCGTCATTTGCACTTGTGCGACCACAACGAAAGTCAGTAAACCACTTTTTTACCATTGAAAGCGATGGCGCAGAGTCCCCATAGTATTTATCAAGCTTTTCCTTGGTTTGATTGTCGGTTTTTTTTCGCAAAAAATAATGTTTTATGAGCACTCGAAATTAAATTTTTTCCATTTTTAATAAAATGGACGAGGTTGTATGTTTTGCTCAGCTGTTAAACGCAAAGTAAATGACGGAACTTGCTCAAAATTTGACAGTAGTCTATTAACAGGTGGTACTTGTTGGGGGCACTATTGCATTTTATATATCTACGAGGGAAGTTCGAAAATTCACGGAGCTATTGATCGCCCTCGTATTAAAGAAATTTAGAAATATTTTTTTATTGAGGAAACAGATAATGCTTAAGAAATTAAGTTATTTGTTATGAAAATCCATTAACATACATTCAAATTACTGCCATTTTAGTAAATAAATAACACTGTGAGACAAAATTAGATTCTTTTCAAAATGATGGGGTTCTGTCAACGGATTCTGGTAGAAAGGTCTTAAAAAACATATACGTGTATCGGCGTTTTGCCAGATCTGATCAGAATTTTTTTTAAGGCGGGTCAAAGTTTTCGCCCCTCGGAACTTTCCTGCAACGTATCGGCATGTAAAATTGTGTGCTCCTTACTTCTGGGGTACAAAATATGTTCAGAAGTTTTATAGAAAAGATTCAGATAAACATTTTTGTGGAACAAATTATCCCTATAATTGTCACGTATAACCATAATTTTTACTTATTTTTTGAAAACTCGCAAAAAACTGCTCCAAAATGACGGAGGGCGTGGTCAAAATGTTCCACAAAACACAAATCTTAGCCCAGGTGCTAGATAAAAGATGAAATATGACAAAATTCATTATATTATGTGGACTATTTTTAATGGAAACAGCAAAATGACAAAATGCATTATTAACCCCTAGAAGGCAGTTAGTTTAGGCTTATTATCTAGCACTTGGGCTATGAATAGTGTTTTGGACTGTTCGGACACATATAGTGAAATTTTATGGCGATAATATTTGTGGAACATTTTGACCACGCCCCCGTCTATATTTTCTATAAAACTTCTGAACATATTTTGTACCTCAGAAGTAAGGAACACACAATTTTGCATCCCGATATGTTGCAGGAAAGTTCAGAGGGGCGGAAACTTTGACCCGCCCTAAAAAAAAACTCTGATCAGATCTGGCAAAACGCCCATATTACGTATATTTTTTTTAGACCTTTCTACCAGAATCCGTTGACAGAACCCCATCATTTTTTTTTTGGTGTCGAACAGTGTAATTGACTTTTGAAGTTTTCTTTTCTGTTATGTTTGTCTTCGGTCCGAGTTACATTTAGAAAGTTGTAATTCCTTTTATGCTACCAAATCATGTTTTCCCGGTTAGTAATAAAAATGTAAATGCCACGCGTGATTCGAACTCACATTCGCTGAGCGATCGTTTCAATGTTTGCGAAGCATCATTTCAGCAGTGTGTAGTCACACTTATCACTAACAGGTCTTTGTGTAGAGTGATATTAGTCACGTTCCTACTTACAACCACAGGTGCCGAAGTTCTGAAAGTTATATATATAGATCGCAACTATTCTCAATGTATTTTGTGTCGGTGTTTGGTTTGCCCCTACCATTTATTAGTTGTCTTTGATCTGAGTTATTTTTAGAAAGTTGTAATTGCTATTAAGCTAACAGATAATGGGTTTTAATGATGGTGTTGTTTACGTTGTTGATGAAACATTTACTTACTTACTAAATTTGCACAAGCAACCCAGAGGGTAACGAACGTTACAAAATGAGGATAAAATATTTCTCCAATAAATTGATTTGATTCTTTGATTGCTGATTGATTTTTTACATATGATCCCTATCCTTATCTATACTACTGACATGTCTCAGTCAAATTAATCGAAATATTTTGATGCGTTTAAATACGCCGATGTCGGGATAAATTTCATACAACATTAATTGTAGATTCGTGTCTTTATAAATATTTATCAAGAACATTCTCGACTCCAATTGCTGTCTTGTCTGCTTGCGATATGATCCAGGATTATACGCCATAAGGTAAGACCTGACATAGACGGATATTTGTGGTCCGAGAGATGAATTTATCTCTGAAGTGCTTGCTTCAGCCTTCTACTAAATCTTTTACGAGGGAAACATTTTTTCTAAAATTACTTCCTCGTGAACAGCAATCAAGTTGTTTGTGTAATTTTCCAATACCGATAATGAAAGAACATATATATCTGTGGCATACATGCGTGCTTATGTTTTGATTATGGCATAGAAATAGGCGACAGGATCATTAAAAACATATATACAATAGGGTATCCTTCATCATAAATGTATACCGACAGTACAAGTAAACAAAATCGTAAGAAAATGAAATCCATATAAATTTGAGTCATGCAAGTCAACACAATTAAGAAAAATGGTACCAACTGTTGTAGTGTTACTATCGTAAATTTTTGTACCAACGGTCTTAAATTAGTTTTGTACAAAACAAAAACCCTTTGCCTCACAATACAGCATAGAACTGCCGGGTGAAAAAATTTAGCCTCCCAGTTGGAAATGTCTTAAAATTATTAAACGTGTCTAAAGAGTGACATGTCAGAATCCATGCTGACTCATACAAAAAAACTTCATGAGACCCCCTGACATTTTGATACGTTTGGTCAAAAGGAGGCAGGAAATTTGCGTAGTTTGTCAACAATGTTGATCCCATTGTAACATGTACACACGATGTTTTTGAGTAATCAGTTGGACAAGACGTCTTTAAATTTGATGTATCTACCCATCTTCTAGGTACTTTACATATATAGATGTAATTGTTTACCGATAATTATATAAATTCTGAAATAAAATTATGAAAAGTGGCAATATACACTTTAGGGTGGCAATGAAAAGCAAATATGGTAAATACCAAGTGGGTTCATATGCTATTTTGTCAAACACTAATGGTGAAAATTTGAGACCAATCGGATAACTCTAAGTCTGTCCGACTTGTGGGCAAAGTTTTCGGGTTTTGGAACTTTAGGTATAAATTTGTATAGACTAGAAAAGAAAGTGGTAAAAATTTGAGTAACCACCCTAATATGTATACCTACATTAGGCCGACTCATATTGTATGGTTTTTTGTTCACCCCCTAAAAAGTACCTTGGTTTGTTTTATGATGATTCCCAAAATATTTCGTGTCTAGATTTAGAACAGTATCTTTTTTTTAGTTTTTCAAAGAAATTTGTCCTTTAGCTAAAGACAAGTACCATATGACGCGTCCAACGGTGGATAAAATATGTCAAAACACGTCCTGACACACCCATTTCTCAGGGATACTTCCCAAAAACGCATGTTTAGGTTTATAGTACGGAGGCTTTTCTAAATGTAAATGTCAGACTGAAATATTTTAATCTTTAGTCAATTTAAGTATTAGCCTTAAGGGTGTGGATCGTTTCTGGAGTTTTGGCACTGCATCGGTCTTTAGCGACACCCCCAAAAAAAAAAACCTAGAGGAGTCATATCGCAGCTCCGACGCTACCAATATACATGGCCTGATGAAATGATTACCGAACCTAGTGCACAAAAGATCGGCTGTTTGATGAACTGTGTGACACGGTGCGCAATCCTGTTGAAACGGAATATTATCGAAGTTCATAGCTTTCATTTCAGCCCATAAAAGGAGCGTAATCATGGCCTGTAGCGCCCGCAGCTGACTAGAGTCCGGTTCTAGGAGCATTTGTAATAAAATATCCATAATCAGTCCAAAGAGTCACTCTCTTGGCTTTTGGATAATGACTTGCGAGTTTTCCGATCGCCAGATGCTGCAGTTTTGTCCGCTGACATAGCCGCCGAGATGAAAATGCCACTATGATTTTTCGACCAAATTCGATGTGCGATTGGAGTTAGCAAAAATTGTGGAATAATGTTTGTGACTGAACTCCTCCTAAACTTCTGAACCGATTTGAATAAATTTCTTTGTATGCGTTTGGATGGGGACCTGGGTGGTTTAGATTTACTATTCGGTCCAATTGGACAAAGGGGCGTGGTACCTCCCATTCAAATCGCTTGAAATATTATGCGGGCAATTTTGCTAACTCCTTGTTGTACCAGCGTATGTCAGCGTACGTATGATCAACGTATGTATGATAAATGTACGGATAGCAACGTCCGTATGAGCAACGCAAACATTTAAGGAAACATACCTGCATACAAAAACTGATTTATTTATTTGCTATAAATTTGTTGTTGGTTACTGGATTTTATGTACGCAACCCTGGTGCATGGGAGCATGTGTTCGATCCCGCTCCGACCACCTTACATGCCTCTCTAAAAACCCTTCGGAACCGGCCTGTGTATGTTCACATTAATGACTGTAAAACTAGACAGCGCATAGGTCACTGATTGTGAGAATATCTTTCTGTTCATTCGTGGAATGTAATGGGAAAATATTTAATAATTTATTTTTATTGCATCCATCAAGGTGTCAAAACGGGTTTGTTTTTGTTTAGAAGTTGATATAATAAAATGGATATACAAAAATATATTTTGTTGACAAGTAAATATTAATGTCTTCTACGCTCGTCAACCGATTAACAAAATGAAGCATGATTGCAATAGGTGGTGTTATCAAAGATTTTTCGGGTCAATATGTGTGCTTAATGGCCAGTTTCACAGTTGAAAATTCTCCATTTAAATGTACTTTAATTGCCCGATGCTTGTCATTTAAATGTTATTTAATATGAAAATTTTCAATAAGCTTTTAAATTGAGCTTTTAAATGACGAGTGTGAAACTCGCCCTAAGTTGAGGAAAAATATTATAGAACTATATATGTGACCTGGAGTGAAGAACAGGATGTAGAATGTTAAAAAATCTTCCACTATTTGTTTAATTTTCTACGTCAGAATCGTCCAAAACCTGAAAATCGGTTTTTCGTCACACTAGGCCCATTTCTTCTCTCCATGTCACATATACGCTTGTAAGTATGCAAGTTTTTTTACAAGATCATCAACAGGATCACAATTTTCGATATTATTAGCATAAAATAAATTCTATTGAATTATGGAATTCATTACCTGAAATTATGTATTTAAATACTTGTACTTTTAAACACCAATACTGAAAGAGAATACATTAGCATAAGTGGTCCATTTATGATCCTGGATTTTGGGGTTCGTGGAAATTCAAAATTTAAATATAAATATATTCCGAACCCAGCGGCGGAAGTTATGACCTGGAAGGCCTGAAATCATGACCAAACAGGTCTTCTTTAAATACGGAAGGCCTTTCCTACACATTACCTCCCTCCTTTCTTTTTAACATTGCGTGAGATTAGGAGGCCAGGCCTTCCTAAAGAAGGCCCTACAAGGCACACAAAAAGGAAGGCCTTAGAAGGTGTTTACTTTACTTTATTTTTGTTAAACAAAAATACAATTAAAATAATTTTTTTTATCACAAAATCATTATCCACTCTACATATTTATTTATATTTATCTATGTATGTATGTACCTATCTTAGAAAGATTTACCACCCAGGTTCAACTTCAAATTGAAAGTCGGTTTCTTCTAAAATTTTAAAAATACCCTGAAAAATAGGAAATAAAAAAATTTTATTTTAAAATTTGTATGAAATTTTCCAATTAAATTTCTCAAAATTTTAAAAATCTTCATCTTGGTTACTTCTGATATAACAAATGCATGCATTTCGCAGGCCTTATTTTAGGAAGTCCTTGCAAATAGTTGCAATTGCGGAAGGTGCAATTCCATGTCTCCTTATTTTAGGAAGTCCATGCAAATAGTTGCAATTGCGGAAGGTGCAATTCCATGTCTGAATATATTAAATATTCTGTTCGATGTATTAGACCGGTAGAAATTTATTGTTGTTCGCTTTCTGTATAAATGTAGAAATTCTAGAACTTTTTACCTATAAAAAATAATTCGTAGTTAAAAATTGCATAAATTCATAAAATTTTACCTCTAAAGGGAAAAGAAATTGGGGTACAGGATCTACTTGTGTTACTTAAATTTTTTTTAGAAATATATGTACGCCCATGCAATTACATTATTTCTAAACTTCATTCGAAGGCATCTACTAATTTTTTTTCTGGAATATAAAAAGTGCAGTCTGTGCGGCAAGAATGACAACAATTCGTGCGATATCGTTTTCATTTCGAAATTTCCAATAATGTTCGAAGACATATACAAGATCCTAACATTGGAATCAAGTTGCAAAAAAAAAATAGAAAACTAATCATTACACATACATATGTGTGTTCATTTCAGGTATACAACTACGAACATACTTATAAATAGTATCTACTTCTTTTCAAGGTATCTGACAGACAGTATCAATAAATCCCAGTACACTCCTACATATACAAATGTTCCTGCATACATACACCTGTATAGAAAACATTCTCCATATAAAATAATCATATCGGTGATGTCAAAGTTAACCAGAGACATGAAAGGACAGAGAAAAACATTGTTTAAACTTGTGCACTTATGCAGAATATATAGTACGTTAAAGTACTGCTAAAGGTCACATGGGGCTATTGTATTCATTTTCTGGGTATACTGTCCTATACAAACACACACGCGCGTGGACAAATACCGATTCTCAATTTTAGATCCTTTTTCAGTGCGTGTGTGTCCTTTTCTGTTGTTGCCGTTTGTGGTTTCATGCATTTTAAATATTCTTACTACAAAATGATGTCACATAAAACAAAGTTGATTCTGTTGCTTATTTGATGATGTACAAGTTTTTAATTTGGTGTGGACGTTGCTGCTGTAGTACATCGACAAGTATCAGAAACTTTTGTAGATGTTGATGAATTTTTATTATGCATCGTTGTTCTCAGTGTGTCCGTGTGGGTGTGTGTGTGAGTGCATGTGTGTGTGTTTTTCAAAAGTTGTGTTACTTGAGAGAAAGGAGAGATTGAAAAGCATTCTGTTTTATAGTATAAACATTTAAGTGGAGCACATGCAACACACAGTTGATAAGTGAAAGTAGCAAAATATAACAAGCAAACACACACAGATACAAAATTTAAGTCTTAAGGAATTATAACCAGGTGAGCCGAATTCCAAAACACCTAAATTGCAGTAAATTTGTAACTGATTTTGATAGACTTTATTAGTCAAATGCAAGATATTTAATCTGTGCAAACAAGCTTTAAAGTGAAGTGGTATCGGATCTTGGCATGGTCTTCATCAACTGTCGGTTTTTATCTGTTTTTTGTTGAATTCTTCATGACTTTATTTATGGTATACAGAACCTGTACAACTGATTGTGACCAAAAATCGGGACACAATGGGTACATTTTAAACAAAAAATTAATAAAACAACAACTATTTAGTTAAAATAAGACAGATTATATAAAATAAAACCATTTATTTTGTATATATTCATTTTGTTATTTTAGATCAGACATGTGAAAACTGACACAAACGCATTTCAAATCAGTTTTACGAATTTTGCGACTGTGTTAAGTTAAACGGAGCAAGCAGAACAAAAGCAGAGAAAACAAAAGTAGTACACTGAGTAAAAAATTAAAATTAAAAAAATTAAAAATTAAAACCAAATCTTAAAAAAAAAAATCAAATATCAACATCTCCAATGATTATTTCCATTTATGATTTTTGCCATTTACAAACATAAAAATTTCTTTATATTCGTCCATGGCAATTAAAAGTTATTTTTTAAGTGTAGTGTGAATGCAGAACAGCAACTGACTTTGAATCGGTAAACAAGCAGCAAGCTTTCGGACATGTTGGTGTGAAAAAACGATCAAGCTACTATCGGTGTGAAAACACGATGACTCAAAAGAGTACTAGCTGCACATCTATGTTTTAGATACAAGTTGGGATGAGACACCAAAGCGAGGGATAATCCCGCAAAAAGCGGGACAATCCGGCCAAAAGCGGGATAGTTTGTCAGCATAGGTATACATTTTCCTTTGCAAGCAGAGTACTACACATTAACTTGGGAACAGTTTCGCTCTAATAATGTCGTCGGACGGTACAGAAAACATTGTATTTGGAGATTTCGAAAGAAATCATATGAAAATCTATGAGGTTTCTCTCACAAAATAGCATTTTCAAAATCGCGACATTTCTTTAGAAATCTAACCGAAAGCAGCTTATACAAACAAGTCTGATTTCGTATACTCAAATAGCAAAAATGGATTAAATAGAAAAAATGGAATGTGAACAAAATAACCAAAAACTCAAATGGTATTTGAAAACTCCACCAAGCTACTTTCTATTTCCATGCACGCTGAAAAATATCGGAACAGCAACATACTACCGGAAACATGTAAATTTTTGCAAGCATTGTTTCCATGAATTGAAGATCTGCTGCCTTTTTGTTTCGTTCCTTGTTTTTGTTATTATCGGACTCAACAACATATATTATAGCTTATTAATCATTGTGTCTCAAACATGTTATATTGAATAGCAAACACAATGCGTTTGGACACAAGTATACTATATTGCGCCAAGCAACAAACACACTTTATATTTGCATCCAAACAACAAAAAAATACCGATTTTTCAGCATGCGTGTACAACAATGTAGATATGGTTGGATCTTAGCAGCCTTATTTGGATCTAATTAGATCCGAAAAATAGTTATTTCTAATACTGATCTGATCCTAAATTATCTAGATAGGTATAATTATGTTTAATTTGGTCTCAAATTTGTCCCGGCCAGATATAATTGGTTCATATGTGAGATATGATTAGATAATTAGTCAGACATTTGGCAAGATATAACTTTATCCCGACCCAGGCCTCAATATATCTCACATTAGACCTAATTATATATCACGCTAAGAGCCATTGTATCTTGCTGAGACAGATTTTTAATACAATTAGATCTAATTAGATCTACTTAGGTAGTTAGAGATCAGTCCTGATCTAATTTAAGACTATTATATACAACAATTTATATAATAATTAGATCTACTATGATCCTATCTTATCTACACATTTTACCCTGGGTCACTAATAAACTGTACAATTTGAAGAAATAATATACAAATATATTTTTATTTGATATCACAATGAAAAAAAGAAGAAAGCAAAGAAAACGGCAATAAAAGTATTTATTTCGGGACTTTTGAAAAATTCACAAGTTTACAATATGCCATTTTCTGTATTCAAATTTTATTTTATAACTGTTGTGTTTACCAGAGACATGTGTGTGCATCCTTCAAAACGGATAGTGTAAATCGCAAACAGAATGATAGAACGATTTCTGTCAAATGGAAGAGAGTTGCACTCAATTTCTATCTCCGCGAATCATTCCATTTGCACTAAAAGTCTAACACGGCCTTTTATAATTAGAGTATGAAATATATCGCACCCTATATAACTCGAGTTACAACGCGAAATTTTCAAATATTTAATTATTCAATAACTTCAATCAAATATCAAGGATTATTATTATCTGCAACAATAATCTGTCGTCATTTTCTCTATTATTGGGAATCAGCACATATTTCTCTTTACTGTAAATTTGTAAATTTTGACTTATGACTCTTTTGTAGTTAGAGTGCAATATGGACATTTCCATTTTGACGTTACGTGACGTTACGTTACGAAAAAATATATAAAAAAAATAAGAAAAAGTTATATTTTTAAAAAGCTTTTTTATATTTGCGTAGTAATACTTTATACATTAAGGAAATTGACAACAATCGACACGGAGGATTCAAAAATAGAAGCAAAAATATGAGCTGAGGTGACGTTACACAAACAGAAGTGGGTCTTTGACTTGGATTACAAAATTGCAAAACTCTGCGAATTTGTCACGACTTTTTTTATGAAAATTTTTTAGTAGCATTTAAATGTTTCTTAGTTTTTTTTTTATTTACCTTAGTATCTGACGTGACGTTACGCTACTTAAATTTCATGCATTTGAAGGTTGATTGTGGGGGTTGCCACAACCGAATTTGGCGGTTTCAACAACCGATTTTGTAGGTTGCCACAACTGATTTTGGGGATTGTCACAACCGACTTCGTAGATTGTTATAACCGACTCGGAGGGTTGTTACAACCGATTTTTAGGGTTGTTACAACGGACTTTGTACAGTTGTACACTCTTTAACTTTTTTGATATTATATTTGTTTTCGAAATTCTAAACATCAGTTTTGAAATATATGGAATTTTGTTATGGTATTGAAACGAATTGAAAATGAATTCGGTTGAATCAAAAGAAATAATGAGAAAATCGGTTACAGCAACCGAAATACAGCCAAATGTAGTCGTTGCAACAAACTTGCAACCAAATTTGTAGTTTTCTACCGAATTGCTACCGAATTCGACAGTTGCATCCGATCTGATGTAAAATACGGTTATTGCACCTAAATTGATGGCACTTTCGGTTACTGCAACAGAATTTGGTACAAATTTCGGTTGGTGCTTCCGAATTAATTCCAAATTCGGTTGTTGCAACCAAAATAATAGACAATTTTGTTGACAGAACGAATATAATTGAATATACAGCTACCACAACCGAACAGATTCTGAAACGGAGATGGTTCAGGCTAACTTTAGTTGTGGGGACTAAATTCAGTTGTGGCAACCTCAATTCGGCGGTGGGGAACTGCAATTTGATGGCAACAGCCGAATGAACGGTTGCTACTACATCTTTGCAAACAACTAGTTCTCTGAGCGTACATAGAACCTCACATAGAACCGTACACATACCTCTTTCTGGAGGTATCCCTATATTTATGTCACATCTTTTGTACTTATTGAGAGAAGCTCTTAATCTTTTGTTAAAACTGATTAACTTAAGTCCAATTTCTGAAGCTTTAGACTCTATCTCAAATGGTTTTTACTTTCTGCCCTTCCTACTTCACCCTTTTTGCTAAAGTTTGTGTTGGGACTTAGCAACGGGTTACAAACTGCATGGTACTCTCCGTTGCAATATACATACGTACATATTTGTTTTTATAGCTAAACTTAGTTTTACATCAATTCATAAAAAAACAATGACAATAAGGTTTGAGCTTTCACATTACCACACATGAAGTAAATTTAAACCCCCCTTAAGCTGTCACAAACCGAACGACAAACTTGATATACCAGTTAGTGGAAAATATTTTTTCCACCCCACAGGATATTAGAATATTTATTATAAGCACAGAATGATAGAACACCAAGTACTAACTAAGTATAACATCACAACCCCAACCTCCAACTGCAACATCAACCAGTATACATCTAAAAAAAAAATGATTTATAAAGGACATGAATGAAAAAGCAGCAACAAAAGGAAAAGCTAAACAAAATCCGTACACACACATACACCCGCACAGCTACACACACCAACTGAGATACAAACCGGCTTTATTTACGAGACTTGAAAGAGCCATTTTGTGGATTGCAACACAACACTAACACAAGGGAAACTGAGAACTGATGAAAAGGCTTTAATAGGTCAAGGAACTTAAATTTCAGACATTTTGAAATATAATGAAGTCTGTATAAATTTATAGTTGATTTTACGAGAACTATTATTTCCAAATTTATATAAGACCTGACAATTGGGATTAGAAAGGTTTGAGTCGATAAAACCACAAACGTGCTATTAAATGTATTGTGTAGTAACTAAATTGAGCCTTCTGAAGACCTACTCGTACCTGTTAATAAAGTCACAAAATGTGCAAGGAGGAAAGGTAATTCCAAAAAATTTCAACACAAAACATAACTTTTGTAACCCGAAGCGCCAATTTTTGTTGTACTACATATTGGGAGAAACATATGAACAGTCTCTGGCCTGGTTATATTTTACACTATATTTAGGTAGAAAAAATTAATGTTTTATTATAAGTTATGGCACTTAAAGAATTTTGCAAGTTGCCTATCGAGTATAGGAATAATTAAAATTTTAAATTGAGAGTAATTTACAAACCTGACAATTAGGATGTCCCGAATTATGAATTTTTTCGCGTTAGGTGTCAAACTACACGTATTTAAGAGCAAATTATGAGGAAAAAACTGTCATCTTACATCCCCTACCAGCGTTTGAAGCAGGCAATCGTAGTATATTTTGTCCAAAACAAAGTTTCGAACTTTTTCGCAAAATTGGTGCCATATTTTGCGGAATGTGGAATAGATTAAGGAAAGAAGAATACTGCAAATTTTTGTAGAGTAATTTTGGTCCTCCACAGCATTTCAAAGTTAGGTCCAAATATTTATTATTTTTGATGGTAATCCGTTACACTATTAATTCAAGAAAAATAAATTTAAAATACTTTGGATGGTATCTTTCATCTCCTACAAGCGTCTAAAGTGGGCTATCGTAGAGTATTTTGTTAACAAATTGAAATTTTTCACAAAAGAGTAATTTTGCTCCACCACAGCATATCAAAGTTTGAACCAAATAATTTTTTTTTATTTGTATTTCCTATAATTCAAGAAAACTATTTTTAAAACATTTTTGGATGGCATCTTTCATCTCTTACAAGCGTCAAAAGTTGGCTATCGAATAGTATTTTGTTAACAAATTGAATTTTTTCACAAAATTTTTAAATTTCGGTGGAATAATTTTAAAGCATTTAAAAGTTGAAAACTACTATTTTTTTAATGAATAGATGTTTAATGTTGCTAAGTATTCCCTATAATTCCTGAAAAATAATTTTAAAAAACTGTGAATCTTGTGAAAAAGTTGAATTTGTTAACAGAATACACTACGATAGCCAACTTTAGACGCTTGTAGAAGATGAAAGTACCGTCCAAAAATTTTTTAACATTAATTTTCTTGAATTGTAGGGAATACAAATAAAAAAAAATTATTTGGTTCAAACTTTGATATGCTGTGGTGGAGCAAAATTACTCTTTTGTGATGATCGACTTTGTATTGTTGGTGACTTTAACCGCAACAACCTAGTCTGGTTGGAAATTCCAAATTCTGGTAAGTTTCTGCCTAGTAACATAAATAAATCTTTTGAAATTAATCTTAGTGATTCTTTCTTAAGTATTGATGTTCATCAGGTAAATAGAATTTTCAATAAATTAGGAAGGTTATTGGATCTTATATTTGTAAGTTCGGACTTAAAATTTCAAATTACGGAATGCCATTCCCCTTTATCTCCTGCTAATATGCATCATTCAGCTCTATATATTGAAATTGAATTTTATCAGTTCAGAAATGCTGATTTAGATTCATTTTTAGTGCGATATGATTATAAATCATGTAATTTTGGAAATTTTGGAAATCAATACTGTCTAATGTTGACTGGTATGAATGCATGCAAAGTGATGTTGTTGCTGTTTGTTATGAGAAATTCCTTAAGCGGGTTGGGATAATTGTTGAAATGTTCCAAGTATGACACCATGGTTGTACAAATTGCCTTGGTATACGAATGGTTTAAAAAACTAAAAAATTTGAGAAATACATTTTTCAATAAATTTAAGATCTCTAATTGCAGTTCTGATGAGAATTTATATTTACATTATATGCGGGAATTCAATTTTTTAAATAAATTCCTTTATAATCAATATATGAATCTTTAAAAGTAAATCCGAAACGATTTTTCACATTTATTCGATCGAAGAGAAATTCGTCCAATATTCCATCGTCTGTAACGCATAATAACGTAGTTTCTAACTCTATTCAAGATTCTGTTAATTTGTTTAAAGATTTTTTTCAATCGAGTTTTGCTACGATCGCCAACTTCAAACGCTGGTAGGGGGTGGAACACGACATACAAAACAAAATTGTTTTCTGTATTTAATTTTTAATTACGCCTCGTTTGAGACCTAACCCGAAGCTGAATTCCAAAAATCGCTGAATATCGCTGAAAACCTACTGATCATATCTAAAAATCGATTTCTTTCAAAGAATCAATTATTATACTTTACAAGCCTGATATAATTGTATTATTTGGAATACGAGGGCGGATCAATAAGTCCGTGACTTTTCGAACTTCCCTCGCAGTTATATGAAATACAACACTGCTCCCATCAAGCACCACCTGTTAATAGACTACTGTCAAATTTTGAACAAGTTCAGTCATTTACTTTGCGTTTAACAGCTGTTCAAACATACTACCTCGTGAATTTTTTAAAAATGGAAAAAAGTGAATTTCGAGTTCTCATTAACCATTTTTTTTTGCGAAATAAAACCGCCAACCAAACCAAGGAAAAACTTAATAAATACTATGGGGACTCTGCACCATCGATTTCAAAGGTAAAAAAGTGGTTTACGAACTTTTGTTGTGGTCCCACAAGTACAAATGACGCTGAACGTTATTCTCCGGATTTAGCTCCCAGTGACTATTTCCTATTTCCAAACCTAAAGAAAAGATTAGTTCGGTGGAAAAAGATTTAGTTCAAACGACGAAATTATTGATCAAACAATTGCCTATTTTATGGACCTCGAAAAATCCTATTTTTTGGAAGAGATACAAAAATTGGCGAAACGTTGGACCAAGTGTATTGAGCTAAAAGGTATTATGTTGAAAAATAACTTTTTTTTCAAAAAAAAAAAGCTACACATGAAGACAAATTTTATTATTCCCAAACGAAATATCAGATAAACTAATTTCGTTTGTGGAATGTAGTTGCAGAAATTTAACATTTATTGAATCAAGTACATATATCATTTCCTTTGTGATAAAGAAAATTCATTACGAGAACCAAAAAGTGTTTTCATTAGTGATGTGTGGTATGTCCACATTAAAAAAATGTTTATTGTTTCTTTGTTTATCGCAAACGCGTTACAGTACCTGAAAACGCAAAATACTTTTAAGAGGAACGAAAAATGTTCGGGACAAACTTTGTTTCCTTAACGGAAAGAAGTTGTATTTCTCTGAATAAGCTTTCGTTTCGGATGGTAGTGTAGCCTCATTAATATGTATAAGTAATTGATAGGATTTTATACACAAATTTATTTTAGTACTTACAGTTTTTCTGAAATGTAGCTGAACTCATGCTCCACCACTCCAACTCTATCCACTGAGACATCGTGTACTTTGCGCGAAGACACATAGAACCTTAACTTTAGGACTTGCTTGTCTGTTTTTGACAAAAGAAGTTAGAATTGCTTGAAGAGACAATGTCGAGTACGTATGTGGTTGTATGGGTAATACAATAAGACCGCAAATTTGGTTTCATAAATAGAACACCCCAAAATTCGTCGAAATGATTTTTTTTTTAATTTCACTATATTTTTTAGTCTATGGCGTTTAAATAGTCTGGAGTATACATATGTTCGATGACTTTTTGGCATAGTTCGGGTTGTATATCATTTATAACGCGAATCACTTTGTTCTTCAGCTCTGGAATAGTTTCAGTCTTATTGGCATAGATTATACTTTTGACGCAGCCCCAGAGAAGAAGTCCAATGGTGTAAAATCACAAAATACCGGCGGCCATTTGACATCGCTGTTTCGTGAGACAATTCGTCATGGAAACTTCATTCGCGATAAGGCCATTGTTTCATGCGCCACGTGTAAAGTCGCACCGTCCAATCGAAACCACATATTGTCCAAGTCCATGTCATCTTATTCAGGCCATTAAAAGTTTGTTATCGCGTCATGATAAGGTTCATCGTTCACCGTAACAGCTTTACCGCCATCATTTTCGAAGAATGACAGGCCGATGACTTCGTCAGCTCAAAACCATACCAAACACTGACTAGTTGCGGGTTCGTAGTTTTTTCTTGACTGACATGTGAGTTTCAGTACCCCAAATGCGGCATTTTTTCTTGTTAACGTATCCGATTAGGTGAAAATGTGCCTCATAATGACTTAAATTTTTTGAAAAATCGGCGTCAATTGTTGTTCAATCGTCCAATTGGTAAATATACGGCGCTGCAAATGGTGTTTAAGCTTCAGTCTTAACTCAGATGGTCTGTTATGGTGACCGAAAAATGCAGGCAATGAGCGAAATGCACTTCTTCCCCAGAACAAAATTTTTCACAAATCTTTTTGGCCACTTTTATGTGTTGCTCTACTCTGAGTGCCGCTCCATGACTAAGTTTCCAACTCCATAAGTATCAATTGTCTGAAAACAAAATGGAATAACATTAAAAAAAGCATTAACATATCACAAATATTTGCTGTGCAAGATCTGCGTTACAATTGAATCACTTGATGCAATACCTAAAAATTGCGAGATTGGAAATTACATATACTACCTGTTCAAATTATATGTGTGGCTTCGGAAACCAATACCCACCTAGTGTGTCAAACCAAGTTTTTGAGTAAAACACAATTAAAGTTCCCCCTCTCTGTTAGATTTTCATAGTTTACTGTTTCATATAACTGCATTTTTACATTACTTTCCGATGTTTTCGAGACTTTCGAGCGGTTTCATATGAAAATTTAAAGTTTTATAAATACAACTCCAAAAAAAAGTTAATTCATGAAATTTGACACACTATGTGGGTTTACATAAGGGTTTTATGAGCGTCAGTACAAGCGAACTTTAAAAAGTTCTTCCAAAAATATTCAATATTCATAGTTATAAGAATTTGATTTTGCAAACCAAAAGCAACTTCATCGAACTCCATGGTATACAACCAATAGTGTCGTCTTATAATAGATACATTGGGTTGTTGAGCCTTTATGCCTGATTAAACTTAAACATGCGACTACTTATCTGCTTTAGTGCAATTGTACATTTAAAGATTCGCTCATACATGCAACAAAACACATGTTATAGCATTACAATGTCGCAACGAGCAATTCATGTCCAATTACGTGAATGTGTGTAATAAGAATAAAATTCCCAGAATGTTTTACTTATCGCCTTAAGGAAAGTGCCTGATATCGCTATTTCGGTATTCCATTGAGTATTTTCAATATTGAGTGTGCGATTTGCAATTCTCAGAGGCCATTAATATTAACATATTGTATAAGGATATCACGTCCATGAGAGTTATTTCTGGTAGCTTTGTGTGCGTTAGTGTAGCACATATGTACCTACCTGCATTTTGCAATATGTATATGGAAAGCCTGAAGATATGACCGCTGCATTCCGAACTTACTTGAAGCTAACTTGGGAGGATTAAAATTGACTTTCCATTATTAAAAAAAACTTTCCGTTATTGCTTTCATTGAAAGCAGGCCTACACAACTAAAATGCCTGCCAAAATGTCAGAAAAAAATTAACATCTTAGAATATCCACAATAATATATCCCAGAAGGGTTCATAAATTATGAAGAGATTCAACGATTAATTTTACACTTAAATATGATCATACATGAGACAAATTACATTTATTACAATTAGTAATTTGAAGTTGCATTCGAAATACAACTACAAATGCAGCCAGGAATGTTTGTTCCTTGAAGTCACACTAAAGCTTTCGTTCGAGTTCTAGTCGAAATAAATTTGATCTGGGGTTTAGGTATTATTTTGCCATGTCAATTCGAAGGAAAATGTATAATATCTGTATGAAAGATTTTTGCCTTAGGCGAATTCTTTTGCCAGTCGAATTCGTGTGACTGGATATCGTTCGAGAACGCGGAACGGACCATTTAACCACCCTTTTGCAATTGATCTTATTTTAAAAGGATTTTCTTGAAATCTGGCAATTTGAATTTAATAGTTTATATATATCTACGGGACACTTTTTGATAATGGCCCTTAGCTACTTTACTTGGAAATACTTTTCATTGTATTTTTATAAATTAAGTTAGGACAAAGGTATATATCGGCGCACCAACTGGGAAAAAAAGTTTCAAGAAATCTTCTAAAAGATTCCAAATATATCTGGCTTGGTTGGAATTGAATTTTTTTGGTATCAGTTTAAAGGTAATAGCATAGCTAAAAAAATCAGCAATGATTTTTTCATAGAAATTGATTTTTTGCCCTCCAGAGCAATTCAAAGTGAGCGATTTGTATGCTAAATACTTTAATTTTTTAGTTTCGTTCGTTAGTAGTTGAGGGAAAATATTGTTCAAAAATACATTTGGGGAAAAAAATTTAATTATGTTCTTTTTTGTTTGGATAGGTAAGAAGCGGTACAAATTTTGTTCTTTTTTTATTCCGTATTAAACTTAAAAAAAATTTTAATTGATTTTTAAAAATTTACTTTTTCAGGATGAATATTTGAAAAATTCTCATTTTTTGATGGCAAAAAGAAAAAAACATCATAAAATTCGGTGAAATAATTTTTCATGATAAATTAATTTAAACTTTAATCTATTAGAAAAATGGAAAATCTTCTCCGCTTTGCTGCGCTTCTTTTGTATTTAAGCTTTTTAAAAAGCGCTTAAAATTACTTTTTTACTTGTTAGTAAAATATGAATTATTTTGTAGGAGATTATTTTTACTTTAATTAGTTAATAAATTAGTTAATAAATATTTGCAAATATCAAGCGATTTTGATATCCTCTGTCCGATGAACCACTGACGACTGAAACTACAAAGTAATACATCAGCCAAAATAAGAATCATTGACTTCTTCAATTTACACGCACATTCAGGAATATTTATGAATCACTGACGGAGAGAATAATGCAAAAGTACTGATACACACTTACGAAATAGACTCTCTCGTTTTCCCTATTTATTTCTCTTGCTCTCAAGAGAGCATAAAGAGTGCAACAAACATGGCAAACAAACATAGATATATTTGGTACGCAAACACATATGCTATAACATATTAATCATTGTGCCTCAATCATGCAAATAAATAGCAAATAAAATGTGTTTGGGCACAACTATATTATATTTGCGGCAAGCTCCAAACACACGTTATATTTTCAACCAAACAACTAAAAACGACAAATTTTCGAGATTTTTACAGTTTGTATGGGAGGTACCAGAACTCGAAATCCCATTTCCTTCAAATTACGTATTCAATGTTCTGCATTGTAAATCTTATACATGGCACATTTTAGTTAAAATATGTTTACCTAATAGGGTGTTACGGAAGTCTATTCATCTGTCTTACAGATGAAAAAAAGAATGGGTCCCAATCGATCCAACAAATAACGAAAAAAAAATTTTTTGTCAGTCTTTTTCGTGAGTTAACAAAATCTTGTTTCGAGTAGTTTCACGAAAAAATTCCAAAAATTAATTATTATTTGAATTGACTAAAGTTTTGTCGTTTCTATTGGGTTTTTAAATACATAATAAATAAAAAATAAATATTTAAAATCATACTATTTTGGGGCTTCAAAAATCATACATTTTTTATTTGATACGCAAAAATTACAAAAGTTCCTTGAAATAAAAAAACAGTAATACGAAGGATGAGGTTTTTTTTTATTATTTTTGTTTTTTACAGTTTATACATTTATCTACCAGGGTAAAAATAAGAACAAACCCCTATTTGCTGCTATTGGAGAAGTGTTTTTGAAATCACTTTTGGTTTCTGCGTAGAATAATAATAATAATAATTTCGGTTTTTATGGGCGGTGGGCGTGGTTAATGTTGATGAAATGCTATTTTTGATAAGGTGGCATATAAATATGTTCTTCACGCAATTTTAGTGAAACTTGTCGCAATAATTCAATTTATACAGCCAAAAATAATTTCGGTTTGTATGGACGGTGGCGGTGGTCAATGTTGATGAATGACAGAGTGGCGCGAGAAGTCGAGCCGAGCTGGTTGCTGGTTGAGAAGCAGAAAGCTGGTTCAGTACAAATTAGTGCAAACCAGCGTGTAGATGGCAGAGTAAAGCCGAACCAGGTTGCTGGTTGAATGGCAGAAAACTGTTTTGAAGAGTGTTGTCGCGCTGGTTGATGCCGACTCACACACACATGATGGATTTATACATATGTGTGTGTGTGTTCTTGGTCACAGTATGATACAGGGTACGGCTAAAGTTACTATATGATGTAAAACAATTGTAACTTCTTTGCTTGCGAGTATTTCACTTTTTCTTTTTTCCTATTTCAGAAATTAAACTTGGGAGAATATTTAAAAATGGAACGCTATACAATTGCGCAAAGAACTAAGATTGTGTTTCTATTCATTGAAAATCATCGTTCGATAATTAATACTCAACGTGCATACAGAAGATTTTATGGTGTAAGAACTGCTCCAACGGGTCCAACCATTCGTTCGTTGGTGAATAATTTTGCTGAATATGGGACTGTCGGAGATTCAAGACGTACGGGCAGACCTCGAACTGGCAGATCGGCCGAAAATATTGTTGCACTCAACAAAGTTATGGAAAATGCCATAAAAAGAGCACATTTTTGCGTTAGAGAAAACGGTTCTCATTTAACTGATATTATTTTTCATAATTAATGTAAAACAATAACATAAAATAAACTTTCTTTTTATCATAAATTTTTTTGTTTTTTTCATTCCATTCAATAGTTATTTAAAAAACAAATCATATAGTTACTTTAGCCGCACCCTGTATAAACATTAATAAACACAAAACACGCAAAACAACCAGCGCAGGTAGCCAGCGCTACTCTGCCATCCCCTAACTTATTTCTCGCATGAACAAGTCAGCCAGAAATCAGCCTGAAATCAGCAACCAGCTCGGCTCGACTTCTCGCGCCACTCTGTCAGCAGCCTTAAATATGTTAATCTGACATTAAAATCAGAAAACTCTCCGTACTAAAAACTTAAAGTTTCGCTTTGTAGTATATTCCTGAAAAACATGGTTTAACATATTTTATGTACCGTCTGACGCGCCTTTTAAGTCGTTGCATATTATAACAATATTGTACACAATCTGCTTTATTCATAAAAAGTTGTGAAAGATTTGAGAAACGTTTTTCGTATAGTACATCGTCTCTCAGACCTCTCATAACTTTTTATGAATAAGGCCGAATGTCTTTAGTTAGAGTACAAAATTTGTTAAAAAAGCAAACAAAAGAAATTGGGAATCGTCCAAAAACAATTTTTTTCCCCACCATAAAATGTGAGTCGGTTTAATACACATATCGTATGCTCATTAGACCGACTCACTTTGTAAATTAAAATTAATTAAATTAAATTAATAAAATTATTGTTTAAAAAACGGCCCAGCTCACGGGATCTTAATGCTAGATACGAAATATTTTGGAAATCATCATAAAACACACTAAGGTACATTTTGAGTGGTGGAGAAAAAACAGATTTTTACCCACCCCTCAAAATGTACCTTAGTTTGTTTTATGATGATTGCCAAAATATTTCGAATCTAGCATTAAGATCCCGTGAGCTGGGCCATTTTTAAAAACTTAAGTTTTTTTCAAAGAAATTTTTAATTTAGCTAAAGACAAACTACACAATATTAGTATCATATGAAAATGTTGTTTTATGGCGCGTCCAACAGTATATAAAACATGTCAAAAAATGTCCTGTCACATCCCCTTTACAGAGAGATTCTGAAAAACCCTTTTTAAGTCTTTGGTACGTAGGCTTTTCTGATTTAAATGTCATATTGAATTAATTTCAAATATTCAAAATTTGGTCAAGAGCACCTAGGAAAATGTATAAAAAATTATAAAAACGATATCTATACAACAATGACCTCCTTGTCCAAAGAACAGATTTGATACTCATTTTGCCCTGGGCATACTGTAATGTTCCCACCATATTGCATTTCTGGTAAAACGCGAACTAAGGCGAATTTCAAAAAAAAGCTGAAACACGTATTTACTTCAATCGACTAAAGATTAAAATATGTCAATCTGACATTTAAATCAAAAAAACTACAGTAACAAAATGTTTAAAGTACGATTTTTTTTGAAGAATATCCCTGAAAAAAGTATGCGTCAGGACGTATTGTGACATGTTTTATTTACCGTTAGATGCTCTTTCAAGGTATCTTGCATATGATATTAATATTGTGTACATTTTCTTTAGTTAAACTATACACTTCTTTGAAAAACTAAAAAAAAATACCCTTTTTAAAAATTGTCTAGCTCACGGGATCGCAATGCTAAACACGAAATATTTTGGGAATCATCATAAAACAAACCAAGGTACAATTTTAGGGGGTGGAAAGGGACTTTTTTTGTGAGTTTTTTTTTGTGTAATAATACTTTGACCATCTTAAATTTCTTTCGACGGCGGTCACCTCGCTTAGTGACGGCGACACTATCGAGTATTTAGCCATGAAAAAGCTTCTCAAAATACCGTTCGGAATAGGTGTAAAACTTTAGGTCCCAATCAGTGAGTGTAAAACTAGAACGCGCACAGCTCACAGGTTGTGAGAAGCTGTTCCTAATCCCTTCATGGGATGTAACGGGAAACCATTTATTTATTTATTTTTAATAATACTAATAATGGTCTGGAAGTGGGCATATGTTTTTAAAGGTTCGCCAATATTTTTGGTACAAATTCTAAAAGTTTATGACATAAATTTCATAACTATAAATAAATATAACTTTTTCAGTCAGAAGTTTTTTGAACTTGAAGCTCTACATATTACACGACTTGCTAAAAACGTCTTGTATCTACATAGCCCCATGACATAGTGCTGACAAATCAATTGGACGGCCTTATATACATTGGCATCCGCTTCACAAATTTTGTCAAGAAGATGTTTTATATAAATTGTTATTACTTACTGACTTGACCCCATGGAAATTCTACTGATAATGACGTACGGAAAAAAATTTCTAACTGGTATGCAAAAACTAATAATAACGGGTTTTTCAATAAGAGCGCTACAAAAGTTTTTTTAAATAAAACAAAACCGGTTTTAGATACCAATGAAATTCTTTATTCCTGTGAAAGTACGTTCGATGCCATTACGTATGGAACTCGATTTCTTTTGCATGGCCACCACGGGCACGCTTGCAGAAGTCCAGACGCTGAACCCAATTTTCGACGGTTTTCAGGCATAAATCGGCCGATACTGCTGCAATTTCACGTTCGATATTCGTACGAAGTTCACCAATCGTCGCTGGCTTGTTGGCATAGACCATAGACTTGACGTAGCCCCACAGGAAATAATCTAACGGCGTCAAATCGCACGACCGAGGCGGCCAATCGACTGGGTCATTTCGTGAGATAACACGTTCACCAAACTTTGTTTCCAATAAATTGGTTGTGGCATTCGCTGTGTGGCTTGTGGCGCCGTCCTGTTTGAACCACTTGTCCTCCAAGTTCATATTATCCAATTGGGGCCAAAAATATTCGGTTCTCATTGAACGGTAGCGATTCGCATTCACAGTAATGTGCCGGTCTTGATCATCACGGAAGAAGTACGGCCCATAAACCGCACCAAACCGTAATTTTTTCGGGATGCAATGATGACTCATGGATTACGTGTGGATTGCTGTCTGACCAATAACGCATATTTTGGTTATTGACGAAGCCATTCAGCCAGAAATTAGCCTCATCGCGGAAGATGATTTTCCGATGAAAATCCGAATCATTTTCAAGTTGTTGCTCATCCCAATTCACGAACATACGACGCTTATGGTGGTCAAGCGGCTTCAGTTCTTGCGTCAATTTGATCTTGTAAGGATGTAGGCCAAGATCTTTTCGCAAAATTCGCCACAACGACGTCACAGAGATGCCCAACGCTTGAGAACGACGTGTGAGAGACACATTTGGGCTTTCTTGAACTGAAGCCTCAGCGGCAGCAATATTCTCGACACTAAGGGCACTTCTTTGTCTCACTAGCACGGGCACACTTTGAACTGTGCCTGTGGATTCAAATATTTCCACTAGACGCTCAATTGTTGATCTGGTAGGACGATTATGACGACCATAAATTGGACGTAGCGCTCTTAAAGTTGAGGCCACTGACTCCAAATTTCGGTAGTAAATTTTAATAATTTCGACTCGTTGTTGGCTCGTATATCTTTCCATGATGAAATGGCAAACCTTACTGAAGAGAAATGTCAAAAGAGCGGGAAAAAATATGGCGTCGTTTGCTGTCCCTATCGATTTACTTTTGTAGCGCCTCTGTTGAAAAACCCGTTACAATCATAATACAGGATGGAGCGCGGTATTTTGCTTATTTGGAAACAAATAAAAAAATTATGAACCGTAGAAAAAGTTATTTTATATTTTAATTATATTGAGCAGTAAGGGAATTTTTAAATTACATGGTTTTACATAGTGTATCTGGCAAATGTCGACCTTCGCTGTACACACACTGCTGCATACGTTTTCTGAAGTTTTCATGAACTCTAACTAGCATGTCCACTGGTAACTCTAACTAGCATGTCCACTGGTATCTGCCAATTTCAACTTCAATAGGCTTAATTAGGTCTTCCAAGGTGTTGGGACGGTTGATATACACCTTCGACTTCAGGTTACCCCAAAGGAAAAAATCGCATGGGGCTAAGTCTGGTGAGCGTGCCGGCCAGTTCACATCACTCCTCAAAGAGATAAGCCGTCCAGGAAACATTTGCCTCAAACAATTCGTTTTGAAATATACGCTTCAACACAAAATAACCTCTCCTGACGTGTTCAATGCGTGATGGCAACTGAAAGGCAGACGAATACTAATCTCCCGTCAGCCACTATATGCCACGCATACTCTCCACTCTCTTCGAGAAACAGTGCCGCCACAGTCTGCAGTGCAAAAAAGCAAATTACCGTGCTCCACCCTGTACAATCTTGTCCAAAACTATCCTAAAATAAAAATCTACCAGCATGCATTCACAATATATATATTTTGAAATTTATTGGGAATCAAAAAACATCCATAAATAAGTTCCAGATGTGATTAACCAATAGCATCGATGTCTATTTTGGCATAAGACAATGGTGACTTTACAATTTCATTTCTACAAGATTCTTTAATAAAGGCGATAAATCGCGAATTCTAACAAATCTTGCAATATCTACTGCAACAAAAATAAAAGCTTAGTGACGTCAAAATTAAAGGATGTAGGTTCTGAACAGTGTCGAGAAAATTTGGAATCAACCAGAACGGAGTAGAAGTAAGACTCATAACATCCACGGCTAAAGTAATTAATATTAAAGTGTTCGTTATTTTAAAACAAGCATGGGATATATAAAAAAAATTTAATTCAATGCACATAAGAGAACATATCGCACACTAGCTAAGGGTGCCTCAGTAAGATTGCACTTTTTAAATTTAGTGCCTTTTTTTGTGCAAGTGGCAACTCTGAAATTTGGCAGCTGTCACATATGATTTATTCCGATTATTAAAAATGGAGCGCTTTACGAAAGAACAACGCGATATAATTGTGAAAATTTATTTAAAAAATTTGGAAAATTATGCTTAGACCGCTCGCAAACTTTCTAATGCGCCTAATGTGGAAACCATTCGAAGTGTGTTCAAAAACTGCTGTAAACGTGAGTGTCGCCGAAAACCCGAAAACATCAATTCGGCATCATTCCAAACAACTTCAAATTTCACGAAGACCTATACCTTCATGCGTACAAAATTCAGCTTACTCAGGAGCTCAAACCAGCAGACATTGAAAAGCGGTGGCAATTAGTTCAATGGGTACTGGAGCAAAGTGAAGTCAATGCCAATTTGTCAAACAAAGTCATATTCTCCGATGAAGCGCATTTCCGTCTGAATGGCTTCGTGAATACACAAAATTGTCGAATTTGAGGTTCATAAAATCCTCATGCAATCCATGAGAAACAAATTCGCCCACAACGAGCAACTGTCTGGTGCGGATTTTGGTCAGGCGGCGTCATTGGGCCTTACCATTTTGAAGATGAGGCCGAATTGCACTGACTGTGTGACTGTAACAGAGTACTGGTAGCCTCAAGTGGACGGCATGGATCTGGAAGACATGTGCTTTCAGCAAGACGGCGCAACCTGCCACAACGCGCGTAAAGCAATCGATTTATTGCAGCAACGATTTCCAGAACAAATTATGTCAAGAAATTTTGATGTCAACTGGCCACCAAAATCATGCGACTTAACGCCGTGCGATTTCTTTCTTTGGGGTTTTGTGAAATCTCGGGCTTATGTGAAGAAACAATTCCTGAGCTCGAATCCGAGATCCAACGCGTCATCGGTGAGATACAGCCACATCTCTGTGAAAAAGTCTTGAAAAATTTATGAAAAGAGTAATTGCCTGTTATCAGAGCCGTGCTGGCTATTTGCCGGATATTTTATTCAATTGGCACATGTCTCTTTACAATCCTATAAAAAAATCTCAATTATCTCAAAAAATACGTGTTTTTATTTTAAAATAAAAAAGTCCAAAATTTAAAAATTTTTAGTTGCGGCAAAAAACTGATTTTAGAAAAATGTTCCTATGGAATTTATTCAGACCAATGGGAAGAGAAAAACAGTTATAGATTCTGTTAGCGGAAAGAAATGGTCCTTGGTTATTTTTTTTTTAAACAACAACTGGAAATCTAAAAATATGGAGCTATTATACTTTTTTAGTTATGATAATCTTAAGATTTGTGCAGTAAATATTACCGAATTTTGCTTTAAACCCGTTTTTGAAGCAGACGCCAGCATATCACAATCGAATGTCTCTGAATTCTGTCTATACCTGCTCGTTTATATCTCTTAACAATGATATTTGCACAATTCAATTCCCGTGTTATATTATAAAATTTTAATTAAATTACTTTAATATTACTTGAATATACAGCCCCAATAATTTAAAAAATTCTACGGTATCGGTGTCGTGTAATAACCAAAAGCATTCACTCATGCCAGTAGCCTAAATTGAACACAGAGCGCGCGAGTGTATGAAGCTTAAATATTTATAAAACCTCTTGTGAATGGCGGCGATTCAAATAAACTTAAGTGTAGAAAATTGTTTTTCAAATAAATTTTTGTGTTTGATTTCAATTGCATGTTTACCATTTTTAAAACTGTACAACAATAAAATAAGTAAAAGTTATGGTTTTGTTATTGCTGTTGTAAATTTACAAGGGTATCATAAATTACACATTATTAGAGGTAGGTAACAAATATCCGTGGTAGTTCACTCACAATTCAAAAAAATAAATAAATACATATACAAGGAAAACATTTTGATTCCGCTGTGGTCGAGGGTTTTAACGCCATAAAATGACACAATGAAATTAAAGCTAAAATAACAGCCGCTTTAAACAGAAGTAATTTGTAATACCCAAATGTATCACTGGATTACAAAGGACGTGACCAGATATCCTACTTCTAAAGTTACATATTTTATGTTAAATAGTTTTTTCATTTCCATTAAGGAAACATATTTAGAAGACAAAGCGAATATGTATTCGCTAAGAACGGAGTACTTTTCTGGCAGTAGGACGTAGAATAAATCAGCTGTTTGCATGATTATCACGGATGGGGGCAACGGGTATAAATTGTCGTGAAAATAAGACTCCTGTTTTCATACATCTGGTGTTATACGAAGCACACACATAAGAAATTGGGAATATTAAACTTGTGCGTGAAGTAGAAAATGAAATTGGACTTTAGGAGTCGGAAATTTTCCTGGAGTCGGAGTTGGAGTCGATGTTTGTCACCTCTTCTTCGTCTTAATAAAATTACTAATAATTTGATAAATGGAAAAATGGTAACAGATGTAGGAGTTCAGTACTACCTCGAATTATTACCATTTCTCAATACCATTTTTTCTGCTATAGTAATATTATAAACAGCATTAGATCTGGACATAATGCGTTGATATTTAAAAAAGCAGCCAAACGGTATTTTTAAGCCGCTGTAACTTCGCATATACTCGTAAGTTGTTCACTGTCCTGTTCTTATCCTTACAGACATTTTACTAATATTTTTTATTAAGTACAAATTAGAGAAGCAAATATCGTCATCTAAAATCCAAAAAGACGTATCAAAATTTTCATAACTTTACCGGAGAGGCAACAAATTGTTCGACATGAATTTTGAATTTTGCAAATCAAATTGTAATTTTGGGACCTACATGTCTAAAATTTTGTAGGAATATGCAGTTTAGTTAATTGTAAACAGACATCCATTAAGATGTCGTATAAAATTATAGCATGAAGTAAATTCTTCGATTAAGGCAACATTTAATGTCTTCAGTAAAATCGACGATTTAGATCATAGAAGTCTAAAATTTTGCATAATCGTCATACATGATTTTTTTTTAATTTGCATTGGATTTTTATTTGCATTACTTTATCAACTGCAAATGCTAAAGAATTACACTATGTGTAATTTTTTAAGTCATGGCAAAATAACCATATACGGACACCACTACGTGATAAAAGACTAAACAAAAAAGACCCGTGTTTCCCAATTTTTCCCAAAGTCATTCACTTTTTTTTTTATGGGCCGCCAAAGATTTGGGGCCTCGGTATCATTTTCGTAAAAATGTGATCATTTTCTCAGGCTCATATCTTGCAAACCGTTCAGAATTTCGGTTTACTCTCTGAGGAAAAGTTGTAGCTCTTGTCATAAAGAACATATAAAATCAAAAAAACTTCACCTTCCAGATCAAAATCGCAAAAAACTTAGAAAAATTCGATTTTTTTTACCTTTTTTCACGTGATCAGGTCCATAGGTAGCAAACCGTTCAAAATTCAAGGAAACAATCAACTACAAAAATTTACCTAAGATCTCAGTAAACAAATTTCTAGAACATATAAACTTCCTAGAGATGATTCTTAACACTGTTTAGGTAGCACGCAAAAGTGAAAAATTTGCCGAAAATTTTTTAATTTCATTTTTTTTACCTTTTTCTCCTGTTCAGGTCCATAGGTAGCAAAAAGTGAAATATGCCTGGCCAGAACCATGTGTTTGTCCAAGGGTTAACACCGTTTAGGTAGCGCTTAGGTATCACGCGATCATGCACCGACAGCAGCAGCAGCACAATCAATGCAGTAAGCTCAGCACACGCAACAAGGGACGCAGCACACAATATAAAAGCGACACGACGCTCACATCGAGGCATTACACAGCGCGACGTCAACGAGAGCTCAGCGGTGAAAGTTATAAAGTGAAAGTGAAAGTAAAAAAAGTGAAAGTGCTACAGTATAATTCGCACACAACATTGGCAACTGACAATTTCAATATGCAGTGTGAAAATATTGATTTATTTTGCTACGTTTGCGGTCATCAAACCAGAAAAAAAACATCTACAAGATTTCAGAAGGAAAATAATCTTTTAACTAGTGAATTCAAAAGAGCATATACATTGTTTGAATTTTGAACGGTTTGCTACCTATGGACCTGAACACGGGAAAAAAGGTAAAAAAATCGAATTTTTTTAAGTTTTTTGCGATTTTGATCTGGAAGGTGAAGTTTTTTTGATTTTTGTTCTTTATGACAAGAGCTACAACTTTGCCTCAGAGAGTAAATCGAAATTCTGAACGGTTTGCAAGATATGAGCCTGAGAAAATGATCACATTTTTACGAAAATGATACCGAGGTCCCAAATCTTTGGCGGCCCATAAAAAAAAAAGTGCATGACTTTGGGAAAAATTGGGAGACACGGGTCTTTTTTTTTAGTCTTTTATCACGTAGTGGTGTCCGTATATGGTTATTTTTTTTCGTGTTGCACTGTGTTACAAAGGCAATTGGAAAATTTTGAATTTGCATTTTCTCAAGCAATGTAACTGCGGGTGGTGGAATCGGATGACAATTGAAATTAAATATGGGACTGGTTTTAATTATTTTTAATTGGTTTGACAGCTGGAAAATATTCTTTTACAGTATTTTATGTGTAGAGGTTTGTGGCTTCGATAGGTATTGCCTCGTAGTACTTTCAAATTCATAAACCTGTACTGTATTAAATATTTGAGAGCCAAAACTGCCAGATATGGTTTGAAACTATGAACAATTGCTAATGGTATTTATTTATTTTTTTAATTTGCATTTGTAGAGGTAATTCAAATTAAACTGAAAATTAGAATTATAATATAATTAATTTGCCCCATGTATGATAATCGTGTATTTTAGTAATCGTGTATTTAGTGCCTCAGTAACAATGCACTTTCTGATTTTAAAATAAAAAGACGTAGTTTTTGAGATAGTTGTAATTTTTTTATTGGATTGTAAAGAATCCCTGTTACGATTAAGTATGGAATAAAATATCCGTCAAATGGCCCTCACAGCTCTGATGACAGCCCATTACTCCTTTCATGACATTTTCAATACTTTTTCACGGAGATGTGGCTGTATCTCACCGAAGACGCGCTGGATCTCGTGTTTGAGCTCAGAAATTGTTTCCGCTTTATTTGCATAAATCCGAGATTTCACAAAACCTCACAGAAAGAAATCGCACGTCGTTAAATCGCATGATCATGGTGGCCATTTGACATAAGAATTTCGTGACATAATTTGTTGCGGAAATCATTACTGCATTCGATCGATTGTTTCATGCGCTGAAACCGCATGTCGTCTAGTTGAGGCTACAGGAAGTCCGTTATCATGTTCCTGTGACAATTACCGTTCACAGCCACTGTAATTTCGGTCTCATCTTTATAAAAATAAGGTCCAATCGGCTTTCGTCGACAGCAGCAATTTCTTAAAGAAACCGACCGGTTGACAAGAATGACCTTAATATATAATATTTTACCATGTACAGTCTTTGGGGCGTAGAATATTGACTCGACTAGAGTAGTTATGTTTTTCGCCATTGGTTTCTAATGTTTCTTAGAGCAAAATTAAAGCGTTGATTTGTGATAAATTATTTATTAATTTAGTAGAATGAATGACTTTAAATTACACACCAAACAATTAAACAAAAAAACTTTGAAAATTTTGTTTAAATGTTAAGTGTATTTTTTTTTAAATTGCAAACTCATATGGGCGTTTTCGCGTTTTTTTATTTGAAAAATTGTAGTTTTAGCAATTTTTTTTATAAACTTATGCCATATTGAAGACATCCAATGGTTACAGCCTCTGCAGGAAATACAAAGTTTATTATTTATGCGATTGGACGCACCGTTTCCGAGTTATAGCCATTTTTGCATTTCAGCGATTTTCTTATTTTGGAGATTTTATGAAAAAAAAATACTTCCATAGGAATTGGACGACTTTATGAAAAACTCTTAGAAACACTCAAAAATTTGTTTTTTTTCATTCAACGCTCCGTACCGAGATATAGCCTTTTTCCATATTTTCGATCACAAATGGGGATGAGTTACCCTGGGTAATGGGTGCATCGGACCAGAAGATGAATTACAACAATTTATACAATAAATTAAAAGCCGATCGGGAAACTTACTTACACTTATCCGGTCTCGGACAACCCCGGGGGGTCAGGGACCTTACAAAATGAAGATAACATATTTCGCCAACCAGTTCGATCTTTTGCTTTATTTCTCCAGTTGGTAATACCCAGTGTACGCAGGGATTCGTCAACCTGATCACTCCAGCGGAGTCTTGGTCTTCCTATTTTTCGTCTTCCTTCGAGTTCGGTTTCAAAAACCCTTCGCGCTGGTTCATCTTCATCCATTCTACTGACATGGCCTAGCCAGCGCAATCGCGTTATCTTGATCCGCTTAACTATGTCAATGTCAGGATAAAGCTCATACAGCTTATGATTCATGCGTCGCCGATACTCGCCGTTGCACACTGTAGGGCCATAAATGTTTCGGAGTATTTTTCTCTCGAAGACTCCTACAGATGTTTCGTCTGCTTCCGATAGGACCCAGGATTCTGCGCCATAAAGCAAGACAGGTTGAATGAGAGTCTGGTACAGCTGGACTTTTGTTACTCGAGAGAGGGCTTTGAGAACAGATATTTTAAATATGATAATAAGGTTTACACGCAACAAAAAGGACTTCCAATGGGATCTCCTGCTTCTCCGGTTGTAGCTGACATTGTTAGATTCTTGTATTGACAGATTGGATGTTAAACCAAGGATAATTACAAAATATGTTGATGATTTATTCTGCATTATATCGGAAAGTGCAGTTAATAATACTTTGGTAACATTTAATTCATTTCATAACGATATAAAATTTACAATTGAAGAGGAATATAATTCTAAAATTCCTTATTTAGATACATTAGTAATAAGAAATGAAAATAATCTAAAAATGGATTGGTATCAGAAGCCCACAGCATCTGGAAGGATTATTAACTATTTTTCTAAACATCCAAAGAGGATCATAATCAATTCTGCTAGAAATCTTATTGAGAGAGTTTTGAATATTAGCGATACAGATTTTCACGGAATTAATATTGATAGGATTAAAAATATTCTGATTGACAATAGTTACCCAATGCAATTAATCTGTAAATTAATAAGACAGTATAAGACCCGGAAAAACATGAATACGAGAACGGTTACTGAACCTAAAAGCTCTGACTTATGTACCTCTAATATCTGAAAGATTAGAAAAATCTAAAATTTTTGATGACAAGAAATATACAGTGGCACACAGATCATATAATACTTTAGGTTCACTATTCAGCAGAACAAAGGATAGAATAGATAAATTTGAAAGGTCCAATTTAGTTTATAAGATACCATGTAAGGGTAAGGATAATGTAAATTGCAATATGGTATACGTAGGTACAACAAAAAATAGACTAAAGACAATAATTGCAGGACACAAATCCGATCAGAAATACAATAAAACCACTTCTACACCAAAAACCGCATTATCATTACACTGCAGTAATTTGAATCATTGTCCTGATTTTGACAATACATCAATTTTGAACACAGAAAACAATTACAAACGCAGATATACATTACAAATGTTACAAATCATGAAGGTTCCATTAACACAAACGATTAACTATAAAACAGACATTGCGAATATTGCTCAGAATTACAGACATTTAGTTAATAGGAATTAGGATATTTACATTAATGTTAAATAAGATAGATATTTTCAATATTTAAGTTAATATTTTATAATTTTGTTAATTTATTTTTGTTTTTAAGTGTATTTTTACTTATGTTTTATGAGATATTTTTTCATATTGACAAAGAACATTTTTTATTTCCCGCTCTTTTTTGAAAGGAAAATTTGTGATATTGAGTATTTTGAATTGTTTTTGAATTGTTAATTATTAAAACATAATATTTTTTTGCTGAAGAAGTCGCCCAATGTGGAGACGAAATAGTGGAGATAAATAAGAAAAACAAATAAAAGATCTTAAGCTCGTTTAAAGAATAAGAAAAATTTATATTATTATATTATTTTCGTAATCGTGATGGGTAATTCCCCATTTCTGCGGGTAGCTGCCCATTATTTTCCCCATACCCTGTGGGTAATGGGTAAACGTTAATGTGTGCTAAATGCTAAATTGTTGGTTCGAAAATAGAATATATTGTATTAAAAGATTTGTTGTTATAGATTGCTTTTGGTATGAGTATTGACATGGTTCATTTTGTGTATTGCTTAAGATCAACGGTGTTATATCATCTTTTTTAAACAAATGTATATCAAATATTTTAAGCGCACTTTACATTTAATATGATAAAGGGGAATTTTCTGAAAATTTTTTTCAGTTTATTTCAGTACAATGCGTCGACAAAAAAAAACATCGATATGATAAAAAAAAAAAAAATTCTAAACTTTTTCAAGCTAAAATTTTAAAAAACACTTTAACTTTGGCCCAAATAAGGATTATTTTTATAGATTTCATTGAGTTTTAAATAAAATCGTGATTCACAGTGTAGTTGTTATTATTTTTGTATTTATGAAATGTGAAATGATTTTATATATTTTTGTATGTATTCAGAATTCAACGCGGCTCGCTTATAATCTTAAAATAAAGCTTAATATTGGCTGAAAAGACTAAGTCAAACTCAGGTGGAGTTAATCTACAGATAGTTTGATGTTGACAGACTATACACAAATATAAATAATTGCCCGCCCGACTATAGCAAAAGATAATAAAACTTTGCACATGGCTTCTTGGTGTCTTGAAACAAAATGAAATTCATATAACAAAATGTATTCTTCGTTCCAATTCTGTAATAAAATTCTGTTCAACAGTCGGACATAGAATTGCGTTGTTGTAAGTACATGGTATTCGTTTTTCTGCTGTATACAACATTTCAGTTATATGGTAACCCTATTATGCAAATTAAAACGTTTAGCAGGATATAAAGCAATGACCATTATTCTTCTATTGTTGTTAGGTTTATCAAGTCATATGCAGTGTATCGCGTGCAAAAAGCTTTGTATGAAACTATTTTTGGTTTATGGTAGAGAAATGCTTAGAGAAAATGTTATCGGAATATTGAATGAAAATTCCACGTGATTCATTTGAAAATAGTTCAATCATTAATCGGCTTAGCATGTTTGTGCGTGCATAAAAACAAATGATTGAGAAACTTTTGTTTTACAACCATTATTTGTAGTAGTTACGGATTATGGTTTGAATGTGTTTACATGTACATAATATCGTAAAAATCGCGGCATGGTTGAGAACAATTGTAAACATTCGCCGTATCATGTATCACGTATTAACAAAGAAATATATATTTACTATTGATATTAATTACACAGTGCATATTAAATTTGGGGGTGGATAATTCTATACTCAAGTCAATACATTTGCCGTGAGTAGAGTAAACCCATTGAAATGCAGACCGTTTTTTAGCTATACTTTTTTGATTGGCCTGTCCCATATACTCAAAACTGAAGAACGTTTAGAGGCACTTTTTCCAGTAGACCTTATATGACAGACCAAACTGTCTGTTGTGGTATTTTTGGTCGGTATTTTTGAACGCGCACAGCGAACTAGTTTTGTGAGAAGTTCACCCTAATCCCTTCGTAGGATGTAACGGAAACCATTTATTTATTTTTTATTTTTTGAAATGTCATCATGTACTAGCCCGAATCGTCAGAGTTTCAGCCATTAGGATACAAGAAGAGAAATATCGATTGGTTTCGCCCAAAATTTGTTTCAGCCCTGAGGCCCACTTGTTGTATAATAGCTATTGACGTAAAATAGCTATACAAAACACAAAATTGGTATTTTTCAGCTAAAAAGCAACCCGAAGTGGTCCAAGAGCTGCTATTACATCCAGGCAAAAAAAACGGATTGGTGTGGTTTACGGGCTGGCAAAATTACCGGTCCACAATTCTTCAAAAACGAGGTCAATAATGTCGCGTATTATCGCGCCAGATCAAACACTATATGCAGCCTGAAATGTAAGCGTGTCATCTCGACGACATTTCTCCTTGTGTCATTTCATGGCATTACTATGACAACAAATCGGTGAGAATTTTATTTTTAAGGATCAAGTGATATCACACCTCTAATATTTTACCTTTAGGGCTACAAAAAGTCTAAAGTCTACATCGGTACGCAGGCTATGATTGAGAAATTGGAAGCCAACATTTCTCGTGTGAGTCACCAAATACCACTGAACATTTTCGACCGCTTCATCGAGAATTGAAACCTCCGAATTGGTCATGACAGCTGCCGGTACGTACAACACCCGTTGGGGGATATCTAATAGAAATTGAAAATACTTCAGCCGTTTTTAAACGGTTTCTTACATCAATATACAATTGCATACAACTATATCTTAGTTACTGTTTCTATTTCTAAATTGGAATTCCACAGACAACACGTGACCGCGCAGTGGGAGCCCAAAGTTTCCAACCCCGGTCATCAGAAAATTTTGAACCGCTGTCGGACTTTTAATTTTGATTCTACTAGAAACATTTTTCCATCTGTTTATGGAGGTAGTAAATACCATAGAGTAAATATGGTATAGAGGGACCATCTGTCTCACCTGATGTTTTAAGTCACACTATTCGTCGTTACGTGGGAGCCATAGAGAGATGTTCGACGTAAAATGGCTTAGACCAGGTTGCAGTTCGATATTTGAATTTAGTGCTATTTTTTATGGGATCCCCCTGAAATAAAATCCTGTGTACGGCACTGCCAGGTGGAGTTACATGAAATATTTCAAATATGCAGTGCTGCTGTTGCAGCTCAGCTGTATTATTGAAGAGTGCAGCCCACGGAGGTTACCTGTATTTACAGGTTTTTGGGTTTGTTCCGCTGTATCTATCAGATAGTTGTCGCAATCGGAGCAAACAATGTAACCCATTTTACGCGTCGATTGCCGATAGGAAAACAGATGTTTCCTATTACATGCAGGGACTTTTTACAACCAGTAGCAACCAGTAAGCTGTGTGCTTTCATATTTTACACTTACTGATTGGAACATTCGAACAGTCACTACCGTTGCACCACCGACGGTCACCGATTGCCTATAGACTGCCGATATTATTAATACATATTGTACAGGCGTTTCCGAATATAGTTCCAGCATTCTGTACTAATGCAAGGTTTATTATTATCGCCTTTTTCACCAACCACATCCTTGGTTTTCACAGTTCTGTGTCAAACTGGATCGTTCAGATTAATCATACAGCATTAATATGGAGCTGGTGTGTATTGCATTTTACAATATTACTTCCAATACCGTTGACAGCCACTAGATGAAGGAGGAAAGTGCCTATTAAGAATTAGCGGTCACTATATCAACCCGACGTATAATTCCTTGTCCAGTAGATAACCTAAAACTATCATCCAGATCAGTGCGGGTGTACTCTTCTCATACATATCAGTGGTCACAAACCATAACAGCCTAACTCGAGTTAGGACAAAATTGAATAAAAAAATGTTGAGAAGTCACCGTTCCTAAATAAGCAACTATTTTTTTTTTTGTTAGGACGTAAAAGAATTCGTTTCCTTGTTATCTGTAACAAAGTTATAACAAAAACTCCAACTTCGGATTTCCAGTAAAGATACTAAACTTTAAACTGCTTTACCTGAAAAATTTTAGAATCGACTTAGGCTGTTATGACTTGTGACCACAGATATATCAGCGGGATTTGGTGTTAAACCTCGCAGTAACGATGCGAGTCCTGCTTTTATCCGAGGCTAAACATGATCTTATTGAGTACAAGGCAATAAGTTTTAACGCCGAATTCCGCAGATATATGTGTCACACGCTTATTCCCCCACTGATCCCGATGAGGGCAGTGGTAAAAAATATTTCTATAAGCATAGTCAACTTGATTTTATTCGTTCATCCAAGACCAACAATTATCTTAATGAGTAAATGGCTGTATCCAATTCCATCGTCATTGCGACATTTATCACGAAATTCCGCATTCTAAGATTCCATAACTAGTTTAATGTGCTCGAGTCTCGATTTTTCGGAGAGATTTCGAACTTTCCTGGTAACAATCACAAACTGTATATTATGGTAAAATTTAAAAATCGAAAGTGATATTTATAACTAACGTATAATTTGTTGATATTTATCAAATGATTTTGGTATAAGATGGGCTATCCATTATACCACTGCTTCCGATCCTATACGCTGAAAAATATCGGCACCAGCAACATATTGTAGGAAACATTTACATGTTTGCAAATACATGCTGCTATTTTGATTCTTTGTTGTCTGTCTCGTATTTGATTTTAGCGATTTTCAATAAGAAACCCACATTTTGGTCTCAAAAACATATATTATAACCTATAAATCATTGTGCCTCAAACATGATATATTGAATAGTAAACACAATGTGTTTCGGCCCAAGTATAGCATATTTGCGTGAAGCTACAAACACATTTTATTTGCACCCAAACAACAAAGAAGGCCGATTTTTCAGCGTGTAGGCTGCCAATATCCCCTAGGTAGGAATACAAATTGAGTTGAAACTATTTTTTTGGGTGTTGATTTTGAATAAATTTCCAAAAACACATCGGCGTTTGCGTTTTATTCTGGTTGCTAAACCTACCATTAAATGGGAGTATGAAAATTATATTACCAGGGGACACTGGCGTGTGGGCTGCTTAGATTTTTGGAACGAAGTTCCTCATCGCACGTTGCGGAATGGGTGCAAAATTAAAAAATTCTAAACAACTTTTTTTTAACTACTTTATTACAAGCCATTATTATCAACTATATTGGGAACTTTTGGTTTGGTTTAATGGGAAGTTTTCTAGGTGGAGCCTGTGTATTACATATTATAGTTTTGAACCCAATAAAAAGTAAATTTAGAAAAGCAAAACTGGCAAAACCAATAAAACACAACCCTGAGCATGGAGTTACATTTGGCAGCATACTCACTCTTACACTCGTACTTTTGGTTTGGTTTGTGTCTAGACTAAATATCGGGGGATATTTTTTGTTTAATGAGAAATTTTCCAGGTGGAGCCTGTTTATTACTTATTGTAGATTTGAACCGAATAAAAAGTAAATGTAGATAAGCCAAAGTGAAAGAAGTTTAAAAAAGTAACATTTTGTTAAGTAAGTGCGTTATCTTAAAAAAAGGAAATTTTCTGAAAACAAAAGACCTATTGATATTCTTAAATAAACTACGTCTTCTTAAAAAAATACCTTATCTTACAGAAATACCTTTGCTTAAAAACGTAAATTTTCTTACAAAAGGTACCTTTTCTTAAAAAAAAGTAATTTTTTAAATAAGTAACTTTTCTTTAAAAACTACATTATCTTAGAACAAATTGCCTTTTCTTAAAAAACTAAATTTTTTTTAAAGTCAATATTTTGTAAAACAAAATAACTCTTCTTGAGATAAGTAGCTACTCTTAAAATTGTGCATGTCATGTTCGTTCGTAAAAAGAAGCTTTTCTGCAAAAAAAAAAATATACCTTCTCTTAAAAAAAAACCTTTTCTTTAAAAAAATTTCTTTTCTTAAAAGTACCTATTCTTAAACATAAAATAATACCTTTCTTTTCTCGAGATAAGTAGCCTTTCTGAAAATAAGTAAATTTTCTTAAAAAAATAACCTTTTCCTAATAAGTGCTACTTCTTTAAAAAGTAACTGTTCTTAAAAAATGTACTTCTTTGTAAAAACAAATCATACTCTTAGGCTTTTTCTTACAGAAAGCACTTCTTGTTAAAAATGGTAGCTTCTTTAAAAAAAACATTAGCTTTTAATAAAAAAAGTACCTCCCATTAAAGAAAGGACCTTTTCGGGAAAATATAATACATATTCTTGCAAATGGGACTTAAAAATTTACTTTTTTAAAAAAATACATTCAATAAATAAAAAATATCTTAAAAAAAGTTATTCATTTTACAAAAAGTAGCTTTTCTTGAAGATCCATTTAAATTGCAGTATTTTTCAACAGGCGCCTTAGGCGTGTTGGAACTAACTAGTACATAATATATAGCGAAAGGAACTTCGTTCCAACCGGGTGTCCCCTGACACCTCATGTAATTTTTTTCATAGGAATAGCTACTAATAACTTTGTGCACAATGAGGAAGACCCATCCCCCAAATTGTTATACTCACCAATCACTTGATAATCGAATAAATATTTGCGTTGTCAAACTCCATACAGGCTGAGATAAATTCAGTTATTTGTGTCTATTGAAAAATTTGAAAAAACTAACATGAGTCCATTTCGAATTTGAAGATTCAATTAGAGTGACAAGTGTTTACTACACCAACGTCATAAATATAATTAATACAAATACAATTGACTTGTGTGTTACCCTTATAATTCCAAAAATAATTATAACTCATACCAGACTTCATCACAAATAACAAAAACATTTTTGTGTATCCGTTTCGAAACTCCTTGAGAAAATATATACAATCGTCATCCCTTGGAAGGTTCTACCTTAACTTCACGTGCAAGAAACATATTTTTATTCTGGCGCTTCTTTTAGTTGTTGTTTTCCTAATCATCATTCATTTTGTTTCCCCGTTTTCTTTTTGGTAGACCGACCAAAAATTGTTTCATGCCTCTTTTTTTGTGTTCTTGTTGTTCTGGTTAATTTAGCCCTCTTGTGTATTATTAAAGGAAACCCATATAAAAATAACTTCTTAAAAAAAAACAAATAGTTGGAGAAAATTAAGCAGGACTTCAAACAAACAGCCATCAGCCACAAAAAAAAGAGGAGCACAAAGTTGCTAATTAAAAACACCTGTTTCAGGTTGCCTATTTCACTCATTTAGTCTTCTCAATGAGGACCTTATTATGGAGTCCGAAAACATTAGTACAGGAGAACAAAGCACAAAAAAGAAAAAACAACATTAGCTAATGAAAAACATTACATTATAACATGAGAACCTTAAATTGCCTCTGCCTGCATGATGTAAACGACAGGAAAGCAAAAATTAGTCCATTATGTGTAATACGAGGGAGTATACAGTGTGGAGGTAAGGGAACCGATTACTGAAAATAAAAACAATTTGTTAAAGGATAATTTGTTTCCGTGTTGCATTACAATTTCCACACATCTACGCATTATAAACAAACTTCATAAGCATACTTTGTGTCTCGAGCGTCTGATAAGATATTATAATTATGCAAATTATTCCCAATTATCCCTAATTAAAATTTGGAAATAATGCCAAATTAGAATTAAGCGCTAAATAGGATTTCTTACCACGGATATTAAACATTATATTTCTCAGCAGATCGACGAATTTCTGTAAAACAATGTTACTTTTCTAACCTTATAGCCATTGAGGATTTTTTTTTGTATTTTGAAGAAAAGTTCACCAAACAACGCCCTATTTAAAGTTGCATCCATGTGGCTTCAAAACATCACAGCACAATTCAGAAATCTATTGCAAGTGTGCCATACGTGAAGATGGTTTCGATTGTGGGAATTTTGTATTTACAAACATAAGAGGCGGGGACGCCCATCTGTAAATAAACAAGCAAGCCTACAAGGCTAAGGAAAATACTAGCGTCAAGTATCACCACAATGAAATAACTAAAGGTCTCTTCTAAGAGTGCACAAGCTGCAGTGGCGATAGGCCTAATTTCCTCTTAAACATCCATTTCCCTGGCAACTTTCTGATCTGGGAAACCACTGTATGTGAGTCTATTCGCTACAGATCAGACGTTGCTCTAAAAATGTTTAATACATTCAGGGTTAAATGGGTTATCAGCAGCTTCAAATACTTCAAGTCTGGTAGGTCCGACATGGTGTAACAAGCGCAATTTCAAAGTTATACATAGCGTGTGTAGAATTCAGATATCTACCTACCGGGTGGAGTGATGCAAGAGTGGTTTTTATTTCTAATGCCACAAAGACCTTTCCCACAACTCCGAAAGACTTTAGGCCTATAAGCCGGACATGGTTCCAACTGAAGACTTTGGAACAGCTGATAGATGAACACTTGCGGACGAGTTTTGATGAACGATTGTCACAGACACAGCACTGCATGAACTAGTAGGATACACAGACAAATCGTTGGCTGCTAAGGAAATTCTTGACAATGAGGGTGTGTTCAACGATACCACACCTAGTGCTATAGAATTGACGCTATATACCAACGCTTAAGGTAGACGTGGGTTTTATGAGACTTGTTTACAAAACGCTCATCTGGAGACAATTCAAGGCACTTATACAAGGTCGGCCAAAGTAATCAATCAATGTTATTGTGCTGTAATTTTTTTTTTATGAAAAACTTTGATTCTGCTTGTGAAATTTGTTTATTTAATTAGAATTTATTCCATCAAGTTGAGAAAATGATACCGCTAGAGCTCGTTTTATGGAATTTTCCATCACTCTTGCCAGAACTTCGGACGACATGTTCTCGTATTCTAGGTGAATATTCTCCGTAAGGACTTCAAGAGTCTGAAGTTTGCTAACGTAAACCCGCGACCTCAAAAAACCCCATTAAAAAAAGTCTGGCACGGTTAAATCGGGTGATCTGGCAGCCCAGTGCAAATCTCCAAAACGAAAGATTAAGCGACCCGGAATTCTTCCGTGTATCGGTTGTGGCTCGAGCAGTGTGCGCTGTCTTGTTGGAACAACATGTTCTCCAGTCCCAATTCATCCAATTGAGGAAGAAAAAATTCAGTAATCATGGCTGTGTAGGGCGCGTCATCCACAGCCGTCGTTTGGCCCGCGGCGTTCTCAAAAAAAAAAAAATGGTACAATGACTCATCCAGCGAAAACAGCACGGCACGCAGTAACTTTGAGCGGGTGTAATGGTTCTTCGTGGGTGTTCCATGGATTTTCGGTGCCCCAGAAACGTTTATTTTGTTTATTCACGTAACCACTAAGATGGAAATGAGCCTCATCGCTCACGATAATTTTCGATGAAAAATCAGGATGACTTGCTTCAGGATGACTTGAGCGTAGGCTACATGCCTTTGGCGGTCAGTAGCTAAAAATTAATGCAGTAAATAATAATTAATCGATATCTCGGGCAACAGCAGCGATATTCTCAGCAGAACGGCTGCTCCGAAGTCGGCCAGCCTTCGGAAGATCTCGTGTTGTCCCAGTCTCTTCAAGGCGAATGGCAAAACGTCGCAATGTTTGTTCAGTTTGTGTCGGACGGCCAGGAAATCTGTGATGAAATTCACGCTGCGCCAACACAACCGACGAATTGTTGCGCAAAAAAATGGAAACAACTATTCCGTGTTCTTGCAAAGTAAACCGATTGATGGCTTATCGATTTGAATTCTGTGTTTGTTTACTTCAGAAATGCCAAAACCGAAATGACACGCCATTTGCAAAATTTATGGGGTTTTCCAATAGGTTGATTACTTTTATCCCACCTTGTATTAACAGAGCCATATCTTAGCAAGGGATCTTGTCCTCCTTTTCAAGTGTTAAATGGAATGTGGTTACCTTTGAAAATAAAAAAAAAAAATAAATGGTTTCCCATTACATCCCATGAAGGGACTGGGGAGAACTTCTCACAATCACTGAGCTGTGCGCTTTCCAGTTTTCACTCACTGATGGGGACCTACAGTTTTACACCGATTCCGAACGGTAATTTGAGAAGATTTTTCATGGCTAGATACTCGATAGTGTCGCCGTCACTATGCGAGGTGACCGCCGCCGAAAGAATTTTTTTTTGAAGGTGGTCAGAGCCGGGTTCGAACCCAGGATCTCATGTACAAGAGCCGCGCACACTAACCATTGCACCACCGACGGCCACGGCCACCTTTGAAAATGCAAGTGCGAATATTGTTGCTGAAGTGGATAATATGATAAAAACAGTTAGGGTCAAGAATCCCTGTACCCTAATACAACATTCGGCTGACAAAAATTTTCTTAATTTTTGTTGACTTTATGCAGAAATCCCGAAAAGTTGCTGGATTTTTCATAGATTTTGACAACCAACAGTTCGGCTATTTTTTCCTGGAGCTCTGAGAATCAAGAACAAAATGATTGATTTGCCTTGTGCAAAGATGTTTTACTTCGCACTACCGATGAAAAGTACGTTTGTTTACAACCATTTCAATCAAGATGCATTTAAGTGGTGGTACCACAAGAACATTAACTTTTTTCTTAACTTCTTAGGTATTTCTTGTCTCTCAAATTCAGAGGTGCTAATTTTTTTTTCTACTTTTTTGTTTAATTTTATCTTTGATACACATTTAAGCTGAATTTGATTGTGGAATATCAGACAAACAAAAATTGTTGTCGTAGTAACACCACCTCTTCAATGCGCTTTGCCTTTCCCCAAATTCAGAAAAAATGCCAATGCGAACACATTACCTTTTGTTCGGAGTTTTGAAAATATTTATTCCTATAAGCCTGCAAGAGAACTATTGGCTGGGAATAGAGAATTTCTCTAACGATTGTTCGTTGTATGACCAATAGCGGCCTGCGGCGTTATTGGCGGTGGACTAGGGAAGCAGTTTGTTTCTACGTCTACCTTCGGTTTGCTTTTACGTGTGCCTTTAGCTTCAGCCACTTCTGAAAATGGGGCAGGGTCGAAACTAGGTATTCCATGCTCTGGAAGGTGCTGCTAATATTCCTGCGTTGGGGGACTAATCAAAAGAGGAACAACTATTCCATCGGAAATAAAGGGTTTTTCACTTTGATTGATATTATTTCTAAGTTACGTTTCGGCCATTTGTAGTACGTCATGATCTGTATTTTTTTTCATTGTGTTCAGTAATGTTTACAATAGACACACGCAAAAACAATGTTTAATAATTTTTCAATTTTTTTTTCAAAATAATCCCTCTCCAATTGCAACTTTTCTTAATTGTATCGTTTGTACTTCTCCCTAAATAAAAAACATTTGAATTTTCTTAACAATTAGTGTGTTTGTTTTTTAAAGTAATCATATCACTCAAATTAGAAAACCCTTTATAACACTCTCATACCGAAAATGTATTCAACGAACAAAAGTGTTCTTGGTATTCGGCAATTTGTGAATGTCGAGACGGATGTGTCGAAATTACATGATATAATTTAGAGAAGAAGGGTTGCCTCTCTCCCGAGAACAACTGGCAGTGGTAGCGTGTATCAGGTAGAAATATTGACTACTAAGAAAGTAACGAGCTGGCTAAGTCAAATGGTTAAGCAGTTATTGGCGTCAATGTCTTCTGTGACAGTCAGGTTGTAATCAAACCCATTGAAAATAGTACCTGCTTCGAAGTGTCAATATCTTATCTTAGGAGTACTATATTCGCCTTATATGGATGAAAGGACACAGATAGGAGGGCGTTCCCAAAATTGCCGATCTGACGTCTAGATGGTGAAAACACATATTTTGGTAGCACATGGCAACCTTATAAAACATATGTTTTAAGTTTCACGTTGTTTAGTATTTTTATTTGAACCATCAGAAGTAAACGATCTCAGTGAGTTTGTAAACATGGAAAAAATTTGTCATCGTTGTGTAATTTAATACGCGTATTGAAAGGTCTTTGTCTTAGCAATATTGAAGCCGAGCTAGATTCTACTGTGGGGGAGTCTGCTCCTTCATTTTGCGACTGTAAAATATTGGGCAGCAGAACTTAAACAAGCCCGTACGAGCTACCAAGACTAACACCGTACAGGTCGACCAATTGAGGTGTCCATGCCAGACACGGTTAAGAAATTCCACAAAATGGTATTGGATGATCGGTGGTTAAAGATTCTTGAGCTACCTGAAGTGATAGGCATATCAAAAAGTGCTATACATCATATATTGACCGAAGATTTGAAGATGAGAAAACTGTGCGCAAGATGGGTGCCGCGCTTGTTTTCAATTCAGGAAAAATAGCGTCGTGAAGATGTTTCAGTAGAGTGTTTGGCGATGTTTCACAGCAATATAGCCGAATTTTTGCGTCGATATGTAACCATGGATGAGACATGGGTTCACCACTTCACATCTGAGACAAAGACACTGTCAAAGCAGTGTACTGGAAATGGAGAATAATATATAAAGAAGACGTTTCCATCTGCAGGCAAGGTCATGGCGTCTGTGTTTTAATAAAAATAATTTTTGTTGATTATCTTCAGAAAGGAAAAACCATCAACGGCGAATATTACGGTAATTTATTGCAGCGCTTAAGTGATGAAATTGTATAAAAAACGACCGCATTTGGCGAAAATGAAAGTGCTGTTTCATCAAGACAATGCTCCAGTTCACACATCCACTATTGCGCTGGCCAAACTTAAATAATTAAATTCCAATTGCTTCATCACGCACCTTATTGCCCAGATTTAACTCCCTCGGAATATTTGCTATTTCCAAACTTGAAAAACTGGCTCGGTGGTAGAAGATTTGCTAACAATGAAGAGGTGGAGACTGGGGTTGATGGCTTTATCAAGGAGTTTGACAGTCCTTACTATAAACAGGGTAACGAAGCTATTGAATATCACTGGAAACAGTGTGTCGAGCTAAAATGAGATTAATTATGTTGAAAAATAAAGAAAATTTTTTCCAAGTTTATTGTATCTTCTTTGTTAGGTCGGGTAGTTTTGGAACCGCCCGCATACATTACGGGGAATTGCTAACCTGACTAGGGACTATCGTCGAGACTAGGCACGATCTAGTAGGTTCCACGGGAATTTACAAGTGTTGCTACACCCCTAACCACTTGCACGTATATCCGGCAAGAATAATCCTATATGATGGTCTGCCTGTTAGTGGATACGGGGAAAGCCCCGAACCTTATGTTAGGCCCATGGTGTCAATACCTGTCTCAATTTTGATGGTTCACTGTCTGATTGGCAGACCTGTGATGAGACCAAACGTCAGGACAAATGAGTTCGTAAGAATCTGTAACGATGATGAAGACGGAGAATCTACGGAACACATTTTCTGCACGTGTCCAGTGCTCGCCAGCAGGAGAATGACTACTAGGCAAAATAAAAACTATTCGGTGGAGCTAGCGCTCTTTAGATGCCTTTAGCCCGTGCTATTAGGAAATGTCTAAGTGAGACGATCATTGCCTAACCTAAACCTAACTGGCGGCCAAGCAGATAAAAAAAGATCTGTTTTTACGCAATCATGTAAAGAAGTCTTTACAGTAGGGTACATTTTATAGTTGAGCCGAAGGCATTTTGCTGTCAGTGGTCTTTAAATATAAATTATGAACAAGGTGTATTTATGTTTCAGCCTGATGTTTTTCGACCGCCATTTCTGTTTGCCTGACATTTATCGGTTTGTACTTGACAGTTGTACAGAGCAGTCGATAACAATTTAATATGGACCAGCTAACCGACCAACAACGTGTTGAAGTTATTAAAACTTTTTACCTAAATAATCGTGGAAATCGGGAAGAATTTTGGGGGCTTTTTGGATTTAAATAATATGCCGAGAAATTCAAGCATTCAGCGTATTGTAAAGAAATTTCAAACTTTCTATATACTGTGAGATAAAGTAAAATCTGACCGAACTCGTAGCAAAAAGTGAAGTCCTCGTAACTCGTAATCGACACTGTTGATGGAAGCCCAGACACGTCAGTTAGACACCGTGCACAAGAATTTCAAACGTCATCGTCAACTGGGTACAAAAGATTTAAATTTATACCCGTGTAATATTTAACTGGCTCAACAACTAATGGAAAATTACCATAAGCGCAGACGGTAGTGGAGTGAATAGGTTTTGCAGCTCATTGGCCTGCAACATAAAAATCACCTTGTATTACTTTAATATTATATGGTAATTCCAAAAAAAAAAATCGACACAAAAATCAGAATTTCCGTACCCGACCACTTTTGATTGATATAATATTTGAACAGTCGTTTCTCCTGGTCCGTACGACTTCTATGACACCAGAACTGAGTCAAAATTTTTGTTTTATGGTTCGTTGAAGTAGGTATTGTATGACACTTTCTGAAAAAAGGACCTGACTTAAAAATGGCATAACTTTAGAATGCGTTAATGGATTTCAAAATGTTGGAAAACATTTTAAAGCTTGCAAAAACCGCTTTAATAATAGTCCCTGCAACAGTCCTGTCGTTGATGCTAAATGAAGTTGAAAACTCCAATGTATCGCTTTTCCTTGAATATCCTGGCATAACGTATCTTTAATTTTTGAGTTCGCCAACTCTCTCTTTACATTATAGCCAAATTTCCAAATGGCATCTCCATGGGATCAATAGATGCATAAGGTTTGGTAAAGACTGCTCGAGATTTGCTGTCTTAGTTTCGATTTTTCAAGTAGTGACTACGTATAACACAGTTAAAAAAATACCAAAGTAGAAACACCTGGGAAGTGATAGTATTTATCTTGTAGGTATTGTCGCTTGAAATAAGCATCTGCTTGTGAAATTTTCCAAACGCCATCAAAATCTTGAAACCCGGTTAAAACCCAGGTTTGACGTACATTTGCGCACTTATAAGCCTCTAAGTTAGTAGATTATCAACCGATTTTAAAAAGAAGAAACTTAGGCCTTTCAAACGATATATACCTTCTTTAAGAAAATATGAGAAGACTGTGTGTACTTGTCCAACAAACAGATAGTTTTAAATTTTTTTTCGTAATTTTTCAATTTCGGCGATGATTTCACACATTATTTTTATAAAGAAACCATAATACTCTTGAATTTATTCAAAAGGGACGATTCCTACTGAGTAAGACGCAACTTTGGTTTTAAACATCCGGTATTAATTGACGGAGTTATTACAATTTTTATTTTATATAATTCATTTTAGACTCATAAACTTTAGTTTTGATCTGTCTACTTCCATGTATAAGTGTCTTCATCGTATCAAATCATGAATATAAAATTGTTCCGGCTGAATTGAAAAATTTCAAACATTTAATAAATTGTTTCGTATCCCAAATCATATAAATATTAAGCATTAACTTTATGATAGTTTAAAACAATTTCTTTGTTTGCATTTATATATATTTGGCAGATATATTTAAGAAGATAATGCGCTGAATAGCCTTGAGAACATAAGAGGTGAATGTAACAAAATCTTATATGTGTGTATAAAGATTATGTATCTTTTTCAAATTCTCCTGGGAATCACCACATTTTCCATTTATGCATACAGACATGGTTCAGGCTACCATATTTTGTATTTTTTATTTTGCTACACAAATAGATTTTCCATACCATTTGTTTAATATAAACATATATGTATGTGTGGCAAATAAAACCGCAAAAGGGACCTAAATACATTTGGGATATAACTATTTTATACATTGAACAGATTCAGAGGTATAGGTTTCGGATTAAAAAATGCGATACAAATTTAAATATTTTTGTTTGCGCCATTGGTGTTATATTATGTTGACGATAGCCTAATATTTTTTGTTTGCCACAATTTGTTTGAAGTTTAATTGAATACAATAACGCATGGGTCCACCATCAAATATAAGTTTTGAAATGTAAAAAATAATGTTACGTACCTTGAGTTAATTTCCATTTAAGTCTAAAGTCCAGAAATTGTGCACCACTCACGGAATGTAGGAAACTCTTGGCGATGCAGTCATATCGCCTGTTAAATGACAAAGAAATAAAAAATTTAATAATAATTTGATCGAAACCAAAAAGCCATTGCCCATTTCAAAAAGCAAAGATGGCTGTAGAGTTCTTACAACTAAAATGTTCAAGCAAAGATTATGATTAACGATAACGCTGTGCTACAAAATAAATATAATATTATAATAAAGGGTGTCTCAGTAAGATTTCACTTTTTACATTTAGTGTAATTTTCTTTTGTGAAAGTGGTAACTATTAAATTTGGCAGCTGTCACATACGTTTATTTCGATAATTAAAATTGGAGCGCTTTACGAAACAATTTATTCTGAGACCGCTCGCAAACTTTGAAGAATTTACAGTCGAGAAAGTGCATATAATGTGTCAACCATTCGAAGAGTGGTCAACAAATTTGAAGAAACTGGGTCGGTTATGGACAGACACGTGTATGTCAACGTACCGGTCGGTCTCTTGAAAACGTTGATGCTGTAAACGAGAGTGTCGCCGAAAAGCACAAAATTCAGCTTACTGAAGAACTCAAATCAGCAGAACATGGAAAGCGCCAGCAATTCGTTCAATGAGTAATGCAGCAAAGTGAAGTCAATGCCTATATTTCAAACATCTTCTCCGATGAAGCGCATTTCCATCTAAGTGGCTTCATGAATACATAAAATCCGCATGCAGTCCATGAGAAACAAATGCACCCACAACGAGCAACTGTCTGGTGCGGATTTTGGTGAGGCAGACCTTTGCTGAGTAATGCAGCAAAGTGAAGTCAATGCCTATATTTCAAACATCTTATCCGATGAAGCGCATTTCCATCTAAGTGGCTTCATGAATACATAAAATCCGCATGCAGTCCATGAGAAACAAATGCACCCACAACGAGCAACTGTCTGGTGCGGATTTTGGTGAGGCAGACCCTACTCTTTAGAAAATGAAGCCGACATTGCAGTGACTGTGAACGGCATTCGTTACAGGAGCATGATAACGGAGTTCTTGCGGTCTCGACTGGACGGTATGGACCTGGACGATATGTGCTTTCAGCAAGACGGCGCCACCTGCCACATCGCGCAAGAAAGAGCAACGATTTCCAAAACAAATTATCTCAATAAATTCAACGCCGTCAGATTTCTTTATTTGGGGTTTTGTGAAATCTGGGGTTTATGCCAATAAACCAGAAACAATTCCTGAGCTCAAATCCGAGATTCAACGAATCGTAGGTGAGCTACAGCCACATCTCTGCACGCAAAGAAAAAACACGTTTATTGCTCGGTTCCCACAACAATACTTTGATTGATTTGTATTAATTTATTCATCGTAACCGTTCATGTAGTTCTCCCAAATAAACTCATATATCGGAAATGTGTATCATGTTGTTGAAAACGAGTTCTCGTTTGGATTAAACGCGTATAAGATCCCTTTCACACTCGGCAAGTTACTTGCGCAAGTCAGTTTTTCAACTTTCCGACTACAAGCAAGTCTGTACCCAAAATGTATTCCCCTATCCCGACCTTACCTCTGTCATCAACAAACCAAGACTTGGGCAAGAGACTTGCGCCAGTAACTTGCCGAGTGTGAAAGGGGTCTAAATTACATTTGCCGCAAGTTAAAAATCGTTTGCGATAACTGAAATTAGCCATTTTTCTAATGAGGGCACAGATTACGATGAACGTAAATTTCGCTCATTCTCTCGATTTGATACACAGTCTTATCCACTCGTTTGGCATACACACTCACGCATACACATTAAAGTGTTCAAACACACTCTAATGCTTCTACCTTGTCGATATATCTATGATGCGCAATTGAGGCGTTGTAGTTTGCTGTGCTTTTAGTAGTTATTTAAATGCAAAGCGAGACAGACGTGTAGGTACACAGTGAAAAAAATAGACAAAAATTCCAACGTTTTTTAAAACAAACTGTATGGGTAAAACCAAAATCATAAAAGTTGGAAATTTAAACAAAAAAGAGCTTATGGAATCCATAAATAAAAGTTGTAATTACTACTCGTTTGCTGTAACTGAAAGAACAGTTGGTGGAACCGTTTACCGTTCCTCACAACCGTTTTTTTCATAAATTGTTTACTTCAAACGTTTTTCAGTTCTCGCAAACGTTTTTTGTAGTTAGGATCAACTACAACTCGGTTGCTCTAAACGAGGGAACAGTTGGGGGAACCGTTTTTCGTTTCTCGCAAACATTTTTTCCAGCTTATGTTTTTCAAAACTCGTTAATTGCAAACAAAATGACAACGAAATGACATGTATGGCTTAACAGAAGTTCGTTTCTCCCAATTACCGTCCCCAAACGAACTGCAGTTGTCTGAGATTTCGTTTGGGAGGAAACAGTTTTTTCTTTGCGTGAGTGAAAAAGTCATGGAAAATTTCATGAAAAGATTATTGGCCTGTCATCAGAGCCGTGGGGCCTATTTGGCGGATATTTTCTTCCATTCTTAATCGGAACATGTCGTCTTTACAAGCCAATAAAATAATCAGAACTGTCTCAAAAAAAAATTTTTATTTTAAAATGAAAAAGTGCAATCTTACACGCCATTTACTTGAAATGCATACACTATCGATCACATGATTCAAACCACTTAAATTTCTGGTTTTAGTAGGTCAAATCTTCTTAAATTTTATGTCACTGATTTAATTTACAACCGATTTAATTTTGAACTGGTAGATGAATTTGTCTACCTTGGATCCGCCGTGAACAAGAACAACAACGTCAGCCTGGAGATAGATAGGAGAATTGTGCTTGCAAATAGATGGCACTATGGGCTCAGGAAGCAGTTTAGGAACAAAGCTCTCTCTCCGCGGACAAAAGTCCAACTATATCAGACTCTCATTTTACCTGCCTTGACATATGGCTCCGAAACTTGGGTCATATCGCAAGCGGATGAAAAACAAAAGGGAGTATTCGAGAGAAACATTCTCCGTAAAATATATGGTCCTGTTAGGGAAAACGGCGAGTACCGACGTCTCTGGAACGCAGAGCTATATAATCTCTACTCTGACGTGGACATAGCTAGGCGAATCAAATTAAGCCAATTGCGTTGGCTAGGCCGTGTTATCACAATGGATGAAGATGAGCCAGCGCGAAAGCTTTTCGATAGCGTACCCGATGGAAGCAGGAAAAGAGGACGACCAAGACTCCGCTGGAAAGACCAGGCATAAGAATCCCTCCGCATCCTTGGCGTTACCAACTGGCGAGAACAGGTCAGTTGGAAGAATATGTCGAAATTTGTTCAATTTGTTTGTTTAATTAATATGTGTAAGACGTCTGACCTCATGAGGTTGTAAAGTAGTCAATAAAAGTAGAGTAAGATAAAATTCCAGTTTTAGCTATTTGTTTTTTTAGAGGCTTGCATATTTTTCGGCGAGTTTTATTTTAAAGAAGAGTCTTCCATACTAATTGTGCCACTTTATTTCATTTCATTTATTCAAATATTTCGAAAACAAGAGCGAACCTTGAAAAACGGTTAGCACCACTGGATTCAACGTACTCGAGTATTGTTGACCCACTATGTACCTTGGTTTTTACGTTTTTGAACTAGCACAGTGTAATTTTTGTAGCCGATTTCGTCCTCAAAAAAAAACTTAAGTTCAAACCACTGTGCATTGTGTCGTTTACTAAGAAACATCTAGGTGGGGCAGAAATAAGCTTTTGACGACCAATGCACAGTGGGGTTTTGCTCGTAAAAAATTGAATTAACACAACAGTTTCTAAACGGCTGGTCCGATCAAGATGAAATGCTTGAAGCATTGAGGTTTAAACCGCACCTGAGAAGTAGTTGTATACGTTTTTAGATAAGTATTTGGTACCGTCGGCGCGCTATCACCTCTAATTATTTATCTATTCAAAAAACTAGTAATAAACATAATTCACGAATGACAAATCAATATTAAGTCTAAAAGTTGATAAAACGTAGTCATTTCCGAAATTAAATAATATTTGAGTAATACAAAAATATAGAGAGATAGGAGATATAACAATGAAATTTGCAAGTTGGCTTACTCGCAAAATGTAGATTCAAAGCCATAATCCAAAAAAAAAAACGAAATAACAGAAATCCCCGCAAAATGTGATTTTTCAGAAAATTGTGAGAATTGTCCACATTTGTTTATTTGTGGTGCAATGATTAGTGTGCACGACTCTTGTACATGATAACGTGGGTTCGATCTCTGCCCTGACCATCTTACATTTCGTTCGACGACGCTTACTGTTGGCGACACTATCGAGTATGAAACATGAAACAGCTTCTTAAAATACCGTTCGGAACCGATGTAAAACTGTGGGTCCCAATCAGTAAGTGTAAAACTATAAAGCACTCAGCTCACTGATTGTGAGAATTTCTCCCCTATCTCTTCATGGGATGTAATGGCAAACAATTTATACATTTTTTAGTTTAGCTTTACAAGGTGCTTACACTCACACAAAAATTCGGCTGAGGCAACTGAATTAGCTGTAACTGAATTTAGAGGTTATTACAACCTCATTAGAGGTTAACATAACCGCATTAGAAGTTGACACAACCTCATTAGAGGTTGACGCAACCTCATTAGAGGTTGACACAACCTTATTAGAGGTTGACACAACCTCAGTCGAGGTTGACACAACCTCAGTAGAGGTTGACACAACCTCAGTAGAGGTTGACACAACCTCAGTAGAGGTTGACACAACCTCAGTAGAGGTTGACACAACCTCAGTAGAGGTTGACACAACCTCATTAGAGGTTGGCACAACCTCAATAGTGGTTCTTGCAACCGAATTTAGATAGTGTCACAAATGAATTTTGAAAGTTAATTTATTATTAAGCAATGATTTATTTTTCTATATTCTTATTAAAAAATTGGAAAGCGAGAAAATAAAGTCATCTTTAGGGTAATACATTCCAATTACATGTCAGTAGCGAACTTTTCTGAAGTCCCAGCCATCATGGACAGAGGGGAATTCTTTAAATTCTTTTAATATGATATTTGTTTTTATAATTTTAAACGTCAAGTTTTAAATACAAAGAATTTTGTTGTGGTAACCGAATTAAAAATGAAATGTAGTTGTACCTACATAATTAATGCGAATTCGGTTAGAGCAATCGAATTGGCTCCGAATTCGGTCATTGCAAAAGACTTAAGGGTTAATTCGGCGGCTTTGCACGTCGAGATACGAGGGCCGATCAATAAGTCGGTGACTTCTCCCTCGCAGTTACATGAAATGCAACACTGCTCACATCAAGTACCGCCTGCTAATAGACTGCTGTCAAATTTTGAGCAAGTTCCGTCATTTTCTTTGCGTTTAACAGCGGTTCAAAACATACAACCTCGTGCATTTTTTTAAAAATGGAAAAAAGTGAATTTCGAGTGCGTAAACATTACTTTTTGAGAAAAAAAACCGTCAATAAAACCAAGGAAAAGCTTGATAATTACTATGGGGACTCTGCACCATCGATTTCAATGGCAAAAAAAAGTGGTTTACTGACTTTCATTGTAGTCGCACAAGAACAAATGACGCTAAATGTTCTGGACGGCCAATTGAGGTCAATACAACCGAAAAAGTCGAAAAAATCCACGATATGGTTTTGGGCGATCGAAGAGTAAAAGTGCGTGAGATCGTTGATGCCATATGCATTTCATATGGCAGTGTGGTTTCGAATTTAAATGATAAGTTGGGTTTAACAAAGCAGTCTGCAAGATGGCTGCCGCGTTTGCTCTCAATTGGCCATAAACGTACGGGTGCACACACGTGTAGTCTCAATGGCAAAATTCCATGAATTGGGCTACGAATTGGTACCTCATCCGCCATATTGTTCGGATTTACCCCCAGTGCCTATTTCCTATTTCCAAACCTAAAGTAATGGCTCGGTGGAAAGAGATTTAGCTCCAACAATGAAATTATTAATCAAACAAATGCCCATTTTATGGACGTCGAAAAATCCTATTTTTTTTGTGTATTGAGCTAAAAGGAGATAATGTTGAAAAATATTTTTTTTTTGCAAAAAAAACTGTGATTCATTCAAAAAGTCACGGACTTATTGATCCGCCCTCGTAGTTTTCGCCAAATATGATTTTTTTTAATCGAACGATAAGCAGCTTTGGTATCAATACCATAATATACAATTAGTTATGTTTCAAATACATATACAAATCGTAATGTGTTTGAAAACAAATTCTTCTAGTATTGATAAAAATGCGTAGACACCTTTTTTCCAAAAGGCGTAAAAATTTGGTTAAAATGTTTTTTTTAACGTGTAGACTTTTAAATTTTGTATAAGTATTAACCTAACTAATTCTCATTTCAGTAACAGTGGCTGTCATACAAGTACTGGACTTTTGTTAATTGTCGGCTACATTCTACGACGCGAAGTTCATTGACCAATTTTACCTGTCCACATATGTTTTCTAGGAATTTAATACTTTAGTCAATGAAAGTTATTCTAATTGAAAGTTCGTTTATTTCCAAACCTAAAGAAATGGCTCAGTGGAAAGAGATTTAGCTCCAACAATGAAATTATTGATCAAACAAATGCCTATTTTATGGACCTCGAAAAATGCTATTTTTTGGAAGGGGCACAAAAATTGAAGAAACGTTGGACTAAGTGTATTGAGATTATGTTGAAAAATAATTTATTTTTTTCAAAAAAAACTGTGTTTCATTCAAAAAGTCACGGACTTATTGAACCGCCTTCGTAGTTTTCGCCAAATATGATTTTTTTAATCGAAAGGTAAGAAACTGTGGTATCCATACCATAAAACAAATTAATGTACACTTAGTTATGTTTCAAATACATATAAAAATCGTAATGTGCTTGAATACAAATTAATCTAGTATTGATAAAAATGTCTTGACACCTTTCTTCCAAAATGCATAAAAATTTTGGTTAAAATGTTCTTTTTTTAATGTGTAGACTTTTAAATTTTGTATAAGTATATTACCTAAGCAATTCTCATTTCAGTAATGGTGGCTGTCATACAAGTACTGGCATTTTGTTAGTTGTCGGCTACATTCTACGAAACGAAGTTCATTGACCAATCTTACCTGTCCACATCTGTTGTCTAGGAATTTTATACTTTATTCAATGAAAGTTATTCTAATAGAAAGTTGGTGGTTCCTAATTGTTGGAAGTAACCTATTGTTTGAGAACATCTGTTCCTTGATAGAAAGCTCTTTCTCTTCTTCTATAAACAAATTGTCCTGCAAGTGAAGAAATGTGTATTTATGACGCGTAAAAATTGGTCTATATGCGAGGAAATTTGTGTTTTTTTTTTCACTGAAGAGTTTCCTAGATGTAAGCCCATCCGCGTCTAATTTAAGTAGCAAATTAATTTGAATTGAGGAACTAATTGACTCGGTTGAATGACGTATTTCAACTTTTTAAAAAAAATGTTCCACTTTTTGAGGAAATATTTAAGTTGAACTATATTTAAAGAAATGTTTCCTCGATTTAAAAATAGGGTAATTCCAAAAAAAAAAATCGACACAAAAATCTGAATTTTCGAAGCCGACCGATTTTGATTGGTATCAAATTTGGAAATTAAATCATCATTTGTGTGAAATTACCGCCGGAGTTGAAAAATGGCTTAAAAAATTAAAAAATATCTGTTTGCTGGACAAGTACACACAGACTTCTCATATTTTCTTAAATAACGTATATATCGTTTGAAAAGCCTAAGTCTCTTCTTTTTAAATCCAGTGAGAAAGTGAAAATCGGTTGATAATCAACTAGCAGCCTACAGGCTTATAAGTGTGCAAATGTACGCAAAACCGGGGTTTTAACCGGTTTTCAAGATCTTGGGGGTGTTTGGGAAATTTCACAAGCAGATTTTTGTTTCACTCGACAATACCTACGAAATAATTACTATCACTTCCCAGGTATTTCTACTTTAGTATTTTTTGTAACTGTGCTATACGTAGTCACTACTTGAAAAATCGAAACTAAAACAGCAAAATTCGAAATTTTACCAAACCTTATGTATCTATTGATCCCATGGAGATCGCATTTGGAAATTGGGCTATCGTGTAGAGAAAAAGATGGGGTAGAGAAATTTTGGTGGGGGAAATAAAAAATTAATGATACGTTATGCCAGGATATTCAAGGATAAAAGATACTTTGGAGTTTTCAATATCATTGAACCACAACGACATGACTGTTCTATGGGGTATTATTAAAGCTTTGCAATCCAACGTTTTGCAATCCATTACCGCATTCCAAAGTTATACCATTTTTAAATCAGGTCACTTTTTCAGAAAGTGCCATACAATACCTACTTCAACGAACCATAAAACAAAAACAACTTTGAATTTTGACTCAATTTGTATGGACGAGGAGAAACGTCTATCCAAATTTCATACAATTCAATAGGGGTTGGGTCCTGGTCTGTGTCGAAATATTTTGGATAAATATGGATTCCTAAATCTAACGAAAACAGGATCTTGATTTCCGTTCAAAATATTTTGTACCTATAGAAAGTTAAATTTTCTTAGTTTAAGTCTAGTTTGAATTAAATTTACTTGACTCTTTTTGAGTGTGAAGTTAGCACATTTTTATGGTTTAAGGGAACTTAATCGTCACTATATTGCAACCCACTGCCGGAGTTTAAAATGGATAGCGGATTCTTGGCATAAAGTTTGTGTCTAAATATGGCGGTAATCGAGGTAATTTTTTCCTTGTTTAATTCAAATAACAAATTACCTTCACTTAACTTGTGACAATTGGTCCCAAAGGATTGCATTTGGGCTTACGGTGCGGTGTGAATTATCAACAACTTTAGGGCATTGTAGGTTTAGCATAAATTTCCCAATATTTTATGTTTGTGCTTCATTTAATCTTTTGATAAATTAAAAAAGTTTTGTGTTTCACAAAAAAAAACAAAAAAGTTTCCAAACAAAAATAAAAATAATGTTTACAAAATTGTATCTTTTCGTTACAGGTGAAAACAAGACCCTAACAACAAGAAAATGCTGAAAACTGGGTATATTTATACCCGAAGGTTGAATAAAACAAAACCAAGGCCAAACTGACTCAACGCAGAGGAAGGAGAATTAATGAAATATATTGCAAAATTTAATAGAAATAAATCATAACCAATAAAAATCCCATCGCAAACAATAAATGTGAAATGGTATTTTAGTAAATGCTGTAAATGAACAAGTGAATGTAAATGAGAATGAAGTTGAATAATAAATATAACTGAGTTTTTCGTGAAATATTTATATAAACTAAAAACATATAGAAAAACATTGTATTGAAATTGCAACAATATCAATAATGTAAATATTTATTTATAAAAAAAGTTAAAATAATTTAAATTATAACGATACATATCAATTTAGTCTGATTTATAATAAATGTAGTGTAAATGAATATCGTTTTTTAATATTATTCTCACATCTACGTACTACTAAATCATTTGCTCGTTTGTATTTGGGAAATGTCGATGAGTAGTGAAAAGTTTTTGCCCCCGTCATTTAATACAACAAAGTAACAAGCTATACAATTACCAACAATAAAAAAATAATTAAAACACAAAAAAAAAACAAAATTAGTATTAAATTGAAATATTATATGTCAATAAAACGAGATTTATGCCATCGTAACTCATTAATTGTGCGGTCAACAACTAATTAATGAATAAGCCACCAAACCCAAAAGCAATATTTATATTCGTATTAATAAAAAAAACCCCTTTGAATCGATATTGAATTAAATACTTAACAAAACATCGCCACAAAGTGATCAACAATATAAAAATTTAATTAAAAATACATACCAATGGTGTTAATAAAAGTGAAATCAGCGCAGTTACTGATATAATCTTTTGGAGTTGGCTATGAGCTTCTAAACCCCCTATCTCAGCAGCTGCTCCTTGCTTTTAGAGTCGTGAATTTAAATAATATCATCATTGGAATAAATCACCCGGAATAAAGAATCCATTGTTTCATTTTATTCGAAACAAAAACCCATTATAACTGCGTCATTTACGCTCTCGCCATCGCCGTCATCGTCGTCGTTAGTGCCGTTAATTTCAAAGTGTGAGAAATCAATTTGATTTTAAATATTCATGACTCAATATCGTCAGTTCGGACGGAATTGACATCATTTTGGCTCACGAAGATTTAGTTCACGAAGAAAAGTTCCGCTGCAAAAGCCAAAAGGTTTACCACCACAAGAGAGAACAAAACCATTAATTGGCAGTGGAATAAGGCTGAACAGCACCTAGCCACCCCTACTTATTACGTTTTCCCCTAACTGCGTAAAATGAAGGTCTAAATAATCTGCAACTAAGTCAGCCGAAAGGTAACAGTGACAGCTTTACGGAATATATATATCAAGGTGAGTAGGATATACAAAAGTTTGAAAATTTCTTTTGTTTTTGTTAAATTTAATGTCATTTCTGTCTTTCCTTTCAATTTTATCTTCATGCTCTTTGATTATTCAGGTTATGTAAATTAAATATTTGCTCTAGTGGCTTGTTAAACAAGAAATATTATTGTTGTCACATCGCTTTATTAGGATACTGTGTAAATTCTTACGCTTCATTTAAAATGTCACAAATAGTCCTTTGGTGGTTCTTTTTGAGAAAGGTACTATACACGTTTCGAGTGTACAAATTATTTGTAAGTGTGGCCGACCTGCAAGAAATTTATGTAAACGACACTCGTGGACGAATTTTAAGGTAACTGTTATGCATTTTATTAACTTTAAGGTATGACAATACTATAATACCAATGTTTGATCTTTAATGAATTTCAATACTACACGCTGAAAAAAAATGGTCTCTGTAACAAATTCCCCCAAACATATTCTGCAGGAACCATGTATATATTCGGAAGACACTTCAAACATATATATGTTTGCAAGAGTCAAACTCACTTGTATTTATATGCAAACATTAGAATGATTACTAACAAGTATGTATCTTTTTACGTGGAAACATATGTGTATTTCCTCCCAAACATAATAATATTTAGAAACGAATAATATTTTGATTTCAATATACACTCCGGATCACTTATTTAAAGGCGCTAAAAATTCCATATTCAGCAGCCTGCATCTTTTGCAATTTGTAACCGATTGCAGAATTTTAAAATGAAAATGGAAGCTAGACATTTTGAAATCATGACAATAGTGTAAACTAAAGAACTTTGTTTGAGCAATTCCTACAAAAAAGTCCAAAAATGAGCTATTTTTTTGGTTCTCTTGAATAAAGGCACTTTAACTAATTTGAATGAAAAACGGTTTTTGTTGTTTTGTTTTTAATTTATTTTACTTTATTTAAGAATTATTAGTATTGGGTAATAACTGCAAATATACGGGTTTTTCATTTATGTAAACCAACGAAATTTGATTCCAAGCATCCTTAATGGCCTGAATTAGTGGTTGCTTGTCATCGAATTGTCTATCTCTTTCATAGACCTTACGAGATAACGAACCCCAGACATTTTCGATGATGTTTAGATCTGTCGAATAGGGTGGTCAGTCAAGAATATTAACATTTTGGCTGGCAATGAACACCGTTACTACTCTGGCGTTGTGTATAGGGGCATTATCCTGTTGCAATATCCAATAACCAAATAGTTCACTGAACTTCGGAAAATCCGATTCCAATAACGTTTTATAGCTTGCACCAGTTATTTTTGCACTTTGAAATTCAAGATCGCTGGCACCATAGTACGTGATAGCATCCCACACTATAACGCCGCCCTCTCGGATGTGTTGTCGGTTCAAAAAACGCTTTTCTGCGCAGTTCATGGAAATAATAGTTGTAGCCATCAGACCCATCCAAATTAAACTTCTCCTCATCCGTAAATATTACTGTTCTCCCGTCATTTACATGACCTCTTGGCTGCACGTCCCATACCATGTAGTCTCTTGCGAATTGAAGCCGCTTTTCCTTACGAGGAGCATTAAGTGGCGGCTTGTTTTTGTAATTTCAGGTATTTAACCCTCTGCAACTGACGTGCTCTAATTTTAACAATACAACTGACGTGGGGTCTAATAGACCTAATTTTTAAATTGATTTCCTATGCTACAGTTTCTGACTGCCGCCCTCTTGGCCATATTTATTTAGGACAAAAAATAGTTTTCAAGATAACAGGATTAAAAATTTTAAATAAAAAAAGGATCGTAACATCGAATTTTTCGAATGTGCCCGAAGTTTTGCTTTGATGCATCTGTCAGACTGCAAAGGGTTAAGATACTCACAGCTCTTAATTACTCTGCGTACTGATGACTTGCTCGCTTCCACTCCAGCTTTAGATCTTATTTTTGACAACGATAAGGCAGAATTAGAAGCAATTCTGATGATTTTTCTTTTCTCATACGTAGATAAAGACAATGAAACTCTTCCTTTAACATTTTTTCCATACCCCTCGGGGTCCTTGGTGTAATTGTCGACAACTGTTGGGCTCCGTCAATTTTTTTAGCTATTGCGCGGTAAATATCGATTTTAGTTTTTTCCGATAGATTTAAAATTTTTTGTTTTGCCATTTTGACTCATAAAATAAATTGTAATGAACAAACGCTCCCTGCAAAACATCATCGCTTACTTTAAAAATAATAAATAAAATAATAAAGTGCCTTTATTCAAGCGAACCAAAAAAATAGCACATTTTTGGACGATGTTTTCTAATTGCTCAAAAAAAGTTCTTTAGTTAAGAAACCACTATTGTCATGAACCACTATTGTTTTTATGTCTCAAGATGTCTAGCTTCCATTTCCATTTTAAAATTCTGCAATCGTTTACAAATTGCAAATGATACAGGCTGCTGAATATGGAATATTTAGTGACTTTAAATAAGTGACCCGGAGTGTATATATGTTATTTATTATAATTAATTTTATCGTAGAAATCCACCTTCATAAATAATTAATTCAAAATATTTAAAGATTTAGAACGGCCCCTTTTACATTTACTTGCATTGAATGCATTATTTGTTTTTTTTTTTGCATGAAATGAGAATATGCTGTTCTTTTACTTCATCTTTCTTTGTTTTGTCTCACGTTTTTGTTTTCAGAAGGTTTCAACCATGCGTTGGGTATCACCATGCTATACCATTATGAAAAACTCAGTAACTGCGCTTATTTCACTTTTATTAATACCATTGGCATGCATTTTTAATAATTTGTTTCTAATTAATAATTAGTCAAGAATAATTATGTATTTTTAACTAATTCCGCATCTTTTGAGCTGCGTACTTACTTTATCAAAGTTATTGAGAATAAAAAGAAGTTATTCACGTTTTGGGACTATAAAAGAAACTTTTTTCGTTAAATTATTACTATCTTCTTTGTGTGCACTTTGGTGCAGACAAAACCTACTTGAGAAATTGGAGAACACAAGAGCCTTTCCAAGTGTGTATTACAATCATTGAAGGCTTTTGATGCAAACAAGATATATTGGTCCAAATCTTATTTTTTCAGAAAGATATTCTTTCCAATATGTACTGAGTACGATAAAACTATATTCGGTATATACAAAACTTAGCCGTCATGTTAAAGCCAAAAAATATGCACTTTGAAATAGAGGAAAATTTAGTGCATATCTCGAAAACTGTTGCAAGAAAATCCAAAAAAATAAATAAAATTTTTTCTTTTTTTCTTTAACTTCGAAAAAAGCTAAATATCTGTAAATGAGAAGTATTTTTGTAACAACTTTTTTAAACAAATGTAATGGTGCCACTATATTTGCGAAGCAACATCTGTGGACCCATATAACCACAATTTACCATATTATAGTGGAACTTGAGAATCGGAAAACGTCAAACACAAACCGCCTTATTCATAAAAAGTTAGGAGAGGCTTGAGAGACTGTTTATCACTCAAAAAATCGGCATTCATAAAAAGTTAGGAGAGGCTTGAGAGACTGTTTATCACTCGAAAAATGTTTCTCAAATCTCTCACAATTTTTTATGAATAAGGCACAAACTGTTTGTACTCACATTGAAGGGGATAATGAATCTGCTTCATTGGTTGTCATTTTGGAAACTTGAGGGACAAATTTTGCAAACACTTTAAACAAAAAATTTTAAACAAATATTTTTAAGAGAATATTTTTCGATTTCCCTTGAGCTGTACAGAGCAGCAATTTTTCTGCAATTAGAAAAAATGTCAATAGTCCGAACCAGGATTGGAACTCACGTTGGTGGACGATCAGCGCCTTAGCGTTTTAAACCAGTGACCTCTTTGTTCACATTGCTCAAAATTGTAATCAAAACGCTAAACAAACGACAATTTATAATACACGGTGTCTCAGTAAGAATGCACTTTTTCATTTTAAAATAAAAGCAAGTATTTTTGAGATAGTTGTGATTTTTTATTGGAGAGTAAAGAAGAAATGTTCCGATTAAGTGTGGAATAAAATAACCGTCAAATAGCCCCTATGGCTCTCCTTTCATGAAATTTTACGATGACGTGTTGGATCTCGGATTTGAGCTCAGAATTGTATCTGGTCTCAGTATGAATGCACTTTTTAGTTTTAAGATAAAAACACGAATGTCAGTAAGAATGCACTTTTTCATTATAAAATAAAAGCAAGTATTTTTTGAGATAGTTGTGATTTTTTATTAGACTGTAAAGAAGAAACGTTCCGATTAAGTGTGGAATAAAATATCCGCCAAATGGCCCCAATGGCTCTGATGACATGCCATTACTCTTTTCATGAAATTTTCCATGACTTTTTCACAGAGATGTGACTCTATCTCAACGATGACTCGTTGGATCTCGGATTTGAGCTCAGGAATTGTTTCTGGTTTGTTCGCATAAACCCCTGATTTTACAACCCCCAAAGACAGAAATTGCAGGGCGTTAAATCGCATGATTGTTTCATGCGCGGTGTGGCAGGTGGCGCCGTCTTGCTGAAACCACATGTCCTCCAGATCCATGCCGTCCAGTTGAGGCCACAATAACTCCGCTATCATGTCCCTGTAACGAATGCCTTTCACAGCCTGTGTAATTTCGGCCTCATCTTCACAAAAGTAAGGCCCAATCACGCCGCCTGATCAAAATCCGCACCAGACAGTTGCTCGTTGTGGGTGCATTTGTTTCTCATGGATTGCGTAAGGATTTTCTGATCCCCAATTTCGACAATTTTGTGTATTCACGACGCCATTCAAATGGAAATGCGCTTCATAGGAGAAGATGACTGAAGCTGAATTTTGGACGCTGTGACCGCGTGACAGCGTTTTTGATGCTAAATAATCTAATGCCTAAAGCGTATTCTGTGCTTGCTTTTATTAAACGGAATTGTAAGGTGTTTGCGGATCCCTATACTCGGAAGTTGCTATATACAACTTTTGCGGCATCAACAATTGATTATGCATTAATTGTGTGGAACTCCAATTACACGGTTAATATAGACCGCGTAGAGAGATTACAGAAAAAATTTATAAAGTTTGCTCTATTTTCCTTGGATTTTTCGATCCCTTTGCCTTCATACGTATCCAGGTGTAAATTAATATATTTGGATAATTTAGTAAATAGCCGACCAAAAATTCTTATATATATTCTAGATACATATTATTTTAGTTTAAGAAAATTCTGTAAGGATTGTGAATTCATAGACTGTAATAAATAAATAAATTCCACGTTTAACCATTTTCGTTGAAATTATTAAATAATCCCTATAAATTCTATTAACACGAAATGTGTTACAAATATGTGAATTGAATAAAATAAATCGCAATTAATTTTCCTGGTTTTCTTTCTGCCTTACCCAAATTAATTTCCTCTGCTATGTAGGTATGTTAATAAGTACGTATTCGGATGTGTAGTCACTATAATGATATGTATGCGTAAATCATCACTCATTACACTAATTTATAGTACTTCTACCTTACATACAGACATTATAATACTTATATTTATACACTCTTGTACACCTACATAGATTTTGAATGAATAAATTAGGCGTCAAATTCCTGACAAGTAGGTGTGTTTTTATATTACATTAAGTAAATGTCTGAGTGTGAGTTACTGAGTGAGTACCCAGCAGCGGAAATGTTGATGTATTTTCAATATGTTTTCCGATACAGTCTGTTGACAGTCAACCTACTCAGTCTTACATGTAGCTGGCTTATACCCTTTAAGTACTTCTCGTAAGTACGTCCTCCTTAAAAGATGTGTAATTTAAGTGTTCAAAAATATCAGATATACGTGCGAACTTGCCATCTTTACCCTTTCATGTTGATAGGGCCGAATGGATCTATGGAAACAATATTTTCGACGTTCGCAAACTAGTCTTCCAGGAACCAGAAACAATATTTTTTCGTTGCACTCCAATTGATCCCGAAATAGTTTTTAAGTGTTTACTGTATTGTCATTTGAATCCCGGTCTTGACGTGCGATATACCGTTATATGTATATGGTTCCTTAATAGCTACGTATTCACTATCGGCCGATTCAGGTAACAGATTTTTCACTTGTTGGAAAGGTTTATCAATTTTGCACATTAGGTTGGCTGGAATACATTAGATTGTTTAAAATGGTTTTAATACTTGCTGTACGGCATCCATGTCTTGATATACAGGGTGGTTCAGCCACGACTGGAAAAATTTCACGAGCGTATTCCTTGGCTCATTTCATGAAAATATGTCCATCTACGACCATCCCCGAAAATGCAAGGGTGCGAAAAGGCAGCGGTTTGAAAATTTTCGGATTGGTGGTCGGAGGGTACTAGGGTAAAACTGCTATATTCTGAACCAGTGGCCGGATTTTTTTTCTCTTTGGGCTTGTTAGAAAGGCCTTTAAGAGACCTTTCAGAATCATTAAAAAAATTGAAATCGCCGAGATACGGAACCTTAAAAAAAAAATAAATTTGGAAAAAATAATCAAATGTTTTTATTTGTGTTTGATTCTTCAGCCAAAAATTTCAATAAAATAAAATCTTAAACATGTTAATTTACAAAAACAAATAAATGTGTACTGTTATCTCGCTCCCAAAAAAATTTGCATTTCAGTCAAACAGTCATAACTTTGGAACGGTATGACTTCTGGGCATCGTTTAGGTAATTTTGGAAAGGTAAGTTATCTGTTATCTGGATGAGAAAATTGAGGTTATGTGCACGTTCTTATGTCTTTTTTTCCAAACTTGTTTTATGATTTTTTAAATTTTTTTTTAACGATTCTGAAAGGTCTCTTAAAGGCCTTTCCAACAAGCTGAAAAACAAAAAAAAATCGATCACTGGCTCAGAATTTAGCAATTTTACCCTAGTACCCTCCGACTACCAATCCGATAATGTTCAAACCGCTGACATTTCGCTCCCTTGCATTTTCGGGGATGGTCGTAGTTGGACATAGTTTCATGAAATGAGTCAAGGAATACGCTGCTGGAATTTGTCCAGTCGTGACTGAACAACCCTGTATAATAAGGTCCATTGTTATTTGCCAGAATCGACTTTAGTCTTTTGTATAGGGTGTCCCAATAAAAGCGCACGATTTAAAATTCGTGATTTTTTCTATGCAAGTGGCACCTCTGATATTTGACAGCTGTCGTCTACGATTGTTCCGATTATGAAAAGTGGAGCCCTACGAAGAGGAAGAAAGCGCTTTCATTGTGAAAATCGCTTTCCACTACATACCATGAAGGAATTGGGAAGAGCGTCTCACAACCAGTGAGCTGTGCGCTTTCTGGTTTTACACTCAGTGATTGGGATAAGTGTAAAGCTTTATCATGGCTAAGTACTCGATAGTGTCGCCATAACTGATGGTGATTTCAAAAAATGTGGCCATCGCCCCTTCGAAGTTGTGCCTTTATTGGGATGAGAAAAGAACATGGAAATGTTGCATTTTCGCACAACTGCACGCTGAAAAATTGCCTTCTTTTGATGTTTGGATGCAAATATAATGTGTATTAGGAGCTTGTCGCAAATAGAATATACTTGTGTACAAACACAATGTGTTTGCTATTCAATGTTACATGTTTGAGACACAATGATTAATTTGTTATAACATATGTGTTTGCGACCCAAATATATCTGTGTTTTTGATACAAACACAGCTATGTTCGTTGCACTGTTTATGCTCTCCCGAGAGCTAGAGAATAAAAGAGGGACAACGAAAGAGTTTATCTTGTAAGTGTGCATTATTCTCTCAGTCAGTGATTCATAAATATTCCAGAATGTGCGCGCAAAATTGCAGATGAAATCAGTAGTTCTTATTTTGATGTATTGCGTTTTAGTTTCACGTATTCAGTCGTCAATAGTTCATCGGACAGAGGATATCAAAAGCGTTTGATCAGTAAAAAAATACGGTTAAATGGTTTGTGATCTTGCTTTGGCTTTTATGTATGTGTTTCGAATATATGTATGTGTCCTACCAATGTAGCCGCTGAAGTTAGCTTAGCGCCCCACTCCAAAGGTAGAAAAACTAGCCATTTTATCGGGCAAAAGTCTCTCCTGTGACTCGCTGAAAGGGCAGAAAATGCAACATTTTTACTCTTCTTGAGTGAAACATTCTCCGGAAAGAACACAAAACCTTGAAGTAAAGTTGCACTTTCTTCAGAAACGCACAGAAGAAGGCACTTTTAGGGCAAAGGACAGAAAAAAATGTTGAATATTTTGTCAGAAACGCAATCGCCATAGAAGCAGGGATCGAACACACGTTCTAATGTACAGCCGTAGCCACACTAACCATTGCTCCACCGCAATCAGACCATTATGGAAACCCATTACAAAAATGGTTAAAGTTACGCTCAGACCAGTCGCAATTTCGGTCGGGAAAGTTCACCTAATATGTCAATAATTCAAAGAGTAATAAACAAATTTTAAGAGATAGGATTAACATGATAATTATTGGTAGTAAGTCTCCTGTACGTTGACTTACCCACCGGTCTCTCGAAAACATTGCTGCTGTAAAGGTCAGTGCCGCAGAAATTCCGGAAACATCAATTGGGAATCGTTCACTTCAAATTTCGCGGAGCACCCAAAAAAGACCTCCACTTTCTCCCGTACAATCTTCAGCTCACCTAGGAGCTAAAACCAGTAGACCATGCACAGCCCGACAATTCGTTCAATGACGACTGACAGAACAAAGTGAAGTGAGTCTGGATTGTTCAAAAGAAACCATCTTCACTGTTGAGGTACATTTTGATTTGAATGGGTTCTTGAGCAACCAAAATTGTCCAATTTGAGGCTCAGTAAATGCATATGTGATCTATGAGAAACAAATGCATTCAGTTTAAGCAACTGTCTGGTGATTGGGTCTTACGTCTGAGAAAATGGGAGAACAAATGCAGTTACTGTGAATAGCATTCATTACAAGAACATAATAACGGAAATCTTATGCCCTCAACTGGACGATATGGATCTAGACAACATGTAGTTTCAGCAGGATGGCGCCACACTGCACGTGGAAGAATCGATATATTGTACCAACGTTTTTTAGACCGAATCGTCTCCCGAAATTCCGATGTCAACTGCAATTTCTTCTAATGGGGTTTTGTGATATTCCTAATCTATACAAAAAACCACAAATAAGTTCTGAGCTCAAGGCCGAGATTTAACGCGTCATCAGTAGATAGAACCACATCTTTTTAAAACCGTCATGAGAAGAGCCGATGGAACCATTTGCCGTATATATATGATTCCACACTTAATAGGAACATTACTACTTTTAGTTCGGTCAGATAATAGGCATTTTATTTTTAAATGAAATCATGCACTTTTGTTGGGACACCCTTTACATTAAGCTTCCGGAGAGCTTGAGTGCAACCGGAAAAATATTGTCCTGCGATAATTAGAGCAGGTTCTCCATGTGTATATTAAATAAATATATAAATATTTCCCCATTGCGTATAATGAAGGGAAAAGCTTTCCACAATCAGTGAACTGTGCGTTTTCTAGTTCTATACTCACTGATTAAGATCTACTGTTTTACACCGGTTTCCAACGAGTTTTTTTCTGAGAAGTGTTCTCATGTCCAATTGCTCCATATTGTCGCCATAACAACGAAACTTGATTAGTGTCCATATCGAACCCACATTCTCATGCACCACCGACAGTGCAATTAGTCCAACTAATTATTGACAACAACAAATTATATTCTTAAAAATCAACACGCAAACATGTATGTAATTGTACCGAGGAACCAAAACATCAATTGTTTGTGCGTTTCCAGTAACGTATTTGAATATTAAATTGACTTAATCCAATTACTACACATCGATTACTATTAGACCTCACACGGTCTTACCACCGTTATAAACATTGTGACTTGCAGTTTTACACATTGCATATGCCGACATACATTAACATCGCCCGCTTACCTCTTTCGTCTGAGAAATGTATGTGAGACCCTTTATGCATGTGCACATTTGCCCTATGCCCATGCATTCTGTATATATCCAGTTAGTAAAAATGTGCATCATTCCATGTTGTTTGCATGCGGGTGGGTACCAAAGTTTAAAATGTGAGTGTTATGTTGAGCTTGGTGCCACTGCTCCACAGCCATACTGGCACACCAGTGCATTGTCATGACTATTGGCACAACAACTGACGGATCCTGAACGCGGAAGGTTGAAGGTTATTAAATGGCAAACAACTATGTAGTTGATGAATTTTTCAATGAACACAGTGATAATAAACTATTTTCCCTTTCATAAACGTGACTAACATTAAACAAAAGAATTTATTGTTTTTTTTTTCTAAAAGTTAAGGTGACGGATTTTATGTCCGAAATTAATGGATAGAAAAAAAATATAAAATGGCTTTTAATTACTTTTCAACTCGCTACATGTAAGGAGATTTACTTTTTGAGCCAGTTTAATGACTCAAAAGTGGCCGTCGGTGGTTAGCGTGCGCGGCTCTTGTACATGAGAACATGGGGTCAGTCCATGATCTGACGACTTACATTCTCAATCGGCGACGGTCACCTAGCTTAGTGATGCCTACACTACAGAGTACTTAGCCAAGAAAAAGCTTCCCAAAATGCACTTTTTTCACCAGTGTACTGGTGAAATTCCTTCATGGGATGTAATGGGAAACCACTTTTTTAATGGCAACAATATCCCACGTTTTAAACTTCAAACTGGAAAATTTATATTTATTTGTAGCATATCTGGGGCAAATTAATTATATAACAATTATAATTTATTTTTTTAAAATGAATTTCCTGCCCAAATGCAAATTCAAAAAACTTCCAATACCATTGGCAATTGTACTTATTTTAAAAACATTTCCTTCATATCTGGCAATTTTGGATTTTTTATGAATTTGAAATTACTACGAGGCAATACTTATCGAAACCACAAACCTCTAAATATAAAATACTTTAAAAATCGAATTGCCAGCCGTCAAACAAATTCAAAAATAATTTAAAGCATTCTAATATTTCATTATAATTGGCATCTGATTCCCCAACCTACATTTGCATTGCCTGAGCAAATGCAAATTCAAAATTTTTTAATTGCAATTGCGAACAATGGTTACTCTTTTGCATTTGCATTAGATAAAGTAATGCAAACTAAATTCCAATGCAAATTAAAAAAACCCATGAATGATTTGTAGATATGAAATGAATGTCATACAATTTTAGAATTTTTTTCAGAAACGTTTGAAAATTACTAAAAGAATATTGATATTTTCAGGGCGTGGTATCCCTCTTTTTATCATGTTACCTTTCAGATTTTATTTAATTATCGGTCAGCAGATCAGAATCATACTCATTGATTCCAGCAAATAAGCTTCTAGAAGATAACCACAGACAAAACATTTAAAGTCGTCCTGAATAACTGACCCCTTTGAGGAATGGTTATTCAAGGACAACTTGTGTACTAGTAATAAGGTAGTCAGAACTATTGAGAAACTGAGGAAGATACCTGCTGACCTTTGACGGAATGTATGCAAATATCAGGGGGTGTCATCAAGATTTTTATATGGAAGCAGATCCGAAAGTCTGCAGGGATTCTCACATGTCACTTACTAGTGTCTGATTACGTCTTAATGAAATTTCCAACTGGGTTGTAATTAGAGTTGTATTCACAGTAGATACAAAAACGGTAACAATTATTGGGATCAATAAGTCCGTGACTTTTTGAATGAAAAACATTTTTCTTTGCAAAAAAAAAATATTTTTCAACATAATCTCCTTTTAGCTCAATACACTTAGTCTAACGTTTCTGCAATTTTTGTATTCCTTCCAAAAAATAGGATTTTTCGAGGTCCATAAAATAGGCATTTTCTTGATCAAAAATTTCATCGTTGGAACTAAATCTCTATCCACCGATCTATTTCTTTAGGTTTGGAAATAGTCACTGGGGGCTAAATCCGGAGAGTATGGATTCGTAGCCCAATTCATGGAATCCAAACAATCCTTTGAAGTTGTCACACGATTACGTTTATGGTCAATTGAGAGCAAACGCGGCACCCATCTTGCTGACAGCTTTTTGTCACGCAACTGATCATTTAAAATCGAAACAACACTACCATATGAAATGCCTCTGGCATCAACAATCTCACGCACTTTTACTCTTCGATCGGCAAATACCATATCGTGGATTTATTCGACTTTTATGGGTGTATTGACCTCAGTTGGCCGTCCAGAACGTTCAGCGTCATTTGTACTTGTGCAACTACAACGAAAGTCAGTCAACCACTGTTTTACCATTGAAATCGATGGTGAAGAGTCCTCATAGTATTTATAAAGCTTTTTCTTGGTTTGATTGACGGTTTTTTTCTTTGCAAAAAATAATGTTTAATGAGCATTCGAAATTCACTTTTTTCCATTTTTAAAAAAATGGACGATGTTGTATGTTTTGAACAGCTGTTAAACGCAAAGTAAATGACGGAACTTGGTCAAACTTTGACAGTAGTCTATTAACGGGGGGTACTTGATGGGAGCAGTGTTGCATTTCATATAACTACTAGGGAAGTTCGAAAAGTCACGGACTTAATGATCCGCCCTCGTACTGACGACGGATGAACAACGAGCTGTATAATCTGTATCCCGACATCAAAGAAGTTATGCGAATCAAAATAACGCGTTTACCCTGGCTAATTCCTTGTCAGTAGAACGGATCAGAATGAACCAGTGCTAAGGGTATTCGAAGACGTAAGTAAAGGACATCGAAATAAAGGAGGACAAAAATTTCGCTGGAAAAACCAGGTGGTAGATTGCCAGCAAGAGCTTGGGGTTACCAACTGGAGGCGAAAGCTGAAGAAAGAGCCTGTTCGAGAAACAGGTTTTACTCATTTTGTAAGACTCTTGACCGCACTGGGTTGTTTGTGGTCAATTAAGTAAGTAACTTAGTGCAACTGGCCCTCCTTAGGAAATTTTATGAACGCGGAAGCAATTCGTGTGGCTAAATATTACATTACCACCGAAGAAAATTACGTTAATAATTTCGAAAAAAGATCCCCAAAATTTAAAAAGTATTATTTCTTTCTATGTATAGAATTCTCAATCTCAACAACGATTATCTTAGTTGCAAGAACGATCTGCATTCCGACAGCAGCCTCGTTACCCTGGTCGAAATTAAGGATCCACGAATACAATTAAGGATTCGCGAGTCCAAACACATACCATGTTAATGAAAGTAAAGGTTTTCCTAACAAATCTCATACCTATCCATTGTATTTTACGGCAAAATTTAGTTGCTTCCAATATGCTCCTCATCTGACAAGTACTGTTAATTACGCACAAATACTTGACAGCAACAGCGAAGTTGACACCACTAATGGGGCATCGGTAGTAAATTTTTCCACCTAAATAATTTTCCGAAGATACAATACAACAATTCATGAATACCCTAAATTGATGTAATCATCATACACAAAACCATTCTTTACTAAGGGCAGATGTTTGTGGGTCCGTCCACTGACTAAAGGATGGCTATGTAATTACTTATTATTAAAATAATTATATGTAAAAAGTAGGGTGTTCCTAATATTGACATTTTTATTCAATTTGGTACAACCGTTATACGCAATAAACTTAATTTATTTAGGGGGTAGCGAGCGACCCACCCAATGTGGAAACCTGAAATATAAAAAATGGGATGGGGGTGGAGTTTTATTTGACAAAATATTGTCATTATCTCGAGCATTTTTCTTTATAACAAATTTTCATGATTTGAACACGGAATTGACGCGCGGTAGGCGAAAAATTGTATGCAACAAATGCTCAATTTTTGTATCACAAATATTTCATTTAATTTTAAATCGTGAAATAATTATATCAGGTTTTTCAATAAGAGCGCTACAAAAGTTTTTCTTAAATAAAACAAAACCGGTTTTAGATACCAATGAAATTCTTTATTCCTGTGAAAGTACGTTCGATGCCATTATGTATGGAACTCGATTTCTTTGGCATGGCCACCACGGGCACGCTTGCAGAAGTCCAGACGCTGAACCCAATTTTCGACGGTTTTCAAGCATAAATCGGCCGATACTGCTGCAATTTCACGTTCGATATTCGTACGAAGTTCATCAATCGTCGCTGGCTTGTTGGCATAGACCATAGACTTGACGTAGCCCCAATAGGAAATAATCTAACGGCGTCAAATCGCACGACCGAGGCGGCCAATCGACTGGGCCATTTCGTGAGATAACACGTTCACCAAACTTGGTTTCCAATAAATTGATTGTGGCATTCGCTGTGTGGCTTGTGGCGCCGTCCTGTTGGAACCACATGTCTTCCAAGTCCATACTATCCAATTGGGGCCAAAAATATTCGGTTATCATTGAACGGTAGCGATTCGCATTCACAGTAATGTGTCGGTCTTGATCATCACGGAAGAAGTACGGCCCAATGACGCCGTCGGCCCATAAACCGCACCAAACCGTAATTTTTTCGGGATGCAATGATGACTCATGGATTACGTGTGGATTGCTGTCTGACCAATAACGCATATTTTGCTTATTGACGAAGCCATTCAGCCAGAAATGAAATTCAGAATTCAGAAATTGGACGTAGCGCTGTTAAAGTTGAGGCCACTGACTCCGAATTTCGATAGTAAATTTTAATAATTTCGACTCGTTGTTGGCTCGTATATCTTTCCATGATGAAATGCGTCGTTTGCTGTCCCTATCGATATACTTTTTTGGCGTCTCTGTTGAAAAACCCTTTAGATACACGCAAAGAAAAAAACGTTCATTGCTCGGTTGCCGTAAGAATACTTTGGTTGATTTGTATTAATTTATTAGTCGCAACCGTTCATGTAGTTCTCCCAAATAAACTCGTATACCGCAAATGTGAATCATGTTGTTGCAAACAAGCTCTCGTTTGCATCAAACGCGTACAAAATTACATTTGCCGGAAATTAAAAAACGTTTGCGATAACTAAAATTAACCACTTTTCTAATGAGAGCACAGATTACGAAGAACGTAAATTTCTCTCATTCTGCCGACTGTATACAAAGTACACGCATACACAATAAAGTGATTCTCGATTTTTTGTCCTTTTACTGCAACTTTTTACATAAGTTACCCCATATTTTCGGGTTGGACCAACTAGTTTTTCTGTGTTCAAAATAGCAACAAAACGACACCAGATACTGAGGCATACAAGGATATTGCAGGCGGAATGATCGCAAAACACAGGGATTTGTTTAAATTCATCCAAGTGATTCAGGAAACACATTCCATATTTTGAATGGGTCACAAAAACATATATTATAACCTATTAATCACTGTGTCTACAACATGTAATATTGAATATCAAACACAATGTATCTGGATACAAGAATACTACATTTGCGACAAGCTACAAATACGATATAATTGCATCCAAACAACAAAAAATATAGATTTTTTCAGCGTTTAGCTATATCTATGTCGGAGTACAACTTATAGAGCTCGTGGCTCCTTCTACGTCGATAACTGCCGTTTTCCTTAATAGAACCATATATTTTACGGATAACTTTTCTCTCGAATATTTCTAGGTGTTTTTAATTCATCTGCGCTATGACCCAGGCTTCGGAGTCATATCCCAAAATAAGATCCATTGGCAAGCACAATTCTCGCAGTTATCTCCAAGCTGGCGTTATTGATCTTGTTCACCATTCTGATAACATGAGAATATAGCCTAGCCACCGCAACTGTCTTAATTTGATTCGTCTAGAGATGTCCACGTCTGAATATAAATGATATAGCTCTTGGTTCCAACGCCGTCGTTACTCGTCATTTTCTTTAACGTATTTTATGGAGAATTTTCCTCCCGAATACTCCCAGGTGTTTTTCATCCGCTTGCGATATGACCCAAGTTTCGGAGCCATATGCCAGGACTGGTAAAATGAGAGTCTGGTATAGCTGGACCTTTGTCCGTCGACAGAGGGCATTGTTTTTAAACTGCTTGCTGAGCCCAAAATAGCATCTACAAACTTAAATCGGTTTTAAATTAAAAAAAATTAAATCGGTTGCAGACGTTCAAGTGTCAACCCAGTCGAGAGGATTGTCTTCGTCGATCTTTTCCTGATTCTCGAAAATACTGCAGTAACCTTTAGCAGATTTCGCCCAATGATGTCAGTGTCGTCAGCATATGGCTTTTTATGTTCATAGTCGTGTTCATCTTTATTGAAGCTTCTCAATATTATGTCTATTACGATGTTGAAGATAGGATACGAAACTGTGTCGCATTGTTTACGTTCTCTCCTGGCACAGTTTGGTTCGGTGAGATATTTCCCTACTTTCACCGCGAATTTGGTGTTGGTCAGAAGAAGCGGAAGCGAATCAATTTTGCAGAAGCGAATCAATTTTGACGGTATCCTAAGCACAGACATAGCTTCGCACAATTTTCCCCGGCTTTTGAAAGCAGCTTTGTAATCGACAAAGATATGACGTGTGTCGGTTTGATGTTCCTGGGTCTTGTCCAGGTTTTGGCGTAGGGTGAATATTTACCCAGTCGTTGACGTCCTTGGTCTAAGTCTGCACTGACAAGGTCCAATCATGGTTCCAATAATTGCCTTTAGTCTTTCACACAACATGCTCAATAAGACCTTATACGCGGTGGATAAAACTCGGATACAGCGATAGTTGGAATATACACTGGGAACACCTTTTTGAAATCCACGACATAGTACACTGAAACTTAAATCGTCACGCATTTCCCCCAACCAGATACTGCATATAAATAGATGCATGTGGGCAATCGGTGACCTCGTCATTTGCATAAAAAATCACAGCGCGTAGGCCATCCGCACCCGCCACTTTATTATACTTAAGCCGGAAAATTGCCGTTATAATCTCGTCTTGACTTGGTGGGACGTTTCTCCGTGTGTTGCGATTTCTCCTTGACAAGAAAATTCTGAGTGGAGCAATGCTGAGAAATGTTCTTTATACATTTTATGCATACACGGTTCATCTGTCACCAGATTCCCATTCTCGATCTTGCAGGCAGGCAGCCCATTATTCTGTCCATTGCCCAATATTCTTACCATCTGGAAAAATTTATCCCGCACATTTCGGTCTGTTGACTCTCTTTCTGATCTTACTGCCACTTTTTCTGCATAAGCATTTTGTTTTCCTCACCCCTTAGGCTTTTTGTATCAGCACGACTTGTAACTTACTGTTTCATTGCCATACGTACATCGCCTTTCTAATCAGCTACGATGTGCTTCCACGATGTGCTTCCACGATGTGCTTCCACTGCGCTTCTTGGTCGTTTGGGGAGACCTTCTCCACAGACCAGTGAGCTGTGCGCGTTCTAGTCTTAGACTCACTGATTGGGGCGTAGACGTATTCGTTGGTTCCGATTGGTATTTTTTCATGGCTAAATACTCGATAATGTCGCCGTCACATAGGCCTTTCGCCTTGCGTTCACAGGCCTTTGATATCTTCGGTATTTGAAGCCTGTCAATATCCAGCTTTTCTCGTATTCGGCTTCGTACGTTTACCGCCCAGTTCAATCTTGTGCGAACTTTCGCAACAACCAGGTAATGATCCGAATCGATATTGGCATCTAGAATCACATGTACAGCCATTACACAAGGGGAGTGCCTGCCATCTATTACCAAGTAATCAATCTGGTGCTTCGTCCTCTGATCAGGAGCTAACCAGGTCGCTCTAATGTATGTCGAAGCCTATCGTTCTCATTCCATTGTCGGAAGTGCTATCGTGTATACTATAATTACTGATGCTTGGTGTTTTCCCAATTTGGCATTAAAATCTCCTAGAATAATTTCAATGCGGTGGTTAGGGCCGCGTTGGTATATTTACTCCCGACTCTCAGAAAATGATTCTTTGACATCATCGCATTTATCCTCAGTCTGAGCGTCCACAATACTAACGAGTTGTTGAAATAATTCGTTTTGATTCGAATTGTACAAGGTGGCGCAAAAGTAAACTTCCGATGTTTTTTGGCCGTAATTTAAAAAAAAATTAAAAACTTTGATTATTCTTGTGGATTATTTTTATTTGGCCTTTTAATTTTTTTACATCAAGTCGAGAATATGATGTCATGTAAATGGCCGCCGCCACAGTTGATTGTCATTTGCGCCCTTTTTATGGTATTTTCCATCACTTTGGCCAAAACTTCCGGCGATACGTCCTCACATTCTTGACGGATATTGTCTTTAAGAGCTGCAACAGTCTGAGGGTTGTTGACATAAACCCGCGACTTCAAAAAGCCCCACAAAAAGAAGTCTGGAGCGGTCAAATCAGGCGATCTTGCTGGCCAGTGCAAATCGCCAAAACGGGAGATTAGGCGCCCGGGAAATGCATCCTTCAGCATATCGGTTGTGGCACGTGCAGTGTGTGCCGTTGCACCGTCCTTTTGGAACCACATGTTTTCCAATCCCAATTCATCAAGTTGCGGCAAAAAGAACTCGTTGATCATTGCTCTGTAGCGTTCACGGCGCTTCCATGACATCGACGGCGCTTCCATGACATCTTCGGCTACAGCAGCAATATTCTCTGCAGAACGGCTACTCCGGGGTCTGCCACGCCTGGCAGCATCTCGTGTTGTGCCAGTCCCTTCAAGGCGAGCGGCTAAACGTCGCTGTGTTTCACCAGTAGGCGTTGGACGGCCAGGAAATCTGCGACGAAATTCACGTTATGCCAAAGTCACCGACCGATTATTGGTCAAATAAATAGTCAGCAATATTCCGCGTTCTGGAGCAGTGTAGCGTAACATTGTTTATTAACGTGTATTTCGCATGTGTTTACTACACAAATGTCAAAACAGAACTGACATTAGGGGCCAATCGCAAAATTTATAGCATTTTCTGATAGGAGGATTACTTTTGCGCCACCTTTTATTCGATCCAGCTATTCGATCTCTCACTGTGTATAACAGTAGCACTAAATATAGCAGTCTCCTGCCAACTAGACATCCCCACCCGGATTCGTGATTTCGCTCATTCCAGCTGTAGTAAATATCCCAGTTTTCTTTTCTAGTGCAACGATATCCTATCCGTCGCATTTCTAGGGTAGCTGTGATGTCAGCTTTATATTTTGCGAGGACATCCGCCAGTTGGAACGAGGCTCCCGTCCTGTATAGTGATATTACATTCCTGGTGCATATCCTTAAATTGTGGTCCGTATAACGTTGATGAGGGTCCTCAACAAATATTATTATTACTATATATTGATACAGTGGAAAATACATCGAAGTTTATTCCTGGCGTTCCACAGGCCATCTAATAATCATAGACCAACAACTAACCATTTTCAACGAAAATTAAATAAATAAAAACGTATAATGAACACCCTAATACAACGAATCTTGAACCTTCACCTTTCATGTGAAAATCTATGTATTTTTCGCTTCATTAAATATTAATTTCAGAGCTTGTACGCACCTACAATGTATTTGAAGTGCGAAAACAATTAGGGCTTCTAATGATTTTCACGTGTCTATGCCGAATGATACAAATACAACGGAATATGCTGACCAGCTGTCAATAAACTTTCATTTCCTAGAAAATAATAATAAATCATTGATGTGGCAGGACAATGATAATAGATTAATAAAATATAAGTGATTGATTGATTTCGATTAGACGAGGCTAATTGATTTATAATGTTTTCAGTACTGAGGTTTAGATTAAAGTTTAAATACTAGCGAGTCAGGAACAATGTTTCGCATGCACTGTGGGGTAAGTGCAAATATTTAATACCAGCTGTATTCTCTTTACTCGAGGCTGGTTTTTTTTTTGGGCGGAAATTACGAAGGTTTTAGATACTTTAAATTAACATCAGACTGGAGACAAATAGGGAACTAAAAGGAGTTCCGATAATTTGCCAAAGGGTGGGATAGCTAATACACTTTGTAACTTGAAATTCAAGCAAGAAATACTTGATGGCGTTATTATTTTTCACTTAAACCATTTGGAATCGTATTAAAATCATACACTAAAAGAAATACCTACAGGACACGGGTAAACATACATATCGCTTCAATAAATATTTCCACTAAAAGTCCTTTATCGCGTACAAGTTCATCACAGCAGCAACAATTTTTGCATTAAATGACAAAATCAAAATTTCGGTGTATAACTGTAGGTCCCAATCGGTGAGTGCAAAACCACTAAGCGCACATCTCACTGGTTGTGAAAAGTTCTGCCCATTCCGTTCAAGGGATATAAAGGGATATTTATTTTACTCTCGTATAAAACAAAAGTACTTTTACTTTTCCAGAAATTGCATTGAACCCCAGGATACCATGATAACAATTCCACGCGTTTATCCATCGAGTTACCGCATGCATTGCGACAAAAGGATCAGCATCTGAATATTAGGATTGGCTCGTATGTTTTTATTGAAAAAATATAAAAACAATTAAAGTGAGAGGCCACTTCTGTGTAGTGTATGCATATTCACAAACGTTTTATGTATTTGCCGCAAAAATATATTACAAAAACCTTGTGATAGATGACATTTCGTTTCCAACAAACAAACAAACTTTTATTTTTTATTTAGGGGAAAAGTTTAAAAATTTTCGCTCAACGTTGAGTATATGTGGCAAACAAAATATTTTTGGGTACTTTTTTGCATTAAGATATCTCCAAACATTTTTTTGCAATTTTTTAATTTTATTACCGATTTTGTTATTTTAAGCTAATGTATGAGCAGTTCCTGCTACAAGCTTACAAGGTCAGGAACAGCTTTCTAAATGAAAAATGGGTTTTTGTTGGAATAATAGACAATTCAGTTAATCACAATTCACTGGCATGACTAGTTTCGAACTGCGTGACAAGATCATCATCAGATGCTTAACACTGTGAATGAATTTTAAGATCATCAATCGTATATATACAAACTCAAGTATGCAATTTACATATGCGAATTAGTAGCGATCGAAGATCCCACGGTAAAGTCTGTAATTCCAACACAATAACAGAAAGATTTTTTCCTCTTTGTTCTTGTTTTCTTCTGGCATTCTCGCAGTGGTGCAGAGCTTTGAGGTGAGTTTTTAATATATAGGGTTTTCCAATAAGGCCTTAACAACTTTTTTTGATGTGTTAACATCTATACGCGCGCCTCTAGGGCAGTAAACTATAAATTTAATACATACGCAAGTGTTAGGTTTGCGAGAGTAAATCATCGTTTGTGTGTTCGTTGCTTGGCAGTCGGTATTGAAAGTGATTATTGGGCAATTTTCATATAATTTTCCCACGCGATTTTCTCCGGAAATTCATAGCCGATTTTATTAATTTTTGGATTAAAAAGCTAGTGCGGGTTTCGACGAAGAGTTTAGGTCAAAAATTAAGGCGATCCGATATCGGCGAGCCGAGATTTAAGTGTTTTAATTTGGAGTATTAATTTGGAGTAATATTAAAAAAGTATTTTATGTTGATCTTCGGTTATATCGTACGAATATAACAATGTATGTATGTATGTACAAGTGTTTGTTGCTTTGCATTCTTTGACTTTTGTGGGAATAAAACAAAAAGTATTGAGCAAGGAAATAATGACACATGTGGTTGCACTGGGTCTTTAAATAATTTTAAGTATTAATATTATTTAACTGTAACGTCATCATATGATTGAACGCTGTTTTTTATTTTCCAATGTAACATTTACGAATGTGTTCATAGAAATCGAACAAGTACCGTGTAGCAAAAAGGTGTTAACACATCGCCCGTGAGTTCGAACACTCATTGTTTTTTTTAAAATAAAACGCAAACCATTTGAGATATTTCCAAAACTTTATGATCGACTTGAAATACTATCAAAACATTTATGAATGGAACTCGACTTCGTTCATATGTCCACCGCGGGCACGTCGGCAGCGGTCGATTCGTTGGACCCAATTTTCGATGACTCGGTCACACATTTCGGACTTAACGGCTGCTATTTCGCGTTCAATGTTGGCTCTGAGTTCTTCCAATGTCGTCGGCTTGTTGGCATAGACCTATGGTTTGACATAGCCCCAAAGAAAAAGGTCTAGAGGCGTTAAGTCGCACGAACGAGGCGGCCCACCGATTGGTCCATTCCTTGAGATAACACGCTCACCAAACTTACTCTTCAATACATCGATTGTAGCGTGTGCTGTTTGGCTTGTTGCATCGTCCTGTTGAAACCACATGTCGTCCAAGTTCATCGGTAATCATGGCGGCGCCATGATGGCGCGATAACGATCGCCATTCACAGTAACGTGACGATCGTTATTGTCGACGAAAATGGCCCAATGATGCCGCCGGCAAGTAAACCGCACCAACCAGTTATTTTTTGTGGAAGGAGTGGTGATTCATGAAGCACATGTGGATTTTCACCAAACCAATAGCGCATATGTTGCTTATTGACGAACCCCGTTGAGCCAAAAATGAGCTGCGTCACTGAGGATGATTTTGCGATGAAATTCATCATCTTGGCGCATCTTCTCCAGAGCCCAATCGCAGAACGTACGGAGCGCAAATGGTCCGTCGACTTCAATTCTTGAGTCAGCTTGATCTTGTATAGGTGTAAACCAAGATCTTTACGCAAAATTCTCCATAAAGTGGTCTTGGCAATGCCCAGTTCTTGAGCACGCCGCGGAATCGACTGATTTGGATCGTTTGCTACGGACGGCTGAACGGCAGCGATATTTTCGTTACTACGATCAACCCGTTGTCTCACTGACTCGGCAGCATCATATGTCGACTCAATTTTTTGCACTAAACTTGTAATTGCTTGTCTACTAGGGCGAGAATAACGACCGAAAATTGGAGTTAACGCTGTTAAAGTTGGGGTCACCGACTTCGAATTTCGGTAGCACATTTCTATAATTTGCATACGTTCTTCGTTCGTGTACTTTATCATGATGCAAATGTTGAGTTTACTGAAAAAAAGGAAAGTAACAGTTAGATGATCAGTGAAATAGTGCTTCCGCAAATTAAATTCAAAGTTGTCAAGTACCTATTGGAAAACCGATTATAACACAGAGCTGTATTTTTCTGTGAGTACAGATTTTCTAATCATCGGGAAAGTATCAGCTACGTTTTTGGAATTTTGAATTCTATGGCCGTTTTTTTTTCGTTGTGTGCACAAATTTATTGCTCCAGTCAGTCAAAACTGCTCACTGATAACCTTCACCGTTAACGTCTATAGCATTCCGTCTTCCATCTAGCTTTTATACCACCAAATATGGACAGTTTTTTTTGTACGGATCAAAAAGTCTAATTTAAAAATTCTGTTTTATACAATGCCAGGAAAGAGTGTGGCACCCAGACCCTACCTGACAAAACTTAAATAGAACATACATATACATATATATAGAATGTATCTCCCGTATTTAGGAGAAATATCAGAATTCGATTACAAACTTAGAATACCATGTACAATAGTGATGACGTAGGCCATAAGATGGTTGATGATATTTTAGTCTTAAAGGATAAAGAGTGAAAAGCAACAAATTGTTTTTTTTTCATTTTTATTATGTAGCGAATATCCGTTGTCTGAAAATTGCTCCGCGGGAGATCAATACTATATAAGTTTCACAGTTTCGAAAAACTGCATTGAATTTACAGTTTAAAGCTAGTTTAGTTAATGTAAGCTACTACTGCTTGGTTTATATATGTGGAGATTTACAATAACTACATCATTTTGAACTAGCCGACTAGTCCCAAAAACTAGCCGACCTAACAAAGAAGACACAAAATAGTTGGGAAAATTTCTTTTTATTTTCCAATATAATCTCCTTTTAGCTCGATACACTTCTTCCAGCGATATTCAATGGCTTCGATACCCTATTTATAGTAAAAACTCCTTCATTATTGTCTAATCTTTTACCACGAGCGATTTTTACAAGTTTGGAAATAGAAAATAGTCCGACGAGCGAATATGCTGCGTGATGAAGCAAATCGAAGTTAAATTCATTATTTTTTGACATCGCAATAGTGGATGTGTGAACTGGAGCATTGTATTGATGAAACAATACTTTCTTTTTCGCCAAATGCGGCCTTTTTCCACAATTCATCACTTAAACGCTGCAATAAATTTGCATAATATTCACCGTTGATAGTTTTACATTTCTGATTATAATCAATAAAAATTATTCCATGCGCTTCCCAAAAAACAGACGCCATGACCTGTCCAGGATATGGAACCGTCTTTGCCTTCTTTGGACACGATTCTCTCATTCCAGTCCACTGTTTTGACTTTTCCTTTGTCTCAGGTATGAAGTGGTGGACCCATGTCTCATCCATGGCTATAAAACGACGTAAAAATTCGGCTTTATTGCAGTGAAACATCGCCAAACACTCTACAGAAACATCTTCGCGACGCTGTTTTTGATCTATTGAAAGCAAGCGCGGCACCCATCTTGCGCACTGCTTTCTCATCTTCAAATCGTCGGCCAATATACGATGTATAGCACTTTTGAAATACATATAATTTCAGCTAGCTAACTCCCCTTCAGGCGACGATCATCTAATACCATTTTGTGGATTTTCTTAACCATGTCTGGGGTGGACACCTCAATTGATCGACCACTACGGTGTTCGTCTTTGCAGCTCCACTGACCTCGTTTAAACCCTTCTACCCAATATTTTACAGCCGCAAACGAAGGACCATACTCCTAGAATATACCTCGGCTTTAACATTGCTTGGACTGAGACCTTTCAACTGGAAGTATTGAATTACATAACGGTGACCAAATTTGTCCATGTTTACAAATTCACTGAGATGGTTTAATTTTGATGGCTCAAATAAAAATACTAAAATACAACGTGGCGCCTTGAAACTTAAAACATATGTTTTATAAGGTTGCCACTTTTCACCAAAATATATTTTTTTTGAAACTGTGGGCACCATCTATACGTCAGGTTGGTTAGTTTTGGGACCGCCCTCGTATGTACTGATATTTTAATATATTCACCTTATAGAAATTCTAGTCATGCAGCATTAACAAGTTAAGTGAAAAGTATAGTCCGTGGAGGTGGAAAGTTTCTGATAGCCATTCACTTGGAGTGGCCAAAAATGATTCCTTCATTAGGCTGTCCGAGTAGCTCACTACTTCCACGCAGTCTGTCTTGGGCAATGGATTTATCGGTAAACTCCGTTTGCTTACTAGGGTGAGAAGGCAACACTAATGCGCAGCCGGATTGGTTATGCGATCACTGATACGTCTCAGGCTTATTAAGTGACCCTCCGTTTGCTTACTAGGGTGAGAAGGCAACACTAATGCGCAGCCGGATTGGTTATGCGATCACTGATACGTCTCAGGCTTATTAAGTGACCCTGTCACTGAAGCTCTTCGACCTAGTGGACATATTCTTCTGTCCTTTGAAGCGGATGAGCCAAAAACCCTTACAAACGGCGGATCAAAACTGAAGAAACTAAAATCCAGTTTCGACGCACTGCATTCATAATGGGCGGCTGAAACATAATCATCTTGGCAGAGGGTAAAAAGCAAACCACGGTGGGCTGGGTTTGCCAGAAAATACATAAGATAATGAATCGAACAAACCCCCTAACTGTTGACGACCCTCGCAAACGTTAACTATAAGGACCACGATTTAAGAATATGCACCTGGAATGTAAGAACGCTATACAGAACGGGTACCACTTTCCACCTGGCGGATATCCTCGAAAAACATAAAGCTGACATCACACCTATCCAGGAAATGCCATAGACAGGATATGGTTGCACCAGAAAGAAAAACTGCAATATGTAATACAGCTGAAAGGAGCGAAAGCACGAATTCGGGTGCGGATTTATAGTAGAGAAGAGACTGCGATACATACTTTCAAGGTTCAACCCAGTGAGTGCACGTATATCAACAATTCGTATCAAAGCGAAATATTTCAACATATTGGTAATTTACGTGCATTACCGACAGAGGATAAAGACGATGAGGTCAAAGAATCTCACTTCTAATACTTGCATTCAAGCTCCTTTCGCAGCCAGGTATCATATGAATATGCAAAATGCAATATTCTAAGAGAACAAGCAACAATGTCGTATGCTAAAACATTTAAATAAGCCAAGCTATCATTAGCGAACGATGCAAATACTTAGATGATTAAATATATTTCCTAACACCCTGAAACCTGTCTTGAATTACCGTGTATAATACCAGGCTGTTATGAAACGATTAAAACGCTAAAGAAAGTTAAGAAAAGTATTAACTGTAGAAAGTGGAATACAATAAGAAATGTTAAATAACAAGAAAATACTAAGATAGTATGATAAGTTTAGCAAACATAATTTAAATGTATTAAATTCACAAAGTAACATTTATTAAGATTACATAATAAATCGTTCTTCTTAACTCTAGGTCACAGGTTTTTAGCATGTGGTCATTACAATGCTAAACACCCAGTATGGGGCTCTCGGCTTATGACTCCAAAGGGTCGACAATAATTCTCGTCAATAAACTATCTCTGCATCCACATCACTTCCCCGAATTCGCCCACATACTGGCCTACAGATGTTAACAAGATACCTGATCTCATCGACTTCTGCATATAGAAAAATATGTGCCCCGAATCTCACAAATGCTACACGCTTCCCGAGTTATCCTCTGATCATTCACCTGTACTATTGATATTAAATTCCATACCTAATATCATGGAAACCCAATGTAAACTTCACTCTCGAAGAACAGACTGACTGAAATTCAAAAATGTTTGTTTTTGGTTTTGGAAACGAAATAACAGCACACATTTATTTGTTTTTGTAAATTAATTAATTAATTAATTAATGGTCCTAGTGGACTTTTCTTCATGAAATGAGCCAAGGAATACGCTGGAGAAATTTGCCCGGAACTTCCTGAATCATCCTGTATTTCTAGATTTATATTTTAGATATGTAGATATCTATGTCTGTGCTTACGATGATCCCTATGATCAACTCCTTTTAAATAGAACCGCATCACTCTTTTCTTAAATCATGCAATTGTTGCTGTGTTGAGGGTCTGTCATTCAATTGTAAGCCCTTCCTGTATAGAGGAACGCCTCCCAATCTCACGCAATGTTAAATAGGACTGTCGTATTCTATAGAAGGCCTCTTAGGCCATGATTTCAGGCCCTCCAGCCCATAACGTCCGCGGCAGGATTATAATAATTTCTTAGTATACTTTCATAATGAATTATATTAATATTAATAGACGTAGCGAAATAACTCCCACATGAAATAACTCCCACCAGAAAAATTAAATAAGTCCCAAAAAATTTCCATAATCGGTATCAAATGGATCTTCATAAGTAACACCACTTGCTGTACTCATTGCTGTAAATTCTGTAGTACGATCTGGAGTTGGCGGCCTTGCTCATACAAAATTTTCAGGTGCAAGCACCGGTAGTGTGGCTGTTGCAGTTGCTTTATAAATTTTGTTCTTCTCAGAATGTCGATTTAGACGACATGTGTAATTTACGCATGCATAGCAACTGGTTGCATCATGATCACCTGGGCGATTAATCCAGTTTACCGGCTTAGAATACTTCATAGTACCTCTGCCTCCACACAACCATGCCATGAGATTGTTATAACATTGGCGACACACTGTATTAGGTGTGTAATTTTCACCGGTCAAGTCCACTTCGTCGAAAAACAATGTATATGCTCTTTTGAATTCACTAGTTAAAAGATTCTTTTCCTTCTGAAATCTTGTAGATGTTTTTTTTCTGGTTTGATGACCGCAAACGTAGCAAAATAAATCAATATTTTCACACTGCATATTGAAATTGTCAGTTGCCAATGTTGTGTGCGAATTATACTGTAGCACTTTCACTTTTTTTACTTTCACTTTCACTTTATAACTTTCACCGCTGAGCTCTCGTTGACGTCGCGCTGTGTAATGCCTCGATGTGAGCGTCGTGTCGCTTTTATATTGTGTGCTTGCCTGTGCTGCTGCTGTCGGTGCATGATCGCGTGATACCTAAGCGCTACCTAAACGGTGTTAACCCTTGGACAAACACATGGTTCTGGCCAGGCATATTTCATTTTTTGCTACCTATGGACCTGAACAGGAGAAAAAGGTAAAAAAATTGAAATTATAAAATTTTCGGCAAATTTTTCACTTTTGCGTGCTACCTAAACAGTGTTAAGAATCATCTCTAGGAAGTTTATATGTTTATATGTATGTTTGTTTATTGAGATCTTAGGTAAATTTTTGTAGTTGGTTGTTTCCTTGAATTTTGAACGGTTTGCTACCTATGGACCTGAACACGGGAAAAAAGGTAAAAAAAATCGAATTTTTTTAAGTTTTTTGTCGATTTTGATCTGGAAGGTGAAGTTTTTTTGATTTTATATGTTCGCAATTTTTGTTCTTTATGACAAGAGCTACAACTTTACCTCAGAGAGTAAATCGAAATTCTGAACGGTTTGCAAGATATGAGCCTGAGAAAATGATCACATTTTTACGAAAATGATACCGAGGCCCCAAATCTTTGGCGGCCCATAAAAAAAAAAGTGCATGACTTTGGGAAAAATTGGGAAACACGGGTCTTTATTTTTAGTCTTTTATCACGTAGTGGTGTCCGTATATGGTTATTTTGCCATGACTTAAAAAATTACACACAGTGTTATTTCATTTCATTATTATGTTATGGCAATGAAATAACTCCCAACAAAAAAATGACAGTTTGTGCAAGGCCCATATAACAAGTGCTGTAGGAGAAGTCTTGGGACTTATTTCACTTTGCTATTTGGAGTTTTTTAATTTTTTGTGGGACTTATTTAATTTTTTCGTTATTGGAAGTTATTTCATTTTTGGTGGGAATTATTTCGTTGGGAGTTATTTCATGGGAGTTATTTCATGGGGAGTTATTTCGCTACGCCATATTAATAGGCAATGCTCGTACTGTAGTTTGCTTATTCGCTTGACGAATATCATACTTGTTTGTTTGCGATTACTCCGTATGTGGTACCGCTTCGTTTATCTATCTTATCTAATCAGTGAGTGAAAACTGGAAAGCGCACAGCTCAGTGATTGTGAGAAGTTCTCCCCAGTCCCTTCATGGGATGTAATGGGAAACCATTTATTTTTTTTTTTATTTTTATATTTTGGTATTAGTCGTGACACTTGATCAGCGTACAAAAAATGTTGAGTCGAGAGTTTAGGAGACTCTTTGAACTCTGTTTTAAAAGAGTAGATTAAAATTTGGCGTATGTTAAAGCGTATCGTAAGCGTAATCATAAGAAATTTAAACAATAAATACTTATATGAAATTATTTATTTCTATTCTCAAATGCAGCTTTCTTAAATAGAATTATGGATGTGTGGCAAGCGAGTAAGTAATCCTGTCTAGAAAACCAACCTTTACAATTGAACCTCCGTCAGACGACATAGACGACAAAATTTACATAAACTTAATTTAATGTGGATAGTATCGTATTATGCTAACCACCAATGCACAGTGGAGTAATTAAACGAAAACGAAAATATGCCATATATATTTTGTTTTCAGCTCACTGTTTAAATATTCAGTACACTGTCTATAGTCTAAAGGGGTTTCTAATTGTCTATTGATTTTAGGCAGCATTTTCGCAATTAAACTTTGAACTTCCACTTGATTTGGAAATTCAAATGCAGTAGATTGGAAACGGCTGTGAGTTATAGTGTTGAATGAATGAATGGTCCCATAACATCCCATGAAGGAATTGGTGAGAGCTTTTGACAACCAGTGAGCTGTGTGGTTTCTAGTTTTATACTCACATGTAGAGTTATTCCAGAATATTTTTGATTGCATTGATTATGAATAGTTTATAAGAAATGTTTTAAGCTAAATGTTGGATTTATCGGCATTTCAGTGTGTGTTGGTACTCAGGGATCTTCGATCGATACCAATTCCAATATTTAAATCGCATATTTGAGTTTGGGAGGAGTGGCTTAGTTAGAATATACTTTTTAATTTTACAATAAAAACACGTATATTTTGAGATAGTTGTGATTTTTTTTATTGGATTGTAGAGAAGACATGTTCCCTATAAGTATAGAATAAAATATACGTCAAATGGCCGCCACGGCTCTAATGACAGGCCGTTACTCTTTTCGTGAAAGTTTAAATGACTTTTTCACAGATGACGCGTTGGAACTCGGATTTGAGCTCAGGAATTTTTTCTGGTTTATTCGCATAAACCCAAAGAAAGAAATCGCACGGCGATAAATCGCATGATCTTGGTGGCCAGTTGACATTAGTATTTCTTGAGATAATTTGTTCAGGAAATCATTGCAGCAAAACATCGATTGTTTCATGCGCGGTGTGGCAGCTGGCGCAGTCTTGCTGAAACCACACGTCTTCCAGATCCATGCCGTCCAGTTGAGGCCACAAGATCTTCGTTATCATGTTCCTGTAACGAATGCCGTTCACAGTCATTGCAATTTCGGCACCGTCTTTACAAAAGTAAATCCCAATCACGCCGCCTAACCAAAATCCGCACCAGGCAGTCTCTCTTTGTGGGTGCATTTGTTGGTTATGGATTGCATGAGGATTTTCTGAGCCCCAAATTCAAAAATTTTGTGTATTCCCGAAGCCACTCAGATGGAAATGCGCTTCATCGGAGAAGATTATTTTTTTTTCCCCCATTGAACGAATTGCGGGCGAATTTTATACGAGATCTTTAGGAATTTTATGGAGGTCTTTATGCAAAATTCGCTGGGTAGTGCTTCGTGAAATTTGAGGTTGTTGAGAATGATGCCGAATTGATGTTTTCGAGTTTTAGGCGACGCTCTGGTTTATAGCAGCAATGTGTTCAAGAGACTAAGCGGTACGTTGACGCACATGAGTCTTACTGTCCATAACAGACCCATTTTCTTCACATTTTTTGACCACTCTTCGAATGATTGGCACATTAGGTGCACTTTTCCGACTGAAGATTATTCACCGTTTGCGAGCGGTCTCAGCATAACTTTATCAACCTGAGTATAACTTTATCATAAGTTTTCACAATTATAACGCGTTGTTCTTTCGAAAATCGGTCCATTTTTAATAATCGGAATAAACATATGTGACAGCTGCCAAATTTCAAAGCTGCCACTTGTACAAAGAAAAAAAATGCCACTAAATTTATAAAGTACAATCTTACTGTGACCCCTTTTATAACGAAAATGTAATAATTTTATTGAAAAATATATATTTTTTACACTTTGCGACACTAATGACGCAAATACAAAATTTCGTGATTTTTCATTTACTGTCTAACTCCTGCGGTAAGAAAAACAAACTGATCAAATTGAGAACAACTTCTTCAAATTGTGATTGCGAACAAATATGTCAATAGGAATTCGATTTTCTCTTAAAATCATTCACATTATCTCTCTCCATAAGCAAATTTAGACACAGCGAGCAGTCTGGTTGTGACATAGTTGTAATGTTTCTAAACCAAAAGTTGTATTTCCTAGTAGTTAGCGTTCTAGTCAATAAGAATGTCACAATTTCTTAATTTAGATATTTAGATACTAAAATTAGATATTATCAGACTCGAATATATATGGTCAATGAACGACGCAGCATTTCAACTGGTGGAGTCTGCTTTGGTTTATTAGTTTAAGGCGCTTAATACTCCACAGTGCGATGTGGTGTTAAATGGAGCACCACTCTAAACATACATTAAGGCACATTTTGCATTGTCAATTGCTGCACTGCACCGTGGTGCTGTTATGACATCAGCAAAGTGACAATGGCGACAAACAGGAAACTGCCAATGAAAACGTTGTAGTTGTAACTGCCGCCGTTGTTGTAAATATAATGGGCAGCCTAAAGGTCTTTAAAGGCAAATGTCAACATAGGCATTATGAATAAGTAGATACAAACCGACAATACCAACAAGCGGAACATCGGCAACAAACATAATATTTAAAAAAGGGGGGAAAAAGAAATATAAAATTAAATGAGAAGACAGTGAGAACGGTTAGCACAAGATTGCACAAGGGCTAGGATGAAAAAACTAAAATTGGGTTAAAACAAGAAACGTTCTATGAACAACAGCACCACCTTTTAAATAACCAAAACAAGAATTTAGGTTAGCACGGGAGCCACTCAGTCAGTCAAGTGGAATATATCTCGTACATTAGTGTTCAAAGTGCTGTAGAAGATACTCGGAAGCATTAGAACTCTTCCATTTAGAGGGTGTATGTCCTCACGGACCCTTCGTGCCATTATATTTACATATTTGATGGAGATGGGAGGGAGTTTTTACAGCTATTCCATTTTATCTTTTCTATTTCTGTCATGACTATGATATTGTGACAGGACACGTTTAATGGCTGCTAATGAAATTCTATAATTTAAGCAAAAGGACTATAAAAAACAAATGAGGTAGATTACTGTCGTCTCTTACCATACTTCGATGTATTTATAGCTACGACACTAGTGGGTAATAAAATAGATTTAACACGTGATTACAAACAATTAACCAAACACTTCGATTTACGTTTCGCAGATGGTCGCAACAGCAAGAATTGCTTAGACTATGTTTAAAACTTAACACTAACAAACACATTTAAATCGTTTCCAATATGTATTTAATTTCAACATATACATACACACATATCACAGTAAAATATTTCTGACTAAGATTGTGGTATGAACTTATCGCACATTGTAACATGTAAACTAACGAAATCAGTCATTAGAATCAAATTCAATATAAATATAATTTTAAAAAAAAATTAAGTTACAGTGTTTTATTTATAAATGCACTAAAAACTAGAAAATAATTTTTCTCTTAGCCTCAATAAGTATATTCTTCTTCATGATGGGGTTGTACAATGGTCCGTCCGCCTACTTAGCACTTCAACAACAATGGTCTTGATACTTTCAATAAAGAGCGTAATTAAAATGAATTAGTTAATTAATTTTCTAGTGATCCCTCAAATAAAACGCTTGCATTTAAATTAAATATGGGGACAAAATTAAATGTCAAATTAAGTGTCACGATTTTCAATTTAAATGCAAGCGTTTTATTTGAGAGATCCCTAGAAAATTAATTAACTAATTCATTTTAATTACGCTCTTTATTGAAAGTATCTAGACCATTGTTGTTGAAGTGCTAAGTAGGCGGACCATTGTACAACCCCATCATGAAGAACAATATACTTATTGAGGCTAAGAGAAAAATTATTTTCTAGTTTTTAGTGCATTTATAAATAAAACAGTGTAACTTAATTTTTTTTTAATTTTAATTTTTTAGTAAATAAATTTTTAATGTTTTAATTTTTTTTCATATTCATGTATTGTCATCCAAATCTGCCAAGTGTGCAAAATTTTAGTTCGATTGGTCAACTGCAACTGTGTTAAAAATGAGTTACTAGATTTGAACAATACAGACTGACAGACAACAAAGCAAGTTAAATAAAACACTGTAAAAATGGAAAATAATTTTATGTAATACGGCCTGCTATTTATTTGTTCACAAATGCACAATCGCTCGTGTTTGGATACATGCAGGTATTGATATAAATGAGGGTTAGCATGTTTCCAGCTGTGTGACGAACCTGAATGTTTAGGTTATATTAGTTTGTTCTATATTTAGTATGAGTGCATTAAACAGATTTGCTTTAGTCAACTCAAAAGGAGTAAAATGATTTTTGTATTGAATTTCGAAAAATATATTTAAATTGATTAAAATTTGTGTTTAAATCAGGAACTGAAAACTACTGTTATTGACTTTTATGACGACAGTTAAAAATAACTATTATATATAACGTATGCGGAATGGAATTGCACCAAATTTTGCAACGCTGTGTAAAAAAGAGTATTAAAGCTTAAAATATTTTACCATTATTTTTCGATTACTGCATGGTTTGTGTATATTGCTTTGTAGAGGGTGTAAAAATTTGTCATATATTGATATTACAATGGCAATGTCGAAGAAGAACGTCGAAAAAACATTTGTAATTTTTTCGAAAATCATCGTCATTGGAAGAAGTCGGAAGTCGTTTCTCATTTTGTTGAACCAGGAGAAAGTCGTTGTGCAATATATAGAATACTGGCTCGATATATAATTAGAAAAACAACAGAAAGAAAACATGATGCTGGAAAACTGTGTAGTTTGAGCGACTCTTCAGTGAGGTCTCGTCTTAAAAACCTTAACAATAGTATAAGTATAATCGCAACATCTTGGAGCTTGGAAAAAGTTTCACTGGGATGGAAAATCTGTAAAGAGGTATCTGAATGACATGGCAATTCAGAAAAAGTCCAGAAAGAACTAGAAGAAGAGAACCGTTTCTACTGCTCAATAAGCGATACAAAAATCTCGATTGAAAATAGTTGTCAACAGTTAATTTTACGCCAAGAATGATATTCTCTGCATTATGGACGAAAATTCATATTTCCCTTTGGATGGAAATGAATGGCAGGAAATACTGTGTTTTAAGGGAAAAAACTACAAATAATAATATACAGTATATAGGGCACATAATGTTTTTCTAGAAAAGTATTATTTTGGCTTGCAATCAGCCAGCATGGAATGTCAGATCCAGTGTTATTTGAATCTGGATTTGCCGTCAATGCTGAACGATTCCTAAAATTCTGTTTGTCAAAAGTGAAAGATTTTGTAAACATGTAGCATAATGGCTTAAATGTAATTTTCTGGCCCGACTTAACTCCTAGTCATTACGTCAAAATGACATTGGAGGCCATGGGCACACTTTAAATACCATATGTTTGTAAAGAGGAAAATCCTCCAAATGTTCCTCAGTTAATTTTGGCTAATTTGAAGCGAATAGTATATGCAAATGGCTTTATAGCGTAGACAGACGACAGTGTTAATTTGCATTAAAAGCTCACTAATGTGAATTAATTAACATTTTGCCCTGACAGACGACAGTTTTTGCATTTAGTAAACACCTGTTTGTTTGTAAACAACTGTTTGTTTGTCAAGTAATTTTTTGGACTTTTACATCGAAATCAAATGGATAGAAGGCGGAAAGTACGATTAGCAGCTATTCTGTTGGTGCTATTCTTCTTTCCCTTGGAAATCTTAAAATGGAAAAAATGCGTTTCGATTTTAAATATTTCTCATTTTTTTGCAAAAAACTATTAAAATAACTCACCTTTGCTGACTTTGAATCCATTTTCAATTGACGATAGCAAACAATTTGACAACAGCTGATTCAAGATGTATCAAATACATGGTAATAGCAGGTGGTGTTGTTGCAATAACATCCACTTCAGCGGTGTCAAGCATCAGTGCATAAAATCAACAAAGCAAACAACAAACACAAGAAAGTTCCACTTCCACTGTGTTCCGGCTATCACCTCTATGTATAGATACATCTTGAGCTGATTGATTGTCGACGGTGTTGCCATATTGAAATACCTAAATGCAGTATAAATGCACTCTGATATCATGCATTTATGCCAAAGCTAATACACATTGGGACGGGGATAATTCACAAGTTAATTTGAATTAAGACTGCTAATGCTAATTAACGCTGTCATCTGTCTACGCTATTAGACCCAAGACTACCAAGAATCGGCCACAAAAAAGATTCCAACAACAATGTTTTCAAAAGCTATGTAAACATTTTCTCAAAACTTCCGCAAAGCTGCTCGAATGGGACTCAGTACATTTTTACTTTTACAGGTGAAATTCAATTTTCATTTGTGTCGAATTTTGTCATTCCGCATACGTTATTATATATGCTATATCGCAATTATGCTATAACGATTTTCAAAATCTGCTCCGGAATTCTGTAACCTTTTAACGATAAAAATCTGTAGTTAAATTGGCAAAATTCTGAAATTTTCTACTGCAAGTTTATGAATTTTGACAATTTAACTACTGATTTTGATCATTAAGAGATACAGAATTCCGGTGGTGGAGTATTGAGTGTTTTATTTTTGATATTTTTTTTTGTAGTAATTTTGTCAGCTATACAAAAACAAAACACAGGCCTTTTGAAATGCAACGGTTTAACAAAAATGCAACAGCAAATCCCCAGGTGGACACGTCTTCAATGTGTTATAGACGACGGATGCACGACTAAACTTTTCCAAACTGAAACCGGTTAATTAAATTTCGGCCAGTTAACCGAATGTCGGTTTTTCAAAACTCACTATTTTCGAAGAACGAATTTCGCCGGTTATTTGAATTTCAATCTAAAATTGGTCATCTGCAGCATTTTTATGAGGGGATAGCTGTGTTAATGTTGGATTAAATTTTGAACGCAACCTCAGATTGTAACCTAATCGCCTAATAGGTTCAACCGCTATTATTATAGTTTTATATAGGCGAATGACGCAGTGAAAATGCGCTTCTTCATTTATGTTGTGTCTGTAGATCACTTAATATACATTTCACCTGAACCTATGAATATTCGAATAAGAAAGTAATTCAAATGGCACTCATTTTAGCTTAAAACGTTACATTGGTTAAGCTTTTTACCGGATATAGTAAAAATGTTTGCTGTGGGTTTGGCTTTTCCGAGAACGGTTTCAACTTGTATTGATTGGACACAGGGCGTGACCCCGCACATTGATCACATAAGTTTATAATATGAAAAACTAATCTTGTAGTCCTAAAAAGCTAACATTCTGAAGTACTGATCACAGGACAAATAATTTTTGGTCAAAACAACGTGTACCGAATCAGCTAGTACTTGATACGATATTCGTCGACGATATTGCCAATCGTACACAACCAAATCTGCACCTTTGCTTATCAAACCGGTCACGACTACACGGGCGACATAATGAAAATCTCTACATTGATGACCATCCTAGTGACACTTTGGCATAATGGATCACCAATGAAAATGTATACGAAATTACGGCAATAAAGGACTTGTTTGGTAAAACATTTTTTTTAATATAAATTTCTAAATAAAAGGTGTCTCGGTAAGAATGCGCTTTTTCATTTTAAAATAAAAATTACATGAGGTGTCAGGGGACACCCGGTTGGAACGAAGTTCCTTTCGCTATATATTATGTTCTAGTTAGTTCCAACACGCCTAAGGCGCCTGTTGAAAAATAGTGCAATTTAAATGGATCTTTAAGAAAATATAGATACTTTTTGTAAAATGATAAACTTTTTTAAAAAATTGTTATTTATTGAGCGTATTTTTTAAAAAAAAGTATATTTTTAGGTCCCTTTTGTAAGAATATGTATGACATTTTCCCGAAGAGGTCCTTTCTTTAATGAGAGGTACTTCTTTTATTAAATGCTAATGTTTTTTTTTAAGAATAGCTACAATTTTTAATAAGAAGTGGTTTCTGTAAGAAAAAGCCTAAGAGTATGATTTTTTTACAATGAAGTACTTTTTTTAAGAGCACGAACTTTTTAAAGAAGTGGTACTCTTTTAGGAAAAGGTTATTTTTGTAAGAAAATTTACTCTTGTTAAGCAGAGGTACTTCTTTAAGATAAGGTATTTTTTTAAGAAAAGGTTGATTGTTTAGGAATATCAATAGGTATTTTTTTTTTGAGAAAATTTACTTTTTTAAGAAAATACACTTAAGAAAATTTTATTGTTTTAAAATTCTTTCACTTTAGCTTTTGTAAATTAACTTTTTATTCGGTTCAAAACTATAATATGTAATAAACAGGTTCCACCTAGAAAATTTCTCATTAAACAAAAAACTTCCCCCGATATGTTAGTCTAGACACAAACCAAACAAAAAGTACGAGTGTAAGAGGAATTGTGCTGCCAAATGTAATTCTATGCTTAGGGTTGTATTTCAGGGATTTGCCAGGCTTGCACTTTGGCTTTTCGAAATACTTTTTATTGGGTTCAAAACTACAATAAGTAATACATAGGCTCCTCCTAGAAAACTTCCCTTTAGACCAAACTAAACCAAAAGTACCCAATATAGTTGATAATAATGGGCTGTAATAAAGTAGTTAAAAAAAAGTTGTTTACAATTTTTTCATTTAGCCTCCATCCCGCAACGTGCGATAAGGAACTTCGTTCCAAAATTTGTAAAAAAGACATCTTCCAATTAAATATTGAGTAAAATATCCGTCAAATGGATCCCACAGCTCTGATGACAGGCCATTACTCTTTTCGTAAAATTGTCCATAACTTTTTCACAGAGATGTGGCTATATCTCACCGGTGGCGGGTTGGATATCGGATTTGAGCTCAGGAACTGTTTCTGCATTAGTCGCATAAATACGAGATTTCACAAAACACCAAAGAAAGAAATTGCACGGCGTTAAATTGCATGATCTTAGTGGGTAGCTGGCATCAGAATTCCTTGAGATAATATGTTCTAGAAATCGGTGCTGCAATAAATCGGTTGTTTCATGCGCGGTATGACAGGTGGTGTCGTCTTGCTGAAATCAAATGTGGTACAGATCTATGCCGTCCAGTTGAGGCCACAAGAACTCCGTTATCATGCTTTTGTCATGTTTGTATGTAGAGTTTTGTGGCTTCGTATTGCCTCGTAGTACTTTCTAATTCATAAACCTGTACATATAAAATATTTGAAAATAAAAACTGCCTGACATGAAGGAAATGCCTTGAAATTTAGTACAATTGCCAATAGTATTAATTTTTTTTTTAATTTGCATTCTAGAGGGATTGTCTTACAAAAATATAATTGTCTTATAATTAATTTGCCCCTTGTATCATCTGAGGACGCTGTCATGCACCTGTTAATTAATGAAGGTTTGTATTGCAAGGTGATTTTAAAGAAATGGTTGACATCCATTTTATCTATGACGGTATGGCCAACTGGACTTATATTGTAACATCAATTTTTATGTTAAATTTCCTTTAAATTTTGAATTTCCGTCCGGAATGCGTATTGCATAAATTTAAATATTACCAAAAGCATAACAGAATTGTAACGGACCGTTTTAACCAAACAAAAAAAGGAATATATATATTTGTATTTCTCAAAAATTAAATTGTTCGAGCGTTTGGTCGTATTTTCAATTAATTTTATTCTTCGATATTTCGCTACCCTTTGGATAGCACCGTCAGGATACGAAAGGTCGGATAAATCATCACTTATTTTTATTTCAATTTTCTTGAACTAGCAAGCAAGAGCTTCGTATCTCATTCATACAATTAAATAGATTGACCAATAATAAGTTTATCATCGTTATTCGGTAAAACAATATTAACATAGGGAACTTTTCACCTGAAGCGGAGATCTCAAAAATTTTTTTTGGTGAAAGATGTTCATGTTGGGCTTAACTGTACTTCTAGAAGTTATGAAAGTGAACACGCAATATTTTTTTGTATAACGTTAATTTGTGAGGTTAAATAAATGAATCGTTTCTCATTACATTCCATGAAGACATTGGGGAGAGCTTCACACAACCAGTGAGCTGTGCACTTTCTAGTTTTATACTCACTGATTGCGACCTACAGTTGTACACCGGTTCCGAACGGTATTTTGAGAAACGTTGTCATGGCTAAATACTCGATAGTGTTACCGTCATTATCCGAGGTTACCGCCATCTAAAGAAATTTAAGGTGGCCAGAGCAGGAATCGAACCCATGGTTCATGGGATTCTAAAATGTTGGCGGTTTGAAAATTGGTTCTTTTAAAAGTTTTTTTTTAAATAAAACAAAAATTTAACAAAATACTAAGATGAGTGATTGACATAGAAAACTGTTTCGTCTTCTTAGAAAAAAAAACATCAAATAAAAAAACATTTACTTTATGCGCAAAACCGGAAGTGACCATTTCAAACCAACATTTTTGTAACTTCCACCCTCTAAACCATTCTAAACCATTTCAGCATGATATGTTGGGTCAAAGTCGGGTACCTTGAGCAGATGAACCGATTTCAAGATCCGGTTCTAAAACTCGATACGGTAACGTGAAATGCATAATATGCTGGATTAAACAAGGTGGGACAAGGGTAACGTCTTAATATGAATTTTCTTCATTTTGTTAGAAATTAAAGCACTTGGGCCCTGTTTTCCCGGAAAGCTTATTTGAACCCGTCCAATTTACCACATTAGGTTGGAGAAATAATATCGGTCATACCACCATCTCCTGAGTAGATGCACATTTGTGCCGATTATAATAGTTCTTCGCAAAACATGAAGATTTAAAATTGCAATTTCTTCTTCAGTGTTGACTTTCAAGTCTTGCAATGTTTATGGTTTGTTATGGCAAAGGCATGAATTCAAAAGCTGTAAAAGAAGAAGACTGACGACGTCAGATGTGGCGATCTGGCCACTTAGTTCAAATCGTCAAAACACGAAATAACATGGCCCGAAAATTATTGTATCAATATCTTCATCGTTACCCGAGCTGTTGCTCCGTCTTGCTTGGGCTTCATTTGAGTAACATGAGTGTACAAACTCGTTCAACATCTGTCTGTAGCGCTCACCCCTTACGGTTACGGCTGACTGCGGCCACTCCATGTCATATCTATAGTGCACCTTGTTTCCACCAGACGCTCAGCAGTACAGGAATTGTTTTAATAAGCAGTAACAAAAATTTCGCGTTTTTAAGGTGTCTACCGCTCCATTGCTTGTTGTCAACTAATTTTCTATCTGTCTGCAAAATGAAAGTCAAAAAGTATTGACATTACATATTAATTGCAAAAATAATGGAACATTCAGATTATGACGTTAATTTCGACCCACACTGTTTACCCGAAATTTGGGGTCGTTAACACGGGTTAGAACCTTTTATAATACATTTAGGGAATTCACAAGGTGTTCTAAGGTTGTAGATTGTAAGAACATTTAAGACCTCCAATAGCACATATGTGAACACCCTGTCGTAAATGCATACTAGGGTACGTCATACTGCTTAACTTTTGATTTTTGGTTAAAGAGAAAACTTTTCTTATGTAAGGGCATATTCTAAGATAATTGGCATAAAAAATTTTTTTTAAAAAATGTCTAGCTGTTGGGAAACCTCAATTTGTGCAAAATTTCATGTTTTCAAAGACCCATAACTTTTGTTTGCTATATCTCTACAACGCTTCGTCCGATTCTATTTAAAAAAATATAGAAAAATTAGGAACTACAATACCTTTAATCTGTTCCTATACTATTTCTTAACATAATCAACGGTTTAACAGTTACAAATACATTTATGAAGAAAAAAATCAATTTTTTTTAAGAGCCCCAAGTTTTGCCTCCCATAACCCGAGCACGCTTCATTGGAAAAAATAAAAAACATTTGGAAAAATAAATAATTACAATACCTTTAATCTATCCCTACACCATTTCTCAAAGTTGTTAACAGTTTCACAGTTAAAAATAAAATTATGAAAAAAAAAATTAATTTTTTACTTAAAAAATTAAAATTTTGTATTTTTATAAATCATGAAAAAATTCAAAACGCAATTCAAACGGAAATCTTGTAACCATATTAAGGATTTAATTTTGGAACACTTTAATAAAGTTTTTCTTTGTTTTTAGAGAAGGCATCACTTCCCGATGACGCAACTTTGTTCTTATAAAGCCGTCTCTCCTGGCCCAACCATAAACTGATTCAGACGCCTCAGTAACCAATTTGACTGCTCTCTCACAACTTTGAGTGTGTAGTGAATATGGTGGTAGCTCCAGGGGTGTCTCTTTCAATTCATTAAGTTCGGCCAAAGTAATTTTTGCTGTGAAAATTGGTTCAGTGATGACATCTACTTCCCAATCAATCAGCGCCTTGAGGTCGCAAGCATAGGGGTTTACAGTTTTTGGTACATTAAAAGACCGCACTGCAGTGGAACCTTGTTCGCATCCAGCCCTGACTGCTATTATTTTGCCAACTGCAAAGAATCTCTGTTTTCTGTCATCAGAACAGAGAAGAGCAATAAGTATATTCTCAGGATGGGCCCACCAAGATTCTTTTTTTAAATAGGGCTCTGAAGCAGCCTTGACCCTTGCATCTTGCTGCTGCCAAAGTCTAAATAACTTTATTAGGTGACAAGGTCCATCGGTGATGTAATGTTTCACCTTTATTTCAAAGAACATGGGTAGGTAAACTGTGTTACTCATGTCGCTATCAGCTTCAAGACCTCCGTATCGTCAGGTCCAAGATCATGCTGGCTCATATACAGCAGCATGCACCCCATGCCACAAGTAAGCCACCTACTGTGGGCCAGTTTACCACATTTAAGAGCTGCTACTTTAGGATGGAGCTTGCCTTTCACTATTGAATGAAGAATCTTCCATGCAACTACGCTGTCCGTGCTCATTTGCTTAAGAAAATCCTCGCTGATGTCAACAAGAGGTTCCAGAAGCGGAATTGGCTCAAAATCAGTCTTTCTATCCAGAGTGTCAACATTTGCCAACAGTTTACCAACTGTACCAGACCATCCTTTACCTGAAGACGTTGGTCCATCAAGTTTTTCCACAATATGTCGCAACGGGAGCTCATTGATGTGAAGCCAGCAAAAAGACCGAAACAGTCTTCGATTAAGAAATTGTTCAATAAAGTGAAGCATGCCTCCTTTCCAGCCAGACATATCGTTGGTTGTATCACTGCCAATTAGTTCGAGGTTACGATCAATGCCTCTGTCCTTTAACCAGTGGAACAGTACTATTGCACTCTGTTTGGCAGGTTTTTCTGTTGTGTTTTTAAGCTGCGGTGTATAGTGTGTAAGATAGCGACCTTTTGGTTCTTCCGTCACGGCCATATGAGTTTCCTTGTTGATGCGTTTCCTGAGCGTACCTGTGGTATTATCATGCTGAAGAATTAGAGTGTTGTCCTTCCTGCTATCAACAAATATTCCAGTGATTTTACATTCAGCACCACTAGAATTCTCCTCTGCTGAAACATATGAGGTGTTTCTTATCTTCACCAATATGGCCTGCCTTCACAAGATCGGCCATAAATCCATTGATAATAGCAGCAGTGGCATGTGATGACACACCAAACCTGACTGAGGCAACAGCGGCATTACTAATGTCAAGATAGTTTCACTTAAGCCAATCTTCTGTTGCAGAGTTAATGTTACTTGCACTGACTGTTTCATAATTAGCTTCATCAATTTCCATGTCATCTCCGACGTTATCATCATCAAACGTAGCAGTGGAGGTTGACGGTTGAATGGTGGTTTGTGCCTGTTGCTTTGGTTCTACAACATCCGTGCGTTGTCGCTCGAGACGTCCTGACTTGCATAAGTGACTATGCGGAACTCTTATATTGAGGTAACTGGGATCTTTTTCCCGTTGGGCTTTGATCCAAAGGAGCTCATTGTTTGGGAGTCTTAATTTTAAATCGCAGCTGCGAAGGCAGTGGGCCTTGGCGTCACAAATAGTTTCCTTGCAAGGGTCATCACCCTCACCGCAACGGACAATTCTACAGGTGCAGAGAGCTATGTCAAAAAGTTTATCAAGTTTTGGCTCCCACTTTTCCTTGATAGCTTTCCTTGCTTTGTTTCTAGCTATATCGTTGAATATGGACCAACTATAACTCAGCCTTTTGTATATAGCGTTTGTTGAACAAACTACAGGCTCCTTCAGCTCGCTGTTAGAAGATGACCATCGTTCTGAAATTTCAAAAGCAACATCATGGAAGATCTCGTGCAGTGAAACATTGCGGTAGTCTTTGTCGTGGGTTTAGATATGGTTTTGCTGTACATCGAGGCATCGCTGCAAGCATTCACGTAAGGTTGGTAGCTCAGTTGGCAGAAACATTTTGGGACCTCCAAGGTAGTCATTCAGATTAGTGGATGAAGATGCCATTGGGATACTGAATAATTACTTTACTTTAAATTGTCTTTACTGTCTCACTATTTACTTTACAAAAAAACACTTTCACACTTTGACGTTTAGTATTCAACTGAAATTCGACTCAGAGTGTCTGAAGTATTTATATTTATTTTTTGGTAAAAAATAGATTACAGGTAAAAAAAAATAAGCGATATTTGCTTCTTCTCTAAAAACAAAAAAAGAAAAACTTTATTAAAGTGTTCCAAAATTAAATCCTTAATATGGTTACAAGATTTCCGTTTGAATTGCGTTTTGAATTTTTTCATGATTTATAAAAATACAAAATTTTAATTTTTTAAGTAAAAAATTTATTTTTTTTTCATAATTTCATTTTTAACTGTGAAACTGTTAACAACTTTGAGAAATGGTGTAGGGATAGATTAAAGGTATTGTAATTATTTATTTTTCCAAATGTTTTTTATTTTTTCCAATGAAGCGTGCTCGGGTTATGGGAGGCAAAACTTGGGGCTCTTAAAAAAAATTGATTTTAACTGTTAAACCGTTGATTATGTTAAGAAATAGCATAGGAACAGATTAAAGGTATTGTAGTTCCTAATTTTTCTATATTTTTTTAAATAGAATCGGACGAGGCGTTGTAGAGATATAGCAAACAAAAGTTATGGGTCTTTGAAAACATGAAATTTTGCTCAAATTGAGGTTTCCCAACAGCTAGACATTTTTTAAAATTTTTATTTTTGATGCCAATCATCTTAGAATATGCCCTTACATAAGAAAAGTTTTCTCCTTAACCAAAAATCAAAAATTGACAAAGTATGACGTACCATTGCATATACCACAATCCAAGGCGTATTATATTTATATCAAGTGGAACCATTCGGCGCTGTTGTAATTGTAGGCAAAAATAACAGGCATTTGGTTTTTATTTCGCGCCGACGTTGTGTCAAACTATGCATGTATGTATACCAACAATAAAAGTAAACAAGGATGTACAAAAACAACTTGATATAAACACACTTTGCACTAGATGTTATTTGGCGACTTCTAATTAATTAAATTGTCAAAATCAGCTGATTTTGAGAAGAGTATCCAGGAACCCGCCTATCCCAGAAACCCTGTTTTCAGTTGTTTCGAAAAGTGAAATTTTTAAAACACCTGTGGCAACGGTTATTTTTAACATAAAAAATTAATAAATTTGTTACAGAAAACCATAAATTATGTTAATTCATGATTCTCTTTATTATTTTAGTTTTAAAATATCACACATAGTATTTGCATTTAATTAATAAGGAACAGGTCGACTTTATGTCTTGTTGTCGTATCAACAATTTTATGGGGAAGCGGGTAGAACACTCGATTTTCAGCACAAAATGTTAAATACAAAGTTGGGGGAAATCCCTTTTTTAGGAGTTATGGCCCTGCAAATTCCGGATAAAGGGGAGTTTTAGTCGCACGTATTTTTTTTTCGGACGATTATTTGTATTTCGAGTCGTCCGGCCGCGCTCACGGACCAGGTAGATAAATACCTCTGTTCCTTTATTTGCATTTACGGATTATGGGAAAATGTAAAAACTATTTTCGATAATTTTTCAAAATTTTAACGTCCGATATTTCGATAACAAAACGAGTTATAGAAAATTTTCATTTAATTTGTTTTGTTTATTTTTGCTTATATTGTCCAAAACCTCTGCCAGACAAATTCCTTTAGACGCTTTCTAATACACAGTAGCCCCCCGTATATCCGAATTTTGGAGGCCCATGACTCCTAATGTAGAATTTTTCCCAAACTTCTGTATCTTAAATTTTTAGCTTAAAATTACATCTTCTACCCCGCCGGTGGACAGGTTTTCAGTTTTGATTATTGTAATTGTAAGGCGAATATAAACAAACTCGATCAGCTGTGTTGGTGGTACAGCTGACTAAATGGTAATCAAATGGTATCAGCTGATCGCTCAGTACACCGCATAAACATATCTGCAAAAGTTGTACTATCGTACAACACTTTTGTATAGAAAAAATCTACTACAGTTGTACAACTGTTGTAGAACTTTAGCACATACAACAGTTAGAACACTCTTGTGAACACCCTAATTGAAAACAAGTTGCTATCACTGGTAACAGTTGTAAGCAAATTTAAATTAAACAATCTAGGCCAAGATTTTTATGACTAAATCGTACTACTGCAATCGTACCTTGCAATAGTACAAACAGTACCGGGACATAAACAAATTTTTTAAACAAAGTGAACTTGCTTTTGTTATCGGTCACTCCTGTTTACATCGCTCATTAATTTTGCTCCTGCTAGTTATGCAGTTGTTGTATTACACGACCATCGTTCCTACCTGGTTGTGGTGACTGAGGCCAGCTCCTGATGGCGCTATTCATGCTCTTCATGTTCCAAATGTTCCTGCAGCAGCTCCTGTATTATTAATTTCTATGATGTTATCCTGATGCTCCTGTATATCGCTCCACCCATATTACGGCGATATTCGTCCTCTTGCACTTCATGTTCTACATGTTCCTGTTGGTTGGAAGTAAATTAAAAATATGTTCCACAGATATGTGGTAAAAGAGATTCTACGTAGGGTGCCCTTTAATTGGAATGGTTATGATGTTTTAGTCCTTTTTACATTGCTGTACATTTTACTAGGAGCCTTCAATTTGTATGTGCCCTTTCAGCCAACTTTCGATGAAATGCCATAAAGCTGCATATTTGTTGTATTGCTGGACATCGTGAAGCCGTTTTATTGCGAATTTGTAATATTCTTTCAATAGAGGAGTAAAAGGAGATACACAAATTTACAAGTGCTAGTAAAATTTCTTGTGATATATACTTGTAGAATACAGATAGTCGAAAAGGGCCTTTTCGATTAATGAATTAAAAAATGAGCCAGCAGAAAGGAAGAACAAACAAAGGTTTCTTGTCTGTGGCAAAAAGTAGTAAGTTCTCTATCACAATACAAACATGTATGAAGAACATTTTAACCCACCAGTTAACAATTTTGTGAAGTTTCTAAGGCCTTAGCTTTAAAACGACCAAAAGGGATATAGCAATTGAGGATAAAGGATTTTCCTCTTTAACGACCCCTGGTGGAACTAAATGTAATAATTTCATATAACATTTTGATAAATTATTTGTACATTTCAGAAAAGTTGCAGGTAAATCATAAAAAAAATAAAATTATTCCTCGAAGATCAAACGTCCAAACAAAAACTGAGTAAAATTCCTTTATAATTGTAAACAGATCATGCGAATGTTTTGCGAAAATAGACCTTATTCAATTTCATTGAAGAAATGTTTTAATGTTTCAATGAAGACATGACACATTTTAAATTTTTGAATGTACCAGACAGACATTAGTAGAGGAGAAGTCAGGCTTTAAGAATATTGTATTCCGAAATACCCTGTGTCAACACAGTTGCTGCTACAGGGTGTCAAAGTTGAACACAAAGTTGAGGCCTTCAAAGCATGGTATTTATATTTTTAGGTCGATTACTGTTCTCTCTATCTACTACGCAAGACAAACAAAAACTTTACTAAATGTTCAGGAATATAAATTTCCAATTTTTTCCTTGACTTTTTTAGTTTTTCTTAATAACTCGGCCATTTGAGGAAAAATAATATTTCCGAAAACACCACTAAGTTGGGAACATTTCAGTAAACAACACACTGTAAAAATTGTTAGGTTATTTCAAGCCGTTTGGAAATGCGGACTTCTCAAAATTTGAATTGTTTTTTCTACCTGTAAAAAGCACAATATTTGTACGAGAAAGGTACGATGATTCATTCAGTATTACTGTAGTTTTTTCAAAGAAACCTATATTTCTGGATTCTGGGCCATAAGGCAACCTGTCCTGCTGTGTGATATAGTTGGATCTTGGTTTCTCGAGAGTTGTAGATCCGAGAGGTAGATCTCAAGAGAGACAGATCCGAGATAAAAAAATTCGTCCACAACCCCGAAATTATAACGGTTATGAATGCTCACCATTTCATCCAATCGGGTGGATGTTGGCTTGTCGAAACCATTAATTTTATCTTGTCCTCGTTTACTGCCAAACCGACATTTGCTGATTCCTTCTCAATTCTCGAAAATACTGCAGTAACTCATCGCAGATTTCACCCAATGATGTCTAAATCACCAGCATACGCTAGCAGCATGTGATTCTTGCTCCTGATAGCTTTATTCGTATTGACTGCAGCTTTTCTCACGATGATGAATGAAGGAAACACCAGATGAGAAATCATATAACATTCAAAATGTTGTCTGAACTGCATAATGAAATAAAACCCAATGCATAAAGCCCAATCAAACAGTTAACTAACTTCCAGGAAAATGCCATATATTTGTTCAATGATTTAACTTTCAAATGAACACTTCGTAATTAAAACTTAATTAAATTTTTTTGGTTAGAAATTTCTTAAAAACCTTCTCAAAATACCGTTCGCAACCGGCTTAAAACTGTAGGCCCCAATCAGTGAGCATAAAACTAGAAAGCGCACAGCTCACTGGTTGTGAGATGCCTTCCCCAATACCTCCATAGGATGAAATGGAAAACCATTGCTTGTTGTTTAAGTTACGTGTACTTTAGTTTGGATTTCTCTACATTCTCTCTATAGTGTATAGTATAGTAGTCCCACACAAATTGTATGGTGGGAAATAAAAAATTTTCCACCCCTCAGAATGTACTCTGGTTTGATTTCTGATGATCTTCAAAAAATTTCGTGTCTAGCATTAAGATCCCGTGAGCTGGACCGTTTTTAAAAAAAGAATTTTTTTTAGTTTGATGATCTCCTTTTCGAAGGGGAATATTTGATGCCTATTTTGCCCTGTTTAGAACGTAATGTTGCAGTTTTGGTAAAATACGAACTATTGCGAATTTCAAATACTGCCGAAACATGTATTTAGTTTAATCGACTGAAGATTAACATGTGTCCACCCGACATTTAAATCAGAAAAATCTCCATACTAAAAACATAAAATTTCTATTCTTTTGCTAAATATTCCATTTTATACATTTTTTGTGCATTTAATTATTTATTGCCTAAAGTAGTTATGCAAATTCAGTTCTTAACATATGATATATTTTCTCTAGCATCCTAGGACAATTCTAGAGTTATAATTAGTTTTCTAGTCAATTATTCTTGACTAAGTTTCCAAGCTTAAGGTCACTTCTGATTTTATAAAACTTTCTCTCTCGATATTTCGAATTCCTTTGGAAATCTTCTTCAGGATAGTTTTTAATATTAATAATAACAGACAAACATCAATACAAATTAAAATGAAAATTTTTGACAATTTGTGAAAAGTAATACTATTTCTACATATTATAATACAGTAATGTTCACATAAAGTAGAAATATTAAATCGAACAAAATTTTAAAATATTTTAAGACCATTTAATTTTTTTATTATTAACCTATTTGTTTTTATTAATTAAGATTCTAACATTTTTAGTGAAGTTGTACGTATCTACTTTCTTACAAATTGCGAAAACTGATAAAAGCTTGCGAAAATTAGCGAAAAAATTACAAAATTTGAACAAGCTACAAAATTACCTAACAATCACTGAAACCAAAAGAAATGGCAAAAAAAACTCTGTTAAAAAAAACCGTCAAATTCGCGAGAATCCGCAAAGCGTTGCCAACCCCAGTATGACAACGATCTCCAACATTACTTAAAAAACGCCAAAGCTGTAAAGAGTAAGAAAGCTCACCAAATCGATACTAATGCAAACATTGCCAAATTTTCAAGATATTGCAAACTTGATAATAAACTTAAAAATAAATCCGCGAGACCGCAAAAATCCGCGACCTTTGTTTCAATTTCCAATATTATTAATATTTTTATTTTTATTTAATAAACATCGATAATTTTGAGCTAAGTTATCTGTGTCTACTTTAAAATTTATTCTCTTTTCAAATGGAACGTTATTAATCTGTAACATTTCTAACATATGTCAACGTTTTTATAAATCTCTGTGTTTAAAATAGATGTATGTTCGAAATCTGGATAGTGATTGAAATCTCTACAATGAGTTGATAACGCTGTTTTCGCCGTCGAATTATAATTCCTATACTTTTGGTCATGTCTGTGTCCTGCTATTCTCGTTTTTAATTTAGTCCCTGTTGTTCCTACATATACCTTCTCACATTGTTCAATGTCATTACCACCACATGGTATGTTATATACTAAATTTGACCTATCTGATTTTTTTATTCTATCTTTAGTTTTTGTAAATAATCTTCCAACATTATTATTTATCTTATGTGCCATTCTATATTCCCTTTTGTTATATATGTTTGAGTTTTCTATCCTTTCTGAAAACCCAGGTACATAAGTTAATGATTTATAAACTTTTGGTTCTAAAATTTCATCTCCATTGCGTGATTTTCTAATATCGTATTGTCTTATCAATTTGCAAATGAGTTTATTAGGAAAACTATTATCTACTAATATATTTCTAATTATATCTTTATTTTCCTTATGGAATCAATTATCACTTATTTTTAATACTCTATCTATTAGATTTTTGGCTGTGTTAATTTCGGGTGTTTTGAAAAATAATTTATAATTCTACCTGACGAAGTGGGTTTTTGATACCAATCTATTAATAATTCATTTCCCTGCCTTATCACCAATGTGTCCAAATATGAAATTGAAGAATTCTCGTCTTTTTCAATAGTAAATTTGATGCTTTGATCAAATGAGTTTAAAGTTGTCAATAAAGTGTAAATCTCATTCTCTTTCACTATACAAAATAAGTCATCAACATATTTTGTTATTATTTTAGGTTTTACTATCAATTTTTCTAAACATGTATCTAATAATTTTTCCATTACGATATCTGCTATTATTGGAGATGGTGGAGAACCCATAGGAAGTCCTGTTAGCTGTGTATATATTCTTCCATCATATTGAAAATATCTATTATCAACAATGCAGAATTTTATAATTTGCATGAATAAATGTTTATTCATATTTGTTAACTCTGAAATCTTGTTCCAATTTTCTTCTATAATTGTAATGGCCAAATCAAGTGGAATACTAGGAAATAACGACACAACATCAAGTGATATTAATTTTTCATTATTTTCAATCGAGAGACCCCTTAATTTATCTTGAAACTGTACCGAATTGCTAACATTATATTTAGAATTTTCTGTTAATTTTTTAAGGAAATTTACAATGTATTTACATAAATTGTGTGAAGGTGAATTTATTGATGAACAAATTGATCGTAATGGAAAATATTCTTTATGTGTTTTAGGTAAACCATATAATCTTGGTATAACCGCTACTGAAGTTTTTAGTCTAACTTTATCTATTGAAGTTATTATATTTAATTTAAAAAGTTCCTCAATAAAATTATTGTTAAGTTTCTGAAATCGCTTAAATTATTTTGAATTCTAGATATGTAGTCACTTTTATCAATTGCTACTGTCGTGTTTCCTTTATCTGCTTTCAAAATCATTATTTCCCTATTATGTTTAAGAAACCTTAAGACTATTATTCACTTTATTTATTGTAATTTTACACTGATTTTGGCAGTTCACATTCAGATTGACTGTATATTTTCATTATTATTAAACAAACAGTTTGGTGGTATTTTTAATCAGTATTTAACATTAATATATTTGAAATAATATGAATATACTCCAAAAATAAAAATACTATACAAGCTCATAACTTGCGATAAGTACTTAACTAAAACTCTTCTCTTCATTTCTTAGTACTGGTGCTGGCGTCAGTGATTGCTTTATTTATCATTTAGTTACCAGTATTTCTAATCATTGCATATTATAAGATACAATAGATAGTTCCCTTGTGATGTTCTTCCGCAAATAATTAATGCGATCTGCGCCTCCTTTGCCCATACACTGCCTTAGTTAGTTTGTAGCCTGGTTTTTATGGTTCATGTTGTGGATGATTGCGTGAATATAAGGATAAGGATTTTAACCCCAAAACTCCATTTAGTCTGAAGGATACTTGGCTTAATACAAGGAAAAGAAGGATATCATCAACATCATAATGGACCAGTAGGTCGTCGTTCGCCTATGGTGTATGTTAGAGCAACAAGAAGCGTTGTTGAAAGAGTTAGTTGGTTTTAGTCATCAGATTAATCAAGTAATGGATATGACATGTCTCACAACGTGCCGACACAAAATATTCGATATTCGACGTAACATAAATAAATGTATGTAAGCGTATACATACATTCGCAACTACGAGTAACAGGCTGACATATGCGGCGTGTAGAAGCCAAACTGATTAACTCCATTTTGGAAATTTTTGGTTTTTTAGTGTCTGTGGGTTAAACGAATGTACCCAGTACATTTTGAATTGAACTATATAATAGATACAGCTGTAGTGAAATAATATATGTTAGTTTGAATATATAATATACGTGGAATTTTAAAACACACTGGAAAGTCCAGTTTCTACACGATTTTTTTTAAGGATTTAATCGTTTTGGCAGTTGACACATCCGAACATTGGGTAACCCGTCAATTGCGTCAATTGTCAATTGCTTTTCAAATTGTACAGTTTTATTGTTATTGCCCGCTCTTTCCAATGCAAAAGTTTTACAAATTAAGAGCATAATGTTTTCGCCTAAAATATACTCCACAAACATTAGAATTTGAAGAGTTGAAGCACACACGCTGAAAAATCTGTAGTTTTTTGTTGTTTGGATGCAAATATAACATGTGTTTGGAGCTTGTCGTAAATATAATATTCTTCTGCCCAAACGCATTGTGTGTGCTATTCAATATTACATGTTTGAGATACAATGATTAATATGTTATAACATATGTTTGTATATATATTTGTATTTGTGATACAAATACAGTCGAGTTTGTTGTACTGCTTATGCTCTCTCGAGAGCAAGAGAATAAAAGGGGGGCAACGAGCGTATATCTTTTTTGCATTATTCTCTCAGTGTCGGATTCATAAATATTCCTGAATGTGCGTCCAAATTGCAGATAAAGTCAGTGTTTCTTATTTTGGCTGATGTATTGCGTTTTAATTTCGTGTATTCAGTCGTTATCGGACAGAGGATGTCAAAAGCGCTTGATCAGTGAAAAAAGAATAAACAATCACTCGGACGGTTAAATAGTTTGTGATGTTGCTTTGGTTTTTGTGTATGTATTTCGGATATATTTATGTGTGCTACCAAAGTGTGAAACGATTTTGAGGAAAGAAACTGGAAAGGGCAACGACGTGAATCCAGTTTTCTGCCCGAGCCTTTACTGGAAAAATCGGAATGGCGGACCATTTGTGAAATATAAAAAACACAATTAATTAATACACGCCTGTCTTGCATGAACTAGAGTTGTGTATAAGTACATTGCTTGTGTACCAACGCATAGTGATAACCAAGGCATAGTTGAAACCTTCTGAAAATAAAAACGTTAGAGACAGAAAAGAAAGGAGAAACAAAAGAGCAGCAGATACACATTTCATAAAAAAAGTAATGCATTCAGCAAGTGAATATAAAAAAGGGTAATTTTAAATATTTTAATTTATTGTATTAATTATTTATTTTAATTATAATAAATAGAGAAAGAAAGAATAATTCGTTTCTAAATATTATGTTTGGGAGAAAATACGCATATGTTTCCATGTAAGTATACGGAGGTTTGGGGGAAACATGCGAATGCTTCCACGTAAGTATATGCATGTTTGGGACGAAAGTAAACATGCTATTGTTTGCATTTAAATACACCTGAGTTTGGGACTTGCAAACATATAAATGTTTGAAGTGTGTTCCAAACATATAAATGGTTCCTGCAGAATATGTTTGGGAGGATATGTTAGAGAGGCCGTTATTTTTCAGCGTGTAGGGATTTTGAAACATGTAGATATTTTAGAATCAATCAAAGATAATACGTGAACTAGAAATTGAATTTCATTCGAATTTTCTATTATTGGTTGTAGGAACCACTATGAACAACAACATTTTATTTTCGCATCAATTTTTATTAAATACACTTGAGACTATTAATGTTTGCACCTAATGAACCCAAAGACAACTCGTAAACTCTAAATTGTGTGTAGGTATGTTTTCATCCACGTTAGGGTGTACTGAAAAAACAAAATGTTTGTAAGGGCGGAATAAAAAGATGCGTATTGAAGAACTGTTTACAGTAACGTTAGCTAGTAACGATGGTAGTTATAGTCCCTTACAGGCCGTTGAAGTTTCGATACCTAGAATATTTTATTAAAAAAAGGTACTTTTGGTCCATATATGGTCATAAGTTTTGTGGTTCTAAGTTATATTATGATTGTTTAAAATTAATATTTTCGAGGCTGGTAATCAAGGTGCTTCGGTTCGAAAACCGATCAGTTAAAAGGTTGAAACAATTACAAACTGCTACAAAAAAAAAATTCTAAAACATTCCAAGTTTTCAGGTGGCAGGGTTTGGCTAGTATCTAACATAACCGAGTTTACAATTACAATTACGATACACCCCCAAAAACTCAATTTAACGTTAAGACCCCATTTTTTGAACTGATTTTGTTTAGTTTAGAATTTAGAGTTTTAACCGGTTATGGAAAGATGAATGTGTAAAATTTCTAGTATTTTTTTTAGCAGAAAGTTTAAATTTACAATACCTATTCCTATTCCCATAATTGGACGCATTGCTATAATTGAATTCCTATAATTGAATGCATTTTAAAAGCAACAATCTGAGCAGTAATATTTATATATTTTAGTGCATTTGATTTCACATAATCAACCCATCCTAAATTTAATTTTTTTGAAAATTTTAGATGCAATATATTGTTCAAGAAGTACCACTACGGGCGACCAATAGGTGGACGAAACAAATTTGTATGCAGGATGGAACCCAAAAGGCGCAGCCGATTCATTCAAATTGATTTTTCTCTCACATCATATCTTAATTATTTCCTTCAGCTGGCCACACACAGGCAACAAATCGAATAGATCGGTTTCAGTTCTTTTTTCCACAAACTTGTGGATTGGTTGACGATTTTAATTTCATGCTGTTCGCCGCCGAGTAAACATGGAACGCGGAAAGAAAATAATTGTCTGTATGAAATTTATTTATGCGGAAAAAGAAGAGACGAGAGATAAAGATACAAATATTTCAGTTTGGATGCAAGACTGTTTAAAAAGGCGATATGAGTTTTCTCACTATTTATAGCTTTAGTAATTGCCTTTTATAAAAAGGTTTTAAAGAATTAGATTCTTTTCACACGATCCCAGGGCGGTCAAGAAAGTAGCCGCCCTAACAAAGAAGACACAAACAATTTGATGAAAATTTTCTTTATTTTTCAACATAATCTCTTTTTTGCTCGATACTCTTTTTCCAGCGATATTCAATAGCTTCGGTACCCTGTTTATAATAAGAACGGCCAAACTCCTTAAAATAGCCATCAACCGCAGACTCCACCTCCTCATTGTTGGCAAATCATTCACCTCCGAGCCATTTGTTCAAGTTCGGAAATAGGAAATAGTTCGAGGGAGCAAAATTTGGCGAATAGATTGCGTGATGAAGCAATTCGAACTATAATTTATTAATTTTGGCCATCACAATAGTGGATGTGTGAACTGGAGTATTGTCTTGATGACACAACACATTGTTTTCCGTCTCCGTCATATGTTGTTTCCGCGTTGGCCTTGATGAAACAACATATTATTTTTCGCCAAATGCGGCCTTTTTCCCTCAATTCCATCACTTAAACGCTGATGGTTTTTCCTTTCTCAAGATAGTCAATAAAAGTTATCGCATGGTCATCCCAAAAAACAGACGCAATGACTTTGCATGCAGATGGTACCGTTTTCGCCTTCTTTGGACACGATTCTCACATTCCAGTCCACTTCTTTGACTGTTCCTTTATATCAGGTGTGACGTGGGGGGCCTTTGTCTCATCCATGATTATAAATCGACGCAGAAATTGTCCACTGCAACATCTTCACCATCTTGCACACATCTTGCGAACAGCTTTCTCATCTTCAAATCTTCGGTCAATATACGATGTATAGCACTTTTTGAAATGTCTACGATATCATTTCAGCAAGCTCACACACCTTCAGCCGATGATCATCCAGCCATTTTGTGGATTTTGTTAACCGTGCCTAGCGTGGACACCTCAATTGGTCGACCACTACGGTGTGCGTCTTGGCAGCACGTTTAAGCTCTGCTACCCAATATTTTGCAGTTGTAACAGAGGAGCATGTTTGCTACGTCCCTGACGGTGAAAGAATACCACTCATCACTTAGGATGATGGCAGAGTATTTTGACATCAGGCTCATCTGGGTACTTGGACACAGCGACATACTAGGCATATTCGTAGCGGATGCGTTAGCTAGACAGGGCACTACGGCACAGGTTCTTCCGGCAAAAGAAGGTGTTAGCATGCCAGTCTCTACCTGCAGTTTGCAGATCATGCAGTGGGCCGATAGTATGTTCAAGGACAAGTGGAGACTTACTTCAACTTGCAAACAAGCCAGGGTCCTCTGACCACAGGTGGACAGGAAGAGGACTAGGCTATTACTTAACTTGCCGAGAGGCAGGTTATCCACAATGATAGGAACACTTACGGGATATTGTCTTGTAGGAAAATACGCCCTAAGATTGGGACATATAAACTCCACTCTCTGTAGATGCTGCATGGAAGATGACGAGGAAACGACGAAACACCTTCTCTTGGATTGCCCTGCGCTGGCAGGACTGAGAAGTAGCATATTTGGAACACATCTAGTTAGCACCGTAGCCCTATAGGATATTCCTGTAGGTCTTATAGACAAATTCATTGAAAGGGCAAATTGGCTAGTCGACTAATCAATAGTTCAAATAGGAATCTAGTCTAATAGGAAACTGAAGGTATCACAATGGGCTCCTTTAGCCTTAGTGTGCTAGACAGCGTGCTGTCTTGCAGCCTTTTCAACCAACCAACCAACAGAATAGCAGACTACCAAGGACAGGATCTAAATCGGTTTTAATATTCCTTGGACTAAGACCTTTCAAATGGAAATAGTGAATTATTTAACGGTGACCAATTTTTTCCATGTTTACTAATTCACTGGGATCATTTACTTTTGATGGCTCAAATAAATATACTAAACAATGTGGCGCCTTGGAACTTAAAAGATATGTTTTACAAGGTTGCCACTTTTCACCAAACTATTTTTTTTTCAAACTACGGCTAGTTTCGGGACCGCCCTCGTAATTTGCCGCGATTTTAGTCATATTTCTGTCTTTATACTCATCACTCTTACTTTTCCACAATAATGGCATGAGCCAATGGGCGGAATCGGTCTACAGAGCCCTTCAGAATCAGGAAATTGTTGGCAGGACGACAAGGATACTATTGGGAGACCCCGATGATTTGAAAACAAATGGCTTGCTGAAACGGGGAAGTCTGAAATGAACAAGATGATGCGAATCGTAATCGGGATCGGGATTGCAAGCCGACCTATACGGTATTGTACAAATGGAAAATAGTAAATGGTGATGGGAGAAAGATGAGGCGATGTAGCATTTTCTGTGTCAATGCCCGGCTTTTACACTGGCTAAGTTGTAATTAATCACACATTTTTGTCCATTTCTGTAGCGCGTAAAAACAAACTACAACTTAAGTGTATTCCACGGTGAGGCAGCAAAGAACATAATTGAATTGTCTGTAAGATTAATCTTACGAGTAAACAACATTAACCACTGCAAATGTCAGGCAGAGAAAAAATAGCTTTGTTTCACACAAAGTTTAAATAAAAATTTAAATCTTCGAAATTGATTTATGTGTCCTTAATTTAATTTCATTGCTGTTGCAATGTTTCGGGGCTATAAGATAGTCAGAGGACGGTAGGTAAAAGAAGAAGAAAACATCCTTTCATGTTTGACTTTACCATTTTGAGTTGCTTTGCTCACTCTCTATCGTTTTGCCAACAAAACGTTTTCTCTTTTTTTTTTGTGCTCAACATTTCTTTGTGTACTTTGCTTTCATCATTGATGGCATGACCTTCTTTAGCCACGCTCTGTTGTCATCATTGGGTGAAGTGAAAACTTTTTGTCCGGCCACAACGTTAAACTCATTATCGTGCCACTTGATGATGTGCTGGGATTGCTTGATTTGCTGAAATGAATGTACATTTTGTACACCTTTTTCGCAGAATTCAGTCATTGTTTCGCTACTTTTGGGGTTCATCTTTACTCACCTTGTTCTTAACCACCCACCTATTGGTGCGGTGTCTACACGCTGATGTCAATTTATTACCCCGGGCAGAAGAAGCACGAAAACCCCATCAAGCTAAATTTTTTTAAACACTAATTGGTCTGTAATTAAAGTTTGACGAAATGTAGCATTTCAAGAGAAACAAAAAGCTTTCGTTCAATTTTAGATATGCGGGTGTAATACGTAGTGGTGTATACAGCTGTGGAAAATTAAAGGGTTGCCAGCATTTTGCTTTCCTTAGCTTTCAAACAGACTAACTATTTCTTGCACAGATGTACAAAAGTGAGCATACAGTAGGTAGATACAGTATTTAATAATTAAAATTACTTGATATACAGAGTCTATTTGTAGGCTTCTTCATTTTCATATTACGGGTCCTGCCAGAGTAGATGGAAGTGTTGATAGAGGACTTTTCCAACCATTTGCCCCATTTTTCATGAATTTGACTCAACTATTGTGAGTGACGTTCTGTTTATCATTCCGAAATGCCAATTTCTAGACTCGTATAAAACTTTGTGATAAAACTTGTGCCCGCTAGTGTAGAGGAAATACATTCGATGCATGGATGGATGAGTTTCCAACCACATTGACCAACTCATTTACGAAGGGCAATGACAGATATGTGGGTTTATTGGCATGAATGGAAGACACTTATATTTTTGGTCACCAAAGTGTTTACGGTATTACGGTAAAAGCAGATTGAAAGCTGGAAAATATTTAAAATCGATATTGATTTGTTATAAAAACTTTCCGTTTGTATCGCTTTTCAACTGGTGGCTGTTGACACGCTTAAATTATCACTGTTATCGTAAAAATAGAACCAAGAAATGGGTTTTTTTATTTATGTCTAAATATAAAATTTAGTTTAGCTCGAATGTGATACACATGAGTGACATTTAAATCAATTTTTACAATGAGGAATGAAATGCAAAGGAGGCTGAGATATGAGTACAGTGGTGATTAAAGCAGATGATTGAATGGACTGACATGTTTGGATTTATTACACTAGGGTGATTTATAGAGTGGGTCGGGCTGAAATTCGAATATCAGGAAAATCATGGAATATCATGTATAATAAGTCCAGCATGCAGACAATGGTAAGGCACCAGTGTGTAACCAGTAAGCAAACTGCTGAGCGGTAATTGTTTGCTACAGCTGACTAGAAAGCATCTAGATGTGGATGGGTTGAACTTTCTTGAATAAACATTATTCTTCTAAATCTATTTAAAATACTATCAAAGGATTTATCACAGTGAACTGAAAATGAAGCATAAATACGCTTCTTAATCTACACTGTGGAACAAAATTAAACTTTTTCGAAAATTAAAAGGTTCTGACAACTGACTCTGGTAGAGGGGTTAAAAAAAGGTTTATCTGTTTCGGCGTTTTGAAAGTTTACATATTGCAATAATTAAAGAGGGGGCGGGTTTAAAGTGTACCCCCTCTTTCACATTCTTAGGCTTAGTAAACCATGTGATCCTTACATTTTAGGTATAGGATGTGTTCACCAAGTTTGTGTTTTTTTTTTGTGAAACATTTTAGCCCTCTAGCTCCTCAATATATGAGTCTTTTATGCCCCTTTTGCGGAAAGGGTAAAAACAACCCTAAACCCCATGGGCGTAACGGCTTAAACTGTACAACAAAAATATTTCTCCTCGTAAAATTCTACTATAAGTCACTGAATACACCAAAGCTTAAACAGAAATAAGTCAAAACTGAAAATGTCTTTTATGAAATTAACCCATTACTAATTCCGAATAGATGCTAAAATGTTTCAAAAAACTGAATTGAAAAAACGAATTGGTGCTGAAATGTCTCAAAGAACTGAATGGAAAAATTCATGGAAAAAATATTTTACCCAAAATTTCACTATCATTGATCAAAACAAAGACGTAGGTACACTGAAAGAATAACGCTTCGTCGCATGGATGAAACATTTTCGTTAATGTTTTTACGTTGCTGCAATGAAAAGTCTCGTATATCCGACAATTTGGTAGTCCCTGGAACGAAAAATTTCATACATAATTTCTTTGACTGTTTTTCATTTCGTTGCTGCAACAATTTAATTTTTGTTCAATTTCAATTTTGTAGAAAACTGGGTTAAACACTGAATAAAGTAAGTGCATGAAAAATATAAACTATTGACATTTGGTTTATCTAAAGCAACTTCATTGCAGCAATGAAATAAATTCATTGCAAGAACGATACTTATTCATTGCAACAATGAAACAAATTCATTGAAGCTACGAAACAAATTCGTTGGAATAATGAATGAAATTCATTGAAGCAACAACCATGGTTTCATCACCGGGTCGAACAATTTGCAGTTAATGATTACACTTTCGTAGCGGGAATAAAACTGTACGTTAGCTCACTTTCAATGCCAAAAGTTGTTGGGGCAATGCACATTTTCATCCCGGTGACGAAGCTTTTCCCGGCAGTGTATAAAATCTATAAGTAAAAAAAGAGCAAATTTTGGAATTTATTTATATTGGGCTAATTTGGTCTGTCACACCGAGCAACGAAACGTATCAGCTGCACTTTGGAAGCAAAACACTACGAAGAAGACAAATCAGAACAAAACTCAATTCTTGAATATAGAGTTAGGTTTTTCGACAGCCAAGAAGAAGACATATATAAAATGTATTTCTAAGTATAAGTCATCTATAAATGTATTTTCCTGATGAGCTATGGACGCCAAAACACTGCTGTCACATATGTAACAACGGTTTAATGCTGTGGTCCAAAGATAATAATGCGTTGAAACAGAAGCCATTGGCCATTGATTACTCGGGAAATGAACCAGCTCCAAGTCCAATATTAATATCGCAAAAGCATTTAAACGCATTGGCCCGGACGCTCAGTCTGCCCAAACAAAATTCAGAAATATTCGCTGTAGACTTGAGAAGTCTTCATCTCCTTGAACTTGGTGTTAATGTTACTTGTTTTCGTAAACGCCGAGACTTTTTTTCTGCCATACTTTTCGGTTAACAAATCCAACACGATTACTAATGGCAACGCGATTGAAGGCTTAATTAACTGAAGGCTTAACTGGTGAAATTGTGCCGCCTCCATAATGTCAGGGACTAAACTCATGCTCTTGTCGTTGGGTGGTTATTTACGGACGATGGTCCAGTCGTCCATCGACACCGTCGGGGTCTTGACTTGGAGGCACTCCAGGAGCTGGGGACCCTCACCATTAATTTTGGTTAACCAAATTATTGCGCCCGGATCGTGGGATGTAATGGGAAACGGTTTTTTTTATATGTTGAGTTGACGTAAAGTGTACATTAGTAAAAAATGTACTTGTTTGGTATTTATGAAATGATTAGATTAATTTTATAGAAACTGTGCGTTATTCGCGTGAAAGCCTCTCTTTAATTTCATGATTTTTTACATTAAATTAATATAATGTGTTTCATTGAATTAAAAAATTGGTGCATTACTTATATTCAAACTTTTGTTTAATCCAAAGTATTACTTACTTTAATTCAAAGTTCAGAGTGTCTCTGTTGCACTCCCTCCTTTTTACTTCAATAGTGAAGATAGTGAGAGCACTTCGTTTGGGAAGTTTGATTGCTGTTTTTTATTCAGTCAGTGCTATTTGTTTATGTCATACAGTAAAGTTCAAAAATTTCCCTTAATAATCACAGAAGAACTGAAAAAATTTAACTAGAACAAAATACATTTGAATTTGCAAAGTTCGGACCAGAGAGAAATGAAAAACAAATTAGTTCAGCTGTTCTAATGCAAGACGCAACTGGAACGGAAAAAATTGAGTCTCATTACTAGTGATAAACAGAATCGAGGAGGCCGTTCGGAAGAACCGGTTCTTTACAAGACCGACCGGCCGGGGCTTACAAAAGAGATGGATCCAAATGCACCGAAAACGATTCTTTAAGGACAGAAAAACGGTTTCAAAAGAACCGAAAATGGCACCAAAAAGACCGAAAAACGATTCTAGAGGAACCGAAAAACGGTTTCAAAAGATCGGTAAAATGGTTCCTGAATAAGAGCATTCCTTTCCAAAGTGAGGAATAAAGTGAGGGTGCGAAATTGTATATTTTTATCGAATTGTATATTCTTACAAGAATATATTTCACTTAAGACTCTTTGGAACAGCAATTTGCTGAGAACCGGAACCGGTCCAAATACGCGGTTCTTCTCGGAACCGGACTCGACATATACTCGTAATGAGTATTTTTATAAAGTTTTATATTGTTATAATAAAATGTTTCAGTTAAGCCTCATTGGGCCAGCAATTTGCTGAGACACGTAACCGGTCGAAATACCCGGTTCTTCTCGGAACCTGACTCGACAGAACCGGTTCTTAAAATACGCGTAACCGCACATAACTACTCATTACATCCCATGATGGGATTGGGAAGAGCTTCTCACACCAGAAGATGTGCGAAGTTTTGTCATGGCTGAAAACTCGATAGTGTCGCCTTCACTAAATGAGGTGACCGCCGTCGTAAGAAAGGTAAGAGTAGGGATCGAACCCACGTTGTCATGAACGATACCTGCGCATACTACCATTGGACCACCGACGGCCACACCAGAATGAAAGCCAATTGGAAGGATTTGAGCCGTCTCCCACCGCCGCCAACGGGTAAGCTCCATTGAATAACGAATAAAGTGTGTCAAATAATTCTTTAATGTAAAAGAAATATACTAAGAAATACCTAAGTATACAAAATTTTGAGAAAATAGTTGCGGTTTAAAATATAAGTTTACAGAAACTCATGAAAAAGATGTAAAAAATTTGTCAATGCAACGATGATGCTAAAAAACATAAAATGTAGTCAAGTAAAACGTTCATTGTATTAATGACATTTTACATCCATTTAATGTAGTACGATTGATGAAGCTTTATCATTGTTATAATGATCAATTTCTTTTTCAGTGTACCTACTTTTCTTAAGAAACACAAAAAAAATTTTGTTTTAACAGACCAATTTAAGATTTTTTTTATTTGTTACTATAATAATTTTTCTTTTAGAATTGTAAACGTCAGATTTGAAAAGTATAGTAAAGGGTTTTTCAATAAGAGCGCTACAAAAGTTTTTTGAAATAAAACAAAACCGGTTTTAGATACCAATGAAATTCTTTACTCCTGTGAAAGTACGTTCGATGCCATTATGTATGGAACTCGATTTCTTTTGCATGGCCACCACGGGCACGCTTGCAGAATTCCAGACGCTGAACCCAATTTTCGACGGTTTTCAAGCATAAATCGGTCGATACTGCTGCAATTTCACGTTGGATATTCGTACGAAGTTCACCAATCGTCGCTGACTTGTTGGCGTAGACCATAGACTTGACGTAGCCCCAAAGGAAATAATCAAACGGCGTCAAATCGCACGACCGAGGCGCCTAATCGACTGGGCCATTTCGTGAGGTAACACGTTCACCAAACTTGGTTTCCAATAAATTGAATGTGGCATTCGCTGTGTGGCTTGTAGCGCCGTCCTGTTGGAACCACATGTCCTCCAAGTCCATATTATCCAATTGGGGCCAAAAATATTCGGTTATCATTGAACGGTAGCGATTCGCATTCACAGTAATGTGCCGGTCTTGATCATCATGGAAGAAGTACGGCCCAATGACGCCGCCGGCCCATAAACCGCACCGAACCGTAATTTTTTCGGGATGCAATGATGACTCATGGATTACGTGTGGATTGCTCTCTGACCAATAACGCATATTTTGCTTATTGACGAAGCCATTCAGCCAGAAATGAGCCTCAATTAGTGCTATGAGTCTACATGGAATTTTAATAAATAATTGGAAGAAAATTTATTTGATAGGTTTGAAGAAACCCCTGGTTCCTTCCAAGCATCCATATAATGCTTGGTATTTGCCTGTGCAAAAACTTGGTTTCTCTTAAAAAAAACATATCTAACCAATTTGTGAAGTTTGTTTAATTCACTCGAGCATAGGTTTTTGTTATTTACTTGGGAAGTGAGTACAAATATCCTTGGAAATGAAAATAAAGGATACAGATTTTACTATGTAAAATACATAACTTCGAAATGTAGTATTCACAACTTAAGTGCACTTAGACTCAATTAAATGGGGCCGTATGATGTTAAATGTGAAATGAAATATATAAAATAAGGTAACGTAACACTAGTAGTTTACATGAATAAATTGGCGAATCCTCGATTTTATCCACCCATTCAAATGCATCCTACGATGGCAATCGCACATTTTGTAGTCGTAGAAATATATAAAATTTAAAGATATTAAAGACAAATTCATACGTTTGTATATATGTAATGATATCAAGATTGATGCTTACCCAGCGTAACTTTTCAGTGCAATACAATGAAAATATATATGAGAACTTACTAGCATGTACACGACTTCCAAGTAACGGGTTTTTCAATAAGAGCGCTACAAAAGTTTTTTTAAATAGAACAAAACCGGTTTTAGATACCAATGAAATTCTTTATTCCTTTGAAAGTACGTTCGATGCCATTATGTATGGAACTCGATTTCTTTTGCATGTCCACCACGGGCACGGTTGCTAAAGTTCAGACGCTGAACCCAATTTTCGACGGTTGTCAAGCATAAATCGGCCGATACTGCTGCAATTTCACGTTCGATATTTGTACGAAGTTCATCAATCGTCGCTGGCTTGTTGGCATAGACCATAGACTTGACGTAGCCCCACAGGAAATAATCTAACGGCGTCAAATCGCACGACCGGGGCGGCCAAACGACTGGCGGCCAAAGTACGGCCCAATGACGCCGCCGGCCCATAAACCGCACCAAACCGTAATTTTTTCGGGATGCAATGATGACTCATGGATTACGTGTGGTCTGACCAATATTACATATTTTGCTTATTGACGAAGCCATTCAGCCAGAAATGAGCCCCATCACTGATTGTTGAGGCCTCTTAAAGTTGGCCTCTTAAAGTTGAGGCCACTGACTCTAAATTTCGGTAGTAAATTTTAATAATTTCGACTCGTTGTTGGCTCGTGTATCTTTCCATGATGAAATGGCAAACCTTAGTGAAGAAAAATTTCAAAAGAGTGGGAAAAAATATGGCGTCGATTGCTGTCCCTATCGATTTACTTTTGTAGCGTCTCTGTTGAAAACCCTGTTACTTGGATTGAGAATTTTAAAAACCATTAAAATCAGGCCGAGATCTGTAGCCAAATATCTATATCGGTTGTTAGAATTCGTTGTTATTTTTCAGAGCGCCAGTAGAAGCGAACGTTATGAAATTCTTCCAAAAATGTTCAATTACAACTCGCATATAATCTAAGTAACTCAGTTCATATTTCCAATATTTTGGTATAGTCCGTTGACATGGTTCGATACTAACTCCATGCTGTGGATGTTTTTGCTATTCCAATGTTGTATTGGTTTGCTGTGTCTATCTGCTTTAACTTTGATATGTGTCTACTTATCTGCCTTTGTGCAATTGTACATTTAGACATCCAAATATTCTTGCAACAAAGCACAAGTGATAGCATTACAATAACGAACCATGACGTGAATGTGTGTGATGAGACTGAAGTCCTGGAACGTTTTACTTAACGCCTTAAGGCAAATATTTGAGTTGACTATTTTCGTAGTCCTCTGAGACTTTACCATACTGAATGTGCGATTTGCAATTCTCAAAGATCCTTTTGTATAAACATATCATATAAGGATATCACGTCCATGTTAGTCTTTATCGTTTGCTGTATGTGAATATGTAGATGTGTATTAGTGTAGCATATGCGTGGCAGCGAGTTGTAATGTGGAGTACATCAGGGTTATGGGTATTTACAACTTTTACAATTTTACAATGATTCAACAACACAGGCCTAAAAGATATTTGCACCCTAACTACAAAAGAGTCATAACTGGAAATTTTCAGATATACAATTTTTTTTTCTTAACCACAATAATCAAGGATAATTTCTATTCGCTGTACAAATTTTTCGTCATTTTATATTAGTGAAAATTCCCCATACAATTTTTAACTTAACACATCCAGATTTGTGCTTCTACCGAAAAATTGTAATTAATAGTTAAGATGCGATACATTATTTTTCGAAGGTGCCAAAGAAGTGATTCAAACAAAATTGGGATGTTCTTCATCATTCCTATATGCTAATTGACGGAATTATGATTTATTACCATAGAAACTATAGAACCATGGATTAGCTGGGTGTAAAACTATTGTTGCCATTGGATTAATACAATAAGACTAAACAAAATTGGAAAAATATCACGGAGAAGAGATAATTGCGTGGCGGTTCCAAACCTCAGCGTGCATAAATGATTTTTAATTGATTAATTTTTAATAAAGTTTAAAAAAAAAAACTTTTTCTAAATTTTTTTTATTCAAAAAAATTTTATTTTTCTGAATTATTTTTCAAGCACTACTAAACCCGCTCTTGGTATTACGAGTATTGCAAAAAAATGTCAAGAGTTAATTGGAATATATCACCTCACAGGATTTGTTTTTTGTATATCTACTTTCACAACAAATGACGGATATTCCATCTACAACGTTTCTGAGAATTTGTTTACCACTTTCCGGGTACAAAGATGAGACCAAATTGTGCTCCGCAAATGATTCTAAGATGGAATTTTGTTCTAAAAATAAGCGCTTCTATCAACGCATTGGCTAGTGCTTCCAACCGTATTGGTGAATCCAATTCTGGTTTTTGGAAAGCAGCATTTTTTTTGATGGGTGGTAAACCGTTTAATTCTGAAATAATCTGAAAAACTTTCATATGAACAAGGTTGCAGAAAAGGCTGTAAAGGTACACAAATTTATTCAGTGGCATTACATCTTGCAGAAAAATGGATTTAGGTAAATATTTGCAAATAAGAAACATATTGTTTTTGCATAGACTACAGTACCAGCAAATATCCGATGAGTTCACGAAACTCACAATGTATCCTAATACGTCACCTGACACAAAAACCTTTATACTACAAGATGCAAGAGTGATCCGTAATATATTAAATACACCCCGCGAAATAAATATAAAGGCAACACCATTTTGTGTTTTTTTCCAATTGTTGGGAGGAATTTTCAAGTTTTCATTTTATGTTGTATTAGTCCTTTCAACATTAAATACTTTTCAGCAAAAATTCTTTGATTATGACTTCTTCAAGGTGAATCAACAATAATATACTAATTACTAGTGCGAAATATTTATAAAGGCCAAAGGTTTATTTAAATATTCTAAAAAGTTTCGTAAGATATTTGATCTCCACTATCGCTGATAACTTCTACTAAGCATCTTGGCATTGAGTTTATCAACGATTGAATATGCGCAGGATCAGTTATCTTCCATTTTCTTGTATTGCTACCCTTCGATCCTTGACATTCTTCAACTGGCGTCCTGGTTGGTAAACTTGGGTACGTAAAATAGACCACAGGTCCTCGATCGGATAGAGATCAGAACTAAGTGCAGGCTCATCGAGAGTTGGTATTTTTTCTGGACTCCAGAAACTTTGGAGTTTTCTTAGACCGATCTACTGTTGCGTTGTCCTGCTGGATGATACATTCTGGGACACAAATTTCCTCTCCAGGATTAACTACGACGACATCCAATGGTCGAATATAATACTCGCAGTCCATTTTTGTGGAAACGAAACTCCTACCTCATACTCTATAACTCATACCTGCCCAAACCATAAGGGAGCCACCGGCAAAATTTCGCCGCTGACGAATAATTTTGGAAAAATCTCTGGTGCGCCAATATTTTTTCGGAAACTATCAACTATCATTCAGCAATAATTTCTTTATCGCCGAAGTTTTCTTTAACATCAACTCTTTTGATCTGTCTTTTGGCGCTGCCACTTATCAGTGGTGTCCTTCCTGGTCGTTTTGTGTTTCTTTATTGGCCACCCTATTTTATAAAATTGCCAATGACATAGCTAGATTTTTTCAATCAACTCGAAATTTTGCGATTGGACAGCCCTTCATCATGATAATCTTAACCTTTTCCCTTTTCTTCTTTACTTAGTTACTTTACACCAGGTATTCTATATACATCATTTTTAATTTGACCTACGTTAATTTTAAAACAATAAGGTAAAAACCAAAGAAAACTCACTTCTGTTTAAATTCCTATTTACTACTGTTCGAATTCGGTTTCTTTTCATTTTGCCTTTATATATATTTCGCACCAGAAACAGAAAAAAACAACGTCACTTTTCATTTAACTAGTAAAAGAGATCGAATGGTTACATTCTCTGACATGATATACCTAAGGACACATACATACATATATGCATTAAAATTCTACACCAAAAACCCAGTGCATTGAGAGTACCGGGAAAAAATATATTGCCTTTATAATTATTTCGTTGGGTGTATAACGCAAGAATTAGTTAATGTTTTCTTCCGCATACGTAATTTTCAAAATAGTTTTGATATTTTTGGCTAATTGAATATATTTGAATTTCTGATGATTTCCCCCGTATTTTAAATTCGACATTTTGAACTTTTAAATTTGAATACAAATTTGAACTTAGAGAAATTTGAACAAAGGTGACAGCTGTATTGATTCGCCCATCTTGTATTTCAAAATTTTGGTAAAGTATTCGAATTCCGAGGCACCACAACCCCTATAATAATCAAGTAACCTTTTAATAAAAGTGATTACCATATTCGATAAGCCACATTAGGTTTTGGTAAAAATACACGATTTCTATTTAAATTCTATGCAATTCTCAAAAAGACTTCAACGTTCCAACAAGGCCAAATACAAAATAATCTGATCACTGGTTCAGAACTTAGCAATTTTACCCTAGCACCCTCCGACCACCAATCCGAAAATTTGCAAACCGCTGCCATTTCGCCTCTTGCGTTTTCGGGGATTGACGTAGATGGACATATTTTCTTGAAATGAGCCAAGGAATACGCTGGCGAAATTTGTCCAGTCGTCACTGAACCATCCTGTATACAATAACACCATAAAAAAGTTGTTCCTGTGTTGAAATATTCAATGAAGTGAGAGCAGATAATGTTTAAGGCTTCACTCGTTTTGATTTGTGGCATTCGAGTGAAGAGAAACTTTGACTGTCTACTTTACTACATCGTTTTTGGGCAGCTTCTCTAGTCAATTAACCACCTCTCTTATAACATCACTAAATTCCCACTCTCATTGGTTTCTATATATAGAAAAACATGTCTCCCAAATCTCCTAAGTGTTGTTCAGTGCCTGATTTATCTTCAGACCACTCACCTGTTTTATTGACGGTAAATTCTACGCCAAATCTCAAGGAATCTCAACGTAAGCTTCACTATAGAAGAACAAATTGGAAATACTATAAAGAATTCGTCAGCGTATAAGTAAATCTGGAAGTTCATCACAAGTCTGAATATGATATCTCAAATGCAATAGAACATTTAAATCTCTGCATTCACCAAGCTGCGTGGAACTCTACCCCAGAATTAAGCTTCTGCAAAGTCCTTCGCTATTCTGTAGAACTAACGAGAAAAATTGCCGAAAAGCGCAAAGCTCACAAGCGATAGATAACGCTATAAAGATAAAAAATAAAAATAAATAGTTTCCCTTTACATCCCATGAAAGAATGTGGAGAGTTATTAACAACCAGTGAGCTGTGTGCTTTCTAGATTTATACTCACTGATTGGGACCCAAAATTGTACACCGGTTCCGAACGGTATTCTGGGAAAGTAGTTCAGGGCTAAATATTCGACAGTGTGGCCGTCACTATGCGAGGTGACAGTCGCCGAAAGAAATTTGAGGTGGTCAGAGCAGGGATCTAACCCAGGATCTAATGTACAAGAAATGCGCTCAATAACTCTTCCAATACAATAATATGATACCCCTCGGATAAATCCACACTTATATTAGAACAGGAAGATAACACACATTATGAATCTAATATATAAAACTTCGACCTCTTGAAAGCAACAAAATATTCTGTATGAGAAAAGACGAGAACAATAAAGAAACAGTAGAAAATTAATCGCCTTATTAGAAAAATGAATAACTCGTGGACAAAAACTAACTCTGGAAAGGCTGCTAGATTCTCAGAATACTTTGAAGAGATAATCACTCCAAATGAATTTGGGTCTAATAATGCTGATGTTCAATCTCAAATATCAGCTTGATTTGCACATAAGAAAATTCTCAAAATGCGAAGCAGATGATGTTACACGTAAACTCAAACCAAATAAAGCTCCCAATTATGTTCTTGTTAATCCCCAAACTCTAAAAGAACTTCCAAAAGACGGTATTTCTCTCTTAACATACATATATGTGTCTCTCATTGCTTTGTTCCACCCCAAATGGAACGTTTCGGACATTACAATGATTCTCACCCCAGGAAAATATGCGGAACATGTATCTTCATATCGCCCAACCAGTTTATTAAAAATTAACTGGTCCTGGAGTATTTCTTTTTAAACAGCCGTATGCACGTTAAGGCTACGAAAAATCTGTTTCTACGAAATCAATTACGGTTTAGGAAAAACCATGGTACCATAGAAAAAGTTCACAGGCTCGTGGATACGATAAATTAAGCTCTTGAAAGAAGTCAGTACTGCACTGAAGCATTTCTCGATATATCTCAAGCATTTGATCAAGCTTGGCATGAAGGCTTACTAGTCATATTAAAGAAAATTCTTATGGGACTTCACTGTACTACACAAAAAGTATGCAGGGGTTCTCATATACCAATTATGTTTTGTTGGAGACCATAGAGTACGGAATTACTTATAGATTTTCTCGATCACTTCGTTTAGTATAGTTTTTATTCGCAATTGTAGTACAATGACGGTATTCTTAAAGTTTCAATTTCAAAAAATGTTGTTTAGAAACTGATTTTCAAAATTCGTATTTGTTTGAAAGGTGTAAGTCATACCTGTTAAACCGATAATAGGGTTTGGCACGCGGTTAAAAACTGGATGAGTTACGGATCGGTTAAAAAGTGGCTGAGTTAAGGTGGTTCAAGTTTAAAAAAAACTCACTTTTTTCCATAAATTTATACATATAGAGATACAAAGGTATCTACTGTTATAATTAGGGTGTTCACGAAGTACTGCTTATCAGCTTATCACCTCATGTGCTTATCTCGCCAACAACAAAATACATTGAAATAAAATAAGCAACTTTGAGCAACCTGTGCCTTTGGCAAAAGCTTATCAGCTTATCAGCTTATTTTTAGTGTTGGAAAATACCAAAAATTTAACTTGCTGACAACACTAAAAACACGAAGTTTTAGCAAATGGCATCTCAAATTTTATATTTAAGTATTTACATCTGTTTACATCTGGTATTTACATCTGTTTTTTTGATTATTAAAAAAACAATCAAAATGAGCGCAAGTCGGGGGGTCGGGGAAACCTATGTGTACAAACGCAAAACCATAAATATTTGCATCATGGTAAAATGAGTAAGGTAAACTCGTTAGAACAGCTGATTTCAACATATTTCTTGCTTAGGTGTTCCTCTTACGTCAAATTCACATGCATTTTGTTTGTGTACTTTTTTGTTTACTTTTACAGTAGATACACACATGAAGAAAATTTGACAGATTATGGACACCGCACAAAAACAAAATGCCTGTGTTTGTTGTAACAATTCCTAGTGCGTTTACCTTACTTATTTTACCATGTTTTGCATCGTATACATTTCTGAATAGTTACCTTTAATGAATTCAATTTCCAAAGTACTCATATTGACTCTGAAGTCCATAATTTGTTGTTTAATGCTCTGCTTAGGCATTTTACAAACAATTTCAATTGTACATTGATGGTTTTGATTTCATTTATCGAACAGCTGATTGAAAAAAATAAGGAGATAAGCAGATAACCAACATGGAAGGGTGTTCACGTAGCCCAGAGCTTATTTTTCATCTTTTCAGCACATAAGCTGATAAGCAGCCCTGCGTGAACAACCTAAATATATATATATATAAAAAAACGAACACGCAAACATTTATATGAAAGAAACGAAGAAAGACGAAAATATGTCACAAAACTTAACAGAAGTCATTAATTTTTTAATCGAGTTACATGTACTTACGTGTTTTGGCAAGCTGCTTTAGTATACTTTTTCAAAAAAATAAAACAAATTTTTTACGGTCTCACGATCAACTGAGAACATTAATAAAATTAATATTTTTTTAATTAAGTGACTCAGTCATTTCTAACTGATTTCCGGAAGCTGTTAGTTGTTTACAATTTAGTAATTTTTTGAAATAATTTTATCCTCCAATATTTCGCTGCCATGCTTTAATTTTAATCGATTTTTAATAAAACGTAATTCTGTAAGATGAGAGACACATAGTTGTTGTTTGTTATTATAACAAACGTGTAATTGATTTACACGTTTGTCAGCTTGTACCTTATATGTATGTTTTTTCGTTTTTTTGCCGGTTTTTTTTTCTGTTTTTTCGTTTTTTTTTGGTTTTTTCGTTTTTTTGTTGTTTTCCTTTTTTTTCGTTTTTTTCGTTTTTTATTTCGTTTTTTTTCGTTTTTTTTTTGTATATACATATATGTATGTAGTAAGTGTTCAAAAAGTGTGACAAAAAAGTGTGATAGAGTCAGTGAAGCAGCGATGAGCGTAACTCTTTAAGAAGCTATTTTGACATTTCTTGTCTAACGGTAAAGAAAAGTATTATAGCTATAAATTTCGTAATAACTTTTCTAAATACACTAATCAACAAAAAATCTATTTACAGCTCCATAATTGGAGTAGAAATGATGTATTTTGGCATTTTCTATAAATATTCGCCTATAAGTATCCAATTTTAAACAAGTTACAAATTGATATCTTGTACAAAGTTGTAGCGTTTAATATCCTTAACAATATTGTCACATTTCTTCCAAAAAATGGGCAAAATAAGAAAATCGCCGATATACATAAAAAAAAATTCTATATCGCGGAAATGGAGCGTCGAATAGAAAAAATAACTAATTTTTGAGTGTTTCTAAGGGTTTTTCATAAAGTGGTCCAATTCGTAGGAAGAATATTTTTACAAAAAATCGCCAAAATAAGAAAATCCTTCAAATACAAAAATGGGTATACCTCGGAAACGATGCTCCAAATCGTAAAAATATTAAAATAAATAAATATATAAATATTAAATAAGTCTTAAAAAATCGCGAACACGTATGGGCGTTTAGAGATTTTTTATCCGAAAAATTAAGGCACCCATTAGTAAAAGCCTTCAATCGAGGTAAAAAAATTATTATTTTTGCGATTGGATGCACGGTTTCCGAATTCTACCCATTTTGGTATACATTATATTTTAATTTAAAAAATTTTTCGAATCAAAAATCGCAAAAACAACCTAGTCTTCACGATTTTTTTGAAAATAAAAGGTGACGCCTTATTTTAGACATCCATTGGATAAAGTCTGCCCTGGAGGTAAAAAAAGTATTATTTTGCCGATTACATGCACCATTTCCGAGTTCTAGCTACATTTGAATCCCAACAATTGTCATTTTTTTTGGCGATTTTTTGATACAAAATTCTTCCATATGAATTGGACTACTTTATGAAAACCCATAAAAATTGGATAGTTTTTCGATTGGACGCTCCTTTTCTGAAATATAGACATGAAGGCGTTTTAACGACTTTTTTATTCGAAGAGTTTTTGTTTACGGATTTTTTAGAAGCAATGCAATATTCCACATCCCTTGGTCAGAGCCTTTTCAGAGGTAAACAAATTTATTACTTATATTTTTGCGATTGAAAACACCGTTTCCGAGTTATACCCTTTTTTGTATTTCAAGGATTTTCTTATTTTCGCGATTTTTGGAAAAAATATACTTCCTACGAATTGGACCACTTTATGAAAAATCCCTAGAAAGACTCAAAAATTAGTTATTTTTTCTATTCGACACTCCATTTCCGAGATATAAAATTTCTTTCTAATCTTTTCATATCTTCCATCAAAACTGGGGATGGGTCACTCTGGGTAACACACTACCCATAACCGTGGTTAATGGGTAAGGATGCTTACCCATTCCCCATGTGTAGGGGATAATCGTGATGGGTAATTCCCCATCGTTGTGAGCAACCACCCATTATTTCTATGATGGGTAAGTCCCCATTGTCGAAGGTAGCTACCCATTATTTTCCCCATTACCCTGTGGGTATTGGGTAATCGCAATGGGTAATTCCCAATTTTCGTGGCTAGCTACCCATACTTCCCATACTTAATGGATAAACGTACTTAATGGATAAACGTTCTTAACACATTCCCCACGGCGATGAGTATGGGTTACATAGTGGAAGTGGGTGGGGGGGGGGGGGTGGTAAATACGAACTCTGATACTTATAATGTAATATCCTGTTTCGAATATACACTACTGTTCATGGCTAAAACAATCGCAATGACATACAATTTGTTTCCCCTTTTGCACATTTGTGATTCCTGTACATTTATGTTTGACCCGTTTAATTCCATGTCGTGCGCTTTTCTTTCGAATTTCATTCGAGACGAATATTTTATAGAGCATATTTATGTGTGACTCGCTATAAAATGTTTGGAAAAAAGCCGCAATGCGGCATATTATGGGCTTAAATTCTTATGTTTTTCAGGGAAAGCAACTCCGGCAACTATACCACAAACATTCATATCTATATATGTATAACATATGTCTGTATGTACGGAGAGGGTTGTACAAGTGTGTCTGATACACAATTGCAGCCAAATAGTCGCTGCGAGAAGCGCCGTATGTTTATGTGTGAATTGTTCGTAAGCACGTGAGAATTAAAGTTGATTTAGTGTAATAAATTGTATGAAGAAAAGGAAGAAAGAAACACAAAAACAACAGCAATTCCACCACAATCATAATCAGCGCCTTCTAAAACATCGACTAACAATTGAATTTTTTTATTTACTTTGAAAAATCATGATGTGGCAACGAAACTCCTACTCTGGGAGTAGGCGGAGCTGAGGCCTTGGTGTGATAAATTTGTATGTCTTCATGCCTTTGCATTTTATTATGATAAATTGCGATATTTTACATTTTATTGCGGCATTACGTTTCACTACACTAAATTCGTAATGATGTAAGGAATGTACACAATTTAAAATGAAAAGAAATGTCATGGCGAAAATATCCGGATATGAGTGGATAAGTAGAAATAAGCAAGTAAGTAGTAATTTATTACATATTATCCACACTTGGTTATTTTTCAATATACGGGCAAAGAAAAAAGCGTTATGCCCAAAACGAAGCCTTAGAAAAGTGTACTTTATTTGGGGACTGTAATTAGGGCAAACGTACATTTATTACAATATAACGATAACCGAAAATCATTTACAACAACTAAAAAATTATATTAGGTGTCAGGGGATACCCGGTTGGAACGAATTTCCTTTCCCTATATATTATGTACTAGTTAGTTCCAACACGACTAAGGCGCCCGTTGAAAAATACGATAATTTAAATGGATGTTTAAGAAAATATACATTTTGCAAAATGATAAACTTCTTATAAGAACAATTTTTTTTTATAGAATGTATTTTATTTTTAAACAAAGTATATTCTTTGGTCCTTTTTGTACGAATATGTAATATATTTTCCCGAAAAGGTAAGTTTTAAAGAGAGATACTTCCTTTATTAAAAGCTAGCTTTTATAAGAAAAGGTACTATTTCTAAGAGGAAGTACTTTCTGTAAGAAAAAGCCATGAGTATGATTTTTTTTACAAAGAAGAACTTTTTTAAGAACTGGTACTCTTTTTAGGAAAAGGTTACTGTTTTAAGAAAATTTACTTATTTGAGAAAGGCAACTTATCTCTAGAAAATAAAAGAAAAGGTAGTATTTTATTTTTAAGAAAATGTACTTTTCAGAAAAGTTATTTTTTTAAGAAAAGGTTTGTTTTAAGATTTACGTTTTTAAGAAAAGGTTGGTTAGTTGAAAAGGCTGTAAGACAGCACGCTGTCTAGCACACTTAGGCTAAAGAAGCCGATTGTGATACTTGCAGTTTCCTCTATAGCAACTATTGACTAGTCGTCTAACCAATTTGCCTTTTCAGTGAATTTGTCTATAAGACCTACAGGAATATCCTGTAGGGCTACGGTGCTAACTACATGTGTTCCGAATATCCTACTTCTCAGTCCTGCCAGAGCAGGGCAATCCAAATGGTGTTTCATCGTTTCCTCGTCCTCTTCCATGCAGTATCTACAGAGAGTGGAGTTTCGATGTCCCAATCTTAGGGCGTGTATTCCTACACGACAATGTCCTGTAAGTGTTCCTATCATTGTGGATAACCTGCCTCTCGGCAAGTTAAGTAGTTGCCTAGTTCTCTCCTGTCCCCCTGTAGCCAGAGGACCCTGTCTTGTTTTCAAGTTGAAGTAAGTCTCCACTTGTTCTTGAACATATGATCGGCCCAATGCCTGATCTGCAAACGGCAAGTAGAGATTGGCATACTAACACCTTCTTTTGCCGGAAGAACCTGTGCCGTAGTGCCCTGTCTAGCTAACGCATCCGCTACGCAATTGCCTGGAATGTCTCTGTGTCCCGGTACCCACATGAGCCTGATGTCAAAATAATCTGCCACCACCCTAAGTGATGCGTGGCATTCTTTGACCATCAGGGACGTAGCAAACATGGCATCCAGAGATTTTATGGCAGCCTGGCTGTCTGTGTAGATACATATTCTCCGGAGGGTTGTCAGACTACTTTTCTGTAGTTCAGCAACCTCCAGTATGGCGATAATTTCCGCCAGGCAGCTTGAACGAGATATTTACATTTATGTAGGTCCAGTGAATGGACCCCATAGCCTATTTTCTCGTCCAACTTTGATCCATCCGTGAAAAATCTGATACTACTGGTGTCCCCTTTACTTACTACTTTTTTAACAGATACATTTTTTAACAAAATTTCCTTTTTGTAAGACAATTTACTGCTTTTAAGCAAATGTACTTCCTTAAGATAAGGTATTTTTTTTAAGAAAAGGTACTGTGTTTAAGAAGATAAATAGGTATTTTTTTTGATTTAATTTACGTGTTTGAATAAAAGATACTTATTAAAGAACATGTTCTTTTTTTAAACATCTTTAACTTTCGATTTGTAAATATACTCTTTATTGGGTTCATAACTACAATATATACTAAATATTGGTTACAGGCTCCACCTAGAAAACTTCCCATTAAACAAGAAATTCCTCAACATATGTTGGTCTGGACACAAACCAAAGCAAATGTACCCAACATAGTTGATAATACTGGGCTGTAGCATAATACTGCTAAAAAAAAGTTGTTTATTTTTTTTTCATTTAGCCCCAATCCAGCAACGTGCGATAAGGAACTTCGTTCCAATATATGGAAACTGTAAACTGAAAAAACTGATTATGAGACATTTTTGCAAATTTGTGGCACTAGATGCAGTTTTTTGGGGTTAGTTGTTTCACACCTTTTCTATAGCTACAATTGTGCCGAAAACAGGAAAATAAAATTCCAGTTGGTTTCCGAGATATAGCCGCTAGAAAAATTGCATGTTCTTCGGAAAATTAAGTTTCAACCAAAATGTACATGGGGCCATACAATCCGAACAGCAGCTAAACCAGCAAAACCCAAATAGGGTTTTGTTAGTTTCCATAAATACTTCCAGAAATTTCACACGACAGTGAATGACATTCGTTACAGGAGTTACGATAACGGAGTTCATGTGCCCTTAACCAAATAGTATGGATCAGCACGTCAAGTGATTTCAGGAGGATGGCGTCACCTGCCACACCTTGCATAAAACAACCGAATAATTGGATCATCGATTTCCAGATCGAACAATCTCGCGAAATTCCGACGCCAACTGGCCACCAAAATTTATTTGTTTGTGCCGTTGTGAAATCTCTGGCCAATGCGAATGAACCACAAACAATTCCTGAGCTCAAGGCAGAAATCCTTAGCGTTCACGGTGAGGAAGAGCCACGTCCTTATCAAAATATCATTAAAAATTTCATGAAAACAGCAAAGAACTGTGAGCAGAGCCGGGGTGATGGTTTCCCATATGTTTTACTCCACAGTAAATCAGAACATGTTTATTGTACAAAGCAATACAAATATCGTGCGTTATATTTTGTGAATTTTTTTTGGGGGCACCCAATTCTTTTTTATATTGTTAAAATTTTTAGCCATTTCAGCTTTTTTTTTACAGATATGTTGACAGTTTATTTTACGAGCCATATCACATACACGTGTAATAGCAATTTGTAATAAATACAAAAAATCAATTTAGTTCTTTGACTTAAGTATAGGTTTCACAAAACTTTGATTAAATATCAAATCTAATTTGCATTAAGCCATAAATGGAAATGCCTGCCGACCCTATCGAACTTAGGCATAAACAATAACCCTTAGATTTAGATTTCGAAGCAAACCTTTCGATAACTGCTGCCGCCATACAATTTTCAAAAACTTGAGCATGCAAATGTACACACAAGTCTGTTGTAATTACATATCAATTAAGACCGCCTACACGAATCTACTACCAGCTAAGCAAAGTGGAGAAAATGTCGATCTAAACAACTCACGTACAACGCACGTACAATGAATGTGAACAAGCGTTTATGTGAGAAGGTTAAACTCATTTCCTGGACAAAGTGTTAACATAATTAATAACCAATTAGTCATGAAGTGACATTTAGAACGTATAATCAATCATTTCACATTTTCCCTGTTTTTTTTGGGTGTGTTTGAAACCTCCTATGTTTATACACAAACATCATGTTCAATTTCCTAGAGTGCAGGTACAAATTGAAAATACCACTTCAGAAAAAAGGAGATTAGGTATCAAAGACAATCCAATTTTTTTTTCTCGAAAACTTATGAAAACTTTTACAAAACACCAAAGCAAATATCCGTTAGTCATGTGAATGTAGTCAACAAAAACCTTGAAATGACTTTAAGTCCCCTTACCCTGGATACTGTGTAATAAAGAAACAGCTCCAAAGGAAAACTCACAATAAAAAGTTGTAATGTATACCGACTCATTGCAAGATATTTATCATATACTTTTATTTTGGTCAAACAAATGGAAACTAGAAGCTACGACATTAATGTGCGCGACACTATAAAGGCGGAAGCAAAACGACGGCTGGGATGGAAAAGAGCAGACCAGTTAAACATTTAATGTAAAGTCTGGCAGTTGCCATCAATCAATGTTCTACTATAAGAGTGTTAGAACCTCAGTCAGTGTTATGTATTTACACCCTACACCACACAGTGGTATCATCGAAATTACGAGTTAATGTTGATTTTTATATCCTAGAGCAACACTGTGGTACAGGAACTTCCAGAAATATTAGAGATAGAAATGTATGCCAATCAGTTGTGGACCACTTTATAAATCTATTAAGCTATGACCGTCTGCCTGCTACTATATAAAGTTTGTAATAAAAGAACAATTTGCAAATAATCCTCGATTTGGCTCCTATTTCGTAGCTTGGTCAGGCTTGTACCCTCACGCTGAAAAATTTGCATTTCTTTTTGTTTTCATGCAAATATGATGTTTTTGTAGCTTGTAGCAAATATAGTATACTTGTGTGCAAACAGATTGTGTTTGGTGTTCAATACTACATGTTTGAGACACAATCATTCATAGCTTATAATTGTGTTTGTGTCCCAAATGTGGCTTTGTTTGTCGAAAACTGCTTAAACAAAAACGTGACAGACAACACTAAAACAATGATTGCAAACATATACATGTTTCCTGCAATATGTTACTGGGAACGTTTTTTCAGCGGGTTGGGCGAAACCAATTAATATAGCCCACATACAAATGGACTATACTTAGTTTGTGTTGCAGGATCCATGCCGTACACTTTTCATTGCAATGGAACATTTTGTAAAGCGTTACAAGGGAAATGCCACAAAAAGTACGTTGACCGAAAAATTTATATATTTATATTTTTGATAAAGCCCACCCCACAATGATTTTAGAAATCTTAACTAATTTATAAAATCATTTTCCTTCCTTTCTTTCGTCAGGGATAGGGGGTTTTTGAAAAAGATCATATCAGCCCATATACAGATATAGTCCCAGACAATGGGTATATAGATAAGCTTTGTACTTTCGGGAAATCGTGACCAAACTCAACAAAACTTGGTTCATAAGAGTCCTTTAGATCAGGAATTGTAGTTTCTGCAAATTCACCATATCAGTCTAAATATTGATACAGCCATAATAAACTTTGTACTACCAAGATCGCCACTTCTACCAGGTGGCAGACAGAAACTGGAGAGAACTACTACCTGCCGCATATCATGGAGTATTTTTTCTAGATATTTCGGTAAGAGACCAATGTTCCTGATGACTCTGAACAGGAATACAATAGCCAAAATGACAGTTGTCCTAAGTATTCATTGGACGATACCCAGAGGCGGAAGTCATGACCTGGAAGGCCTGAAATCATGACCAAACAGGCCGTCTTTAAAATACGGAGGCCTTCCCTACACATTACCTCCTCCTTTCTTTCTAACATTTCGTTAGATTGGGAGGCAAGTCCTTCCTTGCCTATTGCCTAAAAAATGCCTTAGAAGGCATGCAAAAAGGAAGCATTTACTTTAATTTATTTTTGTTAAACAAAAATAAAAGTAAAATAATTTATTTGATCACAAAATCATTATCCGCTTCTACATATTTATTTATAAGTATGTATGTATCTATCTTAGAAAGTTTTAAACCACCCAACTTCAAACTGAAAATGTTAAAAATACCCTGAAAAATATTAAATAAACAATATAATTTTAAAATTTGTATAAAATTTTCCAATTAAATTACGGTTAAAAAAATGGGAAAAGAAATTTCTCAAAATTGTTAAAATCTTCTTCTTGGTTATATCTGATGAAAAAATGTATGCATTCCGCAGGCCTTATTTTAGAAAGGCATTACAGAAAAAACCAATCCACATGCCTTATTTGGGGAAGGCCTTGCGACTTCCGCCGCTGGGTAGGGACACATGTTGCTGACATTAGAATACTACACGAGCCTATGGCAGAAATCCCTGAACGCTATCTTCTACAGTGCCCAGCCTGGGTAAATCTAAGGAGGGTAACATTGAGAAGGCCATTTTTTTAACAGAATACGGGAACTAGGGTGTCTAGAAATTCTACAATACAATAACAGTACTAAACCCAGTTGGACATTTTGTCTTGAAGACATTGTCAATAGTATTTCTTTAGGACCATGTCAGTAGGTGATGAAAATATATAGAAGACATCTTCATGGCCTGTCACTAGTTTTGACTTAGGTGGTATAAATTGTGAAGGGGCTGCTAACACTATGCAACACCAATTTTGAGGGTAGACGATTCCTGCGCCAAATAATCGCACTAGGTGTACAATTTAAACCGCTGTGTAGCTACACCTTTTTCTATGGGTCTGCCAAGTTAGAATCCGATACTCTCTGAGAAAAATTTAAAACTTGAGTATAAATATTGAATTGAGCGAATTCTTGTGATAACATGTCTTCAGTGAAATTTGACAAGGATTATTTTTGTAGAATAATCAAATGCTCTATTTCAAAGTTTAAAGGACCTTTTCCTCCTTTGTTCAAAATGTACCAAAAGTTTACGCTAAAATGAGCAGCTACGGATTCAGAATATTTTACATGCTGTTTTATAGGTCGTCACAGACCAAAATTCTCTGTCTTTATATTGAATGGTTCCTCAAGGACGCCTTGTAAGGTGGTCACCACTATTGACAAACCACGAAAGATTCCTGCTGAGATTTGACGAAATGTAGGAAAATGTCAGGGGGTGTGATGACGTTTCTTGCATGGGAGAGTATTGGAAAATCAGCACTGACTCTGATCTGTCGCTTCTTTGTCCAGAGTTTACGAATCATCTCCGATTTGAAAAAAAATTGATTCGTAAAATTCCGTCCAATCAGGTTTTTTTTTAAATTATAGAGTATAGCATTTACGTTTTTATATACACAGAAATGTCGACAATGTCAAGACAATGTCGCGTCCGATTTCAATGAATTTGTTGTATAATTTTCAGTCATAGAAATAGTTTATCTGATGTAATAAAACAATATTTGTAGTTTTTCATCATACGGTTTTTTTTTAACTGAAAATTAATTCATCAGTTTCAAGAAACCATTTGTAAATATTACAAATATTCAATTCATATTTTCAAAGAATTCTATTTGTCAATCTTTGATTCAACAAAAACATTCATTGCTTTAATAAATTTTATGTATGGATTTAGGAATTACACATAGAAATATTATTCATAAATTTTGAAAATTCAACGAATCTAAATTTCTAAATTAGTCAATCTAATCTAAATTAGTCAAATTAAAGAAATATTTGTGGCTTTTAGAAAAAAATTTTCTTAGCATTGAGGAAAAAATTGGTAAATTGTTCAATTAATTCCTAAAATTTTCAAGTGATTTTGGTGGATACATTACAACTTAATTTAAACTTAACCCTTTATAACTCAAGATCATAAAAATCCAAAATATTTGGAAATAACGTTTACTTATGTAAAAAAAACAAACACATATTTTTCAGAATTTAAAAAAAAATTATTTTCTCTATTTTATTCAGGTTTTTAGGGATTGTGACATTTCTGTTACATTGAGTGAAACGCCCAAAAAAAAACTTAAATTATATGAAATAATTTAAAACAATTATTTTGTTTGTTGTAACACAAAGCTACACCGCATTTTTCGCAAATAGTTTGTGACACGCCAGTACATTGGGGAAACTTGCACCTTATTCTCTTTTCAACCCAAATCGGCCAATGACCTATTTGATCCTGTCGTACTGCCATAGGCGGAACATGTTGTGCTGGGCCCTTATGTTTCTTAGCTTGAAGAATATTGTCAAAAGAGCTCCTTTTCTTTACATTGGGTTTTAATCCAAGCTTGCATAGAGTCTCTCCTATCTCAAGTCGGAAATCTGCTGAAGACATTTGTTTACCTTCAATGTTTTTTGAGGTTATGGCTCTACGATAAAGTAGCCAAGAATTTGCCATGGTGAGGTCCAATAAATGATAGAACATACGAACTTGCCATCTTTTACTTCGTACCTCTATTTTGTATCTTCCCATAATACTATCTATTAAATCGACGCCTCCCATGTGCCGATTGTACTCCCCAACAACAAAAGGACGATCAATTTCAATGTATTTTTTATTTGATTTATCGTATCGCCTGACTTTGGTCTTAGGCAACTCACCAGCAAAAGTTGACAAGAGCATTACAGCTTTGTTGTCTTTCCATATGACATTCGAAATATCAATACCATTCACATCAGCAACATATTCAGTAGAATATCCTCTGTCCTTTCTTCGCACCTCCTTATCAGTGGGCATTTTGATATCAGGAATTCGATTGCGTCGAACCGTTCCAAGACTTAATATACCCTCTTTAGCTAAATACTCTAGCAACGGCAATGACGTAAAATAATTGTCAAAGTATATTTTATAATTTTGACGTCTTGGAACGATTCTGGACATTCTCATTACCACGTTTGCTGATGCCCCCAAATTTGCCTCATTGCTATGAACAATGTTTTCACCTCCTGTTTCAGGTTCTATTTTATAGGCAAATCCTGAAACTCCACTTAGAACATATATCTTATAGCCCCATTTATGAGGTTTCTGTGGATTATATCTTTTTAAACTATTCCTTGCCTTAGTGGAGCAAATTTGCTCATCAACGCAAAGATATTCTTCCAATGGAACTCCACTAAAGGTTTCATTTAATTTTTCAACTACAGGTCTTATTTTGTAAAGCTTATCAGCATTTGGAGCATCACGTGGTGGTAAATTAGAATTGTCATTGAAATGAATTAACTGTCTAATTTTTTCAAATTTTTGTCTTGTCATTATCTCTTGTATCATGGGTGTACCAATTGATGCGGTCCAATGGCTAGTTACTCTTGGTAGTTTTGTCAACGACATAATGTATATTATTCCAATAAATTGCTGAATATCGGTATCAGTTACATGTAATAATTGATTTGGATTTCTCTGAATTGCGTAGAGATTTGTTTGCTCTGCTATAAAACTCAACAGCTCTTTGGGGAAAAAATTAAAAATTGTATAGGCGTTTCGAGCTCCAATAAGTTTGGTGGTAGTGCAGTGTTTCCTGTAAACTGTAATTGTTGCTGGTTTACTACCAAGCTCTTTTTCTTCCATGTTAACTGCGAAATACTTTGTTTTGGTACTGTCGAAGCTAATTTTATTACTTCCATTGCTGGATCTGAAGATGAAGAACATGGATCAGGATTGGATGAAGAACCTGGATCAGGATTGGATGAAGAACCTGGATCATGATTGGATGAAGAACCTGGATCAGGACTACTGCTTTCGATATCCAAGGCTGACTCTGGATCATCTTCGATGTTTTGATCTGGCGTTGGTTGGAAGTCGGGGTCAGCAATGCTATCATCATCGTCATCTAGACCATCTTCACTGTCGTATTGGCAAAGTATGTCGTATATTTTACTTTCACGGAGTACTCGCGACGCCATTCTGGAATAAAACTATACAATTAGCCTCTCACATTCCTTTGTATTACTTGCCAATTTTTTTGCACTCATTAACTCAATGTTACATATATGTTACAAACATAAATATTTGCTTTTTGTTATAATAATAGTACTTTTACGTGTTGCAAATAATAGAATACCAAAATGGTACACCTACCTATAATATTTTATCAAAATACCAAAGCTTTTTTTACTTTTGAGATGATTTTACGAAATTTTCAATTTGCTTAACAGGGGGTTTTTTTAAATTTTACGTAGTCCAAACTTCGAAGCGGCTCAAGTCAATAGTGGCGCCGTCCAAAAGGCTTATTGTGAATGAAAATCTTAATTAGTGTGTTGCCATAGTGTTAGAATGATTTAAATCAAAAAAGCGTTGCTATCACTTTATTTGGAGACATTTTTTGGGTTTGTTACAGATATGTCACACTGGGTTATAAAGGGTTAATTTTCTTTCTGTAATATTTTTGAGAAATATTGCCGTTTTAAATTGAATTTTAAGACCGATTGCGTTAGTTTTCAGTTAATGTATGAGAAATTCATACTACAAGCTTACAAGGTCAGGAACATTTCTCTAACATTTCTCTAAGCACACTCACTGGAATGACTCCGTGACAAGTTCATCATCAGACTCTTAAATACTGTGCCCTAATTGCTACCATCGGTTGGTCATCAATCGTATATATACAAATTGAATTATGCAATTTACATATGCGAATTAGTATCGATCGAAGATCTCTCAGTATCATCAAAAACAAAATTCTCTCGAAGGCTGTGACGTCACAAAGATCATCATCAGAATGTTTTAAAAAATCATAGATTTCGAGATAAAATTTCAACAAATATGAGGCGGTTAAAAATTCTAAAGTTTGATTTGATTTTACTAATACGTTAACGAAGATTTTTATTCGAACTAACTGTGAAACATTTAGCTACTTAAACAAAACTATTTTTTTGTAAAATCAAATAATTTGAATTTTGAAAATCTAGAAACCAAAGTATGTATTTTGATTTCAAGAATTTTTTTCTTCAATTTAAAGAAATGAATATTTGAATTACAGAAATGTTATTCATAGAATTGTAAATATTAGATTTTACCAATTCTGTTTTTTCCGTGTAGACATACAACCAAGCCATAAAACCCAAATTGGTATGTGGTGTATGACAGAGTTTGGATGACTATGGCATTGGTTGCATAACACTTTACTCTTGTCTACTTTTGGCCCTTTCCATTTTTGTTAATAAACACAACCAGAAGACAGATATGCAAAGAAGAATTTCGTTCGCCACAAACGAAGTTTTGAACAACCAAGCATCGTTTGTCGTCTCTATTTGCGCTTATTTATGTTAATGAGAAACGAAATGTTTTTTCATGGTAGTGACACCTGAGCCGAGGTAACGGGATCTGGCGAGTGAATAAGGTTTATATCCCCGTAGATTTAAAGATGAAAGTGTGCCCTTGCAATATAAAAAGGTTTTTTGCATTTTCTATGGAACTCTATTTCAGGAAAGTATAAGTGCTTTCCATGAAATGGAGTTGTTGTTACGCACCGTGATTGCTAGCTAGTCCGCACGTCTATCTGTGGAGAAATCACAGGCATTGTGCAAAGATAACAATACGCTTGTTTGTTTTTGTTGAAAGACAAGAGAATCAATTCAAGCAAGTCATAGATCTCTTTTGAGTGGATTCGTGCGTGTGCACACATTTGTTTGTTTTCCCATGTTCACAAATGTAAAAAAAAATTTTAAAAATATTGTGGTAAATACAACATCGTTAACAGCAATAGAAACAATTTTTAAGATAAACGTTTTTTGTTTTGGGGGGTAACGTTTCAATTGTTGCGGTCAACTTTGAATGTAGTTTTTTCAGTATTTAATCAGTAAGTCATAAGGACAATAAGAATAAAATTATTTTATGGCCCACAAACATACAAATACACATTGGTAGTCATTAATAACATTAAACAGAGGATATAATAACGGAGACAGAAATTAAAGAAAACCAAAAATGGTTTTAAGAAAAACTAAAATGATGTGATTTTACCGCGTGATGGAAGAAATTGGGAAAAAAATAAATAATGAAAATAGAAAATAGAAAACTGTCATTGGCTTTATATTTGATTAAATATAGATTTTTTTAAACGGTTGGCATAATTTATAAGACTTAACTGTTCCGTTATGTAACGGTATTACCGAAAACCAATCTGATTGCAATAGTGTAGTTACATTTCGCGAAAAAGTGTGGTGCGCTTATAAAAATTTAATAGAAGTATTGACTTGATTTATTTCACTGTGGAAATCGAAAAATCAGCCAAGGCGGAGAGGACTGTTTTACCCAAACTAAGGTACGAGGAATCGAATTGGATCATTATTTTTTTGAGTCACAATTACGGTTTGATACAAAATATACATATGTAGGCGTGCCACACGTAATGTTTTCAACAGTACGCGTACTTTTTTGTTTATTGTACTGCTTTCTGCATAGCCTGTGAAAAAGTGTGCGAGAGTACCTTTTGTCAAATATTGTACTTTTATTTTTAGTTTTGTATGTTTTTCTTTGATTCAAACCCCAATAAAACCAAGTGGTTTTTATCCAGAAAATTTTTTCAGTGTAGAAAACAAGTAATATTAAGTGATATCGATAATTAAGTGGAATTTGATATTGCAAATGAGGATGAGTAAATATATGTAGTTATATAGACAAAGGCTTTCTCTTATTTGGTGAAAGAGTCTGATTACTGGCAAATTGTGAAAAAAAAAACTCAACGAAAGCCGAAAAATTATGTGCCGAATTTCTAGATCAAAACCCCCAGAAACATGGTTTTAGAGGAAAGCTTAGTTCCGAAAGGTTGAAGCCCAAAACGCTTGGCAGAACTTTCTTAAAGAAAGTTTACAGGTACAAACAACCTAATATAAGTTCGTGGCTGTCAAAGTGAGTCAAAATCGAAAAATCAAAAAAAAAAAAAATCTCTATTAGTCAAAATAATAATTTTGCTGTGAAACATTAATGTCTTTTAAAACATTTATGCTTCTTGTATTGTTTTGTGTAATAAAATTTTCGAAATGGTGCATTTTCTTTCATGGCACAATTTGTTGAAATCGGCCCATATTTGCGAACTGTATTTTAATTACAGAAGTACATAAAGAAATAAATTAAATTAATAAATTATAAATTATTAGAATCTAACGTTTACCTTAATAAAAATGTGGGATTGATTCATATGACTATATCAGACTCAGAAATATTATGTTCGTACTTAATGACACAGCGATAGTATTTGGCAAAAATTTTCGTAGTGAAATTTCGATAGTATAGTCATATGAATCAATCCCACATTTTTATTAAGGTAAACGTTAGATTCTAATAATTTATAATTTATTAATTTAATTTATTTCTTTATGTACTTCTGTAATTAAAGTACAGTTCGCAAATATGGGCAGATTTCAACAAATTGTTACTTGAAAGACGCCTGTTTAAAATGGAGCATATCTATCGTAAGTGTCGGTAGAAAAATAGCAATATTTTTCTCTTCCGTTTTATAATTTCGATATTAAGAGATGACACGATCGTTTGCCACAAATCTCCCGCCATTATCATTTTTAAAACAACGTGATGCTATTAACCGCTTGTATTGTAATAAATGATTTTAACCAGATTTGGTACATAACATTAGCCCAGAGATAATAAGTTTTGAAATTAGGGTGTATTATTTTACAGCTGACACATAAGTGAACCTATAACATTGATAATTTTTACACAGTTTACAGTTGATGTAGGCTGTTGAACTGTCGGCTTTGACATATTATAACAGCTTAGCTCCTGACTATCTTTAACCTATTTTCTTTATTTCGTTTTGAAAAATGAAGAAGAAAACTAACGTGTAAGTATCAGTTATACCAGTAAACATATTGTTGCGTAATAAAGATATGCAAACTTGAAATCATTTCAAAACAGCTGGAGATGTGTGAATAAAGTGTTCTAAAGTAGTCAATGATGCCGTATAGTACCAAAAATGGAATTTTGTTTCACAGTGCTAGACCATTCTGAGAAGGCCTTTGTCTGTAATATGCCAGTGGTAATGTGCCACCAGTAAACATTTTAGCACGTGTTGTAAATATATTTCAAACGAAATTATAGAAATTGAAAAAACAACGGAAATAATATCACAAACTTTGAAAGTATTGAGCTAATCTTTTTAAAATGTACGAGGCATTTGTAGAGGAGGAGCGAGGACTTCAGAATATTACATTCAGAGGCAACCTGTGTAAACACAGTTGATGCTACAGCTTGTCAAAGTTGACCACTTTGGTACTATTGAAGCTTTCAAAGCCTGGTATTTCCACACATATAGGTTGATTACAAAGATTATTTACTTTCCGAATTTAGTATGCAAAATAAATTTAAAAAAACATAGTGTTGTAAAATATCTTGTAACGTTATTACTATATTCGCTATCAAAATTTCAAATTGCCACTTTTTTCATTGACTTTTTTCAAACTTTTGTCAGTAACTCCGCCATTTGGGGAAAAAGAATAATTCTGAAAACATCACTAAATTAGGATCACCGTAGTAAAGAATACACTATACATTTTTTTAAGTTATCTCAAGCCGTTTGGAAATGACAACTCCTCAAATTTGGAAGTTTTTTGCAACCTTTAATAAACACAATATTTTCCTGAAAAGGTACAATTCATTTCGAATTTTCTTTTGTTTTTTCTAAGAACTCTATACAAATTTTTCTGAAATACAAGGGTTTGAGAAATATACATACTTAATGTAAAATGATGATCATTTGAAAATGCGCCCTACTACAGTCAGTATTCTCTGGATATAAAAACGTTTGAACAAATTTTTTATTTTCGCGTTTGGCAACAACTTCGCTCGGGGTTTTTTATATATTTTTTGTATTTTTATTCCAGACTAAAATGTTCTTAAATACACGCCAAAAAAGAAATAAATCCTACGCATAAATGTGCACAGGAGAGCTAAATGCATAAAAAAGTCAAACTGTCATAGTAGAATTGTTTGGGACTAAAAATCTCCAAGTTTTTTTTCTATTTGCCAAAAAACTTAATTGGATTTAACTGACCGTGCATTGGTCTTTAACATATGAAAATAGTAATATAGTTTAACTACTATTTTTAAAAGATTTTTCCAAAATAATTTAGTTTGAGTTTTCTCGTATTTTTTCCCAAGTGTTAAAGAAATTTTCCAAATTTGTATTTTTCTGAACATAGTTTTATAAAAGAGGAGTTTACCTTTCCAGTATACTACGTCTACGAAGGCGGTCCCAAAACTAGCCGACTTGACGTATAGATGGTGGTAGTAGTTTGAAAATAAAAAATCAATGAGTGTTCGAACTCACGGGCGATGTGTTAACACCTTTTTGTTACACGGTGCCTGTTCAATTGCTATGAACACATTAGTAAATGTTACATTGGAATTTAAAAAAAAAGAATAATTTTTGTGTTGAAGGCTCTTTTTCTGTTGCACTTTCTTTTTTCTTACAGCTGCTTTAGCATTAGATGTAATATTGTTAAAATAAATAAAGCTATATTATTTAGCTCACTGAAATAATTGCTTTTGTTTTGTCATAAACAGAGCGACAATGACCTGCTTGTTTGAATGCTGGCATACAACTTAATAAACAACAATATTTAGCTCATTGAAAAAATCGTTTTGTTTTCTCATAAAAAGAGCGACGTCAAAAAGTATTGAATAGTATAGATAACTTATTGCACCCTTTTTCCACTCTGATGTAGTGAGGCTGAGTAAAAGAGCATAAACGAGTCTTATTCTCTTTAATTTCAATATAAATGCACCATTTCGAACATGTTATTACATAAAACAATACAAAAAGCATAAATGTTTCAAAAGACATCAATGTTTCACATCAAAATTATTAACGGACCAAATTATGACAAAAAGAGAATACGTTTTGAATCATTCGCAGGATGTCGCTAGTGCTTTAGAGTCATACAATTCGATCCATGAGTTCTCTATACTATTCAATACTCTTTGGCGACGACGACCAACTTGTTTGTTCGCTGCCGCTACATCAACACCATCACACTTATTTTCAGGAAGAGACTATTGTTGTACAACAACAGCGTATGTGATTTTAACGCTGTGTGTTGTTTGAATGTGTTCACTTTGATAGATTGCCCTACCCTTTCCTTGCAGAGACTGTTGTTGTACAACAACCAACCGCGAATGTGATGCTAACGCTGTGTGTTGTTTGCATGTGTTGACTTTGATAGATTGCCATACAGTGACCATGGATGTTAGCACATCAAAAATATTTTGCTGAAAAGTGGCAACCTTATAAAACATATGTTTTAAGCTTCAAGGAGCCAAGTTGATTAGTATTTTTATTTTAGCCATCAAAAGAAAACGATCTTAGTGAATTTGTAACGTGGAACATGAGAAAGCTGTGCCCAAGATGGGTGCCGCGCTTGCTTTCAATATAGCACAAACAGCGTCGTGAAGATGTTTGGCGATGTTTGACCCCAATAAAGCCGAATTTTTGAGTCAATTTATAACCATGGATCCACTTCACATCTGACACAAAGGAACAGTCAAAGCACTGAACTGGAATGCGAAAATCGTGTCCAAAGAAGCCGCAGACAGCGTTTAAGTGATGAAATTTGGGTAAAAAGGCCGTATTTGGCGAAAAAGAAAGTACTGTTTCTTCAAGACAATGCTCCAGGTCACGCACCCACTATTGCGATGGCCAAAATTACTGAGTTAAAGTTCGAATTACTTCATCTCTCACCTTGGTTCTTTCGGCCACCAAGATTATGCGACAGTATGTTTGGTATGCATGCGGTGTTATTCACACTGATTACCTTGAAACGATCATATTAGCAACAGATGTTGGAAAGGTTCGACATTAACTTAAAACAAAAGCGACCGTGTTTGGCGAAGAAAAAAACAGATTTATCACCATGACAACGCACAAGCAAACATCGATAAATTGGGTTAGAAATTGCTACGTCATCATCCATATTTCCCAGATTTTGGCCACAGTGACTACTATATATCCCTTTCAGGACCGAATTAAAGTGGGGGGGCTTAAAAAATATTTGAGGTCATATTATTGTTATTATGGCAGCAAATAACAACCAAAATGAATTTCAAAGGTGTACGTGTCCTGGTTCGTCCTTACTGAAATGTTGCCTATAGGCAACATTGAGCCTAAATGGTATAATTTTTTTACGGAATACGTTTAACATTGTGTTTCACAAAATATTTATTTATTTTATTCATTAATTCTTAAATTTTATAATGTACTTTTAAACGTTAAATACATGTTTTAACCTTATGTATGGTACGATACAAAGCAATTTTTTTGAGGATTTGAGCAAAGGTAAACATCGCACTTAGAACACTTGGAACGAGGATATCCTGTTTTGCACAGTCTGCATCTACCTTTTGAGCCCCATTGAATCCAATGTTCGGTTTTGTCGTATCTTATCGCTTTAGGAGGTTCCTGAGTATAAATTCTTTTTGGTGTTGGACTTGATGAGTCGGACAGAGCTGGGGATGCTGGAGCTGAAGAACTTGGTGACAAATCATGGGAGTCAAAATTCAACGAAAGCTGTGCTGGACGACCTCTTTTTCGTGAAGGAACTTCATTGCTGCATCTAAGCAGTTCATTGGCAATATCTAATTGAAAATTTATTAGAAGCATGTGTTTATTAGCTTTGGAGCAAGCTAAGTCTCTACGGTATAGTATCCAACTATTGACCACTGCCATATTCATACACCAGAAGACAATGCGCATATACCACTTATTGGATCGGTGATTGATCTTATATAGTTCTAATAGCATGTCCGAAAGATCAACACCGCCCATGTTCTTATTGTAGCACTCAACAATAGCAGGACGTTTAACTTGTATATTTTTGTTCTCCTTTCGGCACCAGCGAGTGCATTCAGTAATAGGTCGGTCCCCAATAAAATTTGACATCAGTTGGACACTTGTTGTCATACCAGCGACAAGCGATCAAATTTTGCGAGGTCTCAACTTTTAAATCATAAGATCCTCGACCTTCTTTTGCAAGCTCCTTTTCAGATTTTAGCACACAATTTTTAAGGCGGTTGGGGCGTACCGTTCCGACTGCGAGAATACCTTTTTCTTTTAAAGCAATCATTAGGCTTACGGACGTGAACCAGTTATCAAAAAATATTTTGAAGTTTTGATTTTTGGGAACATGTGAAGCCAAATGAAGGACAATATCAGAAGATATTCCAAGTCCAAATGAATCACAAGTTCCTTCACCAATGTAAAGACAGAAATCGTATATCAGACCGGATACGCCTGCCCTTGAAAACATTTTAAATCCCCACTTATGTGGCTTTTTTGGAAGATATTGCTTCAAGCTATGTTGACCTGCAGGATAAAGGTTTTTATTCGTTAATAAAACTAAAATCAAATAATACGAACAACTTACCTTTAAATGAAATCATTTGCTCATCAACGCTTTGATACTCCTCTTTTTTTTTTTTTTTTTTTTTTTTTAAATCGAGCGAACCCATCGCCGCCACTCTTACCCGCCCCTACCGACCGAGAGGGCCACGTCCCCATAACGTGAGGACAGCGTACACATTATAGACCGGTCTATAACGGGAGAGCAAGGATTATAAGTTCACACGTTACAACCAACTACAGAAATTCTTCACCAGTTGGTATTACACTAACATAAATAAGTATAAAAGCACATCACGAGATATTAACATAAGATACTCCAATATATAATAATTACGAGCAAAACGAAAACCAAATCATAAATCAGACCAGATAGTAAGGATAAAGTAAATTAAATTTACATATGTACGTTAACGAATATACAGCACTAATGCAATCGGTTCAAATGACAAATTATGCTAGACTTTGTCGTTTCCCAACTACCTGTGAAATCAATAAACTGATATAGCTCATTAAAGTCACGACACATTCTCCTAACTGGATCAAAGGACGCATAATTCGAACGCTGAAACTCGATGTTTACGAGTTTATAGTACCTCGTGGGTCTCAATGGGACATTTATGAAAATCTTAGATAACAGAAATTCAGAACATATACATCCATCAATTATCTTCAAAACTGTAATAGAGTTTATCATGGTACGTCTACTACTAAGAGTCGGCAATCTGATCAATGCTAGTCTACTGCTATACGAAGGAAGATTATGGTTCGGGTTCCATTGAAGATTTCTCAGACAAAAAATGAGAAACTGTTTCTGGACCGATTCAATCATATTAACATACAAATTGTACTGGGGGTCCCAAACAACTGATCCATATTCGAGAATAGGGCGGACTAGTGAAGTAAAAAGATTTTTCGTAACGTAGGGATCTGAAAATTCCTTTGCCCAACGTTTAATAAAGTTCAGAACGCCATAAGCCTTGTTCACCATCGTAATTATGTGGGAGTTGAAATTCAATTTTCTGTCCAAGAGAACACCAAGATCAACAAATGAATCCACCGATTCAAGAACATTGCCACCTAAAATGTATTTTGCCGAAAATAATGATGACCTAGAGAACAGCATATGCTTACATTTCGTAAAATTAAGCTCCATCAAATTGGTCTCGCACCACGTCTGGAAAGTAGACAAATCCCTCTGAAGTAAAGCATATTGACAAGGATCCTTGTAAGAAAAATAGATCTTCACGTCATCAGCGTACATTAACAATTTAGAGTGCATTATGGAGGCGGGTAAGTCGTTAATGAATAACAAAAATAGAACCGGCCCAAGATGACTGCCCTGAGGCACCCCAGATGACACAAAAATAGATCTTGAGAATGATCGACCAAATGATACCATCTGTTCTCTGTTCATTAAATAAGAACTAATCCAATTCAGCATGTTACAATTAAAACCCATTGCCCCTAATTTATATAATAACAAATTGTGGTTAACTTTATCAAAAGCCTTACTAAAATCGGTAAAAATCACATCAGTTTGATCTCCATTAATAAAGCCGTCAATAATAGAAGAGGAAAACTGAAGCAAATTAGTCACGGTGGAACGACCCTTCCGAAAGCCATGTTGACATGGATCTAAAATAGAGGAAACCTGATGAGAAATTACCTCTGTGACTAACTTCTCAAAAAGTTTAGGAATGGCACTCAATTTTGCAATTCCCCTATAATTTGCAACATTTACTAAACTACCAGATTTGTGGAGAGGGATTATATAAGAGCTCTTCCACTTTGCAGGAAAATGGCCGAACTTCAACGAAGCGTTAAATAAGAGAGTCAACGGTAAGCTGAGAGAATTCGAGCAGTATTTCAACATAGAGTCCGGGATACCATCAGGACCAGCTTTATTCGAGGCTTTCAAGCTGATTAAGTTATCTAGCAACCACGAAGAATTTACGACAGGTGCATCAAACGGAATGGTAGAGCGGACAGTGTACGGGTATGATTTGGAAACATCATAGGCTCGGGTGGAATAAATAGATGCGAAAAAATCGGCGAAACAATTAGCAATAGACTCTTCATCTGAATATTCAATACCGTTCATTTTGATCCTACAAGGTGTGGAAGACGAATTACGCTTCAAGTTAACAAATCTAAAGAATGATTTGGGGTTCCGTTTAAAATTAGCCTTCAACCTATCCAAATATAATCTGTAACTCTCACGAGATTTAGAGTTGTATCTACTCCTAGCAACAATATACCTAGCATAGTCTGCTAGCAATCCAGATTTTTTATACTTGTTCGAACATCTATTCCTTACATTCTTGAGACTATTTAGAGCCCTTGAGGACCATGGGGGACCAGTATTACCCCTTATTGGCCTCTTGGGTACAGACTTAGAAATATAGCCATTAATAATATTATAGAAATCATCCAGGGCGATTTCAAATTCAAAAGAATTATCACACTGACATATACTATGCCAGTCGGTATCAAAGATAAGATTATTCAAAAGTATAAAGTTCGCACGCGAAAAGCATAGGCCAACATAGGACGAAGAGTAATTGCAACCAACCTGCATGGTATCATATGTATAATTAATTCCCAGCGTTGGATGGTAACTATCCTCAGGAGAAATTAACGGATCAATTCGAGAAATATCAAAGTTGTTAGAATCATCCACTAAAACTAGATCAAGGACTCGATTCATAGAATTGGGAATGTCGTTCAATTGAATCAACCCAAGTTCGGAAATATGCGTAACAAAATCAGATGACCAATCATATGGTGTCAATGGAGTCAGAGAATTAGTATCGGGTAAAGACACCCATGTCACAGACGGCAAGTTAAAGTCACCCAATACTAAAATACGGTCCTTTCTACTGGCTAACGCAATAACTTTTGCAATAGCGTCAATATGCACTTGATATACCTCAAAGCATGATGATGGCGGAATATAGGAACACGTGACAAACAATTTCAAATCGCCTAAATTAATGGACACCACAAGAAACTCAAGATCGCCAATGTCATCAACTGTAACCAACTCAGAAGATAAAGAATTCTCAATTGAGATTAAAACACCACCTCCAATTTTACCAACACGATCTTTTCTATAAACTACGTACTTATCACAGAACAACTCAGAATTAAAAACATTAGGTTTAAGCCATGTCTCAGAAAATGCAATGACATCAAACTCAAAACCAAAGCTATCAACAAATAATCTGGACAATTTAGTATTCAAACCGCGAACATTCTGATACGCCAAATTCAAACTCCCAATTAGTTTTTTGGAGCTGGCTTATCTCCAGACGGTAATCTAGCAAAATTATCACGCCTACCATTATCCCGATACTCAAATTCCCTTACGAATGTTCTGTGAGGCCAAAATTCCGAATCCACCAGTTTGACAAATAGATCATCCGGTGCAATAATTTTGAAAGACGACCTACGTTCCGAAAATTGTGACTTCAGCTTGAAGCACTGTATGGAATCGTTAGAATTATTCCCGACTAATTTAGACGATATGTAAAGTCGTATATCCTCTTCGGTCGTGTCGGGGGAAAGTCTAGACACAAAAACTGTCTTCCTTGCCGGTACGACAGTCAACGTTCTTGGTCCCGGTCCTGGCACTGGGGCGGGATTACCACCCGGAGGAGACGACTTATCGCTGTCCGTGGAAGCTATAGTAACTACAGAAATGACTTCAGCAAAAGTAGGAGGGGCAGAAGATTTCATTGGACTTGAAACTGTAACTGGAGAATTAACATCCATTAAATTCGGCGAGGAAGGAATTACCAACAATGGAGGGGCCTTCTTAGCCGTCTTCTTCCTTTTCGGCGAGGAAGCTTTCGGTGAACCCGCTCTCTTTTCCAATCCCGGATATTTATTAAACATCCCAATAAACTTGGAAAATCGACCAGATAAAGCCGAAAGCTCCTTTTCCATCTCAGAAAACTCGGACTTCATGCTCCTGAAAAATTTGTAGAACTCCACATCCAATTTTCTACAATCCACGCAACACCAACGCAGACCCTTGTCATCACTAAGATTGTCCGCCACTCTTGCATAAAGGCCAACACATTTGACATGTATCAAGCCATCACACAACCAACACGAAATAAGAGTATCGGTATCCGATCTAACCTTACAGTCTTTGTTCATGCAAGTCATCATTATAATTAATTCAGAGTAAAAAATAAATAAAAATAAATAAATAAATAAGAAACAAATACTAAAAACAGAATTCCAAAATCGACAAAATTCCCAAAAACGTATGAACTTATTATCCCTTTGATATTAATTCCCAAAACCAGATGGCAACTCTGCACACAAATAACGAAACAAAGAGAATGAAAGAAAAACAAAAATCAAACAACTACAACGTTAGACGTTCTCAACAATGACAAACAAATATTATTGTTGTTGTTTGTGTTTTACACGATCAACAGAATTTCCAATTGCACACAATAATACAAAAACAGTATAAACAAGCACTGCACTGAACACACAATTATATCAAGCAATGTAATTTAACTTATCTTCGCACTATTAACACAACAAGCACTATTTAAACTTTTAAAATACGAAAATAAAGTAAATTCACGGAGCACAACTAAAAAACGAACTAAACGAGAGTAGAGTTGCCAAGTTGATGCTCCAATTCATTGCATATTTTTTTCATTTTTGATAGTAACGGACGTATTTTATATAATTTGTCATAACCATCCGATCCCTTCTGGGGTTGCTTAGAGTTGTCATTTAAATGAAAGTTTGTTTTAATTTTCTCGAATCTATTTCGGCTCATTGAATCGGCGACTGCTGGCAGTCTAAATTTTGATGACCATGCCATTCGCCATACAGGTATTTTGACGACACCCAAGTACAGCAAAATGCCAATAAAACGTTTGATTTCGATGACATTGCACTTAAGTTCCACTCCATTATTTTGCAATGCGTATAAATTCGTTTCAGTACAGATTTTTTCCAAAATTTCGTCGTCAAAGTACATTAAAAAGTAAGATATTGGTTCCTTTGGTACTGAACCATTGATAGATCTTTCCATGAGTTAGTTGCTTCACTTTCGCTTGAAGTATTTATCCTACATCTCAATGTGTCCTGATTTACCTTTTCGAAAATTTTCCTGCACCGTTTCATCATTAAATTCGCGATTATTGTTTTCGCACCCACTTCTCTTCAGCAATGCATCTTCAATATTTTCACCGTTCGCAATAACATCCTGCATTGTGTCTTCAATAAAGTTTTCTACAGTGTCAAGTGTATCGATATCTTCTGCATTTTCTCCATCATTTTCATCTCCAGAATCATCCCAATCAAATTGGCAAATATGTTCTATTTCCAATTTGGTTAAACCTTTAGGACGCATATCTAGTAGATCAGAAGTGTTTTTAAATTTGTTATACCATTTGGGACCAATGTTGCCTATAGGCAACATTGTTTTTAAATTTTTTATACCATTTGGGACCAATGTTGCCTATAGGCAACATTGACTTTGAAAAAAATGCAGAGACAAACCTCAACAATTTGCGTTCACAAATTTGTTTCTCATCAATTATCTTACCTGTTTTATACCACGAAAATCACTTTTTGTGTAAATCTGAATAATATATTCTGTACAAATAAATAAAATGCACAACAACTTTTGAACAAAATTTTTCGGCACGTGTTGTTTGTGCGAAAGCGACACTATAACTAAGAAATCACAATATCTAGCGGTACTTTGTTTATGCCAGAATACACAACAAAAAACAGTTCGTTAGACGAAATCAAAAGAAATTGCGAAAAAAAAACAAAGCAACAGTTATTTTGACATGTAAAGACAATGTTGCCTATAGGCAACACTGGTCCTGAAAGGGATATTCCCAAATCTATAGAAATGGCTCGGCAGTAAGAGATTTGAGTTAAATAAACAGTCATTTTGAGGACCTAGAGAAAACCTATTTTGGCAAGGAATAAAAAAACTTGAAAAATAATAGACTAACAAGAGAGTATGCTGAGAATTACAATGATTTTTTAATAATTGAAGCCCTGGTGGAAGAAGGTGTTACCTCACTGTTTTTCAAAAACAATATTTTAGTCAGTTTAATGTTTCCATATTATAGTATCTGATTTGAAAAAAAATATGTTGAATTTAATTTTAATAATTTAAATATCAGATGTTGACTTTTTTCTTATCTAAAACAAAATCAGATACCATGAAAATATTAAAAGAAAGAAAATTTTGTTTTTGAAAAAAAGTGAGTTAACACCTTTCACCAGAGGCTTCAATTGCCTTGATCTTGGACTTTAAAGGTCAGTGATGAACAGAAATATTATCAATTTCATTGTTTTCAGCCAACGTTTGGCTGGGTATTTTCTAGCATCGTTCTTTTTCCGACAAAAAATATTTGATTCAAAAATCCATGGACTTGTCAAACTGCCCTCTAAGAACACGACTAAAATACAAATGCTGGTACGCGCTTTAAAATTGCAATAACAATTATATTTACGAACAAATTTTTTCATGGATGCCTTAATAGCTTTGTTAGTGAATAGTATAACGGTCCGACTGAGCAAATATTTGTATTAGATATATTTGGATTTGCGGCCAGTTAATATTCTCTTTAGTGATGTCTTACAATTATAGATCGGATCTTTTCATCACAACATTGGCGTGACATATATTTTTTAAAATATTTTTCGATAGTTCCAATCAATATACAAACGATTAATATAGTCTGCTGCTTAGGACAATTTCGTTCTTGTTCAGTTTTCTTTCAAGTAGGAAGCAATATAAAATGCTTTGCTGGGTTATTTAAATGCCTACAATGACACCACTAATACGTCTTTGTTGTTGTAGGTAACAAGTGGACAATATTTATCATTTTGTTCTTCGTACCGTTGAGAGGAGGTTTTATTTAAACAAATGGAATTTTAAGTAGGAATTATTTTGTCATCCCTCTTCCACTGCCTTCTTAGTTCTTAAGGAATATATCATTTAATACGTTGCTTTTAGTTCTGTTTCTTCGACATCATACATTTGTATGTGTTGCCACAAATTCCCTTTCATTCTGTTAAGACGCTGTTGTGAGATGGCGTTGTAAAACATACAAAATACATCACTTTCTTAGCATACAACTCTTATGAATTACACTTCTTGTACATCAGTGACTTTGATGTATAATTTAATACAGCTTGTTTGTGTTATCACCACATCGTCTTTGCTCATAGACGAGTGACTGAGCTTGGAAAAAAATGTGTAGCATTAAAATGTTCCTAAGTGAATGGATGTGGTGATATAAAACATCTGCGTCTTGTATAGCACCTTTTCATGTAATATTCAAACTGTTTAAATACTTGGTAAATTTAAGAACTCGTGTATTAAAGCTATTACGGTGAAAACTATTCAAGTACTTTGAAGTAGTCCTTGGGAGTCAACAGATGTGGGTTGTATGGCGGCGGGCTAATTACGGTGTGGTGGTTAGAAAGTGTTGTAAAGATGATAATTTTACTTCGACAATTTTAATCTGGCTGTGGTTAAAGCTTAAATTTATTTTTGCCAAAATTAATATCTGTGGCCGTGGGTGGTGGCCGTGTGTGTGGCAATTGTACATGATAACGTGGGTACGTGGGTACGATCCCAGCTCTAACCACCTTATATTTTTTAACCATGAAGAAGCTTTTCAAAAGACCGTTTGGAACCGGTGGAAACGGTAGGCCCCACTCACTATGTGTAAAACTTGAAAGCGCACAGCTCACTGGCTGTGAGAAGCTCTCGCCAATAATATCGAGCATAGTCGGGCAATTCACGCTTACTCAGGTCTATGGCAGTGCTCTAAATTTTGCAAACAATTGACACTATCGAGGTAGAAGCGTATTTTATCATTTCCCTCCATCTTGCTATATAACAAATTGTTAGTAATTTCAATAATCCGAAGTCGGAATCGGACTGAAAAAAGTCGACTTCATCTCCTTCTTCTACTGCGGCCGAATTTCCTCAACACCGACTCCTAAATTCCAACTCGCACCACACCTTCCCATATATCAATGCGTCTATCTGCTTCACTATGACCTCTTTATTACAAGTCCATTTCTTTCCTGCAACTGCGGAAACGAGATATCGTCGCTCTCATGCTGTTTTGATCCAAACGCCATATTGAACTTTTTGGAGTCAGCAATGTGTTTCGACCTGCTCTTTCAGAATTTGCTATCAGTTTTTACCAATCTCTGTTGGTTTTCGAGATATAGTGATGTATTTTCGATCCATATCGATTTTAATTTAGATTTTTTTTTATTTATGACCCAAATTCCAATAGGTGGCTTTTGGATCAAAAATACTATATTTTTATCAAAACTGGAAAATTGTGCTATTTTGATCCATAAGCATCACTAATGTTCATTAATGGTGTTTAAAGGGAAGTTAGATATCATCAGCCATAATGCCAATGGTACAAATTTCCCCACGGTTACCAACATGTAATTTCTAAGAATTGCCAAATATACAAGGTGGCGCAAAAGTAAACTTCCGATGTTTTTTGGATGTAATTTAAAAAAAATGAAAAACTTTGATTCTTCTTGTGGATTATATTTATTTGGTCTTTTAATTTTTTTTACATCAAGTCGAGAATATGATGTCATGTAAATGGCCGCCGCCACAGTTGAGCCCTTTTTATGGCATTTTCCATCACTTTGGCCAAAACTTCCGGCGATAGGTCCTCACATTCTTGACGGATATTGTCTTTAAGAGCTGTAAGAGTCTGAGGCTTGTTGACATAAACCCGCGACTTCAAAAAGCCCCACAAAAAGAAGTCTGGAGCGGTCAAATCAGGCGATCTTGCTGGCCAGTGCAAATCGCCAAAACGGGAGATTAGGCGCCCGGGAAATGCATCCTTCAGCATATCGGTTGTGGCACGTGCAGTGTGTGCCGCTGCACCGTTCTGTTGGAACCACATGTTTTCCAATCCCAATTCATCAAGTTGCGGCAAAAAGAACTCGATGATCATTGCTCTGTAGCGCTCACCATTCACAGTAACCGTTTGGCCCGCGAAGTCTTCGAAGAAAAAAGGTCCGATGACTCATCCAGCGAAAACAGCACACCATACAGTGACTTTGAGCGGGTGTAAAGGCTCTTCGTGGGTTACACGCGGATTTTCAGTGCCCCAGAAGTGTAAATTTTGCTTATTTACGTACCCGCTAAGATGGAAATGGGCCTCATCACTCATGATTATTTTTGATGAAAAATCATCTTCCTCTTGGTGGTGATTAAGGATGGCTTGAGCGTATGTTGGACGCGATTGGCGGTCAGCAGCTAACAGCTGATGCACCGTCTGGACTTCGTACGGCAACATCTTCAAATCTTGTACCAAAATCCGCTGTAAAGACCGTCGACTGATACCCATTTGCGTGGCACGTCGTCTAGTCGATGTCGACGGCGCATCCATGACATCCTCGGCTACAGCAGCTATATTCTCTGCAGAACGGCTACTCCGGGGTCTGCCACGCCTGGCAGCATCTCGTGTTGTGCCAGTCTCTTCGAGGCGAGCTTCTAAATTTCGCAGTGTTTCACCAGTAGGCATTGGACGGCCAGGAAATCTGCGACGAAATTCACGTTGTGCCAAAGTCACCGACCGATTATTGGTCAAATAAATAGTCAGCAATATTCCGCGTTCTGGAGCAGTGTAGCGTAACATTGTTTATTAACGTGTATTTCGCATATGTTTACTACACAAATGTCAAAACAGAACTGACATTAGGGGCCAATCGCAAAATTTATAGCATTTTCTGATAGGAGGATTACTTTTGCGCCACCTTGTACTACATGCACCTGACAATTTCTTATAACGAATTAGGCTGTGGTTTGTGTTCTATTACGATTGGAAGCAATGCGAATTGGGCCTAGAATTGGACCTAGAGGTAATTCTACATTGCATTTTAAAATGGGAAATATATTTGACATAACCAATAAAACATTGTAGGGAAACAAATGTCAGTTAATTTCTTGATACTGGTACTGCTTGACTTATTGGTTCTGCATTATACAAAAATGCAAAATCGCAAATTTTAATTGTATGTCACGTACAAATACAAATCTCTAAACTATTAATACTTCTATGATCTAAGTTTTGTATTTACATAAATTTGATAATTTAAATAAAAATTGCAGGTAATGCGTCCATATTCTATTACAAAAGGACATGAACGCTAATACTACCAAACAAAACCAAATTACGTATTGTGCTATTTGGCCGGAATTTCACAGCGGCAGATCTGGCAATGACATAGCCACTGCTTCAATCAGCATATTGTCAAAATTGTTATTTGACTCATCTAACTCGAATTACAATATGGAGTGATTCCTGTGTTCCACAAAATGTCACTTCGACAGCAATCAAAGATTTTCAGGCAGAACATCCACAAATAATTCAACAATTTTCTGAGCCTGGCCACTGAAACATTCAGGGAATTGATAGATATTCAAAACATTTAGAACTATATAGTCCTCAACACCTTATTCAATAATTATCAAAATTGCCGTCAGAAAAAAAAAATTTTTATTATTGAAATGGCTCGAGAAAATTTTGAAAAATATTCTATTCTTGTTGCAAAATTGGAATACAAGAAAGTTCCGTTTTCTACAATAAAATAATTTTTTTATGAATATTCTGGTGAGAAAATATATTCTTTAAAATATAAAAAATCGTTTGCATATATTGAATACCAGACTATAGACTTAAGGAAAAGATCTCGTACACTTCGTTTAAATTCTAAAAATATTTTCTCCTCTGACATACCGATTTCACAAAAACGTCCGATTGCAACAGAAAAAATTAAAGATTTACCGAATTGCTTCCTTTTATCCTAGTAGAGGCTCAAAATTCAATAAAAAGTTTGTTTAATTTGAATTGAATTCATGACTTTAATTTCCTGCAAGACATTAATACTTATAAATAAGAATATGAAGTTATTACCTAATAAAAATAAAAAAAAACAAAAATTAAGTAAAAATTGGATTTCTTATTTGTAACAACATCAAGGAACATATGCCACAACTTTACACTCAACTGTGTGATCCATATCCATGTGCATTTCGATCCACCTGGTGCAAAATATCAGAAAACGAAAGGAAATGTTGGATATGGATCAAAAATTCAGTTTTCATATTTTACAAAAGTGACTATAACTCCCCTATTTTCAACTGATATTTTTTAAAACTTTTCCTTAAGACTCTCGATATTATGCACAACAAAAATGCTGAAATTAAAAAAATTCTATGGAGCCATTTTGAAAAAAATTAAATTGAGTTTTTCTCCAATAGCAAAATGTGGCGTTTAGATCAAAACAGCATTAGAGCGACGATATAACGGGTGGTCCAAACACCGCTACAGTTTTAAATATTATGTTATTTCGAAACTGATAGATGTTTTCTGTCCGAAATATTGACTATCAGTCAGCATCATAACTCTGCGGACCAAAATAATACGCATTGCGCTTGAACAACGTTGGGAAATGTTGGCTTTACAAAAGCTCCAATCGGCCAAAAAATCATCCTTTCTGACGGGGCGCATTACAACAAACAAAATCCCCGCATCTGGGGATCGGAAAACCAGCACGTCATTGTCGAGAAGCCAATGCATCCACAAAGTTTGGAATTTGTGGTGGTGGCAAAATTGGCCCATTTTTTTCGAACGTGCTGCTAGAAACTCCATTCCAGTCAACGGCGAGCGATACGAGCCACGAAAAGAACTTTGTATAGGCTGAAATGGAAGATACGAAATTTAATAATCCTTTGTTTCTGCAGAAAATAACACATTTACACTAACACATTTACATTAACACTAAGTTCCGCAATCGCATTATAAGCCGGTTTTGGGGATGTCAATTGGCCGGCGCGGACTGCAATTTGACGCCTTGGGACTTTTTCTTGTGGGGTGCCGTTAAAAACCGATACAATTTGAATAATCCAGAAACGGTCCACATCCTTAAGGCTAATATCGTCGGAACCATTCGTGAGATAGAACCAGAAACCGTCCACAACGTCTTGGAAAATTTAAATGAGAGAATGAGCTACTGCGAAGCCAGCCGCATGAGTGAAATTGTGTTCCATAAATAATGGGAATATTTCTTATTTCTAATAAAGTCATAATACAAGTTTGATTAATATTTAAAAAGATACATGTTTTTGGACCACCCGTTTCTTAAACACTCGCTCACTATAGTGCCAACGTTATGGCCGAATACATTAATTTATTTTTTTGCGTTTGGTTGGTTTTACGTTCTCGGCCAACAAAAATATATTTTTTAAGGTTATCGTTGTTTGAGTGGAAGTATTTAGTAAATGAATTTTGTGCAAGGCTACAGCTGTTAAATAAAGTAAATTTTTTTCCTCCATTCAATTCACGCACACTAATTAAAATATTAAAGACGTCAAAAACATGACTGGAATATCAATCGAATCAATTGAGAGAGACATGGGAAAACTCGAAATTGTAAGCGAAAAGAGAAAAAAAAATTATAACATTAATTAAAGGTGACATTCAGCTCTTTAATTAAATAATTTGGAATACAGGTAGATGAGACAAGTACGGAATGCAAATTACCGGACTTTTTCCTCTCCCGGGAAAGCGGGAAAAATAAATTAATTTCCCGGGATCCCGGGGAATTCCTGTTCGAAATGTTAGTCGCATATTTTGGAACCTTTTTCGAATTTTAGTGTCAATTTTGTATCAAAAGGAAAGCGAATAGTACAAACATACTAAATAACGTAGCTAGTGCAGATAAATACATCTAATGCTGACGGTGATGTACTTCTGTTTTGAATTTGGCAGCCTAATTTCTGTGAAACTTACCTAACTTCTACACCAACCATTTCTAAATCTATAAGAAATGTGGATAAAACTAACGCATTTATGTTATAGTCTGCCAATTCATCTGGCCAATGACATACAGCATGCTATGTTTATATTCAACCATGGATAATAGTGGTGCACAGGACCGAAGGGCCCGGTTCCGCAGACCCGGGTCTTTACAAGAACCGACCGGACCGGTTCTTGCAAGAACCGAAAAACGGGCCCAAAGAACGGAAAACGGGTCCAAATACCCGAAAACGGATGCAGACCCGAAAGATAGGGCGAAAAAACCGAAAAACGGTTCCAAAGAACCGAGAACGGGTCCAAAAAACCGAAAAACGGGCCACAGAACCGAAAAACTGGTCCCAAGAACCAAATCCAAAGTATCGAAAAACGGTATGGGTAGATCCGAACGATACCAAAAGTACCGAAAACGGTATGACAAAATCCGAAAACGACTCCAAAGGAACCAAATATGTATTACCCAGTCAGCCATAAGGAATATATATTCCATATATTCCACTTTGATATATACAATCCGCTGGCCGAAAAAGTTTTTCGTTTCATTTTCGTTAGTTGTTATTGTATTCATATTCTTTCCAGCGGAGTCTTGGTCGTCCTCTTTCCTGCTTCCATCGGGTACATTATCGAAAACCTTTCGCGCTGGCTGATCTTCATTCATTCTGATAACAAGGCCTAGCCAACGCAATTGGCTTAATTTGATTCGCCTAGCTATGTCCACGTCAGAATACAGATGATATAGCTCTTGGTTCCACGACGTCGGTACCCGCCGTTTGCTTTAACATGACCATATATTTTACGGAGAATTTTTCTCTCGAATACTCCCAGGTGTTTTTCAAATCTTGAATATATATAGTATGTATAATATACTTCACCGCAACGAAAATTATTTTATTAATCTGAAAACTTACGTTGCTGCGATGAATATGTTTCATAACTGTGATGAATATGTTCCTTGGTTGCGATTGATATGTTTCATTGATATAAGAAACGGCTTTGAAAAGTTAATCTTCCGTATATGAATGAAGATTTTCCTTCTCTTTATAATATTTTGCACTTTACAATTTCGTGTAAAAATTAAAGTTTATCATTTTTATTTTGATTAATGACGCAGTATATAATTTCTGACAATTTGACGGCGATGTGTCTGCACATTGTTGCTAAAAAGGTAGTAAAAATTAATGTAACAGCAGAGTTGTTTTCATTTGGTACAAACCAGATTCATCGCTTTAATGGCTGAAACGCTGCAGTAACTCATTTGTTTTTTAACATTGACTATTTAACTAAATACAGTAAGTAATAAACAAATAAAATATTAAAAAAATCATAAGCCCAAACCTTAAAACCTAAAAATTCTTTTATTAAACTCTTTGTTTCTTCTATCTTCTAAAAGTCCACAATTGCTGCATTCATTGCATCAACAATAATTTAGTTGCCGAAGCAACGCAACGATGAATATTTAAAAAAATTGTGTAGAACATATTTCATTGCAACAATGATACAATCGTGGGAAGTATGAAACTTTTCACTGTAGCAATGTAATCCAACTGTCTCAACCTTAGGATAATCGTTTTTACTTAAGTGAAGCGGAAGAAAAGCTTGCTATATTACACTTTAATGCTAAAATATTCCTTTATATATTATTTACATTTTATTGGAAATTTTCCGGGATTCACCGATAAAATTCCCAGGAAAGAGGGAATTAAAATCACCGAAATGCATTCTCTAGAGACAAATCTATTAGGTATTCGGAGAAAAATATGAATGAATGGCACTAGAAATACATTTTAGAATAAAGATAATTATTTTAGTTAAGTTTGATTGTGTAAATCTCCAATGTTAACAGAAGCTGGCTTTAAAGGTGGTTTCATTTTCATTTTCCCCGCAATCCGGCAAAGTGACTGTACCAAACTTAAGTCAAAAGAAACAATATAAAACAAAAGCAGCGCAACAACATACTGTGCCACGTCAAGAGCACAAGAACTTATGTGCTACAAAATGACCATGCACTGTATTCTCTTTCAAAGAGCATGAATGAATAAGTGCTTGAAGTGTCAATAAAATGTGCAATATTGAAAGTATTAATAATGTTAAATATAATTAAAAAAAAATATATAACTTGTAATGAAAGGACGTTATTGTGAGGCAACACAGAATAACATACAAAGTGTCATTTCTACATACGGACTTAATTTAAAATTTGTGGTAAATGTGGTTTAGTAAAGATATAAAACTAGTTTAATGATATTATTAGTTAAAAGTTGTATGCTTATGTTGTTATATGCATTTGTGTGCACTAATTTCTTTAACTTTTGAAACTTCAAAATTGTGTATGTACACGATAAAAAATCTGTATTTTTTGTTATTTGGATGGAAATGTAAAATGTGTTTGGAGCTTGTCGCACATATAATATATTTGTGTCCCAACACATTGTGTTTGCTATTCGATATTGAATGTTTGAGACACAATGATTAATATGTTATAATATATGTGCTTGCGACTCAAATATATCTATGTTTGTGAGACAAATACAGTTGTGTTTGTTGCACTGATTATGCTCTCTCGAGTGCAAGAGAATAAAAGAGGAACAACAAGAGAGTTTAGCTTGTAAGTGTGTATCTGCATTTTTGAATTATTATCTCAGTCAGTGATTCGTAAATATTCCTGAATGTGTGCGCAATATGCAGATGAAGTCAGTGTTTCTTATTAGTTTAATATAAAGCGCTTGATCAGTGAAATCGTAGGCTTGGAGAATTAAATGGTTTGTGATGTTGCTTTGGTTTTTGTGTATGCGTTTCGTATATAGTTATGTGTGCTACCCAAGTGAGAAACTATTTTGAGGAAACAAACTGGAAAGGGCAACAACGTGAAGCCCTTTACTGAGAAAATCGGAACGGGAGACTATTTGTGAAATAAGTACACAAAAAACACAAGTAATTCACCCACGCTTGGCTTGCATGAACGAGATGTGTATAATGTTTGTGTAGTAATAACGCATAGCGATAACCAACGCATAACTGAAACCAAAAACGTGAGAGACAACAAAGAAAGGAGAAACAAAAGAACTGCAGATTCCCATTTCATGAAAAACAAACAAATAATTCATTCCGGGCAAGTAATCGTAAAATGTGGTCTTTTAAATACTGTAATTGTTTGTAATAATTATTTATATATGTGGATTTATATTGATAAAATTAATTATAATAAATAATACATACATATATATTGAAATCAAAGAATAATTCGTTTCTAAATATTATTATGATTTGGAGGAAATACACATATGTTTCCACGTAAGTATATGTAGGTTTGGGGGCAACAGCATGTTTCCACGTAAAAGTATACATGTTTGCCAGTAAACATGATACTGTTTACATTTCAATACAAGTGAGTTTGGGACTTGCAAACATATGACTGTTTGAAGTGTGTTCCAAACATAAACAAGGTTCTTGCAGAGTATGTTTGGGAGAGTATTTTAGAGGCTGTTATTTTTCAGCGTGTATGTTACTGGATACTAGAAGATTTTCTCCCAACGTTTTTAAAACATAATTCCAGCATGTCTGTTGACCGGTTTTACCTTAAATTGTGTAAAATATGATAATTGTTGTCATGTACCAGTCGATTGGTGCATCCGTGTAACCCGCTTGACAGCTGGACGTTTCGTTTGGTTTTGCGGAGCGAAACCCTGAATTTTCCTGACATCGTGTTCCATAAATAATAAGAATATTTTTTACTTCTAATAAATGCATTATATACCAAGATAAATTAAGTTTAGTTGACTTTATTTAATTTTCAAAAATACATTTGCGGTTGAACCACCGTGTACAAAGAAAAATTTAGCGGTATTCTTAGTACAATTTTGATGTGGCTTTCTGTTACTGAGTTTGCGGAAATAACTGTCCACATATTAAAAACTAAGCTTTCGTCCCTAGTCATTTTATGTCAAAATACTATAATACACACCGGTTCACTTATTTAAAGGCACTAAAAATTCCATATTCGGCAACCTGTATCTTTTTTTTAATTTGTAACCGATTTTAAAATGGAAATGGAAGCTAGACATCTTGAGATATAACAATGACAATAGTGGTTTCTTAACTAAACAACATTTTTTGAGCAATTTATAAAAAAATCCTAAAATGTGCTATTTTTTTTGGTTCACTTGAATAAAGGCACTTTATTTTTTTTTATTTTTTTTAAAGTAAGCGATGAACCGAGCCGAAACCGACAACGCAAGTGCTACAAACATTAACCCCGCCCCCCGATAGCAACGAAAAACGAATAACATGAACAAATGACTAGCAATGACAATATCAGCAACAGCAGTTCGAACAACATACGAAAAAACACAAAGATCTTTCACTTCTTTCTACTCTAATTTATTTAATACTTTATAGATTTGAACAACAAATAAATGAAATGGTTCTTTCTAGTTCACCAATAAAACACAAACTTACGGAATTTATGCGTACGAACGGACGGACGGTTAAAATATAACTAAGCATACATAAGTACAATATGTGAAATGCAGTTAGGTGAGAAATTACCAAAAAGCTCTATCGATCAATGCCTCGATTCTCTTGACCAGTGATGGGAAATGTGGTACAATTGTACCATTTTTGGTACAATTAAATCTCTTTTGGTACCTGTCAAATATTTTTAAATGTAGTGTATAGCGATGTTCACAGTCTGTTGTGTTTCAAGAATTTAGTAAATGTGTGTTTTTACCCCGATAAAGATAATTATAGCTTATTTTTGTACGAGACAGCTAAGCGATATTAAGCGTCATTTAAATTTCCCACTTAAATTCCGACTTGAGCAATCAAAAACGATGATCAAGTAGACGCTCAACATTTTTCTTCACTCGAATGCCAACAAATAGAACGAGAGAATTCCAAATTGCGCACATCTGCTGGTCGTGTAATTCTTGATCGTCTTTGGAGCAGTGACAATGTATGTGGCAAATTTCAAGAAGTTGCCAAAGAGGATGTACAGGTAGAGAAGAAAAAAACTGCGCAATTCACCAAACGCATTTCTCTCACGCGTCATAACTTGATTATTTCATACTTTTTACATATTTTTTGTAATTTTATTTAAACGTGGTTGGAATTTCTATAGTTAGATACAATAACATCATCAAAAAACTGATCGTGTATTGAAATATTCAACGAAGAGTAATAGAGATAGAGCAGAGAAACGAGGACTTTGACTCGTTTTCTTTGTTCGCATTCCAGTCAATAAGTAAATTTGCTTCTCTACTTAAAATTCCATACTCTTCCATACAGCAAATGTTGCCACATTTCGTAGTATTAATTGTGGATTGTAGTTATTTGTGGATTGTAGACACTATAACCCTAGTGTTAATTGACACCTAACTACAGTATTCAAAACGGAACCGGCGAACCGGTTTTTTTCTAATTAACCGTAATTTTCGAATAACTCAATTTACCTTAAATATCAATCAAAGAATTTTAAAATTAAACAAAAAAATTTATACTTTTTAATTAGTAATGAAGTTATTGAATTACTACGTAGCGCGATATATATTTTCATATATAATATATTTTTTTAGATAACTGCGCTAGATATCGGCATATAAAATTCAAAAATGTTGAATAAATAGTATTTTTTTTGTCGAAAGGGTCAGAATAACATCGAAATAGTAAAAACCTATATGAGGTGTCATGCGACACCCGGTTGGAACGAAGTTTCTTTCGCTGTATATTATGTACTAGATAGTTCCAGTACGTATAAAGCGCCTGTTGAAAAGTACCATAATTTAAATGGATCTTTCAGAAAAGGTACTTTTTGTAAATTAAAAAACTTTTTTTAAGAAAATTTTTTTCTGCAATGTATTTTTTAAAAAAATTATATTTTTAGGTCATTTTTGTAAGAATATGTATTATATTTTCCGGAATATGTATTATATAGGTCCTTTTTTAAAGAGAGGTACCTCTTTTATTAAAATCTAATGCTTTTTTTAAGAAAATGTACTATTTGTAAGAAGAAGTACTTTCTGTAAGAAAAAGCCATAAGAGTATGAGTTTTTTTTTACTAAAAGTACTGTTTTTAAGAACAGGTACTTTTTAAAGAAGTGGTACTCTTTTTAGGAAAAGGCTATTTTTGAACAAAATTTACTTATTTTCAGAGAGCCTACTTATCTCAAGAAAAAAAGGTAATATTTTATTTTTAAGAAAAGGTACTTTTCAGAAAAGGAATTTTTTATAACAAGATATTTTTATGAAGAAAGGTTTTTTTTAAAGAAATGGTATTTTTTTTAGAATTGGTCCTTTATTCAAGAATAGGTACATTTTTAAGGGTAGGTAGGTAGTAGATATTGTCCTATTAAATGAGACAAAATTAAACCGATGTAATATTTAAAAATTATAAAATCATAAGCAAATATCGAATTTATGCAACAAGGGGTGGGGGAACTGCTATATTAATCAAGAATAACCTACAATACTACAGTCACGATAACAAAAGTAGATATTCGCTAGATGCTTTAGAGACATGCGCCATAAAGATACCCATTGTCTGCGACAATTTGAATTTATGAATCTTCAAAATTCAAATTACTACTATGTACTACTTACACAAATTCCAGGGAAAATCTCCGTGTTCATTATGAGAGAAGTAGTGACGAATTGACCACTGTTCGCTGGGATAATGGGAAGGGATTCCAAAAGAAATTATCCAAAACTTGGGAAATTTTATTCTAAGGTGATTGAAAGAAATTGTTAAAAATAATGGACCTTAAACAAAGTAATAAAATCTTTTTTTTTAAGTTTTATTTAATGTCTGTCTTTCGTTATGGATGTAGAATTTGTTAAATTGTTTTAAGTTAGTGTTTTGTATGAAATTAAGATACAGGCTATAACAAATTAAAACCATAATACTTATTATTAAGAAACTACAAGTTTCGCACAGTGCAAACGAACCAATACACTCGCATATAAGCCTGTTCTCTTTTGTGCCACCACTGGTGTAGAATATAAAACTGGCCCTAAGTTACCAAACAATCGAGAACCGGCCGAAGACAATATGATAAAGGACGACCCTATCGATCTGAACCAAAATGGCATATCGTTACACATTCGCCACGGCAATTTATATGGACCACCCAGGGTGGACAAATTCGAACTTTGGTAAAACGTAATAGATTTAAAAATTAAAATTAATAATAATTGGGTTACTTACTATTAATGGAATCGAAAAGTTTTATTTATCGGGGTGAACATTCTAGGACCGAGGGAAAATTAAAAATAACCTGAATCACAGAAGGGATTTTTTGTCGTTACATGGAATTAATAAATAAACGTGAGTTAACTTAACTCTACACAATAAAGATTTTGAATTTTATTACCAGGCATATACTCATACATACTACATAAAAGTACTCGAAACCATTAAATTATTAAGAGTTAATTGTGTATTTTGCAAAAATATTGCAAATTGATATGTCACGTAAAGCAAAATCCATACTACTTACCGCAAGCCTAAACATGTCAACGCCCTTCTTCTTTGCAGCTCATTATTAGTTATACCCTTTTCACCAAGAGATGATAACAAATTTATGTACCACCTTAAAATAGTCTCTGTCTACATCACTTTTTCGGTACTTTGCGAAATCGACACTTAATACATATATTATTTTTCTACCGCAAACGCAAAAAATATAGTTTTGCAAAATATTTGCATAATACAATTTTTTTCATTTAAAAAAAAAAAAGACTAAACTTCCCTTCGCGCACGATTAACAACAAAGTTCAACTTGTTGTAGTTTTAAAAAATTACAGACCAAGACCTTGCTCTGTCTAATGCTGAACAGCAACTGATTTGATTTGTTTGATTTGAAGTGAAGTGAAAAAATGTAAACACAGCAAGAGCCGAACGCCCCCGATCGAAACCTCACGAAGAAGCTCATACTATATCAGAGATGATATTTGTAGTGGTTAAGGATTTTTTTACTCCCTTTCAATTTCAAAAAGTACTTTCGGATTTGACTCACCAATTTTATGTGAGAACTTAAATACAACAAGTGGCACAATATATAAGGTAGAAGCAGTATAAATTGCACTAATTTTCTCTTTATATCAAGGGCCGCCCTTGTCAAACTCAGCTCATCGAAATTAAATAAAAAAAAAATAATAAATGGTTTCCCATTACATCCCATGAAGGGGCCGGGGAGAACTTCTCACAATCACTGAGCTGTGCGCTTTCCAGTTTTCACTCACTGATTGGGACCTACGGTTTTACACTGATTCCGAACGGTATTTTGAGAAGCTTTTTCATGGCTATATACTCGATAGTGTCGCCGTCACTATGCGAGGTGACCGCCGGCGAAAGAAATTTGAAGGTGGTCAGAGCAGGGTTCGAACCCAGGATCTCATGTACAAGAGCCGCGCACACTAACCATTGCACCACCGACGGCTCATCGAAATTGCCAAGATTTATTTATTATAATTTTTTGCGTAATATGACTGAAATATATGTGTGCCTGGGGCTAAGTTAAGCATTTACGCCGAAAGCTTAACAAACCGAACGTAGATTAAATTCATTTTTTTATATTTTCTACAAACAGCCCGTTAATCTCTCGGTGTAAAAACAGATTTATTTAATTATTTCATAAAAGGTACTCTTACGCCAAAAAAAAAAGTACTTTCGGAAGAATACAAGAAGCCCCCTCGAAAATTATCAAATATCATCACTGTCCTATATGTGTGTCGACAGCGCAGGAGCAGCATCAGTATTATAAATTAACGGTTCTTAAAAAAGTGTATTCTCTCCCTTCTTAACTATTATGATCAGTGTTGCCAGAACCTGCCAAAAAAGACATGTCAAAAAAAGTGAAATTTTCAACAACAAAAAAAGTGCTAAAACTGAAACAATCCAAAGTTTTAGAAATGTGGGCACCTCACGCCTTATATTCGATAAAAAAAAACACAATTTCGTAGATCATTAATATTAGAAAACCCTCACCCATGGGGATCGGCACGTACATATTTCATTTGATACGGAAAAAAGAGTAACGCATAGAAGGAATCATATTAGACCTAAGGTATCTATGGAACAAATTCGTTTTGGGACTTTTTAAGGCACAGAATTATAGTGTTGGAATTTGTCACTAGGTAACATTTTTAATATATCAGGATGTAACTGGTTGAATTTACCATTACGTATGTATATACTTTTTTCAACCAAATTATTTTCCTGGCTGTAAATTAGAGAAACTATTTCTACACAAAAATTGTAACTTAAAACATTTAAACATTTTTCATATGACAAGAACATTTTTTCAATTGTTTAATTTTTTGTTATTGTTGTTTTTTTTCAAATGACAAGGAAAAATTTTTGTTTATCAATTCTTTTCGTTTCTAATTAATAATGCTGTTTATCTTCCTGACGATGATACCCAAAGGGTAGCGAAATATCGAAGAATAAATTAATTAAAAATACGACCAAACGCTCGAACAATTTAATTTTTGAATACAATACGAAAGGTCGGATAAATCATCACTTATTGAATCTAAGGTGAGCACGCCAAAAGACAAACGAAGGGAAGGATAATGGACTACAGCAAATTCAAGAAGAACAGCCAGGCTAGGAGATGGGTGAACAGATTTAAAACGACGAGGGATAAGATTATTAGGATAAAGCAGATGATCACATTGCTTATACGCTGTCAAAAATTAGGTATTATTCCGAAATTTATTGCAAATTCCATCAAGAATGTTTTGAATATTTTTGGCGAAAATGGGTTGCCAAAATTTCGGCAAATTATCTCCGGATACACCCAAGATTTACACAACAAAATTCTTAGCCTTACACTCAGGGAAAAACATAAATTGAACACGAAATACAAGTTATAATCAGTAATTTAAGTCAACACTTGAGAGGAGAGGAAATGATGAAATTTTAGAATATGAGGCCAGATTAGCAACATCATTTAATGAGAAAATTAAGGAGGTACACAACAAAAAATTCAATCGCCTTTGTGATTTACAGGAAAAGAAACTTGGAATAAAATTTAATAGTAAATGGTTCATGAATAAAACAGGCAAGGACATTCCAACGGAAGTACAGTGGATTCTTTCCCTTGGACAAAAACATGCACTGCCGTTGCAACGGTGGATCCGAAAAAGTTTAAATCATTATCTTATGCCAGGATTTTCTGAGCGATTGGAAAAATCAAAAATATATGATACTAATAATTACAAAATGGCCCATAAATCTACACTCACACTAGGTAGATTGTTTAGTAAAACCAAAGATAGAATACATTAATTTGACATATTTAATATAGTATACAAAATTCTTTGCGGGGGAAATGTTAGTGAATGTTGCAATACGGTATATGTAGGTACAACTAAAAATAAACTTAGACTATAATTGCAGGACACAAATTAGATCAAAAAGATAGACACATCTCAACAAAAAAAACAGCATTATCATCACACTGTGCAAACTTAAATCATTACCCAAACTTTCAAGATACGTCAGTTTTGAATAGGGAAAATAATTAAAAACGTCGATTTGTAGGACTACACTAGTCTATAATAAGGACTCCAATAGCAAAGAGGATAAACTCTAAAGCAGCTACAGATAATGTGGCACAGAATTATAGACATTTAATTAGTAAAATGTAGAACATTTCACCGAAAATTGTTTTTTGAATCATTGAATACGTCATTATGTAAAAACCATTGCCCATTACATTCCATGAAGGGATTTGGGGAGAGCTTGTCACAACCAGTGATCTGTGCGCGTTCTAGTTTTTCACCAACTGAGTGGGACCTACTGTTTTACACCGGTTCCGAACGGTATTTTGAGAAGATTTTTATGGCTAAGTACTCGATAGTCTTGCCATCACGAAGCGAGGAGGCCGTCGTCGATTGAAAGGTAAGGTGGCCAGAGCAGGGATCGAACCCACGTTCTCATGCACAAGAACCGCGCACACTAGCCATTGTACCACCGACGGTCATTATGTAACTTTTTGAATTTGTCAGGATGTTTATACTTATTTTCAACCAAAATTTTTTTCTGGCTGTAACTTAGAGAAACTATTTCTACCAACAATTTGTTCTGGCTGTAACTTAAAGCATTTTTCATATGGGGTAGTTCCAAAAAAAAAATCGACACAAAAATCAGTATTTTCGAACCCGACCACTTCTGATTGTTATAAAATTTGGACAGTGGTTTCTCCTCGTCCATACGTATTCTATGACACCAGAAATACAGAGTAGTTTTTGTTTTATGGTTCGTTGACGTAGGTATTGTATGGCACTTTCTGAAAGAAGGACCTGATTTAAAAATGGTGTAACTTTGGAATGCGTTAATGGATTTCAAAATGTTGGATATCATTTTATAAGTTGCAATAACAGCTTTAATCATAGTCGATACAGCAGTCATGCCGTTGTGGTTGTGGTTTGAATAAATTCCAGAGTATTGTGGTTTCTTTATAAAATAATGTGTGAAATCATCGCCGAAGTTGAAAAATGGCGAAAAAAATTAAAAAATATTTGTTTGCTGCACAAATACACACAGACTTCTCATATTTCCTCAAAAAAACGTATATGGGTGATTAGTTTTTTACATACCTCGGATGTGATTTTTTTTACAGTTTTTGTTTATATATACTACTATAGTGTATACCAACATCTATTGTACTACAACAATTTAAAACATTTATCAATATATTTTATACTATAATTTTCAGAATTGCCACGATTCTGACATCCACGGTATTGACTGACATTTCATATTTAAATTGACTTCATTCTATTTGAAAATCACATTTCGATGACTAAATATCGAACAAATTTCGTCACTAGGAGGGCGAGTATTATATTGCGCAATAAAAAAGCGGTACCATGGTATTGACTGCTAATTTTGTAACTTACCCTTCGTAAAGAAAACACTTCACTCCAATCGATTCAATGTGGATAAATCTGTCAGCCATTGATGTAAACATAACATTTGATATACAATGGTCGAGTTCTCATGCTGCCCTCAGACGTACCAACAGTTGATTCAACCTGTCATAAGTTGAATCAACAGTTGGTACGTTTGAGGGCTAGTTGAAGTTAGTTGGTCGTCAGTTGAATGAAAAATCAAAATTTTTTGATAATTTGGTGAAGTTGAATCAACTGTTGGTACGTGTGAGGGCAAGCTGTTCAACTTCATTGTTTTTCTTCATTTTTTCTTGACGTTGATCAAGCAAACACATACGCTGTGAGCGTATGAAAGAAATAAATCGAAAGAAATAAATCGAAAGAAATAAATCAATAAATAAATAATAAGAAATAAATAAATAAATGATAAGAAATAAATAAATAAATAATAATAAATAAATAATAAGAAATAAATAATAATAAATAAATAATAAGAAATAAATAATAATAATAAATAAATAACCATTGAATGTTTCACCTGACATTCGCATATAATTTGTATAATTTTTGCCTGTCTTTCAATGTTTTTAAAAGTTTGTTTTTTTTTAGTATTTTACTTTTCTGTAATTATTTATTCTTCTTCCTCTAAAATTACATCAATTCTTTGTAGCGCAAGGGCATCCGAATTCATGTTGACGCTTCAAAAATAATTTTTAAATGAAGTTGAATGAAAAGTTGATTTAAAAGTTGAAACGTGTGAGGAGAATGACCAACTTTCTTATTCAACTCAAACGTCAAAAGTTGAATCAACTGTTGGTACGTCTGAGGGCAGCATCACAGTGAGGGCGCCTTTATACCCATCCAACATGGCGCCACAGCGGTAAAACGTAAATGTACGATATTAGGCAAAAATGCGTGGACAAAGTTTAGATCTTGTTAGTCGGGCCTAAATAGGAGATTTACGATCGGTAAATACATGAAAATATCCTCTATCTAGGCAATTTCAATGACCATAAAAAAATATCAATCCGTCCTGCGAAATGAGGGAGTGAATATAGTATAAACCTTGATTGTTATGAAATGGACACGCCACGGTTCTGATATTTTCATTAGTTTCTGTATGTTTCTATCGAATATTGTTCTGGAAAATCTTGTGTACCATAAAAGTATTGAAATTACGCGATTATTTATTTGCCGTCCCTTAATTACATGGAAGTAAACGTGATGGACAAAGAAAACGTTATTACCAAGGAATCACCCATATATCGTTTGAAAGGCATAAGTTTCTTTTTTAAATCCGGTGAGAAAATGAAAATCGGTTGTTAATCAACTAACTTCCAGGATTATAAGTGCGCAAACGTACGCAAAAACCGGGGTTTTAACCGGTTTTGAAGATTTTCGGTGTGTTTGGAAAAATTCACAAGCAGATTCTTGTTTCACTGGACAATACCTACAAGAAAAATGCTATCACTTCCCAGGTATTTCTACTTTAGTATTTTTTTTAACTGTGTCACTACTTGAAAAATCGAAACTAGAACAACAAAACTCGAGCAGTCTTTACCAAACCTTACCTTGATCCCATGGAGATCCCATTATGAAATTTGGCTATGATGTAGAGAAAAAGATGGACTTTCGTTTTGGCGGGAGAAATCAAAATTTATAGATACGTTATGCCAGGATATTCAAAGATAAAGGATACTTTGGAGTTTTCAATATCATTGAACCACAACGACATGACTGTTGTATCAAATATTATTAAAGCGGTTATTGCAACCGATAAAATGATATCCAACATTTTAAAATCCATTAACGCATTCCAAAGATATACCATTTTTAAGTCAGGTCCTTTTTTCAGAAAGTGTCATACAAAACCTACTTCAACGAATCATAAAACAAAAACTGCTTTGAATTTTTACTCAATTCTGGTCTCATAGACTTTGTATGGATGAGGAAAAACTTCAGTCCAAATTTCATACAATTCAATAGGGGTCGGATCATGGACTATGTGGAAATATTTTGGAATTACCCTATGTCAAAGAAAATTTCCTTAATTTTTTTTCTAATGCCATAAGAAGAAATTTTTTTACATTATTTCATTTAATTTTTTAATTAATTATTGTGTTTATCTTCCTAAGGATGCTACCCTAAGGGCAGCGAAATATTGGAGAATAAAATTATATGAAAAAAGACCAAACACTCGAACATTTTAATTTTGATTAAATTTCAATGTAGGACGCGCCTCAATCGAAACTGCGTCTATTGATATCTACATTCTTACCAAATACATTTCGTTATTGGGGATGACATTTATTTATTGGGCTTTTTTATTAGAACTATTTTTGTAAAATAAATATTAAATTCGTCATGGATGATTTTTTTTTATGTTAAATTATTTCTCGTTGTTTAATAAAGTTTCAGGTTCAAGATCAATTTCTATTAAAATGAACTGTTATAACAAAAAGAAAATTTTCATAGAATATATCATTAAAAAATTAATGTGAAATTGAGTACTATGGTGGATGGTTGGGAATATAGCTATATCAGTTTCTCTATATTAACTTAGCTACTCGTAAGAGAAAAATTTCAACCGAGGTACGGAAAAGACTGAAATATCGAAAGCTTAATACGACTCATTTTTACAGGCACAGACAAAATTATATTAATGGGTTCAACGAGCAAACTTCCTTTCGCTTGGATAATGATTGAACTTTAATTTCGATACAATATTAGTGTTCAAATACATTAAGATTTGTATTAAAGAGACTGACTAGAGACCCGACGAAGCAATGAAGATGCAACACATTTTCGTGATAATATATTTTACCGCAACAAAGGAAGCAGTTCTTCAAGTTGATCACTGGCGAGGGACATTCGAGTAGCGCAGGGCTAGAACCCAAGTTCTCAGATATAAAAGTCACACATATTTATTATCGAACCAATTATCAATTGTTCTATAGTGAAACATTTACAAACTTTCCATTTACACTTTTCTTTTGATAAAATACTTTATCATGATGTCACACTAAATAACAGAGATTAATAATGATGTCATGAAACCCATTTGATTCGTGTGACCTCATCACCAGACGTTTAGCAGTTTACCAAAAATTATTATATTTTAATTTCACACATGTTGTGTCAGCATTTACTATTTTCATGCCACAACCCAATTGTCTTGAAATTCCCCAGTTCCAAAATCAATTATTATTTTGAGGCCCCTAACATTGCTATCATAAAAACATAAAACAAACACACAGGAAAATAAAAAAGTCCTTTAACTTGCTCACTCACATCTTTGTGGTAGAATTTAGGGGGACATCAAATAAATGCACAAATAGGTCACAGCTCAACATATGTATATTTTTCTGCTTGTCACTTTCCTGCAGTACATATTCCCGCCTTCTGCCTACACGACAATTTTCTTTAGTCTCGTCATCAAGTATTTTCTCGGTGATTTTATTCCAAACATATCCTTATGTGTTTTCATCAGCATTTCCTTTTGTTTTTCTTTTATTCAAAAATAAATTTACAGCAAAAAGGTTAAAAGTTATTTTGTTGACAAAGCAGCAACAAATAATGTACGCAAGGACTTAGAGCGAAACAGCAAATATGCAGGCGGAAGACACTGGGGCATAGACATATTTATATTTAAACGGTAGACATTGTATTAAAGCAATCTTTTAGATGTTTCCGGAAAGGATGGAACAAATTGTTTGAATACACAATTTGTTAATATTTTTGAGGCGGTTTTTTTCGAATTTTTCCTTTTAGGGTTTTAATCACGGAGAGTAAGAAAAAGCAAAACAATTTTACCTATAAAATGCTTTCGACAAATGTTTTTTTTTTGCCAAGCAATGTTACTTCCTTCCTCCATGAACATTTCTTGAGTAAATATACATCAGTGTGCTGTTGTGAGACATATAGAATGTGTTAAAGAATTAAAGTTGCAAGGTATAAAACTAAAACGCAAGTAGCCATTGGCATTTCGTGTGAGAAATTGCAAAACGTGTGAAACGATGCCACTTAAAGTCTCTAACTTCATGGAGCATTCGTAAAATTGAGCGCTAGATTAAGGCAGCAGCAGCGTGTATTAATATAACAAATCAATAATTCTTGTAGTCCAAAGAATAAAAAACAACTTAATTAATTTGGAGTTATTAAGAAGGACTTTATTCGGATCTTTTTTAATGAGTATTACAAAATTCACTCACGTCACTGATTTGTCTAGTCTAATGAAAATGGTCACACACTTTTGGCTGAGCAATATATTGCAAATCGTGGTGTTACTCCTAGGCACAGTTGTCCGATAATGTCTTTCAGTGCATCCCGAATTTTCTCCTGTTATTTGCTTTGCGAGAAACTCGACGGATATAAAAAAAACCTTCGAATCACATGACCCACACGTCTATACAATTTTTATGACATATTTCGTTTGTCAATGTTCGACGCCGTTCATGGGTCAGTGACAAAAGTTGTTGCGGCGACGAGCATTTTCATTCCTGTTGCGTAGCTTTTCCGTTCAGTGTAGAATAGCCAGTTTGAGGATTTACATATTCTAGAAAATAGTTACTTGTTGATTTTAGAAGAGACCGAAAGTGAGATATTTATATAGATCAGTGTGATATTTATATAGATTACGACTCCTTTTCGTCCTTTTTTAAAATAGATGTGAATTTTAACTCTTTTGTAATATGTGTCCAACATCTGAATATTTTTAAACGACAATTAGATATTTTTAGTTTGTCCTTCGGCTGAAAACTCAGATGAAGAAACATTATGCATGTATTTAATTACGTTCAGGATAATAAACCAAACTGAAATTATTCTGAAATACATATTTTGGTAATCTTCGATACAAAATTATTCGTCTTCATAATTTTCCACAGGTTGGAATACGTGTCTATCCCACCAACAAACTATTGCCGCTTTAAATTGATTTCCTCTATACCTGCATGAGTTTACGTAGAATATACCCCAGAAGAAAATCAAGGCACATATTGCATCCAATGTTCAAACCTATTTTTAAAAAAGGATGAAAATGACTCGTAAGCTTTGTATTTATATAAATGTCCCGCTTTTATTTTCCACCGCCTATTCTAAAATCAATAGGTAACCATTTTCCGGAATACTTAAACCGTCAAACTGGCTACTCTACACTGAACGCAAATCTTTACATCAAGTCGATGATAAATGTTCATGAATTTTTCTTCATTGCATTGATGACAAATTTCATCTCTTCAACGAAAAAGTTCTGCAATTTGAAGATTGTGCGTTTCTTTAACTTTTTAAGCTTTATTCAATTGATGATCTTTCTTTCAGCATTCTTCATCATTGGGATTTAGAAATAATAAATGAGATTGATTAATTTCGACGTAGTATTGAAAAAATAAAGAAAAAAAAGTAATAGAAAATTAAAAAAAAAAAAACATAATAGAAAATTGTGCAAAGGAGAGAAAACATTTTACACGCTATGAGCATTTTTTTATGTGGTTTCCTATTCTTGTGGATTTTTTACGATTACAAATAGCCCGAAGAGTTTAGCTACTCACAACAATTAATATCAAAATGATGAGCAACGCACTGAGAAACTCACATAAAATTGATGACAACCTTACATCCAATTGACAAAAAATGTACAGCAAATTGATGAACAATTTACATGAAAATGGTGATAAATTTACTTCAACCTGATGGCAAACTTACATCAAACGGCTAAAAAATTTATAGCAACTTAATGTAACATTGTCAATGATTCAACGTAAACTACTGATGAAATATAGATGAAAGATTGATGAAACGTTCTTCATCAATTCAATGAAATGTGCAAATGAGGAAATGTTTCATCAAATTGATGAAGGAATTCATAAATTAGATGAAGTTTCTCCTTTCAGTGTATGTCGCTGTCTAAACGCTGCTGTGAAAAAGGATCAATAGGAGTGGTTAAAGTTGAAGATATCGATTTCTTGACTTTGACAACCTCTACTGAAATTCTCTGACCAACATTTTCATGGAATGGTACTTTGGTATCATGGTACTAATGGTACTTTTTTGACATTTTCCGAACTGAAGACGAGAAGGACACGTAGGAAATCAAGATAGATGGAAATGTTCTACGAAGAAATGTCACATTCAATTTCAGTGAAGACAACGAAATTGCGCTACGTTATTGAAAAACGTAGTTTTTTTTTGGAAATTTTCAAATACGGCTTATTTCGGCTCAAAATATAAATGTAATCAACTTTCTAAATCTCGTAGAAAAGTTGTGAGGCCTTAGAGGGGTATATCCTTCAGGGAGTTTTTTACACTCACCTAGGACATTCATTGTGCAAAGGAATCATTCACTTCCCAAAAACGTGTTGCAATCTGTAATTAATTTGCTCCATGTATGACAAATATATAAAAGCACTTTCTAGGAATGTTCCATGACTATTCCATTGCAGTTGCCTTGTCGTGATGGCAGAATTATAACTACTCGCTTTCCCTATAATTTCTACCAACAATAACTGTGTGCAGGATAACCGTCGCACCTTTCACCCTTCCCACTATGTTGGGTCGTAAGTTAAGCTTGCTGCCTAAAATACTACAAGGGTAGTTGGCAAGTTAGGTTCCAATTTGGGAACCTCATACGCAACAATTTTCTTACCCGAATTGTCGTGAGTGGCCAGTATTCCATACCGTTCAAGGTTCCATAGAAGTGGAGACAAGAGCCCTTCTTGTGGTGTGCCTCTGTAAATATAGTGGTAGTGTTCGAAGTGTGTGCTGGGCATCTCCCGGTGGGCAAGGAATTACATTTTTTCCCCCACATTAAAATGTAAGAAACAAACTTTTGGAACGAAGTTCCTTCTCGCACGTTCCAGGATGGTTAGGTTAAAAATATTAAAAAACAGCTTTAGTTTTAACACTATTATGATGGTACCCACTATTATCAACAATATTGTTTACTTTTGCTTTGGTTTGTGCCTAGACTAACTAGATGTCTCACAAACGTTGGGAAATTTCTTTTTTAATGGGAAGTTTTCTACGTGGAGCCTGTAACAAATAGTTAGTGTATATTGTAGTTCTGAACCCAATAAAAAGTAAATTTAGAAAAGCCAAAGTGAAAGAAGTTTAAAAAAAGAAATTTGTTTTAAATAAGTGCCTTTTCTTAAAAAAAGTAAATTTTCGTAAAAAAAAAATCTGAAACAAAGTACCTTTTCTTAAAAAAATACCTTAACTTAAAAAAGTATTTTTTTTAAAATAAGTACATTTTCTCATAAAAAGTACATATTCTTACAATAAATTGCCTTTTCTTAAACAACTACACTTTCTTTAAAGAGTACCTGTATTGTGAAACAAAATAACTTTTCTTGAGAAAAGGACCAATTCTATAACAAATTCTCATTTCTTAAAAAAATAATATTTTCTTAAAAAAAATAAAATTTTCGTCAAAAAATATCTTCTCTTAAAAAAGACCCTTTCTTACAAAAATTCCATTTCTCAAAAGTACCTTTTCTTAAAAATAAAATAATACATTCTCGTTTCTTTTCTGGAGATATGTAGCCTAAATAAGTACATACATTTTCTTAAAAAGATGAGCTTTTCCTAAAATGAGGACCACTTTTTAAAAAGAACATGTTCTTAAAAAAGTATGTAGTTCTTTGAAAAAAAAAAATTCATACTCTTATGGCTTTTTCCTACAGAAAGTACTTCTTCTCAAAAATAGTACCTTTGCATAACAAAACATTAGCTTTTAATAAAAGAAGTACCTCTCTTTAAAAAATTACCTTTTCGGGAAAATATAATACTCATTCTTACAAAAAGGACCTAAAAATAAACTTTTTTTGTTTAAAAAATATATTCTATAAAAAAAATTTTTCTCAAAAAAAGTTTATCATTTTACAAAAAGTATATTTTCTTAAGGATCCATTTATTATCGTATTTTTCAACGAGTGCCTTAGGCGTGTTGGAACTAACTAGTACGTAATACATATCGAAAGGAACTTCGTTCCAACCGTGTTCCAACCAACCCTGACACATCATGTGATTTTTTACTTAAATCTCAAAAAAAAGTGAATTCATGAAATTTTAAACAATAGGTGGGTTTTCACAACATGGTTCCATATATGATAATGTTTGACTGTGGTATAATTTTCCTTTATATTTCAATTTATCAGAATATTTTTTATTTTCAAGAAGCTTTTTTTTTCCAAGAAAATTTCTGTAAAATTGCACCAATTAAAATTTTCTTCTACATTTGCTGCACAAATCAGTTTTGTAACAAAAAAATGTGCTCATTTTCCCCTTCACCTTAAATTTATTTTACATTCACATTTCCCTAGAATGAAGTAACAACAAGTGTCACGCGTTTTTTCGAAGAAATGCATTTTTAAAAAATCATATTTTTGTTTGGAAAATATATTTAAAAGCTTTAAAAACTTGCTTTAAAGCCGGAATTTATGGAAACTCTGTATATAATACATTAAAATATAATTCTCAGCAAAAAATATGCACTGGAATTGATTTTAAGATGTTTTCCTGTGGTACTGTAGGATTGGCGTTTTATATTGCTTCATAATATATTTTTATTTATATCGCAAAGAAAATTGAAACAGCATTAAACAGAGGCTTTGCATTTCTGCAAATATACCCACCAGCTTATGAAACGTAGCTGCTTTGAGTGTTGGCCCTCTTCTCTTCCTATAATCCTTCCTTGATTTAAAACGTTTAAGGTTTTATTGAATTGTGTTTGATGTTACCCTCCTATAAAAGATAGACAATCTGTGTTGTAAAATTTTTCCATCTTATGGATTCTAAAGGGAGACATATAAATATATGGAATGATGGGTGAAAAGTAAAAGAAATCAAAAATGTGTAGACATAAAAAGATGAAAATTTATGTAAGTACGTACTTTGTTATTATCTGCAGTTGATATAAAGCCTCTTCACAAGTATTAGCTGAGAAGATAGATTCCTTGCGAGGATGACTGTGGTGTGTGTTTTACTTTTTTTGTAAGCAAAATTGAATTTTTGTATGTGATCTATGAATGATGATGGAATAACGGAGCAGAATACGATACATTAATGTGCGTGTTTTACTACAGAGAACTTATGTTATCAACTTTCGCTGGTTCTCTCGTAGTGGGACAGAAAAATATTCCAAACTTTTAATTTAATCTAACAATAACATAGGGCGGTACTATAGGCTGGTTCAAAATGAGCGTCGTATTCTTAATTCTCTATATGTTTACGTTGGTGCAATGGCTAGTATGCGCGTCTCTTGTACATGAGAACGTGGGTTCGATCCCTGCTCAGACTACCTTACATAGTAGTAGCCGCGACGATATAGAGTATTTAGGTATCAAAAAGCTTCTCAAAATACTGTTCGTAATCGGTGTAATCAGTAGGTCCCAGTCAGTGATTATAAAACTAGAAAGCGCACAGCTCACTGGTTGTCAGAGGCTCTTCTCAAGCCCTTCATGGGATGTAACGGGAAACCATTTTTTTATATTTCAAAAATTTTATGAGTTATTGGCAAAATTGATCAATCGGTAGTTTATCAATTCCTATATCTACAATTCGTTTAGACATGGCGACATTATATATGTCTATCGAGTACTTAGCCATGAAAAGGCTTTTCAGAATACCGTTCGGAACCGGTGTAAGACCTATAAGTCCCAATCAGTGAGTTATAAAGTATAAAGCGCACAGCTCACTGGTTCTGAGATTATTATTATCGGTTATTGCGACCGAATTGATACCAAATTCGGTAGTTACAACCGAATTCATACCAAATTCGGTAGCTACAACCGAATTGATACCAAATTCGGTAGTGACAACCGAATTGATACCAAATTTTGTAGTTAAAACTGAATTGATGCCAAATTCGGCAGTTACAACCGTATTGATACAAATTTCGGTTACTACAACCGAATGGATGCCAAATTTGGTTATTCCAACCGAATTTGGTAGAAATGTCTGTTGTTGAATCCGAATTAATTTCAAATTCGATTGTTCCAACCGAAATTTTAGTTGATTGAATGAATATAATTGAAGATTCAGTTGTCACAACCGAATCAATTATGAAACGAGGTTGCTTCAACCGAATTTCGGTTGTGGGGACTAAGTTTGGTCGTGAAATCCTCAATTCGGTTGTGGCAACCTCAATTCGGTGTTAACAGCCGAATTTACGGTTGCCGCAACCTCTTTTCAAACAATTAGTTCTCAGGGTGTACAAGTCGTATAATATATACCACATTTTCCTAACCTATATCTCAACTAAAGGCTGGACCATGTAACATTTGGAACATTATTTACACAACATCATTCAAAAGGCGTCCACAACTTGCTTCATTCAAAGTACCACATTCAATCCACCCAATTTTTCAGTAAATTTTCATCCTCTTCAACTTTCGTGGCGCCGTTCTGATGAAGCCATACGTCGTCCGTGGCATCCCCTTCAACTTTCGGGAACAACAAATCGCTGAGCATGGCACGGTGACGACGGTCATTGACGGTAACTGCGGTTCCTTGCTCATTTTCGAAGCAGAATGGGCATACGATGGCACCATGTCAAAAACCGCACCAAACACCCACTCGCTCTGGATGCATCGGATGCTTCTCGGCGACGTGTTGATTTTCTGAACCTTAATTTCGACAAATTTGTTTGTTAACGTAGCACCTGAGGTGAAAATGAGCTTCATCTGAAAATATGATTTTTGGGTAAAAATTTTCATCCTCAGCCAAGCGATTTTCAGCCCATTATGCAAAGCGAAAACGCATCGGATGGACACGAGGCTTCAGTTGTTAGACTAATTTGACATTACAAGCCTTTATACCGAGGTGCTTATGAAAAATTCTTCACAAAAAAGTGCGAGAAATGTTCAATATCTATGCTCGGTGGCGAGTTGATGTTGAAGACTGTTCGAGCACACTTTCAGAGGCACTATTTTCCACTGAAAGTAATAGACGAGCACATACATGAGCTCTTTTGCTCAATAATGGCCCGGATTGCCGAATTCATTCCAAAAATTCATCCACAAACTGCGCTGAGGACACCCAAATTCTATAGAATTTATTTCTTAGATTTCTTTAAAATTTCCAAAATTTCTTCAAGAATAAAGCGACCAATGTTGTAAATTTCTGACCTTTAAATAATCCTCTGTCACTTCACAAATGCCAAATTGACCATCTGCTTCGAAAAAAAACGGGGGGCTAAGTTCCATATTTTTTATGTCCCACCCTTTACATGAACTAATAAATATCGGAAAATTGTCTATTACATAAAAAATGCTTAACGTTCATATTTCTTGGTTCAACATTCGGCTTAAGGCTAGCGTTTTACAGCAGCATAAGCTGGGATGAGACAATCTAAGTTGAGCAAATTTTGAAAATACATTCAGATTTGAATACGTTATGACATGTCATGCTCACATCCTTGCGGCGTGTTGGTAATTTGGTGATGGATCTGGGAGTAATGCAAATAAGGGCCAATAGCACAAATAGGGATTTTTAATTAAGCTGATTACATTTTAAATCCAAGAAACCTTACAAGACCAAAAACAAATCAACAAAGATGGTAATGACAATGATGACAACAACGAAGGGAAAGAAAATAAATCCATCACTTTTAATAACATCATCATTGTCATCTTCCTCGCTATCAGGGTCGCGAGGCCATCACGGTCGGCGTTATCTTCACTTGCCATATTCATCATCACCCTGAACATCACACGAGTTTGCACTTAAATGTCGCAAGAATGACATCAGACAACACAGAGACTGAATGGAAGTGGATAAATCCCCAAAAGGTGAAAGATGAAATGTAAATGATAATCCAAAGTCGTATGTGCGTATTTCAATTATACCCCGCAACAAGAACTTGTCACGTTCATCAAACACTCAACACAAAGTTTCAGATTATTAAAACAAGTGCACGGAGCCAAAGGTGGACCAAACCACATGTATAATACAGTACACCACCTCGTGTAGCAAGTTTGGGAGGACCATTTGTACGACATTGCTATTTATATTGCGGGTCATGGCAATACTAGTGTTGCCAGGTGCAAACTGGAACTTCTATTGGCAAGTTTGACATTTTTAGCATAAATATACATAGAACGTTTTCACTTACGAGCACTATTTGTTGTATTTACAGTGCGTTGAAAAATGCATCTCGGTCAAAAAATGGAATTAACATGTGATAATTTTTGTGCGATGATTTTTTAAAATTTTTGGCGTGGATTATCGAGACAGTAGTATCTCAATCAACTTGTTTCGACATTTACTGATGAAGCACCATCAAAAACCACTGTAAATCGCTGGTACCAAGAGTTCAGTGTCGGATGCCGTTCGCTCCAGGATGAATTTAGTGAAGGTTGTCCAACTTCGTTCGTTTTGCGGGACACCATCGATGCTGATGCAAGTGATAAAGCAATACCAACGTGTGACATACCGTGAGGTAAAGGCATCCTTGGCCATTAGTATGACAATCATCAATAAGATATTACATGTTCATTTGGTCGTGAAAATTCGTATTTTTTTAACTTTTTTCCCAGCTCAGGTCCATAGGTAGCAAACCGTTCAAAATTCAAGGAAACAATCAACTATGTACCTAAGATCTCAATAAACAACTTTCTAGAACATATGAACTTCTGTTGTCATCGAATTCCAGTTTCCATAGCCGAATTGAGGTTGTCACGGCTGAGTTTAGTCCCCACAACTGAAATTCGGTTGAAGCAACTTCTAATAGGTTGTGACAACCTCTGAATTCGGTCACGGCTAATTCGGATATATTTTCTTGTGGGTGTATGGACGCTATATCGAATGATTATCACACGCTGAAAAATCTATATTTTGTTGTTGTTTGGATACAAATTTAAAGTGTGTTTGGAGTTTGTCGCACATATATCATACTTGTGTCCAAACACAATGTGTTTACTGTTCAATACTACATGTTTGAGACACAATAATTATTATGTTAGAATACGTGTGTTTACGCCCACATATATTTATGTTTGTGACACAAATCCAGCTGTGTTTGTTGCACTTTCTATGCTCTCTCGAGACCAAGAGAGTAAAATAGGGACAACGAGAGAAGCTATCTTGTAAGTGTGTTTCTGTATTTTTGCATTATTCTCTCAGTCAGTGAGGCATAAATATGCCTGAATGTGCGTGCAAATTGCAGATTAAATGAGTGTTTCTTATTTTGGCTGATGTATCGCGTTTTAGTTTCATGTATTCAGTCGTCAATGCTTCATCGGACAGATGATATCAAAAGCGCTTGATCAGTGAAAAAATAATAAACAAAGGCTCGGACGGTTAAATGGTATGTGATGTTACTTTGGCTTTTGTGTATGTGTTTCGTATATATGTATGTGTGCTACCAAAGTGAGAAATGATTTTGAGAAAGGGCATGTTTGCCAGTAAACATGATGTTGTTTACATTTAAACACAAGTGAGTTTGGGACTTGCAAACATATTAATGTTTGAAGTGTGTTCCAAACATATACATGGTTCCTGCAGAATATGTTTGGGAGAATATGTCAGGGAGGCCGTTAGTATTCAGCGTGCATAGACCTAAAAACAAATTTGACGTATCAAATTTCTTTGATAGTTCTTTATGTTTGTACCTTCTGACCATTGGATAAACGGATGTATCAAAATGGATCCAACGTATTCTATTTTCGGCCTACTTACAGACCTTAGCACCCAGCTTGAGAGGTATATTGGTATGACAGCTGTATCAAACCGTGAACCAATCAACAGTCCCGATGTGTACTTCGATCTCAAAAATAGAATTATATTGTTGGTCATCCGAAAAAAACGGCTAAATCGGTTCAGGAAGTGATACTGAGTTGATTGGTATAAAAGGTGATTTTTTTAGTTAATGTATGAGAAATTCATACTACAAGTTTACAAGGTCAGGAACATTTTTCTAATTGCAGAATGGTTGGTTGTGTTGAAAATAATAGACATTTCAGTTAAGCACACTCACTGGCATAACTAGACTATCATATGTCTAGACTAACGTATGTTGGAAAGTTTATTGTTTAATGGGAAGTTTTCTAAGCCAAAGTGAAAGAAGTTTAAAAAAAGAAACTTTTCTTAAATAACAAAATCTATTACTGTAAATAACTCAGTTGTTAATTTAATTCGATATAAGTATTACCTGATGCAATATCGTACCGATAAAACCCGGAAAATGTTTATATATATAATTATGTTATATAACACAGTTCAACACGAACAAATATAACCATATACGGACACCACTACGTGAAAAAGACAAAAAAAGACCAGTGTCTCCCAGTTTATCCCAAAGTCATGCACTCTTTTTTTATGGGCCCCCAAAGATTTGGGGCCTCGGTGTTATTTTTGCAAAAAGGTGATTATTTTGTCAGGCTTATATCTTGCAAACCGTTCGGAATTTTGATTTACTCTCTGAGGGAAAGTTGTAGCTCTTGTCATAAAGGAACATCTAATTTGTTTTCTGATTTACTGACCGCATATGTAGCAAAATAAATCAATATTTTCACACTGCATATTGAAATTGTCAGTTGCCAATGTTGTGTGCGAATTATGCTGTAGCACTTTCTCTATAACTTTCACCGCTGAGCTCACGTTGACGTCGCGCTGTGTAATGCCTCGATGTGAGCGTCGTGTCGCTTTTATATTGTGTGCTGCCTCAATTGTTGCATGTGCTGAGCTTACTGCTTCTCAATGTTGAAGTAAACGGTGTTAAGAATCATTCGTAGGGTGTTCATATGTTGTAGAAAGTTGTTTATTGAGATCTTAGGTACATTTTGGTAGCGGATAGTTTCCTTGCATTTTAAACGGTTTGCTACCTATGTACCTGAACAGAGGGAAAAAGGTAAAAAAATCGAAGTTTTTTAAGTTTTTTGCGATTTCGACCTTGAAGATGAAGTTTTTTTGATTTTGTATGTTCACAATTTTTGTTCATTATGAGAATATGGAATATGGAATACTATGAAAGCAATAAACTGAGTTGAATTGAAAATTAACTTAAATTTATAATTTGTCTTCCTTTAGTGTATAAACAATTGAACAACTGACTGAGGTGTTGTCAAAGTCAGTGTCAGTTTGTTTGTTTTATATCGTCTGCTTCTGACACTACGAAAGTTCATTGAATATTCCGACAATCGATACACCAAGTGAAAAATAAAAATTGGCTTTATTTTTTACCCGCACCCAAGCATTTATTGCATTTCCTGGACAAGTCCTGACACATTTTAGCAAGTATGATATAGGAAAGTTGCGAGCTTATCACTTAACATTTAACACTTTAATCCTTGAGCTTCAGAAAAGCGAGCATGCGATTACTAACTCATAAAATCTGCATTTCTGACATTTTTGTTAACTGCTTTAGAATTTAATCACGAAAAAGAGTTAGCAAACGGCGACGGAGTAAATGCATGAACTTTTTTTCTTTAGTTCTAACCAGGGGAAATGTATTGCACGTGGTAATAACATGAAAATGACTATTCCTGGAACAGATGTTTACCATCAAACACAGGACTAAAGTATTATAATATACCCATTTATATGTATGAATATACACATACATATGTATATTATAAAGGTATCCTTATTCTTATGTTGCATGTGATTAAATTCTTAATTCAAATTAGTTGCAAGCAATAACCATTTCACAAAATAACATTTATGAGATACACTGACATTATTCTTTGAAGTTTGCATTACCAACACAATATACGAGTTCTTACTTACATATATAGCATAAAACGATTTTTATATTTTTGAGAGAAAACTCCTTGTGCATTTATTATATATATTATAGATGCAAATAGCCCGCCTCATTTTGTATGGTACCACGCAACGTGATAAATGTAACCCTTTCAATATGTCCCCTAATATTTTATATGATGCTGACTTTTTATAACACCGTTATTTTACAGTTAGTTTTACATTAAGAAAAAATCGACTAAGTGTCTTACAAAAAGTGAGGGCATTTTCGAAATCAACAGGTGTAATGTCTGTGCCAAAATTAAAAAATAATTTAATAGCTTTTGGGACGAAATTGAGTTATGGGTACAACGATGATCGCGTTAATCGAAAATGCCACCTGTCAAATATTGGTTTAATTCGGGAGATAATTCCGGTAGTTATAGCCCTATGACTTTTGACTTATCTTATTTATAGTTCACACGAAAAAACTAACTAACTGCACATAAGATTTAAGTTTATTTAAAACCTCTAGTGGAACAACAACTAAATTCAGAACAAGTTCATTTCCCAAAATAATATATTGGTTGTTCCTAAATAGCTTACAACTTACGTAGCCATACATGGGCATGGTTGAAGTTGGTCACGAAATACTGCTCCAACAGTGCCTTCCAACATTTGTTGACTACTCGAAAGTGGAACCACTATTCGATTGGATACACTCTGGATTCTTAGAACAGTTCCTGGTAAAGAGGAATAAGTGCATTTCTACACGTAAAAAAATAAATAAATGGTTTCCCATTACATCCCATGAAGGGACAGGGGAGAACTTCTCACAATCACTGAGCAGTGCGCTTTCCAGTTTTCACTCACTGATCTACACGTACATGCTTGCTGGAAAATTTGTCTTGTTTTGTTGTTTGGATGCAAGTATTACGTGAATGTATGTTGTCGCTAATATAAAATACTTGTGTCCAAACACATTGTGTTTGCTACTCAATACAACATATTTGGGACTCAATGATATACAGGTTATTATATACGAATTTGTGACCCAAATGTGGCTTTGTTTATTGAAAAGTGCTGAAAATAAAAACGTGACAACCAATAAAGAAACAAAATGCAGCAGATCTACAATTCACGAAAACAATGCTTGCAAACATGTCCATGGTTCCTGCAATATGTTGCTGGGCCCATTATTTTTCAGCGCATATGGTTCGAAAATTAATAACCAAGTAGGTTACGGTGTCTACTATAGGGAACGAGGGTTGTCCCTTTCTCGTAGATTACCTGATCATTGTAGCGTGTATCAGGCTGAAATTTTGGGTATTAGTGTGCGAGTGTGCGACTGTCTGTGCGAGTGTGCGACCAGCAGCCTTTGCGTCAATATTGACGACCGGTGAAGTTGTGGCCGTCGGTGGTGCAATGGCTAGTGTGCGCGGCTCTTGTACATGAGAACGTGGGTTCGATCCCTGCTCAAACCACCATACATTTCTTTCTACGACGGTCACCCCGCTTAGTGATGGCGACACTATCGAGTACTTAGCCATGAAAATGCTTCTCAAAATACCGTTTGGAACCGGTGTAAAACTGTAGGTCCCAATCAGTGAGTGTAAAACTAGAAAGCGCACATCTCAGTGATTGTGAAAAGCTCTCCCCAATCCCATCATGGGATGTTAAGGGACACCATTTTGTTTTTCATCAAGTCCTTAGAATCAGTATTCCTGAATTCAAACAGAACTGCTGAACAATTTGTCTTTTTTTTGTTGTTTGTATGAAAATATAACGGATTGTAGCCTGTCGCAAATATAGTATACTTGTGTCCAAACACATTGTGTTTGCTGTTCAATATAACATGTTTGGCACACTTTGATTAATTGGTTATCATATATGGATTTGTGACCCAAATGTGGTTTTGCTTGTTGAAAACTGCTGAAAACAAAAAAAGTGACAGACAACAAAGGAACAAAGAGCAGCAAATCTTATATGCATGAAAACAGTGCTTGCAAACATGTACATGTTTCCTGAAATTTGTTGCTGGGGCCGATACTTTTTAGCATGTAGCTATCCTTTTTACGAAAATTACATTCAAGAACAATTTTATTCAACCTATATGTTCAAGTCATAGTTGAGTAGATTTCTTTTGGATGTTTTTATACTTGAATTTGGAGTGTGAATACTATTTATTGTGTTAATTCCGGATCTTACATATAAATCGGAGAGGGCGGATGTGTCCATTTTCAGTGGACACCTTATTGTGGGAAACAGGTGCAAAATAATTTGTTGGTAAAGTCTTTCGCGTCTATCTAGTGGTTTGAGTAGCCCTAGTGAGTAATTGGAAAAGCTTTCGTTTTATAATTCAGTGTTGTAATATCAATCACACGCTGAAAAATAATGGCCCCAGCAACATATTGAAGGAACCATGTACATGTTTGCATGCATACATTGTTTTCGTGAATTGAAGATCCGCTGCTTTTAGTTTCATTTTTGTGGCAGACACCAGTGATTTCGGCAGTTTTCAACAAACAAATCCACATTTGGGTCACAAATATATATATTACAGCCTATTAATCATTGTGTCCCAAACATATTATATTGAATAGCAAACACAATGTGTTTGGGCACAAGTATACTATATTTGCGGCAAGCTAAAAACACGTTATATTTGCATCTACACAATAAAATTAAAGGCAAATTTTTCAGCGTGGGTGTAAATGATCTATAAAAACCGAAAACCCCGTTAATCGGCTTGTAGTACCCGGTGAAACCGATTAAACGAAATCAAAACACCGATGTACGCATAACCACCCGGAAATCGGTTTACAAGTTTCGGTTTTGAATACACACACTATCCGCCGGCGACTAAAAAGATGCCGGCTTAATTTTCTCCTATTTTAGAAAAGCTAAAAATTGTTCACCACTTGCGTAGATTCTTCCGGATTGCTCTTAAAATTCACAGACAATCCAAATAAAAGTTTTGCATATTCAAAAAACCCAGCCTAACAGTATTTTCCAAAATTAAAAGCCGAAAAAAGGTTTGTAGATAAATTGATTTTTCGCTCAACTCCAAAAACACGTTTTCAAAAACAGACGAGCTTTTGGACACTCTAAGACAAACGCCTATAATTCTGAATAGCTGCCGGAAAAGTATTTCCAACAGACCATTGGCAACACAAATCCGTGTATAAAATTTGAGTTCTAATAGATAAAAAATGCTGTTAGAACATCAGAAAAAAATACAACGAAAAGAAAATAATTATTGTAAACAATCTGGTCCAAATATAATGATTCATATGCCAAGGCAGAAAGTTACTTTAAACAACAAATAAATCCAAATTTTTTATAAAAAAACATTTTTCACTATTTTTTTCGGGAGTCGCTCTAATGATTATAATAACGGGTGATTTTTTAAGAGCTTGATAACTTTTTTTTTAAAAAAAACGCATAAAATTTGCAAAATCTCATCGGTTCTTTATTTGAAACGTTAGATTGGTCCATGACATTTACTTTTTGAAGATAATTTCATTTAAATGTTGACCGCGGCTGCGTCTTAGGTGGTCCATTCGGAAAGTCCAATTTTGGGCAACTTTTTCGAGCATTTCGGCCGGAATAGCCCGAATTTCTTCGGAAATGTTGTCTTCCAAAGCTGGAATAGTTGCTGGCTTATTTCTGTAGACTTTAGACTTGACGTAGCCCCACAAAAAATAGTCTAAAGGCGTCAAATCGCATGATCTTGGTGGCCAACTTACCGGTCCATTTCTTGAGATGATTTTCTGCCAACTTTTCTAGGGCCCATTCACTGAAAATTCGACGTTGTGGCAGATCGTTCGGCTTCAGTTCTTGCACGAGCTGTATTTTATACGGTTTTACACCAAGATCTTTGCGTAAAACCTTCCACGTGGTCGAATAACACAAACCCAATTGCTGCGAACGGCGACAAATCGACATTTCACGGTCTTCAGCAACACTCTCAGAAACAGACGCAATATTCTCTTCTGTACGCACTGTACGCATTCGTGTGGTTGGTTTAATGTCCAATAAAGTAAACTGAGTGCGAAACTTGGTCACAATCGCATTAATTGTTTGCTCACTTGGTCGATTATGTAGACCATAAATCGGACGTAAAGCGCGAAACACATTTCGAACCGAACACTGATTTTGGTAATAAAATTCAATGATTTGCAAGCGTTGCTCGTTAGTAAGTCTATTCATGATGAAATGTCAAAGCATACTGAGCATCTTTCTCTTTGACACCATGTCTGAAATCCCACGTGATCTGTCAAATACTAATGCATGAAAATCCTAACCTCAAAAAAATCACCCGTTATATCGTACACAATTGATAAAAACCTCTTACAAAAGTTTGTTATTTTCATGAAAAGGAAAAGTTTCAAATTTATGTTTATATTTTGTTTTGAGTAATAAATTCAAAAGTTAAATGTTTAGTTAAACAACACACATGCACACATATGAATATGTGCATGTAGGAACACGTACAATCACCTACAAGTAAAGTCAGTACATTGATTCATATTCATGAAAATTATTTGAAAAAGAAGGAAACGAATTGTTTTATGAGAGAGTGTTTTTTTTTGTGTTGCGTGTTTGAGTGTGTTTGAGTATTTTTGAGTGTGTGTATATGTACGTATGTTTGTTTAGAAGGAATCATAATAACTTTCACGAAAGTGACAAAAATATTTTTTCAAAGTTCACTTTCTTAAAGTCTTGTACTACCAGCATTTGTGAAAACAAACAAGAATGTTTGCATAAATCACTTGACAAATACGTATAGACAATATCTACATAATGTATCCAACAATTTTTAATGCGAGTTTCGAAACATTGTGACAATCTTTATGCACAATCACAAGTTTATTGTTAAACTAACAAAAGAGGAAAAACAAATTGAAATTATGACATTGCCTCCGTTTTCCCAGATCAAACACATAGTGAGAGTAGGGTGGTCGTGGCGTCTTCTTTAGAACCTCATTCAAGTAACAGTAAAATTGTTAAAAATGGATCGCACCTGTTAAGTATTATTTAAAGATAATATCAATGTATTGAAAATGTTAGGTATGTTGGGCAACTTGAACTGGTTTTAGCATTTAAAACCAAATAAAAATCAAAAATTAATGTTGCTAAGCCATTTTCGGTTAGATTCATTCGTATTCAATGTCTGTAACGTCTTCATTCGTGGTCAATGAAAGATTCCTAACTGGTGCAAAATAAGATTAAAAACTTAAAACTTATGTCGACATTAGGGATGCTAAATGGGATTGATTTTAAAAAATCCCGGGAGTTTCGGGACCCCGGGATTCTCCGAGATTTTTCGGAATTCTATTTTTAAATTTTTTTGGGAACAGGTCTATTTTACGACTTACACTCCAAAAACCAACCAAAAGGGGGGTAGAATACGTTTATCCAAGCAAAAAAAGTAAAATAACAAAATCAGGGTAAATGCATAGTTTCGGAGTTATGGGCCCCGAGGGTTATGGCGTTAACGTACCGTGTAAAGCCATTTATATCAGATTTTTGTATAAAACAATTCAAAACAAACTCATAAAATAATGTAGCAATTTTTGATAAGTCGCTTAGATATCGAGTTATCGGATGTTGACATTTAGAAAAATTATCGATTTTTTGACTTTCTCAAACAAAAAGAAAAATTATTTTAAAAACATCGCGCTATTTCTCGAATATTTTTTTTTTAATCGAAAAATACTAATGTTGTTTTATACAAAAAAGTGATATCGTTAGTGGAAAAAGTATCCGAAATGTCGGGGTCTATAACTCCGAAACTATGCATTTGCCCCGATTTTGTTATTTTACTTTCTTTGCTTAAAATAACAGTATTAGACATTCATATGCCTTAAACCTTTTGTGAAGCCACCATTGGTTTTTAAACCCTTTTTGCATTTTGCTTGAGGTGCACCTTTCGACTCTTCCAAAAAATAACACCACACTGAACTTTTTTCATTGTTTTTAGTTTTATGTTTTTCAAAATTAATAATTATCCCAGGATTTTAATAAGTAAATTTCAATACCCAAAATCAATCCCGAAAAATCCCTTGATTTCGGGATTCGGGATTTTCCGTTTGGCATCCATAGTCGACATACATGGCAATGGTTGTAGTTGGTCATGAAATACTGCTGGAACAGTACCTTCCAGCATTTGTCGACTACTCAAAAGTGGAACCACTATTCGATCGGATATACTCGGAATTCCTGGAACAAAGGCGTTCCTGGAAAAGAGGAATAAGTGCATTTATACACGTACACGCTGAAAAATTTGTCTTTTTTGTTGTTTGGATGCCAATATAACGTGTTTTTATCTTGCCGCAAATATAAAATACTTGTGTCCAAACACATTGTGTTTGCTATTCAATATAACATGTTTGGGACACACTTATTAATAGGTTATAATGTCCGAATCTGTAACCCAAATGTGGTTTTGTTTATTGAAAACTGCTGAAAATATAAACGGGACAGACAATAAAGAAACAAAACGCAGCAGATCTTCACTTCACGAAAACAATGCTTGGAAACATGTACATGGTTCTTGCAATATGTTGCTGGGGTCGTTATTCTTCAGTGTGTACATTAGGGTGTCCCAAAAAAATTTTCCTTTTCGATTTTCATGGTTGCTCAAGCTTAATTGGAAAACTTGTCGGGTAAAGAATTTTTGAGATTTTTTCCAGATTTTTCGGAAGAGGTTTAGTGGTCGCGCAAGTCAAATTCACCCCAAAAATCGGGTATTCCGGAAGTGTTTTGAATTTTAGTTAAACATCGGTCAACGAACACGATTTTCTTAGTTTATAAGTCAGCACTTTTAATGCAAGATGCATGTAAATAACGCCTTATATCGTTATTTATTGATGGGACACATATTTGTTTGACACTATATTTGTAGAACATAGTGTGTTCAAAATAGACCATTCCAGATTTAAATTTTAAGATTTCAGGATTTGAATTTTTAACTAATGACTTTTTTATAATGACACTATATTTGTAGAACATAGTGTGTTCAAATAGACCAATCCAGATTTCAATTTTAAGATTTCAGGATTTTAATATTTAAATAATGACTAAAAGGCTATATGCAAATTCAAGATGAGGGATTCGTGTCTGCGAAATCCTCTAGTGAAATCTATTCCACTATAAATTGGTACAAAATTTGGATATTTTGCCGGTAATTTTAGTGCAGTTTTCTTGACCTTGTTTCAACAGAGGACAAAAAGTACGTCTGAAAATAATGGAATTTAATAAGAAATAAATTCGTAAAGCATTCTGAGTCCCTAGCTGGTCATTTTAGTGTACAGTTTTGATACTTTTTGAGCAAACGACGAAAAGGATCCTTTTAACTTTGAAATAGAGCATTTATATATTCTATCCTTGTCAAATTTCACTGCAACCATGTTATCACAAGAATTCGCTCAATTCACTATTTATACTCGATTTTTAAATTTATTTCGGATAGTATCGGAATAGAAAATACAAACTTCCCACGCCCATAAAAAAAGTGTAGCCACACAATTTTTGGTGTTTGCCTACACTCACCTAGTGTGATCATTTGGCGCAGGAATCGTCCACCCCCAAAATTTATATTGCACAGTGTAATTTCTTCAGGTTTCTAAAAGTTTTGTGCACAGTGATACACATCAAAAATTATCAAAAATATAAATACGTTTATAACACTTAAATGGAGTTTCACTTCGCCAAAATAAACTAATTTTTGAACATCCCATGGATTCGGCAAGTACTGTCTTTAATGCTTACTTTTATTGACTATTTTACAACCTCATGAGGTCAGACGTCTTACACATATTAATTAAACAAACAAATTAAACAAATTTGAACATATTCTTCCAACTGGCTCTATCCTTCGCCTTTTCTCGCCAGTTGGTAACACCAAGGATTCTTCTGCCTGGTCTTTCCAGCGGAGTCTTGGTCGTCCTCTCTTCCTGCTTCCATCGGGTACGTTATCGAAAACCTTTCGCGCTCGCTCATCTTCATTCATTCTGACAACATGGCCTAGCCAACGCAATTGGCCAAATTTGATTCGACTAGCTATATCCACGTCAGAATACAGACTACATAGCTCTGCGTTCTATCGACGTCGGTACTCGCCGTTTTCTCTAACAGGAGCATATATTCTACGGAGAATTTTTCTCTCGAAAACTCCCAGGTGTTTTTCATCCACTTGCGATATGACCCAGGTTTCGGAGCCATATGTCAAGACAGGTAAAATGAGAGCCTGATATAGCTGGACTTTTGTCCGTCGAGAGAGGGCTTTGTTCCTAAACTGCTTCTTGAGCCCAAAATAGCATCTATTTGCAAGCACAATTCTCCTATCTATCTCCGGGCTGACGTTTTTGTCCTTGTTTACAGCGGATCTAAGGTAGACAAATTCATCTACCACTTCAAAATTAAATCGGTTGTCAACGTTCAAGTGCGGACCAAGTCGAGAGGTTTCTCTAGTCGTTGACACCATCAATTTTGTCTGGAACAGACACACGGATCACTCTTTTTGAATACATGACATAATACACTATGACTCCAATAAGTTGATGCATGTGGGCTAGCAGTTCTTCGCCACCTGCCTTAAAAAGGTCAGCGGGTAGACCATCCGCACCTATACTATCTTCCACTATCATTACCTCCTGATCTTCAGTGGAAGAATCCGAGTGGAGTAGTGCTGAAAAGTGGTCTCTCCACATTTTGAGCACACAATGCTTCTCAGTCACAAGATTCCCATTCTCGTCCTTGCAGGAGGGCAGCCCATTATTAGGCCCGTGATTCTATCTTCTTACCCTCTGGGAAAACTTTCGGGATTCACCATTCATCCTGCACATTTCGGTTTTTTCACTCTCTCTCTGCTCCCACTGCCATTTTTTCCGCCTAAATAGTTGGTCTTTAATACGGCATCACATTTTTGTTAATGCTTTATAATAAACTTCATCCTATTAATGAAAACCCCATATATTCGATGCAGTTATTCATACAGATATACGACGCACTGTGGTCTAAATGGGCAAATTACGAATCCGCGATTCCAGACTTTAGACGAAGATATTTAGCATTATTATTGAAAGTGACGCCAAAAGTCAATGTGGTATTCTTCCACGTAGCGGAATTTTGTGTTTCCACGGGAAACACATTAGGTTTTTATACTGAACAAGCTGTAGAATCTGTGCATCATGACTTTAATGAGATATGGAAACAGTATAAAGTTTCGAACAGCCACTCAGATTACAATAAAAGACTTTTTCGTACTGTATTTGAATATAATAGGCATCATATATGAATTTATAGAATAAATATAAATTATTCGACATTTTAGGGCACGCTTCATTATGTACTAGCATTTCTCAGGTAAGCAAATTGACCAGGGAAGGGAACCCATTGAAAAAATTTCATATTTGGAAAAGTGATTTTTGGCGCATTTTCAGCATATTTTTTCATAAGTGCCAGGTCGGCGATTTCAAAAATGATTGGATGTGGTTCAGAAAGTGCCCACGAATCCCACGATCAATAAAAACCAGGTACAATGACTTTCGATTTAAACCTGCCCCCCTGAACACCGCGTATATTCATCTCTTACTACGTCAGCCAATTCCACAATGCACATTTTACGAGGCACACTAATTATACTCGTATATCAATGGTTGAACTTTGTCAACATTTTTGTCAGTTTGCCAAGAAGGCTGTTCGGCCCCAAAGTCCTTGGCCATCGTAACATATCGAATCGTCACCCACCCCGTTACAGATGCCAATACCATCAGTTTTCCCATAACTATTTCACTTATATGAACATGTTGTCGAGAAATGACAAATCCTCTGTTAATTACACGAACGAAAACAATCACAGTTTATCGAAAACCATAAAATGAGGCAGCAACTACAGCGGCAGCAGCAAAAACACAATTATTACGTTAATAAACTTCATGGGGCTAAATAGTAGGTGTGAGTTTGAATGTTTTGTTTGACAACGACACCCTAGAGAATAAGAACTTGCATTTGTTTTTGTCGGGATACAATTGGAATTGGCAATATGTTCAACCGTTGCCAATTACAATTGTAGTGGAAATTGTTTAGGCTAAGGAAAAGAATACAGGCAACATTCGATTTTATATGAATTCAAATCGAAAGACAATTCGCGGCAAATTCACAACAAGACACAAGTTGGTATAATAAAAAGTGGATGCTAAAATTAAACAAATTGGCAAGGCCTTCTTATAAGGGGCATAGTAGCGAAGCCCTTCAGCTATGTAACTGGGTCACCACCAGGAACATGATTACCTTCCGTGACAATTTATGTGATTTCTGTTTATAGAAAATGTAACATTTAACAAGAAAAAGGAAAGAAAAAGTGACAATTTCCCTATTTAAGAAGGTGTGATGAAATAGCATCTAAATGAAGACACGGACGAATATTTCTGTTCTGTATGAAAATCGCCGAAAATGCACACAGGAAAAAGACTAGTTGGAAATCAATTCAGGCATTGGAAATTCCATAATAATGTCTTTATTTTGATCAGAATTCGTAATTGGCAAACCGCAGAATTATTTGTCGATGTTATTGATAGATTAAAAATCGGTCTTACTAAATACAAGTTGCTACTACCGAATTTTAGCTGTATTAACCAATTTGAGTATTTCAAAAACCTCATTCATCTGAAATAGAAGATACAACTACTAAAAAGTACAATATGAGAATTCGTTTCAAATATTAGTCACTGTAATCATAATTTAGTTTCTGTCACAAAAACACTTGTTACAAAGTTATGTATTCGATTTTTCATAAGAGGCTTTGTTGTTAAACAGAAACTACGCATGTATATTGGAATGTTACACGAGGACTTTACAGAAAAACTAATATTTTAAACAGAAAGTGATAAACAAAGTTGTGAAAAAACAATAAAGTGTATAAATATAGCGCCCGCGAAGAATAAATATTATCATAAATTGAGGTGAAATGAGACTTTTAAACATAATCGTTGAATATGACGCCACTATTGACACCATCACAAACACATATAAACAATTGTGGGCACTTGGCTGGAGGAACTATTATTCTGGTTGGTACAAATTAACTTAAACATACATATGATACCTAGGGTAACCGACCCCCATTTTTGGTCGAAAATATGAAAAATTTAGAAAAAAAAATTCAAAATTCAGTTTGCCAGTATATTTTCGAATCTTACTGAAGGTATGACTTTAGTAAAGATTTGAATATTTGAATTGAAAAATTAATTCCTCACCCTTTTACTGGATTGTCTCTTTTCTTGGAAATAGAAATTAAAATTGTAGTTACATGGTTTTGCATTTCTGCTAACGATATGAGAGTTTTAGCGATTTTTTATTTCAAAAATTTTAGTTTAACGGATTTTAAGTGATGCCGTATGAGAGGAATCCATTGGTTAAAGCCTCGTACGGAGGTAAACAATTTATTGCTTTGTGTCCAACCGACCTGAATAATGTGATAGTCCAAAGAACCACCAAATTTTAGTTGGCTGTCAATATAGGAAAGGAAAGTAGTGTCTTTCGACTAACCATCGGCAATCACAGTCTACATGATACCACCTCCGATAATGGAATAAGAGTGATATACTTCGCCGCTGCAAAGAACATGGTAGTTAGTAGCACACGATTCCAGCATAAGGACATTCATAAGGCGACCTGGATATCTCCTGATCAGCAGACGAAGAGACAGATTGATCACTTGGTAATAGATGGCAACCACTCTTCTAGCGTAATGGATGTTCGTGTGATTCGAGGTGCCAATATCGACTCGGAACATTACCTGGTGGCTGCGAAAGTTCGCACGAGACTGAGCAGGGCGAAAAACGTACGAAGCCGAACACAGGAAAAGCTGGATATTTACAAGCTACAAATACCGGAGATATCAATGTCCTATCGACAGAAATTCTCTCTCCTGCTAGAGCAGAAATGTGGAGAGACCACTTTTCAGCACTACTCCACTCAGTTTCTTCCACTCAGTATCAGGAGCTAATGATAGTGGAAGATATTGTAGATTTTACCCCTCCCCCACCCCAACCAAGACGAGATTGGAAAGGCGATCTCACACCTTAGGAATAAAAAAGCCGCTGGTGCGGATTGCCTACCCGCTGAACTTTCCAAGGCAGGTGGCGAAGAACTGATAGCCCACATGCATCAACTTATGTGCGGTATATGGCTGGGGGAATCTATGCCCGACGGTTGGAGTCTCATTGTATTATGTCCTGTATTCAAAAAGGGTGATCCGTGTGTCTGTTCCAACTATCGCGGTATCAGTCTTTTATCCATCGCGTATAAGATCTTGTCGAGCGTATTATGTGAAAGACTAAAGCCAATTATTGAAAACCTGATTGGACCTTATCAGCGTGGTTTTAGACCAGGCACGTCCACAACTGACCAAATATTGACGCTACGCCAAATCCTGGAAAAGACGCACGAAAAGCAAATCGATAAATACCACATTTTTGTCGATTACAAAGCTGCTTTCGATAGCCCCAGAAAGGGGGAAACTGTACGAAGCTATGTCTGAACTTGGTATTCCGGCAAGACTGATTCGCCTCTGTAGAATGACGCTGAACAACTCCAAATCAGCAGTGAAAGTGGGGAAACACCTCACTGAACCATTCTGTACCAAGCGCGGACTTAGACAAGGCGACACACTTTCGTGCAATCTCTTCAACATCTTAATGGAGATAATAATGAGAAATGCTGCAGTAAATACGAACAAGACCGTTAACACGAGAAGCCATATGTTGCTGGCGTATGTTGACGACATAGCCGTCATTGGGGTAAATTTGCGAGAGGTTAGTGCAGTATTTTCAAGAATCGAAAAGGAATCAGCGAAGGTGTGTCTTTCTGTTAATGAGGGCAAGGCAAAAATGATGGTGTCAACGACTAGAGAAACCTCTCGACTTGATCCGCACTTGAACGTTGACAACCGATTTAATTTTGAAGTGGTAGATGAATTTGTATGTGGCCATCGGTGGTGCAATGGGTAGTGTGCGCGGCTCTTGTACATGAGATCCTGGGTTCGAACCCGCCTCTGACCACCTTAAAATTTCTTTCGGCGGCGGTCACCTCGCATAGTGACGGCGACACTATCGAGTATCTAGCCATGAAAAATCTTCTCAAATTACAGTTCGGAATCGGTGTAAAACTGTAGGTCCCAATCAGTGAGTGAAAACTGGAAAGCGCACAGCTCAGTGATTGTGAGAAGTTCTCCCCAGTCCTTTCATGGGATGTAATAGGAAACCATTTATTTTTTTATTTAGATGAATTTGTCTACCTTGGATCCGCCGTGAACAAGGACAACAACATCAGCCTGGAGATAGAATGGAGAGTTGTCCGTGCAAATATATGCTATTTTGGTTTCAGGAAGCAGTTTAGGAACAAAGCCCTCTCTCGACGGACAAAAGTCCGGTATCAGACTCTCATTTTACCTGTTTTGACATATGGCACCGAATCTTGGGTCATATCGCAAGCGAATGAAAAGCACCTGGGAGTATACGAGACAAAAATTGTCCGTAGAATTTATGGCCCTGTTAGAGAAAACGGCGAGTACCGACGCCGCTGGAACGCACAGCTATATAATCTATATTCTGACGTGGACATAGCCAGATGAATCAAAGTGGGCCAATTGCGCTGGCTATGCCATGTTATCAGAATGGATGAAGATTAGCCAGCGCGAAAGGTTTTCGATAACGTACCCGATGGAAGCAGGAAAAGAGGACGACCAAGACTCCGCTGGAAAGACCAGGCAGAAAAATCCCTCCGTACCCTTGGTGTTGCCAACTGGCGGGGAAAGGCGAAGGACATAGCCAGTTGGAGGAATATGTTGAAATTTGTTTGTTTAATTAATATGTGTAAGACGTCTGACCTCATGAGGTTGTAAAATAGTCAATAAAAGTAAAGTAAAAGTAAATATAGTTGTGACAACGATTCTCTTCTCTGTGTGTGGCTTCTTTCATAAAGGACGAACGAGCGTTTTGGACGCCATGTTAAATGATATATTACAAGTTACAATTTCAGTAAAATATTATCTCGTTCCAAATGGAGGCACTGGATAAGGCCTTTCAGAACTTTATTTCCACTGCTTTGTATATATATTAAGGGTTATACTTAGGTACATACTGTGGTATATAAGTTTATAGTCTGGCATTTGGTTTCCATTTGTTGATAACTTTTGGCAAAAACTTTCCCATAGACAGAAATACACAGATATACAGAAAATACACACCTGTATTCTTATAGCACGAGGGGTGCAAGAAAAGTTGTGTAAAATATTTGTATATACATACATATATAGACAAAACGGAACTTACCCCTTGAATGTAGATTTGTCCACTAAGTAAGAGCTTGAGTGTTATACGTAATGGATGCAAATTTTTCCTTGTTAATGGATTAATTCAAAATAGATCCAAGAGGTGCAGTTATTCTAACCTTTTTTTACGATTAGCAGCAGTTTATGAGGTATTTCTCTGTTGAGTTACCAGATAATCCCCTTGTACATATTTGACCTGCAAGTATGAGTAAGAAATTGACATGGCGTAAATGTGTCTTGCAAGTTTATGATGGTATGCATGATCGTAAATACTAAAACCTAATCCAATTAATGTCAAATTTACATTCTCAAGAGGCTTACTAAGAAAGTTAGCACACACATAGTCACTCATATGTATTGTTCTATAGGCAAACTACTGCATGAGAATTAATGTCGGCCAACAACTACTAAGACGACATCACGACTTGTTATAACAATAAACAACATTTGAAATGCAGACAGAGAGAGACACAAACTACAAAAAAGAACTTAAAAATAAGCAGATGAGAATGTATAAATATGTAAACGATATCATCACGAAGTCCTGTAACTGTTTACAAATGTAGTAACGCACATGTGATATGACATGTAGATATATTTACATTAGGGATAGGACAAAAAATAAATAAAATACATTGTTGGTTAATTTGGTGACAAACCGCCTACCTCAGGGAAATCTTCCCCAAAGTATATGGGTTTTGGAATTTCTACATTTTGTCCTATGAGTAACTTTTAAAATTTTATTTAGGTTTTAGTTTAATTATAAAACGGTGGAAGTGTTATAACATTCTACAAACACGAAGACTTAAGGATTAAGTTAATTTTTAAATTCCAGATTTTGTTCGAAAAAATGCATTAAGATGAACAATAAAACAGTTCTAGCTGTTTTGCTCCTTTGGCTGCAGTCGGTACGCTTCCAATAAAGTTCGATATGTTAGACTTTCTCAACGATTTCGTGGTCAAGAATTAGAGAATGCATCACGGGAATTCAATTCACGCTTTCCCGGGAATTGTATCCGGGAAGCCCGGCAAATTCCCAAAAGATTGCAATAGAAAAAAGAAAATAATTAACAAACTCTTCCATATGTTTTAAATTATTGTATTTTCATAAAATTTTTGTATCAGTTCATTGAAATAAAAACGATTATTAATTTACATTGCTATAATGAAAAGTTTTATACTCCCCACGATTGGCTCGTTCATGTTTTACAAGATTTTTTGAATATACGTCGTTGCGTTGCTCCACATGCTGAAAAATCTGTATTTTTATTGTCGTTTGGATGCAAATATAAAGTTTGTTTGGAGGTTGTCGCAAATACAATATACCTGTATCCAAACATATTGTGTGTTTGCTATTCAATATTACATGTTTGAGACACAATGATTAACATGTTAAAATATATGTGTTTGTGACCGTCATATATTTATGTTAGTGATACAAACACAGCTGTGTTTGTTGCACTGTCTATTTTCTCTCTACAGCAAGCTAACAAAAGAAGGACAATGAGAGAATCTGTCTTGTAAGTGTGTTTCTTTTTTTTTGCATTGATCTCTCAGTCAGTGAGTCATAAATATTCCTGAAAGTCTATGTAAATTGCAGGTGAAGTCAGTGTTTCTTATATTGGCTGATGTATTGCATTTTAGTTTCATATATTCAGTCGTCAATGCTTCATCGGACGGAGGCTATAAAAAGCGCCGGACAGTGAACAAAATAAACGAAGGCTGGGACGGTTAAATGGTTTGTGATGTTGCCTTGGTTTTTGTATATGTGTTGTGTGCTAACAAAGTGAGAAACGATTTTGAGGACAGAAACTGGAAAGGGCAACAACGTGAAGCCCTTTGTCTGCCCGAGCATTTACTGAGAAAAACGAAACGGCGGACCATTTGTGAAATAAACGCTAGGCTTGCATAAACTACATTTGTTTATAAATATATTGTTTGTGTACCAACGCATAGTAATAACCAACGCATAGCTGAAACCTTCCGAAAACAAAAACGTGAGAGGCAACAAAGAAAGGAGAAGCAAAAGAGCAGCAGATTCTCATTTCATGAAAAAAAACCTAAATGCAAAAAGGCCTAAACCAAAACGCTACACGAAGGAGTAGCGAAATATCGAGGAAAATAAATACAACAACAGCAAATCTGACCTCAAGCTTGAAGAATATTGATTATTTATTGAATCTTCTATATATATAAAAATGAATGTATGTATGTATGTATGTTACCGCTTTTGATGAAATTTGCAGACAATATTCAGAATCATCTAGCGGGTAACATAGGCTATAGAGCCAGGGTGAAAGTGGGCGGTGTCATACAACTTGAAATTTAAAATGGCTATATCTCATGAACTGTCAGAGATATGAAGATGAGATTTGGTATATATGTTGTTCGACCAGTATGAATTACAGCCATGGAGGAATAGGGCGGTGCCACGCCACCTTTGAAAGAACCCGATATAACAGCCATAACTATAGTTTGAAACGCAATGAAACAACAAATTTTGTTCACCCTTTGGCATTACAAAAACTTTGAAGGCAAAATGTAGTTTGCCGGGTCCAGCTAGTTATTTATAAATATGGATTTATATTGATAAAATTAATTATAATAAATAATACCTACATGTTTATTGAAATCAAAGAATAATTCGTTTTTAAATATTATTATGTTTCTGGGGGAAATACGCATACGTTTCCACGTAAGTATATGTAGGTTTTGAGGAAACACGCGAATGCTTCCACGTAAGAATCTGGATGTTTGGGATGAAGAACGCATATGTTTCCACGTAAAATCATACATGTTTGTCAGTAAACATGCTAATGTTTCCCTTTATATACTCCTGAGCTGGGGACTTGCAAACATATAAATGTTTGAAGTGTGTTCCAAACATATACATGGTTCCTGCAGAATATGTTAGGGAAAATATGTTACAGAGGCCGTTATTTTTCAGCGTGTTGTTGCTGCAACAAATACGTCATTAGTACATTTTTGGAGAAAAAAAGTTTTTTTTTAATGTTTTATTTGTATATTGCTGTATTTAGTCAAAGTTAACTTAACGAAACAGTTGCTGCAACGTATCAGTCATTAAAGGGTCCAAACTGATTTTTATCAAATAAGGGCAACTGTGTATTTACTCCAATGTTTACTAGCTTTTTAGCAGCAATGCTCAACCACATAACTGTCAGATTGTCAGAAACTATATGCTGCGCCATTTGTCAAAATAAGAATAACAAATTTTAATTTTTCCACGAAATAGCAATGTGGTGAATGTTCTAAAATAGACAATATGAATGATGTTAATGTTTGGACGTCATTCATGTAGGTGATGATTAAACTTCCGAACAAGCTTCTTACATCAATGAAACATATTAACCGCAACAATGGAACATATTCGTCACAGTAATGAAACCTATACGTAGCAGTGACGAAACTTTTCAGGTTAATGAAATCATTTCGTTGCGTTGATGTATCTTCGTATACTGGGTGATTCTGGACGACCCGACGAATTTCACCAGCGTATTCCTTGGCTCATTTCATGAAAATATGCCCACTACGACCATCCCCGAAATGCAAGTGTGCGAAATGGCAGGGGTTTGAAAATTTTCGGATTGGTGTCAGGAGGGTAGTAAGGTAAAATTGCTAACTTATGAACCAGTGTTCGGATAATTTTGTTTTTGGGTTTGTTGGAAAGGTTCAGAATCGATAAAACAAATTTTAAAAAAAAAGTGAAATCGCAGAGATACACAGTTTTTTAAAAAAAAATGGGAAAAAAGAAAAGATCGTGCACATAACCTCCATTTGCTCAGCCAAATGGCAGGTAACTTATGTTTTTTTCTCTTAAAAGATATCCCTACCTCTTACCTTGCCAAAATGCCCTAAACGAAGCCCAGAGGTCTTATCTTTCAAAAATAATTCTGTATCGTCCGTGATTGCAGAGTTTGCGGTTGCGGTACCACCGATACAGTAATTTTTATATGTGTACAGTAAGTGGAAAAACTTACAAAGTTTGGAGTTCCCTGATCTACACGTTATTTAACTTTCGCGAATATTTTCATCGAGACGTCGAACACATCACTTTATATATTGTGAAGTCGGAGTCTGACATATTTTCCTGGAGTTGCAGTTATAAATTTGGATAACTCCTTTCTTTCAGAACTTTTTTTAAAATTGATTTTATAATGTTTTATTTCCTTTTTTAAACAGAAACTAACAGTTCATGTTTTGCGGTTAGTGAAAAAAAATTAAATGCTCCGGGTTGGATTCGAACTCACATTCGCTGGACGATCGTTTCGATGATTGTGAGGTATCATCTTCTGCAGCGTCTAGCCCGTTAAGCCACTGCGGTGTGTTTTCACACTAGTCACTAACCGAAGTCTTTTATTGTGTAGAGTGATTATTTGGCACTAATTACACGGTTCTTTCCTACTAACACTCACTGGTGCCGAAGTTTTGAATGTTCTGTCTACAGAACGCAACGCAATTCTTGCTATAGTTTTGTTCTGTTTTTGATTTGCCCCTACCATATGTTTAAAATTTCGTTGTCATTGACCCGGGTTATTTTGACATAACTTGACACGGCCTTACTAACATCAACAAATTTTCGACATTAAAGACAACGAAATGCTGGAGTCGGGGTAGGAATGGAGTCGTGCGTATTCAAAACGCTGGCCGCGATGTTGTATTCTTCTAATTTTGGCCAGACTCTAGAGCCCTGGCTGTACACTCACAAAAAAATCGTTTGAGACACCCGAATTATCCGTAACCCAATTTAGAGGTTGACACAACCTCAGTAGAGCTTGACACAACCTCGGTAGAGGTTGTCACAACCTCATTAGTTATAACCTCATTAGAGGTTTATACAGCCTCATTAGAGGTTGGCACAATTTCATTAGAGCTTGTCACAACTTCATTAGGTTGACACAACCTCATTAGAGGTTAACAAAACAGAATTAGAAGTTGTCAAAACAGAATTTAGATAGTGTCACAATTGAATTTTGATTTTTTTTATTATTAACTAATGATTTCTTACAAAAAAACATTAGAAAGCGAGAAAATAAAGCCAATCAATAGGGTAACCTTTAGAGTTACACATTTATTGTACATGTCACTACCGTCCTTTTTTGAAGTCCCGGCCATCATGGGTCACCGCACCAATTCTGGCGTGTTGTATCTGTTGATTTAGGTCCTAAACCTTTTCGTACACAGATGATTACATCATATCTCAAGCGACCGACCTTGAAATGCTTCAAAACTTTTATATCTGCTTGGACATTCTCTGCAAAATAAGAGGATTTAATACAAAAAATATAATTAAAATTATTTACTTACGTTTCTTAATAACCATAAAAAAAATTTGATATCGCCCTGATGGGAACAATTATACATTCTGTAATATCTTTGAATATAATATTTGTTTTCAGAGTTTTAAACGTCAGTTTTTAAATTCATAGAATTATGTTGTGGTAACCGAACATAAAATGAAATTCAGTTGTGCCTAAAGAATTCATGAGAAATTCAGTTACAAACGAATTAAGGGTAAATTCGATTATTGTGACCGAATTGATACAAAATTTGGTAGTGACAACCGAATTGAAACCAAATTCTGTAGTGACAACCGAATTGATACCAAATTTGTTAGTGACAACCGAATTTATGTTACTGCGGTTGCTGCACCTGAATTGATGCCACATTCGGTTACTCCAAACGAATTTGGTACCAATTTCGTTTGCTGCAACCGAATTAATTGCAATTTCGGTTGGAAATTTGATTGGCAAAACGAATAGAATTTAAGATTCAGTTGTCACAACCGAATCAATTATGATTCGAGGTTGCTTCAACCGAATTTCAGTTGTGACAACTAAATCTGGTCGTGACAACCTCAATTCTGTTGTGGCAACGTCAATTCGGTGGCAACAAACGAATTTACGGTTGCTACAACCTCCTTTCAATCAATTAGTTCTCTGGGTGGACAATTACATCGCATGGACGGATGATTCTATTTTTGACTCCCTGATTGGGACCTAGATATTTACACAGTAGTCGAACGATTATTGAGAAGCTTTACTATGGCAAACTACTGTCGACGACACTGTCCTTGCAGAGTGAAATATTGCCATTGACATCAATTTTAACTGTTTTATAGAATGAAGAAGCCTCTATATCAACAGACTAAAACACGTGTTTGCAAAATAAAAATTCCATTCCGCATAAATTAATTTTTAGACAATTGTAACTTAACTTAAGTTGAACCCATGCTTTCAAGTCCACGCGACTATTCACCAAGCATTTGCAGGCAATTCACAATACAAAATCTTTATAGAACACAGTATATGTTATCTTCTTAACTCTTTTCTCTCTCACAATCAGACAACAATAGCGAGTGATTGATTTAAGAATATGTTTACTAGGGATATGACTTTTTTTGTAACACGATAGTTACATGGCCATACGTTATACGAAATGCTACAAAAATTAAGAAAAGAAGAACTTTTTCAAACCCAGATTTGAAAGTCGACTTTAAATTTCTTAAACTGAATTTAATAACTTAATCAAGCTTAATCAGTTTCAAGAAAATTATCGGAGATTAAATAAAAATGTTTCAGTACAAAAAAATTTCTAAAAGTAGAAAATTCGTAAACTTTGCTCTATTTCATGAGGAAGGTTTTTGTCACCAAATTAGGGTAAGACTATTTTTTACGTAATTACTTTTGTACATTTGTAATAAAATTCTGATTTCTCATAAATTTCTATTTAAAAAAAATTAAAAAATTCATATCCCAAGTGTTAGTTTACACCGGTTCGTTTAATACAAGTTCACAAACGTTTTCTATGCTTGCCTTAAAAGTTAATTATAAAAATTTTGTAGTAACAGACAGTTCGTTTGTATCAATAGAAACCACTTTTGGGATAAATGTTTTTATTGGAGAAAAAACTTTTTACTTTTGTATTTCAACTTTACTCGTAGTAGAAAAGTAAATGGTTTTTAGGCACACGACTCCCAAAGGTTTTCTTGTTGTGTACAAGTTATATCTTGATGATGTTCAATTTTACTGAAAACCATTCGTGAACGCCACAAATTGTAGATGGCATACACTGCATACGAATTTAAAAAGTACAGTCAACATTGGAACAGTCTTTATTTTCAGATCGATTTCTAAATGTACCATCAACAATTACAAAATAACCAAAAGAGCAAAGAAGAAACAAAAACCGCTTTGACACAAGTTGAATACAAGACAAGACGTCAGGAGTACTGTAGGCAAAACCGAGGCAGAACCACTATATAAATGAAACTAAATTCCAATACGATGTAGAGAGAAATATCCAGCAACTTCTATTACCAACCCTAACTCACACATACTAAATTACATGATAACAGGATATCTGCCTTCGTGAGCTTTTGTGTTAAAAGTGCTTATGTATGCATATAGCATGGTCGTCTGCTGTAATGATACATGTGAGACATACGTTTCACATTGTACATACTCGTACACTCCATTGTCGTATTTTTTCCTTTTAGCCATAATATGTATTTGGCTCGTTTGCCAAATAATGTATAGTAGTTTAGACGGAGTGGAAAAAGCTACAAAGTTCACGTAGAACGTGATCGTGATATGAAACGAATTTCGGCTATTGCAACCAAAGCGAATTTTGTTTCCTCTAGTCTATATGTATGTCTAATTAAATTTTCAGGATTACAAAATGTAATATCTTCTGTCCTAGACATTGAATATGCTGTCAGGACGTTATCTCATCATGACAGACATCTGTGGCTCAAATTTATTGATTTAAAGTAGCGGTTGCATGATATATGTTTACCATGCTAGGAATCAATTAATTAGAGGACAATTAATAATGTTGCAACCAACTTACCGCCAAGTCCGGTTGGTGCACCCGAATTTATGCAAAATTCCATGGTTGCAACGATGTCAAAATCGGTTGTTACAACGGAATTGATGTCACATTCGGTACAACACCGTTGTTGCAACCAAAATGTTACCAAATACAGTTGTTCCAGCCGAATTGGATCCAAGTTCGGTTGTTGCAACTGATTTCGTTACAAATTAGGTTGCTGCCACCAAATGGTTTCTAAATTCGGTTGTTGGAACCCAATTGATTCCAAATTCGAATGTTGGAACCGAATATATTCTAAATTTGGTTAGTGTTACCGCATAGATTCTGAATTCAGTTTCGGTAACCTGGTTTTTCATAAATACGGTTGTTGCAACCGAATTAGTGTCAAATTCGGTTGTGACAACCAACTTATGCCAAACTCCGTTGTGACAATGGAATTGATGCGATATTCGGTAACAATTTTGGTCGTTCCAACCGAATTGATTCCAAATTAAGTAGTTGAAAGTACTGGGTCAAACCAATGGAAATCAGGGGACCCTATGTCAAGACAGGTAAAATGAGAGTCTGATATAGCTGGACTTTTGTCCGTCGAGAGAAGGCTTTGTTCCTAAACTGCATGCTGAGCCCAAAATAGCATCTGGTTGCAAGCACAATTCTCCTATGTATCTCCAGGCTGACGTTGTTGTCCTTGTTCGCGGCGGATTCAAGGTAGACAAATTCATCTACCACTTCAAAATTAAATCGGTTGTCAACGTTCAAGTGCGGACCAAGTCAAGAGATTTCTCTAGTCGTTGACGCCATCATCATTGCCCTCGTTAACAGCAAGACACACCTTCGGAAATTCCTTTTCGATTCTTGAAAATACTGCAGTAACCTCTCGCAAATTTCGCCCAATGATGTCTATGTCGTCAGCATACGCCAGCAACATATGGCTTTTGGTGTTAATGGTCTTGTTCGTATTTACTGCAGCTTTCCTCATTATTATCACCATTAAGATGAAAAGATTGCACGAAAGTGTGTCGCCTTGTCTCAGTCCTCGCTTGGTACAGAATGGTTTAGTGATGTTTTTCCCCACTTTCACTGCTGATTTGGTGTTGGTCAGCGTCATTCTACAAAGGCGGATCAGTTTTACCGGAATCCCAAGTTCGGACATAGCTTCGTACAGGTTTCCCCGTATGGGGCTATCGAAATCAGCTTTGTAATCGAGAAAAAAGTTGTATGTATCGATTTGCTGTTCGTGGGCCCTTTCCAGGATTTGGCGTGGCGTGAATATTTGGTCAGTCGTAGATTTGCCTGGTTTAAAACCACACTGATAAGGTCCAATCAGGTTTGTAACAACTGGCTTTAGTCTTTGACATAATACACTCGACAGGATATTATACGCGATGGATAAAAGACTGATACCACCATAGTAGGAGCATAAACACGGATCACCCTTTTTGAATACAAAACATAACACACTGAGACTCTAATCGCCAAGCATAAATCCATATACCGCATATAAGTTGATGCATGTGGACTAGCAGTCCTTCGCCACCGGTTCTAAAAAGCTCAGCGGATAGCCCATCCACACCAGCGGCTTTATTATTCTTAAGCCAGGAGATTGCCGTTCTAATCTCGCCTTGTCTGGGGGGGTTAAAATCCACACTGTCTTCAACAATCATTACCTCCTGATCTTCAGTGGAAGAATCTGAGTGAAGTAGTACTGAAAAGTGCTCTCTCCATAGTTTAAGCACAGACTGCTTATCAGTCGCCAGATTCCCATTCTCGTCCTTGCAAGAGGGCAGCCCATTATTCGCCCCGTTATTCGATCTTCTCCGGAAAAAATTTCGTGATTCATTGTTCATCCCGCACACTTTGGTCTTTTCACTGTCTCTGCTCCCATTGCCATTTTGTTCATCCCAAAATAGTTGCGTTTCCTCCCTTCTCAGCATATTTCACAGTGTTGTAACTGACTGTTTCGTTGCTATACATGCAGCTTCATTTTCATCTCTTGCAATGCGACATTCATCGTCGTACCATGGCTTATCCTTCTGCGGTTTTTGATAGCCTAGTTCAGACCTTGCAGCGAATCCCAAAGAATGCGAGATGTGCTTCCACTGCGCTTTTGGGTCCTCATTAGGGGTAGTATTCTACTCTAGCAGGAGAGTCAGCACTTGTTGTTAGGACTTTGATTACTCCGGTATTTGCAACTTGTCGATATCTACACCATATCTTAACATATTGCAGGAACCCTGTACATGCTTGCAAGCATTGCCTTCGCGAATAGAAGGTATGCTGTTTTTTGTTACTTTGTTGTCTGTCACGTTTGTGTTTTCAGCCACATTTGGGTCACAAAGACCTATATTAACGGGTTTTTCAATAAGAGCGCTACAAAAGTTTTTTCAAATAAAACAAAACCGATTTTAGATACCAATGAAATTCTTTACTCCTGTGAAAGTACGTTCGATGCCATTATGTATGGACCTCGATTTCTTTTGCATGGCCACCACGGCCACGCTTGCAGAAGTCCAGACGCTGAACCCAATTTTCGACGGTTTTCAAGCATAAATCGGCCGATACTGCTGCAATTTCACGTTCGATATTTGTGCGAAGTTCATCAATCGTCGCTGGCATAGACCATAGACTTGACGTAGCCCCACAGGAAATTATCCAACGGCGTCAAATCGCACGCCCGAGGCGGCCAATCGACTGGGCCATTTAGTGAGATAACACGTTCACCAAACTTGGTTTCCAATAAATTGATTGTGGCATTCGCTGTGTGGCTTGTGGCGCCGTCCTGTTGGAACCACATGTCCTCCAAGTCCATATTATCCAATTGGGGCAAAAAATATTCGGTTATCATTGAACGGTAGCGATTCGCATTCACAGTAATGTGCCGGTCTTGATCATCACGGAAGAAGTACGGCCCAATGACGCCGCCGGCCCATAAACCGCACCAAACCGTAATTTTTCGGGATGCAATGATGACTCATGGATTACGTGTGGATTGCTGTCTGACCAATAACGCATATTTTGCTTATTGACGAAGCCATTCAGCAAGAAATGAGCCTCATCGCTGAAGATGATTTTCCGATGGAAATCCGAATCGCAGCGCTTTTAAAGCTGAGGCCACTGACTCCAAATTTCGGTAGTAAATTTTAATAATTTCGACTCGTTGTTGGCTCGTATATCTTTCCATGATGAAATGGTAAACCTTACTGAAGAGAAATGTCAAAAGAGCCGGAAAAAATATGGCGTCGTTTGCTGTCCCTATCAATTTACTTTTGTAGCGTCTCTGTTCAAAAACCCGTTATATAGATAAGGACCTGATTCTTGTCACAGATGTGCGGAGTATGTTGGGGCTATGGAGAGATCACTTCTCTGCGTTACTTTTCCCAGTGGACTTCAATTTAGATGAGGGTGCTGGTCACATAGAAGACGATGCCGTCGAATTTCCGGCTTAAGAACAACAAAACCGCTTGTGCTGATGGACTACCGGCTAAGCTGTTTGAGGCTGGCGGGTATGAGTTGGAAGTGTGCGTGCATCTGAGCATACGCAAAATCTGACAAGACGAATGCATGTCCAACGATTGGAGTCTTTGTATACTGTGTCCTGTTTCCAAAAGACGTGACTTAAGTATATGTACGAACTATCGTGGAATAATAATGCGTAATGCGCGAAAGACTAAAGCGGATTGTTGCAGACTTGATCGGACCTTATCGGTGAGGCTTTAGAACTGCACATTAAGAAAAGTCCTAAAGAAACCCCACGAAAAACAAATTGACACCTATCACCTCTTTGTAGAGTATAAGGCTGCCTTCGATAGCCCGACGCGGAAAACTGTACCAAGCTATGTCATAGCTTGGCATATCTGCTAAGCTGACACGCCTTTGCAGAATGACACAGACCAACTCGAAATCCTCAGTACATGTTGATAAAGATCTCTGCGAACCAATGATTACGAGGTGAGGCCTCAGAGAGGGTGACAGCCTATATTGCGATCTCTTCAGCATAATAATTGAGAGAAAAGCTGTAGTCAACAGGAATAAAAATATCAGCAGGAAAAGTCACATGCTGCTCCCTTATGTTCATGATTTGGACATCATTGGGCGAAATCTGCCAGAAGTTACTGCAGCAATTTCGACAATTGAGAAGGAATGTCCAAAACTGGGTTTGGCGGTAAACGAGGACTAGACAAAATTAATGGTTTCGCAAAGCAGAACATCCATCCGACTGGATGAAAGGCTGAACTTTGATAAACGTTAGTCTTTCGTGGTAGTGGACGAATTCATATACCTCGGATTCGCCGTAAGTAGAGGCAATATCGTCAGTTTAGAGGTCAAAAGGAGAATTGTGCTTGCAACCATATGTTATTTTGGGCTAAGGGACCACTTCTGAGGTAAGACCCTCTCTCGAGAAACGGATATCCAATTATATCAGTCTCTCATACCACCTGTCTTACGTTATGGCGCAGAATCCTGGATTATATCGCATGCTGATGGAAGCTCTCCCTCAATCCCTTCATGAGATGTTATGGGACACCATCTTTTATGGAACATCACTGGGAGTCTTCGAGGGAAAAATGCTCCGTGTAATAAATAGTCCTATAATATCGACGACGGATGAACCACGAGCTGTATAATCTGTATTCCGACATCGACGTAGTTATGGGTATAAAATATGCCATTTCAGTAGAATGGATCAGAATGAACCAGTGCGAAGGGTATTCGAATACGTACTTGAACGATATCGGAAAATAGGGCGAACAAGACTTCCCTGGAATGACCAGGTGGAAGATTACCTGCGAGAGCTTGGTGGTACCAGCTGGAGGAGAAAAGCTGGTGATCGAGCCGGAAACATGTCATCGTCATTTTGTAAAGCCCTGGACCCCCTCTTAAGTAAGGTAAGTAAGTAAGTTGTTGAAATAGATACAGTTGTTGAAACGAATCAATTATGGCACTAGGTTGTGTCTACCGAACTTCGTTTGTGAGGACTAAATTCAGTCTTGAAAACCTCATATGGGTTTTGGCAACCGTAATTCGATGCCAACAGCCGAATTTATGGTTACTACAACCTCTTCCCAAACAATTTTTTATGCGAGTGTGAAGCGAATTGTCAATAAATAAATGTCTACTTTCCATGAATCCTTTATTTAAAAACGAACCCTAATGCTTACGAACAACTTTGGCGTTTGTATCTTCATGTTGTTCTTATTTCTTAAATATTTCTCGAAGCACTTAATTGATAATTTTTCCATTTCAATATCAGAGCCAGGAAAAAATTAACATCGACTTGAACATCCTCGAAATTTAACCTTAAATAGCTCCATTCTATAATATTTCCATTTTCCATCATATGCTATTTAATACATTAAGATGTTATTTTTAACTCTTTCATACTTCGACATTTCAATTTGAATATATCCTCTTTTCCCCCTGTTAATTTAAAGGCAATCTGCCTTATTTTGCAATACGAATCCACGCTGTTTGTGGGTGTATGTGTAAGTACCGAATAAAAACGCAAAAAGGCAGAAAAACGTAACCGAGCGTAACCACTACCGTAGGTTGTTGCCGTCCATTGGGCGAATTGGATGATTGACACAGACGTCATCACACTCACACATTCAGTTATTCCCTGGGTAAATAAGTATGTTTAAGTATATGTAAGTATGAGCTATAACACAGACATATCTATACATGTCCTTAAAAGGACTTTGCATCTGTGTGTAAGGGTGTGTGGGTGAATGTGAAAAACATCTGAGTACTTACATATACCGCAATAGTGGTGTTGTACATATATGTACTGTACGCATATAAATACATGCATAGGTGGATCCTTGTGGTAGATTTTTCTTATGAAAGCCTCCACTACGTTTTCAGTATAGGGTAAGAACGAATAGCAATTCAGTGTCAAATAAAATAAGTGTTCAGGTGGAAAAGTGAGTAGGGTATGAGCTAGATGGCCTTGAAGTTAGCCTGATGTTAAGGTAAAGTAAGTTGAGAACAAAGAAGATACAGCCTGAGCAACTGTAAAATAAGAGCATGAAATGAAAGACTGCGAAATGAAATGCAAATCTTGCCCACGGCTACGCTTCACGTGGTCCATTCTTAAACTCCAATTTTGGCATATTTTTTTCAATATTTCACCGGTATCTCACGAATGATACCTGTAATGTTGTCTTCGAAGACAGCAATCGTGGTTGGATTGTCCCTGTAGACGAGAGACTTGACGTGCCACCACGAAAAAAGTGTATAGTGCGGTCAAATCACGCACGCAAAGAAAAAACTCGTTCCTCCCAAACGAAATCTCAGATAACTGAAGTTGGTTTCGGGACTGTAGTTGGGAGAAACGAACTTCTGTTAATCCACACATGTCATTTCGTTTGGGAGAGCCGAAAAATGTTTGCAGCAAATGAGTTATGAAAAATATAAACGGAAAAAAACGTTTACGAGAAACGAAAAACGGTTCCGCTAACTGTTGTTTCGCTTACAGCAATCTAGTGGAAGTTGCTCCAAACTAAAAAAAAACGAGTATGAAAAATTAGAGCTGAAAAAACATTTGCGAGAAACGAAAAACGGTTCCACCAATTGTTCTTTCGGTTACAGCTACCGAGTTGTAATTAGAACTTTTATTTATACCTTCCATACCTCTTTTTGTTTAAATTTCCAACTTTTATGATTTTGGTTTTACACATAAAGTATCTTTTAAAACAACGTTGCCATTTTTGTCTATTTTTCCACTGTCTACTTACACGTCTGTCTCGCCTTGCACTCAAATGACAACTAAAAGCGCAGCAGACTACAGCGCGTCAAATGTTCATCCAAGATATATTGACAAGATAGAAACATTAGAGTGTATGATTACTTTTATGTGTATGCGTGAGTGTGTATGCCAAACGCTTGGATAAGACTGTGTATACAGTCAGCAGAATGAGAGAAATTTCCCTTCTTCGTCATATGTGCTCTCATTAGGTAAATGGCTAATTTAAGTTATCGCAAACGTTTTTTAAATTTGCGGCAACTGTAATATTGTACGCGTTTGATGCAAACGACAACTTGTTGGCAACAACCATAGAGAAGTACTTAAGAGTTTCCATTACTCTCTTCGATGCTTCTTCATGGCGACGAAGTAGTAGGCCATTTCATAGAGTTTTGTTTTACACTACTTTCGTTGGACATGAATCGTACAAATATCAAAGGGAATACGTATCTTCCTTCAACGCAAACAACATAAAACATAATTTAGCTGTCATTAGTATCAATAAACAATATTTAAAATTAGTTGCTCTCTCATTCTCCATCATCGGCCTAGTACCTTTTCAATCAGCTGTGCCATAGAATCCCCCTGCAAAAACATGATACACATTTGCGATGTATGAGTTTATTTGGGAGAACTGCGATTAATAAAATAATACAAATCAATCAAAGTATTGTTCCGGCAACCGAGCAATAAACGTTTTTGCTTGGGTAGATTAAACCCAAATCCGCCCCTGAGTTGGTTCATGGTAGCGCGTGCAATGTGGCATGCGGCACCGTCTATATGTCAAGCAAGTCCAATTCTTAAATTTTGGGCAAAAAAGAACGTCATCATCGAATGGTATCTTGTTCAATTGATCTTAATGTTGCGGCCATAATCGTCTCTGAAGAAGTACGGACCAATGATGCCGCCGACCTATAAACCTCACCAACCAGTTTATTTTTCAGGCTGCTTTGGCAGCTCCTGAATAGACTCTGGCTGCTCTTCGGGTCATATTCGACAAATCTGTTTATTGACGTCCCCACTAAGCCAAAATGAGCCTCGCCGCTGAAGAAATTTTTCGACGAATCTTCCTCCAGCTTCTCAAAGGCCCACTCGCTGAAAAGATGACATTGCGATAGGTCGCCTGGCTTCAGCTTCTGCGCCAGCTGCATTTTGTATGGTTTTAGAAGTAAAATCTTCTTGGTGACCGAAGAACACAAACCCAATTGCTGCGACCGGCGACGATTTTACATATCGCGAACTTCATTAACACTGGCAGACACTGCAGCAATATTCTCCTCGGTGCGCACTCTAAGGATGCGCGTTGGTGGGTTTAGGTCCAATAGGGTGAAACTGGTGCGAAATTTGCTAACAATGGCTTGAATAGTGTACTCGATGGCGACCATAACATGGACGTAAATTGCGAAACACATTTTTCACAGAGCACGAATTTTCATTATAAAACTCAATGATTTTCAATCGTTGTTTGATTGCAAGACTATTCACAATAAAATGATAGGCCAAACTGAACATTTTTGACTTTGACACTTGTCACGAATCTCTATTTGTCCATGGATTATCTTCAATTAAGTTTGGACTTCTTCTTGAAAAAAAAAATAAAGCAATTTTCATGAAAATAAAACCAACGTGACACCAAATCCTCATTCCGACTGTTTACATTTTTTCTAATTGCAGAAAAATACCCTGACCTGTATAGCTCAAAGGATACGAGTATATACAAATAATTTTGTCTATTAGTCCAACAAAACCAACCATTTTTCAATTAGAAAAATTTTCCTGACCTTGTTAGCTTGTACTAGTATGAACTTTTCATACATAAAACTAAAAATACCGGTCATAAAATTCAAATTCAAATTTTGTTTACGTTTGTTTAAATTGTCCTAATTTTTTCGGGCTCGGATTTTTCGAAAAAGATATGTGAGTAACTAGAATAATAAACAATTGGAAGAGAATAAAAGATCTTATCACTTTGGAGTCATCTGAACTCAAATCCATATTTTTCCATTTTATATCTTTGACGTTTGGGAATAAGGTCTTAAGTCAAAAAAATGCATTTTGGGTTTTTGATTGGGTTTAACTCAATTTTTTTTTCTCTTTCGTTTGGTATTAATAACTTAAATCTAGCACAACTCCATCCAATCGTAATCATTTGCTCTTTAGGCAATAAGTCAGAAAATTTCATATATAAATAATTTTCAATTTAAAATTACGAAAAACTACAGTTTCTGACTTAAGACCTTATTCCCAAACGTCAAAGATATATTTTCTCTCATTGCCTTTAGAAATATTTTCCACTTTACTTGGTGTTTGATCGATCGATGGACACAAATCTATTCTTATCCCTGACCAGAGGATAGCAGAACTTTGGATGATGTTTATAGATTTCAAAAGTCACCACCGACATACATGCCATATTTGGCACCATTGACTTAAAAAGTGCAATCTCATTAATGCCAATGTATTCGTCCTATTAAAATGTTTGCCAATGACATCTCTTCCTCAATTTATGTACATCTCTCCACTTGTATGTAAAGGATGTTTCAGTAAGACCACACTTTTTCATTTTAAAATATAAACCCGTATTTGTTGAGATAGTTGTGATTTTTTTATGGGATAGTAAAGAAGACATGTTCCGATTAAGTATGGAATAAAATATCCGTCAAATGGCACCCACTCCTCTGATGAGAGCCCAATTTTCCATGACTTTTTCACAGAGATGTGGTTGTATCTCACCGATGACTCGTTGGATCTCGGATTTGAGTCCACGAATTGCTTCTGGTTTATTCGCATAAACCCAAGATTTCACAAAACCCCAAAGAAAGGAATCGCACTGCGTTAAATCGCATGGTCTTGGTGGCCAATTGACATCAGTATTTCTTGAGATAATTTGTTGTAAATATCGTTGTTGCGACAAATCGATTGTTTCATGCGCGGTGTGGCAGGTGGCGCCGTCTATTTCAAACCACATGTCGTCCTGATCCACGCCGTCCAGTTGAGGCCACAAGAACTGCGTTATCATGTTCCTGTAACGAATGCCGTTCGCAGTCACTGAAATTTCGGCATCATCTTCAAAAAAGTAAGGCCCAATCACGCCGCCTGACCAAAATCCGCACCAGACAGGTGCTCGTTGTGGGTGGATTTGTTTCTCTGGGTAGCATGAGGATTTTCTGAGCCCCAAATTCAACCAATTTGTGTATTCATGAAGCCATTCAGATGGAAATGTGCTTTTTCGAAGAAGATGAGATTTTTTTGAAAAATTGGCATTAACTTCACGTTGCTCCATTAACCATTGGAACGAATTGCCGGCGCCTTCAATGGTCTGCTTGTTTGAGCTCCTGAGTAAGCTGAATTTTGTACGCATGAAGGTGGAGGTCTTTTGTCAAAATTCCTGAAATTTGAAGTTATTGAGAACGACGGCGAATTGATGTTTTCGGGGTTTCGGCGCCACTCTCGTCTACAGCAGCAATGTTTTCAAGAGACCGACCGGTACGTTGACGCACAGGAGTCTTACTGTCCATTACCGACCCAGTTTCTTAAATTTTTTTGAATACTCTTCGAATCGTTGACACATTACGTGCACATTCTCGACTGGAAATACTTCGAAGTTAGCATAACTCAGCATAACTGTCCAAATTTTTGTTAAAGTTTTCACAATTATAAAGCGTTGTTTTTTCGTAAAGAGCTCCATTTTTAATAATCGGAATAAACATATGTCACAGCTGCCAAATTGCAGAGTTGCCACCTGGACAAAAAAAATTTAAAAAGTGCAATCTTACTGAGACACCCTGTACATCCTAAAGAGAGTTTTTACAGGCTCACAACTTAGAGTTGGTAATACTGCTTTATTTTACAATCGATTGAGAGCAGGTGATAATTGTTTGTTGTATAGTTTGGTTTCCTATTTCATCATGGATAGACCTACACGAGAACAATGCTTGTAAATTGTTAAAATTTCCGTGCACTTCGTCCGTCTCGTAAGCGGCCAAACAGGGCGCACCGAATAAGTTATAGCCACTGTATAGCAAAGCATTGCAGTACAATCAATACGGTGCCAATGCGATGCCTTTCCCAGCAAATGGGAATGAGTTCATCCACTTTCTGGAATATTTTACAAAAGGACCTTGAACCCTGAAAAAATTATCTGTTTTTGTTGTTTGGATGCAAATATAACGTGTTTGTAGTTTGTCGCAAATATAGTATAATTGTGTTCAAACACATTGTGTTTGCTATTCAATATAACATGTTTGGGACACAATGATTAAGAAGTTATAATATATGAATTTGTGATCCAAATGTGGCGTTGTTTGTTGAAAACTGCTGAAAACAATAAAGTGACAGACAACAAAGAAACAAAAAACAGGATATCTTCAATTCACAAAAACAATGCTCGTAGTTTACGCGCTTTTAAGATTCAACTTTTGTAAAAATTAAAGCCAAACGACCATCACATGTATCGCCAATTAAGCCAATTGGCTGAAGAATAAATTGATTTTGAGTTTTCATAAAAAATGTTTGTTCAGCGATGAAGCTAATTTTTGGTTGAATGGGAACGTAACTAAGCAAAATTGTCGCATTTGGAGTGAAGGTAATCAACAAGACCTTGTCAAAACACTCATACGTCCACACAAAATTACTCTTTGGTGCTCATTTTGGGTCGGCTGAGTCATTGGTCCATATGATTTCAAAAAACGATGATGACCAGAATGTTAGCGGGCGGATCAACAGCTGTTCAAAACATACAACCTCGTGCATTTTTTTTAAAATGGAAAAGAATGAATTTCGAGTTCTCATTCAACATTATTTTTTGCGAAAAACACCACCAATCAAACATAGGAAAAGCTTGATAAATACTATGGGGACTCTGCACCATCGATTTCAATGGTAAAAAGTGGTTTACTGACTTTCGTTGTGGTTGAACGTTTCGAACGGCCAATTGAGGTCAATACACCCGAATATGTCGAAAAAATCCACGATATGGTGTTGGCCGATCGAAGAGTAAAAGTGCATGAGATTGCTGATGCCATAGACATTTCATATGGCAGTGTGGTTTCGATTTTAAATGATCAGTTGGGTTTAAGAAAGCTGTCTGCAAGATGGGTGCCGAGTTTGCTCTCAATTGACCATAAACGTACGGGTGCAGACGTGTGTAGTCTCAATGGCAAAATTCCATGAACTGGGCTACGAATTGGTACCTCATCCGCCATATTCTCCGGATTTAGCCCCCAGTGACTATATCCTATTTCCAAACCTAAATAAATGGCTCGGTGGAAAGAGATTTAGCTCCAACGATGAAATTATTGATCAAAGAAATGCCTATTTTATGGACCTCGAAAAATACTTTTTTTTTGGAAGGGATACAAAAATTGGAGAAACGTTGGACTAACTGTATTGAGCTAAAAGGAGATTATGTTGAAGAATATAATTTTTTGAAAACGAAAAACTGTGTTTCATTCAAAAAGTCACGGACTTATTGACCGCCCTTACTGTCAACGTTGAATGGCATAGAGTAAAAATTAGAAGGTTTTTCGTTCTTAAATTAGTTAGCATTAATCTCGCTAACATGTGGTTCCAACAGGACGGAGCCACATTCCACACAGCGCGCGCTATGATTAACCTATTCAAAGAAACTTGTGATGAACGAATAATTTCACGTAATGGTCCTGTTAATTGGCCACCAAGATCGTGTGATTTAACCGCATTGGATTATTTTCTTTGGGGTTATGTAGTCACTCGTCTACGCCCACAAACCAGAGACAACTGAATGCATGGAAATGAACATTCGACGAGTTATAGGCGAAGTACCGCCGCAAATGCTGCGAATAGTGTGGGAAAATTGGGGTTGCAGATTGCGCCAGCCGTGGCGGCCACTTGACCTAAGTCATACTTAATAATTAATGGCATAAAATTGTTTATCCAATAATGGCATTTTAATTGATATTACAATTATTTTCCTTTGCTTTAATTTCAGTTAAAGTTCTATAATAAATATAGAAAAAATAATCCGTTTCGAAATATTATTATGTTTGGGAGAAAACACGCATATGTTTCCACGTAAGTATAAGGAGGTTCGGGGAAAACACGCGAATACTTGCAGGAAGTATATGGATGTTTGGAATGATGCACGCATATGATTCCACGTAAAAGCATACATATTTGTCAGTAAACATGCTACTGTTTGTATTTAAATATACCTGAATTTGGGACTTTCAAACATATAAATGTTTGAAGTGTGTTCCAAACACACATAGTTCGGCCGTTTTCAATTTTTAGAAACACTTACCTTAGCTTTGTCAGTAGTCAATGTGTAATTATGGGTACATCTTCTGACTATATTTGAACAATAAAATGGTCTTCTGATTATATTTTAACAATAATATCGGTTTAAATCATATCAGTGAACACCTAAAATACCGAACTTTAATAGTATCCCTTTTAAATAAACGTTATCCGGACCAACAAATAGATCCATATCAAAATAAGCTGGTGAATGATGAAAGTTATTTCCAACTGTGAAACAAAATATCATGTGTATGGTCATTCAAGTTGTTATTGAAGATCTTCCGACAGTTTAAAAAAAAAACATGACAGATTTTGGACAAATATATTATCAGCGAGCTATTTTAGTTTGAATATCTAAATTAATTAGCACGCATCTACGGTGTACAAACCAGTACAGTCTCTAAAATTCTATAGATTTAAAATCCAACAATTCCTCAACAGAACAACACTCAGTTACACAGACTCATCTCCCTTAGCATAATTCATCAAGTTATGCATTGGCTACATTTTTATATTACAATCTGTGGATTATGTTATATGATTTGAACAATCAATTCGCCCACTGAATTGTGTAGGGTATGGAAAATTATTTCATATCTGAATAAACCATAAGAAGATGGTACAATCGAAATGTGTTTCATTCGGTCCACTGTAACCGTCACGTGTAACATGATATGGTTGAGGGTGTATGTGAATGAGAATACTGTATGTGGTTCTGTGTATAAAGAGGTCATTGGTATCGTAACATCAGAGACATCCATTCACTTTAATGATACACTATGATGCTACCAACTGTTATGATTTCGTAGTTCTCGTATTGTGGTCAGACAAGGGTGGAACACTTTACCAATCTCTAATAAAACACATACAGAGCATATTACGTTACAATCCAGCCGGGGTAATGATGAGTTGGAGGGCCTACCACAAGGCCCGCTTTAGAATCGGATCCAGACTGGAATGTGTTCAAAATTAGACTTAAGGTATACAAGAACGAGATAAGATCTTCAAAGGTGAAGTAGTGGAGACATTTACCTGAGGACATTGAAACGCAACTGAAACCTCCAGACTGCATAAAGTCCTCTTGAAGCCTCCCTCCTCTCTCGGATATCTAACGGAACCAAATGGGCGATAGACGAATAGAGTAGTGAATACTTAGACCTCCTGCAACACAACCTTTCAATGTAACTGGTCCGAAGACAATAACATCCGAATAACATATTATTTATTGTGTCTCAAACATGTAATATTGAATAGCAAACACAATGTGTTTGGACACAAGTATATTATATTTGCGACAAGCTCCAAACACACTTTATATTTGCATCCAAACAACAAAAAAAAGACAGATTTTTCAGCGTGTACAAATCACCTGGCCCTGATAGCATAGCACCAGTGGAGTTACAAAGTATACTACCTATTTTGGTTCCTCAGTTAGTGAAAATGTATACGAGCTGTCTATAAATCCGTTAGGAGAGAGGATCCGAGGTGGTGTTAACTTCGAATGCGGTAAAATCAACGGATATTAGAACTTTAGACCACACACAGGGAAAAGATTAGTAGGAAATCAATTCATGACGAAGTGTATATTTTGATTATAGTCCATAATTATGATACATCAGAATTATTTGTCGATGTCATTGATAAATTAAAAATAGGTCTTACTAAATAGAAGTTGTTACTACAGAAATTAAGTTGTATTAACTAATTTGAGTATTTATAAAACATCGTTCACCTGAAAGGGAAGATACAACTCATAAAAAGTACAATATTAGAATTCGTGTTTAAAAATTAGTCACTCTAATCATAATTTAGATTCTATTACAAAAACAGTTGTTGCAAAGTTATGAATACGATTTTTCATTAGAGACTTTGCTGTCAAAGAGAAACTATATTTGAATGTTAGACGAGGACTTTTCAGAAAACCTATTATTTTAAACAGAAAGTGAGAAACAAACTTGTGAAAAAAAATAAAGTATGTAAATATCATCCACCGAAGAATATGGTAAGTACAGATATACACATGGAATGGACCCAGAATTTGATATGCTTTGGACAAAAACAGCGTTTGATATATATTTTTCTATACGAAATCAAAAGATGGTCATTAAAGTCCCTGTATTTATATTTTACTGGATATGCCCAGTTGATATATCTCACCATACTAGCTTCTGTATCGCATGTATTTATATATTTTACTAGTAATATTTAGGTGAAGTGAGACTTTTAAACGCAATCGTTGAATCTGGCGCCATTATTGACGCCTTCACAGAGATGCAAACAATTGTGAACACTTGTCTGGAGGAGCTATTATTCTAGAGCACACAAATTAGCTTAAATATACATATGATATTTTTAAAATATACCTGGTTGTATATGGTTACAAACAGAGTTCGAATTTACCCAGGTTTTACCCATGCCCAGTTTTAATCGCAAATATGAACAATTTAGAAAAAAATTTCCATATCTCGGAAACGGAGGGTGCAATCGAAAAATTAAATTTTTTTTGGGTGTTTCTAAGGAGTTTCCGTATAGTGGTCCAATTCGTATAAATTTTTTTTAAATCGCCAAAATAAGAAAACCGTTAAAATAAAAAAATTTTTTACATCCACATTTCTTCGGTTCGACGCTCCGTTTCCGAGGCAGAATTTTTTTTCACATTTTTTTTATCAGAATTGGGGTTGGGTTACGCAGGGTAACACATTGCCCACGAAAAAAGTACAAATAATAATAATTTTGTTTTTATTTACATTTATTGTAATAAGAAAATATTTGTCATAATTTCATAATTTTTGTAATCCATAATGGAATATGGCATCAACAAAAGGATGTGAAAGCCATTAAATTCAGGTAATTAGTTGAGTGCACCAATATATTATTTGGTACAACCGAATTTGTTTTTAAATTTTTCGTTGATCCAACAAAGAGAATATTCACCACTAGGATAATTTGATTGTTAGAAGTAATGTGATGATAGTACAAGGTAGCCGCCGGTGGGGTGCAATGCGTAGTGTGCGGGCCTCTTGTACACGAGATCCTGTGTTCGATCCCTGCTCTTACCACCTTACATTGCTCTCAGCGGCAGTCTCCTCTCATAGTGTTGGCAACACTATCGAGTTTTTAGCCATGAAAAAGCTTCTGAAAATACCGTTCGCAATCGGTGTAAAAACTGTAGGTCCCAATCAGTGAGTGTAAAACTAGAAAGCGCACAGCTCACTGGCTTTGAGAAGCTCCCCCGAATCTCTTCATGGGATGTAATGGGCAACCATTTATTATTTTTACAAGGGACGGCCAAATTTTAGTTGGCTGTAAATATAGTTGTGACAACGAAACACTTCTCTGTGTGGAATCAGTCTCTCATCATTCCTTCTGAATGTCTTGGAGAGGAATGGTATCCACATGCCAGCATGCTTACAACAATAATAAATCTACGGAATACGCACTGCACGCGCTAGTGATCTTTATAGAGCAGTAGTTCCCAAAGTGTGTTCCGTGGAACCCTGGAGTTCCACGAAAATATTTTGGTGTTCCGCGTGATATATATATATATAGAGAATATATTTAATACATGACAAGGCATGCAATATGACAAGGCATGAAAATGTATTGAAGTATGCAGCGATGGAGCAAAAGCTGAGTGGTGCTGTAGCACGGATTAAAAATGTTGCAAAACACTATAACAGTACTCATTGCATTCTTCACAGATATGCATTAGTAACAAAACGGATTTCAGTGACATTTAAATCTGTTCTAGACGAAGCAGTGAAGATTATTAATTTTATTAAAAGTAAACCATTGTAATCACGTATTTTTAAAGCTATGTGCGAAGATATGGGTGGTCTTCACACACCTTTACTTCTTCATACGGAAGATCGATGGTTATCGCGTGGTAAAATTATTGTGCAAATATTTGAATTGCAAAAGGAACCGTTGACGTATTTTATTGGTCATAAATTTGAATTATCAGACAGATGAAATAATATGACTTGGCTGTCTACACTTGCATACCTTGCTGATATATTTGGAAAATTAAACGAATTATGTTTGGCTCAACAAGGAAAACAAGTCAACATATTGCAAACAAAAGATAAATTGGTTGCTTTTTCAAGGAAAATACAATATTGGGTTTCAGCTGTGGAGCAAAATAACTCCGAGTGTTTCCAGACGCTTAGTGATTTTCTCGAAGAATCTGAAGTGGACTTAGATATAGAAATCCGTGATGGTATAAAAACACATCTCTCCAGTTTACAGCAAGCACTGAGTGATTACTTTCCAAACCTAGATAATCAAGATAATTTCTGGGTACAAAATCCTTTCGATATAAAAGAAAAACCGAAAGGATTTCATTCCGTGGATTATGAAAATTTGATTGAATTGAGTTCACACAATTAGAAGCCAAATTTAGAACAGTTCCATTAACAATATTCTGGTCAGATGTATTCGTTGAATATCCGCATTTATCAAAACATGCTATTCGAATACTATTGCGAAACTATTGTGTGAAGCTGGGTTTTCAAAATATGTTGCGACAAAAACCAAATATCGTAACAAACTTGATGCTGCACCAGATATGCGAGTTCAGTTATCAAATATAACGGCCAATTTTGAGAGAATCATAGAATCAAAGAAGCAGGTTCATTCTTCACATTAAAGTTTTTTAATTTATTTTAGTTTGGTTTGTATTTTTTTTTTAACTATTTCTATGATGAATTGTTTTTTTTAAGTTTTTTTAATTAAAAAAAAATTGAAATAACAAAGTAATACTTGCTTCATTTAAAATCTCATTAAATTTTGAAAGGTCGTTTAAAAAATATTGAGGGTTCCGCGATCATTGGCAAAAAATATGGGAATATTTTTTCCCAAAATAGTTTGGGAACCACTGCCATAGAGAAATCTATTTACATAAATTAATACACTCTTGCTGCATTTACCTATATTGAGGATGCGTTTAACAACGTCTTAACAGGATCGATAAAATCGGCTCTGCCGAGACTTTGTGTTGACCAGGGACCAGGGCATCATAAATTTGATCTATCAGTTACTGAGGAGAATGCACACAACCTCGCCCTGGGACACACGACTTTAACTCGAACTGTGAATAGAGAACCAACGCAAGGGGCAGAATAATCTCCACTTCTGCTAGAGATGGAGGTATTACACTTTATGTTTGTTGTTTTTTTTTTTTTGATGGAATTGTGGAAACTTTAAAAGATGCAGTCAGTCCAAACTGAAAAACATGCAGGATTTTTACCGACTAAACCACACCGCCATGTCCTCACACCCTGCGGAACTACCATAGGTTTTACTTCGCGGAGTTGGACAGCTTTCGCTGCTCTCCCAGTTCTTACTCTTCTGTCAACATAGTTCTCGCTGAGTTACGCAATCCTTCTGCCTCGCTTAATGCCGTATTTAAATTTACCACATATGAGTTGACTGCATTCCAGTTTTCTTCTGATGATTTCAACAAGATCTCCATCATGTTGTCCACCCTCAAACATCGTACTAAGTTTCTTTCTAGCTTACTCCGGAGACTGTTAAGTCTCGGGGGGCATGTGAATCGCAATTTGGCATCATTCTTGCCAGCGCATTTGTCACCGCAGATGCCTTTCTGCAGAAATATTACACATGTTTCTTGAAGTAGAGTTGGCTGTCACCCATTATACCCAAAGAGATTATGGCGTCTGATGATGCGATGCTAGTTGCTCCTACTTTTACATTCAGGGTTTCCCTTTTCCTACTCCCGCTTATAAGCACTGCCACTGCTTTGTGCTACGCCAACTGTAGGTTCATAGTCGTCAACCAGTTTCTGAAAGTTCTGATTGATTCTTTCGCATTCACCTGTACTTCGTCCATGTATCGAGCTGAGACGAGTATTGCTACGTCATTTGCGTATACTACATCTGTCGCCTCTTCTGAAACTTTCAGGTTGAATATGTCGTTATACATAATATTCCAAAGTAGTGGTCTTAGAATCGAGCCTTGTGGAACTCCCGATGATATATTGTATGACTTTATGCCGATATCTGTCTCAAACCAAAGTGGTATGTTTGACAAATAGTTCTTAATTAATTTAGTTAGGTATTCTGGTACGTTTATATTTCTCAAGGATAATATTATCTATTTCCATCCAGCAGAGTTAAAGGCATTTTTTACATCGACCGTAATGACCGCGCAGTATTTTCTGTTTTCACTTTGATTGCCCTCCTGGCCCAGTCAATAACAAGGTTAATAGCGTCGGTCGTTGACTTAGACTTTCTGAAGACATACTCATTTTCTATGAGTCCTCCGAACTCTTCAACGGCGCTCAGAAGCCTGGAGTATATTATTCTCTCCAGACATTTCCCCAGTGTGTCAAGAAGACATATAGGTCTGCATGACTGCGTCTCTCCGAGGACCTTTCCCGGTTTGGGAATAACTAAAGCTTTTGCCTTTTCCAGATGTCTGGGAATTTCCCATTCTTTAGGCTGTTTTCGAATAGTTTTTCGAAAATTTCCGGTCTCATCTTAAGGGTAATTTTGAGTATCCTGTTTGGTATAAGGTGTAGCCCTGGTGCTTTTTTATCACCAAACCGTGAACATAGATTTACTACTTCCTCATTGATCACTTTTATTTCGCCCTGATACCGAGCATTTGCTGGTCCGTGTAATGTCCGCCTTCTGGAAATAAAATTTTAACAATTTCCCTTATGAGATTGGACATGTTATTTGTGCCGACTTTATTTCCTTTAGTGTTGTCATTACCACCCGATATGCACTTCCTCATGGGTAAGAGTTCGCTTCGTCACATAGCTGTTTAAAGCATTTGGCTTTGTTATGACGTTAGCCTGTTGTATGGCTCTCCTAGTCTGGTGCAGAGATGTGCTCCAGAACTTGATCTTGAGACTCTCTAAATGGGCTACGAAGAATGTACTGGGTGTAAATCCTGGGAAACCCGAGCTCGTACTCTTTTCTAGGAAACTGAAGGTTCCATGTATTCATCCCTCTTTCCTATATTGTAGAGAAATTTACCTAAAAGATAGTGCCAGATATTTATGTGCGATTGTTAATAGAAAACATAGTTTCAAGCTAAATAGGATAGGATAGGATAATTACACCCACAGCTTCCCTATATTCGTGTAAAATGTCATCGGAGAACGATGGGGCATATGCCCGGAAAGAGTTTATTGCATATATACAGCTGTTGTGCGTCAGATACTGGTCTGTGGAATTGTCGTTTGGTGCCGGTACTGAAAACATCTACTTATCTAAGTCTGTTGACAAGAGTCCAGAGAATACGAGAGAATGGTGTGTATAACGTGTGCCATTCGCACAACTCCTTCTGAGAGGTTGGGGGTTATCCACCACCTGTTACCGCTAAATTAACTTGGAATTCAAATGCCTGCAATGCCAGCAATCCGGCCAGGAGACTCCCTGCAATGGATCGCCAACCCGTATGGTCATGAGTCGACTTTGAGAGATCTGCCAATAAAAGTCGACTACTGGACACGCACTTCAACCTTTGAGAGAAATTTCACCATACATATCCCGGACTGGCAGGACAGGAAACGACGCATACCAGATTATAGAAGTTATTTAGGGTTCTACACTGATGGCTCCAAACTAGATGGCAAAGTATGGTATGGAGTTTGTTCTAAAGAGTTGGGTTTATATCTTTCGCAAAGGCTAGACATTGTACTGTCCTTCAGGCAGATGTCATGATAATCAGACACGTTGCTCTTTGGCTGGGACGAAAAATCATCATCGCCTGGGGTACTAACACCTGCTGTTACACTCAGGCTGCCATCAATTCTATGCAATATGTATTCTTGACTTCAAGAACTGCCCACATCAGCCGCGCATCTCTAAATGATATGGCTTAGTAGTTCGACATTCACCTCACATATGGGAGCCGGGGCACAGGAATATTCCTTGGAACCATAGCGCAGATGAACTGGCAATCTACTGGATATGGAGCATGTGGGTGAAATTCTTTCTGCACACAAAATGCAGGATCACCACGCAAGCGTAGCCAAGTTATCACCGGAATAGTACTCTAAACTTGATATCCATTCCTAGACAAGATACCTCTATGCCAGTCGCTGTGATCACTGGAAACTGTCTAATAAACAGACACTCGTCTAGACTTGAATAGTAAATACAGCTATGACAGTCGCTGTGATCACCGGACAGTGTCTAGACACTCGTCTAGACGTGGAATCATAGCTCATGATTACTGAGGTAGCTGTGGTGTTGAAGAGGAGGACGAAACTGTCGTTCATCACATATGCTACTAAGTACCAGAATATGTCAAGGATCTGGAGCCAGACGTCGAAAGAAATGTAAGGTGGTGGGCGCAGGAATCAAACCCACGTTTTCATGTACGAGTCGCGCACTCTAATAATTGGACCACCTATGTCCTGTACCTGTACATGTAAAAAATCCTTAAACCTGTTTCGGTTATGAGAAAGCCAGTAATTTTTCTGTATTTCTTTTTATTTATTTTATTTTTTACCATCTCAAGGTTGTTTGGCGAAGAAATCATTACAACTTTTGATGAAACATGCTGCACACTCTCTGTTTTGTTCTCAGGAATGCAAAACAAAGTCCACAGTCTCTTTCCCATCGACTGTAAAAGAGTGTAATGTCAAGCAAGTCTGTAAGGATTGTTGTCATCCATAGACTGAATAAAGACTAACCGCCTTATTCATAAAAAGTTGTGAGAGGTTTGAGAGACGTTTTTTGTATGATAAACTGTCTCTCAAATCTTTCACAACTTTTTATGAATAAGGCCGTAAGTATATAAATAAGTTGGATTGAGGGACGATTTTTCTGCCACAAGTCGACTCTATACCCAAACGAATAGTGAAATAACGTGGACGCTGATGGCTTGCGTCATGGCAATTGAATTCCTCTTTGCAAATAGAAATAGATGACAATGCCCAAACACCTAAGGTGTTGCAAAAAATATTTTCTTTTGGCTTCATTGCTTCTGCTTCCCAACGCGTTGAACAGTTTACGGTGTAGAGTAAATTCACAGCTCTATTCCTTATACAAATCGCTACCAAGTATTCATGAAATCCAAAAAGGGACGAAAGCATTTGACGGAAAACATTCGTTGTCATTTCTGCGAGACTACAATTTTTATTCGACCATATCGTCCTGACGAATGCGTGACCAATATGTGAAACAAACAACATGGCATGGCAATGCTTCAGTCAACTGGAACGCGAGCTGCGACCGAGTGGTATAGGGAAAAAGGAAAGGAGGTAGACCGTCTCTTTAGGCGTAAGAAACGCTAGTGGAGAAAGCGCGAGAGTGAGAAAATTGAGACATACAGAAGGAAGAACAAAGCCCGAAAGTTCTACAAAAAAGTCAAAACCGGAACTAATGGGCATGGTTCAGGACCCCATTTCTGTAAAGACAAGGGCGGAAATCTCATCGCATATGTGCAGAGTATGTTGGGAATATGGAGAGATCATGTCTCTGCGCTATTGGTACCTAAGATACTCAATGACGAGACAATCGATTACAATTAGGACGACGATGTCGATTATCCCCTCCTAACCATGACGAGGTCAGAACAGCTATTGCACGGCTTAAGAAAAACAACGCAGCAGGAGCCAATGAATTACAGGCGGAATGTTTAAAGCTGTAGGCGATGAGCTGATAAGGTGCATGCATCAGCTCATTAGAAAAACTTGGTTGGTTGAATGCATGCCCGGCGATTGGAGTCTCAGTGTACTATGTCCCATATTTAAAAAAGGTGGCCCGAGTCTCTGTGCCAACTACCGTGGAATAAGCCTTTTATCCATAGCATATAAGGTTCTTTCAAGTATAATGTGCGAAAGACTAAAACCAATTATCGCTGACCTGATTGGACCATACCAGTGTGGCTTTAGGACTGCAAAATCGACAACTGACCAGATTTTCACGCTACGCCAAATCCTGGAGAAGACACACGAAAAACAAATCGACACCTATCATCTATTTATCGATTATAAAGCAGCCTTCGATAGTCCGATACGGGAGAAACTGAATGAAGCAATGTCTGAGCTTAGTATTCCTAAAAACCTCATACGCCTTTGCAGGATGACCTTGACGAACACCAAATCCGCAGTGAAAGTTGGTAAGGATCTTACCGAACCTTTCGAAACTAAGCGAGGCCTCAGGCAAGGCGACACCCTATCGTGCGATCTCTTTAACATCTTAATGGAGATCATTATGATCATCATTGCAGTCAATATGAATAAAACCATCAGCTGCAAAAGTCACATGCTGCTCGCGTATGCTGATGATATAGATATCATTGGGCGCACAATTAGAGAAGTTACTGCGGTTTTTTCGAGAATTGAGAAGGAGTCAGCAAAAGTGGGTCTGACGGTGAATGAGGACAAGACAAAATTAATGGTTTCAACGAACAGGGCCTCCACGCGATTAGACCAAAGCGTGAACGTTGATAACCGTTATAACTTCGAGGTAGTGGACGAATTTATATACCTCGGATCTGCCGTGAATAAAAACAACAACGTCAGCCTTGAGATCAAGCGGAGAATTGTGCTTGCGAATAGATGTTATTTTGGGCTAAGCAAGTGCTTTAGAGATAAAGCCCTCTCTGGAGTAACAAAAGTCCAGCTGTACCAGACTCTCATTCAACCTGTCTTGCTTTATGGCGCAGAATCCTGGGTCCTATCGCAAGCAGACGAAACATCTGTAGGAGTCTTCGAGAGAAAAATACTCCGAAAAATTTATGGCCGTATAGTGCACAACGGCGACGCATGAATCATGAGCTGTATGAGCTTTATCCTGACATTGACATAGTTAAGCGGATCAAGATAACGCGATTGCGCTGGCTAGGCCATGTCAGTAGAATGGATGAAGATGAACCAGCGCGAAGGGTTTTTGAAACCGAACTCGAAGGAAGACGAAAAATAGGAAGACCAAGACTCCGCTGGAGGGATCAGGTTGACGAATCCCTGCGTACACTTGGTATTGCCAACTGGAGAGATAAAGCAAAAGATCGAACTGGTTGGCGAAATATGTTATCTTCGTTTTGTAAGGTCCATGACCCCCCGGGGTTGTCCGAGACCGGATAAGTAAGTAAGTAAGTAAACATTCCCTATTCAGCAGCCTGTATCTTTTGCAATTTGTGACCGATTGCAGAATTTTAAAATGGAAATGGACGCCATACATCTTGAGATATAAAAAAATCATGACAATAATGGTTTCTTAACTAAAGAACTTTTTTTGAGCAATTAGAAAACAAAGTCCAAAAATGTGCTATTTTTTTACGGAAAATTTTTTAAAATTTAAATAGTAATATAGATATTTTTAAAAAATGTATGTAGCACCTTTTGTCTACTGTTTAATGTTTCACGTCCCTGCCATTTGTCTGCCGTTTAATCTTACATGTCCCTACCTCGTATGTGGTTTCACTCAACAAAACTCGTTCTTTTAATTTCATCCCCGTTGATACCACATTCTGCCATCATTCATCCGACCAAACCATGCCAATGGTTTTGCTCTTTAACTCTGTCTATGCCCAGTTAGTTAGTTCGTTCAAATGTTTGTACGAACCTCTTGCCAAATGTATTTTGGCTTACATCCAATAAAGAAACACTCTAAATGCAATTCTGTACTCAGTGCAACATTTGTTTGTTTGTTTTCTTGTTTTTGGCAACAAATATACATATGCTTGAGATTTCGCACACACACCCACAATAGGTGCGAGTTCTACATGTTTGTAGGCAGGTAACATGTTGCGTCTAGTCAAAAACATTTGTGTGAAACTGTTAACTTGAATTTGCACACTTACACTACCAATGCAGTCATATACACACATACTTTATATGAGCAGAAATAAACATTTGTTAAAGTAGTTGAAACTTATTTTAACTGTCAATGCCTTTTGACAGTTGATGACTTAATAAAAGCAGCTGAACGGCTTCGCTTGATAATAAAAACAAATAAGTGCTGACCATGTACAAAATTTAGGTCCTTTAGTTTTAAAGTTACAGCTATTTAAAATATGAAAATTTACAAATAAATTGCTTGAAACCCAGAAGAATTTTAGAATTTTTTATTTAATATTCATCGATGGGTTTTGAATCATAACCTAGGGAAGAAGACTCACTATACTTGGTAGACAGGCTAGATTGGGCAGAACTGGCTGTCACTGTTAATACGATTAAGCCAATAAGGACCGTTGTGATATCACGTGATATCATGTTCCACCGCCATCATTGAATCTGCAAATTGAAGTGGTGTGGTTGGTTGGTTGCAAAGGCTGCAAGACAGAACGCTGTCTAGCACACTTAGGCTAAAGAAGCCCATTGTGATACCTTCAGTTTCCTCCATAGCAACTATTGACTAGTCGTCAAGCCAATTTGCCCTATCAATGAATTTGTCTAAAAGGCCTACAGGGATATCCTGTAGGGCTACGGTGCTAACTAAATGTGTTCCGAATATCCTACTTCTCAGTCCTGCCAGAGCAGGGCAATCCAGGAGAAGGTGTTTCGTCGTTTCCTCGTCCTCTTCCATGCAGCATCTACAGAGAGTGGAGTTTCTATGTCCCAATCTTAGGGCGTGTTTTCCTACAAGACAATGTCTCGTAAGTGTCTTCCTGTCCACCTGTGGCCAGAGAACCCTGGCTTGTTTGCAAGTTGAAGCAAGTCTCCACTTGACCTTGAACATATTATCGGCCCACTGCCTGATCTGCAAACGGCAGGTAGAGATTGGCATACTAACACATTCTTTTGCCGGAAGAACCTTTGCCGTAGTACCCTGTCTACCTAATGCAACCGTTACGCAATTGTCTGAAATGTCGCTGTGTCCCGGTCCCAGATGAGCCTGATGTCAAAATACTCTGCCATCACCCTAAGTGATGAGTGGAATTCTTTCACCGCCAGGGACGTAGCAAACATGGCTTCCAGGGATTTTATGGAAGCCTGGCTGTTTGTGTAGATACATATTCTCCAGAGGGTTGTGACACTACTTTTCAATAGTTCGTCAACCTCCAGTATGACGTTAATTTCCGCCTGAAATACACTATAGTGATCAGGCAGCTTGAAGGAGATATTTACATTTAGGTCCGGTGAATGGACCCCATAGCCTACTTACTCATCCAACTTTGATCCATTCGTGAAAAATCAGATACTACGGGTGTCCCCTTCCAGTGACTTTTCCCAGGTATTCCTGTTGGGAATAGAAGTCCTTAGATTTGTCGCTGGTAGAAGGTAGGGGATACAGTAGTCCGTTTTTACGGGAATAGAGTTGATCCGGTGTAGCAATTCAGCGTGTCCGGAATGCACCGATATCATGACGCCACAATCTCTGATTCTCACCAGGGATGCAGCGGCTGCCGATTCGGCCATGATATCAGGAGTATAGATGTTCAGGATAGCATTAAGTGCAGTACCTGACGTTATGCCCATTGCCCCACTAACGCTAATCAGTGTTGATCCTTGAATTTTCATCAAGGAATTCAGAATATATTTCCTTTGAAGGGACCTCCATCAAACTATGATGCCATATAAATCCACATGGTGATCTTAGGAGACAGTCTCCAGCGCTTTCCTATCGTCCCTTTTCAGCAGTAAAGAGCAACAGACGCCTTTTCACCCTCTCCTCCACATTCGGTTTCCAAGACAGTTTTCTGTCGAGAATTATTCCCAGATACTTGACCTTTTCCGTCAATTGTAATTGCACCCCATTAACTGACGGCCGTTCAAATGCGGGTATTTTATATTTCCGAGAGAACAAGATAAGCTCGGCTTTAAGTGGGTTAAGCGATAGTCCGTTGTTAGCGGTCCAGTTCGAAATCAGACTAAGTAGGCTGGTTGTACGAATGCTAAGTAAATTGAGGTTTATACCCGTACAGATGATAGCAATATCATCGGCATAGGCAAAGACCTGGCATTCGGCCCTGTCCAATTCAAGAAGCAGTTCATTGACAGAAGTCAACCATAATAGTGGAGACAGAACTCCCTCCTGCGGTGTCCCCCTGTTAACATTCCTAGCAATTGTAACACCACCCCATTCAGCTTTGACGGATCTATCCACCAGAAGCTTTCCAATTAGGCGTGTCACTAAGCTATCGACTCCTAGATTCTGTAACGACCTAAGAAGGGGCGTTCAAGTCATGTGATAACCCATCCCAGTGTACTCAAATGAGTCTAAAAGAAAGAATTATGTTAGTCCCTGACGATTTAAGTTGTGCCCCGTAAAAAACTTATAAATTCACTCAGTACTGCCTGATAGATCCGAAAATAAGTAAGAGTCTAAATAGTGAACCTTACTCACTTAAATAGCGGGGCTTATGATATCTTCGATGCTCTCGTCCTTCTCTTTATCCCGCACATTCTGCATAAGCTGCGATTCCAAGTATAGGTACGTGTCTGCCTCTTACCCAGTGTTTACACGCTGAAAAATAACGCCACCAGCAACATATTGCACGAAACATGTACATGTTTGCAAGAATTGTTTCTTGAATTGAAGATCTGCTGCTTCTTGAATTGAAGATCTGCTGCCTTTTTGTTTCTTTGCTATCTGTCTCTTTTTTGTTTTTGGCGGTTTTCAACAAACGGTTTTCAAAACATATATTATAGCCTATTAATCATTGTGCCTTAAACATGTTATGCTGAATAACAAACACAATGTTTTTGGGCACAAATATAGTATATTTGCGACAAGCTACAAAAATGTTATATCTGCATCCAAACAACAACAAAAAAAAAGATTTTTCAGCGTGTAGTGATCACAGCTAATACAAGTTGGGGCAAAAGTAAGAACCAAATTTTCTTTTGCTGTAATTTTTTTTTGATGAAAAACTTTGGTTCTGCGTGTAAAATTTGTTTATTTCATCCACTAGAATGCATTCCATTGCACCGCCCTGTTGGAGCCGCATGTTCTCCAGTCCCAATTGATACAATTGAGGATACAATTGAGGAATTCGGTAATCTTGGCTCTGAAGCGCGCCGTCCAGAGTCGACGTTTGGCCAGCGTCGTTCTCAAAAAAAAACTCCTCCAGCGTAAACAGCACACCGCGCAGTAATTTTGAGCGGGTGTAATGGGTGTTCGTGGGTGATACACGGATTTTCGGCGCCCCACAAACAATTATTTTGTTTATTCACGTAACCGCTAAGATGGAAATGAGTATCATAGATCATGATAATTTTCGATGAAAAATCGCCCACCTTTTCGTTGAGATTCAGGATGGCTTGAGCGTAGATTACAAGCTCGGGACTTGGGGGTTTTAAACGCCATACGGGGGGCATTGGTTGTGTGATACCTTTGGTGAAGCTCGATGACAACTTGCACAGAAATATCTTGTTCATCGGTGAAAAAATTTTTGCCGTGCAGACAAATTTAACAAGCAAAATTATACAGTGTATGCGCGGTCATCTAAGGAAGCAATTGAACTGATCTCACTGGTCGAAAAGGGTCATCACGCAGCTTCAGTCATAGTTTGTATCAAAACAGCTGCCAACGTTTGCCAAAAACCCCTTTTGAAATCTGTCGTGAAGGCTCCTTCCTACTCATTCCCTGTTCCAAAACCAGCCATGGACTTTCCAGCAGAATTATGCGCTGGCCCTGTTAAAAAATACGATAATTTTAATGGATTTTTAAGAAAAGATATTGCTTGTAAAATGGTTCTTTTTGTAAGAATATGTATTATATTTTCCCGAAAAGTTCCTTTTTAGAGAGAGGTACTTCCTTCCTTCATTAAAAGCTAATGGTAGATACTACTTTTAAGAAAAAGTACTACTTTAAGAAGAAGTACTTTCTGTAAGAAAAAGTCATAACAGTATGACTTTTTTTAAGAACAGGTACTTTTTAAAGCAGTGGTTCTCTTTTTATGAGAAGGTTATTTTTTTAAGAAAATTTACTTATTTTCAGAAAGACTACTTATCTCCAGAAAAGAAAAAAAAAGAAAAGGCATTATTTTATTTTTAAGAAAATGTACTTTTAAGAAACGGAATTTTTGTAAGAACCGCTGTTTTTTAAAAGACGGTATTTTTTGAAGAAAATGTTTTAATTTTAAGAAATGGGAATTTTTTCTAGATCTTTTTTCAAGAATAGGTACATTTTTAAAAGTAGGTACATATCTCAAGAAAAGTTATTTTGCTTCACAAAAAAGGTACTCGTTAAAGAAAATTTATTTTTTTAGGAAAAGGCAATTTGTTGTAAGAAAATTTATCTTGTTAAGAAAATGTACTTATTTGAAAAAAAATTTTTTTTTAAGAAAAGGTAGATACTTTTTTTGGGACAATGAGTTTTTTTAAGAAAAGGTACTACTACTTTAATAAAAGGCTTTTTTAAGAAAAGCCACTTTGTTTAAGATATGAATAGGTATTTTTTGAGAAAATTTACTTTTTTAGGAAAAGGCACTTATTTAAGAAAATGTTCTTCTTTGAACTTCTTTCACTTTGGCTTTTCTAAATTTACTGTTTATTGGGTTCAAAACAACAATATATACTAAATATTGGTTACAGGCTCCACCTAGAAAACTTCACATTAAACTAGAAATTTCCAAACATATGTTAGTCTAGACACAAACCAAAGAAAAACTACCCAATATAGTTGATAATACTGGGTTGTAGCCTAATAGTGTTAAAAAAATTATTAATTTTTTTAATAAGGAGCGATAAGGAACTTCGTTCCAAAAATCTCCCATTGCATATCATGAATGGATTGGGGGAGAGTTTCTCACTACCGGTGAGGCATGCCGCATTCTAGTTTTACACTTACTGATTGGTACCTACAGCTTTACACAAGTTCCGATTCGATAGTGTCACAGTCACTTAGCGAGGTGACCACCATTGACAGAAATGCCAGGTGGTCTGAACAGGGACGGACTCATGCACACACTGCCATTGCACCACCGACGGCCATGTATTCAATATATAAGAGGTGTCTCAGTAAGAATTCACTTTCTCATTTTAAAATAAAAACACGTATTTTTTGAGATAGTTGTGATTCTTTTATTGGATTGTAAAGAAGACATGTTACGATTAAATATGAAGTAAAATATACGTCAAATGACCCCCACGGCTCTGATGATAGGCTATTACTCTTATCACGAAATTTTCCATAACTTTTTCACAGGGATGTGACTGTATCTCACCGATAACGCGTTGGATCTCGAATTTGAGCTCAGGAATTGTTTCTGGTTTATTCGCATAAACCCGAGATTTCACTAAACCCCAAAGAAAGAAATCGCACGGCGTTAAATCGCTTGATCCTGGTGGCCAGTTGACATCAGAATTTCTTGAGATAATTTGTTCTGGAAATCGTTGCTGGAATAAATTGATGTTCCATGCGCGGTGTGGCAGGTGGCGCCGTCTGGTAGAAATCACTTGTCGTCCAGATCTATGCCATCTAGTTGAGGGCACAATAACTCCGTTATCATGTTCCTGTAACGAATGCCGTTCACAGTCACTGCAATTTCGGCATGATCTTCAAAAAAGCAAAGCCCAATCACGCCTCCTGATCCAAATTCGCACCAGACAGTTGCTCGTTGTGGGCGCATTTGTTTCTCATGGATTGCATGAGGATTTTCTGAGCCACTAATTCGACAAATTTGGTTTATTTACAAAGCCATTCAGATGAAAATGTGCTTCATCGGAGAAGATGATTTTTTTTTGAAAAATTGGCATTGACTTCACTTTGCTTCATTACCCATTGACCGAATTGTCTGCTGGTTTGAGCTCCTAAGTAAGCTAAATTTTGTACGATTGCAAGTAGAGGTCTTTTGTCAAAATTTGCTGCGTAGCGCTTCGTGAAATTTGAAGTTGTTGAGATCGATGCCGAATTGATGTTTTCGGGTTTTCGGCGACACTCTTCTTTACAGCAGCAAAGTTTTCAAGAGACCGACCGGCACGTTGACGCACAGAAGTCTTACCGGCCATAACCGACGCAGTTTGTTCAAAGTTGTTGACCACTCTCCGAATGGTTGACACATTAAGTGCACTTTCTCGACTGTAAATTCTTCGAAGTTTGCGAGCGGTTTCAGCATAACTTTCCAAATTTTTGTAATAAGTTTTCCCAATTATAACGCGTTGTTCTCTCGTAAGGCGCTTCATTTTTAATAATCTCTGACAGCTGTCAAATTTCAGAGTTCCCACTGGCATCAAAAAAATACACTAAATTTAAAAAGTGCAATCTTACTGATACAACCTTTGTTAACAAATATATTTTAAAAAAAGTAGTCTAAAAGCATTCATTATTTTTAATCATAAAGCATCAAATATGTGTAAAAGTGTGTAGAAATTAAATTATAAATAAAAATGTTTAAAAACTACTTGTGTTTTTAAATAATAGAAAAAAAGGATAATGTTGTGATAACCACTTAATTCGGTTGTGAATCTCTCTAAACTCGGCAGTGACACCCACTAAATATGTTTGTAACATCTTCTAATGCGGTTGTTACTACGACCATGTCGGGTTGACAACCTTTGCTGACAATCTCTAATTCTGCTGTTACAACCTCCAATTCGGCTGCGACAACCACTAATTCGGTTGTGACTACCTCAAACCTCTGTTAGTGATAATGAAACATCCACCTAACTTTTTCTGTGGATTTATCTAGAGATGCGACAAGAGAGTACTCCGCGTGTAGTGCGGTTTCCATACACGCTGAAAAATTGGTATTTTTTTGTTGTTTGGATGCAAATATAACGTTTTTGTAGCTTGTCGCAAATATAGTATACTTGTGTCCAAACACATTGTGTTTGCTCAATGATCAATAGGTTATAATATATGTATTTGCGGCCCAAATGTGAAAACTGCTGAAAACACTGCTGTCTGTCACAATAAAGACACAAAAAACAGCAGATCTTCAACTCACGATACCAATGCATGCAAACGTGTACATGGTTGTTGAAATATGTTTTTCAGAATGTAGATTTGCTGTTGATGTATGCGTATTGGCACGTAGTCAGTTGAAAAGTGTTTATAGTTCTATGCAGATATGAGTTAAGCATCCTTCCAAAGATGAGAGAATGGTTGGTCTGAAGTTCTTTGGACTAGCTTGTGACGGTCTCTCCGGTTTTAAAATCAACATCACATATGGTTCTTACTGAAATAGGGCCGTGCTTATTTCAGCTTGTTTAAAGGTTCAGCCGCCAGGGAGAATATGAATCCATATAAATGGATTTTGTATGCACAAAATTTATTTTATCGTGGCGGGGATTTTCGTTAATGACGTCTACAAAAATTTTTTGAGAACAAAACTCAAAAACATTTAAAAAATTTTGATTGCTGATCAGATGCAAATATGCACAAACAACGAAATACAATAGGCAATATGACACATAACTTTGAATATTCATGATTGTCAATACAGCTACAGAACTATTGCCAATTTGTTCAAGATATTGATAATGCTGTTGCGTCTTGTTTAGAGTGTCCAAAACCGAAACCGAAAACCGGGGAAACCGGTCTTTTTGCTATTAACCGTGTGCCGGTTTTTTAAAAAACGTAACTTTCGACCGTCGGTGGTGCAATGGTAGTGTGCGCGGCTCTTGTGCATGAGGACGTGGGTTCGATCCCTAGTCTGACCACCTTAAATTTCTTTCGACGGCGGTCACCTCGCTTAGTGACGGCGACACTATCGAGTATATAGCCATGAAAAAGCTTCTCAAAATACCGTTCGGAATCGGAGTAAAACTGTAGGTCCCAATCAGTGAGTATAAAACTGGAACGCGCACAGCTCACTGGTTGTGAGAAGCTCTCCCTAATCTCTTCATGGGATGTAACGGGAAACCATTTATTTTTTTCTTATTTATTTAACTTTCGACCAAACCGGAAACCGGTTATTTAATGTCGGTTAACCGGTTAATCGGATTTTACTTTATTTGTGTTAATATCCTTAAAAAAATGAATAATAAATGATATGATTTTCGAATTTTAGTGAAATTTTGGAATTAAGAAACATGATTTCCAGTTTGAAATGTGATCTAAATGACACATCCCAACAATTTTTTTTTTCAAAATGATTTTACGATCTGAATTAGTATTAATTAAGCTGAAGCTAATTAAGCCGATCCCACCGGGTTTGCCAAAATAAAAAACCGAAAACGGGTTTCTTGAAAAATTGATTTTTCGAACAAACCGAAAACCAGTTTCTTGAAAAATTGATTTTCCGAACAAACCGAAAACCGGTTACCAAAAAGATGTCGGTTTTTTGTACACTCTAGTCTTGGTCCGGTCACAAACATTTAAGTGTAATTTCACATTTTGAATACAATATAATTATCATCGTACCATCGCCTACGTACATTTTGAATTCATGAAAGTATGAATCAAATTATATATTTTAAATGAAAATCAGAAGAAAGTCTTTCAGTGTGTTGTCGATACCGTTTCTCCCACTGTGCTGCATATCGTAGCACTACAACTGTCCATTGTGTTTGCATTCAATTTCAGACATTATTGCACAAAATTGCAGATATTGTTTGTGACATTTTGTAGTTCGTACAAACAACATTAAGTATTCGGTAGTTCGTGGAAGATTTCCCAGTGCAGACGTCCGTCCGGTATACATACTATTTGGATTGTGACATTTTCTTGAGTCGTTGCATTAGTACGTGCAATGTAGTGGCTCCTGGTCAATCCACTCCTGAGTGTTTATTCAGAATTTGCACAGAGTTGCAAAGGGTCTTAGGAAGGCAAATTGCACGTTGGAGTAGCAATAAGAAATCTGCAACATATGTATGCACTCGTATATAAGGTGTGGGACAATGTTCTCTGTTATATCTTGGAAAATGATTATTTTATTAAAATTGTAAACAAAAAAGATAGTACCAAAAGGAACTAGCTAATATCAGGGTTCTAGGGTAAAAATTAAATTTTTTGTGTATTGATTTATCTGTTGAAGTGACTGTAACTTGTGCTTTGGATTGTCTAAGCCACTACTGTACAACAGGATGCATGTTTCACATCCAAATTCCCATCATGTTGGTTTTAGCCTTTGAATATCCAGTACTACTTTGTGACTGAAATGTTCCAATGCAATATTAATATTAGTTCGCTAACATCCCTTTTCTTATTACGATTACTATGGGTGATATTGGTATGAGAATAAGACAGCCTGACAACATATTTTCAAGTTTAACTTTTTAAAAGTTATAAAAGTTTTCATTATTCCCTTTAACATGTCAGGTGTTCAAATACTGAAATGTTGCGCAAACATTTTCTCCGAACTAAAATAAAGCATAATGACAAGCAAATAATAACACAAGCACAACAAGCTTTATTTAAGTTCAAAGACAAACACTTAAAACACTGGCTGAATTTTTAATTAAATTAAGCGCCTTTGCCCCCAGACCACGGCATCCTGCATTTATTATGACTCTATTGCACTCTCGTTACCAGAGCGTAGGAGTGACTATAAGTCTTCTTTACTAAACGCATGAAAAAGAGCCTAGAGTATTAGGTTCGGCTGTGCGATGCTTGATTCAGTTACTGCTGCAAGGAACTCTCATCATTTATTTAAGCCACCAGTGCCAAATGTTACTTGGCCTTTACAATTTATGATGCCAACTAAATTTCAGTTTATAACATCACAAAAAATAGAACATATATACATATGAATACAAATCGTTATAACAGAGTCATATTAATGCAAATACTACGTACGTGAGGAGTAGTACAAGTTCTGCAATCCAAATGTTAGTTGTAAGATTCAAACATTCTCCCGTCTTTTCAAATTAAATATTTTTATTGGATTTTAAGATTTATCAAATGACAAATCGAATGACATTACAAAAAATTGCAATACAATTAATCATTGTAATTGTTGACAAAGAAAAAAAAAATTATTGCTACTAGCAGCAAAGTTACTACACTGTACAACAAAATCAAAATTATTTCAAAATAACAAGGTTCTGACAATGGATTCTACTAGAGGGAGTAACAAAATATACGTGTATAAGAGCTTCGAAAGTTTACGTCTGAATTTTGTTTCACGTTTAAATTTTCCCCTCTTTTGCACATTGTCGTCATCAATCGGCATAGGAAACCATATGCTCTTTACAGTTGTAATTTCCTTTAAAGCTATAAGAGATCATGTTTTCTCCGGTTAGTGAAAAAAATGTAAATGCCGCGGGTGGGACTCGAACTCACTTTCGCTGGACGATCGTTTCGATGTTTGTGAAGCATCATCTTCAGCAGCGTCTAGCCCGTTAAGCCACTACGGTGTGTATTTACACAAGTCACTAACCGAAGACATTTAGTGATTGTGCAGAGTGACTGGTTGTCGCTAATAACACATTGCTTTCCCACTTACACGCACTGATGCAGAAGTTTTGACAGTTCTATTTATAGAACGAACTATTCTAATTGTAATTGTCTCGTTCTGTTTTGGTTTGGCCCTACCATATGTTTCAAATTTAGTTGCCTTAGATCCTCGTTATGTTTAAAGTTATAATTTCCTCTAAGGCTATAAGAGATCATGTTTTCTCCGGTTAGTGAAAAAAATGTAAATGCCGCGGGTGGGATTTTAGGTATAAGATGTATTCAGCAATTTTATGTAAAATAATACGAGTAACATTTCTATGGAACATTTTAATCCTCTACCGTTTCAATACATAGATCTGTTTGGAACGAAGTCCCTTATCGCACGTTGCGGGATCGGGGTTAAATGAAAAAAAATTAAACAACTTTTTTTAACACTGTTATGCTACAACCCAGAATTATCAACTATATTGGGTACTTCTGCTTTAGTTTGTGTCTACACTAAATGTCTTGTTTAATGGGAAGTTTTCAAGGTGGAGCCTGTAACCAATATTTAGTACGTATTGTCGTTTTGAACCCAATAAAAAGAAAATTTAGAAAAGCCAAAGTGAGAGACATTTAAAAAAGATTTTTTGTAAATGCGCCTTTACGTAGAAAATTAAATTATTTCAAAAAAAACCTATTCACGTTCTAAAACAAAGTACCTTTCTTAAAAAATAGACCTTATCTTAAAGAAGTTTCTTTGCATAAAAAAGTGCATTATCTTCAAAAGCTAATTTTCTTAAAATATAATTTTTTTAAAATAAGTACGTTTTCTTAAACAATCATTTTTTTTAAATAAGTGCCTTTTCTTAAGAAAGTAAATTTTCTTACAACAAATTGCCTTTTCCTAAAAAGTTACATTTTCTTTAAAGAGTACCATTTTTGTGAAACAAAATAACTTTTGTTGAGATAAGTACCGACTCTGAAAAATTTACCTATTCTTGAAAAAAGACCAATTCAAAAAAAATTCCCATTTCTTAAAAAACATTTTCTTCAAAAATATACCTTCTCTTAAAAAAATAACTTTTCTTACAAAAATTCCTTTCCTAAAAGTATGTTTTTCTTAAAATTAAAATAATGGCTTTTCTGTTCTTTTCTTGAGATAAGTAGCCTTTCTGCATATAAGTACACTTTCTTAAAAAATAACCTTTCCCTAAAAGGAGTACCACTTCTTTAAAAAGGACTGTTATTAAAAAAATACTTCTTTGTAATAAAAATTCATACTCTTATGGTTTTTTCTTACAGAAAGTACTTGTTCTTAAAACTAGTACATTTTCTAAAAAAACATTAACTTTTAATAAGAGAATAACCTCTCTTTAAAAAATTACCTTTTCGGGAAAATATAATACATATTCTTACAAAAAGGACCTAAAAATATACTCTTTTTTTTAAAAATACATTTTAAAGTATAAAAACAAATTTCTTAAAAAAAGTACATATATCATTTTACAAAAGTATATTTTCTTAAAGATCCATTTACATTATCCTATTTTTCAACGGGCGCCTTAGGCGTGTTGGAACTAACTAATACAAATATATAGCGAGAGGAACTTCGTCCCAACCAGGTGTCCCCTGCCACCTCATGTGATTTTTTATCCCCTTTGTGGATTCACGCATGGGCGTGAATTGGATCAAATTCTGCTCAAGAGATAAAAAACTGTTCGACCGTGACGATGCGTGTGCGGCCGTCTTCCTTTCGTGAGCGTGAATCAAAACTTATTCACGTGCCCATCTCTATAAGGGAGTGTATTTTAGAAATTAACCCTCTAACCAGCAATACCGCCTCACAACAGTCTTCGATTTTTGGGCTATATATGATGAAAAATAATGTTTTAAAGTTCATTATAAAATCTTTGATATAGTGTCATTCTCAACTGTGTAAATTCATGACGAGTGTCATTTCCGGTGCTAAGTATCACACTGTCTAAAACACATGACATATAATGAACTTCCGGCTGAAGTAGTCTAAATATCAAAGACGTGCACACAAGTTAGCAAAAGCGATAAAATTCAATATTTATCTATGATATTTAATACAAGGATATCTTGAAAATATTAACAAAACCTATATTAATTACCTCCTTATTAATGAAGCACATTGTATATCCAATATTTCATATTTAAATTAATGTTTTACACAGTTGCAGTATAAAAACACTTTGCGTCCCACATATTGTTACAGGCGTAACTCACTATCACACGTTTACTGCAGACCCTGGGACCAGATGCTGCTCGACAAAACAAAAGCATATGAAATGAGTTTTTATGTGAAAATTGATATTTTCAATAGAGTCATAAAATATTAATATTACATCAAGTGTGTAATAAAAAAACAATCATTGAGGCAACACTGAAACGCTAACACGATAGACTATGTGGACAGTAGTTCCATCTAGATAATAAAGGGTAATATTTTGAATTTCAACCCCCGTTAGTTCAAAGCAGATAGATACTTTGACATTTATTAAGGGACAGATTATTTGTTAATGGTAAGAAATTTACAAAATGGGTCCTTGACGCTGAATAAAATTGGGAAATATTGAAAACTTCCTTGCTCAAACTGTAGGAAATCTACGAAAAAAAACTCTAGAAATAAAATGCCATCAACACAGTATGTTGATCAACTTGTGAAACGGGTTCGCCATTTCGGGTCCCTATTGCTCAAAAGAACTCGAGTGTGTTCGAGTGTTCAGTGGAAAATATTGCCGCTGTAGCTGAAAGCTCAAACCGCTGTAGCTGAAAGCTCAAACCGCCATCAACATCTACTCGCCACACTTCGCAGCCATTGAAAATTTCTCGAACTTCTTTGCGCAGAAGTTTGCATAAAGACCTCGATATGAAGGCTAATAAAGTCTAATAAGTCGAACAACAGTAGCAGCGTGACCATCCGATGATATTTCACTTCTCTGAATGCGCTGAAGGTTGCTTTGCTTTTTTAGCAAAAAATTATATTTTCCGATGAAGGTAATTTTCACCTAGGCGGTTACGTTAGCAAACAAAATTGTCGCATTTTGGGCTCGGAAATCCACAAGCCGTTAAGGAGAAGCCAATCTATCCAAAGCGAGTGACTGGTGCGGTTTTTGGCAAGGCGGTATCGTTGCCCCATTTGTCGTCGAAAATGACAATGAAATGACGGCGGGCGGTACCGTGCCATGCTCAGAAATTTTTTAATTCCAAAAGTTGAAGATGATGCCATAGAGGACGTATAGTTTCAACAGGATGGCGCTACTTGCCACACAGTCAACGATACAATCGATTTCAATCATACTCAGCCGAAACTCGGAAATCAATTGGCCGCCTCGCAGTTGCGATTAGACAATTACCTCTGGGCTCCGTGAAAGATAAGTGTTACGCAAAAAATCCCGAGACCATTGAGGCCTTAAAATACGAAATCGACGTTGTAGTTTACGAGATACAGGCCCAAACAATCCAAAATTAACTGCAAAATTGGGTAGATCAAAAGAGGTACTGTTAAACAAGTAGGGGAAGCCAGGTGAACGATATTGTGTTTCATACATAAATGTCAATGGTGGGTCTTACACATAGATTAATTTACACATAGATTTGTTAACTCGATCATCGCTTTAATGATTGACGGGAAGCGAACTTGTGTTTCAATGGCAGGAGAAGAATTCTGTCACTGAGGTTTGACAAACACAGATGCAATTGTTACTGTGAATGTTCAAAATATGTAAATACACTGCTGTTCAATATAATAGCCCGTTACAACGACAAAGTTTTGTGATCACTCGTAACTCATGTAAAGGGAACCTTTCTTTCTCTCTTGTGTCCCGTTAGTTTTGTTATTGACTTCGCAAATATTTCATGTTGTATTTTGGAATTTATTCGTAATCATTTGTACGTTAAGCTAAAAATCAAAATAAAAGTGCAATTTTCACTTGTTCAAAATAAGAGCCCTTTTCTTATAACTTTGTTAAATTACGAAATTCATTCTGTATTTTTGTACTTTCTTCTTAATTACTAATAGGATGAAGGTAAAATACAATTCTTTCAAAACACATTTAATCTTTGTTGTTGTTAAAGATGGGCCAAAATGTACATTGCACTGCTGAGGAACGTCGAGTTGCTAAACAACTACGAACAGGGGGCAAAACTCTGGGTTTCATTGCTAGTTCACTTGGAAGATCTGAAAAATTTGTTAGAAATGCATTAAAATGAAAACCATTTACTGAAACTCGGGGTAGGCCGCGACAAAGCAGCTCAAGCACAGATTCCCGTATTGTGTTATTGGCAAAAAAGAACGCATTTATGTCATCAAAGACCATTTCTGCAGAAATAAATAATGAAGTCAGTGCCGTAACAGTACGCCGCAGATTGTTAGAAAATAATTTACCAGGTACAGTAGCCTGAAAGGTTCCACTGCTAAGTCACAAAAACAAAAAAGCTCGCATTAAATTTGCTACCAAATACAACAACAAAAGCAGTGAAGACTTCAAGGACATATTATGGAGCGATGAGACAAAAATTTATTTATATGGTTCTGATTGTCAGCGCAACGTCCGAAGACAAAAAAGTAAAGAGCTTAATTATCGTTACACAAAAAACAAACCGTGAAGCACGGAGGCGGCAGTATTATGGCCTGGGGTGCTTTTTCGTGGCATGGTGTTGGACCTTTACACCTAATCACAGAAACTATGAATAAAGAAATTTATTGTGATATTTTGAAAGATGTGATGCTACCCTATGCAGAGATTCACATGCCACCTGATTGGCGCTTCCAACAGGACAATGATCCAAAGCATTCTTCAAAATTAGTCAAATCTTGGTTGAGTGAACATGAAGTTTCCGTCTTGGAATGGCCTTCACAGTCTCCCGATCTCAAACCGATTGAGAATATGTGGATGGAACTGAAAAGAAGCTTAAGTGGGAAGATTTTCACAAACAAAAACCAACTTTGGGAAGCAGCAAAAAATAGTTGGGAGAGAATTCCCATTGAAAACTGTCAACATTTAATAGAGTCAATGCCCAGAAGGAGCCGTGCAGTTTTAGATAATAATGGTGAACATTCGGGATATTATGATATTATATGTTCATACTTATTAAGGAAATAAATGTTTTGTTTACAAATAATTGTTTTTTTAGTCTATTAATTTGAACAGGATAAAAAAGATTGTTCTTAATTTTTTTTGAATAAAATCGCAATGGCGTGAAATAATTAAATTTAAAACAACCACTTTTAATTTATATTTAAAATATGTACGAACATTTTCAATATCCTAATTGTATTTCAAAATTATTAAATATATAAAAAGGGCTATTATTTTGAACATCACTGTATATGAACATCGTGAATAGCACTTTCGTTTCCTAATTGAAGAAGCGCAAAGAGAAACGACAGATGAAGCCGATATCAAATATATATATAAATCTAAATATAATTAAATTACCAACGAAATCATAATTTTGAAAAAATTACAATTAGTACTTTCTTACAATCTTACTTTCTCATGTAAAATTTGTACTTCTTAAATTACAAATTTTACATGACCCCACACTTTATAATTAATCAAAGGTAATATCAAACTGATTTGCAAATTTAAACCTATTGCCAAATTGTACATGAAATAGAGGGCGGTCCCAAAACTAGCCGACCTGACGTATGTTGCCAGTAGTTTGCAAAAAAAATATTTTGGTAAAAAGTGGCAACCTTATAAACTTGTAGTATGAACTTATCTTACATTAACCGATAACTGACAAAAATCTGTCATAAAAATTCAAATTCAAATAAACGTAACTGAAACTAGCCCGGTCATTAAAAAGCTATAGGCACGGAAAAATACAACTCTGTGATATAGATTAAAACTCACCTCTAAGCACTGCAACAATGCTAGAACGCATGATGAAAAGAAGAACATGGTTGAAAACAGCTGCCTGTTCTTGCGTTGGAATTATGGACCTGTCTGTGTGTGTTGATACTTAGGGATCTTCGATCGATACTACTTCGCATATGTAAATTGCATAATTGAGTTTTTCAATAAAAAAAAATTAGACCCAAACAACATCGGATGACTTCTTTTGAAACACCTTGTATTTCAATATTTCCATGGGTGAGACCAAAGCAATACTAAAGCCGAACTAGATTCAACTCTGGGGGAGTCTGCTTCTTCGATTACCACTGTAAAATATTGGTACCAGAGCTTAAACGAGGCCATACGAGCTGCCAAGACGAACACCATAGTGATCGACCAATTGAGTTGTCCACGCCAGTCACGGTTAAGATAATCCACAAAATGGTATGGGATGATGGTCGGCTGAGGGTGCGCGAGCTAGCTAAAATGTTAGGCATTTCAAAAAATGTTATACATCGTATATTGACAGAAGATCTGAAGATGAGAAAGCTGCGCCGTAGATTGGTGTCGCGGTTGCTATCAATAGAGCAATAACAGCGTCGTGAAGATGTTTCGGTAGAATGTTTGGCGATATTTGCGTCGATTTATAATTTATTATATAAAGAGTAGAGTGGGCTGGAATGGGAGAAACGTGTCCAAAGAAGGCAAAGGTGGTGGTTCCATCTGCAGGCAATATCACGGTGTCTGTTTTTTGGGATGCACATGGGAAAATTTTGTTGATTATCTTCAGAAAAGAAAAACCATCAATGACGAATTTTATGCTAATTTATTGCAGCGTTTAAGTGATGAAATTGTGGACAAAAAGGCCGCAATTGGCGAAAACGAAAATGTTGTTTCAGCAAGACAATGCTCCAGTTCACACATTCACTATTGCGATGGCCAAAATTAATGATTTAAAGTTCGAGTTGCTTCATCACCCACGTTATTCGCCAGATTTAGCTCTATTTTATTTTTCCAAACTTGAAAAAATTGCTCGGTGGTAAAAGATTTGCTAACAATGAAGACACAGAGTCTGCGGTTGGCCATTTTAAGGACTTTGGCAGTTCTTACTATAAACAGGGAATCGAAGCTATTGATATCGCTGGAAAAAGTGTATCGACTATAAGAAGATTATGTTGAAAAATAAAGAAAATTTTTCATAAGTTTTTTGTGTCTTCTTTGTTAGGTCGGCTAGTTTTGGGACCGCCTCGTAAATAGTTTGATATTAAAATCGAAACAAATTAGTCTATCTGTATGACGTAACGATGGTACAAATAAAAATGTCAGAATCCCTTTAGATTTCTTTCTTTTTTATAAGTGCACAAGAGATTTATAGCAACCATCTGACAAACAATTTATCTTTTGCATAATTAATTTTTTTGGCGCAGGATATTAGGTGATATTTCTATAGTTCCTTAATGTTTTTAAATATCTCATTAAAAAGTATCACCACTAAGCCGTAGACGACTGAAAATTAGAAATGCTTGGAAATTATAGGACTCTTATAAGATGCAACGCTGGGTATATAAATCTCATGAAAGCTAAGATTCTTTAAGCTAAGATTCTTAAGTAAATCGATAGGGACAGCAAACGACGCCATATCTTTTGACATTTCTCTTCAGTAAGGTTTGCCATTTCATTATGGAAAGATATACGAGCCAACAAGGAGTCGAAATTATTAAAATTTACTACCGAAATTTGGAGTCAGTGGCCTCAACTTTAAGAGCGCTACGTCCAATTTATGGACGTCAGAATTTCTGGCTGAATGGCTTCGTCAATAAGCAAAATATGCGTTATTGACCAGACAGCAATCAACACGTAATCCATGAGTCATCATTGCATCCCGAAAAAATTACGGTTTGGTGCGGTTTATGGGTCGGTGGCGTCATTGGGCCGTACTTCTTCCGTGATGATCAAGACCGGCAGATTACTGTGAATGCGAATCGCTACCGTTCAATGACAACCGAATATTTTTGGCCCCAATTGGATAATATGGACTTGGAGGACATGTGGTTCCAACAGGACGGCGCCACAAGCCACACAGCGAATACCATAATCAATTTATTGGAAACCAAGTTTGGTGAACGTGTAATCTCACGAAATGGCCCAGTCGATTGGCCACCTCGGTCGTGCGATTTGACGCCGTTAGATTATTTCCTGTGGGGCTACGTCAAGTCTATGGTCTATGCCAACAAGCCAGCGACGATTGATGAACTTCGTACGAATATCGAACGTGAAATTGCAGCAGTATCGGCCGATTTATGCTTGAAAACCGTCGAAAATTGGGTTCAGCGTCTGGACTTCTGCAAGCGTTCCCGTGGGGGCCATGCAAGTGAAATCGAGTTCCATACATAATGGCATCGAACGTACTTTCACAGGAATAAAGAATTTCATTGGTATCTAAAACCGGTTTTGTTTTATTTAAAACAACTTTTGTAGCGCTCTTATTGAAAACACCGATACATAAATTGGTAATATTCCCACGTGAGTATTTAAAGGTTGGTTTTGACCACTGTAATTTCAAATGTAAATTTAAAAAAAATTGTGTATTTCAATGTTCTCAAAAAACTATAAGTTTTGTTTGTTTCCAACGGGCTCAGTTCACATCCGGTGTGTGGGAAACTTTTGCAATATAAATAACTATGTGGACATTTTACGAAAATACTCCCACATGTTCATTAACATCCACGTATAAATCTATCTACCCGACAAAATATAACTACGGTCATTCATATGTAGGTACAGACAGACGTATGTACTTACGAATTCATTCGTAGGTACGTACACTCGTCCTGAATCTGGTTGCATTACGTGTTATGATTGCATTGAATGTCCAGTGTCCTTATCGTTCTGGTTTATAATTAATTTTAGTAAATATTTTAACATTTTTATTGAGAGCAGTTGCTGTACATGTACATGTACATGTGGTGGTTTTCAGAAATTTTCATTACTATGTGTGTTTATCTTTTCGTTTCAGTTACAGTTCATATTGATAATGAAATCAAGGCGTTGTCCCCAATTCGCACAGGTGTCAAATATGTCGTCCAGCTCAGTATTCGTTATTTTTGGAATTTTTATTTTAGGTGAGTATGAAATGCAATTTTTTTATTTACTGTAGGGTGCCAATTGTATTGTGATTTAACGAAATTCGGGCAAATTATTATTTAAACTTGTATAGTTTAACCAGAACGTATTAAATGAAAATAAAAACCCGTAACTTTGTGCCTTGTAAGTTTCCAACAAAGTGGCATAAGAAAAAGACGGGTCTGACCTAAAATCGAATACCACATTGCCACCCTAATTCACAATCAACTACGAGTACATATATCTAGATACATCATATAACTTTTTTGTGATTTCAGTTGAAATCGCAAATATTGACCCCTATCGGCTTTAATATTTTATTTCGTACATAAAAAAATAAACTCAGAAGTGATTTAATTGAAAGTAATAAAAATAAAAATTATAAATGAAAAGTTTCGTTATTACTGTCGCTATCGGAAATGAGGACTTTTGGTAATAAATATTTTATGGATTAATAAAATTGAATCTTTAAATATAAAATTGTTAACAAATTAAACTAATTTGCGGAAAATAATACCAGGATCAATAAAAAATAATACATTTATCAGTGACCGAAAAAAGGTAATATATTCAGCATTTTTTGCACTTGATTCTTTTTTTTTCGAAAAACGGCGATAAAGATAACGATGCTCAAAATTTATGTTATTAAATTTAATAAAATAATTCACAACAATTTAAATAGCCCACTCAACGTTACCAACTCGTATGTTGGAAAGATTTTAGATATATAAAGTTAATATAAAAAACAATAAGTGTATCATTTGAAACGGATTATGTATATCTACAAGAACTGACACTTTCCTTTTGCAGCATCAAATAATGTTTTTATAAACGAAGAAAAAAACCAATATGCGCCTGTAACTCATACCCTATTGTTAAGATACCGTTGTAAGTAACCCAAGTTCATTTATAAGCTGCACGCTGGAAACTGTGTATTTTTGTCTTGTTTGGATGCAAATATACCATGTTTTGTAGCTTGTAACAAATAAGTATAGTATACTTGTGTCCAAACACATAGTCAATATTACATGTTGAAAACACAATGTTCAATATGATATAACATATATATTTATATGTTGTCAACCCAAATATGGCTATGTTTGCTGAATACAAAAACGTAACAGACAAGAACGAATGAAAAACGCAGCAGATCTTCAATTCATAAAAACAATGTTCCAAACATATACACTTAGGGTGTTTCATTTTTTCCAAAGATGTATTTTACATATGACTTTGCTTACGCCCCGAGTCTCGATAATATAAAAGTTATATATACCAAATTTTAAGAAGATTGGATGATATTTAGGGTTTGCACACTTTGATCATATCTGTAGAAATAAACCAAAAATACGATTATTAGGAAAACTAATAGAAATAACAATTTTAAAATAATGTGAAGACTAAAATATGAGATCAATAGTAATAATTTGGCACAAGAAATTTATTATACCTACATATGTACATATGTATTAATCAACTTTACACGACGCCATCTCTTCTTTTGTTCGCTTGGTGGCGACTTTTCTGTGGTGTTCGACTACCCTCAACAAGAATTGTTTTTGTTGCTCGTCCTTTACCGAGTCATTAAACTTTTTCATCATAGCAATTCCTCTTTCTGCTGTATCATTTACAACTTTAATAGTATTCACATGTTTCCTAAGAGTATCACTGAAATATTCTTTGGCGTCGTGGATCCCAAAAATGTTGAAGAAGGTCTTTGTTTTATTGGTTATGAAATAGCTGAAGGTTTTTCCTTTAAAATCTACGTTTTTACCAACTAAACGTTACGTTTCATTTTTATTTCCTTGTTCTGTTTCCAAATTTCTTATCATATTTTTTTTCTCAGATTGAGGAATACGTTCGTCAAAAAAAGGTAGACCGACGTTTGTTTCCCACAGATACCAGAGATGCCTTTTAGCAACTGCAAGCGCTCTTTTTTAGAGCCCATCTACTTACAGTTGCCTCATGTCAAAAACGAACATACATGAGGCTTACAAAATAAGCAACACGTTTCATTCCCTGTAATTCTTGTTGGGGAATATTAAACTGTTTTCTAAAGAGTACAATTTTAAGTGCATATATTGCTTTTGCCATCCATCTTGCGTGATGCAGAGCTCCTGCGATCCAGAAACTAAAGCTGTTCTCTGTCCCAAGTAGAAGTGACTGTTTGATCGACTTGAAATAGACTTTTACGTTATTGGAAGTAAAAACTCCATGTCTTCCTCACTCGGTCCTGATGATGATTCAGACGAGTCTTCAAGAATAACTGTCTTGTTGCTTTTTGCAATAGATGCGTAGTGTTTATTGTTATATGAGTTACGTATGTCTTCTTTTGTACATTTGTTTCTTATTTTCGAAACGAAAACTTTTCCTAACCCATTCTTTGATGAACTCATACGATCTTCTCTTTGTGATCTAAGAAAGTCTTTGTCTTCTTGTAAAACGCAACTCATTTCCATTACATTTTGCCGGGAAATATCAAATAGTTCGACCAGATCATTTTTCCAAATTTGTCGTTTCATTACTGCTTTATCTGTGTTTCTAGATTTCTCTTTTCCCAGATTTTGGTATTCTTTATATAACTTTTGTACACCAGCACGTATATTCTCTTCTGTTTTAACAGGAATATTTGCCTTCATCCACACATCCTGAACTTTAGCACTGGTGGCAAGCGAAAGGGTTTCTTTCAATTCATTGTGGTGGTAAATAAAAACCAAAAGTACTTGTCTTTTGAGGGAAGACGTGCTCCTAAAATCTCACTAGTGCGCACCTTTTCTAAAAAGCCAAATTCCTCTCTTTTGTTCCCATTTTAGAGTTCACTTAAGAAAAAACGTGTTAAATTGTCGCTGTCACTTTGAAACTAAACTAGGCTGACGACACACATGCACACAAACACTTACATAGATGTTTCATTTCATTGTATTTTTTTGTTTCTACTTGGTACAAGTAAAAGGGGAATCACCAAATTATATACATGCGTTAGTATGACGCATTCAACTTTCGTACTTCATGCTTATGTTATGTGTGTTGGTAAGCCACAGAAAAAAAAACTAGCGGCCGCCTTTTTAAAATCGAACAAAGTACTTTAATATTAGAAATTTCTTAATTTTGAGATAAAAGTGATCATTATGTGCAACCTCTAAATATTATCCAATCTTCTTAAAATTTGGAATATATAACTCTTATATTACCGAGACTAGGGGCGTAAGCAAAGTCATATGAAAAATACATCTTTGGAAAAAATGAAACACCCTAATATACACTCACGATCATATGTTTAGCACAACTTAAATTTCTGATTTTAGTAGGTCATATATTTTTAAATTTTTTGCCAACAAGCTAAAATGTTACTACCATTGGAAAGGGCATTTTCTTAAGATTACAAAAATAACAACAGGAATATTAAAGTTTATTGCAACAGTATTATAAAGATCCTTTTCCAAAAAACGGCAAAAAAAATAATAAAAAATTTTCGGTTCATATGATTAGAACCAATTAACTAATTTTAATTAAAACTGCATTATGAAACAATTTAATAATAAAAACTATTAACATTTAGTTTATTGATAATATTGTAGACTTTTTGATGTGTAAACATCTATACGCTGGGGGTAAAAATCTTTTTCACAATACAATCACAAATTTAGAGTAAGATGTGCGATGTAATCGTTGACCAATCGTAAAGCGTTATCAAATCGGTGTGAGCTATGTATGAGTGTATTAGTGTACTCATACGCTGCATACAATATACTCAACACCATCTAGTGTGCAATAGTAGCGACTAATTTGCACTAATTGTCGTACATTATGTTATCGTAGGCAAATGAAAACAAATAAATAAAATGAATACAAAAACATTTAATTTTAATAACTTTTAAAAAGATTTTTTGCACTTTTAATAAAAAATTTACTAACACAAAGCAAAATAAGAAAAACTAAAAACTAAACTTGTCAAATATAAGGAAAACTAAAAATTAAAAGTTTTCTTCATCTTTGAGATTGTCATTCATACTTAACAGCTGCATATTATAAGCACCATCTAGTGTGCAATATTAGCTACTCATTTTCGAAAACCATTGCTGTAAAATAACATTACATTTCAGTAAACAGCTGATTAATAACTTGTCAACCGCAACAAATACAAAATCATAAAAATTACAACAGACAGTTGTCCGAGGCCTTCGGCCACGGACTGTCCCTGCAGGCTGTGTCAGAGACACGGCCATTAAGTTTAACGTAGAATACGCCATCCGATAAGACAGAAAACATATATAACAATAAATTCATTTGCTTATATTATTTATCATTTATTGTTATATATGTTTTCTGTCTTATCGGATGGCGTATTCTACGTTAAACTTAATGGCCGTGTCTCTGACACAGCCTGCAGGGACAGTCCGTGGCCGAAGGCCTCGGACAACTGTCTGCTGTAATTTTTATATTTACCAACGGCATTTGATTCAAGTCCGTTTAAAAAAAAAAATTGTTGCCTGTAAAGTCGGTTTTACGGGCGAAGATTTTACGTGACAACGTCTTTTTCTCGGTAGAATATTTATTGATATGAATATAATTAAATTGCACAATAGGAACAAGGAATTGAATGAAAATAAGAATTGCACAAATTTTAACTATAGAAATATATTTTGTTTAGATTGATTTGATTTTCATATTGATTAGATGTTAAAATTCTTGCTCAACACAGTTTAAATCAAGTTTTCTTATATCTGCCACTTTTTCTTAATATTTGTAATTTTAAAGAATCAATTCGAAAATCAAAACATTTATTCAGATCGAAGGTTCAAATTTTTGCTAAATAAATTTGAAATTAATTAAAATTTGTAAAATAAAAAAAAAAACCAATGAGTGTTAGAACTCACGGGCGATGTTTTAACATTTATTGAAACTTATGGTTTAGGAAAATAGAAGTAATTTCAACACCATCTAAGTACCTGTGCGATTTCTATGAACACATTATCAAATGTGACATTATAAACAATAAACATATCCTTTATTATAAAATATAAACATTTCTTTTATTATAAAAAATAAACATTTCTTTTATTAAAAACAAAAGAAAATAATTTACTAACCAAAAAGTATTTCAATTCATCATATTCGCATATCGTTTTTAAAGCCGACCGCAGCTCTCTGTTTCGTTTTGGCTACCTAATTCATATGAAAATTTCTACACACAAACATACACTACACATATCATAAAGCCAAAAAACAAAAAACAAAAAATAATACCTTATCCAATGCAGACTGATCTAAATCAATATTCATACACACGCACATATATACGCACATACATACTTGCTCAGTCGTCATATATATGATGTGCCAAAAAACAAAAACACTCACACCACCGACCAACAGCCACTAGAAGCCAGCAAAGCAAATCGTTTCTGGCACACAAGTAAACACACACATCCGCACACACAGAATTATTTATTGAGTGGGAGAGAGACGCAAGGCATTCGGCGGGCCTCTCTCTCGTTCGGTGACTCATCGTAACGTTACCGGGCGTTACACTTTTTCATAAGTGACTCCCAGCCGCAACCTAATTTAAGACGTTGTCACGTCAAAAAATATTATGTTCAATTTTTTTAAACTTAATTTAATTTATGTATTTTAATTAATATTTTTATTGAAATAAGTTGTGCGAGTGTTGAGAGGGCCGCCCTAATATTAAAAAAGGTTTACCTTATCGAGTCTTCGCATTAGCATTCGAGCGTTGTGTGAAAGCTTTACGCTTTACAATTCAAAATTAATGTTACAACAGCTTTATTGAAGCTTTCGCAAAAAAGCTTTATTACGTTAGCTTACTGTTTGTTTCACTTTTTACTAGATACATGTTGCCAAGCAACATTAGCTTGCTGTTCGTTTCACTTTTTACTAGATACATGTTCCTAAGCAATGTTGAGCAACCAAAAACACTCAACCAAACACCACACATATGTTTGAGTGTATGTGTTTAAACAATTTTCATTTGAGAAATTAAAATACTAGAAATATATCAACCAATATGAAATGTATATCAAACGAAAGATAACATCTTCATTTACCTACAAAAAAAATTTTAAATAAATGCATCTAGCCGTTCCCTCAAATTCAATGAAATAAAGATTACAACAATAAAAACCTGACATGACTCCTCATACCGTAAGGTAAGACGTATTCTACGTCAAACAAATAAAAACCAGCAAATTCCTATGTATTTACAATATTGAAAGTTTTGATACTTTTAATTGATTAATTAAAAAAATATACTAAAAGCATAAGTACTTCCAACTTCATTACTAGATGTTTACACATCTCCCCTGTGATCGGACTCACAGTAATTTTTTTAAATAACTTCCGCTTGTTTAAAATAACTTCAAGTATACGGCTTTTTATTGCTGTTAAATAATCCAAAGAAACGTCATTTCAGGAGTCCTTAATTGCTTGAATTAGTGATTCCTTATCGTCAAATTGTCTACCTTTCTCATAAACCTTTGGGGAAACCCAACTCCAAACATTTTCAATTATGTTTAGGTCGGGAGAATATGGTGGCCAATTAAGAAGAGGAATATTTTGAGTTGAAATTAATTGTTTTACAACTCTGGCATTAGGAATAGGAGCATTATCTTGTTGCAGAATCCATGGAATCGGTCCACAAATATCATTAATTTTAGGGAAAGCTGACTGTAACAGAGTCGTCTAAGTTTATTCAGTCATTTTCGCACTTAGAAATTCTAAATCGAGACCATAACTCTAACCTCTCTGCTCTGATGACGATTTAAAATAGCTAATTTTTTGTCGCATCGCAAAAATAAAAATTTTAGCCATCTGGGTCATCTAAATTAAATTTATTTTCCTCACTGACAACCACAGTACAACAATCATTTACATGACCTCTTACTTGAATGTCCCATTTCATACACTCTCTAGCAAATTGTAACCAATTTTCTTTGCGAACATTATTCAGCGGCGACTTTTTCTTCAGTTTTTTCAATTTCAGATACTTACAGCGTGAAATGCCTCTTTTTTCTATCGAAATACTTGCGAAATATTTTGACGAAGTTCTCAAGATTTTTCCCTTTTTGGGTTAGAGTTAAAGCGGTTGGAATTCTTCGTTTGTAATTCTTTCAATAGTTTTCAACAGCTTTTAAGTGTCCAAGCATGGTTTTGAAACTTCGCCCAATTTCCGCGCAATGGCCCGATAAGAATAACCTTGCGAATGATAACCATCGAATTTGGCTCTTCCGAGGTGGTTTTCACTAATATTAGGGAAAAAATCCTTTTTTAAAAATGGTCCAGCTCACGGGATCTTAATGCTAGACATAAAGTATATTGGGTACATTTTGAGGGCTGGTCAAAAAGATAATTTTTGTGAGTTGGTCTAATGTATACGTTTGGAAAATCCATTAATTTACGTGCAAGCATTTTTTTCATGAATTGAAAATCTACTGCTTTCCTGTTTCTTTGTCGACTGACACATTTTTCTTTTCAGCAGTTTTTAAAAAAAAGTAAATTAATATATAAATCATTATGTCTCCAACATGTAATATTGACTAGCAAACACAATGTGTTTGGATACAAGTATGCTATATTTGCATCCAAACAACAAAAAGTAAAAATTTTTCAGAATGTAGAGATACGAGGGTTTAATACTTATTCTTTTACAGTAAGGTTTCCTAAAGCTTTTTACAAATATTTAAAAATCTTGCACATAAAAAAGGTAAGTGAAACAAGATATATTTACCGCAGCAGAAGAAAACTGTTAATTTGTAAAAGTGTATACTGACCCTGTTTAGTTTTGGAAATATAATAACAGTTGTGTGCTTGTATAAAACGTCTTAGAGTAGGTCCTAATTGCTAATTACTGGATAGACGTCCCTAAGCGACGTGAATGCCACTGAAATTAATATATGGTGGTTAAACAGGGATCGAAACCAGATTCTCCAGTACAGTTGTCGCGCACAACTCACCGACCGGCACAGCTGGAAACAGTACTCGTTTTAACGAAATGTACCCTTCTTTTTCAACAAGTCTAACAAAACTATCGCGAAGATTACAGTACGACAATGTGAACCGTCTAATTCCTCATAAATATCTCTGGTACTTGAAATGAGTCACCCAAAATTTCTGATATCAACGCAAGACCAAAAAAAAATAACAAATATAATGACAAGCATCTATTCACAGAGTACAAATTTAACCAATCTGTAAATTTTTTGCTGACATTCTTTCCCATTCACACATGTTTTTGACAGATCTAAAGACTGAGTCGTATGGGAAATCAGAATTTAAATCATGATCACATATATGTGATAACCAAGAATAAAGAAATCTTAGAACATTAATATCTAATTAAGCCATGATTTGAAAATTTTAATATGAAAATACATAATACGATAAGAAAATCACTACAGTATTTTTATTTTTCGTGGATTGCAAGAATAATGTCGCACTTAAGTGCCACCTGGTGGCTACTTGTGTCAGATATGCACTATCCTTGTGTCGGTAGTAAAGTTTTCTGTACGCATCTATTTAAACTAGTCTACCGAAAATCACTTTCGACAGAATGATGCTTAATTAGGCACAATTTTTCGCAATTATCCTCCATTTATCTTTAGTCCTCATTGTAATAGTGTATCAATGTAATTTAATTTTGTTTAACTTTTTTTCTAAACAATATTGTAATTTATCTCTAATTGGCCACTAGGCTTCAAATTACAAGTCAATAAAGCAAAAAAAAAACAAGTACTTAAAGACAGAATTCAGTTTTTCAGCAAAAAAAATTAAACTTAAATGGTCAGCCTTGTGCATTTAAATTCTATTTAAGTTAACCAGAAACGACCATATGTTTCAACTTCAATATTCAACATACATTGGTTTTGAAAGTTCATGCTATTTCAAGAATTATACAATTTGGGCGGCTTGATGTAGATGGTGTTAACATCAGATGAAGAACTAACAGAGTGTTAACTAACAGTGACAAACTGTAAAACACTGTAAAACACTGCAATTAAAAATTTTCAATATAAAACAAATGTGGTGGTGATAAAGGCAGAGGACGCTTTTAGTTATACTACGTAGGTCTGCGAGTAACTGTGTTAGGTCACTTTGCAGTTAATACTTCCTAATCAAAATCCTTTTTTGTTTTTCGAAAAGCTTATTTACCAATCTTTTATGTAGCATTTTATTGTCGAACAAAATACAATGATGGCGGAAATAATATTGTGCTAACTTGTTAAGATAAGTTCATCATCTTCCCTAAGCCACCTATTGACAAGTAAAATATTAGCCCTTCAAGCTTTTTGGTGGCAGCTTTGCAACTTAATGAAAATTGTGTAGACGGCGCAGAAGTGTGCACAGGCTTTTTATTTTTGTACAGCTTTTGCAGTCTGGTGAAAATCTTTACCAATCGATTGCGCAAGGACATATACGAGTATAACAAGATGTTGTATAGTGGCAAATTGGCAATAGATGGTGTTAGTGGCAGATGGTGAATTAACAGTGTGTCCAGAGTGACAAGCTGAAAAAGGTGTACAAAGCTAACAACAGTACAGAAAATTAAAGAAGAAATTTCATAACAATGCACTTATAGCCTGTTCAGCGAACTTTTTGTTTAAGCAGACGTGCGATTGCTACCCAGGCGATCAAGTTTATATTTGAGTTTTTGTTCCATTTTCGTGTGGGCGTGAAAGCTCATTTTACTAGCTGCCCTTATATCAAAGTACATTGTTGCCAATGTGTTATTCTTGTTGATTTTAAAAGCTCTTTCTATTGGAAAATACCAAAATTTATCAAACTGCAGGCAACACTGCAATATCACACTGTTTACTTGGAAGCAGCTGATTGCAGACAAAATAAAATAAACAAACAACAACAAATTGCAAGAAGAAAAGGGGGAAAAATTATAGTTAGTGAAGTGAGATAATTAAAGAGTTTTTAAGATGATTGCATCGCATCCCTGGCATTTGGGGCCACATGTAGCGACTTTTTTTGTTAAAAATATCCATATTAAACAACAAATTTAATTAATTTTCTTGTAAATGCGTAAAGAAACACATTTGTAAACAAACTAAACGATTGATGTTTTCTGATTGTCTAATCTGACGTTTTGTTTCGTTCGTGTTTGATTTCGCTGCACCAAATTTTTTAAGCAAAACGAAAGCGCTTTTCGTTTCACCCAAAACAAATCGTACAAACACCAAAAGTTGTCTTCGCTAGTCATTTGGCGTACGAATGATCAAAAATTAAGTTACAAAAACAGGCCATTAATCTGTTGCAAACGTCAAGTCTGTTTTGATTTTATTTCCTGTAATTATTGCGTGTCACTTTGTTGTTCAATATTATTTAACTTGATTTATTTGTTTTCCGCAATAGCTTTTTTAAGCGCTTTTAAGATATTTTTTTTTTCTTGGCTACCCTTATGGCAGACAACATTAAAATACCATATTTTCAACCTTTTAACAGAAGTTCACCATCTACACTTGCCACCTATTGGCAATTGTTCTTCTTGCATCATATTGGTTTATATATATGTCAAAGACGATTTAGTATTAGACGACCAGAAAACGTGCGCAATTTGGCAACCCTGGTAAAAGAGTACCAAAAAGTGCTAGAAATTCACTCAAACGCATTTCTCTCTCGCGTCATGTCATATCTTGATTATTTCATACTTTTTGCATAATTTATGTAATTTTACTTCAACGTGGTTGAAATTTGTATAGTTATATAAAATAACACTATCAAAATGCTGCTCGTTTATTGAAATATTCAATGAAGAGAATAAGAGAGAGAGCAGAGAATGATTGGGTTTCACTCGATTTGTTTGTTGGTATTTGAGTGAAGAGAAATTTTAACCATAGACTAATACATACCTAGATAAACTTATTCTCTCATCTGACGTTTCATTTCACACTCTTCGTGATGCGGTCGGTGTGATAGAGAGATGTTTGACGAAAAGTGTTATACACCAGGTGGAATTACAATAACTTCTTGCTTTAATTTTTCATGCCATTTTGGTGCAAAACTGTGAAATTTAAATGTGTGTTAAACGTTTTTATTGACTGTTATTGTTAGCATACATTTGTGTTGTATTTAACACATTAATTTTAACACACAAAACGAAATGCCGTTGTTGTTATTTTGTTCGTTGTTTTGAACCATTGTCTCTATCTGGTATTAGTAAAGCAATTCTTTTCAACATCAAACGTATACATCACACGAGGACAAATGTCAGAAATTTGGTGAGTGAAAGCTTTTCTCTACCCATATTTACTCTATGATTTTAACTGTCTCCTTGTACATCGTGATTGTATATGTATTCGGCCAAACACAATAAAATAAGAGGTGGATTTGAAAGTCAATACACGTTTTTTCGGTGGCGCAGAAATGGTAAAAATTATTCCTAGAAAATAAAAATTGTCATTGTGTTATCAAAAAATAAGAAAAGCAGTGTTAAATACTTTTGTCTATAGTTTATTGATATATCCACACATCAAAATCAGTACGATTTTTAAGTGTTTTTTCGTTATATTAGAGTCAAAAATCGGTCGTACGAAGCGAGCATTTGCCCGATGGTAAGCAACCAAATGCTCACAGTTGATAATGCTACTTGTCTGGCTACAAATTGTGGCTCCAAGAGAAGAATTAGAATATGTATTTAAAATATTTCTTTATTTCAAATTTATTTCTATAATCTTTTGTATTGGACAATCAATGACATTTATACCAAGATGTGGCAAGAAAAAAATTATGATTTTTCTGTTCAATAGTTTACAGTACGTTGTTTTGATGTAGTCTGCCTTTTAGAGTTGCCAAATATTAAATTAACTCAGAAGTCCTAAAAATCTATTTCGGAAAACAATTAAATCATGTTTTCCAATATAGAGAATTGAAAAAGAGAATGATTTCGTACAATTAGTCGCCATTGTAAGTAATACATAAAGCCAAATAGACTTGTCGATTTTAACAGAAATTGTGTTCTACAATGAAATTGATTTTGTCGTTTTCGGGAATGTTGGTAACTCTAAAGACCTAAATATTTCAGGTTGTCACATCTGATGCTAACGCCATCTACATCAGTCGGGCAACTTGAACCAACAATTTGACTTTACGCAACATCTGGGTATGCATATAGATACATACATACATATGTATGCTTTCGACAATTTTATTCACAACTATAAGTATAGTGTAAACTTGACGAAGGATACATATTTGAGCTTTTGTGAAAGTAAGTGCAAGGCACATTCTTTACTGAAGCTTTTAACTGTGAAATAAAAGAAACCTAAATTATTCTCTTTTTTGTTGTTGTTTCTTACGAGAACTAAATGTAGGATATGTGTAGTAATTTTTAGCGGTGTTTGAGCTTACGCAAACAATGAAAACAACATAGTCCATCTCTAACGCTGAGCCATAATTGGCACGCAGTAAGGTGAATTGTCATAGAGTATAATGCATATTATGAAATCGTATGACGATAACAAATAAAAAAAGACGTTACTTGACAAAATTCTTTAATGATAAGGTAAATAAGGGAATAAGCACAATTAAATCAGTTCTCTCAATGATTTGATTTCATTTAGCTTTGGCTCTTTTAGGGCGAGGCTCACAGAAAATTTTCCTATTATATGACATTTAAATCGCAAACGTCGGGAATTTAAATGCAATTTAAATGGAGAATTTTCAACTGTGAAACTTGACATAAGTTAATTTAAGTTTTCTTAAGTAGGGTGTTGAAGTATTGGTATAGACTTATTATACAATTTCAATGATATTGCAATTTGATATTGCAATAGTCAATAAAGTAATCTCAAAATATGTTCATGAATATTGCAATTTCCTGGCGCTGTGACATTTTGATTGCAATGGCTAATTTAATCCCTACCGAATAAATCAAACCTGTTGAACTCCAAACCATATCTGCCGGACTATCTCCGGTTAATATGATATATTTAACTTTTAACCAAATTTGGCCATCACTAAAATTTTAAAAAAAAAAATGGGTGAGTTCCATCCCAGTTGTAAAGTTTTAAGTGCGCATGTACTTTACATGCTTCTAAAATACAGCACTATCGACATAACGATGTCGGCAAAGACAGATATAAACAAAGTTTCTGCGAAAGCCAAAATGTTAACTTCCAATAGCGTTGCCAATCACGAAACCAACTAGACAACTTGTAAATATTTTGAATACCCGGCTGAGTTTGTCACTGTTAGCAATTTCTTAATTCACCATATGATGCTAACACCATCTATAAGTACATCCAACCGCCATTTTGGTTTAAAAAAAAATGCAATTCACAGCAAACGTGGTAATAGATAGAGGAAACCACTAGATATAGCGCCAGCGTTGTCAATTACTGCCACTAGGTGCTGTCTTGTGTGTGCAGCAATATCGTTGAACTTTCACATACTTTTCACTGACGTTTACTAATCACTGGGAATTTTTGGGAAAAATAATTTTCTTGGTAGTCCTATTACAAAAGCACGAAAGGAAACAAACGGAAATGGATCAGGGTCCCCTTTTGTAAAGTTAAGGACGGGAATCTTGTCACAGATGTGCAGAGTCTGTTGAGAATATGGAGAGATCACTCCACTGCTATACTTGTCCCAGGAGACTTCAATATATTTAGATGAGGGTGTTGAGCACGATGTCGACGAGAGCTACCCCATACCGAAATTATAACTGCAATTTTCCGCATCAAGAACAATGCTTTGAAAATAGCACAATTGCCAGTGGTATTGGAATTTTTTTGAATTTGCATTACGAAAGGTAATTCAAATTAAAATACACGTTACAATTGCCATATAATTAATATGGTATTCGTAGGTGTTGAATTTGACAAAAACAAAAACAAATAACACCTAAAGCAATCACCGGTTATAAATACATCTTGCAATGTATATGTTTTTTGGGATCACACATTATAATTCTTGGTTTCAGCTCCATCATTGAACAAGACTTTTCCCAATATATGTATGTGCGACATCTAGTTATTCTCTTTATATATAGTAACAGATGGAGAAAAAGCTTATAGCCTGTTTATGTAACTTAATTTTTGATCATTCGTACGCCAAATGACTAGCGAAGATAACTTTTGGTTTTTGTACGAGTGAAACGAAAAGAGATTTTGTTTTGCTTAAAAAATTTGGTTCAGCGAAATCAAACACGAACCAAACAAAACGTCAGATTAGACAATCAGAAAATATCAATCATTTAGTTTGTTTATAAAAGTGTTTCTTTACGCATTTACAAGAAAATTAATTAAAATTGTTTAATATGGATATTTCTAACAAAAACAAAAATCCAATGAGTGTTCGAACTCTCGGGCGATGTGTTAACACCTTTTTGCTACACGGTACCTGTTCGATTTCTATGAACACATTCGTAAATGTTACATTGAAAAATAAAAAACAGCGTTCAATCATATGATGACGTTACAGTTAAATAATATTAATACTTGAAATTATTTAAAGACCCAGTGCAAGGACATGTGTCATTATTTTCTTGCTCAATACTTTTTGTTATATTCCCACAAAAGTCAAAGAATGCAAAGCAATAGACACTTGTATATACATACATACATTGTTATTTGCGTCTTTTGCGTGGCTATGCCTGCGTGGCTATGCTTTATATCTCCGTTCAACAACAGCAACTGACACATGTACATACATACATTATTATGTTAATACCACACCACTCTTTCATTGCTCTCTTGCTCGCTCATTTTTGTTTAACACGTCATTATTCTCTTTCGCAGTCGCAGAAATGGTTTTAGCAGCAGCATAAAATCTGGTTTTAGCAGATTTTGACTTTGATAGATTTAGTCCCTGTACGCCGCTATAGATGTTAGCACATCAAAAAACCGCTACATGTCGCCTCAAATGCCACGTATGCAATCATTTTAAAGACACTTTAATTATCTCACTTCACTAACTTTAATTTTTCCCACTTTTCTTCTTGCAATTTGTTTTGTTAATTTTATTTTGTCTGCAATCACCTGCTTCCAATTAAACAGCTGATAGAGCAGTGTTGCCTGCAGTTTGCTAAATTGTGGTATTTTCCAATAGAAAGAGCTCTTAAAATCAACAAGAATAACGCATTGGCAACAATGTACTTTGACATAAGGGCAGCTAGTAAAATGAGCTTTCACTCCCGGACGAAAATGGAACAAAAACTCAAATATAAACTTGATCGCCTGGGTAGCACTCGCACGTCTGCTTAAACAAAAAAGTTCGCTGAACAGAGTATTAGTATAGCGCCAGTGATGTCAAGTGCTGCCACTAGGTGATGTCTTCTGCGAGCAGGAATATCGTTGACTTTTCGCATAATTTTTACTGACGCACAGTGGGGCCGATTGGAAAAACTACGGTAATAATATCAAAACTGTAAAAGTATTGTTGTGATTATTTTGGAATGTATTAGGCACTTGTAGAGGTGGAGTCAGGCTTTCAGTATATTGCATCGCGATAGGTATATTTGTTTTTGGGATACGTTTCGCTCACTTTTCATTTGCTTGGTACTGAGCTCTTTGCGAATATTTCGAAGGCAAAATGAATTACAGGGTTGTTACGCCAAGTTATTTCATACGAAAACAATTGTTTGATAATTGCTTGGGACCGGAATTTTGATAGTTTTAACAACCAAAAGTAACACCGAATCCGGTAAAAATAAAATGGAGCTCGTAAAGATATTATAAATGAAATAATTGCGAGGTAAATCAAAGATAGGTGGTAACTCTCCAGAATAAAATTTTCCGTTTAGAGATAAATGAAAAAAATTTCTTACGAAAAATTCGCCAGAACAGAATACGGGACTTAATGATGGAGTAAGTAACTGGAAGCAACCCATGTTTTAAATACATTTAAATGATATGAAATGATTTAAATTTATGGACGTTTGATAGATGATAATGAATTTCATATTACGTATTCATGAAAAGATATGAGAAGTTTGAAAGACAATTTTTGTGTTCTATATAAATCATGTCTCAAACTTCTCAGAACTTGTAAATAAAAATAAAACATTATATAAAAAATATAATATTCGTTTTATTTTTATGGGACACTGTTTATATGTATATAAGTATATATGGCTATCTTTTTAACGATGGTGACGTCCTTTGACACCATATTGGGACTTTAACTAATACTACGTTATTAACTTATCGCGATATGATATCATAATATAATTCTCCCGTATAAAGGTAGTGTAAGCGCTTTAATAACGACCGACACCTTTATCTAAAATATTGTATACGTAGTTGGTTCAAAGCCTAGATAAACCAGCACTATCCACCCGTTACATCAAATTAACATTTTACGGAGATAGTACTGTGCATATTGGGAGTTAGTATCCTAAGAGGTAGGAGCGGCAAGGATTTAAGCTTTTGCGGAAAGTAATCGAAATAGTAGACGAAGCTTAACGTTATTCAGCATATACACTAGATAGGTTCTATCCTGTGCTGCTATACTCATATTTATATGCCTATTCTTTATACAGTTCCTACATCGGTAACACAGTATACAGTTACAGTTACAGATAGAAGTGTGACAGATAGAAGTGTGTATGAAAGTTTTACCCAGTTTGTATCCCACAAAATTCACACGCTATATATGCAGAGCGTTCCACATAATAATAGCGTTACAACACATAAGTACAATCGGAACATAAACGTTTGACCAATTTATCCACAATCCTCAAATCGCATTATCGCATATATAATCCCAATAATCCCCAAAGAAAAACCAAACCGCCAGAAGCTCCAAATTAATTTTGGTTTTATTGTCCAGAATGATTCAGTGAATGTTTCTTCGAAAACATACATTTACAATATTTTACAATAATATAAATGTTCTACAATTCAAGTTTGACTTAGGTGAAATTTAGTCTAAAGACAAAAACTCTAAAATCAAAATGTGCCAGTACTAAGGTGTGTTGATTTCCCACACGAAAATCTCCTCCGTGCTAAAGTCCTCTTTTCACTGGGTGGGTTGAAAAAACTAAAATTTTGACTCAAATATTTACAAAGAATTCTATTTTCCCGAAAGGCCTCGTATTGGATCACGCGAGTTAAAACCTTTTTGCAAAGCTTAAATATATTCATGGGCCTTCATGGCATTCCAGCATTTGTATTTATCAAATGTTCGTCGCCGCTAGCTAATCCACTGCATAATAAATTCCAACCCTGTATACCGTGTTTCTTCCATTCCGTCGAAAGGTTCCCAATGTACAGACGATTCCTAAAGAGGTTGAAGCTAGTAGCCCTGAAAACTAATGCCCAACAGAAATGTGTTCTGATATCTCTAAGATTATGAAGAGCACGGAGATTTAGTGAAAGCAAGATTTCCCAGCCTTCCAGTAGAGTACGCCATTGTGCACTAGTTTCTAAAATGTACTCTTTTGGGTTAGGTAGGTAGGGTCACAAAGAAATCGACCAAAATTTTCGGATTTTGCAACTTTACCACTGATTTTATATGTTGTAGAAAGCTGTCAATGTCGACTTAATTCCGGAACATTTTCTTGGAGTTAATTAAGCTTCATCAATTTATTAAATGGTGAGAGTTTGAAAAAATTCACTAACCCCAAGGATTATAAATCCGAGATTGGGTAAAAGGTTGTTTTTGAAAAAAGTCAAAATTCATATTTATAATTTTGGAACGAAGTTCCTTATCGCACGTTGAGGGATGGGGGCTGAATGAAAAAAAATTAAACAACTTTTTTTAACACTATTATGCTACAACCCAGTATTATCAACTATATTGGGTACTTTTGCTTCGGTTTGTGTCCAGAATAACATATTTTGGGAAATTTCTTGTTTAATGCGAAGTTTTCTAGGTGAGGCCTGTAACCAATATTTAGTATATATTGTAGTTTTGAACCCAATAAAAAGTAAATTTAGAAAAGCCAAAGTGAAAGAAGTTAAAAAAGACAATTTTCTTAAAGAAGTGCCTTCTGTTATAAATAAGTACATTTTCTCAATAACAATACCTATTCATATTCTAAAACAAAGTACATTTTCTTACAAAAAAAAACTTATCTTAAAGAAGTACCTTTGCTTAAAAAAAACATTTTCTTACAAAAAGTACCATTTCTTAAAAAATAAATTTTTTTAAAATAAGTACCTTCTCTTAAAAAACAAAGTTTCTTACAAGAAATTGCCTTTCAAACTACCATTTCTTTACAGAGTACCTTTTTGTGAAACAAAGTAACTTTTCTTGAGATAAGTACCTACTCTTAAAAATGTACCTATTCTTGAAAAAAGGACCAAATCTAAAACAAATTCCCATTTCTTAAAAAAAAACCTTTTCTTCAAAAAAATTCCTTCTCGTAAAAATATACCTTTTCTTACAAAAAATCTTTTTCTTAAAAATAAAATAATACATTTTCTGTTCTTTTCTTGAGACAAGCAGCCTTTTTGAAAATTAGTAATAGCCTTTATGAAAAAAAAAATCTTTTCTTAAAAAGAATACCACTTCTTTAAAACGTACCTGTTCTTAAAAACGTACTTCTTTGTAAAAAAAATTCATACTCTTATGGCTTTATCTTACAAAAAGTACTTCTGCTTAAAAATAGTACCTTTTCTTAAAAAAAACATTAGCTTTAATAAAAGACGTACCTCCCTTTAAAAAATTACCTCTTCTGAAAAATATAATACATATTCTTACAAAAAGGACCTAAACATAAACTTTTCTTAAAAAAGTTTTTAATTTTTTGTTTTTAATAATTGTTCGGTTCAAGATCAATAACTTTTGATGACTGCATGCATTTCGTTAAGTACTGTTGGAAAAAATCTTATGTAGATAATTTTTCTTTCTTCTCATAGACTAGAAATTATAACTAGAGATGGGAAAATGTCGTAATTTTATCGTATAATCGGATGAAAAAAATAATCTTGAGTTTCCCAACATTTTGAAATAATCAAAAAGGCACATTCTGTTCTGCGACTCCTCATATAGCGAAAGGAACTTCGTTGCAACCGGGTGCCCCCTGACACGTCATGTAATATTTTTTACATAAAATTCATTAAGATGATCTAGATGACTATTAACCTGAAAAAGTCTTTTAGCTGGAAGTCTTTTAATGGATAGACGGTGGGTCAAATTAGGGTACACCGAGGAAAAAACCTTCAAGATGGCTTAATATGGTTGATAAATCATTAATAAATATGAGTGAGAAACCAAACACATGTACTCCAACCGGTTACAAAAATCGGGTTCGACGGGTAGACACAACAACCAGTTTTAAGAACCGGTTTTAAGATCCGGTTGTAAAACCCCGCTGCAAGACCGTGTATTATAAACAGGTTCCAAATGTAGATAATTATAATCGAGTTCAATCAGTAAAGTCGGTTTAAAACACATACATATTTCTGGGTTTTAATCTGTTTTCAAATTTCAGAAAATCGTGCTTTGAAACCGGGTCTTGAAACCGGGCCTTGAAACCGGGCCTTGAAACCATGTATTGTATTTACTCATCGAACTCGATATTTTGTACCGGTTGGCGTACGTGAGTTTTGTCTCTCACGCATAATTTAAATTATTAATGGTCTAGCACATATATTAGTCAATCCTCCAGTTCCCACCATCACGGGATAAAGTTGTTGAGAAACTCTGGCACGGAAGACCTTGTTGAAAACGTATGGACTTCAGCTAAACGACTGTTCCAATTAAAATTGTCTCCTATTTCATCAAAATTATTTTCTCTCTCTAAAAATACTGAAAAACATGAAATTAAATTTTTTTTAAAACCTGAATTTTTTTCAGCCTCAGATTTGGAATCCTTAGAGTTGGAGGAATTTTTTAAAGCTTTCACTATTTAACAAACTGATAGAGCTTAGTCAATTCCAAGAAAAGGATCGGAAATTAAATGAAGTGAAAATTTTCTAGAACATTAAAAAAAAAAGATAAAATTCAAAATTCAGAAAACTTTGGCCGACTTCATGGGGAAGGTGTTTCTCACCAAATTGACTAAAAATACTTTTTTATTTATTTTTGTAGCATTTTTTATAACGCACCGTGCATTTTCAATTTCAAAAAAAAAAAAAAACATTAAAGTTATTTCCCTACTGCCAATATCTGTTCTAAAACGGAGTACACCTCTTACATGTGGACGGTAACTTAAAATTCTTCTTTAGAACCTCTGAAGTTTAACCGCTTCGGGACGACAGGGATGTTTTTATCCCAGAAAAATTTGAAAAATCATATCTCTGAAAATTCTCACACGATTTGGTTGAAAACCGTCCCAAATCATTATTTATATTCTTCTCTACAAAAAATTTAATATAGCTGTCAATATAACACATCAAGCTTATGTCAAAAGTCATAAATCAGTTCGCGCGGTTTGAGTTGCCAATAAGACCATCGACAAAAGCTCAAAAAACAAGTGTTTTAATTGTAGAAAAAAGTGTCATTTAGTAAAGTTTTACTCAAACAGTTGTCATTTCATAGAAAATATAATCGAAAACCAATAAAAAGATATTTTTCCGAATATGCGGCTAAGGTAAGTTTCGTGGGATAAAATTATCCCAAAATGTTCCCAAAACTTTGCATTGCCTGCAACTTGGCGTTTTGTAAAAAATGTTTCACACCTTGCCATAGAAACTAATTAAAATAATTTTATGCTACAATAAATATTATAAAAGAATAAAATAAATTGAGATAAAGTAAAATATATTCTGATTTTATCATTCAAATTTTGCCCTTCAGGTGTGTTTGGGATGTTTTTGTCCCAGGACGATATCTCCCTTTCGGAACGTCCTAAAAATATATTATGAAATTACTTTTCCCAAAACAACAGTAGGAGACTATATCTAAACTCTTTTTTAAGATTGATGGCCACAAAAGTTCTCGTCCCGAAACGGTGAATGGGATGTGTTCTGTTGCAAAACGTGATATTCCCGAAACTATCACAACTACTGCATCCAATGCAAAATTAAAAAATCGTTCTTTAGCCGGCCTATCCGAATGTGGAATGATCTTCCACATTTTTTTCATAACAGTTTCGTCATTTGTGTGGCCATCGGTGGTGCATTGGTTAGTGTGCGTGCCTCTTGTACATGAGATCCTGGGTTCGATCCCTGCTCTGACCACTTTAAAGTTCTTTCAGCGGCGGTCACCTTGCATAGTGACGGCGGCACTATCGAGTATTTAACAATGAAAAAGCTTCTCAAAATACCGTTCGGAACCGGAGTAAAACTGTTGGTGTGAGTACAGCTGACTGGTTTGCGAGAAGCTCTCACCAATTCCTTCATGGTATGTAATGGGAAACCATTTATTTTATTTATTTGGGCATCTGTAAGTTTAGGTCAAATATCAACAAACAAAATTCCCTTCTTCTTTCTGCGGCCACTCTATTTTCCTGTAAAAAATACGATACACTGCATTTACTGAATTTATTGAAATAATATAAATCTAAGCAACGCTTAAAATTTCCTCTCTTTGTAAATTTTCCTGTTGTCACCAGACCAGCGGCATAATAGCACAACATAAAAACTGGAACAACAACCTAAATCTATATGTCAAAATTCCAAATTAGGTCGATCGGTGTCAGTTGTAATTTACATTCTAACGAACCATTAGCATTTAGAGTAGTAACATTTTTTTCAAAATTTATACTTTAGTGAATATATACTGTTGTGAAATCTCTGCTGTTTGTACTTATTGGGAAAAATATAACTTTACTTACTCCTTATTAGGCACCTCTGTGCTGTTTCATGATTATACCAAAATACTAATGAACAATTCACAATAATCTAAATAATATTGGTAAAACAAACATTGTTCTTAATATGTATGTGCAATTTTAGTTTTCATAACAGGTACTGTAAAGAAAAATGCTAATAACTAAGCTTTTATAACAAAAATACTATAAAGCCTAAAAGCTTTAATGGCAGAAACAAGTTCTGGGATTTTAAGTTAAAATGTTTTTGGTTGTGGGGCACACTACTATATTATAAAACCAATACAAAAACCATTTAAACTTTAAGCTTTAAGCTTTGGAAGGAAAAAGCTTTTAACCTTTGGGGATTCTGTACGGATTTTAGCTAAGCTACTGGTAATATTTTCTAACTAGGTTGCGTGTTTAACTAAACCTTGTAGGCATTAGTAAAATACTGAAAAATATTGCAGTTTATAAAATGATTCCATTTTCAGTATCTGTTGCTAGTAGAAATACCATAATCACACAGGAAAAGCGGTTCGTTGAATCACCAAGAGCCACATATCGAACAACTATTTAACCACGGTTGATTCTTATAAAGCCTTTGACTCATAGAGAAATATACCAGGATTGTGAAACAGCTGTTTTTATTGGACCAGCACCTGTGAAAGTCACCGGAATAGTTACGAGTTCGCATAGAGTCCAACTTTTAGATGAAAATAATAAATATCATATAAATGTTTAAAAAAAATTTTTACTTCCAGTCATTTATCGCCATTTACACTCTATTTTCTACAATTCAATTCAATTCAATTCAATTCAATTCAATTCAATTCAATTCAATTCAATTCAATTCAATTCAATTCAATTCAATTCAATTCAATTCAATTCAATTCAATTCAATTCAATTCAATTCAATTCAATTCAATTCAATTCAATTCAATTCAATTCAATTCAATTCAATTCAATTCAATTCAATTCAATTCAATTCAATTCAATTCAATTCAATTCAATTCAATTCAATTCAATTCAATTCAATTCAATTCAATTCAATTCAATTCAATTCAATTCAATTCAATTCAATTCAATTCAATTCAATTCAATTCAATTCAATTCAATTCAATTCAATTCAATTCAATTCAATTCAATTCAATTCAATTCAATTCAATTAAATTAAATTAAATTAAATTAAATTAAATTCAATTCAATTCAATTCAATTCAATTCAATTCAGTTCAATTCAGTTTAATTCAGTTCAATTCAATTCAATTCAATTCAATTCAATTCAATTCAATTCAATTCAATTCAATTCAATTCAATTAAATTAAATTAAATTAAATTAAATTAAATTAAATTCAATTCAATTCAATTCAATTCAATTCAATTCAATTCAATTCAATTAAATTAAATTAAATTAAATTAAATTAAATTAAATTCAATTCAATTCAATTCAATTCAATTCAATTCAATTCAGTTCAATTCAGTTTAATTCAGTTCAATTCAATTCAATTCAATTCAATTCAATTCAATTCAATTCAATTCAATTCAATTCAATTCAATTCAATTCAATTCAATTCAATTCAATTCAATTCAATTCAATTCAATTCAATTCAATTCAATTCAATTCAATTCAATTCAATTCAATTCAATTCAATTCAATTCAATTCAATTCAATTCAATTCAATTCAATTCAATTCAATTCAATTCAATTCAATTCAATTCAATTCAATTCAATTCAATTCAATTCAATTCAATTCAATTCAATTCAATTCAATTCAATTCAATTCAATTCAATTCAATTCAATTCAATTCAATTCAATTCAATTCAATTCAATTCAATTCAATTCAATTCAATTCAATTCAATTCAATTCAATTCAATTCAATTCAATTCAATTCAATTCAATTCAATTCAATTCAATTCAATTCAATTAAATTAAATTAAATTAAATTAAATTAAATTAAATTCAATTCAATTCAATTCAATTCAATTCAGTTCAATTCAGTTTAATTCAGTTCAATTCAATTCAATTCAATTCAATTCAATTCAATTCAATTCAATTCAATTTAATTTAATTCAGTTCAATTCAATTTAATTCAATTCAATTCATTCCAATTGAATCCAATTCAAGTCAACTCAATTGAATTCAATTCAACTCAATTCGACTCAATTCAGCTCAATTCAATTCAACTCAATTCAATTCAACTTAATTCAGTTCAATTCAATTCAATTCGATTCAATTGAATTCAATTCAAATCAATTCAATTCAATTCAATTCAATTCAATTCAATTCAATTCAATTTTGCCCAAGTCAATTCAATTTTGCCCAAGTCAATTCAATCGAATCTAATCTAACATAGTCTAATGTAGTCTAATTCAGTTATCTTTATGTTCTTTATTGAGTTGAACTAAATTGAATTGGTTTGTATTGAATTGAACTGGATATTTTCATTGGTGTGCCAATCCCACAATTAAAACTTAACAATAAATTTTTAAATCAAAATGTAAATCAACGCCTCGTAATGTAATCAACGTGACAATATGCGGAGTACACACACTAAACCAATTGTTTGAAAATACGTTGTGGCAACCGTAAATGTTGTTGTTTCAACGGGGGCCGCAAGCGAATTGACACTACTGCATGTACCCACGACTGATATTCTGTAAAAACAACCTCGTTTAATAACTGATTCGGTTGTGGCAACTGAATTAGCCATTGCATTCGTTCTATCAACTAAATTTTCATAGAACTTCGTTTGCAATAACCAAATTTAGAATAATTTCGGTTCAAACAATCGAAATTGCCATCAATTCGCATGCAGCCATCGATATTGGTATCAATTCGTTTGAAACTTTGGAATTTGACGTCAATAGAAACGGTATTTATGAATAAGGATGACTAATTTTTGATTCGGTTACCACATCCTAATTCAATATATTTCAAACCTGACGTTTATATTTGCAAAAGCAATTATTATATAAAAATAATAGATTTTCCTGTGCAGAAAATAGGTGCGCAGTATATAAAGAGGTGTTATTTGATTTCAAAATTTTTAAGGTCGGCAGTTTAAGATGTGTTGCCATACACGCCAAATGTAAAGAAGTATACAATGATCTTTTTGTAGAACGGTGGAATAACTGGGTTTAAGACCTCAATCCACCGACACATCACATTATAATAGCTTCGATGTACCAACAAGGCTAAGAATTCAAAAACGGTTGTTAAATTTAGTTGTTTCGCTAAATATTATCTCATAGAAAGTGGAGCAATTGGAGTAAAACTGATTACTTACTCACTTATCCGGTCTCGGACAACCTTACAAAACGACGAAGAATAACATACGAAGATAACATATTTCGTCAACCAGCGGAGTCTTGGTCTTCCTATTTTTCGCCTTCCTTCCAGTTCGGTTTCGAAAACTCTTCATGTTGGTTCGTCTTCATCCATTCTACTGACATGACCTAGCCAGCGCAATCGCGTTATTTTGATCCGCTTAACTATGTCATTGTCGCCTTTTTAAAATATGGGACATAGTACACTGAGACTCCAATCGCCGGGCATGCATTCATCTAACCAAATTTTGCTAATGATCTGATGCATGCACCTTATCAGCTCATCGCCGTGAGCCTTAAACAGCTCCGCCGGTAATCCATCGGCTTCTGCGGCTTTGTTGTTCTTAAGCCGGGCAATAGCTGTTCTGATCTCGTCTTGGTTAGGCGGGGGCAATCGACGTCGTCGTCCATATTGTGATCGATTGTTCCAACGTCATTGGATATCTCAGGTACCAGTAGCACGGAGAAATAATCTATCCACATTCCCAACATCCTCTGAATATCTCCGATGAGATTTCCATCCTTGTCTTTACAGAAGTGGGGCCCTGAACCATGTCCATTAGTTCCATTTTTGACTTTGTGGTAGAATTTTCGAGGTTCGTTTTTCCTTCTGTGTGTCTCACTGCGCTTTCTTCACTGCCGTTTTCTACGCCTAAAGAGACGGTTTACCTCCATTATTTTCTCCGTATACCGCTCAGTTGCAGCTCGGGTTGCAATTGATTGAATCATTGCCCTACGTGCAGCGTTCTTTTCATCATTTGCAATGGGACACTCTTCATCGTACCAAGGTTTATTGTGAAGCTGTTTTTCGAAACCAAGTATGGTTGTTGGGGCAGTTCTTATAGAGTCGGAAATGGGTTTCCACTACGCATCAGGATCGTCATCGGGAGGGAGTATGTTCTGTGCCAAAAGTTGCGAGAGCTTCCTTGAGTAGACTGTGGCTACCTCTGGTAATTGCAGCTTTCCGATGTCCAGCTTCCTCTGCGTCTGGTTTCGTATGATTTTCGCTCTACTTAATCTTGTGCGAACCTTTGCTCCAACCAGGTAATGATCAGAATCGATGTTAACCCCTCTGATCACTCGTACGTCCATTACACTGGATGAGTCCCTTCCATCAAATACCACGTGATCAATTTGGTTCTTCGTTCTTTTATCAGGAGAAACCCAAGTGCTGGAAAATTTTACCACGGCTGGAAAATTTTACCACCTATGACCATGTTTTTGCCGCGGCAAAGTCAATCAGTCTCATACCGTTGTCGGAACTGTCAGCATGTAGACTGAAATTGCCAATAGTTGAATGAAAAACATTCTCCCTTCCTAAATCTCCTAGTACAATCTTAATGTCATGGTCAGGGCAGCGGTCATACGTTTCCTCTAGGAGCTCAAAGAATATGTCTTTGGCATCATCATCTTCCTCTTCTCTCGGGACATGCACACAAATTAGGGAAATATAAAAATATTTCTCTTTTTTATTGTGGCTATACGTTCACTCACAGGATTGAACCTAGAGACTAGATGTCGCAGTCTTTTGCCAACTACAAATCCGCAACCATATTCGTGTTTTTCTCATGTCAAATGCAGAATATATCGCAGTTTCTTTTTCTTGTGCAGCCATGTCCTGTCTATCGCATTTCCTGGATAGCGGAAAACTGATTATTTTTGTTCATGTAGGTTCAAGACTGTAATATATTTCTATTGAATTGATATATGGTTCTTGGGAAACCGTATATATATTTCGGGTCTAGCCACTGAAAAACCGACTAATTGTAAAACTCATGCAAGTGAGTTATCAATAAAATATTAGAGAATTCTCACTAAATGCGTTTTTAATTAGTCGGACAAAATTTTGACAAGGTTGTGATAACCTATAAATTCGGTTGTGATACACTATAAGTTCCGTTGTGACAACCGTCTATATATTACAAATAGATAGCAAACGGTTGATGATGGTGGTAAGCGGGGTTATTTTCGGATTCCGGAATGATCTGAGGGTGGTGAATGGTGTCAGGACCAGTGTAACATGATAATTTCACGAACATATAAAATGTTTTCAATGTTTGCTTTGTACTTCGTAGAAGATTCTTTGACTCTCTGCTGAAAAGGTTGTTCACATCCCTTAATTGCGGAATACAAATGTTACAGAGTTGCATACTTGGCAAATTGAATTTAATACGGATGTGTATTCCAAGAAACGAATATAAATGTATTTTCTCTGATAGTCAAGTTACCGTTAAGTCCATGGAAATTGTCTTCCTAAATGAAAGAACTGCCATCGACGGACTAAGATCTCTTAATGTCACGACCAAACAGGTTAATATTCAGCTTATTTGGGTGCCGGGTTACAGAAACAGACCAGGGAAATGCAAAGCAGATGAACATACTAGACTTGAGACAGGCTTAAATGCTCCATTGGAGTTAGAGCACCTATTCAGGCTTCTAGCAACTTGCAAGGATTTCTTGAGAAATTGTGCCCTTATGGCAACTACCGGTAGGTGGTCACTAGTATATAGGATAATGTGTACATTCCAAGTTGTTGTGGCTCCGCCCAAACTTGAAACGCACTAACACCCTGCTGTCGTTATCGAGACAGGACGTTTCACTTGTAGCGTCTGATCCATTGGACGGTTCGAAGAGAGAGTGACAGCTGTGAAAATTACCTTTGCAGGAGCTATGGTGATGGAGAGGAGGTAAAATCAATAGAACACCTCTTAGTTTGTGCCCCGCTTTTTCCAGAAGGCGAAAGGCTACACTTGGTTCTCACTTAGTTAGGGAGTTAGCAAATCTGGTTGATGTTAGCATCCCCCAACCCTTGAGCTTTTTAAAACAATCAAACTGGTTCAACGGGAGGGACGAGAAAAAACTCATATTTTTCTTATGTCACTGTGGTATCAGAATTGACTAAACTACCTCAGAATTTATATATTTTGTCACTCGTATGTCACAACTGTGCATTAAGTTAGGTGAATTGCATTTTTGTATGTTTTTTTTTGTTTTGTCATTTGACCCATAGAGTAATTCTTTCAAAAGAGAAAAATTGTCTCATCTGACGTTTCCGTGACGTGACTTGCGGTCGGTGTGATATGAGCTGATCGGCTTACACCAGGTGGAGTTACAAGAACAGTTGACTTAAATTTGTTATTTTCTTTCCTTTTTCCGCATTTTAAACTTTTTTAGTGTTAGTATACATTTGTGTGTTTTCACACACTAATTTTAACACCCAAAACGAAATGCTATGGTTGTTTTCTTGTTGGTTGGTTTGAACGATTGTCTCTTGTCTATTATAAAAGCAATTCTTTCAGACATTTGTTGAGAGAAATGTTAAGTCTATATATAAATCTATATATACATATGTATATTTTTGACCTGTGAAGAAAAACTAAAGCAAATTTCTAATCAAAAAAATTGATAGAACATGATAAGTTAGACAAAATATTTCTACATTAAAGCAAAGAAAAGTATTTAACAGCGGACACCATTTTGCACGAGGTGTACCAATTTTTGTGACAAATAAAAGAGACATTGCTCATCCAAGAAGGGATAGGAAAACATCAAGTTTTTAGGAAATACAGATTAATTTTAAGTTTTCCTTACGAATCTAATTTTAATGAACAATAAAACATTTTTGGAGATGTTTTAATGCATAAATGAAGTTATATGCCTCACTTTTCTCAATGAAATTTTGGGGATTTTCTCCTCTGGGAAGGGTCCAAGACCGGCTTTATTGCCTCGAATAGTAATTTGTGCAATAAACTTTCTGCGTGGCCAGCCTCCGGTTAGTTTTAGACTGTTTCTCCTCAGGGAGAGGGTCCAACAAAAGCTTCGTTCCATTAGAATCATTTTTTTTTGTGTAATAAAGGCTTCTGTGCGAACGGCCATAGGATTTTTGAAAATAAAAACATTTTCTTTTAAATTCTACAAAACTGCAAACAATGAAGTGGGTTGATCATTCCGGCCAAACCACACAATTATTTTCGTGTATAATCTACATATTTAACTTAAAATTATTTAACTCCACAAAATAAAAAGTGAATCAAACTGGAAAAGATGATTGCAACTTTAGTGCATTCTGATATAAATATAATGCGATGCCCAAAAATACTTCACGCTTGCTCCCTCGATTTAATGATAATAAACAAAGGGGCTTTAACTGTGACAAGATTAAGAAGTTGGTTTAGTTCTATTACTAATGAAATCTCAAAATTTATTAAAATATGGTGTTCGATGTATTGACATCCGAATATATCTTATTATGCTGTCACGGTGAAATACAAACAGATCATGTTTTCCAATTTATTATTTCGAATCACCATCAACATGTTCTCTGTTGTTAAAATATCAAACACATCTCAGGCATAATTTCCCGACCATAACGTCTGGGGAAATATTGGCATAATTGGTTTTGGAGTTCGAGTAAAGGAATTGCAGATAAGAAAACTAAAAAAAGAAACTATCAATTTATGAGTATAGTTTGGAGGGAGCGCACTGGACGCAACTATTCCTAGAAGAATTTGCCTATTAAAATTGACGACTGTTTATGGAGAATGCTCCACGAAAGGACTATTTGTAGAAGGAATTTTCTTGTTTTCTCTTTATTATCGCTATATTATCAATTCAAATTGTTTTCTTTCATTTATGTTTTCCTTTCTACTCAAAGTATGGACGATGATATGAATGAGGTATTAGGGTTTCCTGTTTACCATTGGTACGAATTTTTGTTGTTGTTTTCTGTTGAACATAGATTAAAGTTGTGGTACTTATCTCGTAGGAAAACAGAACATTACAGCATTTACGTATCAATGGTTTTCTGTTTCACAACGGATTGGTTTAGGTTAGTATTGCATGTTTGTTTGGTGTTGTTATTGTTTTAGTATTGGAATCGTATCATTTGGTTACTTTTTCAAAAAAAAAACACAAACCGTTTATCCACAAAATCCTTACAATTTTGCTTGCTTATGTATGAGACATTCCATGCCAAATTTGGTACCAAAAAATATATATATGACTTTGGATTTTCTGAAAACATCAAGAAACATTCTTGATTTTATCAGGAAAAATGTATACTTTTAAATTAAGATATATACCAATTCCTAAACACTGTGTGGCCCTAAATGTATCACCTTAACTGGAGATGCAACAACTATTCCAAATACCAACAGCTGTCAGTTTTGTTTTGATATTTGTGAGGCAAACAGATATAAACCATACGTCGACAAATCATGGAACCCTATACTTCCCAAGAACGCGGAATACTCGTGGCTACTTTTTTACGGAATAATTCGTCAGTGATTTCGGCGCAGATTTCCGTGCCGTCCTACGTCACCTGGTCAAACATTTAGTCGTTCAGCCGCTTGCGAAATTATAACAAAACGTGATAGAAGAGGCAGTGGAAGGTCTCGTAGTGTTTGTTTGTTGCTGTGGCTGAAGATACTGCAGATGGATGGGCCATCAACATCCACCAGACTACATTCCACGAAGTTTGCACCATGATCAACCGGTTTTTATTGCCACAAATTAATGAAGACTGGAAGACTCCAACAGAACAGTGTAACTGCGTGCACAGCTCGACAACGTAAATGTTGAATTGTGCGATTCCAGGTCGCCTAATATTTCGCTTTGATGAGATATTTGTGGTCGTGAAGATCGCCCGAATTGACGTCTCCGGATTACTTCTGGTGGGTGTTTTTAAATCATGGGTCTTTTATGAACAAGTGACATACTCTGGAAGCTTTCAGAAAAGTGCGAGAACTTATCGACTCTAGTTCTAGCAGAACGATAGAAAATGGGGCAAAGAAAAATCAAAATGGTCAACAACAATGGCGACACCCACTCGACTGATATCATCTGCAGAAAGTAATGGCAAGAAAACGTATAGGTCCAAATGAATATTTAAGACAATTGAAATATTCCCTACGACAATTAAAATGGATTTGAAAAATAATGTTTTCTTGAAGTTTAATGAAAACTACCAAGCCATGGGGTTTTTTTTTGTTTACTGAAAAATATCGAGCCATGTAGATTTTTTTTGTCCGGTTAGGCATGGAATGCGACATTGCTAGATATTTACCGTATATTCTTGGTTAAATCAAGAATAGAAATGTACTGAACTATTTATATTTACCAGCAGTTGTGTGACAAACAATAGCACAGATATTGAGTTATATCAGCAGGTAATATGTTCGACACAAATGCACCTGTAGGTACTATAATAGGAATTTTTGCAAACAAAATTTTGATTTTGAAGATCTTTGCTTTCTTCACCTTTAACATCAATTTGATTATTTACAGAATCCTGTTGTCGAATGATCGCATCCGTTTCGTATCGTAATCCATATTTTAGAAGGGCAATAAAATTAAAACTAGAATCCAAAGTTACGAAATAGTTATAAACATTAAGTCGACAGAGCAGTAAGATTTCATCAATACTAAATTTTTGCAAGGTTTCATCGAATTGACATTTTAAAATCGCTTTCGTTCTACAGATTACAATACGGAACGGATGCGATCATTCGGCCCCTGGTAATTTCTGCGTAGTATTTGCTTAGTTCTACTAAAAAGGTCTCGATTGCCCAACTGATATCTGATTATCCGTTGAAAGCCTAATTTGTCCTCCAACCTACGTTAACGGTCTAAAAACCAAATATAGAAAAAAAATATTTTAAAAATTTTGACAGAGCATTGTTTTTCTCAAGACGTCATTTTGTAATCTCTATCATGAAGATGTTATTACGGAAACGTCCAACTTTTTTTTATACGAGGGTCAAATAGATAATTTTTCAAAAAAATCTCATTTGATTCGCAGATCTGTCAATCTGTTTCGCAAAATCACCCACAAATATATGTATTTTATATAGTTGATGCACAGAGCAATACTAAAGAGCCTCCATTATTCTCTTCGATGCCTCTTCATGACGACGAGGTAGTAGGCCATTTCATTGAGTTCGAGTTGCTTTGGTAATTTACTCTTTGGTTGGCATAATACGGACAGAAATAAAAGGGAATGCGTACTATCGTTCGATGCAAACATAATCTAGCTGTCATTAGTATCAATCAAACACTTTTAAACTTAGTTTGCTGGATGGCCTGTAATCTGTATGTTTTCTTTGGTCACTCATTCTACATAATTTCCCTAGTGGCTTTTCGATCAGCTGTGGCATAGAAACCCACTGGTTGATGGAATATTTATGTATAATAGACAAAATATGCATGATTGAGATTTCAAAATGACGTCTTGAAAAAAAACATGCTCTGTCAAAATTTTTAAAATATTTTTTTTTCTATATGTTCATTATGACCCGTAGTTTGCGCCCCATATTTTCCAAAAATTTTTTTTTTCCAAAATGTATTAGGAATCGAAGCTTCAAGGGCCGATAGGTACCCTCGTATAAAAAAAAAGTTTAACGTTCCCGTAATCACCTCTCTAATACGTATAGTTTGCGACCCCCACTTTTAAAATTAAAAAAAAAAACCTTTTTCAGTACACCCTAGTGTACAATAGGGCCTGCCGGGTATGTTTTGACAGTTTTATGGTATTTTAAATTTTGATAATTTTCCTGTCATATATTTTTCGGTCAATAAAGGCAAACAACCATAGCAAGTCACAGCGTCGAACATTACGTGCAACCGATAAAACTTAAAAATCATCTTCATCGCCGAAGCATATTTCTGGATGAACGACACAAAAAGCAAAATTGCCGGATATGGGACGATCCCTATACACACGCGGTCAACCAAGTGGCAACGACTGTAAAATATTGGGTAGCAGAGCTTAAACGAGGCCGAGTGGTCGATCAATTGAGGTATCCACGCCAGACACGGTTATGAAAATCCACAAAATGGTATTGGATGATCGTCAGCTGAAGTTGCGTGAGCTGGCCGAAATGTTAAGTGATATACTATACATCGTATATTGACCGAAGATTTGGCGATGAGAAAGCTATGCGCAAGATGAGTGCCTCGCGTGCTTTCAGTAGAACAAAAACAGCGGCGTGGAGATGTTGCAGTAGAGTGTTTGGCGATGTTTCACCACAATGGTTCAAACCGAATTTTTGCGTCGATTTAAAACCACCTCACGCCTGAGACAAACGAACAGTCAAAGCAGTGGCCTGGAATGGGAAAATCGTATCCAAAGAAGACGAAGACGGTTCCATCTGCAGGCAAGGTCATGGCGCCTGTTTTTTTTTGGGATGCGCATGGAATAATTTTTATTGATTATCTTCATAAAGGAAAAACCATAAACGGCGAATATTATGCAAATTTATTGCAGCGTATAAGTGCTGAAATTGTGGAATGTATGAAGATGAACCAGCGCGGTAGATTTTCAATGGCATTCTCGATGGAAGCAGGAAGAGAGGACAACAAAGACTCCCAAAAACCATACCGAAGAATCCCTCTGTATCCTTGGTGATACCCCACTGGCGAGAGGTAAAATTAAATTAGCGTTTAAGTGATGAAATTGTGAAAAAAGGCCGAAAAATTAAGTTTTGTCTCATCATTTTCTATTCCAAGCTTGAAAATATGGCTCGGTGGTAATGGATTTGCCAACAATGAAGAGATGGTGTCTGCGGTTGATGGTTATTTTCAGGAGTTTGACTGTTCTTACTATAAACAGGGTATCGAAACTATTGAATGTCGCTGGAAAAAGTGTATCGAGCTAAAACGAAGATTTTGTTGAAAAATAAAGAAAATGTTTCCCAACTTTTTTGTGTTTTCTTCGCTAGGTCGGCTAGTTTTGGGACCGCCCTCGCATGACTTACTCGATGGAAGCAGGAAAAGAGGACGACCACAACTTCGCTGGAAAGTCCAGACCGAAAAATTCCTCTGTATCCTTGGTGATACCAACTGGTGAGAGAAGGTGAAGGATAGAACCAGATGGAAGAATATTAAACAATTTGTTTAATTTGTTGCTTAGTTTACTTATATATGTGTAAGAGATATGACCCCATTAAACGAAAAGTAACGAGCGGATTATGGGTAGGAGAAATCATCGGTTCATATTTTTTTAAAGATGACGAGGGCCAGCGTCTTTCGCGCTTATTTTTGCCCAAAATGCACGAGCTGAATCTGCTTGGTGACACAAAATACGTGAAACAATGGCTCTGTTGAGAGTTGAGTTCGGCGTGTAACACTTTTAGGCCTTAAGATATGACCACCAATATCGTGCGACAATTATGACGATATGACGCATTCAGACTCTCTTTTATAATGTTAATTGAAGTCACTTGTAGATAGCGCTAAACCAGGTTCAACTTCACCCTTGCAATACAACATTACACATGTTAATATCCAGATTGCAGCCGCTTTACTTGAATTAGTGATCTGAATTTGTACTACAAGCACGGATTACTTACAACATAGTAATGGTAAATATTTAAATGAAATGATCTTTAAAAACTTAATGACAATCATTCAATTATCGACGTTATATATGCAAGCTGCTCTTTTTCCTCCGCAGCTGTAGTGGTTCAAGTGCTACAAGCCAGAAATTTTGTATAACTGTAATGCTATGCAATAATCTCTCGAGTTTTGATTTAAACGAAAAAAAACATTGTATAATAGATTATACTTGTAGAGTATAAGTTCCTTTAAGTTTTGAAATTATTGTTGTTGTTGTTGCTAGTGATGCTAATGCCGTACTAGCCCCAAACAATAACAACAACAACAAACAAAAGGATATCAACACACACTCACCCACAGATAAACACGAATAGACCATATAGCAAAACTAGTACAAGAAGGATAACAAAGCAATCCACAAAAGAAAGCACATTATTGATGATAATAATACGCAAAAGGTTTTATTCCCCTTTTTGCATTTCCTTTGTAGCCCATCAAGTAGACAAAGATGGAGAAACGTATAATGGATATAATTCTAAAAAAAGAAAAAAAAACATCAAATTTGGAAAAAAAAACCCTCTAAAGGACTACCAAGAGGAGTATTTAAATAAATTGTTGTGAACTTTAGATGAGTAATTTCTGCTCCCCAGAATTGGATTCATTCGAGAACAGAAAATAATAAAGTGTCTGGCTGCTGCAGCAAATAGGAAGGAAAAAAAGGGATGTAAGAGTAGAAATGTAAATCAAAAGCAGTTTATAAGGATAAATAACTCGAACTTAATTTCGGGTGATTCCTTTCTTTTTTGTTTCTGTGTTTTTTTTTGGTATGGGGATAATTTGCTACTAATTTGAGGAGGAATATAAAACTTTTACATTTAAGATAAAATAAAAAAAGGACCATAATAAAGGTCTTATGGCAGCTTATGGGGAATTTCTTTTCTATGAGCAGATATAATGATTAATTCAACAAGAGGTAAACTATGATGAACTATATACATTTCATCAAGGAGATTGTTATTAATCGATCTTGTTTTGTGGAGCTTTAAAGTTGTTTTTTTTTTTTTGGAACAGTTTCTTGTAATAAACTAGAAGTTGTAAAAAAAAAGTACCGGCTATTTCTTTCTTACCACGTCAAGTGATACCACACTGAATTCACTTCAACTTGTGAACAGCTTAGAGTTGTAATGGGTTCAGACAATTGATTTGTTGTTCTTGCATTTGCGCTTGGCTGCTGAATGACTTTGAACATACACCCAGCGAAATAATTATAAATGCAATATATTTTTTCTCTGTACTCGCAATTCACTGCGCTTTTGGTCTAGAATTTTAATGCCTATATAAGTCATGAGGTATATTATGTCAGAGAATGTAGTCATCCGATCTCTTTTACAAGTTATTTGAAAAGTGACGCTGTTTTTTCTATTTCTTGTGCGAAATATATATAAAGGCAAACAGGGAAAAGAGCCCGAATTCGAACAGTAGTAAGTAGGAATTTAAACAGAACTGAGTTTTCTTTGGTTGTTATTTTACTGTTTTAAAATTAATGTAGGTCAAATTAAAAAAAAAATTATTTATATGGAATACCTGGTGGTAAGTACCTAAGTAAAGAAGAAGGGAGAACAATTTAAGATTATCATGATGAAGGCCTTTCCAATCGGGAAATTTCGAGGCAATTGAAAATATCTAGCTGTGACATTGACAATTATAAAATAGGGTGGCCAAGATGGAAACACAAAATGACCAGGAAGGACACCACTGAGCAGTAGCAGCACCAAAAGAGAGATCAAAAGGGTTCCTATTAAAGAAAACTTCGGCGATATGGAAATTATTGCTGAATTGAGCTTGGGAGGAGGGTTGCGTCGTGTTCAACAAATAACGAAACGCGACTTGAAACTGTCATATGGGAAAAAGTATGAAAAACTTGGTCTCATGCCAAGACGCGAATTAGCCAGATTTAAATTCGCTGAAATATACATATTTTTGGATCAGGGGTAATATTTTCCGATGGAAAAAATTAAATTTGAATAGCCCTGATCGCTCGGACAAATATTGGCGTTCCAGAGATTTTTTCAAAATTGTGCGTCAGCGGTGGCACCCTTATATGGTTTGAGGAGGTTTGAGTTATAGAGGAACCACTCCAATATGCTTCGTTTCCATAAAAACGGACTCCGAACATTATATTCGACTACTGGATGTCGTATTAGTTAATTCTGGAGAGGAAAATTCTGTGCCAGAATTTATCATCCAGCAGGACAACGCAGCAGTACATCGGTCTAAGAAAACTTCAAAGTCTCTGGAGTCCTGACATAATACCAACTCTCGACTGGCCTGCACTTAGTTATTATCTCTATCCGATCGAGAACCTCTGGTCTATTTTACCTACCCAAGTTTACTACAAGGACGCCAGTTGAAGAATGTCAAGGATCGAAGAGCAGCAATACAAGAAATTCGAAGATAACTGATCCTGCGCATATTCATTCGTTGATAAACTCATTGCCAAGATGCTTAGTAGAAGTTATCAGCGATAATGGAAATCATACATCATACGAAACTTTTTAGAATATTTAAATAAATCGTTTGCCTTTATAAATATTTCGCACTAGTAATTAGTTTATTTTTGCTGATTCACTTTTAAGAAGTCATAGTCAAAGTATTTTTTGCTGAAAGTATTTAATTTTGAAAGGACTAATACAATATAAAATAAAAACTTGAAAATTCCTCACAACACCTAGAAAAACCAAAAAATGGTGTTGCCTTTATATTTATTTCGAGGGGTGTAAATATTGAAACGAAACATGTGTCATTGCACAGATTTTAATGCTAACCTGCGAATAGTACGATATTTTTGCCTTGTCTGGAACAGAAAACCGAAATTGTATGTAAAATTAATTATATTTCTCAACATTCATCCCACTGGCAATACTAATATGAAAATTTTTCATTACTATCGGAATTTAAAGCATCACTCAAAAAGACTATAAAGACTTGGTAGAATCTCGGTAAAAATTTTTGCTCCCAGAATAATTTAAAAACTAAAGACTTTCAAGTATGCATACACTCACAGAACTAATTGTTTGAAAATAGGTTGTAGCACCCGTAAAATCGATTGTTGCCACCGAATGGAGGTTTTCACGACTGCATTTAGTCCCCACAACTAAAATATGGTTGTGATAACCTCTAATGCGGTTGTGATTACCTGTAGTTCGGAAGTGATAATATCTAATGTGGTTGTGACAACCTTGCAATTCGGTTACGGCTAATTCGGTTACATTTTCTGTGGGTGTAGCCTAAGATTTCAGGATAATCCAAAACAAAAATTATCGAAAAATTTTTGATAGTCAGTCTTTTCCATTGAACGCTTTTTCTCGTAACTGCAGTGGCTAAAGAAACTCTACAATAAATTAAATCTTCTCCTCGGGGACTAGTTTAATTTAAATTCAGTTAAGGTACACGCAGAAATATGTTGCTCTTTTGTATTGTGTGGATGTAAATATAACGTGTTTGTAGCTTGCTGCAAATATAGTACACTTGTGTCCAAACACATTCAGCCTTATTACGAATGTCGTTCCCGTATTTCGACTACGACAGTTTTGTAAAAGATTAAAGACAAAGTTGACGTGTTATCTTTAATCTTTTACAAAACTGTCGTAGTCGAAATACGACAACGACACTCGTAATAAGGCTGATTATGTTTGCTATTCAATATAACGTGTTTGGGACACAATGATTAATGGGTTATAAGATATGTATTTGTGACCAAAATGTGGATTTGTTTGTTGGCTACTGCTGAAAACACTGGTGTCTGTCACAATGGAGAAACAAAATGCAGCAGATCTTGAATTCACGAAAACAATCCTTGCAAACATGTACATGGTTCCTGCAATATATTGCTGGGGCCGTTAATTTTCAGCGTGTTCACAATTTCGGTATTTAGTGAGTCAATCAAACTCTCGACTAAACATTTTTTGTACGCCGATAAAGTATCGAGACAAACACAATACACAAGAATTGGCTAATAGGTTTGATAGTGGCCAGACTGGGTGTGTGAATAAGCGCTAAGCAACCGGAACTAAACTAAATTAGTACACAAATGATACAAATTGTTTAAAAAAAAAGTCGATGGCGTTTTCAAAGAGAGACGAAAAATATATATTTTTATATTAATTTTGCATTGTGTTGGCCTTACGAAGTAGGGAAGTAGGAATAGTGTTTGTTGATGTTTGTCTTATTGCGATTTCGATCCGATAAAAAAAAACAAAATTTTTTTACCCTTAAAATGCCTTTTTGTGTTCGTTTATGAAAAAAGTGAGACCCTACTTCAAGGTTTTGTGTTCATTGCTGAGAATGTTGCATTCAAAAATTGCAAAAATGTTGCATTTTCTGCCCTCTCAGCGAGTAATGGTGGAGAATGTTGCCCGATAAAATAACAAAATTTCTGTCAGTTTGTTTGTGTTACTTGTCCCCGCTAAGCTAATTTTTCTACCTTTGGTGACAGGGGTAATTTAAGCGGCTTCAGTTAAACTCGCTTACCTTCTCAAACAAAGTGGTCGAATTTTTAGTTATGAGGGAATAACCAAAAATACCATTTGTATTGGTAGACATTCGGCCAGTCTATACGAAGAGTCGCTTAAAATTACTTAATATAATTTTGTAAATGTCGCCTCATACAAGGGCAGAATTATTTTTTAGAAACGAAATCACAGTTAAAATTGTTGTTTGTCTTAAAGTGAAAAGTGAATTCTCTTTGTGGACCGACAACCTTGTCGCATGGTTAAATACAAAAACCTCCGGTATGAGGTTGTCTATCTCAAATATACTAGGAGCTAATTAGTTATACGACAACTATAATTTGTTGCTGACTTTGAGTCATCTCCACAAATAAAAAAAAAATTAACTACCATTGGCAATTGTTCTTATTTTAAAAGCATTGGTTTGATGTCTCGCAATTTCGGTTTTCAAATATTTTATATTGTGAAGGTGGAAGTAGTACGCTAATTTCCACCACGCCTATCCACCCGGAGGGTAATCCTATCAGTAGACTTCATGGGTACGCCATCTGTTGCATACAACGGCAACGTTAAAGCAATAGCGCCACCTGAACGGCAAAAACAACAACACAAAGTACTCGGCAGCTGATATTAAAGCTTACGATCACCCCTGAGATGGCTAACATCTACTAAGTGTGTGTAAAATCTGTCTGCAAACGTTGAAGACCTAATATATCCTTAGAAGTTAGACACCCTGCCTGTGAGATGTAAAGGGTGTCTCAGTAAGATTTAACTTTTTAAATTTAGTGTAATTTTTTTTTTGCAAGTGGCGACTATAAAATTTGGCAGCTGTCACGTATGTTTATTCCGATTATTAAAAATGGAGCGCTTTTCGAAAGAACAACTCGGTGTAATTGTGAAAACTTATTACAAAAATTTGGAAAGTTATGCTGAGACCGCACGCAAACTTCGAAGAATTTTCAGTCGAGAAAGTGCACCTAATGTGTCAACCATTCGAAGAGTGGCCAACAAATTTGATGAAACTGGATCGGTTAAGGACAGTGACTCCTCTGCAGCAACGTACCGGTAAAACATTTCTGCTGTAAAGGAGAGTGTCGACGAAAACCCGAAAACATCAATTCTGAACCGTTCTCAACAACTTTAAATTTCACCAAGCACTTCACAGCGAATTTTGACAAATGACCTCAAGTTTCATGCGTACAAAATTCAGCTTACTCAGGAGCTCAAACTAGCAGACCATGGAAAGCGCCTGCAATTCGTTCAATGGGTAATGGAGCAAAGTGAAGTCAATGCCAAGTTTTTAAAAATAGTCGTTTTCTCCGATGAATCGCATTTCAATCTGAATGACTTTGTGAATACACAAAATTGTCAAATTTGGGGCTCAAAATATCCTCATGCAAAGCATGAGAAACAATGCACCCACAACAAGCAACTGTCTTGTCTGGTGATGATTTTGGTCAGGCGACGTGATTGGGCTTTACTTTTTTGAAGATGAGGCTGAGTTTTTGTGGCCTCAACTGGACGGCGTGGTTTTTGACGTCATGTGGTTTCAGCAGAACGGTGCCATCTGCCACACCGCGCATGAAACAATCGAGTTATTACAGCAACGATTTTCAGAACAAATGATCTCAAGAAATTCTGATGTCAACTGACCACCAAGATCATGAGATTTAACGCCGTGCGATTTTATTCTTTGGGGTTTTGTGAAATACAACGAGTCATCGGTGAGATACGCGTATAACCACATCTCTGTGAAAGAGACAAGGTAAATTTCATGAAAAGAGCAATGGCCTGTCATCATCAGAGCCGTGGGTGCCATTTGACGAAAAATTTATTCCATACTTGGTCGAAACATGCCTCCTTACAATCCAATAAAAAAATCACAACTTCTTATCTCAAAAAATACGTGTTTTTATTTTAAAATGATAAAGTAAATTCGTAGACATTGTAGTAACCCCTAGCTAGTCACCTTCCCACTTATTTTGCATATCCCTGGATCAAACCAGGTATTCCCCGCCGGTGGGGTCTTGAACTTGGTACCTATCGTTGCCTGCTTGCCTTCTGTTTTCCTTAGTTTAGGCCAGAGATTCCCTGCCTGTGGAGTCTCGAGCTTATTGCCTACCTCTCCCGCTTGTTTAAGCCATAGATTCCTTGCCACTGGGGCATTGAACCCGCATTTTCCCTGGTGGCATTTTGTTTCTGCAGGTGCAGGCCAGAGATTACCTGCCTGTGGAGTCGCAAGTTTGTTGATTACATCCGCCGCAAGTTCGAGCCAGAGATGCCCTACCTGTGGAGTCTTGACCTTGATCCCAACAGTAGTCTTTGTTATATTTCTTGCCTGAGGGGTATCGCCCGTAGTAAAGTCACATGTTCCCTACTTGTTTGTCAAACTTATATAAAGTATAAAGTTTATGTAACCATCCTTAAACCCATGTTATCTAAGGTGCATTTCAGCAGCATCCCGACTTCTGCCACGAACCTTTGAGCTCTACAACTGCAACGACGCTTCGACGATGCCCACGAGTCAGCGCCGGTTTTATAAACGACCGCTACCACCGGTAATACTCTGCCAGATTCCTGATCATCTACATCAGATCATCATCATTAGAGCAGGGATCGAACCTACGTACTCATGTACAGAAGCCGCGTACACTACCATTGCACCACCGGTAGCCACAACTAAGTTACTTAGTGTTACAAAGGTGGTTTCAAATAAATCCTCTACGACCCTATATCTGAGGTTGGTATGCCTCTAAGCCTATACGCCTTTGCAGAATGACACTGACTACCACCAAATCCTCAGTGTAGTTGGGTAAAGATGTCTAGAAACCATCTGATATCAGGCGAGGTTTAAGATAAAGCGTTAGGCGTTAATGCGATCTCTTCAATATCGCACTTAAAATAATAATAATATACAAACAACACCACAAAACTTCAAACCACGCATGATGCTAGTGTATCCTGGTGATATATAACTCATCGGGCGCACAGGCGCGAAGTTACTGAAGTTTTATTTATTTCAAAATTAATGTGAATTTACCTTTGATTGTAAATGGACAATAATTGCCAAAGAAAAAAATTTGTACGATTTCAAAAAAAAAAACACTAGAAAAATGTATCAGAACTTGAAAGTTTGTAGTGCGAACTTCTCATACATTAACATACAAACCTGGCAAAAATAAAGTCGTTCTGACAATTTCAAACAAAACTGACAGTAGGCTGGGCGTCGAAAAGCTATTTCACACAAAAATGCAACTACACTCCGATTCACTTATTTAGAGGCAATAAAAATTCCATATTCAGCAGCCTGTATCTTTTGCAATTTGTAACCTATTGCAGAATTTTAAAATGAAAATGGAAGCTAGAAATCTTGAGATATAAAAAAATCATGACAATAGTGGTTTCTTACCTAAAGAACTTTTTTTGAGCAATTTATAAAAAAAGTCCAATAATGTGCTAATTTTTGTTTGGTTGTTACGCGGCATGAATTTTGCAACACTGCGTTTTGAAACTCCAGCTATTTGAAACAGAGATAGTAACAAATTACGACGAAGCTAATAAAAGAGATAATCGCTTCAACCCAATGGCATTTAAAATAAATGTGTACAGTCGATTTTAAAGACAAAGTAGCTTAAGCAAAATATTATCGATTAAATTCATGTTTAAATATGTTGCTACCATACTTCATGTCTCAATGTAGTTAGAACTCAATTGGTTTGTACCTAAAACAGTTCCGTTTTCTAGCCTATCGTTTTAAAATCTAATGACTTTTATAAAAACAAAAAACCGTAACAACATTATTCAATTTCTTGATATGAACACATTTTAAAAAAATTATGACCTTCTTGCATGCATCGAGCAAAAAAGCGTAAAAACTAAAACAATCGAGAAAAAATGTCTTAAAACTTTAACATGCATTGCGGTTATTAAAAGGATATAAAACAGCCAACGTAGGTAACACTTAATACATACGAAGGCTCTAAAAGAGGTTAAAATCATTATGACTTTTAATTAGGCTCAGTGGGTCCCACAATGATCAAACACAATGAATGATTCAAACTACAATGTTAAAGTTGATTCAAAGTGTACCTATGTATTAGGTATCCAAGCCAATGGATTGAATCGATGTTGTTTGTAAACAAGTTTAATGAACTTTGAAGTTTTGGTGGTGCTAAGTGAAAAAGGCTATTCCTGAGTGCATACAGAGAGGCGACTGTAACCTTCCTTTTTTCGAAAACCAATAACAAAAGCAACACCATAATCCCGATGATGAAAGACTGGCCACCACTATATGTGGTGATGTTGGTGATTGCGGACATGTTTGGCTATGGTTACGAAAGTAAATGTCAACAACACGCTAACATCTCTGGGGAAAAGTGCACACATATTAAAGTCCCAAAAGCTTAAACATGATTCCAACCAAGTGTTCGGCGTTCTTTACCTTTCGTTGCGAAGAACAAAGGAGCTCGTTCAGCCAAATGGTTGGCATGTGGTCAAAGAGGTCATTTAGTGGCGTCAACTAGGGTGGAGAGCAAGGGAGCTGAATCAAATTATACGCGCGCCCGAAACTCTTGAACTCATTATGGACAATACAAACATTTTATAGGTAGAGTAGTAGTATGTAAATTATCAAAGAACAGTGGTGGAGATACTGAACATATTGTGGAAATTTTATAAATACATATCGATTGAATATTTTTTTTGAAAACGGTAAAATAGAAAAACTGTCAACATTTGCTAAAAAATTAAATAATGGAAATTGAACGATATTATCTGAGTCTCACATCTGCTACGCTCAAACATTATTCTTGGCAAAATTTATGAAAGATTCTTCACTAAACAATCTTCCTTAAAACTATGAATGTTTTCGTAAATTTTATTTTTATTATGGATAGCTTCAATAAAATGTCAACGAGTTGCTGATACCTATTCAGAAAAAAAATAAAAATTCGCCTTCAATTGGTTTTCTACATCTACATACGCTCGAGAGGACCTTGCAGGTGATCGGTAAGAGGCTTATTTCACGGTAGGTTGTACGTCGCTTTTTTAAAAACAGGGCACAGTCTGCTACGGCTCCTATCGGCGGTAAACATTCGTCTAGCCAGATATTGCCTATGATCTGATGCACGCACCTTCCCAAATAATAGCCGCCAACCTTATGTAAATATCTCAGCCGGTAGTTCAGCAGAACCAGTGGCTTTGTAGTTCTTAAGCTGGCAAATTACAGTTCTAACTTAACTTTCGCCAGAAAAGGGGGCAGACGGCGCAATCGTCCTGTATTTGCACAACCTCATCTGTATTGAACTCTCCTGAGACAGGTAAAGCAGAAAAGTGATCTCTACATATTCCATTTTGTTGGTTTAGCTTTGTACGTTTTGGTAGAATTCCTTCTGTAATATTCAATTTGCTCACTCTCGCGCTTTCTACACAACGGATGTCCCCTTTCCTCTTCTCCTTATACCGCTCGCGTTGCAACTGGCTGATACGTTGCCATTGGTGCAGCGGTCCTTTAATTACTTGCCATGCGATATTCTTCATCGTATCGTGGTTTGTCTTTAAGCGGTTATTCATAACCAAGTACGGTTTCTGCAGCGGTTTTCTGAGTGAATTTCTCTGCATAGGCCTATATCTGCGTGGCCACCTCTGGTAATTGCAGCTTTCCGATGTCCAGCTTTCAATATGTCTTGTTTCGTACGACTTTCGGTCTGCTCAAGCTTGTTCGAACCTTTGCTGTAACCAGGTATTGATCCGAATCTATATTAGCTCCTCGAATCACCGAAACAGTTACACTAGGTGAATGCCTTCCATCAATTACCAGGTGATCAATCTGGCTCTTCTTCTGCGGATCAGGGCATATCCAAGTAGCGTTGTGGATGGTTTTATGTTGGAATCTCGTGCTACTGACAACCATATTTTTCGCCGCGCCAAAGTCTAACAGTTTCGTTTCGTTATCGGAAGTAATGCCGTATAGACTGAATTTACCCATGGTTGGTTCAAAAATACTTTCCCTGCCGACTTTAGCATTAAAATCATCGAGAACAATCTAAATGTCAATGTCTAAATGTCTAAATGTCATCTAAATGTCATGGGTAGCGGTCGCATGTTTCCTATTGACATTCATAGAAAATGTCCTTGGTGTCATCGGCTTTTTTCTTTCGTTGGTACATATACACAAATTAGCGATATTTTAAAGTATTTGTCTTTTATGCGGATGATGGCTATACGTTCACTCACGGGGTTTAACCTTGAGACCAGCCAGTCTCCTGCCAACTGGCTGTAGTACACGCTGAAAAATATCGGCAACAGCAACCTATTGCAGGAACTATATACTATATACATGTGGCCGCCGGGGGTGCATTGGTAGTGTGCGCGGATCTTGTGCATGAGGACGTGGATTCGATCCCTACCCTGACCACCTTAAATTTCTTTCGACGGCGGTCACCTCGCTTAGTGACGGCGACACTATCGAGTATTTAGCCATGAAAAACTTCTCAAAATACCGTTCGGAACCGGTGTAAAACTGTAGGTCCCAATCAGTGAGTTTAAAACTAGAACGCGGACAGCTCACTGGTTGTGAGAAGCCCTTCATGGGATGTAACAATATACATGTTTGCAAGCATAGTTTTCGTCAATTGAATATCTGCCGCTTTATTTCTTTAGTATCTGTCACGTTTGTGATTTCAGCAGTTTTTAACAAAAAATTTCACATTTTGGTCACAAAAACATACAATATAAACAATTAGTCATTGTGTCCAAAACAAGTTATATTGAATAACAAAGACAATGTGTTTGGGCACAAGTATAATATATTTGCGACAAGCTACAAACACTTTATATTTGCATCCTAACAACAACAACAACAACAAAAACAAATCTTTCAGCGTGTATATGCCATAGTTTTATTAGTTTTGCTATATCTTTTTCTATCAATTCTTACAATCATTGCTAGAGGCTAATAAGAATTTTGTACGTATTAGCCTCCAGCAAATTTTTGAAATTCATTCAGTACGATTATCCAAATTCATTGAAACAAAAAATCAATATTCTTGTCAAAATGAGATATCGTACCTTCACTTAATTGTGAATAAAAGCGAAACGCTTTCATCGATTTTCATGATTTATGTCTCATTTTGTTCACAGGTTATGTGACTTTACGTGAAAGTTATAAGACAGTACGCGATGGAATGATATTTCGAAAATAGGAGGCTATAAAAACGGAACGGAAATTATGAAATTCCATGTTTCGGATGCTGTAAAAAAAATCTGTCTATTTTTTCCAATTTGTTTTCAGAAATAGACTACATAATATAAACTTTAAATAATTGCCTTTAAACCTTGACAAAACAATAATACGTTAAAAAATTATCTGTAATTTTGTATCTGTACCTTTCGTCATATCGCAAAACAATGCAGTTCTAACTACAAGCTTGATGCGCTCAGTTTTGGTACAACATTTTCGATTTTCTTTTCACAGTTCTTATTTTAAAGATATATAAAATTGGAGAGCGAAGCTAAAAAAAAATTTTAAATATGGATAGGTCTAATGTATATAATACACCTTCAATTGTTTTCCAGAAGTTTTGAGAGAAGTCAGGAACACCTGTCGCCATAAGCGGATAACTCTCCATCACGAATGCGCAGTCTCACTCGTCGTTTCAAACCGAGCGACTTTCTGAGTATTCAAAATACCGAAATACAGGGTAATACGCCGTACACGCCTGATTTGGCACCCAATAACTACTTCTTCTTCACGCACATGAAATATAAACCGCGTGGACAACGATTTTTGTCTGCAGAAGAATCCGATGATGCGTTCAAACCCCCTTTTTTGATGTGGCTCAAGGGGAATTGAAAATATGCCATGACAAATGATGCAAATGATTGTAAACGTGTATCGATTATACTTATAATGCAGAATATTTTGAAAAGAAATAAATCCATTTTCAATCACAAATTACAGTTTATATAAATACACATACACTTCGGTTCACTTATTTAAAGGCACAAAAATTCCATATTCAGCAGCCTGTATCTTTTGCAATTTGTAACCGATTGCAGAATTTTAAAATGGAAATGGAAGCTAGAGATCTTGAGATATAAAAAAATCATTGCAATGGTGGTTTCTTAGCTAAAGAACTTTTTTTGAGCAATTCATAAAAAAAGTCAAAAAATGTGCTATTTTTTTGGTTCAGTTGAATATTTTTTTGGTTCAGTTGGATAACCAACTGGGGTTGCTTATCTTTTATATTATTTAATTTTTTGTAGGAAGCGTTTGTTTATTACCATTTATTACATCTTAATCATTTTACGAGTCAAAGTGGCAAAACAAAAAATTCTAAATCTATCGGAAAAAACTGAAATCGATGTTTACCGTTCTGAAGGGTTTCATTGTCTTTCTCTACGTATGAGAAACGAAAAATCATCAGAATTGCTTCTAATTCTGCCTTATCCTTGTCAAAAATAAGAGCTCAAGCTGGAGTGGAAGCAAGCAAGTCATCAGTACGCAGAGTAATTAAGAGCTGTGGGTATCCCAAATACCTGAAATTACAAAAAAAGCGGCCACTTAATGTGCATCGTAAGAGAAGCGGCTTCAATTCGCAAGAGACTGCATGGTATGGGATGTGCAGCCAACAGGTCATGTAAATGACTGGAGAGCCTTTGTATTTTCGGATGAGAAGAAGTTTAAGTTGGACGGGCCTGATGGCTACAACTATTATTTCCATGATCTGCGCAAAGAATAGCGTTTTTTGAAGCGACATCACAGCCGGGAGGGTGGCGTTATGGTGTGGGGTGTTATTACGTACTATGGGACCATCGATCTTGAATTTCAGCGTGCAAAAATGACTGGTGCAAGCTATAGAACGTTATTGGAAGCGCCGTTTCCGAAGTTCAGTGAACTATTTAATCCCATATCGTGGATATAGCAACAGGATAATGCCCCTATACACAACGCCAGAGTAGTGAAGGAGTTAATTGCAAGCCAAAATGTTAATATTCTTGACTGGCCACCCTATTCGACAGGTCTAAACAATTTCGAAAATGTCTGGGGTTGGTTATATCGTAAGGTCTATGAAGGAGATAGACAATTTGATGACAAGCAATCACTAATTCAGGCCCGTAAGGATGCTTGGGACTCAAATTTCGTTGGATTACATAAATTCTCTTTATCTCTCAATGAAAATCCGTATATTTGAATTTATTAAAAACAGAGGGGGTTGTACCCATTACTAATAGTTCTTAAATAAAATAAAATAAATTGAAAGAAAAACTAATTTTCATTAAAATTAGTTAAGGTGCCTTTATTCAAGTGAACCAAAAAAATAGCACATTTTTGGACTTTTGTTATAAATCGCTCAAAAAAAGTTCTTTAGTTAAGAAACCACTGTTGTCATGATTTTTTTTATATCTCAAGAAGTCTAGCTTCCAATTCCATTTTAAAAATTCTGAATTTTTAGTGCCTTTAAAGAAGTGAACCGAAGTGTGTATTCGCTCATACAAAAGTTTTAAAAGATTATATGTTATATAATTATTCAAGATCAATACCATTCTATATCTCTATAAATATAGATATAGTTTTTTAAAAAAGAAATTATGCAAATGCATCCTAATGATATAGAAGTGTCTTGAGCCTGAAAAATTAACTAAAAAACTCCCAATAAAAGGACCGAATAACTAAAAATCATCCCCGATTTAAAAGATTTTGTGGTTTGAAGCTTAACTAAAAATAAGATAAATACGTATGAAATATATAACCCTGCTTCCGGAAGTTAAACCCAATTTCATTCGATAATACTTTACGCTTGAAATACGCATTACGCAAATATAGCGTGTTTGTAGTTTGTCGCAAATATAGTATAGTTGTGTCCAAACACATTGTATTAATAGGTTGTAATATATGTTTTTGGGACCCAAATATGGCTTTGGTTTCTGAAACCTGCTCAAAAGAAAAACCTGGCAGACAACAAAGAAATAAAAAACAGGAGATTCAGAATTCATGAAAGCAATGCTTGCACGGATGTGTATGGCTGTTCCAAACATATAATGGGTTTTTCAATAAGAGCCCTACAAAAGTTTTTTTTAAATAAAACAAAACCGGTTTTAGATACCAATGAAATTCTTTATTCCTGTGAAAGTACGTTCGATGCCATTATGTATGGAACTCGATTTCTTTTGCATGGCCACCACGGGCACGATTGCAGAAGTCCAGACGCTGAACCCAATTTTCGACGGTTTTCAAGCATAAATCGGCCGATACTGCTGCAATTTCACGTTCGATAAAATTGGACGTAGCGCTCTTAAAGTTGAGGCCACTGACTCCAAATTTCGGTAGTAAATTTTAATAATTTCGACTCGTTGTTGGCTCGTATATCTTTCCATGATGAAATGGCAAACCTTACTGAAGAGAAATGCCGAAAGAGCGGGAAAAAATATGGCGTCGTTTGCTGTCCCTATCGATTTACTTTTGTAGCGTCTCTGTTGAAAAACCCTTTACATCGTTCGTGCATAAAGTTATAGTAACCCTTTTTTCGGCGTGTACTGAATGTACGTATAAGTATGTGAGAATGGGCTGAGCAAGTGAGTAAGAAATATATTAGATCCTTCAATTCCTTGGTTGACCACATTCTCCCACTATGAGTGCACAGAATGGTTATATATTTTACATCCAGCAATCATATCGGTACTTACTTGCACAAGTGTTTTTTTTTTTAACTTCTTTTTATATGCTAAAAACCCAAAACATAGAATTTTCTTTAATAAAATTGCAGTTTTATGGTAAGAGTTCGCATGTTTCATAAAATCAAACACTCATGCAAAACAATAACTCCACAACTGCCATATGAACATGTATGACAGCATAGGCCACTTCCAGACATGCCAACTAAAGTCAAAAGTGTTTTCCACCATACCCAGATATATGCGTTCATTAAAGTGCATAGAAACAACTAGTATTGGCTTTAAATATTCTTTATTAGCCAACTCCTTCTTTGCCAGTCACTTGAACACAATTTGTTTGCTAAGACACACACACACACACCACCACGAGAGAGATAGCGGGGGAAAAAATCTGTTTTCTTCTTTAATTAATTGCTTAAGCTTATGCCTTTTAACATTGGTTGCTCACGCTTTCGCTGCTTGGGCTTATGTTCCCTTTTATTTTTTTTTTCAAGCCAACCCTTTAAGCATTTAAAGGTCATAAAAGATAACAGCTTCCGCCATTTGTTACCATCTTTCTGGAGCTTTACGCCCCCGCCCCAGCGACAGTCTGTTTTATTAGGATGTTGAAGGAGAATCAATGGTTGGTAATGGAACCCTTTTTTCTGCTCGTTGTTGCTTAACACTTTCGTTTAATGTTCACTTTCTGTTTGTTGGTGGGACTATTATTTAAAGTATTTTTGTTTTCTTGACGAGCAAAATATTTTAAATAAAATTTCTTTAATAGGCAATTTCGTGATAATACCCTTCCCTCAAACCCATCATTAATGTTAATAAAGCTATGAAATCCTTAGATCTTCCTTTTTTTTAACTCAAAGGCATTAGTTTGCGTTGGGATGAAGTGAGCCAAGTTCGGATTTCTTAGCCGAAAAGTTAAAGGTTAATGCCGTTTTCGAGATTTCTCAAAAATTAAAAATTACATTAAATCAAGATAAACTTTTCGTAGTTAAATGCCGCCCAATACAATTCTTACAATTACTACACTTGAATTTTGAACTTGTTCCGAGGCCACATGTGTTTTCACGTAATGACAGTTACAAACCACATATCTAATATTTACGTTAACTCCTTCTCCCCACAAAAAGAGAAAGTACTATTAACGAATTTTAACACAGCAGAATTGCACTGTCAAAATACGAAATGTTAGTGTCAAATTTGGCCTTGATTGTACAAAGTTGCTTAACTTAACCTACAACTAGAACCGGTATTTAGCAATCGTAGAAAATTACAATTATTTTAACAATAAATAGTTGATCGTGTCCCTGAATTAACGCAGGATTTGAACTAAATACAAACACACATTTTTGTTCGTTATTGTTATTATTGTTATTGAAATATAAAGTACATAGGTTAGGGTTATGTATTAAATAGGACAATCAGCAAATGACCTTTACGACTTTGTTGGTACATACGCACGACTTTTTTTCGAGATTTTTCACGACCTTTTTGCATAAATGTGGCTGATTTTCGATGATACAAAGGTAAAAAGCACGGGTGGAAGTGAGTCTTCAAATATCGTCAAGGAAAAAAAACGCAATGAAGTTAAATCAACGAAATGAGACAGTATATTTAATTGCTTCCCGTCCTCTATAGCACATCGCACCGACGCTTTGAAACCACATGTCACCCATATCAATATCATCCAATTTAGGCAGAAAGAACTCGGTTATCATGCCGAAATATCGAACACCATTAATAGTCACTGCTTGACCAGCTTCATTTTCACAGAAGTATGGTCCAATTACTCCTCCAGCTTAAACTCCGCACCAAATAGTGACATTTTGTGGATGCACTTGTCGCAAATGTGATCTCTTAATCCTAAACGCGGAAAATTGGACGATTAACGAAGCCATCACGAATTGCAAATAATCATCATTACCTAGTATCAGTTTGATCGGACAATCAGCTTTCACTTGCTGGCGTTCACTAATCCATTCAGCAAACTCTCTACGCTGTGCATAGCCATTCGACTACAGTTCTTGTCTCAACTTGTATACGCTGAAAAATCTGTAGGTTTTTGTTGTTTGGATGCAAATATAACATGTGTTTGGAGATGGTCGCAACTGTAACATACTTGTGCCCAAACGCATTGTGTTTACTATTCAATATTAAATGTTTGAGGCACAATGATTAATATGTTATAACATATGTGTTTGCGACCCAAATATATCTATGTTTGTGAGACAAATACAGCCATGTTTGTTGCACTGTCCATGCTCTCTCGAGAGCAAGAGAATAAAAGAGTGCGTATCTGTATTTTTGCATTATTCTCTCAGTGAATGATTCATAAACATTCTTGAATGCGCGTGTAAATTGCAGATGAAGTTAGTGTTTCTTATTTAGACTGATGTATTGCGTTTTAATTTCATATATTCAGTCGTCAATGGTTCATCGGACAGAGGATATGAAAAGCGCTTGATCAATGAACAAATAATAAACAATCTCTCGGACGGATAAATGGTTTGTGATGTTGCTTTGGTTTTTGTGTATGTGTTTCTCATATATTTGTGTTTGCTGCCAAAGTGAGAAATGATTTTGACGACAGAAGCTGGAGAGCGCAACACCGTGAATCCATTTTTCAGCCCGAGCCTCTACTGAAAAAATCGGAATGGCGGACCATTTGTGAAATATTATAAAAAACAACACAAGTAATTAGTCCACACTTGTCTTGCATGAACTAGATATGTACATAAGTCTGTATATTGTTCATGTACCAACGCATAGTGATAACCAACGCATAGTTGAAACCTTTTGAAGACAAGAACCTGAGAGACAACAAAGAAAGGAGAAACAACAGAGCAGCAGATTCAAAACAAAACAAATAATGCATTCAATGCAAGTAAATGTAAAAATCATTTAAATCTTTTAATTTTGTGTATTAATTATTTATATAAGTAAATGTGGATATATATTGATAAAATTAATTATAACAAATAAAGAAAGAACAAATAATTCGTTTCTAAATATTGTTATGTTTGGGAGAAAATGCGCATATGTTTCCATGTAAGTATACGGAGGTTTGGGGGAAACACGCAAATGCATCCACGTAAGTATATGGATGTTTGGGATAAAGCACACATATGTTTCCACGTAAAAGCTTACATCTTTGTCAATAAACATAATAATGTTTGATATGACTAACCTGACCAACTGGTTGGGATCAAAAAGTGGGACAAAATGTATATCAATTGGAAATTTTGTGGTTTTAAAAAAATACATGTTTTCAGTTGAAATAAACCCAAATTCATAAAGTACATCGTTTTATTTTGTGTAAACACATTTTGTTCTTATAAATTGAAGTCGGGAAGTGACACCAAAATGCGACGCAATCTCTTAAAAAGCGAGGCAATACCACCAAAAACGGGACGGTTGATCAGGATAGTGCATAGTTGACAGTGCATAAGGGAATTCTTGGACTGGACAGCACGACACTATTTTCAAGGACATTAAGTTTGGCGTCTGACCAGACTTTCCCGCTTTAACAATGGCTTCTGTGTATAACTCAATGTGTTCAGAGGACTTAGGAACCATAGACATTAGTTTCCTAAATCGGAAGATAAATGTGGATGAATCGAGCATATAATGAAAAAATTATTCGTCAAATGCCAGTCACCAACTAAAACAGGGGTGATTTTGCCCGACCTATTTTAGTACCCTCTCATATAAAAGTTGTAGGGCCAAGGGATAACTCCCGCAAAACCGAACAACATTTATGAATTTGGTGTTAGACAAATATTTAGTTAAATCCCATCTTTTAATGGAAAATTAGTAGATTTTCACACCTATTTTCACCTCCCATACAAAAGTTGATCCACACGATATCTCTCGTAAACTGCAACCGATTTTCATGGAATTTGATACTGGAAAATATTTTGTAAAAACCCTCGTCTAGTTTTGTATCCATACTAATGCTGGGCGGACAATTGGTTGGTACTCATGATAAATCCCCAAACTATAAATTAAGTTCCGTATTAGATAATATTTTGCGCGCTGTCACTCTACTACTGCATATGGACGCGGCGCATTTATCACACCAAATCGTGTAACTGAAGGCCGTATATGAAACATTTTTAACGGAACTCGGACCCAATGTACAGGGTTATCCTTTATTGGGTTTCAAAAGTTAAATTAAATAAAACACACATAAAGCTAAGATTACATTATAATGCTTAGACCTTGCCATTATGTATGAAAGGCAATGTCATTTAAATAACCGCCTCTGGATTAGCTGCAGCAATCGATTATTGTGAGGTAAGTTTTTTTACACTTTTTCGCACGTTTCCGACAGTATCCCTGCCATAACTCGACGAATGTTGTCTTTCAAATGCTCCAACATTAGGGGATTATTCGCGTAGACACGGTCTTTGGCGTAGTCCCACAAAAAAAGTCTGACGGCGTCAGATCGCATGATCTTAGCGGCCAATTGAAGTCGCCAAAACGTGAAATTACGCGTTCTGGAAACTTCTCACGCAATACAGCCAAAATCGGCCGTGTTGTGTGGCTCGTGGCACCGACTTGGTGAAATCAAATATCGTCCAGTTCAGAATCTTCCATCACAGGCAAAAAAAAAGTCGGTTTTTATACAGCCATAGTGCTCTGAATTGACGGTTACTGTTCTTCCAGCGTCATGCGCGAAAAATACGGACCAGAATGCAATGGTTTCTCCACAATCACTGATGGGTTCGCCGTGCCCCATATGCGCCAATTTTGCTTGTTGACATCGCGTAGTGAGATATGAGCTACATCGCTGAAGAAAATTTCACCCAGCAGTGCTCGAAAAGTGGCCACGTTTGAATCACCACTTTTGTAGTAAATTTTAACTATTTTAACGCGTTAAGCGATTCATATTCGTAAATGGCAAATCTTTCACTAAATTAATGACACTTCAGATGACAGATATTTAGCAGCTGACAGCTTGTCAGACGGGCTAAATAACACTTCAGATGACAGATATTTAACAGCTGACAACCTTGCCAGACTGGCGGTTTTGCAATCTCCAAATGGATAACCCTTTATGACTTAGGGAGACGGTATGTTAAAGTCCGATTACCCGATTAAATTTTTTGCACAGGTTTTGATTAAATCATTTGTTTCACCTCTGTTAAAGTCTACAGATGTTTTAAAAACTAAGGGCTAGTTTCACACACGTCATTTAACAGCTCAATTTAACCGCTCACAGAATATTTTCATATTAACTGACAAACATCAGGCATTTAAACTACATTTAAATGTAGAATTTTCAACTGGGAAACTGGACATAAATTACACAAAAAGAGTTCTAGAATATTAACTCTTTTCTGTGTCGCCTACGTAAAGTGTGTTCATTTGAATTTGAAATCGCATTTTCACTTGGGAATCGAAGTTGCTTCTCACAACCAGTGAGACGTGCGCTTTCTAGTTTTTATACTCACTGATTGGAGCCTGCAGTTTTAGACCGGTTTCGACCAATATCTTGGGAAGCTTTATCATGACTAAGTACTCGATAGTGTCGCCATCACTAGGCGAGGTAACCGTTGTCGACAAAAGTGTAAGGTGGTCAGAGCAGGAGTCGAACTCACATCCTCAATACAAGAGTCGTGCAAACTAACCATTCGATCACCGACGAGCACAGCAAAATAGATTTAGGACAATTTTACACACAAAATTTATTATTAATACGAAGTTCTACAACTGTTTACAAAATCTGAAAAAAATTTATGACATCTGTAAAAGATACCCAGTTCCCAAAACAGTTGATAAAAATATTTTGTTTGGTACTAGAGCAGAGAAAATTGTGACAACTGGAGCAAAATAAGTTATTATAGAAAAATTCAAAATAATCTATTATAAAAAAATCCGAAAAAAAATTGTGTTCCGATAAAGTCACTAGTACCATGAAGAATACGAAGTCTTAACTACATTGATTTTAATATGAAACTTGCCCTCACCTGGAGTTGGAGTCGTAGTTATTTTATGGCTCCTGGTAAGGATTGAGTCAAAGAGGGCACTAACACAATATTTTCTTTAACGGTCAGCAGTATAAAATTAGTGAAGTTTTAAGGCCAACAATCATATTTAGCACAAAAATTACATTTCAAAAGGTACAATTACACTCTTTTAATGACAATAGGTACATATATCTAAGGCAGTATGATGTACCACTACGATTGCTCCTTGAACGATTTCCTATTGTGTACATTGCAAACACTTTGCAACTCAAATATCAGGACCTCTTCATACTTAAAGGACTACACCGCTGGGGTGCACACACAACACCAATACCAACAACGTCGCCAGCAACACCCTCTAAACAAATTGCTTATTCATCACACTCCCACACAAGCCCAACACAAGTATTCGAAGGATATCGGTTTTGTTGGCGGTTTGGAGAGAGTGTTGGCGTTGTTGATGAGTAGAGGTTTTTGTATAAGTGTGAGTGTTGACTTAAACAAACATTAAAAGATTTAAACCCACTTAAAATCATAACTTTGGGTTTTAATGGTTAATGTGATGTGGAGAAAGCGATATGAGATCCGACTCTCTTTGTATCGCCAGCCCATAATGAATGATATGAAACAATAAGGCCAAAGTAGGCAAGCGACGAAGGAAATAAAACGCAAACCCATGTTGGTTGAATATGTTGATGATGGCCATGATGTCAGTAACGTTGTTGAAGACGTGCCTGTATCGGCAACTAGTTACACCAACAGCGGTTTTTGTATTTGCGTTTGTAGTAGAACATAAGTATACAAATCTACACACTGGTGTAATGTTTTCTATTCTCCATCGAAAGGAATCCAAACTGAGTTGTTATAAAAGAGAATTGTTTGAATTATTATTATAACCACAGGAATGGATAAGAAAATATATTTTAAGATTATCAGTCTGTTTGGTACTTAACAGGTAAATGGAGGGGCAGAAAAAAACCGTCTGGCCCATGTATAACTATTATTGATACAAAATTAGAAATTATGGATATACATTAGGGTGCACAGAAAACCGACTTCTTTGTAATCTGAATTGTGGGGGGGATCTCAAGACATGCGAATTGGAGAGCCGATTACTGAAACGTCAATCTTTTTCTTATACGAGGGTATTCATAGTCCCCTACCGGCCGCTGAAGATCTGATCCTAGTGCGTGTTGGTAAAAACAAAATTAATCCGGTATGTGATGAAAATCGATCGAGTCAAAATCGAATACGATTTGACTATTTGCCGAATTTTATTGACAGAATTCCTAATATTGGGGCACAAATATTTTACGTATTCATTATTTAATGGCAGAAAAAGAGGAACAAATTAATTCATATCCATTATTCGCACAAAAGAACATCATTATTATGTCAAATCGTATTCGATTTAAATCGATCGATTTCCATCACATACCGGAATATTTTTGGTCAACGAAGTGCTGTGATGAGCATAATTGAAAAATGGTTTTCCGTTAAATCCTATGAAGGGATTTGGGACAGCTTCTAAGAACTAGTCAGATGTGGGCGTTTTCTAGTTTTGCACTGACTGGATTGGGACCTACAGTTTTACACCGGTTCTGAATGGGGGCGAAAAACTCGATAATGTCGCCGTCACTAAGCGAGGTAACAACATGCACAAGAGCCGCGCACACCACCAATGCACCACCGACGTGCCATGATGAGCAGAATTAGAAAAATATATTTTCAACATTTTGACAGATCATTTTTTTTCAGCATTTTGAATTCTTGAGCAAGCATATTTTTCCAATTTTTGAATATATATCTGTATATATTTGATACTATTTTCATGTAAAATTCCAAAAGAAAGTATATTAATAATTTAATTGATAAATGGCGAAGAAAACTATGCTTGATTAAGATTTCAAAATGCTGTCGTGAAAAGACTAATCTACCAAAATTTTTAAAATATATTTTTCTGTTTATGCTTGTTTGAGAGCCATATTTACCCAAATACACTGAGAATCGAAACTTAAACGGTCGATTAGGGACCACATGCTGAAAAATAACCGCCCCAGTAACATATTGAAGGAACCATGTACATATTTACAACCACTGTTTTCGTGGATTGAAGATTTGATGCTTTTTGGTTCTTTATTGTGACAGACAGCAGTGTTTTCAACAAACAAAGCCGCATTTGGGTCACAAATACATATTTTATAACCAATTAGTCATTGTGTTCCAAACATGTTATATTGAATAGCAAACACAATGTGTTTGGTCGCAAGTATACTATATTTGCGCCAAGCTACAAACACGGTATATTTGCATCCAATCAACAAAAAATTAAAAAAATTTCAACGTGTATAAATACCCCCATATAAAAAAAGTTTAGAGTTCTAATTCTAATCTGTCTGATTTCACAAACGTCAATTTGCGGTAGGCGAGTCAGCAGACTTGACGTCTTATTATGCAAACCAGTTTCACATTCACGACATTTATCAACATTATCTCTTGAACAAATTAACAACCAGACGAATGATTTTTGGCAGGTAAATAGTTTCTTTAATACCTAAAATGGCAAATAAAGTTGTGACTTGTGTGATATGGCCGTTCTATAACACAGATATCAAAAACCATTACTGGAGGGTATCAACATACGGACAGTTGTCAATAATATTGTTCCACATTCAAAATGCGAAATGAGCGAAGGTGCAAGAGTGAATGGAATACCACTGACGTAAAACATTTTGTTTGACAAAATCCCGTTATTGGTCCACAGAAATATTTAGTCGATACTATCGTATTAGCCTTAACGGAATGTTGAGGTTATCACAACAATCGCAATATGTTGCTGGGGCCGTTTTTTTCAATGTGCACTCACTGATTGGGACCTACAGTTTTACACCGATTCCGAACTGTATTTTGAGAAGCTTTTCCATGGCTAAATACTCGAGAGTGTCGCGTAGCTTTTCCAAGCAAGGTAAGATGGTCAGAGCGGGGATCGAACTCACGTTCCCATGTACAAGAGCCGCGCACAAAATCATTGCATCACCGGTAGCCTCTCTTGTTAAAATCACGATTGAATTGCTAAGAATTGTTTTAAGAAGTTTAAACATCATATTTGAAATATATATTTTAATTTTATCGTACAGAAAAAATTTAACAAACAAAATGATAGAGTTAATGCACGACCATCTAAAGAAGCACCTTAGTTCATCCCACGGGTCGAAAAGGGTCATCATCCAGCTGCAGTCATGGTTTAGTGGGGTGCATCTTATGATGGGGTAACTGGCTTGCATTTCTGTGAACAAGGGCTCAAAACATCGGCCAAAGTTTACCAAGAAACCGTTTTTGAAGGTGCTTAACAATTCCCTGTTCCAAAACTGGCCGTGGACTTTCCAGCAAGGTTCAGCCCCAGCTCATAAGGCTAAAACGACACAAGCGTGGCTTAGAAACAATTTGCCAACTTGTATATGCACTGAAGAATGGCCCTTTGGAAGCCCTGATCTAAAGCCTCTGTATTACAAATTGTGAACCTAACATGGTCTAACATGGTCTGCCACAAAAGATACCCCGACAGCTTAAGAAAGCTCTGGTTCGTGCTGTAGCCAATTTTCTATTTATCATCATCCATCATTTAGCTATTGATGATTGAACTATGGGAGTTAAGGTGTGCCTGAAGTCCAAGGGCGGACATTTTGAATCAAACTTTTCCTTTTGTATACAATACATATCAATAAATATATAAAAAAAATTAGGTCGAAAAACGTTCATTAGTTCTTGTTTTATAGCCCAACATATAAGTAACAGTAGTTATTTCCCTACTAAGTAGAACCGATTAGCAAATGAATTCGGTTGTACCAACAGAATTCATAAGAAATACGGTTGCTGCAATCGTATAAACGTAAAAGTCGGTTGCTGCACCCAACTTACAGCCAAATTCAAGTGTTACCAACACGATGATGCCAAATTCGATTGACGCAACCGGATTAACTTTACGTTCTGTTGTTGCAACCAATATTATAGAAAATTTACCGACAGAACCGATTATGAAGCGAAGCTGTTTTAACCGAATTTCTATTGTTGGGACTAAATTCAGCCATGGTACCTTGAATTCCGCTGTACCAAACGCAATTTTGAGGTAAAACCTGAATTTACGAATGCTTCTACCGCTCTTCAAACAATTAGATCTGCGATTATTCCCAAGGAAATGAACTTCGATCATTGAATCGAAGATATAATTTTTTCGTGGTAAATACATAATAATCGAAAAACGATTACATCCGACAATATATGATAACTCATAACAATGGCTGCGAGATACGGCTAATGTTCCTACTTGTTCTGTCGGTTACCGCGAACGAGTTATAGTAACTCCAAACTCTTATAAAACGTTTGCGGTAAACGAAAAATGTTTCCACTGTCAATGCATCAGAAGTTCATACTGCAAGCTTTCAATGTCTGATATACATATTTATAAGTGAAAAATGGTTGATTTCATTGGAATAATAGATAATTCAGGATAGCACAGTTTCTGGCAGGAGTAGTTTCGAACTCCGTGACAAGTTCATCATCAGATGCCTTCTCACTATGCCTGTATTGGTACCATTGCTACTATCATCAATCGTATATATACCAACTGTATATGAAATGTAACTAAACGAATTGGTATCGACCGAAAATCCCTCAGTACCAACTCAACCTGCACGTCTTCCAACAACAAGAGCAGGAAGCTTATTTCTTCCATGTTGTATTTTCCTGTTACATTCTCATAAGGTTGCAGTTGTTTTATAAGACCAGTTCTGACAAACACTTCCATAATATGGTGGACGGCAGTTGAGAAGAAATGCAATATTGCGACATTACTGCATTGGAATCAGCGGTCCAAAGAGAACAACCCCGATGGAGACTGTTTTATGTATCCAGCCAATTGAGATCAGGGTCAAATACGAGTCCTGTGACAAAACGGAGGAAGGTGAATAGAACAACAGGGATCACAAGTCGAAACACCAACGAATAATTGAAGCCTTCGTCGGTTATAAGTACTAGCAAGATATGAGTGAATCCGACCTAAATTTCGAACTAAGGATTAAGACAAACTGGGCAGGATGGGATCCTGGTACAAACGCCAATTGAAAGCTGCTGTTATACGGAGGGCTCAAAGCTAGGGTCTAGGTTGAAAATCCCGCGAACGAAACGTACCTACGCCTTACGGATCAAAATATGGACTCTCACGCGGAAGTTCGGGTGATTACGGGGTGCGTTATATGGCCCGAAAATACTACGAGCCCAACGGACGTGAATATATTAACGGATAGCCAGACGGCAATTAAGACAATATTATCGTAAACTGTCAAATCTAGAGCGGTTCTTGGCTGCAAAAAGGTAAAAAAACAAACGGTGTCCCATAACATCCTATAAAGGGATTGGGGAGAACTTCTCACAATCAGTGAGATGTGCGCTTTTTAGTTTTATACTCACTGATTGGGACCTAAAGTTTTACACCGGTTCCGATCGGTATTTCGAGAAGATTTTTCATGGCCAAGTACTCGATAGTGTCGCCGAGGTGACCATCGTCGAAAGAAATGTAAGGTGGGCTGAGCAGGCATCGAACCCACGTTCTCATGTACAAGAGCCTTGCACACAATTATTTCATCAACGACAGTTCTGCATAAAGGTGATCAATAATTACTCCATGCACGACAGACTCAACATCGTCTGGGTGCCGGGACACAGTGGAGTTATCAGTAATGAGCGTGCGAACTTTCTGGCAATAAATACCAGAAAACTTCATACGGAGAGCGCGAAACCTTCAGGCTGTCGAAGTCTGAGCTGAGCGTGTGGAATCGGCCCTCAGAGCGTGCGGTATTAGCCCACAGAGTCCTGTGGAAACAGGAAACATTGGGCAGGATGACAAGGATCGTACGGGGAGACCTGCATTGGTTGAAGACAAAAAACTGGGAAAGTCAGAAATGGTCAACATGATGGGAGTCTTAACGGGACACTCAGGCTCACGAGTCCACCTATATAGCTTGGACAAGTGAAAAATAGTTAACGCAGGGCGTGCAGGGACGACGATGCACAGCTTTCACACAGGGCAGATCCACTAAACCATCGCATACGGTGCGCGAAAATGAACAAACACCTAACATTAGGATTTTCATGTTTGTTTTTGGTGCACGCTGAAAAATTTGTAGTTTTTTGTTGGTTAGATGCAAACATAACATGTGTTTGAAGCTTGTCGCAAATATAATATACTTGTGCCCAAAAGCATTCGGTTTACTATTCGTTATTACATTATATGTTTGAGATACAATGATTAATATGTTATAAGATATGTGTTTGCGACCCAAATATATTCGTGTTTGTGATATAAATACAGCAGTGTTTGTTGCACTATTTATGCTCTCTCAAGAGCAAGAGAAGAAAAGAGAGGCAACGAGTGTGTATATCTTGTAAGTGTGCATCTGTATTTTTGCTTTATTCTCTCAGTGTGTGATCCATAAATATTCCTGAATGTGCGTCCAAATTGCAGATAAAGTCAGTGTTTCTTATTTTGGCTGATGTATTGCGTTTTAATTTCATGTATTCAGTCGTCAATGGTTCATCGGACAGAGGATATGAAAAGAGCTTGATCAGTGAAAAAAGAATAAACAAACGCTCGGCCGGTTAAATGGTTTGTAATGTTGCTTTGGGTTTTGTGTATGTGTGCTACCAAAGTGAGAAACGATTTTGAGGAAAGAAACTAGAAAGGCCAGCAACGTGAAGTCCTTTTTCAGTCCGAGCCTTTACTGAGAAAATCGGCGGACCGTTTGTGAAATATAATAAAAGCACACAAGTAATTAATAGACGCTTATCTTGCATGAACTAGAGTTGTATATAAGTATATTGTTTGTGTACCAACGCATAGTGATAACCAAGGCATAGTTGAAACCTTCTGAAAACAAAAACGTGAGAGACAACAAACAAAGGAGAAGCAAAAGAGCAACTGATTCCCATTTCATATAAAACTAATGCAAGTAAATTTAAAAAGGACCCTTTAAATATATTAATTTTATGTATTAATTATTTATTGTAATTATAATAAATAACGAAAGAAAGAATAATTCGTTTCTAAATATTATTATGTTTGGGAGAAAATACACATATGTTTCCACGTAAGTATATGGAGGTTTGGGGAAAACACGTGAATGAGTCCACGTAAGTATAAGGATGTTTGGAATGAAGCATGTATATGTTTCCACGTAAAACCATACACATTTGCTAGTAAACATGCTATTTATTGCATTTAAATACACCTGAGTATGGAATTTGCAAATATATAAATGTTTGAAGTGTGTTCCAAACATATACATGGCTCCTGCAGAATATGTTGGGGAGAATATGTTACAGACGCCGTTTTTATTCAGCGTGTGATAAAAGACGGAATAACTCAAGTGATACTGAAGTTCATGAGTGTGTTTGTATAAACTTATGTTCCCTCAAACAAGAAGATCCAATTTACGATAGCGAGTATTCGTGTGTATACACGCATTTGTTTGTAATAAACAGGGCTATTTGTTTGCCCTAATGAGAATTTCGGAGCAAACGAAAAAATAAAATAAACGACTTTTACGACAAAATTTATTTATGTGTGGGAAACATATAAACAGTTGATATTAACCATGAGATTAACAAGTAAACGATTAATATTGGTGCAAATCAAACATTTTGGCGCCGAACGAGCTCTAAACGCGTTTGCTTTTTCGAGTTTACAAGCCATCCAGAGAAAAGGTTTTTTTAAATATCAGCAACATAATAATCAAATTGTATTTGTTTCGTTACATTCCTCAGAATCAGGGTTGATTGCCGAAACCACTAGAGCGACGTATTTTCGGGCCAAGAATAAATATAATACCTCCCAAAGTATAGTCACTAAAGAGTGATTTGATTCCGCAGGACTTATAATGCCATCGAAAATTCTTAAGCAGCAACCAATGAAACAGTTCTGTGGAAATCGAAAGCAGGACACTTCGGAAAACTGATTAGTAAATCACAGAGTTTCAGGAAAGTCTCAACATCAACGCCTGGTTTCGACATTATTGTAGTAAACCCATATTAAAATGTAGTAATTTATCAGAACGGAAATGCTTCAAGATCTAGGATGAAGAAGCAAACCGAAAGACGAGACACCAGAAACCGAAGCAAAATATTTAGGATGGTATTAATAAATACAAATCACAGGAACTTTGGTATTATATCGTTTGGCAGATAAAATCTTTAGTTTGGTACCGGCTGTCTATTTAAGCATTTCTTCGTTAAACAAGTAGGGTAAACAACTTTCGCCATTTTCTTCATAAACTTAATATCCTTGCAAATTCACTTACGCGTGTTAAAACGCACACATGCTCACAATCCCACTTGGCTGCGAGTTTAACATTTTTGCAGCTGTTATATTAACCGGAAGTCCGCTAAAACTACATCCTACCCGCAACAACATCGCTAAAGCTGATGTGAACATTCAACTGCTTCAGTGTTTACCCTTCCCTCTCTTCTTCCGCTAAACGCAATGTAATCTGTACAATATGACAGCTTTGCGTTTTGACTTTTGGCCCTCATTAGATATTTGACTTTGGTAGCGTTGATTGTTTAGCGTTTTGATATTTTGCGTGCGTCTTACGATGTAGTCGGTCGGTAGTTTCAAGTTTAATTTTTGTGGTCTGCGATATGGAGAATATTGGATATTAATATTTCTTGCTGTCGCGGCCTCTAATATCCTTGTGGCAGTTGCTATAAACCACATATCATTTTTACAGTTGCGTTGTATATTTTTCAGTTTCTTAATTATATTTGCGTGCGCATAAATATTTTTTTTTATGTTTTACCCAGCTGTAGGCTGACTTGAAGGGAGTCAAAGCCAACGAAAAAAAAGTTAGCAATCACTTGTATTTAATCAAATGTTGTGACTGCGAATGCGACTTAATTGTACGCTTTCATCTTTGAACTTACAGTTGGTAATATAGTGCAGGTAACATGTCAGCTGAAGCGAAACTTTCTTGCCTCGAAGAGTATTTTAATCAAAAGTGAGCTAAAGTACAGATTCGCCAAAAACCCCTTGAATTGACATGCAACAAAAGAAAGAGTCGACTGTACGCAACTTTTCATTGCAGCAACGAACACAAACTGACGAACACGTTTCATCCCTGGCGCTGAACGTTTTTCTATCGGACTAGTTATGAAACAGAAATTTGTGGCATAATAAGGAATATATCAGTCGCACCGGTGTAAAAAGAAGCTTCATGAACTATACTTACACGCAACGAAAAAACTCGTTCCTCCCAAACGAAATCTCAGATAACTGAAGTTCGTTTGGGGACTGTAGTTGGGAGAAACGAACTTATGTTAATCCATACATGTTATTTCGTTTGGGAGAACTGAAAAACGTTTGCAGTAAACGAGTTATGAAAATATAGAGGTGAAAAAACGTTTGCGAGAAACAAAAACCGGTTCCGCCAACTGTTTTTAGGGTTATATCAACAGACTTCTAGTTGCTCTTAACTAAAAAACGTTTGCGAGAACTGAAAAACGTTTGCAGTAAACGAGTTATGAAAAATTAGAGCTGAAAACCCGATTGCGAGAAGCGAAAAACGGTTCCACCAACTGTTCTTTCGGTTACAGCAACCCAGTTGTAATTAAAACTTTTATTTATGGCTTCCATAAACTCTTTTTTAAACTAAATGCTGTAAATTAACTGAAGTGTGTGTGGTTCCTCTCCTTTGAAGAGTGTCAAGATCTGTGTTAGTTTAAGACAAACTGAATAGGACCAACAATTACTACAGAATAATGATTTTTTTTTTGAGAAAATATGTTATGACTTATAACACTTCCGAGTATGGTGTAATTGTTGGCCTTGACTGATTTGCTTATTTACCGATATAACTAGCTAACTAACTAACGTATAGATGGTGCCAGTAGTTTAAAAAACTAAATATTTGGGTGAAAAGTGGCAACCTTATAAAACATTAGTTTTAAGTTCCAAGGCGCGACGTTGTTTAGCCTTTTTATTTGAGCCATCAAAAGTAAACGATCTCAGTGAACTTGTAGACATGGAAAAAATTGGCCACCGTTATGTAATTCAATATTCCTATATGAAAGGTCTCAGTCCAAGCAATGTTAAAGCCGAGCTAGATTCTACTCTGGTTGTGTCTGCTCCTTCGTTTGCGACTGTAAAATACTGGGTAGGAGAGCTTAAACGAGGCAGCACGAGCTGCCAAGACGAACATCGTAGTGGTCGACCAATTGAGGTGTCCACGCCGCACACGGTTTAAACAATCTACAAACTGGTCTTGGATGATCGTCGGCTGAAGGTGCGTGAGCTAGCTGAACTGAAAGGCATTTCAAGAAGTGTTATACATCGTATATTGACCGAAGATATGAAAATGAGAAAACTGTGCGAAAGATGGGTGCCGCGCTTGCATTCAATAGAGCAAAAATATCGTCGTGAAGATGTTTCAGTAGAGTGTTTGACGATGTATCACCACGTCGATTTATAACCATGGATGAGAGATTGATCCACCGCTTCACACCTGAGACAAAGGAACAGTCAAAGCAGTGGACTGGAATGGGAGAATAGTGTCCAAAGAAGGAGAAGACGGTACCATCTGCAGGCAAGGTCGTGGCGTCTATTTTTTTGGGATGTGCATGGGATAATTCTTATTTATTGTCTTCAGAAAGGTAAAACCATCAACGGCGAATATTTTCCCAATTTATTGCAGCATTTTAGTAATGATATAGTGGAAAAACGGCCGCATTTGGCGAAAAATAAAGTGTTGTTCAATAAAGACAATGGTACAGTTCACACATCCACTATTGCGATGGCCAACATTAATGAACTAAAGTTGTAATTGCTTCATCAAACACCTTATTTAGTAGATTTATCGCCCTCGGAATATTTTCCATTTCCAAATTTGAAAAAATGGCTCGGTGGTTAACGATTTGCCAACAATGAAGAGCTGGAGTCTGCGGTTAAAGGCTACTTTAAGGAGTTTGACAGTTCTTACTATAAACAGAGTATCGAAGCCATTGAATATCGCTGGAAAAAGTATATCGAGTTAAAAGGAGATTATCTCGAAAAATAAAAAGAATTTTTTTTAGGAGTTTGGCAGTGTTTACTAAAACAGGGTATCGAAGCTATTGAATATCGCTGGAGAAAGTGTATCGAGCTAAAAGGAGATTATGTTGAAAAATAAAGAAACTTTTCCCCAAATTTTTTGTGTTTTTTTTTTGTTAGGTCAAAACCGATAAGTCACTGCCACCTGCCATTAAATTCTCAGCCAAAGATGATACAAATAACACCACACTATTTGATACCCAGCTGGGCCTCAGGACAACCTGAAAGACTATCGCGCGATATTTTCATCATCGCTATTTAAAACTGAGCTAACTAAGGTAATAGTCCTTAACAAAGTTCTTCATTGCTGAAATGAACTGTTAGTGTACTACTAAGAATTTTCACGCTGAAATATCTGTCTTTTGTTGTCGTTTGAATGTAAATATAACGTGTTTGTAGCTTGTCGCAATTATAGAATAGTTGTATCCAAACACATTGTGTTTGCTATTCAATATTACATGGTTGATATGCAATTCTTAATAGTTTATAATATATGTATGTGTTTGTGATCTAAATGTTTCTGTATTTGTTGAAAACTTCTGAAAGCAAAAGCATGACAGACAACAAAGAACCAAAAAAGCAGCAGATCTTCAATAGATGAAAACAATGACTGAAAACATATATATGGTTAATGCAATATGTTGTTGGGACCGTATTTTCAGCATGTACTGTGCTGCTAAGGCATTTTGAATATTTTTAAATTTGTGGTTTATATAAGTAGACTGAACATAAGAATATAAATCTAAACTCACTTGTGATGTTTTCTATTCTACAACAAAAGGAAACTCAACTGAGTTGTAATAAAAGTGAATTAATATAATTATACAGTGAAACACGAAAAAATATAACCATATACGGACACCACTACGTGATAAATGACCAAAAAAAAGACCTGTGACTCCCAGTTTTGCCTAAACTCATGTCCGTTTTTAATGGGCCCCCAACGATTTGGGGCCTCGGTGTCATTTTTGGAAAAAAGTGATCATTTTGTCAGGCTAATATCTTGCAAACCGTTCGGAATTGTGATTTACTCCTCTCTGAGGAAAAGTTGTAGCTCTTGTTATAAAGAACATATGAAATCAAAAAGACTTCATTCTTCAATATAATCAACATTCTGAAAGGCCTCTTAAAGACCTTTCCAACAAGCCCAAAATCAAAAAAATCCGACCACTGGCTCAGAAGTTAGCAACTTTACCCTACTACCCTCCGACCGACAATCCGAAAATTTTGAACCCGCTGCCATTTCGCACCCTTGCATTTTCGGACATAGTCCTAGTGGACATTTCTTCATGAAATGAGCCAAAGAATACGCTGGAGAAATTTGTCCGGATCTTCCCGAATCACCATGTCTAAGTTGGTCATTTTGACCCAAGGAGTGTAGAAGGGTCAAAAACAATTCTTCCATACGAAATGGACCACTTTATGAAAATTCCTTAAAAACTGCAAAAACTAGTGCTTTTTCGATTGGACGCTCAGTCTCCTAGATATAGAATTTTTTTTGAAATTTTTTGATATATTCGATCAAAAATTTGGATGAGTTACCCAGGGTAACCTATTGCCCATCGCCGTCGGTAATATGAAAAGGCCTCCTGCCAATGTGTTTGGGTAATCGTGATGGGTAATTCCCCATCGTCGTGGGTACCCATAAGTTTCCTCTATCCTCAATACCCTATAAGTTTCCTCAATACCCTGTAGGTACGAGATCGGTCCCCAAAACTAGCCGACCCAACAAAGGAGACACAAAAAAGTTGGGAAAACTTGCCTTTATTTTTCAACATAATCTCCTTGTAGCTCGATAAATTTTTTCCAGCTATATTCAATAGAACTGTCACACTCCTTAAAATATGCATCAAAGGCTGACTCCACCTCTTCATTGTTGGCAAATCTTTTAACACCGAGCCATTTTGTCAAGTTTGGAAATAGAAAATAGTCCGAGGGCGATAAATCTGCCAAATAAGATGTGTGATGAAGCAATTACAACTTAAATTCATAAATTTTGGCCATCGCAATAGTGGATGTGTGAACTGGAGCATTGCCTTGATGAAACAACACTTTCTTTTTCGCCAAATGCGGCCTTTTTTATCACGTAAACGCTGCAATAAATTAGTATAATATTACCGCTAATGGTTCCTCCTTTCTGAAGATAATAACAAAAATTATCCCATGCGAATCCCAAGAAAATATACGCCATGACCTTGCCTGCAGATGGGACCGTCTTTGCCTTCTTTGGACACGATTCTCCCATTCTAGTCCACTGCTTTGACTGTTCCTTTGTCTCAGGTGTGAAGTAGTGGACCAATGTCTCATCTATGGTTACAAATCTACTTAAAACTTCGGCTTTATTGCAGTGAAACATCGCCAAACACTTTACTGAAACTTCTTCGCGGCCGTGGTTTTTCTCTGTTGAAAGCAAACGCGGCACCCATCTGGCGCATAGCTTTCTCATCTTCAAATCTTCGGTCAATAAACGATGTATAGCACTTTTTGAAATGCCTACCATTGCAGCTAGTTTACGCACCTTCAGCTGACAATCATCCATTACCATTTTTTGGATTTTCGTAAACGGGTCAGGCGTGAACACTGCAATTGGTCGACCACTACGGTGTTCGTCTTGATAGCTCATGCGGCCTCGTTTAAGCTCTGCTACCCAATATTTTACAGTCGTAATCGAAGGAGCAGACTCCCTCAGAGTTGAATTTAGCTCCGCTTTAATATTGCTTGGACTGAGACCTTTCAAATGGAAATATGGAATTACATAAAGGTGACCAATTTTGTCCATGTTAACAAATTCACTGAGATCGTTTACTTTTGATGGCTCAAATACAAATAAACTACTAGCACCATCTATATGTCAGGTGAGATAGATTTGGGACCGCCCTCGTAATTCCCCCATGGACGGGGGTAACTACCCATTGTTTTTCCCATGCCGTGTGGGTGATGGGTAAACGATCGCTACCCATTCCCCACGAGAATATTAATGGGTTACGCAGGGTAACCCATGACACACGAATCCTGATTTGTAGGTGTTTGACACAATGGGTTCATTTGTTCATTCCATATTATATATGCCGCCCTAGGGCAATGTCAGATGTTGTCTCGAAAAACTCATTTGATTTCTTCTGGGATGTTTCCTTGTTTAGGTATCATTCTACCCAATACCAGTACATGGGTTAATAATAAAATTTAAATGTGTTCATCGACATTATAGATCAACAACATAACGACTGCGTAATACAATGGCAACTTAATGTTCCCTAGGATTTTGATACCATTCTGAGCTTCCTGAAATCTATATATCTAATGTTTGTCTGTATGTTCTTCATAAAATCGCAAACCATGCATTTGATCATGTGACGATCTTTAGCAAAGTTGTTGGCGCCACTGTCATTCCACCATGACTTTGCCACGGAACCAGACTTTCATTGAATATTAAATTTGAAGGCAAAACAACGTTTGCCGGGTCAGCTAGTTACTCATAAAGTTAATAGTCTTACGCTAAATTTTATATTCATCGCCAATAAATTTCAATGAAAATCTCCCATATTTACTCTAAGTCCTAACAAACTCCTTAGCAATCATAGCATATGCCCGACACCCTACACACATATAAGGGAAGAATGATATGTTAACAGTGAGAGGCAAAATATAAGTGAACCATTACATTGACTGACTTATTTATTCGGTGAAATGTGAATAATCAAATCAAAAACTCAAACATTTGAAGGTAAAATCCAAAACATTACGAACCCCCATTCGTGCATGCGATGTATCGTCAAGTGCCATTTATGGTCCCAAAAGTAACGTCGAGACGCTTAAATTCAACTTAACGAGTTTCCGACTAAAGAAAAAAAAACGATGGAGCTAAATTACATTAAAACATCGTTGCTTAAACTCACCACACTCATGGTTTTTGCAGGAACGTGTGGCGTGTTATGATTTTACTTTGTTCTTTAGATTTTCTCCACTATTTAGTATTGGGATTATTAAAGCTCGCAGTCCAGGAATAACATGAAACCATAGGCCTTTTTCGTTTAGATTTTACGAGGCAACACCAGGACCAACAACACGCACACACTCGCACACATTCATCCAACATGATTTCTTGATTATAATACGTGGTCATTTGTATACCTGGTCGCTGGAGGGGGAGAGCGAATTTGGCTCCACTACTCCACTGGGGAATATCTTGTTGAAAAATTATATTATGTACTGACACAGGTCTCATTTTCAAGCTGCTCGGAATTCTCTAATGGAGTGTTGTTTACTCGCTGTAGTTATCTTTGATACATTTTCTATAGAATTTACGTACGAATATTCTTATAAAGGGCAAACAGGTAAATACACAGAACGAGTGGAAAGGGGGAAAGTAAATAAATAAATGAAATAATGAAATTATTATTTTATTGTTTATTTTGGTTTCGCTTTCTTTATACGTTTCTGGGGTTATTTCGTGTATATCCTTTAGTCCCGAAGAGGGTGAGACGGTGGTGTTGAAGTTACATTAATATTTTATGAGTTTTTATTGGCATGCAATGCAAATGACTAACATCGGCCCAAGTGGTCAGCAAAATTACAAATCCACCACTGGATTTAAGTGATCACAGTGAAAGTTTTTCTGTGGAATAACTTTAAGATAAAGTTAAAGAATCAAAAAAAAAAAAAAACAATATGTTACATTTTTAGCTTAAATTTAAAAAGAAGTTCATCGTTTCAAACAATTTTAGTGAATTTTAAAGACATTCTCCATTTAAATATATCGAATTATATCTGGTCAGCAAAGGTCAGAATCACATATGTATGTAGTAGACCTTTACGCCGCAGAGCCACGCCGCATAGTGCTTTGTCCCAGTACATCGATGGGACAAAAATAGGAGTCGTCCTAGGGTAATAAAAATTGGCACGAGTCCCTAATATAATAGAATTAAGAAAATTTCAAAATATCGACAAAATCGACCACACCCATCGCCCACCGCTCATACAAACCGAATAAATTTTGGCTGTAAAAATGTAACTATTGGGCCATTCCATTTTAAATCAACAAAAAAAAAACGCAATTTTTGACCTTACGCTCTTAGAATTGTACAAAAATTATCATGAATGTTCGTTCTACAGTACTAAACTAATATAAATTAAAATATTTTAGGTATCTAGCTTTTGTGGTTCCGGAAATGTGGTGCTTCGAAAACTAGAGAATTCATTAAAAACACGCGTAAGTGGTCTGGCAATATTGGTGATATCTTCAAAACTTTTTAACGCACATGATCGAAATTGGTCTCATTTAATAGGTATTGCAAATAGCTTTAAAGCTACATTTATAATTTTTTTTTGCGAAAGGTCAAAGGTCAGCGTCACACGATTTATAGTTTAGGAAGCTATATCTCAAAAAGTGAAATTTTTAAAATTCTGAAAAAAATATATGGTGATCCTAATAGTCTTTGAGTGTGCTCTTATTAGTTCCTGAGATATAGACAATAATGTGAAATTGTTTGAACAATTTTAATACTATTTTTTTTGTATTATTCATTCTTCACTTTATGTCTCCGTTCAACAACAGCAACAGACACATGTACATACATACATTGTTATGTTAGTAAATACGCTATACAAGTTGACACAATTTCAAGCCGACGATTTTCTGGATTCACTTTGCGAAAAATTATTGACACTTTCGCCTCACTCGTTTATCGCAAAGGAACTCGCAGCTTTTTTGAATGCAAAAAAAGAATTGCTTGGAGAGCATGAGTACATTGCAATATGTGACAAGAGTCAAGCTACTTTATATTCGCCGCTATAGATGTTAACACATCAAAAAACGTAGTGCACGTACGAAAACTATTCAACTTTTTTTAATGTTTTTTGCCCTAAAGTTTTCTATTAAATCGAAAGCAGTAGAAAATCGATCGGAAAAAATTGTGTGTTTGTTAATTTATGTCATCATGAAGATGATTTTCGGTTTCCAGCCGAATGGCATTTTTTTGCCACAAGCCATGGAAAAGGTCCTAGCGATGGTCTTGGTGGAACCGTAAAGAGAGAAGCTCGCCGAGCCAGTTTGCAACGTCCAATACAGGACCAAATTACTACCCCGCTTCCATTGTATGAGTGTAATTTTGTATTTTTAACAGAGGAAGATTATAAAGCAGAAGAAGAGTTTCCTAAAAACAGGTATATTGGCTTGAGAACTATACCAGGAACACACAAATTCCACTATTTTGTTCCAGAAGGAAATTCAAAACTTATAGTAAAATTGTTCTCCGAATACCGGGAATTTTTAATTGAAAATATTTACAATTAATTAATCCACTGTATTTGTAATATAAATATGTAAAATAAATATTTCTTACTTTGAACTATTTTTGTCTAAATTAATATTTGTATTTAATACCAACCAAATAAATTCAAAAACAAAAATGTTTAAAAAAAAGTATAAAATTTTTTCAAACAATTTCACGTTATTGTCTGTATCTCCGGAACTAATAAGAGCACACTCAAATGCGTAAGAGACTATTAGGATCAACATATATTTTTTTCAGAATTTTAAAAATTTCACTTTTTGAGATATACCTTCCCAAACTTTAAATCATGTGACAGTGACCTTTAACCTCTCACAAAAAAAATAAACTAAAAGCAGTTTTAAAGCTATTCTCAATACCTTTAAAATGAGATCAATCTTGACCCTGTGTGTTAAACACTTTTGAAGATATAAATGATAATGGCAGACCACTTATAAGTGTTTTAAATGATTTTTTCATTTTTTGACGCGCCATATCTCAGGAACAACAGAAGCTGGAACTCCAAAATTCTGCGTTTGTCTTACTTAAGTAAGGTGCAAAAAGTCAACTAACTTTCAAAAGATTCAAAGGTGGTCGGGTAAATCCGTTCGTCGGTTATAAAAATATTAACCCTATTGCTAAAAATTTCATGAAAATTGCGTGAAGAACATATTTATATGCCACCTTATTAAAAAATAGCATTATGATTTTAAATATGATTTTATGATTTATGATTTTAAATATCTTTGTTTAAAGTAATATTTTTTATTTATCATATTTAAAAAAAACGACAAAATATTAGTCAATTCAAATAAAAATTAATTTTTGGAATTTTTTCGTGAAACTACTCGAAACAAGATTTTGTTAACTCATGAAAAAGACTGAAAAAAAACATTTTTTTTCGTTATTTGTTGGACCGATTGGGACCCATTCTTTTTTTCATCTGTAAGACAGATGTATAGACTGCTGTAACACCCTATTGGGTAAACATATTTTAACTAAAATTTGCCATGTATAAGATTTACAATGCAAAAAATTGTATGCATTATTTGAAGGAAATGGGATTACGAGTTCTGGTACCTCCCATACGAATTGTAAAAATCTCGAAAATTTGTAATTTTTAGTTGTTTGGATGAAAATATAACTTGCGTTTCGAGCTTGCCGCAAATATAATATAGTTGTGCCCAAACACATTTTATTTGCTATTTATTTGCATGATTGAGACACAATGATTAATATGTTATAGCATATGTGTTTGCGTACCAAATATATCTATGTTTGTTTGCATGTTTGTTGCACTCTTTATGCTCTCTTGAGAGCAAGAGAAATAAACAGGGACAACGAGAGAGTCTATTTCGTAAGTGTGTATCAGTACTTTTGCATTATTCTATCCATCAGTGATTCATAAATATTCCTGAATGTGCGTGTAAATTGAAGAAGTCAATGATTCTTATTTTGGCTGATGTATTACTTTTTAGTTTCAGTCGTCAGTGGTTCATCGGACAGAGGATATCAAAATCGCTTGATATTTGGAAATATTTATTAACTAATTATTAACTAATTTATTAACTAATTAAAGTAAAAATAATCTCCTACAAAATAATTCATATTTGACTAACAAGTAAAAAAGTAATTTTAAGCACTTTTTAAAAAGCTTAAATACAAAAGAAGCGGAGCAAAGCGGAGAACATTTTGCATTTTTCTAATAGATTAAAGTTTAAACTAATTTATTATGAAAAAATATTTCACCGAATTTTATGTTTTTTTTTTGCCAATGAGAATTTTTCAACTATTCATCTTGAAAAAGTAAATTTTTAAAAATCAATTAAAATTTTTTTTTAAGATTTATACGAAATAAAAATAAAACAAAATTTGTACCGCTTCTTACCTATCCAAAAAAAATCGTATAACATAATTTGACTTCTGCCACAAGTGTATTTTTGAACAATATTTTCCCTCAACTACTAACGAACGAAACTAAAAAATTAAATTATTTAGCATACAAATCGCTCACTTTGAATTGCTCTGGAGGACAAAAAATCTATTTCTATGAAAACATCGTTGCTGATTTTTTTAGCCACGCTATTACCTTTAAATCGATACCAAAAAAATTCAATTCCAACCATGTCAGACTTCTGATTTTTGCCAATGAAACGACCGTTTTTAGCGAAATCGGCGACGTGGTTCGGAGGAGTACAATTTTTCGTTTAATCTTTCATATAATCGATCAATTAATGGCATTGTCCTGATTTACAACACACGTTGCAATACAACAATCAAAAGACTACAAACTATAAACCACATACAACAACAATCGGGATATTTCCTAATAACAGTCAGCTTAATTAAAATTAACCTATGGGGTTAAACGACACTTTGAATTTTGCATAACAACAGCCAGCCGAAATTCCACACGCTACAACATCAACAGGCAGTCCCATTCCCTAACAGGTTAGATCACACATTACAACCATAACATTACAACTAATCAAAATATTGAAATCTGCCATTGAATCCGATGATATAGAACTCATTGAATACACAGAAAATACAGCCAACGACTCTAAGTACTGGGCGACCCAAAATAACCTGTACTGACTTCTCATCATCAGTTTCATATGACCCTGATAGATGGTAATGTAATTAGTGTTGTGGCAGAATCATCATCCCAAAAATATGGAATTTGTGATGTATGACCAACAAAAATGAACGACCAGAAAATAATGAAAAATTTGCCGTGCAAAGATTTTTTTTATTTTATTTATTTATGCGGTCTCGAACAATCCCAGGTGAGGGACCTTACAAAACTAAGATAACATATTTCGCCAACCAGTTCGATATTTTGCCTTATTTCTCTAGTTGTTAATACCAGGTGTACGCAGGGATTCGTCAACCTGAACCCTCCAGCGGAGTATTGGTCTTACTATTTTTCGTCTTCCTTCGAGTTCAGATTCGAAAACCCTTCGCGCTGGTTCATCTTCATCCATTCTACTGAAATGGTATAGCCAGGGCAATCGCGTTATTTTAATCCGCCTAACTATGTGAATGTCGGGATCTCATACAGCTCATGGTTCATGCGTCGCCGATACTTGCCGTTGTTCTCTAAAGGGTCATACATTTTCGGAGTACTTCCCTCGAAAACTACAAGAGATGTTTCACCGACTTGCGACAAGATCCAGGATTCTGCGCCATAAAGCAAGACAGGTTGTATGAGAATCTGATATAGCTGGACTTTTGTTACTCGAGAGAGGGCTTTATCGCTAAAGTGCTTGCTTAGCCCAAAATAACATCTATTCGCAAGCACAATTCTCCGCTTGATCTCAAGGCTGACGTTGTTGTTTTTGTTTACGGCAGATCCGAGGTATTTAAATTCCTCCACCACCTCGAAATTATAGCGGTTATCAACGTTCGCGCTTTGGTCTAATCGCGTTGAGGCCCTGCTCGTTGAAGCCATTAATTTTGTCTTGTCCTCATTTACCGTCAGACCCACTTTTGCTGACTCTTTCTCAATTCTCGAAAACACCGCAGTAACTTATCTAACAATGCGCCCCATGATATCGATATTATCAGCATACGCCAGCAGCATGCAACTTTTGCTGCTGATGATTTTATTCATGTTGACAGCAGCTTTTCGCAGAATAATCTCTATTAAGATGTTAAAGAGATCCCACGATAAGACCTAGCCTTGCCTGAGGCCTGGCTTAGTTTCAAAAGGTTCAGCAAAGTCCTTACCAACTTTCACTGCGGATTCGGTGTTCATCAAGGTCATTCGGCAAAGGGGTATGAGTTTTGCAGGAATACCAAGCTCAGACATTGCTTCGTACAGTTTCTCTCGTATTGGGTTATCCAATGCCTCCTTATAATCGACAAATATATGATAGGTGTCGTTTTTGTTTCAAGGGTCTTCTCCAGGATTTGGCGTCGCGTGAAAATCTGGCAGTTGTCGATTTTCCAGGCACACTGTACTTCGCACATTGTACTTGATACTCGTCTAACCTTATATGCTATGGATAAAAGGCTTATTCCACGGTAGTTGGCACAGAGACTCGGGTCACCTTTTTTAAATATGGGACATAGTACACTGAGACTCCAATTGCCTGGCATGCATTCATCTAACCAAATTTTGCTAAGGAGCTGATGCATGCACCTTATCAGCTCATCGCCGCCAGCCTTAAACAGCTCCACCGGTAATCCATCGGCTCCTGCGGCTTTGTTGTTCTTAAGCCGGGCAATAACTGTTCTGACCTCGTCTTGGTTAATCGACGTCGTCGCCAATGTTCTGATCGATTGTCCCATCGTCGTTGGATATCTCAGGTACCAGTAGCGCGGAAAAATGATCTCTCCATATTCCCAACATGCTCTGCACATTTGCGATGAGATTTCCGTCCATGTCTTTACAGAAGAGGGGCCGTGAACCATGGCCACTGGTTCCCCTTTTGGACTTTTTATTAGAATTTTTGGGCTTCGTTCTTCCTTCTGTATGTATAAATTTTCTCACTCTCGCGTCTAAAGAGACGGTTTACCTCCTTTCTTTTCTCCCTGTACCGCCCAGTTGTAGCTCGCGTTGCAATTGACTGAAGCATTGCCATGCGCGCAGCGTTCTTTTCATCGTTTGCAATGCGACACTCTTCATCGTACCATGGTTTATTGCAAAGCAGTTTTTCGAAACCAAGTACGGTTGTTGCGACTCTTTTTATAGAGTCGGAAATGGGTTTCCACAGCGCTTCAGGATCGTTATCGGGAGGGGGTGGGTTCTGTGCCAAAAATTGCGAGAGTTTCCTTGAGTAGGCTGTGGCTACCTCTGGTAATTGGAGTTTTCGCATTTCGTGTGCGAACCTTTGCTGCTACCAGGTAGTGATCAGAATCGATGTTAGCTCCTCTGATCACTCGTACGTGCATGACACTGGATGAGTGCCTTCCATCAATTACCACGTGATCAATTTGGTTCTTCGCTCTTTGATCAGAGGATACCCAAGTAGCCTTGTGCATGTCTTTATGCTGGAATCTTGTACCACTAATGACCATGTTTTTTGCCGCGGAAAAAAATTGCCAACAATTAGATGAAACGCATACTCCCTGCTAATTTAGCATTAAAATGTCCTAGTACAATCTGAATGTCATGGCCAGGGCAGCGGTCATAAGTTTCCTCTAGGAGCTCATAGAATATGACTTTGGTATCATCATCTTTCTCTTCTGTCGGGGCATGCATGAAATTTAAAAATATTTAGCTTTTATGCGGATTGTGGCTATACGTTCACTCACAGGTTTTGAACCTAGAGACTAGATGTCGCAGTCTTTTGCCAACTACAAATCCGCAACCAATTTCATGTTTGTTTCTCATGGCAACTGTAATATATGTCGCAGTTCCTTTTTATGTGCAGCCATGTTATGTCCATTGCATTTCCTGGATTGCGGTAATGCCAACTTTATAACTTTCGAGGACATCTGACAATTGGATACTTGCACCAGATCTATCTAGAGTTCTCACATTCCAGGTGCATATCCGTAAATCGTGGTCCTTATAACGTTTGCGAGGGTCGTCAACAGTTAGGGGTTGTTTATGGCTTCTTTTTCGTTTTTGTAAATTCACCGCCATTATGAACGGTGGCGGGAGGCAAACCCGGTCCACCGGGTTTTTGAATTTTACCTACTGCCAGGATATTTGATTGCAGCCGCCCATTATGGATCAGACATCGACCAGGATGCAATATGTGGAACCTGGATTTCCTTCTTTTGGTTTGTATGCTTTGGCCATATGTTTGGCTCTTCCGCCTTCTAAGGACAATATAATATGCCCGATATCTCGATGAGCTTCAAACCTGAGATGTATCAGGAATCGCATAACCAATCAGGCTGTTCATTCGTTTCGCCTTTCGCCGAACATCAAGTATTTTTTCGATTTGTATCCATGGTTTTATATGCCGTCGTCTGTCCATAAAATTTTAATACAATCATGTTTCGATTATAAAAGCTATGCTGTCGGAAGAAGTTATCGAGGCCAGAAATAAAGATCTCAGAAAATTTCGCTTTCATCATACTGGTACAAATTCACGGAAAACGTAATGGAAGTCTTGGCTCGTACACTAATTGTTTTATCAGATCCTTTCATTATCATGATATCTAAAGGTTCATCGCCCTGTCCAAAAAAATGATAAGCTATTAGATAATGATGTTATCAGTCTTATTTCCAATACACACTGAACATTTTGTCTTGCTTTGTTGTTTGGATGCAAATATAACGTGTTTGTCTCTTGTCGCAAATATAGTATACTTGTGTTCAAACAAACTGTGGTTGCTATTCAATGTAACATGTTTGGGACGAAATGATTAACAGGTTATAATATATGTATTTGTGCCCCAAATTTGGCTTTGTTTATTGAAAACTGCTGAAAACAGAAACGTGACAGACAATAAAGAAGAAAAAAGCAGCAGATCTTCAAATCACGAAAACAATGCTTGCAAACATGTATATTGTTCCAGCAATATGTTGCTGGGCCGATATTTTTCATCATATACTGAGTATAGTAGTTTTATATGAAAAATACAAAAAATTTCTGAGTTGAAGCTAATCACATACAGCAGAATATATTTTTAGAAGAATTATGATTTTGTACCGAAGGTACCAGAAGGGCTGGGTCACAACACCCATTTTTCAATCCCACCGTAAGTTTGGGCACATAATAGTCATGATAAAAATTTTAGTTTAGTTTTAGTAATTAGTTGACCAGACAGACAGACATTGGTTAAAAGTGTTAAATAGTTCCAAAACATATTAAGTCCAAAGATACCTTGTGTCTAATATAACTCTTTATATTCATAACGTTTTTTTCGTAACAGAAGATATTTTATGGCTAATTATTCGATAGTGTCGCCGCACTGTGTTGCGGCTAGTGGAAAAGTAACTTTTTTCCGATTATTTTTTTCAGTGTTTTTAATGATGCAATTTTGTCACAGACATTCCAAGTAAACAAAAAACACATAAAGCTTATTTTTATGTTGGCCCGTTGATTTTTAATTGATTTTAGAAGTCAAATATACAAAGTTTTCACGAAAAGAGGGGATTTCTGGGCTGTATTCAAAATGATCTCATTTGATTTTGGTGACAGATATTTTGATTCGGAAAAAAAATCTGCCTTCGGACAAGTATCTTCTGTAAAAAACAGGAATGTTGTTTGAGACATTTTCATATGCACCTTTTTTAGAGCGAAAACCCGACTAAAGGTCCATTTTTCCTTTAAATTTGGGTTAGGTAAGCAATATCTAAAAAGTCCCAGTTCCAAACCACTACAGAAATGTTACATAATTTGTTTTCAACGAACTGTGAAAAAATCAGCTGCCCATACCTGCCCTCCTGGGAGTTATAGCGATTTTAGTATATCACTCTCAGTATTTATTCCATAGAAATAGAACGGAAATTCTCGGAATCACTTATTGAATAATTTAATCATATTGGTTTTCGGGTGACTTTCCGTCATCCCACGTCAAATTTTTATTATTTTCAGACCGGTTTCGGCTAATCGCCATCTTCAGTGTTTTCTTTTTTGTCACTAATTAGTCGGCATGTGTGTCTGTCTTTATATAGTGTTTTCTTTTAGCTTGTGGTGGTACCCTTCTCTCTCTCTGTTGTTTTACTATTTTATTCTCTCTCTTTCGCTCTCTCTCTCTCCCCCTTTGTTTTTACGTCTAGGTAGGTGGGTGAAATAATCCGTTATTGCGCGCTTAAGTTCTCTAAGTACGGAAAAGAAACTGCTGGTCTCTGTGTAAAGAAATATTCGTGGCATTATATGCCAACAACTGTCCACAAGGTTCTTATTCATGGAGCTGAAATAATTCGTTCATTTTTGGTCCCCATTGGCCAACTATCAGAAGAAGTATTGGAAGCAGGAAACAAGGACTTCAGAAACACAAGGCTTTACCATGCGACGAAAACATCAAGAAAAGACAATTGTGAAGACATATTACATTATCTGCTCGCCAATTCTGATCCCGCAATCACAAGTAGGAGAATACTGAAGGAGAAGAAACACCTGGAATTATCAGAGGAAGCAATGAACTTATTGGTAGATGACTGATAATTTGTAATTTTTCTGTAGAATGCAATAAAATATGCCTGTGTTATAAAATAGTATCTTCAAATTTTTTTTTTATTCTACATCTATTCTAGCACTCCACAAAAATGAGCATAACTCTCTTAAAACTGAAGCTATTGACTTCAAACCGGTATCAAATTAAAGCTTTTATTGCCACCTTTCAAATAAGAAATGAAATAGATTTTGGTTTTATATAAAATTTCAGAGTTTTTCAACAAATATCGAAAAATCATGAAATTTTGACGTTTATAATTCTTGTTCGGACCACCCTATAGTTTATTTAAAAAACTAATCATAGGGTATTTATCAGAAATAAAAGAACAATTAAAATAAATTTTTTTTGTAAATTTTGCGAACAATTTTTTTTTTTTGACTTTTGTTGAAAATTTGACCCAACAATTTTTTTCGGTGTAAATTTTTTTTTCACTCATTCTGTTTGGGATTTCATTCTGACCAATCTGTAGAAGTTTCTCATCGATACAATTAAAACTACAGTTTAGGCAATATGATTTCCAAAAAATTACGGTTTCGCAACACTGTGCGCCGCCACTGACTGCCGTCGAATGAAATGTGGATCAAATCCACGTTCTCATATACAAGATCCGCGCACACTACCGACGCCTTCTAAAAATACCGTTCGAAACCGGCGTAAAGCTATAGATCCCAATCAGTAAGTGTACAGCTAGAATGCGCACAGCTCACTGGCTGTGAGTAGCTCTCCCCAATTCCTTCATGGGATGAAATTGGACACCATATTTTCCCGTATCAGATGATAAAGAGGGCGGTTCCAAAACTAGCCAAACTAACAAAGCAGACACAAAAAAGTTGGGAAACATTTTCTTTATTTTTCAACGTAATCTAGTTTTAGGTCGATACACTTTTTCCAGAGATATTCAATAGCTTCGATACCCAGTTTATAGAAAGAAATGTCAAACTCCTTAAAATAGCCATTAACCGCAGACTCCAAATCAAATCTTTTACCGCTGAACTATTTTTTCAAGTTTGGAAATAGAAAATAGGCCGAGGGAGCTAAATCTGGGGAATTGCTCTATTGAAAGCAATCGCGTCACCCATCTTGCGCACAGCTTTCTCATCTTCAAATCTTCGGTCAATATACGATGTATAGCACTTTTTGAAATGGTCATCATTTCAGCCAGCTCACGCACTTTCAGCCGACGGACATCTTAACCGTGTCCGCTACCCAATATTTGACAGTCGTAAACGAAGGAGCAACCCCCCAGAGTAGAATCTAGATCGACTTTAATATTGAGAGACCTTTCAAATGGAAATATTGATAAATTTTTTCCATGTTTACAAATTTCACTGAAATCGATTAATTTTGATGGCTCATATAAAAATACTAAACAACTTGGCGCCTTGAAACTTAGAATATTTGTTTTATAAGGTTGCCACTTTTCACCAAAATATTTTTTTTTCAAACTACTATACGCCAGGTCGGCTAGTTATGCGACCGTCCTCTACGTACTTATATCCCTATCCCTACACGCTGAAAAATCTATCGTTTTTTGTTGTTTGGATGCAAAATATCGTGTGTTTGGAGCTTGTCGCAAACATAATATACTTGTGTCCAAACACATTGTGTTTGCTATGTACTATTACATGTTTGAGACAAAATCATTAATATGTTATAATATATGAGTTTGAGACCCAAATATATCTGTGTTTGTGATACAACTACAGCAGTGTTTGTTGCACTGTTTATGCTCTCTCTCTCTCTCGAGAGAGAGAGAGAGAGTGTATATAGCTATGGAGTGTGTATAGCTATTTTTGCAGTATTCTCTCAGTCACTGACTCATAAATATTCCTGAATGGGCGTGTAAATTGCAGATGAAGTTTCACGTATTCAGTCGTCAATGGTTCATCGGACAGAGGATAACAAATGCGCTTGATCAGTGAAACAGTACAAACAAAGGCTCGGACGTTTAAATGGTTTGTGATGTTGCTTCGGTTTTTGTATATGAGTTACGTATATATGTATGCGTGCTACCAAATTGAGAAACGATTTTGAGGAAAGAAAGTGGAAAGGGCAATAACGTGAAGCTTTTTGTCTGTCCGAGCCCTTCCTTAGAAAATTGGAACGGCGGACCATTTGTGAAGTATACATATAATACAAAAAAAACACAGGCGTGGCTTGCATGAACTAGTTTTATATATAAATATGGGATCCGTGGCCCTTATCACGGAAGAGGTTTCGATAGTACCTCACTCTTTACCAAGGAGGAGTAGCTCATGTACAGAGAGTTGCTCAATTGGTAGCTCGTGGACGGAAGAAAGAAGTCGCGCTGGCGGATATGCGAATACGGGGCGTTTGTTCTCCCACGTACTCGTGTATACCAACGGTGTAAGGCTTCCTATTCCTGATCTCTTGGCTGCCCCTCTATGCGGGGTAGCACGGATATCTCACGGGCGGCGCTAACAGTCGTATCAAACATGTACTTGGTGGGGCGATGCTCACCTGTGGTTAAGGACTTCACGTCGAGAACCACATTAAATCACGCAGACTCTGTACTAACGCATAGTGATAACCAACGCATAGTTGAAACCTTCTGAAAACAAAAACGTGAGACAACAAAGGGTGGAGAAGCAAAAGAGCAGCAGATTGTCATTTCAAAAATAATGCATTCAATGCAAATAAATGTAGAAAGAGTCGTTTTAAATCTTAATTTTTTGTATTAATTATTTATAAATGTGGATTCATATTTATAAAATTTATTATAATAAATAATACAAATATATTGAATTCAAAGAATAATTCATTTCTAAATATTACTATGTTTGGGGGGAAATATGCACATGTTCCACGTAAGTGTATGGAGGTTTGGGAGAAACACGCGAATTCTTCCACGTAACTATATGGATATTTGGGATAAAAATCTCATATGTGTCCACGTAAAAGCATACACACAATAAATAAATGGTTTCCCATTACATACCATGAAGGGACAGGGGAGAATTTCTTACAATCACTGAGCTGTGCGCTTTACAGTTTTCACTCACTGATTGGGACCTACAGTTTTACAGCGGTTCCGAACGGTATTTTGAGAAGCGTTTTCATGGCTATATACTCGATAGTGTCGCCGTCACTATGCGAGGTGATCGCTGCCGACGACAGAAATTTTAAGGTGGTCAGAGCAGGGTTCGAACCCAGGATCTCATGTACAAGAGTCGCGCACACTAACCATTGCACCACCGACGGCTTGCATGCCTGCCAATAAACATGGTATTGTTTGAATTTGGGACTTCCAAACATATGAAAGTTTGAAGTGTGTTCCAAACATATACAGGGATCCTGTAGAATATGTTTGGGAGAATAAGTTACAGAGGCCGTTTTTTCAACGTGTACATACATATTGTGCAGTGTATAATATTTAATTATTATGTTATTACCTGGGAATAATTAAAATAGTGAACGGTTTATTTTGCATTAATAACAACACTGCGTTGCAATATGGAAACACCAAGGCTACTGGAGAAGAATCAGCGCTTTTTGTGGAGAGATATACAATTATTTAGGGAATAGAAAGATATGGCAATTCAAAGATATCTATTACTAATCTAACGAATGATGGTACCTTAAGCATTTCAAGCTTAGGCCGGCATCACATCAATTGTTAATGGATCGATTTTCTTACACTGAAAATCGCACAAAATATTTTCCAGTGAACGTGTTTACATTATTGTAAAGCGCTATCATAATCTCATACTTAATCACTTCGCAATAGATCATTTTCAAATATGTTAAATTCAGAGAATAATTCGTTTGTAAATATTACTATGTTTGGTAGGAAGTATGCACATGTTACCACGCAAGTATACGGACGTTTGAGAGAAACACGCGAATTCTTCCACGTAACTAGGTATATGGATGTTTGGAATGTAAATCGCATATGCGTCCACGTAAAAGCATACAGGTTTGCCAGTAAACATGGTACTGTTTGCATTTAAATATTTGAGAGAATATGTTACAGAGTCGGTTTTATCAGCGTGTACTGACATATCGTGCAGTGTGTAATATTTAAAAGTTTATGAGGCGCTTCGCGGTAGAAAAACCAGTGTTGACTGGGAATAATTTAAATAGTGTGAGGGTTTCTTTTGCATCCATAACAACACCGCGTTGCCATATGGAAAAACCAGGGTTACTGGAGTTAAAACATATTTTTTTTTTGGTTCTCTTGATTTTCATCTAAACTAATGAGATATACAATTTTTGAGGAAATAGAAAGATATGACAATTCAATCATATCGATTACTAATCTAACGAATGATGATACCTGAAGCATTTCAAGCTTAGACCGGCATCACATCAATTGTTACTGGATCGAGTTTCTTGCACTGAAAATCGCACAAAATATTTCCCACTGAACGTTTTTACATTATTGTAAAGCGCTATCATAATCTTATAATTATTCACTTCACAATAGATCAGTTTCCCATTAAGAAAATCTAAACTAAAGCATACCCTTCTATTTTCCTAGATTACCAATCAATAATACATCAATATTTTGTTACGTTTGAAACAAATCTCTAGCAGAAAACAAATTTCTTAAACAGATCCCTAAAACTGATATTCAAAAATATTCACAAGTGAATTCTGGTTAACTAAACAACGAACAAAGGGCGTTAAAGTGGTGACACATTCTATTGCCCTCCAATTTCTTTGTTAACCCTCCATTTTTGCGTTCTTCGATGTATGAGGAAAAAAACACTTTTCTTTGGGAAATATAAACCAATATAAATGCCGTTTAACCTTTCTTTTTGAATTTCTTTCAATATTCACGTGCACAAATTGCTTTAAATTTCATTGCATATCAAATTTGCAAAAAAAATAGTGTTTTACTCCCACCCATCTTGCACCCTTCAACACCTTCGCAGCTACCAGTAAACCCACCCTTATTCGCTAGGCCAATACTTGCCAGCGTTGTTGTGAGAAATGGTTAATATATCGGTTAAATGAAAATGAAATATGCAAAAATTGGCTTGGTATTTGGAACACGCAGATAAGGGTAACATGGGAGTCTGACGAGGCGGCTGGTTGCGGCAAGGAAGAGATTGCCAATGAAAGCGAGAACTGCAAAGGAATGTAGCAATTTGTATGCTTAACATAAACGAATTTTAACGATATGTAAAATGATATTTCCAGTTTTTTTTTTAATTTTCGGGGAAAAAACGTTTTTCCAAAGAAAAAAGTCGGCTATACTTTTATGTCTTATTTTCATTTTCGTTTTCAACCTAAAACCACGTACCTGTAGCGACATATGACGGTTTGTTCTACGTGCTTCCACAAGCATTTCAGAATTCCTGGTGAATGGTGTTAAGACTTTCCGCTGCAATCATAACACAAAATTACCAGATTCATTTCATATTGCCATAGGTGATGTTTAGATTCCAATGCATAAAATTGTGTATTATTTTTCGTGTTTGTTATAAATTGAAACAACTTTTGAATAAATTGCGGGAGATTGCAAAATAACCAAAGTAGTCAAACGGTAGATATTAAAACTAATAAATCTGCACTTAAGTCTTCCATATAGGGAATCATTTTACAGCCGTAGTGTGTTAACAAATGAGGCAATTTTAATTTTGTCTAACAATAAATTTATACACAATTTGTTGTTTTCAATTACATGCAATTAATGTAAATGAAATAAATTAATTTATTTGTTAAACAAAATTGTTGCAATATGTGTGGAGGATTATAAAACGGATGGATACTGCAGCAACTTGTGAAATTATAGGCATGCAATCGCAGACAATTTTCAATTTTGTACGCCAATGATTAAGCTCCACGGCTCTAAAGTATAGTCGTTTGGTGGCCGCAACTTGAAAACTCAACATACCGAAGTCTGTTGACAAACGCCTGTAGAATGGCAATGTAGTGTATCACGGGTGCAATTCGCACAATCACTTCCGAGAATTTAGGGATTATCTTACGAGAATTTAGGGATTATCTTATTATTACTAGGTTTGCTAGGAAAGCAAATTAATGTTACGTTGGCAATTCGTCACAAGACATTCTATGCAATGGATCGCTAAGAACTACGAGGGCGGATCAATAAATCCGTAACTTGTTGAATGAAACACGTTTTTTTTTTTCAAAAAAAAAAATTATTTTTCAACATAATCTCCTTTTAGCTCAATACACTTAGTCCAACGTTTCTCCAATTTTTGTATCCCTTCCAAAAAATAGGATTTTTCTAGGTCCATAAAATAGGCATTTGTTTGATCAATAATTTCATCGTTGGAGCTAAATCTCTTTCCACCGAGCCATTTCTTTAGGTTTGGAAATAGGAAATAGTCACTGGGGGCTAAATCCGGAGAATATGGCGGATGAGGTACCAATTCGTAACCCAATTCATGGAATTTTGCCATTGAGACTACACACGTGTACACCCGTGCATTATCTTGATGAAAAATAACTTCTTTCTTGCCATATGGGTTCTTTATTTAAATCCTCTTTAAATCGGTCCAATAAGTTGGCATAATATTGTTTATCCCATTTCAAGGTAATCGATGTGGATTATCCCGCGTGCATCGCAAAAAAACTGTTGCCATCACCTTACCTTGATCTTCTTCGGAGCCGGCTCACCCGGAGAAACCCATTGTTTAGATCCATGATCCATGTTTCATCCCAGTTACAAAACGCCGGAAAAACTCCATCGAATTGCGGTTAGACAACTCCAAACAATCATTTGAAGTTGTCACACGATTAAGTTAATGGTCAATTGTGAGCAAACGCGGACCCATCTTGCAGACAGCTTTCTTAAACCCAACTGATTATTTAAAAACGAAACCACACTGCCATATGAAATGCCTATGGCTTCAACAATATCACGAACTTTTACTCTTCGATCGGCCAACACCATATCGTGGATTTTTTCGACATTTTCGGGTGTATGGACCTTAATTGGCCGTCCAGAACGTTCAACTTCATTTGTACTTGTGCGACCACAACGAAAGTCAGTAAACCACTTTTTTACCATAGAAATCGATGGTGCAGAGTCCCCATAGTATTTATCAAGGCTTTCCTTGGTTTGATTTTCGGTTTTTTTTTCGCAAAAAAGATTGTTTAATGAGCACTAGAAATTTACTTTTTCCACGAGGTTGTATGATTTGAACAGCTGTTAAACGCAAAGTAAATGACGGAACTTGCTCAAAATTTAACAGTAGTCTATTAACATTTGGTACTTGATGGGAGCAATGTTGCATTTCATATAATTACGAGGGAAGTTCGAAAAATCACCGACTTATTGATCCGCCCTTATAAGTATATCTTGGATGGACAATTGACGCGATGTATTTTACTGCGCTTTTAGTTGTTATTTGAATGCAAGGCGAGACAGACGTGTAAGTAGACAGTGAAAAAATCGACAAAAATTCCAACTTTTATTAACACAAACTTTATGGGTAAAACCAAAAACATAAAAGTTGGAAATTTAAACAAAATAGAACTTATGGAAGCCATAAATAAAAGTTATGCTGTACAATATAATGTGCAAGTAATGTTTTTCGAAAACGTTTTTTTAACCTCCAATTTTTCATAATTCGTTTACTGCAAATGTTTTTCAGTTACCACAAATGTTTTTTAGTATGGAGCAACTACAACTTTGTTGCTGTAACCGACGGAAGAGTTGGCGGAACCGTTTTTAGTTTCTCGCAAACGTTTTTTCAGCTCTAATTTTTCATAACTCGTTTACTGCTAATGATTCTCAATTCTCGCATACTTTTTCTTAGTTTGGAGTAACTACAACTCGGTTGCTGTAACCGAAAGAACAGTTGGTGGAACCGTTTTTCGTTTTTAGCAAATGTTTTTCAGCTCTAATTGTTCATAATTCATTTACTGCAAATAGTTTTCAGTTCCCGCAAACGTTTTTGAGTATGGAGCAACTACAACTTGGTTGCTGTAACCGAAGGCACAGGTGGCGGAACCGTTTTTCGTTTCTCGCAAACGTTTTTTCAGCTCCAATTTTTCATAACTCGTTTACTGCAAATGATTTTCGATTCTCGCAAACTTTTTCTTAGTTTGGAGTAACTACAACTCGGTTGCTGTAACCGAAAGAACAGTTGGTGGAACCGTTTTTCGTTTCTAGCAAACGTTTTTCAGCTCTAATTTTTCATAATTCATTTACTGCAAATTGTTTTTCAGTTCCCGCAAACGTTTTTTAGTATGGAGCAACTACAACTTGGTTGCTGTAACCGAAGGCACAGGTGGCGGAACCGTTTTTCGTTTATCGCAAAGGAGTTTTCAGCTCTCATTTCTCATAACTCGTTTACTGCAAAAGTTTTTCAGTTCTCGCAAACGTTTTTTTTTTTATTTTGGAGTAACTAGAACCCGGTTGCTGTAACCGAAACAACAGTTGGCGGGGGCGTTTTTCGTTTCTCGCAAATGTTTTTTTTAGATTAAATTGTTCATAACTCGTTTGCTGCAAACATTTTTTAGCAGAAGTTGGTTTCTCCCAATGACAGTCCCCAAACGAACTTCAGGTATCTGAGATTTCATTTGGGAGGAACGAGTTTTTTCTTTCCGTGTAACAAAATCGGCCATACAATTTCAAGTTCAAAAACATAGGCAGATACATATGTTTATCCAAAAATATAGGAGATATATTTATGTAGGAGATATGGCAAATGTGTGCGAAGTCGGCCATAAAAATTGAAATTCAAAAAAATAGGCAAATATAATTGTCCAAAAATGTTTGGCATCTATACGTATAATTGTTCAGATAGGAGATATCGCAAATGTGTCCGAAGCTGGTTTATAGCAGATGATTGAGGCAGCATAGTAAACGGCGATTCTCTATATGATCCGGCTTGACCCCAAAGAACCATAAAAGTCTGTAATAAGGTGGTTTTAATACAAATAGAGGCAACGGGTAGATGAAAGAACGGACATGACTGCAATCTAAGGTCCGTTTTGCGTTTTTGCTTTACCTTTCCTGCCCAAGTGGATCTAACATATTTCCGGCAAGTATATTTGCCTCTGGACTGAAACTGATTAAGGCGTGTACAACAAATTATTGTGGGTAAATTTTTGGTGATATAGTTGTTATTACGAAAGCAAAGAAAAATGTATGGCCCGCAAAGGGTTAATGGAAGAATCCATACATTTTATTTACTGGGCATGTTTGCGAGTAGGCACCCCCCTTCTGGTATCACCCATACAGATCGAAGAGAAACATTAGAAGGCATTGCCACCGATAACAGGCTCTGTGTATATCATAAATTTACAGCGTGATTCGTCAAAGGACTTATATTTTCTAGCAGCCGATAGATAATTAAAAATATAAAAAATGTAAATTTGTTCTTTAAAAAGAATTCCTAAAAATGTTACTTCAACAGATATGTCTTAATATTTGCATAACTTAAATAAAACCAAAGAATATTCCCCAGACTATTCCCTAACATTCCTGTAAATCTTTGAGAATCTTTAAATTTCTATACACTGGCCCCTTGATAATCGTTCTAATCCTTTTTCACATGGTGAATGAAATGTTTTTGAAATATCCTCGCAGTGTGATAACTCCTGCCGGGTTTCTCTACATATGGTATATGCATGAAATTGTTCAACTCTTAACGTCACAGGAAGGAAGGATGTAACGCTTTAGTATCTCTGTTTGTCGAAGTATCAATTTGTGAATAAATTTACATATTTGCATATTACCTCTTTCTGCTGAATCTTTTCGGGGTTTTAGTTGAGTTTAGTGGCTGGATTTGTATTGATTTCCACATTGTTTCGGTGTTTGTTGTTTCCATTTACATCCCCTTTTTTTCGAACTTTATTTTATTTATAGCGAGGTGGGGGTCGGCGGTTTAATTGAATTGTTTTGTTATCATTAAATTGAAATTGTAATCTCATGTGTAACATTTAAAAACGAAATAATCGATTCGCTAAATTTATGTTTGTTTAACATTAGTTCTGTTTCGGAGCTGGGACATGGAAGTAATATCGGCTTTGGTGTGAAGATAATTTGGTTATAGTATCGAAACTTCTTAACATGGCACAAGTGCGGCGATAGTTGCTTAAATCGCAATTTTAATATACGAAAAATTGGTTCACATTTACAGTAGTTGTCCCTTGTGACACAATGGAGTAAGATATTGTCTTCATGCAATGACATATTTTACTGTGAAGATGTCCGGATCATCAACAATTACCAGCCAAGGTAACCCAATTTACTTCTTGCACCAACATTGGAGGCCATACGCTACGTGACATAAAGAAACTTATTTATAACTGGAGTGAAAAACATCTCAGTATCAACCTGTTATACATGCAAACATGAAATTATATAAAAACTATCATAACAACAACAACCAAAATATAAAACTATATAATTTTATAAAAATAAGGACTCCTGACCGCCTGCCTCCAAGGCTACCTAATTACACTTTCTGGCAAACAAACTGCACTTACTATGTACAAGAAATAGGGACAGACTTTCACTTTCCAACAATGGTGACTGGCAACAAAAACCTGTCAACATTTTCCTATTATTTAATTTAACCTTTTTCTCTTTCAACGCACGTTTGATTAATTACTACTCAAGCTAAAGACGAAAAAGGAAAAGCCCTTGTTGATATGAAAAGTGGTAAGAAGTGATACACGACAAAGAGAGTCCTTTATAATATCACATTACAATAAACTGTCGTCTTTTAAAACTAAACTAATAAATCGACCAAAAGTTTCGTTATTAACTAAAGTTGACCCTCCTCACCTAAGTGAGCACTTTCTTTCTCTGTCTCTCTTTTATTTAGCTTTCACAAGTCGAAAAGCAGAATATATGTGAGGAATTATAATTTACAGAGTAGAGTTGTCATCAAACCATGACGTATCCACTTTTGTTGTTTACCCTTTTCACATGAGTACGGATACATTTTTACTCCTGTACAAGCACGCACTTCTCTACTTATGGAAATCCTTGTACCACATGAATACTACTTATGTGTACTATACAACATGATATAGGCCGGTCTGTATAATGCGCTGGCACAACGAGGGGCTGGAGGAAAAGTTTGGTTTGAATCGATGCATTTACGAAAAATACATATTTTTGCTAAATTTCACATAGCGACTTTTGTCAAAAAAATGCTGCTGTAAAAGGACGAAAATTAAAAAAAAAAATCTTTCAGATTCCGTGGAAGAACCGAGACACATATTTATAATTGTTAAACTTATATTAAATAAAAAATTACAAGAGGTGTCTGGGGATACCCGGTTGGAACGAAGTTCCTTTCGCTATACAGGATGGTTCAGTCACGACTGGACAAATTTCACCAGCGTATTCCTTGGCTGATTTCATGAAAATATGTCCATCTACGACCATCCCCGAAAATGCTGGTGGGCGAAATGGCAGCAGTTTGAAAATTTTCGGATTTCGGTCGGAGGGTACTAGGGTAAAATTGCGAAGTTCTGAACAAGTAGTCGGATTTTTGGGGTTGTTGGAAAGGCCTTTAAGAGAAATTTCAGAATCATTAAAAAAAATTAAGAAAAGTGAATCACCGAGATACAAGATACGGAGTCAGTCAAATAGTTATAACTTTGGAACGATAAGACCTCTGGGCTTCGTTTAGGTAATATTGGAAAGGTAAGAGGTAGGGCTATTTTTTAAGAGAAAAAAAATAAGTTATCTGCCATCTGGATGAGAAAATTGAGGTTATATGCACGTGCTTATGTCTTTTTTTTCAAATTTATTTTTTTTAAAGCTCCGTATATCGGCGAATTCACTTTTTCAACAATCTTACACTAGTACTCTCCGACCTGCAATCCGAAAATGCCATTTCTCCCCCTTGCATTTTCACGGAAGGTCGTAGATGGACATATTTTCATGAAATGAGCCAAGGAGTACCGTGGTGAAATTTGTCCAGTCGTGACTGAACCACCCTGTATATTATGTACTAGTTAGTTCCAACACGCCTAAGGCGCCCGTTGAAAAATTCGATAATTTAAATGGATCTTTAAGAAGAGATACTTTTTGTAAAATGATAAACTTTTTTTTTAAAAATTTTTTGTTTATAGAATGTATTTTTTCCCATGAAAAGTATATTTTTAGGTCCTTTTGTGTAAGAATATGAATTATATTTTCCCCAAAAGGTAATTTTTTAAAGAGAGGTACATCTCATATTAAAATTTAATGTTTTTTTTAAGAAAATGTACTATTTTTAAGAAGAACTGCTTTTTGTGAGAACAAGCCATAGGAATATGAATTTTTCTTAACAAAGAAGTACTTTTTTAAGAACAGGTACTTTTTAAAGAAATGGTACTCTTTTTAGGAAGAGGTTATTTTGTTAAAAAATTAACTTATCTTCAGAAAGGCTACTTATCTCAAGAAAAGAAACGAAAAGAAAAGGTATTATTTCATTTTTAAGAAAACGCACTTTTAACAAAAGAAATTTCTGTATGAATAGGTATAATTTTTTTAAGAGAAGGTATTTTTTTGAAGTAAAGTTTTTTAAGAAATGGGAATTTTTTTAGAATTGGTAATTTTTTCCAGAATAGGTAACTTTTTAAGAGTAGGTACTTATTTCAAGAAAAGTTATTTTGCTTCGCAAAAAATATACTCTTTAAAGAAGAGGTAGTTTTTTAAGAAAAGGAATTTTGTTGCAAGAAAACGTAATTTTTTTAGAGTAATGGTACTTATTCAAAAGAAAATTACTTTTTTTAAGAAAAGGTACATTTTGTAAAAAAATTTACGTTTTTAAGCAAAGGTACTCCTTTAAGCAAAGGTACTTCTTTAAGATAAGGTATTTTTTTTAAGAAAATATACTTTGTTTAATAATATGAATAGGTTTTTTTTTGAGAAAATTTATTTTTTTTAAGAAAAGGCACTTAGTCAAATGACAATTTCTTAATCTCAAATTCAGCACCGTACTGGGCTCATACAGCAGGCTTTTTATGTTAATTTAAATTGATATTAAGTAGGATCTCTGTCAAATAAAATGACAAAATACACAAAAAGCATAAAGAGGAAAACGAAAATCAACGCTTCTGCACGAAGTATAAAAAAGTTTTACTAACCTTTTTTATATAATGGCAGGCCGGCATCCAAAAAGTTTTTTATGCAAAAATCTGAAATAAAAGAAAAATATAGAACTGTAAAATTATAAAAATTATTTTCAAATTTGAATTTTGTATTATCTGGAGATGCTTTTGAATGTTTTCGCAGAGTTCAACTCGTGATCGAAAATTATCACAAGATATTTTATCATTGTTGAGAACAAGATTTTGCTACCACACGCTGAAAAATCTGTAGTTTTTTGCTGTTTGGATGCAAGCTTGTCGCAAATATAATATATGTACTTGCGTCCAAACATACTGTGTTTGCTATTCAATATTACATGTTTGAGACACAATAATTAATGTGTTATAATATATGTGGTTGCGACCCAAATACATACATGTTTGTGATACAAACGCAGCTGTGTTTGTCGCACTGTTTATGCTGTGTCGAGGGCAAGAGAATAACAGAGGGACAACGAGAGAGTCTATCTTGTAAGTGTGTTTCTGTATTTTTGCATTGATCTCTCAGTCAGTGATTCATAATTCATAATTCATGTTTTTTACTTTGACTGATGTATTCCGATTTAGTTTCATGATTTCAGTAGTCAATGGATCATCGGACAAAAGATATTAAAAGCGCTTCATCAGTGAAAAAAGAATAAACAAAGGCTGAGACGGTTAAATAGTTTGTGATGTTGCTTTGGTTTTTGTATACATGTTTCGTATATATATATGTATGTGTGAAACGATTTTGAGAAAAAAAAAAGTGGAAAGGACAACAACGTGAAGTCCTTTGCCTGTCCGAGCCTGTACTGAGAAAATCGGAACGGCGGACCATTTGTGAAATATAATAAAAAACACAAGTACTTAATACACACTTGGTTTACATGAACTAGAGTTTGTTTATAGTTAGTTAGTTAGTTTGAAAAGAGGAGTGCGGTGTTGAGTGTTCAGAAGGAGCACGCTAAACCTTCCCATGTCAGTAAAGACATACACTTAAGCCGCTAAGTTCGACCTGTTGTGCGCTTTTATAGTAAATTGTCTTTGTACCAACGCATACTGATAACCAACGCATAGTTGAGACATTGTGAGAACAAAATCGTGAGAGACAATAAACAAAGGAGAAATAAAAGAGCAGCAGATTATAATTTCATGAGAAAAAAATTTAAAGTGTAAAATAGAGTAAATGTAAAAAGGGTCGTTTTAAATCTTTTAATTGTTTGTATTAATTATAAATGCGGTTTTGTATTGCTACAATTAATTATAAAAAAATAATACATATGTGGCCGACGGTGGTGCAATGGTAAGTGTCCGCGGCTCTTGTACATGAGATCCTGGGTTCGAACCCGGCTCTGACCACCTTCAAATTTTCTTTCGGCGGCGGTCACCTCGCATAGTGACGCCGACACTATCGAGTATCTAGCCATGAAAAAGCATCTAAAATTACCGTTCGGAATCGGTGTAAAACTGTAGGTCCCAATCAGTGAGTGAAAACTGGAAAGCGCACAGCTCAGTGATTGTGAGAAGTTCTCCCCAGCACCTTCATGGGATGTAATGGGAAACCATTTATTTATTTTTTATAATACATATGTATTGAAATCGAGTTCGTTTCTAAATATTATTATGTTTGGGACAAAATACACAAATGGATCCGCGTAAGTATATCGAGGTTTAGGGGAAACACGCGAATCTGTTCACGTAAGTATAAGAATTTTTGGGATGAAGATCGCATATGTAGTCACCTAAAAGCATACATGTTTAGTAGTAAACCTGCTATTGTTTGCATGCAAATAAAAGGGAGTTTGGGACTGGCAAACATATGAATGTTTGAAGTGTGTTCCAAACATATACATGGTATATGTTTGGGAGAATATGTTACAGAGACCGTTTCCTTTCTCAGCGTGCCTAAACCATAAAACGATATTTTCGTGCACCTTTTGCGAGCAAATTCGACACCCTGATATGTCTATAGATAGAAGCAAATTTTTGATATTTTCCTGCCTTTGAAGTCGGGAAAGCTTTTGCCACTTAAATTCACTCAGAAAATATCCGTTCTGAATGCAGATATTAAAAATCTCTGTTAGCACCTCATAAGCAAATTTTGACAGCTTTTTAATCAACGTATTGTTTATATTATACATTCCAAGGGCTTTTGAGTTTTTTAGTGAATTTTTAACAACTATGATCTCCTCTATATTTGAAATAACGTCTACATCGACTTTAGTTTCAATAGATCTATATGAATTATGTGAAATGATTAGGAAGACCATTCGATTTGCCCAAACTGTTGCGAGCTCCGCGGTTATTAAAAATCCAGGAACCTATCTCTCTATTTTTACCCTTGATGAGTTTAGTAATTCTCCCGGATTGTTTGCTGCCAATCGGCAATTTCTGTAAAAATCTTGACCACTGACTATTTCTTGTTTTATTAATATTAAAATATATAATTTTGCCCAGATCTCGAATATTTCCTTTATATATAGCATAGCTTTCAAATTTGGATCAGATCAACGTTGAAACTTCGTTCTATGAGGGCTTCTATTTCGGATTAACTGCCTGCAAAGCTGTTGTTTGTAAGGAATTGCCTTTAATCTTATTGTGTGGAACAACTTCACAACAAGCCTCCAGCCTCTAAAAGAAATTTCGTAAACTCGTTAGTCAATATATCAATATTCTAAAAAGATATTCGATCATTTAATAAAATAGATGTATTTATCTTCGATACAAAGACCCTTTGAAATCTGGTCTAGTTTGTTCTTCGAAATGACGTGCAGCAAGAGAAAAATATATTTTCAAAATAACAGGGTTTTACCACTATTAGACCAACGTACTTCGTTCAGACCTAGAATGTCCGCTTTATAGGATTCGATGACCGGTATAACCTCCCCGAGTCTCGAATTTTCAGAGAGATTCCGTACAAAACCGTAGCGTAAAGCAAAATATCGATATTCCTAGTGCTGGGGCGACCAACAACCTCAAGGCAGCCATTCAAATTGAGTGTTGATGTTGCTTTATTAGCTAATACAAATTGGTGTCAGCATTACATTCAGAGTGCTGAACCAATCGCCTTTCGTAAATCTTCCACTAGGCGAGTAGCCCAATTCTACCAGGTGCGAACAGTGACGGATGACAACAATTAATCAAGACAGGAGATTTCATTTCAAATTTAAAATTTTCACAGAGCACGGATTTTGATAAAACAGTGCAACACGAAAAAATATAACAATATACGGACACCACTACGTGATAAAAGGCCAAAAAAAAAAGACCCGTGTCTCCCAGTTTTGCCCAAAGTCGTGCACTTTTTTTATGGGCCCCCGAAGATTTGGGGCCTCGGTGTAATTTTTGCAAAAAAGTGACCATTTTGTCAGGCTCATATCTTGCAAACCGTTCCGAATTTTGATTTACTCTCTGAGGGAAAGTTGTAGCTGTTGTCACAAGGAATTAAAATTCAAGGTCAAATTCAAGGTCATTTTCAACGTCAAAATCGCAAAAAAACTTTAAAAAACATTCGAATTTTTTTACCTTTTTTCCCCTGTTCAGATCCATTGGTACCAAACCGTTTAAAATTCAATCAACAATCAACTACAAAAATTTACCTAAGATCCCAATAAACCACTTTGTAGAACATATGAACTTCTTAGGAATGATTCTTAACATCGTTTAGGTAGCGCTTATGTAGCGCTTTTTTAAGAAAAGATATTTTTCTAAGAGAAGTTAATTTTTTTAAGAAAAGGATTTTTTTGAAAATTGGATTTTTTTTAGCATTGGTTGTTTTCCAGTTTAGGTACATTTTTACGAGTAGGTACTTATATGAATATGAATAGGTATTTTTTATTGAGAAAATTTACTTTTTTTTAAGAAAAGTCACTTATTTAAGACAAGGAATTTTTTTAAGAAAAGGTACTTTTTTAAGAATATGAATTGCTATTATGTTTTTGAAAAAATTTCCTTTTTTTAACAAAAGGCACTAATTTAAGAATATGTTCTTGGGTTCAAAACTAAAATATATACTAAATGTTGGCTAAAGGCTCCACCTAGAAATCTTGCCATTAAACAAGAAATTTCCCAACATATGTTAGTCTAGACACGAACCAAAGCAAAAGTACCCAATATAGTTGATAATACTGGGTTGCAGCATAATAGTGTTAAAAAAAATTGTTTAATTCTTTTTTTATTTAGCCCCCATCCCGCAACGTGCGATAAGGAACTTCGTTCCAAAAAACATCTGTTATTAGTGTTAACTGTAGAATCGTTATTGTCGTCTCCTATTTGCTAAATTCCCTCACATGTATTAGAATCTTCTGGGACAAGTTATGCTGAGACTTGATCTCTCTGTATTAGATTTACGAATGGCACCCCTGAAACTTGGTCGTTATTTCGGCTTTTACATTTTTGGTGGAATTTCCCAGCTTCAGTTTCCAAGTGTCGCTCTTCATCACCCTTTCTCAATAGAATTATTACTAATGCACGCACTTCAGAGTCCCTACCTCGTATCTCCAATTTAACACCGACAACTCTTACTCATATATCACTCGAGAAGCAATTCATGTTGATCATACGTCACTTAGGAGCAATAACAAACAATCACAGTGACTCAGACAGTGAAGGCTGAGTGAGTGAGTGAGTGCGTACACACAACTCATTTGTGGGCAACTTATTCTTTTGCATATGATGTTATTGTATATGATGTTTCATTTGAGCCTTCCTTTTCTTCGAGCTTGACAAACAACTTTTGTTAACATATTCCTCAGAATGCTCTGCTACCTTCATCGACTTGTGCTGGTTTTGTTGTTACCTCGTGTAAACCTGCACGCAATACGGTTATTACTCATTAATGGCGTTACAATGATTGCCCCATCTGTCACACGCTCGTATCGTTTCGGCCCCCCATGTCCCTGTTGTTCCTACTTTTGGTTACGCTCTATTCATTTTGTTGATGTTTTTTTTTGGTGTTTCATACTCATATGACAAGAAGGTAAGCACGGGCAGTTAGTTAGATAGTGGCTTGATTTGTTTATGTGTGCGTGAGAATTGAAAAGTGGATGAGGAGAGGCGACAATGTCTTTTTATGGGAGGTACAGCCTTTTAGGGTATATCATACCACTATCTGTGTTATCATGTCAGCCTAAGTGTTAAGCAATCGATCAACTTTTCGCACAGGTATTCATTTGTAAAGCTTTATTGTGCCATACATGCATAGAACTCTAGTAGGCAGACAGACCAGTTCAAAATAAATGATTGCTATTGACACTTTTTGCACTTGAGCCGGGTGTGAATTCTGAATTGTTTCGCAGTTTATCTGTGGTTCCTCTGACAAATCGTTGATGATGACAATTAAGTCAATGATGATGTTTGCTAGGGGTCGCACAGTGGTCGAAGTAGTGTCATTACGTGAATAACATTTCAAAATCATAACGACTTGAAGTTGATTATGACGCACACTAACCAACCAACCAACCGTTGCACCACCGACGGCTACAAGATGACAGATGCCTTACATATTTTAATTAAACAAACAAATATGTAAATGAATTAAACACATTGGAATATGTTTCTCCAACTGGTTCTATCCTTCGCCATTTCGTTCAAGTTGGTAACACCAAGGGATTCTTGGGCGTGGAACCTTTCGGGCTGGGTTATCGTCATCCATTCTGATAACATAGCCTAGCCAACGGAATTAGCGAAATTTGATTCCCCAAGCTATGTTTAGGTCAGAATACAACTTATATAGCTTTAGGTAGCAACGGCGTCGATACTTCCTTTTTTTTAAAGGACCAACTATTTTACGGAGAATTTTTCTTTCGAATACTCCCAGATGTTTTTCATCCGCTTGCGATACGACCCAAGTTTCGGAGCCACATGCTAGGACAGGTAAAATGAGAGCCTGGTATCGCTTGACTTTTGTGTTTCGAGTGAGGGCTTAGTTTTTTAAATGCTTGCTGAGCCCACAGTACCATCTATTTGGAAGCACAATTCTCCTATTTCTCGAAAGGCTGACGTTATTATACTTATTGAAAAGTATAATTAAATCGGTTGTCGACGTTCAAGTGCGGATCAAGTCGAGAGGTTTGTCTCGTCGTTGACACCATCAATTTTGTCTTGCCCTCGTTAACAGCAAGACCCACCTTCGTTGACTCTGTTCCGATTCTTGAAAACACGGCAGTAGCTTCTCGCTAAATTCGCTCAATGATGTCTATGCCATCAGCATACGAAAGTAACATATAACTTTTTGTGTTGATGGTCTGGCTCATATTTCCTATAGCTTTTCTCAGTATTATCTGCATTAAGATATTGCAGAGATTGCACGAAAGTGTGTCGCCTTTTCTCAGTCCTCGCTTAGTTGAGAATGGTTCGGTGAGGTCTTTACCACCTTCGTTACTGATTTGGTGTTAGCCAGCATCATTCTACAGAGGCGGATCAGTTTTGCCGGAATCTCATGTTCAGACATAGCAGTTTTCCCCGTATGGGGCTATCGAAAGCAGGTTTGTAATCGACGAAAAGGTGGTATGTATCGATTTGCTTTGCTTGGGTCTTTTTCAGGATTTGGCGTAGCGTGAATATTTGGTCAGTCGTGGACTTGCCTGGTTGAAAACCGCACTGATAAGGTCCAATCGGGTTTTCAATAATTGGCTTTAGTCTTTCACACAATACGCTCGACAAGATCGTATACGCGATGGATAAAATAAAGATACCGCGATAGTTGGAACAGACATACGGATCACCCTTTTTGAATACAGTGAATACAGGACATAATACACTGAGACTCCAATAGTCCGGCATAGATTCCCCAAACCATATACCGCATATAAGTTGATGCATGTGGGCTAGCAGTCCTTCGCCACCGGCCATAAAAAGTTCAGAGGGTAGTCCATCCATATCAGCCGCTTTATCATTCATAAGCCTGGAGATTTCAGTTCTAATATCGCCTTGGTTGGGAGGGGAGGGCGGTTACAATCTACACTATTTTCCACAATCATTACCTCCTGATCTTCAGTGGAAGAATCTGAGTGGAGTAGTGCTAAAAAGTGGTCTCTCCACATTTTAACAACACCTTGGATATCTGTCACTAGATTCCCATTCTCGTACTGGCAGGAGGGGAGCCCATTATACGGCCCGTTTTTCGATCCTGTTGCCATCTGGAAAAGTTTTCGGGCTCCATTACTCATCCTGCACATTTCGGTATTATCACTCTCTTTGTGCTCCCACCGCTCATTCGAGGCACGCGTTGTAACTGGCTGTTTCGTTCCCATACGTGCAGCGACATTTTTATCAGTTGCAATGCGACAATTTTTCGTTCTGATTAGACATTTATTCAAACTCAGATTACACTCTGCAACACCAATTTTAGTGGTGGACGATTCCTGCGCCTAATAATAACACTAGGTAAGTATAGTCAAACCCTAAAAATTTAGAACGCTGTGTAGCTACACTTTTTTTGGGCATGGCAAGTTTAAATTTTCTTATCCGATACTGTCCGCGGGAAATTTAAAAAACGAGTATAAATATTGAATTGAGCGAATTCTTGTGATTAAATGTCTGTAAGGAATATGACAAGGATTATTCTCGTAGAATATTTAAATGCTTTATTTCAAAGTTTAACGGGCCCTTTTCGTCCTTCGTGCAATAGGTAGGAAATATGTCCACTTAAATGGCCAGCTAGGGATTCAGAATGTTTTAAGAATTTATTCCTCATTAAATTCCATTATGGGTCGTCAAAGACCAAAATTCTCTATCTTAATTTTCAAACGTCGTTTTTTGAAACAAGGTCATGAAAACTGCACCAAAATTACCGGCAAAATATCCAAATGTTGTTGCAGTTTATAGTGGAAGAGATTTCACTGGAGGATTTCGCAAACAAGAATCCTTCATCTTAAATTTGCATCGGTCCTTTTAGTCCTTTTTTAATAGCTGGTAATGGTATATTTCGAACACAATATGTTCTACAAATATATTGTCAAACAAATATGTATTTATTTCATTTCCCATAACTTGTCTTAGGATTTCATTTCGGCTGTTGGTCTTAAGCTCCTTGGCTTATTGGCATGCACCCTACCCTTTAGGCAGTACCAAAGAAAAAAATTGGAAAAATCAGAAAAAGCAATATTTTTCGATCGCCAAAAATTTCACGCAAGAGAACCATAGTTGGACGAGATGTAGCTCCATCTTGTTGGAAGCACAATTATGGATTGTTCTAAACATCTGCCCATAAGCATTTTTCGATCATTGCCCGGTATTGACTGCGATTCACATTAACTGCAACTTATTCGTCGTTTTCGAAAAAAAATTCTTTCTGAAGTTATCCCACGCCTTACTATACTTCTAAGTGGCTGCATTTGACGCACAACAATTATTCATGGATTTTGGGTATCCCATGTTCTACAATTTTGTTTATTCCAGAGACCATTGAGGTGAAAACGCACTCAAAGAAAAAAACGTTAATTGCTCAGTTGCCACAACAATACTTTGATTGATGTGTATTAATTTATTAAACGCAACCGATCATGTAGTTCTCCCAAATAAACTCATATATCGCAAATGTGTATCAGAGTTCTCGTTTGCAATAAACGCGTACAAAATTCCATTTGCCGCAAGTTAGAAACCGTTTGCGACAACTGAAATTAGCCATTTTTCTAATGAGAGCACAAATTACGAAGAACGTAAATTTCGCTCATTCTATCGACTGTATACACAGTCTTATCTACTCGTTAGGCATACACACTCACGCATACACATTAAAGTGATCACACACTCTAATGCTTCTACCTTGTCGATATGTCTTAGATGGGCAATTGAGGCGTTGTAGTTTGCCGCGCTTTTAGTTGTTATTTGAATGCAAAGCGAGACAGACGCGTAAGTATACAGTGAACAAATAGACAACAATTCCAACTTTTTTTAAAACAAACTTTATGGGTAAAACCAAAATCATAATCCTAAGTTGGAAATTTAAACAAAAAGAGATTATGGAAGCCATAAATAAAAGTTTTAATTACAACTCGGTTGCTGTAACCGAAAGAACAGTTGGAGGAACTGTTCTTCGTTTCTCACAAACGTCTTTTCGGCTTTAATTTTTCATAACTCGTTTACTGCAAACGTTTTTCAGTTCTTGCAGCGTTTTTTAAGTTAGGATCAACTACAACTCGCTTGCTGTAACCGAGGGAACAGTTGGCGGAACCGTTTTTCGTTTCTCACAAACGTTTTTTTCAGCTTATGTTTTTCATAACTCGTTTGCTGCAAACATTTTTCGGTTCTCCCAAACGAAATGGCATGTATGGCTTAACAGAAGTTAGTTTCTACCAACTACAGTCCCCAAACGAACTTCAGTTCGTTCAAAGAAAAAACTCGTTCCTCCCAAACGAAATCTCAGATAACAGAAGTTAGTTTCTACCAACTACAGTCCCCAAACGAACTTCAGTTATCTGAGATTTCGTTTGGGAGGAACGAGTTTTTTCTTTGCGTGCGGGCTCATTACACAGTACGGCAGTGGTTGGAACACATGAGAAATGTTAACAAAATATAAAAATAGGCTTAAAATAAAGAAATACGTGTCTCGGCGTTTTGCTGTAGCACGTCAGGATTGTGAGAAAATCGATTTTTAAGCTTCGAATGACCCTGGAGGTTCACTTGTAATGTAATACTATTATAAAAAATTTATAAAAACAGAATGGGTGAAGCGATTTTAATGCTTGAGCCAGTTTTGAAAAGGAAATTAAATTTGTATTTTTTTTATTAAAACCACAAATATTTTATCCGCTAGATGGTGCTTCAATTTGCATGTAAAATTAAAAAATAACCAAAAATTTAATGTAATGTAAACGTAATGTAAAAATACAAAAATGAATATGAAATCTTAGCTATTATTTTGTGTTAGAAATGTTGCTCGTTTATTTTTTCTTATTTATTTTATTTTTTAAATGTACATGAAAATATGAAAATTAAAGCGCCATCTAGCAGAGACAAAAAATTGTTATTTTAATAAAAAAAAATCCAAATTTAATTCCCTTTTCAAATCTGGCTCAAGCATTAAAATCGGTTCTCCCATTCTGTTTTTATAGAACTTTGTATATAGTATTACATTACAAGTGAACCTTCACGGTCCTTCGAAGCTTAAAAATCGATTTTCTCAAAATTCTGACGTGCTACAGCAAAACGCCGAGACACGTGTTTCTTTATTTTAAGCCTATTTTCATATTCTGTTACCATTTCTCATGTGTACTTAAAAAAATTGATTTTGTCGTACTGTGTTATGAGTTTGTCAATAAACTCGTTTGTTTCAAGGCACAATTCTTGAAATCAGCGACTTTATTGAATCCGTATTTGTATTTCATTGGTTTTAACTCGTGAATCAATTAAATCTTTCATATGAATGGGTGTAACTTATGTAAAATTCTTTGGAAAGACCGCCTAGACCTAATATATTGCTGAGAATGTCGCCTGGTGGAAGTTTCGGGGGTTTCCTCGATGCTGGCTTGTACCCGAGAAATGTTCACATGAATTCGAACTACACGGGGTCTTTCAGCACGCATAAGATCGCAGACAGCTACTTGTTGCCCAAAACACTGAACTAATCGGAAGATTGTTGGAGCACCGCACAGTGGTCGATTAATGTTCGCTAGCTGGACAAAACTATTAAATGAAAGTTTTTTTTTGATTTTTTTTAATGCAAGTTTATTTATTTATTATTGTATTATCATATCTAATGCTTCAGGAGGTAAAGATTTATTTTTCTTATTTGGAAGGTGCTGTTTATCACTTATAACAGGATCAGAGGAAATTAGCAAATTATGAAAAACATCCTCATTGGTTGCGACTCGTGACATTTTTCTTGAGAAGCTTTCACGATATATTTTGGTAGTTTTTCTGACGAGCTTCTAAAACGTCTTCCGACAGTTGGCCAATAGGAACATCAAAGTTTTCAATAACGTCAGCACCATGAATAAGTATTTTATGATCGCTCACAGGCATTTTATACCAACTATATTTGCTGACAAATAGTTTGACTGTGTCTAAACAATACTTTCGGAATTTGGTTGTGTCAATTTTCAGCCCGGATGAAAGAGTAACCAGAACTATGGAAAAACGTATACTTGCTGTTTTTGCAGGGTCCTTGAAAAATGTACCATCATTCGTGTTACCCCCACCTTGTTTCGGAAAATCTACTAATATTCCTAACTCATTCCTGAGCTGGTTTTGAAGATAGACTTTTTTACATTCAACCTGTTGTTTGGCCTCCTCTCCTCTAGCCACCCAACATTTGTTATCAAGTTTGTATGATAAGTGCAATAATGATTCCATAAATCGCATGTGTGCGTGAAGAGTTTGTAAACCATGTCCATATGCGTTACTATCACAGGGTCTGTTTAAACATTTCTCCAAGTCATTCATATCCTTTGGAGATGCTTTACATATGTAGCAAACAGCACTAGCTTTATTTTTGTTAATTGCGTTGCAAGTTTTACCGTCAACCATTGTATTCAACATCACGTGATATATGTTAATGGTTTTTCCGTTTATAGTTAAACTAGTGGGTTGTAGCATATTTATTTCAGTTTCCATTCGATTAAACTCTGCCAAAGTTGTATCCGAACTTTCCTTAGCAAATTCAAACCTAATTGGCCGGCAATATCTTGGTGAGGAAGTTCTTGGATTTATCCATAGTTTTGAACGCTAATTTTCAGATTTATTCTTGATTTCTAAAGGCACAATGCATGTTAACAGTATATCTGAATCGCTTGCGGCAGCATTAACTAAAAAATTTTGCTTATAGCGGGAGTGTCCCCCACTACCGTCCACTCCACACTTCCAAGTACATTCAAAAGTATCATCATTTTCACATCCAATATCAAATATTTCACGCTGTGCTTCTGAAAGACGCTGAACAGTAAAATCCAGTAAGGGCTGTAGCTTGACTTCAGCTATGGTTTCTGTAATCGTAATTGATGGTGGGTAACAACTTTTCTTTGCTTCCAGTATAGAATCATAGCTAGGGTATATGTTCGCATTTCTTTCTTTAGCATTTTTTTTGAAGATTTTTATACTGATGCTTCGTTAATTTTAATTCTGTTATCAGAGCTAATGCTTCTTCAGGTGTATACGGGATCGCTGATTTTGTTATCTGAGGTACTTTTAGTTTCTTCAGAGTCTTGGGTGAACTGCCAACAACTTTTTTTACAGCTTCTGCCATAGAACGTTTACCTTCTTGTCTTAGCTTCGCTTCCGTTGCAATGAATAGTTCCTCGGTCGATTTATTCATGAGTTCTCGAATTTTTCGCTTTTTAGACTTTAATCCACATTCTTGAAATATTTTGTCTGGTCTTCCAAGTTTTGATTTTTGCTTGTTTATTTCCATTATTATAGGCATTTGAAATTTCTCAGACAGCCAAGTCTCTTCTGAATTTAAGAACGCACGAAGCGTACGTTTCTGTGCAATCCACTTTTTAAAAATTAATGATACAAACTTTTTGGTGTAAAGGAAACATTTTTTATGTTGGTCCTCATTTGCATCCAATATGGAAAGTTTTGCATAAATAAACTTAAGCACTTCGCCCGCACAATCAGAAACAGACGATTTGAAAAGTCCGTTCTCTCTCATAAATAAAAATATATCATTTCTTGTAAGTGACGGCCTCTCAGTTGGAAGAGCATTGCTACCTAAAATGAAGTAAATAATTTCAAGTAAATTGAACAACTTTGGTTCTGTGTCCTGTACTGAGTCTTTGTGATGGGAAACAAAATTGCAGGTAACGGTGACTATCCATGTCATAGAAATCCCAACCTGTACGACTTATATTCCGACACCTTAGACTAGGTAGAGAGCGCAACAGCCTCCGACCATCTGACAAAGTGTCAATCCTACGAATCCTGTTTCACAACCTATTATTGCATAAATTTAAATTTTTATTAAATCATATTTCCAATTTTTATTAAATTTTATTTTAATTTGAATTTTTTATTAAAAGTTTTATTAATAAGGCTAGAGGTCAACGTTTCTTTGGAAAATTCTTTAGTATTCAATATCTCGTTTTCCGTCGAAAGACATCATCAGGAATAATGGGCACAAAACAACTTTTATACCAAGCAATATTGCGACCACCGTCCTCTGCAGTTGGTATATTAATTTTCCAATAACTATTAAATTTTACTTACTTTCAGGCGGTACAAGTGTCGTTTTTCCCACTGTGGGATATGGATTTATTGATGAAATTATTTTCTACTTACGTCAAACGTTAACGAAATGTGACAAACTGACGCCGACAATGTTTATTAATGTATAAGGGTGTCTCTAAGATTTGTCAAAATACCATAAACTTCAGTTGAGTGAAGTATTTTAAATACACGCAACTGAGATGTAAATATATGGAAGAATTGCTTTTGAAAGGTTATTTGACAAATTAAAATTGCAAATTGGTATTGTCAGAATTAGTGAAACATTTTCATAAATCAAACGATACAAACTACCTAGACATTATACCTGTTTTTTTATCCGCCGCTAAACTAATTTGTCGACCACTTTCTATGGGGAGACGATTACAATTGTTTAATATCGCTTAGATCTTCATACAAAGTGGTCGCCAAATTAGGATAGCAGGGAATAATAAAATAGACATATTGTTGATGAGTATATAGCTTCGTATTAATGACAAGTCTGTGCCACTATTTAGTAATCAGCCATAAAAATGCTTCTCCAATAATTGCAGTTTGGCACCGGTGTCAAAGATTAGGTACCGGTGAGTAAGTCCATACACAATGCTGACCGATTGAGAGAAAATTTTTCTAATTGCAGTTTATAATAAAGACAAAAAAAAATTATTTTTCTTCGTGGTAGTCAAACTGGTCCCGACCTCCCATTAGTTGCCGCTACAGCTTTTCTGACGGGCGGCAGTGTTTTCACAACATTTTCATAAAATTCCCTATGAAAATTTAGATTTATTTTTTTTTATTTCAATTACAATGTTTGATATGTTAACATCTATAGGCACGGATAGGGCAATCTATCAAAGTGAACACATGCAAACAACACACCGCGTTAGCATCCACACGTGGTTGTTGTACAACAATAGTCTCTGCCAGAAAATAAGTATGATGGTATGAATTTAGCGGCAGCGAACAAACAAGCAGTTCGCCGTCGCCAAAGAGTATAGAATAGTATAGAGAACTCATGGAACGAATTGTATGACTCAAAAGCACTGGCGACATCTGGCGAATGATTCAAAACGTATTACTCTCTTTTTGTCATAACTTGGTCCATTCATATTTCTGATGTGAAACATTGATGCCTTTTGCAACATTTATGCTTTTTGTATGGTTTTATGAAATAACATTGACTAAATGGTGCATTTATATTGAAATATTCTACAATGAGAATAAGACTCGCTTATGCTCTTTTACTCAGACTCTCTACATGGGAAAGGAAAAGAGTGCAATAAGTTCTCTATACTATTCAATACTTTTTGTCGTCGCTCTGTTTACGACAAAACAAAAACATTTATTTCAGTGAGCTAAATATAGCTTTTATTCAGTTGTATGCCAGCATTCAAACAAGCAGGTCGTCGCCGCTCTGTTTATGACACAACAAACATAATTATTTCAGTGAGCTAAATATTGGTTTATATATTTTAACAATATTACATCTAATGTTAGAGCAGATGTAAGAAAAATGAAAGTGTAATAGCAGAAAAGCCTTCAGCAGGAAAACTATTCTTTTTTTTATTTTCCAATGAAACAATTACTAATGTGTTCATAGAAGTCGAACAGGTACCGTGTAACAAAAAAGTGTTAACACATCGCCCGTGAGTTCGAACACTCATTGATTTTGTTATGGAGCTTTTCTTTAACCTTTCCCGTTTGTATGTATCTAAAACACAACACGATAACAATGCACATGACACCAATTCATTTCACAACACTTGCCCCTAATAAGAACTGCAAGTTCAAGTGAGACACATGTCCACACATCCCGCGCGTGTGACACTAATTCATTTTCCACCACTTGATGTTTTTCAGCATGAATTGCATGAGCGATACCCACTTATTGACAATGAATTCACGTCATGTTGTGAGCACTTGTTCGGCATGCCGATGACTATAATCCTGAGTCCGATTTCGCCCAGGCTATTTCATATTTGTACCCTGAAAGCACATGGTGCCTTACAAAGAGGATATCAACGAAAACATGGAAATTCATTACGAAATATGGTAACCCCCGTAAATGACAATCATCAAGATTGGATGCTTTATTCCAACCAACTTTCAAATATTTATGTACTTTACGAGCTTTCCCGTAAATATTCACATGAAAAATATCATAAAATTGGCTTTGAATTTGTAGTTAGAAAAAGTACACGAACACCTAGTCTTTATGTTCAACCATGTGTGTTAACGTAACAGCCACATAAAAAAAAGGGGAAAATTGGTTCCCATTACATCCCATGAAGGGGTTGGAGAGAGCTTCTCACAACCAGCGAGCAGTGCACTTTCTGGATTCACACTCAGTGATTGAGAGAAGCTTTTTCGTGGCAAAGTATTCGATAGTATCGTCATCACTGAGCGAGGTGACCGCCGTTGAAAAAAATTTAAGATGGTCAGAGCAGGGATCGAACACACGTTCCCATGTACGAGAGCAGCGCTCACTTACCACAGCACCTCTGACAGCCACAAAAAAAAGAAATGATGCAGAATTTCTTCAACTGGCCTGCAAGTCCCGACTGAATATAAAGGCGAAGAGGTATTGCTCATTAGTACATGTGAGTATATTCCAACTCCCAGCGTGAAAGTTACATGTACTGCGTTAAAGTTGAGTTTCCAAGACTGACACCAATCCTGAATTTTATCCAAGTGGATTTGAAGATTTTGTGGTGCCGTTTTTTTGTTACGGCGTGTTTAAAATAGTACTTTGTCATCTACGAATGTAGCCGTTACGGTTTTGTCGCAAGTGGGAAGGTCTGCAGTAAACACAGTATACAGCAATGGCCCTAGAATACTACCTTGTGGTATGCCAGACTTAATTTCAAATACTTTGGTTTGACAACTATTGACTTTAACGTAAAAGAATGTACACTCTAAGTAGGATCGTAGTAGTTCATAATAGGGGTGGGGTATGTTTTTCTTTAACTTATATACCCTCATGCCAAACGTTGTCAAAGGCTTGGTTGATATCGAAGAACACCACTGAACAATATATATTCTCCTCAGACGCTGTCCTTGTTGTTTTAACCGTCCTGTCCACCTCCTCAATTGTTGCGTGTTTGTCCCTGAAACCAAATTGATGGTCAGCCATCAAGTGTTTAATTCGCAATATAGGCTTCATTCTGTTACGCAAAGTTTTCTCCACTATATTGATCAACACTGGAAGGCGGCTTATGGGTCTGTACGAATTCACGTCCCAGAGCATTTTACCCACCTTAGGAATCATAATCACTTCGGCAACTTTGAGCTGCACCGGAAAGTAGCCGATTCCGAACCTAGCATGTATTAAGCTAATGGTTGGTGTTACAGATTTATCTGGAGATTTCTTTGGAGATTTTTGCCGAAATCATATCAAAACCTGGCGCCTTTTTCCTGTTTGCTAGGCTTCCTATTATTTCTATGTTTCATACCAGGTTGTACTTTTGATTAGTAAGTCCATTAGAGTACATGATGTCAGAAAGTCATCTATCTCAGAGGTGTAATTTGATGACGCGTTAGCTTGGAAAACTTGTGAAATTTGTTGAGCAAACGAGTCTGCTGTTTCCTTACCAGATCTGAACCACGTTCCGTTAGTTGCTTTTATGGAAGGTATTATTTCAGTTGTATTGTTGAAATTTTTGCTGGGTTTCTATAGATTATAAACAGTGTTTTCCGATAGTGAAAGATTAGAAACAAAGGAGTCAAACTTATTATTAATTTCCGTTGATAAAGCTTTTTGAAATATGTTCCCACCCCTGTTGATTCTCGTTTTGTCTGCTGGGAATGTGCTTGTTTACGAGGTTGTTATCAAGCTCCGCTTTTCTCGTAGGAGAGCTTTAATTTTCCTACTCGTTCGATTTTGGTCGGCATGACACTTTGTCCTGGTAGTAGTTTCCCAAGCGGCTTGAACACATGCATTGCGTCTTCTTTTTCGCCTTCATTTTTTAAAGATACCGCTAAATTGTTAATCCTTCTGCAGTTTCCCTTAAACTACATCCAATCGGTATTCTCAGTGAGCAAAATAATCGCTGATTCTACTTGCCTGAATGTTGATTGTAGAACGGTGATTATTGGAGGAAAGTTCAAGGCGCGAGTAAATATCGCATTTGATTCTGTTCACATTTTTCAGGTTAAACAAATCTGTGACATCGGGGGTTTTTGAAAGATCAGAGGGCCTAAAAGTTGGTTCTCCTGTTGACAAAGGAGATAGCTGCTCCTATTTCACGGGCTTGTACAATACTCTACCTCTTGTATTGTTCAATCATGAGCCCAATACTTAGTGCTTAGCATTGAAGTCACTTCCCACCAAATATGTTGAACCCAGCGTTACAAATACGTGACAAGCTGAACACGATGGAGGGCAGTAAATGGCCGCGAGTACAATTGGACCATTATTGCCTACAACTTGTATTGCCGTGGACTATATGTTCTTTGTTTTTAGTTAATGTATGAGAAGAAATTCATATTACAAGTTTACAAGGTCAGGAACATGTTTCTAATTGAGAAATGGTTGGGCATTGGTGAAATAATAGACAAGCACACTCACTGGCATGACTAGTTTCGAACTCCGTGACAAGTTCATCATCAGATGCCTAACTACTGTGGCTGAATTGATACCATCGGTTGATCAGCAATCGTATATATAAAAACTGAATTATGCAATTTACATATGCGAAGTAGTATTGATCGAAGATCCCTAAGTATCAACACCCACAGAAAGGTCCATAATTCCAACGCAAGAACAGACGGTTTTTTTCCATCATGTTCTTCTTTTCCTATTGCATACTCACATTGTTGTAGTGTTTTGAGGTGAGTTTTTACTATATCACAGAGTTGAACTTTCCTGTGGTGTAGATTTTTTGATGACGAGTGAGAGTTCTTTTTCTTGTAGTTATCTAGGAGTGTATGTTTTATATCCTATCTAATGAGAATGGCGGCACCACCTCCAGCTGTGTGCGCTGGATGATCTGTACAGTACATTTAAAATTTTGGCGTTTTAATAACATGTTTGCTAGTAGGATGCGTCTCAGATATAAACATTACGTCTATTTTGTGGTTGGTCATTCCTGATATTTGAAGTTGTTGAGAACGATGTCGAATTGATTTGTTCGGCGACACTCTCCTTTACAGCAGCAATGCTTTCAAGAGACCGACCGGTACGTTGACGCACAGGAGCCTTACTGTTCATATAACAACAGATCTCCGCTAGATGGCAATATTGCGAAATGCAACAGTAAACATGAAGTGCGCAGCGAATGACATTTGTTTTTATTGCACAGTTGGTATCTTTCGTACGTTGTAATAAAACTGGTATAGTGCCTACGACAATTTAGTTTTAACAAAGAAAACTTGTGTTTTAAATATGGATGTAGATATGGACAATGAAATAAGAGGTTTTTTTTTTGTTTTTCAAAGGAAGAATTATTTAATTGGGATAATTTCGAATTTAACTTTTTGATAGTATCTGTTCCTTATTTCAGATATACAGATATCAGAAGATAATGTAAGCTCAGAAGTATCGTTAACTGAAAATTTAAATAATAGAAAAAGAAAACGAAATGAGAAAATTGGGTTCCTAATGTTAGAAAAACTAAAAGGAATAAAGGTGTAGCTTATCGCAATGCCAAAAATGCTTTAGTTAAAGGAAAAAAATACACGTTTGTTAATAGTTGTTGCATCAAATGCTGCTACAAAAAGTTCGATGACGAACAACAAACAAAATTATTCGATGGATTTTATGCAAGTGGTAATTTTGATTTGCAGACCTCATACCTTTGTGAACTAGTCAGCGTTACCAAAAAAAGAAGAGCGTATAATTAAGAAACGGATGACTCGCGGCGTAAGTATTCACGGGTTTATAATGTACCAGATTCAATGGGGAATAAATGTAACACTTTTTTCAAAAGCACGATCCTGATTTCTGATGGCAGATTAACGAGAGCATATAAAAATAAACCACTTGGAGATGCACTTCCGTCCAACAGGAGATGGACTTCATTTCTGGCAAAGCAACACCTGCTGCTAAAATTGATGCCATTAAAAACTTCATAAACAGATTTCCAAAATATTTTAGTCACTATGGCAGAAATAAAAATATTAATTTACAGTATTTGGCAGGACACTTGAATATTACCATGCTGTATGAATAATATAAAACTGAAGAAGGTCCAGACAACCACGTTTCGTTTTGGGTATTTAGAAAAAATCCAATGAGTGTTCGAACTCACGGGCGATGTGTTAACACCTTTTTGCTACACGGTACCTGTTCGATTTCTATGAACACATTCGTAAATGTTACATTGGAAAATAAAAAACAGCGTTCAATCATATGATGACGTTACAGTTAAATAATATTAATACTTAAAATTATTTAAAGACCCAGTGCAACCACATGTGTCATTATTTCCTTGCTCAATACTTTTTGTTTTATTCCCACAAAAGTCAAAGAATGCAAAGCAACAAACACTTGTACATACATACATACATTGTTATATTCGTACGATATAACCGAAGATCAACATAAAATACTTTTTTAATATTACTCCAAATTAATACTCCAAATTAAAACACTTCAATCTCGGCTCGCCGATATCGGATCGCCTTAATTTTTGGCCTAAACTCTTCGTCGAAACCCCCACTAGCTTTTTAATCCAAAAATTAATAAAATCGGCTATGAATTTCCGGAGAAAATCGCGTGGGAAAATTATATGAAAATCGCCCAATAATCGCTTTCAATACCGACTGCCAAGCAACGAACAAACAAACGATGATTTACTCTTACAAACCTAACACTTGCGTATGTATTAAATTTATAGTTTACTGCCCTAGAGGCGCGCGTATAGATGTTAACACATCAAAAAACTTTTGAAAGCCGTTTCAACTTAAAGATGCATCAACTAATTATAGACTCATGCAAACATGATTCGCATGATTCGTACAAAATAAAGAATCAGACTTGCGACGGCGACAAAGTAAAACAAGAATTAAAAAAATAAAAGGAGCTTCATCAGAAAAAAGTTGAGGTGGCACGAAATTGTATGAAATGTAACTCTAGCTCCGCCCCAACTATCAACAGGTATATGTTACTACAAACGGCAGCTATGTAGGTCCAGGAATTCATAATCTGGCAATGGGGGATGCTATGATGTACACCTAGAATGAATCAGTAGCTTTAAGAGGTCCCTAAGAAATTCGATCATGCATACTGCATTTTGTGAAAAATTTTGTAAAACCCAAGAAATTAATAATCTATTCTGACCAATGTGTGGGTCAGAATAGAAATATTGAAATGCCTTTAATATGCGGTTTCATAGTACATAACTCTGACATTGTAGTGACCGAAATTGATCATAAGTTCTTGTGTAGTGGTCCTTTTACCTTTACCTTATGATCAGGATTTTGGCCTCATAGAAAAATCAAAGAAATGTCATCCAAAAATTTTTTGTTCCAGAGGACTGGCACCAAGTTATAAAAGCAGCTCGTAAAAAGCAACCTTTTCTCGTTATTATAATGTCTAAAAAATATTTTTTCCCTACTCAGAAGTTACAAGAGAATATTGTCAGAAGAACAACATCTGTGACATATCAAAAAGTAGAATGGCTGAAAATTCAGTCGCTTCGGTTTGAAATCGAAAACCCATTTACTATTAATTTCAAATACAGTAACGATGAGACTGTCGAATTCGATATTTTAAACCTAAAACAGCGAACAACTAAACATATTATTTATGGGATACCCTATCCACATGGGAATGTGATAAGTGTTGAGAACAAGGTAGACCTTATGCAATTTCTTCCCTTTATTCCTCTAATATACCACAATTTTTATATGGATCTAACTACATCTGAAAATGCACCAAATGACATACCTATTCCCAATAATGATAACGACTTGAATCTATAACAATTCAACACATATGTTTTGTATTAAAAGTAGGTATGTGTATTTTACCCAATTTGTGTTAAATTGAATTAATAAATCGTTAAAAAAAATATTTGTAGCGTTTAAATTTGTAAGGTATCTTGCGGGCTAACTGCAGTATTAGCTTATCTAATTTCAGAATATCAATATGCAATAGTGGCCTAATCCACATTGTTTTCTATTTTTGCCAAAATAATTGGTTGAAAAGCCTTTAATACAGATAAGAATAACATTATACTTAAATTATAGAAATATATTATTCATAGGATGATAATTGAAATCAGTAGAGAGATCTTTAAATCGTAAAAAACTTTATATGCATTTATGGTGTCGGTTAGGCCACTACTGTTCTCAGTGCCTCATATATAGCAATACAAAGTTTGACTAGCTCTCGTTTAGACAGTTAATAGTTAAAATATGCTGTATTTACTCTATTTTGCTAAGATAATACGAACAATTTCCGATAACTAATACAAAAACAGATACCTCGACGAAGGAATATATATCAAGTTACATTGACACAATCACGTGTATTGAATTCTCAGCGTCATATTCGCATTTTCAATCTCATCTAAAATAATATTAAACCACTACTGATCCTTTATAACCTGTATTTTAAATTTCCATTTTCTCATTTATCTCAAGTTGATATCAAGTCGTTGTTATAAATACACATATTTTTGATGCATTGCAAATTGTATCTCGTTACGTTTGAAGTCATTGACGGAAATATATATATGTGATAGAGAAAATCAAATCAAATCAAATCAACATTTTAAAAAGGCAATTATTGTTACTACTACTACATAAGTTCCCAATCAATAGGACAACAGAACAACAAGAAACTAGAACAGAAGTCCTTTACTCTATATATTTCTGAGTAAAACCTAAATAAACATATTGTAATAATGTAATCCTTGCAGATACATATCTCAACAAATTGCCAATGTATTATACGTCAATATACATATGTATATGAAGATACTCGTACAACCAAAGTACTAGAGTAAATTTATAATAAAAAAGGAACTAATACATATCACAATACTGAGCTACTATAAAAATACCCTTTGGTAATGGTACAAGGATATCGCAGCATATCTATAGTGATAGTGATAGAGAAATCGAAGCAGGAAGAGATACAAAGGCAATTTCGATGATGTTTAGTAACCACTTTTAAAAATGCTAACTATTTGTTTGTACATTTATTTAGTTGTATTGCCATCAAGGATATTGTAAATTCTCGTAACTATCTCTCTCTCTCTCTCTCTCTCTCTCTCTCTCTCTCTCGCAACTGTCTCCCGTTCGCCATTCACATTAACAATAAATATGGAGGACGAGAACAATTTCAAAATGAATGAACAAATTCTAGAATGGGACTGCAAGGAAGAGTCATGAATGTAAATCGATTTGTAAAGTACGGGTTTGTTTGTCCATCTGTGGTTGTTGGACTGATTATCCTGATTTCATTTTATTCGATTTGTAATGTGATTCTGTTAAAGATCAATAGCAAACACATGACAGGAAGTATTTTTAATAAAGATTATGGAGGAACGAGAGAGCGAATGAACAACTACAAAGTGACGCAGCGACATAGAAAATGTCGAGGGTAGAATATGAAATTTATATTCGTACATCTACACTAAGGTGGCTCGAAATTATGAGAAAGTCCTAAAAAAAATGTAGGGCCCTATTCGGAAGCGATGTAAAACACTGCACGCTGAAAAATAACCAGCCTCCGTAACATATTCTCTCAAACACATTATGCAGGAATCATGTACATATTTGGAAGACACTCTAAACAGTCATATATTTGAAAGTTCTAAACGCACTTATATTTAAATGCAAACATTAGCATGCTTACTTGTACATATGACTACTTTTACGTGGAGCCATATGCGTGTTTCATCCCAAACATACACACAGTTACACCGAAACATTCATGTGTTTCCTCCCAAACGAATGATTGACGACAGAATGCATGAAACTAAAATGTAACAGATCAGCAGTTCACTTCACTTTATTTAAACACGCATTCAGGAATATTTATGAATCACTAACTGAAAGAATAATCCAAAAATACAGTTACAAACTTTCTATAACATTAACTTAGGCTGAGAACAATCTGTCTGCCCCTCTTTTATTATTTTGCACTCGACAGAGCATAGCTACAGAGAAACTGAAGTAAACAGTGCACCAAACACAACTGTATTTGTAACACAAACAATTCTGTATTTGGATTTGGATAGCACATATATTATAATATATTAATCATTGTGCATCAAACATGTAATATTGAATAGCAAACACAATGCGCTTGGACACAAGTATACCATATTTGCGACAAGCTCCAACCACACGTTATATTTGCAGCCAAACAAGAAAAAATACAGATTTTCAGCGTACAATTAGAAAACGTACAAGCTCGCTGATTGTGAGAAACAGATCAGGTTTTTTTCATCCAATTAGTATTTTTATTTACTTACATTTCGAGGTGCAAGTGGACTGATATTGGCGGTAGATCGGTTTGAAGTTTGTGACTCTTCTCAGTAGCGACGTAGCGTTTCTTGATCTTGCTTCTTTCGTGTGAATTGTTTCATGTCATTTTTCTTTCCTAACCGATGTGCACAAAATCGGATGCGGATCCGTTTCGACCACGTTACGGGACCGTAACATCATAAAAAAGGGAAATGTGACTTCTCGAATCGGTTTCGAACCCGTTACGAGTCTATAAAATCACACAAAAGCGAATCAATGAAATTGCGATTTAGTGGTTCCGTTTCAAATCCCACGAAGGGATTGGGGAGAGCTTCTCACAAACTGTGAGCTATGTACGTTCTAGTTTTACACTCACTGATTGAGACCTACAGTTTTACACCGGTTCCGAACGGTATTTTTGGGAAGAATCTTTATGGCTAAATATTCGATAGTGTCGCCGTCACTAAGCGAGGTGACCACTGTTGATAGATATGTTAGGTGGTCTGAGCAGGGATCAAATCGACGTACTCATGTAAAACGGCCGCGCACACTACCATCACACCACCGACGTATACATTTCATGAGGAAACTAAACTCGTAGATAATATATAATAATATATAATATTTATGCCCAATTTCACAGTTGAAAATTCTCCATTTAAATGGAAATGAAAATGGTGTGAAACTCGCCCTTAATGTCGGAAATTCATTTCTAATTGCGATTTCGTTTCTGAGATAAAATGCAAAAACTTTTCTGGACTTCGCCCGAAAAGTGCCTTTTGCAACCTTACTTCAAGGTTTTGTCGTCGTTTTTGAGAATGTTTCACTCAAAAAGGGCAACAATTTAGCATTTTCTGCCCTCTCAGCGAGTCACGGGGGAGAATGTTGCCGGAGAATGTTGTTCTGTATTTTTGTATGTGTTCTTTGTCTTTGCTCAGTCCATTTTTCTACCTTTTGTGTAACGCGCTAAGCTCATTTAACCGGCTTGAGCTAACTCCGCTTAACTCCTCAAACAAAGTGGTCGAATTTTTATTTTAGCGGGAATATCAAAAAATACCAATTGTATTGGTACTTTGTCGAGTGTATGTAGAGTGGTTTCAAATGTCTTACTATCGCTTAAGTCTCCATGTATATTGGTCCTATATATTTGCTAAGCGAGGCAACTAAAACAGTAAGAAAGCAAAAGGAAGAATACAATTGTGAAATGTTGCATTTTTATGTTCTTTTCTCACCCCAAAAACGGCACAACTTTGAAGAGGCGATGGAAAAATTATTTAAATGTGTCCTCATACAAGGGCAAAATTATTTTTCTTGTAACAGTATCACCATAAGTGAATAAATCACAAAAACTGCAAAAATTGTGTGATGTAAGCAAAAAACTTCAGTGGAAAATATAGTTCATTACCTATTTTAAATTTAAATATCAACACGAATCCATTTCGAGTCCACAAAAAAATATTAAAAGTGGATCCGTCTCAAATCCATTGTAATTCAAAAAAACAACCCGGAACGGATTCGAATAGGTAGTCCGTTGCGAGTTCGATGTGGATAGGAAAATGTAGTAAAAAAACGATCCGATTTTCCAAAAGGAATCTCATACGCAAACGGATTCGTTATGGGTCCGTAACTGATGTCCGTTTCGAACAATAATGTACGGAAAAGCAGGGTATGGCACACTGGGCTAGTACTAGACGCTTTTTCTGACGTTTCGAAAGTTATTGTCTTTGCAGAATATAGAACATTGTCTTTTGGTAAATTTTTTCCATTTTAGCTAAAGGAACACATATTTGCCAAGTATACATATGTTCGGTCCGTGTAAGCACATTAAAGTTCGACCTTACATTTTTTAGAACTTACGGTATGGACTTAAAACGTACCCGACGTTTCCCCTATGTTCACCTGTTTTCCTGACCCGTTGCATTCCTTTATAGACGCCAACTTTTTGGCCCTCGTTGATGGCTCATGGAGGACCTGTTAGAGATTTGACGCCTACTATACCCATGACCGCATTTACTCTATCTCCTACCTGTACAATTATAGATGCCAAAAATCCTAGGGTCAACATACTTGGCTGTGGTAGTCAAAGCGTTAATGCACACATTGTTTGAAGTTGATTCAGTTTCAGTATCCACCTCATCACTTCATATGTCCTAGAAAATTAAAGAAATTTTTCGATTTATTTTTAGTTCATACTCATGTACTCTGGTGAAGTAAAATGTCTTCAAATTTAGTTTAATTCCCTAATTTTAAGTACAAACGGACAATAATTTTGTAGCATTTTTAGGAAGATTTGAACTCAACTGTAGGAAATCTTTTTTCTGAGTGCAAATTCAAGCGGTGTAAATCTCCGACTTGATGAAAAACGGCAGATCAATTTCATTGATCAAATTATTCCTCCCGTGTTGGAAACCAAAGAAGTAAGTGTGAAAAGTTCTTCTGTCAATGTATGTATCAAATGAAGCATTCTTGGCCAGAGAATGTGATGATGATGAAGACTCCACAAAAAAAACATCAGGTTAATAAAAAAAAAAATAAAAATAAATGGTTTCCCATTACATCCCATGGAGGGACAGGGGAGAGCATTTCATAATCACTGAGCTGTGCGCTTTCCAGTTTATCCTCCCTGATTGGGACCTACAGTTTTACACCGATTCCGAACGGTATTTTGAGAAGCTTTTTCATGACTCAATACTCGATAGTGTTGCCGTCACTATGCGAGGTGACCGCCGCCGAAAGAAATTTTAAGGTGGTCTGAGCAGGGATCGAATCCAGGATCTCATGTACAAGAGGCGCGCACACTACCATTCGCGGGTCCTGGCAATACTAGTGTTGCCAGATGCAAACTGGAAGTTCCATTGTAAAGTTTGAAAATTTTTGGCATAAACATACATGTACCGATTTCACTTTCGAGCACTATTTTTTGTATTTACAGTGTGTTGAAAAATGCATCCCTTTCAAAAAATGGAATTAGTCCGGCAAAATTTTCGTGCCATAATTTTTTACGATTTTTGGCGGGGATTATCGAGACAAAAAGGTGTCAATCAACTTGTTTCGCCTTTTGGTAATGAAACACCATCAAAAACCACTGGTAATCGTTGATACCAAGAGTTCAGTCTCGAACGCCGTTCGCTCCAGGATGAATTTTATGAAGGTTGACGAACTTAGGTCGTTTTGCCGGAAACCATCGATGCTGTGCGTGAATTGATAAAGCAAGACCGACATGTGACATACCGTGAGATTGAGATATCCTCGGGCATTACCATGACAAGCATCAATAAGATATTGCATGGTCACTTGGCTGTGAAAAAGATTTGTTCTCTTTGGATTCCACATAATTTGACGAATGCTCAAAAAAGGCTCATGCCAATTGGAGCACAGGAATGTTGCAAAAATACAACCGCGGTAGCTCAAATGCAGTGTATAACATCGTCACAGGTGACGAATCATGGATCAATGCCCAAAAGCCCAAACCAAAACAGCAATCGACCGTATGGGTCTCTCAACACCAGCCAAATCCAACAAAAGTTGTTCGTGGAAGAAGGACATCGAAGCAAATGATCGCGGTTTTTTTCGGTATAACCCGTCATGGCTACAGCGAGTTCAGAGGAACGTAGGACGGTCTATTCTGGGTGGTATACCACCATCTAGTTGCCAACAGTGCTGGATGAAATAAGAAAAACAACAAGAGAAGACGGATCATTTTGCATCAGGACAATGTGAGCTCTCACACATCAGCTGAAACAATGGGCTATTTGAGTACTCAACATGTCGAATTGATGGGTCATCCACCGTACAGCCTTGATTTCGCACCCAGTGACTTCTTTTTATTCCCTGACATCAAGAAAACACTGCGTGGTCAATGTAGAAAATTACATGAGGTATTAAGGGACTCACAGTTGGAACGAAGTTCCTTTCGCTATATTTTATGTACTAGTTAGTTCCAACACGCCTAAGGCGCTCGTGGAAAAATACGATAATTTAAATGGATCTTTAAGAAAATATACTTCCTGTAAAACGATAAACTTCTTTCAAGGAATTTTTTTTTATAGACCGTATTTTGTTAAAAAATAGTTTATTTTTACATCCTTTTTGTAAGAATATGTATTATATATTCCCGAAAAGGTAATTTTTTAAAGAGAGGTACTTCTTTTATTAAAAGCTAATGCCTTTTTTAAGAAAAGGTACTATTTTTTGAGAAGTACTTTCTGTAAGATAAAACCATAAGAGTATAAGGTTTTGTTTACAATGAAGTACTTTTTTTTAAGAACAGGTAATTTTTAAAGAAGTGGTACTCTTTTTAGGAAAAGGTTATATTTTTAAGAAAATGTACTTATTTTCAGAAAGGCTACATATCTCAAGAAATGATAGGAAAAGGTATTATTTTAGCTTTCAGAAAAGGTACTTTTAAGAAAAGGAATATTTGTAAGGAAAGGTATTTTTGATAAGAGAAGGTATTATTTTGGAGAAACGTCTTTTTTCAGAAATGGAATTTTTTAGAATTGGTCCTTTTGGAAGAATGGGTAAATTTTAAAGAGTAGGTGCTTAACTCAAGAAAAGATATTTTATGTAGTATTTTATGTAGAAATTGTACTTTTTAAGAAAATGTACTTATTTGAAAAAAAAATAATTTTTTGAAAAAAATTTACTGTTTGTAAGAAAATTTCCTTTTTTTACGCAAAGGTACTTCTATAAGATAAGGCTTTTTTTTAAAGAAAAGGCACTTTGTTTAAGAATATGAATATGTATTTTTTGAGAAAATATACTTCTTTTAAGAGAAGGCACTTATTTAAAAAAATTTTATTTTTTAAACTTCTTTGGCTTTTCTAACTTTACTTGTTATTGGTTTCAAAACTACAATACATACTAAATATTGGTTACAGGCTCCACCTAGACAACTTTCCATTAAACAAGAAATTCTCAGCATATGTTAGTCTAGACACAAACCAAAGCAAAAGTACCCAATATAATTCGTACTTCTGGGTTGTAGCATAATAGTGTTAAAAAAAATGTTTAATTTTTTATTCATTTAGCCCCCATCCCGCAACGTGCAATAAGGAACATCGTTCCAATAAAAACTAGTATGGAGAAAGCATGTTTAGTCCGCCTGGAGGTGAAAGTATTTTTAAATCCTTAATAAGTTTTTAATGTTGCTCTTGAATTTATCGCATGTGTTTTAAATATTCTAAAAATAAGGAAGACTTAACTTATATTTAGTTTATTTCTGATAAAAATGTTAGTGGGTTGTGGTTAACTTAAACTTCAACTTGTTGCTAACTTTTATACTGAATTTGAATATTTTGAACTTATACTAAACTAATCTATTACTTATTACAAGGATATAATGAACTGTATCTGGGTAAATAATATTTTTTGCTTTGGACAAAATTTATTTTTTCTTTGACTTTAGTTCAAACAAACTTAAATTTAGTTGAGTATGGTATACACATTACCTAAAATTTAGTGGCAATTTTCTGGGGGCCGACCATAATCCAAACTGACAGTCTCCCTACGAAGTGGTCATAATCCCAAATTTTAAATTTTGCCTTAAGTCCGCTTTGAAAGGGGACACAATCCGAATTAGGATTATGTCCTCTTTTCGGAATTTTAGTATTAGGAAATTAATGAGAATCATATATAAAATTGGACGACAGCAATCTTTCAAAATCTATTTTTAAATTATTTATATATTATATCTAATTCATGCCTAAAAGAAATAAGGTATTTTTTTTAAGAAAATGTACTTTGTTTAAGAACATGAATAGGTATTTTTTTTGAGAAAATCTTCTTGTTTTAAAAAAGGCACTTATTTAAGAAAATTTTAGTTTTTAAACTTCTTTAAAAATTTTCTTTTATTTTGGTTATGGGATTCAAAACTACAAATATACAAAATATTGGTTGCAGGCTCCACCTAGAAAACTTCCCATTAAACAGGAAATTTCTCCGCATATGTTAGTCTAGACACAAACCAAAGCAAAAGTACGTAATATAGTTGATAATACTGGGTTGTAGCGTAATACTGTTAAAAAAAAGTTCTTTATCTTTTTTTCATTTAGTCCCCATCCCGGAATGTGCAATACAGAACTTCGTCCCAAAAATTTCGCTCCAATAATTAACAGTGAAAGGAAAATATTACATCAAATTAATAAAACTGTTTCTTAAATTGAGCACGATAAAATTTCTTCATCAATTTATATTTGTTTTTTGATAAATATGAAGTAATTTATTGAATGATAAAAGATTTTAAAAAATCAGTACCCTCTTTCAGTGGGAGGAAACCTAATAGCTACAATATCCTATGCAATCACATTCACGTATGACAACGGCCACTGTACAACATTGTGTTTATTATTTTACTCAACACTGTATCTTCGGCTGACTTACAAACACGTAGTTACATTGAGTTATATGAGCGATTTCTAAATTTAAATCTAAATAGATTAAAGCTCATTCTGTTGTTATTTCCCCAGTTATATTGTAATAGCAGGAACAAATACTGCCACAAACAATACAATAAAAAATATATTTACTTTGCTCTCAAAAGGAAATTGTACAAGATTTTTTCTCCTCTCCCTCCATATTTACAAACCATCTTTAATCTCGGGAAATGCAACATGTTGCATGTGCTGGTTATTGGTGGCTGTGCTGTTCAGTAATCAAATATGCTTCTATGTTATGCTTTGCATTCATATGATTTATACTTCATCAGTCTTCCTTCTCGCTTCTTATGCATTGTACAGAAATATGCATGAATAATGAATGTGAATGAGATTACTTTATGGTCGAGGATAGTATGAGTTGTGTGTATGTGTGTGTGAGTGCGTCTGTAATATTGCATAGAAATCTTTGGCAGCGTGATTCCTTTGAAAACAAGGTCATACATATTTGTAATGTGGAGTTCCAAATTGCATACGTGGTTGTGAGAAATATGAAGTTAGTAAAGTAAATAATGCATTCTAATGGATAACAAAATATTATGCGAGCGTCTGTCTGAGATTTTGGTGAGATAGATTAACCTCACAAGTAATTTGGGTTGGAATTTTGGTCTTTTAAAATGTGTTAATAATAGAGCTTTATAAATCGTTCGGTATATAAATTAATCCTTATTTGTCATGTTTGTCAACACCAGATCCAGTTAAAAACTTCGTAAGATCGTTACTAACTTTGTTGAATTTTAAGAGATAAATCTATTCAATTCTTAATCGACACCGGCGAAAAGTGAGAAAGAGACGATGGACTAGCAATCAGAACACAAGTTCGAGAAACAGAATCCCACAAGTCTTTAAAGCACCTTGTATACACGCTGAAAAATCTGTATTTTTTGCTGCTTGGGTGCAAATATATAGTGTGTTTGAAGCTTGTCGCAAATATAATATAAATACTTGCATCCAAACACATTGTGTTTGCTTTTCAATATTACATGTTTGAGACACAATGATTAATATGTTATGTTATATGTTTTTGCGACCCAAATATATCTGCGGTTGTGATTCACATACAGTTGTGTTTGTTGCACTGTTTATGCTCTCTCGAAAGCATGAGAATAAAAGAGCGACAACGAGAGAGTCTGTCTTGTAAGCGTGTATCTGTATTTTTTGCATTATTCTCTCAGTCAGTGATACATAAATATTCCAGAATGTGCGAGTAGATTGTAGATGAAGTCAGTGTATCTTATTTTGGCTGATGAGTTGCGTTTTAGTTTCATGTATTCATTCGTCAATGGTTCATCGGACAGAGGATATTAAAAGCGCTTGATCAGTGAAAAAAGAATATACGAAGGCTCGGACGGTTAAATGGTTCGTGATGTTGCTTTGGTTTTTGTGTATGTGATTCGTATATATGTATGTGTACTACAGCAGTGATAAACGATATTGAAGAAAGGCCAACAACGTCAAGCACTTGGTCCGTCCGAGCCTTTAATGAGAAAATCGGAACGGCAGACCGTATGTTAAATTAGTATAACAAAAAAAAAAAAACACAAGTACTTTATCCACGCTTGGCTTGCATGAACTAGATTAGTGTATAAATATATTGTTTGTGTGGCAACTCATAGTGTTCTGAAAACAAAAAGGAGAAAAGAAAGGTGAAGCAAAAGAACAGCAGATTCCAATTTCATGAAAAAATGCAATCAATACAAGTAAATGTAAAAAGGGACGTTTTAAATCTTTTAATTTTTGTATTAATTATTTATAAATTAATTAGTTATACTAAATAGTACTAAAGTATATTGAAATCAAAGAAGAATATCGTTTCTAAATATTATTATGTTTTGGGAGGAAGTACGCATATGTTTCCACGTAAGTATATGCAGGTTTTGGGGGACCATGATACTGTTTACATTTAAATACAAGTGAGTTTGGGATATGAATGTTTGAAGTGTGTTCCAAATATATACATGGTTCCTGCAGAATATGTTTTGGAGAATATGTTAGAGAGGACGTTATTTTTCAGAGTGTACTACCAAGGTGGAGCCTACTTAGGCCGATTTTCTTTTGTTACTTGAGTAGAGGGCAATAATAGACAAATACCGGTTAGTGCTAAATGCGAATACTAGAGTGAACCTTATATGTATGGAGATTTTTAGCGTTGAAAATGTTTTGCTTCCACCCAGAGTTGCGTTGATTTGCTCCAAGAACTGGGTTGTTGAAAAACTTTCCCCGATAGGATAACTCTAAGGCGTGTCGTAAGCGCCCTAAAGATCTCGAAAGCATCACCCTTAGGTTTTTTATGGTAATAAAATTATTCGCGGTTGCATACCCACGTGTTTTTTATATAAAATAATATTTAACTATAGAGATTATGTGTGTAAAATTTGGCAGAGATCGGAGATCATTATTTGTTCATCCGAATTAAAAACTGCATTTATTGTTTGCGGTACAAAGTTGTATGGACTATGAATTCAGAAGTTATATGGGTTGTAAATAAAGTATTATAGGCCACCTTAGTAAACTGCCTTAATAATCCGATTTGGTGTAAAATCAAAGGACGGAAAAAGATACTTTTTTGTTTTCCACAAAAATTAATATCACCCAAGTTGAAAATAAATTCTGAATTCTAAAAACTTAAATAACGTTATCAACAATGTTCGCTTTAATATTTTTCGCAAATGTTCAAAATAATAAAATACTTTTGAAAATAACATAGAGTAATGACATACAGAGCTGCCATTCTGCTCATCTGACATTTCCTTTGACACTATTTGTAGGGAGTTGGCTACTCTTTACGCCATTACTCTATGGACAATACTTTTCACCTATTTTGAAAAATTGTAATATTTATCTTGGTTTTCAACTTGTACTTAAATGAATAAAAACGTCTTCAAGGTTTGAAAAATACATTTTTTTTGTCGATGGAAAGCTTTTTCAAGTGTCAGAAATAAAAATAACTTTGATTCGAAATATATGGTACCAAAATACAATTTTAAATAAATTTAATTTTTATTAACCAGCTGTCTGATATATACAATGTTATTTGAATATTTTCAATATGGGCTCCGAAAAATAGTGTATAGTGTCTTAGGATAGGTTAAAGTGGTTGTCAGTATTGACACACTTAGTCCAGTGATGGTCGTTGTGATACCAGGGTAGAGGTTTACGCCGGTTGTTCCTGCTTCGGCGGCGGCGTAGTGACCTTGGCAAACCGGCGGCTTGGTCGGCTAACATGGCGGTGGATAACGGCGGCGGCGGCAATACCGGCGTTTCCAGCAAAGGCCGGACCATGCAATACGTTAAGTATGCCAATGTCATGATCGAAGTTTTGTGTTTGACTTGAATCAAACATAACATTGCTGTAGCATGCCGTGCCGAACAAATACGTACAGCATTGCAAGGAAATTAAGCTGACTATTATTAGGAAATATTCTGATTGTGGTTGTGTGTAGTTTATAGTTTGTGTGTTGTAAATCAGGACAATGCCATTATTTGATCGATTATATGAAAGATTAAATAAAATGTTATACGCCGCTGAAACACGCCGCCGCCGCGCCGGTTTCCAGGTAGTCAAGCGGCGGCGCAGCAAAAAAACTCAAAAAACGGCGGCGGAGGCGGCGCGGCTCGGCGGCGTTAACCTCTTTACTAGGGGACGTGATATTCTGCCCGCATCGTTGAGCCTGTAAAATGACCCGATATGGTTCAGAAGCGATGAAGCCATATGATCTCATCCTCGATATTTCAAGATGTTGCTGAAGAAGATACGTACTACATAAGTCCGTGGCGAAAGCCCCTTAAATCATTCAGTTTAACTTCCTGTATAATCTATTAGATCCAAAGTGATAATCTAGAATTTCGAGTGGTCATTAAACATTATTTTTTGCGAAAAAAACCGTCAATCAAACCAAGGAAAAGCTTGATAAATACTACAGGTAGAACAACTTCAAAGGATTGTTTGGAGTTGTTTAATTGGGCTACGAATTGGTATCTCATCCGCAATATTCTCCGGATTTAGCCCCCAGTGACTATTTCCTATTTCCACACCTAAAGAAATGACTCGGTGGAAAGAGATGTAGCTCCATCGATGAAATTATTGATCAAATAAATGCCTATTTTATAAACCTATTCTTAGGAAGAGAAATTAGAGAAACGTTGAACTAAGTGTATTGATAAGGAGATTATGTTGAAAAATATTTTTTTTTTGCAAAAAAAAACTGTGTTTCATTCAAAAAGTCACGGACTTATAGATCCGCCCGTAGAACGTGTTCACTGACGAGCACTAATTGTTGTATTTGTAATGTATAGAAAAATGCATCTCGGTCAAGAAATGGAATTAACCTGAGAAAATTTTCGTGTGATGATTTTTTTTTCAATTTTCGTCGTGGTGTATCAAGACAAGAGTGTCTCAATCAACTTGTTTTGACTATTGGTGATGAAGCTGGTACGCTGGTACCAAGAGTTCAGCCTCGGACGCCGTTCGATCCATGATGAATTTCGTGAAGGTCATCCAACTTTAGTCGTTTTTCCGGAAACCATCGATGCTGTGCTTGAACTGAGAAAGCAAGACCGACATGTAACATACCGTGAGATTGACGCATCCTTGAGCATTAGTATGACAAGCATCACTAAGATATTTCATGTTCATTTCGATTTGGGTATTATGTCCGTGGGTGTTTGTCCGGGTACCGGCTGATGGTAGTTTGGAGTTGTTTAGAACTTCTTTAGACCACCAACCTTAGTACTCGTACCTTACTTCATCTTTGTATCAGATAGGTCGTCATAAAATCGAGTTCAAGGTATCGTATACTAGAGAACCGCCGATGAAGAGGTTAGATTCGTAGCAGTAGTTAAACAGCAGTCTGCCGTCGATGTTATTTTCCCTAGACCATTACTCTAAGCTGTAATTTTCCACGCATTCAAAACGTATATATCAATAAAAATCTCACTTCTGTACAGAGTTGGTAATTGAAGTAAATTCTTCATAATAGTCGTTCTGATACTTAGAAATATAGTTTGCTATTATTAGCAAACAATGTTTGCTACTAATCAGCAAGCGAGTTTTCTGCCATTACAGTATATGTACTGCCATACCAGCAAATTGTTCACAGTGTTGATAAAACACTGGACAAAGTGTTTGCTAAAACAACAAACAAATGTTTGGTAAAATAATGAACAGTTTTGCATTCCCCAATTTCAGCAGTTTTTCTGCTGTTTACTCGTATTTTCTTTGAGTGTAGTTCTTGGTCAGCCTGTTAGCTTATATATTTAAAGAATAGTTTTACTTCATACCCTGAGTCCAAATGAAATAAATTGTACTTTTTGTGGCTCCCGGTCGACTGAAGAACGTACACTAAAATTTTTTAATTTTTATTTTATTGAATTAACCCATTTTTAGCCGCTGTCCGTGATTTCGCACATCTGTGGGAGGTGTTGAAAAAAATCTGTATTTTTAGGCAAATTTTCTAAAAGGAAAATAAGGCACACTAAAAGAATTAATTTTTTCAAAAATACCGATATCTGTGAAACTATATGAGATAGTAAAATTCTGATGGCGGATTTGAGTTCAGCGGACCCTAGTTACCATAACTAAGTACTGTAGTACCTAGTTACCATAATACATGATCGTACTTTATGACAATTGTTACACAACTAAAAACTCATTCATGGTTAATATGGTGGCAAAAACCTTCCGCAGGCAAGAGCCAAATTTTACGAATATTCGACGGGGGCGGATCAATAAGTCCGTGACTTTTTGAACGAAATACAGTCTTTTCAGCTCAACTCACTTAGTCCAACGTTTCTCCAATTTTTGTATCGCTTCCAAAAAATATGAGTTTTCGAGGTCCATAATATAGGCATAATTTCGTTGGAGCTAAACCTTTTTCCACCGAGCCATTTCTGTAGGTTTGGAAATAGGAAATAGTCACTGGGGGCTAAATCCGGAGAATATGGCGGATGAGGTACCAATTCGTAGCCCAATTGCAATTGAGAATTTTGCAATCGAGACTACACACGTGTGCACCTCGTGCAATATCTTGATGAAAAATAACTTTTTTTTTGGCCATATGGGGTCGTTTTTTTTAAATCGTTAAATCGGTAAAATAAGTTGGCATAATATTTGCCGTTTATTGTTTTTCTCTTTTGAAGGTAATCGATGTAGATTATCCCGCGTGTATCCCAAAAAAACTGTTCCAATCACCTTATTGTCCAACAAACTTACCTTGGCCTTCTTCGGAGCCGGTTCACCTGGAGAAACTCATTATTTAGACTGCTGCTTGGTCTCCGGAGTATTGTAATGGATCCATGTTTCATCCACAGTTACAAAACGCCGCAAAAACTCAGTCGAATTGACTGAACTCCAAACAATCCTTTGAAGTTGTCACACGATTACGTTTATGGTCAATTGAGAGCAAACGCGGCACCCATCATGCAGACAGCTGTCTTAAACCCAACTGATCATTTCAAATCCAAACCACACTGCCATATGAAATGCATTTGGCATCAAAAATCTCACCCACTTTTACTCTTCGATCGCCCAGGACCATGTCGTGGATTTTTTCGATATTTTCGGGTGTATTGACCTCAATTGGCCGTCCAGAACGTTCAGCATCATTTGTACTTGTGCGACCACAACGAAAGTCAGTAAATCACTTTTCTACCATTGAAATCGATGGTGCAGAGTCCCCATAGTATTTATCAAGGTTTTTCTTTGTTTTGACTGACGTTTTTTTTCGCAAAAAATAATGTTTAATGAGCACTCGAAATTCACTTTTTTTCATTTTACAAAAATGCACGAGGTTGTATTTTTTGAACAGCTGTTAAACGCAAAGTAAATGACGGAACTGGCTCAAAATTTGACAGTAGTCGATAAACAGGTGGTAGTTGATGGGAGCAGTTGCATTTCATATAACTACGAGGGAAGTTCGAAAAGTTACGGACTACGGACACTAGAAAAATTTTGTAGAAACATTTAAGTATCAACTTAATTCATAAGCATTGCTTTTAAACTAATTGAGTTCAATCCAGTTTTGATTTGTAAAATTCAGATTTATAAAATTATATTAGCTCTGGAGCCCAGTAGGAAAAAATAGGACGTGCTCGACACAAATTGTCCTGGGCTATAGGCTTAGCAAGAGCTGCAGATATAAGTTTCAGTTATATGAAAGTTATATGAAACTGCCCTTAAATATCGCGCAATCATTCGAAGGAAACTGCTAAATATCGTTGACCCAACACCACGAATTGCATAAAAAGTTATAATTTTATACATCTATAAAGGACTTTAAAATATAAGTTTAGTCCTACAAATATTAAACTCAAATACCAATTTAATCATGCATACATACAAAAAAAAAACAAATAATAAAAATCATCAGGAAAAAAACCACAAGTTAACTTTTCCTTATATTTACATCTCTTAAGAATGCAGTAACATAGCGGCTTAACTTCACACAGAACGTTCTGCCAAAACCATCACCAGCAGCAACAAAGAAAAAAAAACTAGATGTTTGTAAAGCATCAAAAAAAAAACTCCCGACAAATGCGAGATGGGAAAGGGATATGAATGCTTATTTTTCGTTTGCAACATTTCTACGACTCGGCGGAATCTACGGAATATATAGTATAGTTGTCGTATTTCATATGTCTTCGAGGCTTATGGGGTGTAAACGTATGCAAATCATGTTGCATTGCCCTGACAAGAAGATTTACTACCAGATAAACTGCATACAAATTTGACAAATCTAAAAATAGTCGAAAAAATTATAAGACGAAGAAATTCAACACAACTGTTTTTTTTTCTGTTTTTTTCTTCTTCTGCTTAAGCGAAAATTCTCATCTCTGCTTAGCATAGAAAACTGAAGGAGAACCCGTAGCAACGAATAGGAAAAAACTCTGAATCTTTATCTCGTGATATGCTAACCTAAAACCTCAATCTTTGTGTATGTTAAGCCACCGATGTTTTTGCATTATTTATGCCACCAGAAGAGCAAATCGGAAGATATGCATTCAAACATGGTGATTTTTGGGTGATCCCGCAGCAAAAGATTGAAAAGCAAAGGAACTTACAAATGGGCCAAGATGTGGCATTAACATGTCGCTTTCGCTATTATGGCTGTTGTTGATATTGTCATCTGTTCGTAAGAGAAGAAGTGAAATGCCAAAAGGTTTGGTGGGAACAAACTGCGGAAGAACGCTGACTGGCTGACAATGCTATCAATACCGATATAGTCAGTTAGTCATGTTCGTAAGTATCTGTGTGTATAATGTGCATAATGTTTGCATCATCAGGGTAAAGTTAAAAGATATTTACTCTAATGATTCAACTCATTTACTATGAATTCCGCTTCTTAACTTTTCCACTGCATAGATTATGCTTGTTGTGTTGCATACCCTACGGCTGACTTTATATTACGTTGGTACTTACCGACAATGGGTGACAAAATCATAGACTAATAAGTACATAGTATATATAGAGTTAACATTTCGCTCCGTAAATTTCTGACATTTGGCCTGGTATGATATGAATGTTTGATGTTGGAAAGAATTGTTTTAATAATACCAGATAGAGGCAATGGTTGAAACCAACGGCATTTAATTTTGGGTGTTAAAATTATTGTGTTAAATACAACACAAATGTATACGGACGACAATGAAAGATATCTAAAAAGGCCAAAATACGTTTAAATTGCACGGATCTCAACCAAAACGACATGACAAATTTAAGTCAACAGTTCTTGTAACTCCACCTGGTGTAATCCGACCAGCTCCTATCAAACCGAAACGTCAGATGAGTCATATCTTTGTCTCTTTAAAGAATTACTCTATAGACAAAATTTTTGAAAGTGTATTGGAAACTATTGGAAACTATCGAAAATGATTCAATAGTAAAAACAAAAATTGTGTCCTATTACATCCCATGAAGGGATTGGGGAGAGCTTCTTACAATCAGTGAGCGGTGCGCTTTCTAGTTTTACACTGACTCATTGGGACCTACAGTTTTACACCGGTTTCGCACGATATTTTTAGAGTCACGCACACTACGGCCACAGTATGAAGTTAAATTAAACCAACAACAAAAACATAGAAGAGCACACAACAGTGAGTAACGTTGTGACTGGATATACTACACCGCTTAGTCATAGAGTGGCGATAAACGATTTTCGTCTCCATTTCCCGACGGTTTGTGGTGCAATTGTTAGCATGCGCGCCTTCTGTGCATATGAATTCGGCTTCAATTCCCGTAATTTCGTGTGGCCGTCGGTGGTGCAATGGCTAGTGTGCACGGCTCCAGTACATGAGAATGTGGGTTCGATCCCTGCTCCGACCACCTAACATTTCTTTCGACGACACTCACCTCGCTTAAAGACGGCGACACTATCCTGAAAATGCTTCTCAAAATACAGTTCGTAACCGGTGTAAAACTGTAATTCCCAATCAGTGAGTGTAAAACTAGAAAGCGCACATATCACTGATTGTGAGAGGCTCTCCTCAATCCCTTCATGGGATGTTATGGGATACCATTTTTTTTTATAAATGAAAAAGCATTTCAAAAACCTTCCGGATTCGGTGTAAAAGTGTAGGTTCAAATCATTGAGTCTACAAATGGAAAACGAACAACTCGCTGCTTGTAAAAAGCTCTCCGCCTATCCCTTCGTGGTTTTAAATGAAATCATACGCAAGCACGCGATATCAAGGAATAAAAAGGCTTGCGGGCAAAGACCCCCTCATACACCCACAAAAAAATTCAGTTGAGACAACCGAATTTGCCGAATCCGAATATAGATAAAGGATGTTTCAGTAGTAATCCACTTTTTCATTAAAAAACACGCATTATTTGAGATAGATGTATTCTTTTATTGGACTATCAAGAAGACATTTTCGGATTAAGTATGGAATAAAATATCCGTCAAATGGCTCTCACGGCTCTGATGACAGGCGATTACTCTTTACATGAAATCTTCCATGACTTTTTCCACAGAGATGTGGCTGTATCTGACCGATGATGAGTTGGATCTCGCATTTCAGCTCAGCAATTGATTCTGGTTTATTCGTATAGCCCGAGATTTCACAAAACCCCAAAGAATGAAATCCGACGGCGTTAAATCACATGATGTTGGTGGCCAGTCGACATCAGAATTTCTTGGGATAATTTGTTCTGAAACTCGTTGCTGTAACAAATCGATTGTTTCATGCGCCGTGTGGCAGGTGGCGGCGTCGTGCTGAAACCACATGTCGTCCAGATCCGTGCCGTCCAGTTGAGGCCACAAGAACTCTGTTATTATGTTCCTGTAACAACTGGCGTTCACAGTCACTGAAATTTCGACCTCATCTTCAAAAAAGTAAGGCCCAATCACGCCGCCTGACCAAAATTCGCAACAAACAGTTGCTTGTTGTGGGTGCACTTGTTTCTCATTTCAGTTGGAAATGCGCTTCATCGGAGATGACTTTTTTGTAAAATTGCCAGTGACTTCACTTTGGTACAGTACCCATTGAACGATTTGCCGGTGCTTTCCATGTTCTGCTGCGTAGTGACCCAGTTTTTAAAATTCTTCGACCACTCTTCGAATGATTGACACATTAGGCGCACTTTCTCGAATGAAAATTATTCGAAGTTTGCGAGCGGTCCCAGCATAAATTTCAAAAAATATTGGGAATAGGTTTTTACAATTATAAAGCGTTGTTCTTTCGTAAACCGCTCCATTCTTAATAATCGAAATAAACATATGTGACAGCTACCAAATCTCAGAGTTGCCACTTGCACAAAAAAATGGCACTAAATTTAAAAAGTGCAATCGTACTGAGATACCCTTTATTACAACAGTCACACTAGAAGTTATCGCAACGAAATTAGAGGTTGCCCGAACTGCTTAGAGGTTGTCACAGGCGCACTATAGGTTGTCGCACCCGCACTAAAGGTTGCAACAACCGCATTAGAAGTTGTCACAAGCGTACTGGAGTTTGTCACAGTTGTCTTAGAGGCTAAGAGATTTTAGAGGCTGTCACAACCGCATTAGAGGCTGTCGCAACCACATTAGAGATTGCCACAGCCGCCTTAGAGTTTGCAACAAGTGCATTAGAGTTTGTAACACGCGCATTAGAGGTTAGAGTAAACGCAATAGAGGTGGTAACGATTTGAAAGTATACAAAACCGAATTTAGCATACATGGTTTTTTTTTAATTTGCATTGGATTTTAATTTGCATTATTTCATTTAATGCAAATGCAAAAGAATTACCATTGTTCGCAATGGCAATTAACAAATTTGGAATTTGCATTTGCACAGGCAATGCAACTTCAGGTTGCGGAATCGGATGCCAATTGTAATGAAATATGGGAATGCTTTTAATTATTTTGAATTTGTTTGACTGCTAGCAATTCCGTTTTAAAGTATTAGTATTTTTTATGCTGAGGTTTATGGATTCGATAGGTACTGCCTCGTGGTATTTCCAAATTCATAAGCCTGTACAGTATAAGATATTTGAAAACAGTAACTGCCAGATATGAAGGAAATGCTTTGAAAATAAGTGCAATTGTCAATGGTATTTATATTTTTTTGAATTTGCATTTGTACAGGTAATTCAAATTAAACTACAAATTATAATTGTCATATAATTCACTTGCACCATGTATGGAATTTAGAGGTTAGCACAATCTACTTATAGTTAAAATTTTTCTTATAAATTAAACCCGCATTTACTGAGAATTTCTGGGTTCTTATTAATAACTAGAGTGTCAAAAACCGAAAACACGGAGAAACCGCTTAACCGGGTTGTTTTGCTATTAACCGTATGCCGGGTTTTTAAAGAACGTAATTTTCGAACAAAACGAAAACCTGTTGTTTGACGTCGGTTAACCTAACCGGTTTTTACACAATGTGACTTAATATCCTTAAAAAAATAATAATAAATTATATGATTTTCGAATTTTAATTAAGTTTTGGATTAAGAGACATGATTACTATTGTCAAATATGATTTTATGCTTCAATAGGTTCTAAGTTATATTTTCAAACAATTTATTTATTCCAATTTCAGAACGATTTTATGATTTGAATAAGAATTTAATTTTTCTTTTTTCAAATTTTATAATGTAAATTATTTTAAATTCATCAGGGAAGATTTTTATTTATTCGGCCTTTTTATTGGTACTTTTTAATATTATTGTTCAAGCTCGAGGCCATTCCATATCTCTATTAATAGAGATATAGTTTTTTAAAAAAGGAGTTTTGCAAATTCCTGGAAACCTTATAGCTATTTCAGATTTAGCCACAGAACAATAATATTAAAAAGTACCAATAAAAAGGCCGAATAAATAAAAATCATCCCTGATGAATTTGAATAACGTGGAGCACGACAAAACTGCATGCAATTGTTATTGTATGTAAAAAAATTGTGTTGTCTTTTAGGCAACAACAAAAAACATGTCTAATGAGGGCCGATGGTCCTCTGAAGATGGAAAGAAGTTTCTGCAAATGTTTTCTTCTGTGTGTTTGCTCGCGATATTTTTCGAACACTTACATTATAGTGAATTCTCAATTCACATTGCATTTAGTTTGATAAATTTGATTTAGTTTGATGAATATTTCAATAGCATCATTTCAAACAACCGCAGATGAAGATCTGTGGCTAGATCTGAAATAGCTATACGGTTTGCCAGGAATCATAGGGAAACATTTTCAAAACCCCTTTTATTAAAAACTATATCTCTATTAATAGAGATATAGAATGGCCTCGAGCTGGAACAATAATATTAAAAAGTAAATTATTTCAGTTAAATGTTTTGAACTTAATAAGAGTTCCATACATGAAAATATCTTCCGAATTTGAAATTTGCCCTTAGATTTTGGAATTTATCACCAGTATAAGTAGTATGAATTTGAATAAAACTTTTAAATTTTACACTAAACACGCATTCCAAACTGGAATATGATTTAAATTTTCATTTAAAATTAAAACGTGATAGTCAAATTTTTAAGAAATTTTAAGTTTTAAACACGACTAAATACTTTATATGAAATGGTCGCTAAACAAACGTGTTGGAAGTGCTGCATGTGCAATTTAATTTAAAACAAAAAATCGAAAATCCCGGTTCTACCGCTTTTTTTCCAAAATTTAATACCGAACACAGGTTTCTTAAAAAACTGATTTTTCGAACAAATCGAAAACCAATTTTTAAAAAATTTCGGTTTTTTTGGGCACTATAGTCAGAACCCCAATGATGATGTCTTGTGTCTGTCGGTTAAAGTCTTAATCCCAACCATTCCACCGCTCTACATAAAGACACTTTCTTACCTTTGGCGAGTATCTCAGCACATCTCGAACGGTCGAAATTGCGAATATCTTCTGAACTGAAGATATTTGCTTAAACTCCACGCTGATAAATATGGGTATTATCTGAAATATAAGACGTTTTAAAACAAGATCCGTTATTAGGTATCTGACTTATTTACCTTTCTTAATAAATACAAAAAATTGTTGGTAATACCGCGACAGACACAACTCTACGTTCTTTTTATATTTTAATATAATAATTGTTTTAAAATGGTAAACGTGAAGTACATACACGCAAAGAAAAACCTCGTTTCTCCCAAACGAAATCTCAGATAACTGAAGTTCGTTTCGGGACCTAAGTTGGGAGAAACGAACTTCTGTTAATCCATACATGTCATTTCGTTTGGGAAAACGGAAAAATTTAAAAAATTAATTTTTTCTTTAAATTTCCAACTTTTATGATTTTGGTTTTACCCATGAAGTTTGTTTTAAAAAAGTTGGCAGTTTTGTCTATTTTTTCCCTGTCTACTTACACGTTTGTCTCGCCTTGCATTTGAACAACTAAAAGCGCAGCAAATAACACCGCGTCAATTGTCCATCCAAGATATATTAACAAAGTGGAAGCATTAGAGCGAGTGTGGTAAATTTTGTGTGTATGTGTGAGTGTGTGTGCCAAACGAGTGGATAAGACTGTGTATACAGTGAGAGAAATTTACGTTATTCGTAATCTGTGCTCTCATTAGAAAAATGGTTAATTTCAGTTATCTCAAAACGTTTTTTTTAAATTTGCGGCAAATGTAATTTTGTGCGCGTTTGATGCAAACGAGAACTCGTTTGCAACAGCATGATACACATTTGTGATATACGAGTTTATTTGGGAGAACAACATGAACGGTTGCGAATAATAAATTACTACAAATCAATCGAAGTGTTGTTGCGGCATCCGAGCACTAAACAATTTTTTTTCTTTGCGTATAGAATTATCGAAAATTATTTCGATTGTAAAGTATAAACCGAGTTCATGAGCAATTCGGTTGCAGAAATAGATATGAAATAGTGTTGTTGTTTGGTGCAATGCTTATTCTATTAACCCTAAACTCTGATCCGTCAAAGTATTTTTCTTTTTTTTGTTGGCAATACTTTACCGCACAAACTGTAGCGAATTCAAATCTCGCTGGAAAAGTTGACAGATTTTCAGCGCGTATTGGATCTTCATGGGTAATGATTGAAATACAATATAACCAATTTGGACAACCAATATTTTTGATGTGTTAACATCTATGGGCACGGGTAGGGCAATCTATCAAAGTGAACACATGCAAACAACACACAGCGTTAGCATCACATACGTGGCTGTTGTACAACAATAGTCTCTGCCTGAACATAAGTATCTGGCGAATGATTCAAAACATATTACTACTCTCTTTTTGTCATTTTGGTCCATTCATAATTTTGATGTGAAACATTGCTGCCTTTTGAAACATTTATGCTTTTTGATTTGTTTTATGTAACACCATTGTCGAAATGGTGCATTTCTATTGAAATTGAATTATATTGACATTGATGCCTTTTGAAACATTTATGCTTTTTGAATTCTTTTATGTAGATAATAACATTGTCGAAATGGTGCATTTATATTGAAATATTCTATAAAGCGAATATGACTCGCTTATGCTCTTTTACTCAGACTCTCTACATGATAGCGGAAAAAGAGCGCAATAAGTTCTCTATACTATTCAATACTTTTTTTGTCGTCGCTCTGTTTATGACAAAAACAAAAACAATTATTTCAGTGAGCTAAATATTGCTGTATTTGTTTTAACAATACTACATCTAATGTTAAAACAGATGTAAGAAAACGAAATTGCAATAGCAGAAGAGCCTTCAGCACAAAAACAAACGATTTCAAACCACAACAAAACAATTTTAAACTAAATTTTATGTATAATGGAAGTAAGTACATTTCGTGTAATGGCTTTTGGAATTAACTGCATTCTGGGCATTATATAAACCTTGATCAATACTTATTAAATGAATTTATTAATGTTTAAAAGAGCTTGTAATTTTTTTTCCCAATGTAACATTTACTTTCGTGTTCATGGAAATGAAATAGATGCCGTGTAACAAAAAGGTGTTAACACATAGCCCGTGAGTTCGAACACTCATTGATTTTTTTTTTAATTTTCAGGCCAGAAATGTAAAGATCAACCCTCGAATTAGTGCAAACAATTCTCTAAATTTTCTTTAAATTTTGCCCATATTTCACTGAAATTATTTGGAATTTCAATGGGATTTCAACAGACGATATCTCACGCAATAAACAACACATCAAAAAAGTTCAAACAGCATTTTTAATAGAAAAACTAGGAATTCAAGTTTTTAAAGGCAAAATGTAGCGAGACATGTAGCAAACTTTTATGAGATTGTCCGATGGAGAAGTACCAAGATCATATTCAGATTTAGCGCAAATCAAGCATTTAGAAAAGTATATTCCGGTTTTATGTCTAAAAATGTTGTTGGTGTTATAAGGTCTAAAGAAAACAGGGCGACGAATTCACAATGAGAAACATATTTAAACGCATTCCTATATCTTTATTCGAGAAGCTATTTCCTCCATCGTCTCCTAAATAGTATATGTGTTAATATAATGATGGCGTTACGAATTGTAATCGATTTTTCAAAGTCATGCGGTTAATTACTATTCTTAACTGATCTTAAATTATGGTTTTAGGTCAAAGATAACCCAAGTCAAACTCATTAAGATTATGATTATTTAAAGCAAAATAACGGAAAATTTCATTAAATTACTTCTCCATTCAAAACGAGTTTCAAAAGCTTCTTAAACTATATTATTGCTTACAGAATAGGGTAACTTTAAGTCAAACATTAAAACTTTGATATCTTCCTACCATATTTCTTGGCAGAAATCCTGTTGAAAACAAAAATAGATAAGATCATGTAAAATCCACTGCCACAGCCGTTCTTATCCTTCCTATACTATTATTTTCTCATTTTGCCTGTTTGTGTATTTGTTTTTTTCATCTTGTAAGTCTTGTGTGTTTGTGCGTATGCCTACAACACACAAAAGAAGGATTTGTCTCTTATGCAAAATCGGCACTTTGTCCCATATTGATAAGACGTATGTTTGTATGCGTGTGTGCAAGTGTGTGTGTAAGTTTGTGTTTCTTACACTTGTGGTTGTAAAAAAGACAAATGAGATACGCGCGGTTAAAATGCATAATCATAGAATGATTTTTCCCCCCGTTAAATGAATACTTTATGTAAGATAAGCGAGCGAGAGCACATGTTCTTTCGTGCTCATCATAGACGATTTGCGTCTAAACATGGTAGGATTTAAATAAATTGTTAATGTATAAAGGGTTATTCAAAGATGCACGGATTTTGGTGAAATAAATCGTCTATACACAGACCAGATTAGTGTGGTTAGTATTTTTATGATAGTCTGTGATGGTGCGCTTCTGTGTTATGAGTAGACTGATTCGAATGTTACAAAAAAGGGGATTGTGGGAAATAAAAGGAATAAATCTAATTCTACCCAAGCGAGAATGGATAATCCGGCTTGGTTTGGATATAGGGTATTTGAAGTTGTCTATGCATAATAGCAACATGTGCATCAAACAAAACCTGTTAGCTGTAAGGACTTCGGCATTGGGCAAGAATTGAATCGAGAATTTTATGGGTGATATATTTCAGTCGTTGGAATAACATTGAGTAAACTGAAAAAAGATACGAGACAAGACTCAAAGAGGTTACCCTATCTAAAGTCCTAGAAATTGAACTGAATCATTCTTATTTTTTACCTATAATGCAGGCCGTCCGTGGTGCAATGGTAGCGTGCGCGACTCTTGTATATAAGAACGTGGATTCCACCCCTGTTCTGACCATCTTACATTTCTGACGGCGACACTACAGAGTATTTTGCCATGAAAACGCTTCTCAAAATACCGTTCGGAACCGGTTTAAAACTGTAGGTTCTAATCGGCGAGTGTAAAACTAGAAAGCGCACAGCTCACTGGTTGTGGGAAGCTTTTTCCAATCCCGTCATGGGATGGAATGGGAAACCAATGATAGTTCCACATAAAGTTTATTTTTCAAAGTATTTCACTCGAAGGTTGCTTTTTGTCGGTGTTTGACGGTCTAAACCTTACGCCGCACAGTGCTTTGTTCCAGTACATCGATGGGACAAAAATAGAAGGAGTCGTCCTAGGGTAATAAAATTTGGCACGGGTCCCTAATATAATAGCATTAAGAAAATTTCAAAGTATCGACAAAATGGACCACGCCCATCGCCCACCGCCCATACAGACCGAAACTATTATTGGCTTTAAAAATTTAACTATTGCGACAAATTACATGTAATTCTCGTGAAGAATATATTTATACGCCACCTTATCAAAAAATAAAATATCATCAACATTGACCACGCCCATCGCCCACCGCCCATAAAAACCGAAATTATTATTATTATTATTCTACGCAGAAAACAAAATTGTTTTCAAACACACTGCTCCAATAGCAGCCGATAGGGACTTCTTCTTATTTTTCCCTGGTAGATAAATGTATAAACTGTCAAAAACAAATATAATAAAAAAAAAACTCATGTTTCGAATTATTTTTTTTTTATTTCATGAAACTTTTATAATTTTTGCGTATCGAATAAAAAATTTATGCTTTTTGAAGCCCCAAAACAGTATGATTTTAAATATCTTTGTTTAAGGCAATATTAAGCCAATAAACACGACAAAACTTCAGTCAATTCAGATAACAATGAATTTTTGTAATTTTTTTCGTGAAACTACTCGAAACAAGACTTTTTTAAATCACGAAAAAGACTGAATTTTGTTCTTATTTGTATGATCGATGGGAACCCATTCTTTTTTTCATCTGTAAGACAGATGTATAGGCTACCGTAACACCCTATCGGAAAAACAGATTTTAACTAAAATTTGGCATGTATAAGATTTTCAATGCAGAAAATTGTATGCCTAATTTGAAGGAAATTGGATAACGAATTCTGGTACCTCCCCTACAAAATGTAAAAATCTCGAAAATTTCTCGTTTTTAGTTGTTTGGATGCAAATATATCGTGTATTTGGTGCTTGCCGCAAATATAATATACTTGTGTCCAAATACATTTTGTTAGCTATTCAATATTACATGTTTGAGGCACAATGATTATTATGTTATAACATATGTGTTTGCGTACCAAATATATCTATGTTTGTTTGCCGAGTTTGTTGCACTCTTTATGCTCTCTTGAGACCAAGAGAATTAAAGAGGGACAACAAGAGAGTCTATCTCGTAAGTGGGTAGCACTACTTTTGCATTATTCTATGCGTCAGTGATTCATAAATATTCCTGAATGTGCGTCAATGATTCTTATTTTGGCTGATGTATTACGTTCCCGTGTCAGTCGTCAATTGTTCATCTGACAGAGGATATCAAAAGCGCTTGATATTTGCAAATATTTGTTAACTAATTTATTAACTAACTAAAGTAAAAACAATCTCCTATAAAATAATTCATATTTGACTAACAAGTAAAAAAGTAATTTAAGCACTTTTTAAAAAGCTTAAATATAAAAGAAGCGGCGAAGATTTTGCATTTTTCTAATAGATTAAAGTTTAAACTAATTTATCATGAAACAAATATTTCACTGAATTTTATGGCGTTAGTTTTTGCCATCAAAAAATGAGAATTTTTCAAATATTCATCTTGAAAAAGTCAATTTTTAAAAATAAATTAAAATTTTTTTATAAGATTTATTCGAAATAAAAAAAAGCAAAACTTGTACCGCATCTTTGGTTTCCGGCAAAACAAAGGATGTTGGATGCCAACATCGGCCTCAATTAAATTCAATTGACCTTATTTTCACAGAACAGAATATAAAGGTTTGAATTCATCAATGCACGGTTGTCCTGATAACTCACATCGAAACATCTTTGAACGAGATATACTCTACGGGTCACTGAACATAAAATATTGAAATAATTCTCACTCCTCAATACGTTATCAGTATCCTCAAGCTAAAACCTGTAGCACTTTTCAATTGCGATGTGAGATTAGCCGATTAACTAAAATTTTGATTAATCAATATTTTGATTAATTAGTTAATCGAATAATCAGAACTCCTGACGAATCAGAACATTAATTTGAATAATCTATTACCTTGAATATAGATTAATAATAATTAAATAATTGTATTCATCATTCAACTAATTTTTGGAAATCTTACAAACTAATACATGCAAACAAAAGGAACCATTTGAACACTTTGAGTAAAAAAGGTTGTTGAAAAAATTCAAATTTATTTTATTAATTTTGGATCGAAGTTCCTTATCGCACATTGAGGGAGAATTGAGGACTAAATGAAAAAAAATAAACATCTTCTTTTAACACTATTATGCTACAACCCAGTATTATCAACTATATTGGGTACTTTTGCTCGGTTTGTGTCTAGACTAACTAGATGCCTCACATATGTTGGCAAATTTCTTGTTTAAGGGAAGTGTCCTAGGTCGATTGTGTAACCAATATTTTGTAGTTTTGAATCCAATAAAAAGTAAATTTAGAGAAGCCAAAGTGAAAGAAGAGAAAAGAAAATATTCTTAAGTGCCGTTTCTTAAAAAAAGTACATTTTCTCAAAACAAATACCTATTCATATTCTTAACCAAAGTAAATTTTCTTAAAAAAATATCTCATCTTATAGAAGTACCTTTGGTTAAAAAAAAGTAAAATTTCTTACAAAAAGTACCTTTTCTTAAAAAAAGTAATTTTTTTATAATAAGTACCTTTGAGAAAATTTTCTTACAACAAATTGCTTTTTCTTAAAAAACTACATTTCTTTAAAGTCTGCCTTTTTTGTGAAACAAAATAACTTTTCTTGAAATAAGTAGCAACTCTTAAATATGTACCTATTCTTGTAAAAAGCCCCAATTCTAAAAAAATTCCCATTTCTTAAAAAAAACACCTTTCTTCAAAAAAAATATCGTGTCTTAAAAAATACATTTTCTTACAAAAATGTATTTTCTTAAAAGTGCATGTGACCCGCTCCACGAAAAGGGACCTCCGCGCCGAAAAGAAGTTATTGAGAAAAACGCGTTTAAAAAAAGCGCTTCGTTTTTCCGTGTTTTGCGCATGGTTATGCAACTCTTCCTTCAACCTGATCAGACAAAAGTGAAAAGCAGCAAAATACAGAAGAACCACCAAAAAAGCGTGTTAGGAGTAAAAAAGAGTAAAATTTTGATATTTTTGTAATTTTGTACCTTTGATATTGAACTATTTTTTAAATTTCAAATATTATATATGTATATTATCTGTTTATATCACACTTTTCATTTTTTTCATTAATTATGTTCATCTTTACAGGTGATTTGTAAAAAAAACTAAAAGACATAGAAACTTGCGGCTTGCGGCATTTGAAAGAGCGTTTTTTTCCTATAAGAATCACTCAAAAAGTAAAAAAATTTTTTTCGGCGCTGAGGCCCCCCTTCGTGGAGCAGGTCACATATGTTCTTAAAAATAAAATTATACCATTTCTATTCATTTGATTAGTAGCATTTCTGAAAATAAGTACATTTTCTTAAAAAATAACCTTTCACTAAAAAGAGTACCACTTCGTAGCTGTTCTTAAAAGAGTACTTCTTTGTAAAACAAATTCATACTCTTATGGCTTTTTCTTTGAGAAAGTACTTCTTCTTAAAAATAGTACCTTTTCCTAAAAAAACATAAGCTTTGAATAAAAGAAGTACCGCTCTTTAAAAAAGGATCTTTTCAGGAAAATATAATTAATACATATTCTTACAAAAAAGATCTAAAAAATATTTTTTTTTTAAAATACATTCAGGGTGTCCCCTGACACCTCATGTGATTTTTCATATTTTTTATTTATTTTTTCATGATCTATCTATACTATCTTCCACTATCATTACCCCCTGACCTTCAGTGGAAGAATCTGAGTGGAGTAGTGCTGAAAAGTGGCCTCTCCACATTTTGAGCACACACTGCTTATCATTCACCAGATTCCCATTTTCGTCCTTGCAGGAGGGCAGCCCATTATTCGAGCCCGTTATTCGATCTTCTTACCCTCTGGAAAAACTTTCTGGATTCACCATTCATTTTGCACATTTCGGGTTTTTCACTCGCTCTGCTCCCACTGCCATTTTTTCTTCCTAAATAGTTGGGTTTCCACCCTTCTCAGCATATTGTACCTCTCATTCACAGCACGAGTTGTAACTGACTGTTTCGTTGCTATACATGAAGCGTCTTTTTCATAAGTTGCGACATTCTTCGTCGCACCATGGCTTATGCTTCTGCGGTTTTTGATAGCCAAGTTCAGTCCTTGCAGCGGTTTCCAAAGAATGGGGGATGTGCTTCCACTGCCCATCTGGGTCTTCGGAAGGAGGGGTATTCTGCTCTAGCAGGAGAGTGAGCTTTCGTTGATAGGAAATTGATATATCCGGTATTTGTAGCTTGTCAATATCCAGCTTTTCCTGTGTTCGGCTTCGTACGTTTTCGCCCTGCTCAGTATTGTGCGAACTTTCGCAGCCGCCAGGTAATGGTTCGAGTCGATATTGGCACCACGAATCACAGGTACATCCATCACACTAGAAGAGTGCATGCCATGTCAGCTGTAGTAAATATCGAAGTTTTTCTTTCTGGTGCAACCATATCCTGTCCATCGCATTTCCTGGATCGCTGTGATGTCAGCTTTATATTTTCCGAGGACATCCATCCGTCAGTTGGAAAGTTGCAACCCGTTCTGTGTAGCGTTTGCACATTCCATGTACATATCCTTAAATCGTGTATTTTCATTGCCAATATAACGGTGGCGGGAGGTAAACCCAGCCCACCGTGGTTTGCATTTTACCTACTGCCAAGATGATCATGTTTCAGCCGCCCATTATGGATCAGACGCTGACCAGAATGCAGTGTGTCGAAACTGGATTTTGGTTTCTCCTTCTTTTAGTTTTTCCTTGGTACTTTAATACAAACCGGTTTTCTCCAATTCTACAAAGATTTTATTCAAACAGGGATTTTATGCGCTCGATACTCCGACCCAAGAATAATATTAAGTGTTTTCTAATCCTTACTGATTAGTTGCTATAAAACAAATTTTGTGATTAATTGCCACAAATTTGCCAGTCGCCGTTGGCCAGGGGTGTTGGCTCATCCGCCTTCAAAGGACAGAAGAATATGTCCACTACTTCGAAGAGCTTCAGTAACAGGGTCATCTAATAATCCTGAGACGTATCAGTGATAGCATTACCACTGAGGTTGCTCATCATTTCGCTAGCTAACTGAGGTTTCCGATACGCCATTGCCCAGGACATAAAGCGTGGAAGTAGTGAGCTGCTTGGACTGTCCAATGAAGGAATCAGTTCTGGCCACTCCCAACCGAATGGCTATCAGAAACTTTCGACCTCCAAGGACAGTCCCATGTCTAACCTAATTCAGGTTAATCAAAATGTGTTAATAATCAATTATTCGATTAAACAGATGTCGATTAATCAGGTTGACTGATTAATTAATTAATAATGTTTTCAATAATGTTGTAGATTGCACCTGACAACAATAAGAATTGGCTTGGTCAGAAATATAAATGCCAACCTTCGTGTTGTTTTGTCTGGCACATTATAGTGGAAGTAGATTTTGGTCTTCGCAGCTTTTTCCTTTCACAAGATAATATTATTTGTATAATTTTAGAACCATTATTGGGTGAAAATCGTCTCTTTCAATATATTAAATTCTACAACATACCTAGTTCTATCTTTCGTGCTAAGCAACTGTGACTTAGAGTGATAATATTCTCCTCTTCTTCACTGCCTCTTCTAAGTTGACCAAAAATTTATCAAAATTATTGAAAAATGTTGATCCTATCTATAGACACAATTCACTGCTATTTCATATGACGCACTATCAGTACCGCTTTGACAACAATTATTTTCAAATTAATCTCTTATTTCATAAAAAGAAAAAATAATCAGCTGCTTAATTGCCATAACAATTTCAAAGCTATAAATGAGTTTTTATCATTTTAGAAATAGCCATAACAACAAATTGACCTTTATCGTGGAACCTTCATTAAGAAGCCATAAAGTAAATAAAAATGAATGACTCTGGCATAGAGAAAGTTACCATAAATTATAGATGGCTTTATCTTTGCATGTAAAACAGAAATGGTAATCGATATAATTGTCATTACACTGTGTAGTGGAAAATATCATTATTTCTATTAATATACTGTCGACAGTAAAATTATAATTCGTTTAGGTCTAAACGAACTACAAGGAAATATCAGATAGTGATGTCTTGTCTCGGTAAATAAAACCAATAGCGACTGGCAAAATTGAGGCCATTAATGACAAAATTTGGTTTATAGCAAGCAATCAGTGAGGATTAGAAAACACTTAATATTATTCTTCGATTCTTCTAAAACCCCTGTTGGAATAGGATATTTGTAGAATTCAAAGGACGTCATGATTGGAGGAAGGCAGTTTTTAGTAAAGTACCAAGGAAAAAGTAAAAGATTCACGATCCCGTAAAGAAATCGAAGACTTTTAAGTCTCGGTACTTGAAGAACGAGACACTTGTATTACCATACATTTAAACATCAATCATTAGCTTTTTCATTACCTTATCTAAAATTAAGAGGGGGCTTAAAATGATTTGAAAATTGAATGACATATAACACTTTTTCCTAACATCAAAATCATCCACATACATTAGGGTCCGGCGATTTTTGTTTTGGTATCGCATAACTTTTAGAATTTTTCGCCGACTTGATTGGTCCACCATTTTCAGTTTTAGATTAGAAAGCAACAAAATGGATTCAGCGACCTCAAAAAAATTTGCGTACACAATCTTTGACGGATCGCATTACTTTTAGAATTTTTCGCGGCCTTAATGCACTTTTGACAGTGGACCATGATGGTGGTAATGTAGCTACGAAATCAATATCAGAGGCCCAAGCAAATGTTTCAGACTACATTTTTTTGTGGGTGTGAAGCTGTAATTTACATAGTATTTTTGGAAGGGGTAGGGCTTGGTTGATCCAAGATTTATATTATTCCTTCAGTAAGACCAGACAATTGTTGCTTCACACAAAATGCTCAACATTAATATATTCCTCTTGTACAGGAGATCCTGGGTTCGATCCCTGCTCCAACCACCTTAAAATTTCTTTCGACGACGGTCACCTCGCTTAGTGACGGCGACACTATCGAGTATATAGCCATGGAAAAGCTTCTCAAAATACCGTTCGGAATCGGTGTAAAACTGTAGGTCCCAATCAGTGAGTGAAAACTGGAAAGCGCACAGCTCAGTGATTGTGAGAAGTTCTCCCCGGTCCCTTCAGGAGATGTAATGGGAAACCATTTATTTATTTTTTTTATTTACCAGACGCAATAGTGACCAGGATGTAAATGGCTGTAACTTTTTAACCGGTAATTATGTTTGATTATGTTTTCCTATAAAAAATTCAAAAATTTACCGACACGCTGAAAAATAACTGCCCAGCAACAATTGCAGGAACCATGTACATGTTTGCAAGCGTTGTTTTTGTGAATTAAAGATCTGCTGCTTTTTGTTTTTTGTTTCTTTATCATGACAGACAGCAGTGTTTTCAACAAAGACACATTTGGGTCACAATTCCATATGTTATAACATATTAATCATTGTTTTCCAAACATGTTATATTGAATAGCAAACACAATATGTTTGGGCACATGTATACCATATTTGCGACAAGCTACAAACATGTTATAATTGCATCCCAACAACAACAAAATTTCAGCGTGTAGTTATCACTTAAATTCGATTCTAATTCTTTTTAAAATTATATGTCCTTTGTTAGTACAGGAATTGAGAAATATATCTAAACCAAATACTTCTGTCTGTGCACCTCAGTCTGTATTAAATACATAAACAAAAATTAAATACATAAACGAAAAGTCAAACAATTATTTTTTACTTTTTCTTTCGGTTCGGACAGAGGATGAACCGCTCTTTCAAATGGCGCAAACAGGAAAGTCCTATCTCACTCAGGAGAACAACCAGAGAGATGTGGTAGTTGTGTAGCAGAACTGTGAATGTTAAGGCATAATATTTGATTGCGCTTTTTCGGAAAAATGGTTTTCGCACGTAATCACCCTTTTCGTAGACCAGGTCGCCTATAATTTTTTTTCGACGATCTAACAAACCCAACAATTAATGGGATTAATTTTGAAATTTTGAAATTTAAAGCCCTTTAGCTTTTGACGCTCTTGAGAAAAGTGATCCACGCGAACGGATTTATTGTGCCCAAACTTCTTTACAGCCGCATTAAATTTTTTCTCAAAAACAAACAAAAATCTAACTTTAAAAATTATTGATTTTTGTCGATATACACTTTTACACTATATTGAAAACTTAAATTTGTATTTGAAATTTAAAATACATCAATTGGAATTTAAAATTTTTATTTCACATAAATGAATAGATATTTAAGACTTCAATTAAAATTTAAGAGACATCAATTGAAATTCGAAAGACATCAGTTGAAATTTGAAACACATCAATTGAAATTTAAAATACATCAATTGAAATTTAAAAGACATCAACTGAAATTAAAAAGACATCAATTTAAATTTAAAATTCATCAGTTGAAATTCAAAAATTTTTCACTGATTTTATGTAGTATTCGATTTTTAAATTTCAATTGATTCCTTCTTTTAAATTTCAATTGATGTCTTTTAAATTTCCATTGATGTGTTTCAAATTTCAATTGACGAATTCTAAATTTAAATTCATGTGTTTTTAATTTAAATCGGTGTCTTTTAAAATTCAAATGATGTATTTTCAATTTCAGTTGATGGGTCTTTTAAATTTCAGTTGATGCATTTTAAATTTCTTTCAATTAAAGCCTCAATTGATGTATTTTATATTTCAATTGATGTATTTCATATTTCGAATGGAATTTTTAAATTTAAATTGCTGTATTTTAAACTTCAAATAGAATTTTTAAAATTTCAATCGATTGAAATTTTGATACAGTAATTTAAATTTAAAAATTCCATTCGAAATGTCAAATACATCAATTGAAATTTAAAGTACATCAATTGAGTTTTAAAACACATCAATTTAAATTAAAAAAACAAGAATTGAAATTTAAAACACGTCAATTCAAATTTGAAATACATCAATTGAAATTGAACAGCCATCAATTGAAATTTAAAACATATCAATTTAAATTAAAATCACATAAATTGAAATTTAAACCAAGTCAATTCAAATTTGAAATACATCAAATGAAATTGAAAAGGCTTTAATTGAAATTTAAAACACATCAATTGAATTATGAAACCCACCAATTAAAATTTCGAAAATTATTGAAAATACAAGAAATTTTAGTAATGTCTACACGGTCAAGTGCAAGTTTATTTCACAAATGTTGTCGAAGGCAAAAGTCATCGCCAAATAAGTTGTTCATCACGAATTAGAGAAATTACAGTATTGCCATGTATTCAACATCTGGGAAAAAGTCGGTGTTAAAATGTTTTTTTTTGCTTCTAAAACTTGTTAAAACATAAAGGGTTTTTCAATAAGAGCGCTACAAAAGTTTTTTAAATAAAACAAAACCGGTTTTAGATACCAATGAAATTCTTTATTCCTGTGAAACCACGTCTTTTGCCATTATGTATGGAACTTGATTTCTTTTGCATGGCCACCCGCTTGCAGAAGTCCAGACGCTGAACCCAATTTTCGACGGTTTTCAAGCATAAATCGGCCGATACTGCTGCAATTTCACGTTCAATATTCGTACGAAGTTCATCAATCGTCGCTGGCTTGTTGGCATAGACCATAGACTTGACGTAGTCCCACAGGAAATAATGTAACGGCGTCAAATCGCACGACCGAGGCGGCCAATCGACTGGGCCATTTCGTGAGATAACACGTTCACCAAACTTGTTTTCCACTAAATTGATTGTGGCATTCGCTGTGTGGCTTGTGGCGCCGTCTTGTTGGAACCACATGTCGGTTATCATGTCGGTTATCATTGAACCACATATTCGGTTATCATTGAACGGTAGCGATTCGCATTCACAGTAATGTGCCGGTCTTGATCATCACGGAAGAAGTACGGCCCAATGACGCCGCCGGCCCATAAACCGCACCAAACCGTTACTTTTTCGGGATGCAATGATGACTCATGGATTACGTGTGGATTGCTGTCTGACCAATAATGCATATCTTGCTTATTGACGAAGCCATTCAGCCAGAAATGAGCCTCATTGCTGAAGATGATTTTCCGATGAAAATCCGAATCATTTTTAAGTTGTTGCCCAGCCCAATTCACGAACATACGACGCTTGTGGTGGTCAAGTGGCTTCAGTTCTTGCGGCAATTCGATCTTTTAAGGATGTAGGCCAAGATCTTTTCGCAAAATTCGCCACAACGACGTCACAGAGATGCCCAACGCTTGAGAACGACGTGGGAGAGACACATTTGGGCTTTCTTGAACTGAAGCCTCAGCGGCAGAAAAATTCTCGACACTACGGGCACTTCTTTGTCTCACTGGCACGGGAACATTTTGTACTGTGCCTGTGGATTCAAAGTTTTCCACTAGACGCTCAATTGTTGATGTGGTGGGACGATTATGACGACCTGACTCCACTGACTCCAAATTTCGGTAGTAAATTTTAATAATTTCGACTCGTTGTTGGCTCGTATATCTTTCCATGATGAAATGGCAATCCTTACTGAAGAGAAATGTCAAAAGAGCGGGAAAAAATATGGCGTCGTTTGCTGTCCCTATCGATTTACTTTTGTAGCGTCTCTGTTGAAAAACCCGTTACTAATATTTATAAAATTCATATTTTTAATTACCATCAACATAGAACAAATGTACACAAAATTAGTAATAATTACAGTTATTATTTCACCAAATACCAATAAATTGGTACAATCTTATTACTAGGTAACACTGCTTATCGTTTTGACATTTCACTTGCTGCAAGTGCCAAATATTTATTGCCTTTCAAATTTTGAAGGCAGTTGAGCTGCCACTGGCAGCAACTCGATGAAGTGCGATTGTATTAGAGAAAAATTGTGAATGTCGTGAATTTTTCGAGCTTGAAATTGCATGTGTAAACGGGGGATTAAAGACATCAATTGAAATTTAAAATTCGTCAGTTGAAATTTTAAAATTACTCACCGATTTTATGTATTAAATATTTAAATTTCAATGGATGTCTTTTAAATTTCTATTCATGTGTTTCAAATTTCAATTTACGTGTTTTAAATTTAATTTCTTGTGTTTTTTTTTTATTTCAATTGATGTCTTTTAAAATTCAATTTCAATTGATGTGTCTGTCTTTTAAATTCAGTTGAAGTATTTTAAATTTAAATTCATTGTGTTTCATAATTCATTTATAATTTTTACATATCAATTGATGTATTTTAAATTTTAAATAGAATTTTTAAAAATAACAAAATTTATTGAAATTTTAACATTCAATTTCAAATTCAAAATACCACAATTGAAGTTTAAAAATTTGGAATGATAAAAGAAGCCTATTTGTAAGTTCTGAATAAAACATCTTTCAAATAGCCGGGAACGAATTCGATGAACCCAATTTTCGAGCACTTTTTCCACTAAATGAAGTTGTATGTCATGAATAGCACGTTCAATATTGACTTGGAAAGCTTGAAGAGAGTCTGGTTTATAGCTAAAGACCAATGACTTCAAATAACCCCACAAGAAATAGTATAATGGTGTTAAATCACATCTTCTTGGAGGTCATTCAATGTCACAATTTCTGGAAATAATCGAATCTCCAAACTGTTCTCGTAATAATTCGGTTGTTGCACGTGCTGTGTGGCACGTAGCCTCGTCTTGTTGGAACCAGATGTTGTCAAGATCAACTTCTTCCATCTTCCATTTTCGGCCGTAACAAGTTGGTTATCATCCATCTTCCATTTTCGGCCGTAACAAGTTGGTTATCATCGATCTATACCGCTCTTCATTGCCAGTAACGGTATTACCGGCTTCATTTCGAAAGAAGTACGAACCGATGATTCCACCAGACCAAAAACCACACCAAACTGTCAATTTAGGTGAATGTTATGGTTGGTCATTAATAATTTGTGGATTTTCTTCGCACCAGAATCGACAGTTTTGTTTATTTACCGCATCCGAAAATGCATGACGTTTACGGCAATCCAATGGCTTCAGTTCTTGAGTGACAACAATTTTATACGGATGCAAGCCCAAATCCTTCCTCAAAGTCCGCCAGGTTGTGGCAACCAATTGTTGGCAACGTCTTGTAATCGGTAAATTGCGGTCTTCAGCAACACTTGCTTAAACGGCAGCAATATTTTGGAGAAATTCGACGAATACCGAGCACATGTGGACGATAATTACGACCACAAAATGGCAAAAGCGGACGAAAAGTTGCAATTGGAAAACGATTATTATGATAATTATTGAATAATTCGTAAACGTTGCTCTTGTTCTTATATCTCCCCATGATGAAATTGTAAACATTACTGAATACAATGAACTGAAAATTACAGACCATGACATACCACAAATGGCCGAAACGTCACTTAGAAATCATATCACTCAAATTGGAAAGTCCTATAAAAACAAAAAATAAATGGTTTCCCATTACATCCCATGAAGGGACCAGGGAGAACTTCTCACAATCACTGAGCAGTGCGCTTTCCAGTTTTCACTCACTGATTGGGACCTACAGTTTTACACCGATTCCGAACGGTATTTTGAAAAGCTTTTTCATGGCTATATACTCGATAGTGTCGCCGTCACTAAGCGAGGTGACCGTCGTCGAAAGAAATTTTAAGGTGGTTGGAGCAGGGATCGAACCCAGGATCTCCTGTACAAGAGGCGCGCACACTACCCATTGCACCACCGACAGTCACATAATTAGTAATTTTCAATTATTTAAATCAAATCTATAATTTAAGTGTTATTCTGTTCAATGACCACTGCCATCATTAAGACAACCTTTTGATAGCTGATTCAGAGAATGACTGGCACGTCCTACAAATTTACTCGACCAACCCCGTTTGTTGGTGCTCTTCTGTATTGAAGGCTTTCCCATTGAAAACGTTTCGCAGACTCCGGAATAAATGAAAATCCGAAGGTGCCAGATTAGGACTATAAGGTTCGGGTGGCATCACTTACCATCCAATCTCCTATATTGTTTGCTGAGTCTGCAAAGATGTTTTAGGCCTAGACTTGTCGTGATGGGAAACCACTCCATTGCGATTTACCAATTCCGGTCGTGTATCTTTCAGTGCCACATCAATGTTCGTCAACTAGAGATGTTAGAGTTTATGGTTTGGAAGCTTTTAATGAAGTTTAGAGGTGGAGCTCTTTCAGTTGACATTGTTTTAAAGTATCAATTTTTCATCTCCAATGACAATACGTTACAAAACTGGATCACGTTTTTTGCGTTTTGGCAATAAATCGCAAGAAACGCTTACCCACTGATATGTCGTGTTGGATTCCTTCTTATGCTATCTTGATACATTTCGTGCTGGTTTCGATAATTCTGCGGCACTATGATTTTACATCCAGCTAACTAAACAGTTGTTACAAAACTTGTTGACCCATTGCAAGAAAAAAAAACTAATCTGTCAAGAAGCTATAATCATTTTAGAACAATTTAGATCATTCTAAATATAAATACAATAATCTTTTTAATAGTCCTAACGTCGATTTCTCGAGCCGCAATAATTTTGGAGAAGCTCCCCCAAATGTAATGGGAAACCTTTTTTTTTTTTAAACATAAATTATATTAGGGTTAATTTTCAGTAAAGTACCTTCTAACTTTCATTGTCTCCACAAAAAAGGAGTCGCTTTAATGTGCACACCTGCCCATGCACGTAAATTAAAATTCTTGTATAAATTTCTAGCAACTGACTAGACAATCACACTCACACCAACTGACTAGACAGTTGCACCTCTCGCTTAAACAAGAATGAGTGAGAATGCAAACACAAAAAGGAAAATAAAACCGTAAGAATGCCACCAAAAGTGTATGTGCTTTGTCATCCGGCGTGCAACAATGATAGCCTGACAAGCAGCTAAATGTCATAAATATATCATGGTTTCACATGAAATGCAAGTGATGGTGCTACTTAAACAGAAGACAAACGAACGGACAGACAGACAGGCAGACAAATCTACAAACGTACATAGAAATGTATCTCAAAATATTATGAAGTGTTATGAGGGCAGAGATTCTTCTCAACTTCGTATGCGTTCCCGTTTTGCAAAATATACGACAGAGAGACGGTGCGATTGTGATTGTGATACTGTTAAGTATGAATGTGCAATCTGTCAGGATATTTTGTCATAATTTAGTTCAGGCAGAATATGCTAAAGTGTTTTAGTTTGGTTTCCAGAAGAGCGTACCATGATGATACCTACTACGTCTCCCATTACGTCGCTGTCTTCATAACCATCACTATTTGGGGCTTCTTGTGCTGTAGTGCTGCTTCATCGTTGTCACCGTCTCCATTTCAGGCGCGGCAGTAGCTGGAGTTTTCTCCAACATTGCCACATGTAATTGTCAAGTGGAACAGAGTGTTGATAAAGTAGAACTGTAGCTGAGAAGTGTTTCTTTCTTGCTTTCTAGGTATTGTACGAATTATATAAAAATTCAAGTTATATTTCTGCTTCTGGATATATGTACGTTTGGCTGTGTGTCCGTACAAGGACTCATATGTATGTATGTGTAGATATACTTATACATACGTGAGTGGTTGGTATGTTAAGCTGGGAGCGCGACGTGATTTCCTGGAAATGTGCTGACAGGGCAAATGACTTTTTAAAAACATTTTTTTGAATTTTTATTATAACTCTAGCAGCAGCAGTACTAGTGTACATTTTAATTAACCTAAAGAGGGGTTGCTGGATCACCGAAATACAAACGCACATGCACACACACACACACACACACATCTATATACTTGCAGCCACACATTCCGCGAATTGACTTGTAAATGAAATTTAAAAAATTGAATTCCTTCTACGTGTAATGAAAAGTCATTTAACATGTTTTGAGGGGGTTGGGTATAAACGTCCCTACGAAGTAAGTGGAAGTAGCAGGAAAACTTATTTTCATGGTTCACCCACACGTTTACAAATAGTGAAATAAGAAAGTGTCCTAATGTTTTTTTAAATAATTTTGTAGCTATCCTAGGAATATGTTTTGACTTTTTCGAGGGTTATGCGGCTTTCTTATATTATATATTTTGAAAAAAGTTTAAAGGCCAACAAATCAATATGTTGTTTAAAGCAAAGATGAACAATAAATTTACTCTCCTTCGTTTGGAATAGAGCTTGGATAAAACGTATTTTAGACCAGGCATTTGAAACCACTTATTTTGATACTATTTCGGAACTAGTATTTCTGGAACAGATCACTTGCTATTCTTCATAGATAAACTTGTAAATATTAACTTAAAGAAGTCAGTGGTGTGGAAGACATTGCCACCTTTCCGCCACTTTCCAAGTTGTTGTAGATCAGCAGCTATCGACACTAAAATTATTTCATATGTCACTAGAACATTTTTACAGTTTTCAACTAGGGCGACCGTTTCTAACATTTATTTTATTGACTATATTACAACCTCATGAGGTCAGACGTCTTACACATATTAATTAAACAAACAAATTAAACAAATTTCAACATCTTCTTCCAACTGGCTCTATCCTTCGCCTTTTCTCGCCAGGTGGTAACACCAACGATACGGAGGGATTCTTCTGCCTGGTCTTTCCAGCGGAGTCTTGGTCGTCCTCTTTTCCTGCTTCCATCGGGTACGTTATCAGAAATCTTTCGCGCTGACTCATCATCTTCATCCATTCTGATAACATGGCCTAGCCAACGCAATTGGCACACTTTGATTCGTCTAGCTATGTCCACGTCAGAATAGAGACTTTTCCCTAACAGGCCCATATATTTTACGGAGAATTTTTCTGTCGTATACTGCCAGGTGTTTTTCATCCGCATGCGATATGACCCAAGTTTCGGAGCCATATGTCAAGACAGGTATAATGAGAGTCTGATATAGCTGGACTTTTGTCCGTCGAGAGAGGGCTTTGTTCCCAAACTGCTCGCTGAGCCCAAAATAACATCCATTTGCAGACACAATTCTCCTCTCTATCACCAGGCTGAGGTTGTTGTCCTTGTTTACGGCGGATCCAGGGTAGACAAATTCATCTACCACTTCAAAATTAAATCGGTTGTGGACGTTCAAGTGCGGACCAAGTCGAGGGCGACCGTTTCTACAGAGTATTAATTTAGGTTTAATTAAAACAAAAATAGTAAGATACAAACGACAGCAACTTCACAAAACATTTATGTAAGTGCCCGAGCGTTTGCTTATTCTTTTTTTTACAGATTAAGCGCTTTTGATATCCCGTGTCCGATGAACTATTTACGACTGAATATATGCAATTAAAACGCAATACATCAGTAAAAATAAGATATATCAAGAATATTTATGAATCACTGACTTCGACAAAATGTAAAAATTCAGACACAGTTACAAGATAGACACTCTCGCTGTCCCTCTTTTATTCATTGCAACAAACTCATCGGTATTTGTATCAAAAACACCGATATATTTGGGTCGCAAACACATATATTTTAACATATTAGTCATTCCCTCTCACACATGTGATATTGAATATCAAACACAATGTGTTTGGACACAAGTATATTATATTTGCGGCAAGCTACAAACCACGTTATATTTGCATCCGACAGATTTTTCAGCGTGTACAATTTAGATGTGAGTTGGAACATTTTTAACGATACGAAGAACTTAACAATGCATCGGTTTTGTTGTCAGATATGACCGCCATAAACATGTCATTATTCTTCGCATGAGAAACTAAGAAACCCACCACAAATCGGCTTAGACCTAAGACAAACTGATTTAATCTAATACGCTGTCATAATGCATGTTAACCGCAAAAAGCGGTTAGCAAATTATTGTTTTCGACAATTTTGACTTCTGATGGAGATGCTAAGCTTGGAGTCGGAGTCGTCGAAATTTGTGCCACTCAAACTCCAGGCAAATATCCCAGACCCCGACTAAAAGACTTCGTCTCCAATTCCATTTCCACAGGACTAGTTTATGGGTTGGTGGAATCACATGCCAATCGTTATCGTTATCTTCACGATATTGGGTTGCAACAAAACCGCTCTACCTATAATTTTTAAATTAAAAAAAACAATGAGTGTTCGAACTCACGAGCGATGTGTTCACACCTTTTTGTTACACGGTACCTGTTCGATTTCTATGAACACATTAGTAAATGTTACATTGGAAAAGAGACAAGGAATAGTTTTTGTGCTGAAGGCTCTTTTGCTATTGCACTTTCTTTTTTCTTACATCTGCCATAACATTAGATGTAATATTGTTAAAATAAATAAAGCAATATTTAGCTCACTGAAATAACTGGATTTGTTTTGTCATAAACAGAACCGACGGCGAACTGCTTGTTTAAATGCTGGCATGGAACTGAAAAAAAAGCACAATATTTAGCTCACTGAAATAATTATTTTTGTTTTGTCATAAACAAAGCGACGACAAAAAGAATTGAATAGTATAGAGAACTTATTGCACCCTTTGCCGCTCTCATGTTGGGAGTCAGAGTAAAAGTGCATAAATGAGTCATATTCTCTTTATAGAGTATTTTAATATAAATGCACCATTTCGATAATGTTATTATCACATCATAATCAAATCATAAATGTTTCAAAAGCCATCAATGTTTCACATCAAAATTATTAATGGTTCAAGTTATGACAAAAAGAGAGTAATATGTTTTGAATCATTCGCCAGATGTCGCCAGTGCTTTTCGTTCCATGTGTTCTCTATACTATGCAATACTCTTTGGCGACGACGACCATACCATCATACGTATTTTCAGGCACATACTATTGTTGTACACCAACCTCGTATGTGATGCTAACGCTGTGTGTTGTTTGCATGTGTTCACTTTGGTAGATTGTCCTACCCGTGCCTATAAATGTCAACACATAAAAAAAACATCTGAAAATGCATCACCCATTACTACTCGCATATAATGTATGGTACGCATGAGCGTATGTGACAATTATTTTTAAATTGTAAAACTCATACGCACAAACAGAAGTTAATTCCTAAATTCCTCCAGATTTGCATCTGCGTTATTGCAAACAAACTAATCTGAAAGTATTGGAAACCAAGGTTAACTGTGTCCCAATTGGGGTGAACACATTGTTATAATTAAAATAATATAATGCTGGTGGGACTATTAGGAAGTGAGGCCCTATTTAGAGCAAATACACGCGTGGTAGTGCCATTTTTTGTCCATAATAAATAAAGGCAGTCTCAGTATGAATGCACTTTTTCATTTTAAAATAAAAATACGTATTTTTTTGAGATGATTGTTATTTTTTTATTGGATTGTAAAGAAAATATGTTCCGATTAAGTATGGAAGAAAACATGTGTCAAATGGCCCCACGGCTCTGATGACAGACGATTATTCTTTTCATGCCATTCTCCATGAATTTTTCACAGAGATGTGGCTGTATCTCACCGATCTCGGATTTGAGCTCAGGAAATGTTTCTGGTTTATGCGCATAAAACCGAGATTTCACAAAACCCCAAACAAAGAAATCGCACGGCGTTAAATTGCATGGTGTTGGTGGCCAGTGGACATCAGTATTTATTGGCATAAATTGTTCTGGAAATCTTTGCTGCAAATAGTCGATTGGGGTGGCAGGTGGTGCCGTCATGCTGTAACCACATGACGTTCAGATCCATGCCGTCCAGTTGAGGCCACAAGAACTGCGTTACCATGTTCCTCTAACGAAAGCCGTTCACAATCACTACAATTTCGGCATCATTTTGAAAAAAGTAAGGCCCAATCACGCCGCCTGACCAAAGTCCGCACCAGACAGTTGCTTGCTGTAGGTGCATTTGTTTCTCTTGGATAGCATGAAGATTTTCTGAGCCCCATATTTGACAATTTTCTGTATTCACGAAGTCACTCAAATGGAAATGTGCTCCATTTCACATTGAACGAATTGCCGGCGCTTTCCATGGTCTGCAGGTTTGAGCTCCTGAGTAAGCTGCATTTTGTGGGCATGAAGGTGGATGTATTTTCTCAAAATTCGCTGAGTACAGCTTCGTGAAATGTGAAGTTGTCGAGAACGATGCCTAATTGATGTTTTCGGGTTTTCGACGACACTCTCGTGTATAGCAACAATGTTTAAGGAGGCCGACCGGTACGTTTACGCACAGGAGTCTTACTGTCCAAAACCCACCCAGTAGTTTTTAAAATCTTTTGACCACTCTTCGAATGGTTGATACATTAGGTACACTTTCTCGATTGAAAATTCTTCGAAGTTTACTTAAGCATAACTTTCCAAATTTTTGTAACAAGTTTTCACGTTCCACAAAGCGCTCCATTTTAAATAATCGGAATAAACAAATGTGACAGCCGTCAAATTTCAGATATGACACTTGCACAAAAAACAATGACACTAAATTTAAAAAGTCCAATCTTACTGATGCCTAGTACATTTTCCAACCACTTGTGGTTAAAACGGTGCTTACTGCTGTGAAATATTTAAAAAATTAGTGTAAGCATCAGCTAGTTTAAAATTCTTTTAGTTCGCAAATCGATGAGAGTAACCTGGGGAAACAATTTACCGAACCATCCTTGCAATTAGACCTTTGAATAACGTGTTTAATCGACCCTTAATTGCTCTTTATAAAAAACAAATCATACACGCATGAGAGAGAAACCGAAAGACAAAAGCTAGAATAAGTCAGGCAATTGAATAAGATCATCACTGGCATAGAACGCTAAGGCGCTGATCAAAAAACCACAAACTTCGAAATCCCAGACTTCAAATCCCAGATCCGACTGGTTAATTTTTTCACCAATTGCAGAAAACCCTGATCGGTTAGCTCATAGAAAAACTAAAAAACCAACTGACTATTTATTTACCCTTATTCCGGTTGTCGTCGATCACACAAAATGACGTCGTCTAGTGTCGACGGTTGAAAATCGGTATTTGCGTAGTCGTTATGGATCACTGCCGATGATTATCAACACATATTTGGTATTTTTAAGCAGAATTGACATTAAGCAGAATTCTGGGGACACAGTTTTTGGTAGCGACTGGAAGAAAGTTTAAAATTGTTTGATGTGTTAGGCACGGGTAGGGCAATCTATCAAAGTGAACACATGCAAACAACACACAGCGTTAACATCACATACGTGGTTGTTGTACAACAATAGACTCTGCCTGAAAATAAGTATGATGGTATTGATGTAGCGACAGCAAACAAACAAGTAGGTCGTCGTCGCCAGAGAGTATTGAATAGTATAGAGAGATCATGGAATGAATTGTATGACTCAAAAGCACTGGCGGCATCTGGCGAATGATTCGTAACGTATTGCTCTCTTTTTGTCATATCTTGGGCCATTCATAATTTTGATGTTCAACATTGATGACTTTTGAAACATTTATGCTTTTTGATTTGTTTTATATAATAACATTGTCGAAATGGTGCATTTATATTGAAATATTCTATAAAGCGAATAAGACTCGCTTATGCTCTTTTACTTAGACTCTCGACATGATAGCGGCAAATGAGTGCAATAAGTTGTCTGTACTATTCAATACTTTTTGGTCGTCGCTTTGTTTATGACAAAACAAAAATAATTATTTAAGTGAGTTAAATATTGCTTTATTTATTTTATCAATATTACATCTAATGTTAAAGCAGATGTAAGAAAAAAGAAAGTGCAATACCAAAAGAGCCTACAGCACAAAAACTATTATTTTTTTATTTTCCAATGTAACATTTACTAATGTGTTTATAATTAAATATAAAAAACGGAGTGTCCAATGGAAAAAATAAAAAAATTTTACGGGTTTCTAAAGGTTTCTAACAAAATGTTCCAATTTGCATGAAATATTTTTTCAAAAAACCGCCAAAATAAGAAAATCTCTAAAATAAAAAAATTGCTATAACTTGGAAACGGTGCGTCCAATCGGAAACATAATACAATTTTTAAAACTAAATTTTTTCGAATAAAAAATCGCTCCATATATATAACTAATTTTTTCGGATTTTTAAGGGTTTTTCATATAAGAGCCCATATTTTTTGAAGGCTGGAGTAAACCCCCCAAGAAGGTCGAACAGGATTAGTACAGATTAGGATGCGATTGACGCATATGACGAATATGTAAACCCAATTTCCTAGCAGTTATTGAAATGAGCAAAGGGTTAATTTTAATGATAATTTGTTGTTATACAAATAGGTGAATGAAAAATAATATTGTGTATTTCATTGCTTTATTGTTATGTGAATGACCTCGGCTATCGCTTCCTCGAACGGCCATGTTGTGGTAGTTGTTTTCTGAGCAGTTAACACAGTCACTGCTCTGAATCAAATTTATCTGCTGGTATTGCATTACGTAAGGGATCACTCAGAACGATTGACTTCGGTGTCTTCAGTGTCAAGTGACCACCAGTAGATGAATTGCCTTGACCGTGGCGTATACCATGTTATATCACATATGTCAGTTCTGCGCACTTTCAGTTCAGCAGTTGATGTCTTTTTATTTTACTCTCATAACTTGCAAACAAGGGACAGGTAACCAAAAGTACATTCCAAATCCTTTACGATAGCCAAATGTTCCATGGTGAATTTGTTCAGGATATCATTTCTTGCTCACCATTTCGTCCTTTTTCTTCCAGTACATGTAGGTCTTAGGCCAGTAAAGGCTGCATGTGTCTCCACCATACGGCCTAAATTCAGTATTGGACGTCTAGATCCAATATCTGTTTCTATGTTTCAATGCAAATGAACTACAAGTACTCTGATGCGTCCTAGGCCGAGGTCACGCAATAGCGACGAGCGCCAAAAAATTAAAGCATAGGATATACTTTTGAAGTGGCCACCCACAAAAAAGTGATTCGTAGTCACAGCTATATTTACAGCCAACTAAAATTTGGCGGTTCCTTGAACTATCACATTATTCAGTTGTGATTACCGATAATTGTGTTCAGTATCACCAAATGTTGTGCGTATCAATGGATTTGTAATTCAGTTTTGGTTGCAAGAACTGAAACATTTAGTTGAAGCCACAGCTACCGGAATTAAATGTGATCTGCCAATTAAGTTTTAGTTCTAGCAATCAAATTATTCTGTTGTGGTGAATATTATATTAGTTGGATGAACGAAAAATGTAAAAACTAATTCGACTGTGCCAAATAATATATTGGTATGCTCAACCAATTACTTGAATTTGATGGCTGTCACAACCATTTTGTAATTTTATAGAAAAAAAAGTAAAAAAAAATATTTTTTTACTAAAATTGTGTATTTCATATTTAAATATGAACAAAATCATTATTATTTATAACCAGGGTTCGTATTTCGTGCCCATTTTTGATCGAAAATATGAAAAAATTTCTATATCTCAAAAAGGGAGCGTCCAATCGAAAAAATAACAAATTTTTACCGGTTTCTAAGGGTTCCTCACAAAGTGTTCCAATTCGCATGAAATAATTGGTTTTTAAAAAATCGCCAAAATAAGATAATCGCTAAAATAAAACATTTGCTATAACTCGGAAACGGTGCGTCCAATCGAAAAATGTTTGCGTCCGTATGGGGCTGTAGCGAATGGATGTCTTTACTACGGCATTTTGAAAAATCGCTAAAACTAAATTTTTTCGAATAAAAAATCGATAAACTGCAAACGGAGCGTTTAATCGAAATATGACAAATTTTTTCGGCTTTCTAAGTATGTAATGGTTTTTCATAAAGTGGTCCAATTCGTATGGGTTTTTTTTTTCTAAAAAGCGCCAAAATAAGTAAATCTTTAAAATAAAAAATTTGTATAACTCGGAAAAATAATAAACTTTTTACCTCCATAGGAGGCTTTAACCTATGGACGCCTCTCATACGACATCACTTAAAATCCGTTAAACTAACATTTTTCAAATAAAAAATTGCTAAAACACACATATGTGTTAGCGATTTTTTTTAAAGTCATAGACATCCATTGGTTAAAATCTCTTACAGAGGTAACAAAGTTCTTATTTTTGTGATTGGACGCACCGGTTCCGAGTATACCCCTGTTTTGTTTCAGTAATTTTCATATTTTGACGATTTTTTCTACAAAATGTCTTCCATACGATTGGATCACTTTATGAAAAATCCTTAGAAACTCGTAAAAATAGTTTTGTTTTCGACTGGACGGTTAGCGATTTTTGATTCCAGAAATTTTAGGTTTAGCGATTTTTTAAAAATAAAAGTGATGCCGTATTGAAGACATCCATAGGTGAAAGCCTCCTAGGGAGGTAAAAATTTATTATTTTTCAAATTGGACTCACCGTTTCTGAGATATAACCATTTTTTTTTATTTTAGCGATTTTCTTATTTTGGCGATTTTTTGGAAAAAAAAAATATTTCAGGCGAATTGGAACACTTTGTGAGAAACCCTTAGGAACATGTAAAAAATAGTTATTTTTTCGATTGGACGCTTCGTTTCCAGATATAGACAGTTTTTCAAAAATTTACATATTTTCGATCAAAAATGGGGATGGGCTACCCTGAGTATCCAAGTGTCCACAATTACTTGCATGTGTTTGTGAAGGCGTCAATAGTAGCGTCATATTCAACGATTGTGTTTAAAAGTCTCACTTCACCTCAATTTATGATAGTATGTATTCTTCGCTGGCTGATATCTACACTCTTTATTGTTTTTTCACAACTTTGTTTATCACTTTCTGATTAAAATATTAAATTTTCTGTAAAGTCCTCGTGTAACATTTCAATATACATGCGTAGTTTCTCTTTAACAACAAAGTCTCTTGTGAAATATCGAATACATATCTTTGTAATAAGCTTTTTCTGTGACAGAAACTAAATTATGATTGCAGTGACTAATATTTGAACATGAAGTCTAATATTGTAATTTTTATTAGTTGTATCTTCCATTTCAGATGAAAGAGGTTTTAGAGATTCTCAAATTGGTTAATACAACTTAATTTCTGTACCAACAACTTCTATTTAGTAAGACCTAGTTTTAATTTATCAACAACATCGACAAATAATTCTGATGTATGACAATTATGAATTCTAATCAAAATATAGACTTTAACATGGAATTTCCAATGTCTGAATTGATTTCGAACTAATCTTTTCCTTGAGTGCACGCAATGAGCGGCATGTGAGCGTTATTTCTGAGCAGCTAAGCGGTGCCGGTCAATAATACGAATTGTTCTAATTTTTAGTTGAATTCTGAGGGCCAACGAATAAAAATGACAAAAGTGAATGTGGAGGTCCTAATTTCAAGACAATTTAAATTATGGCAAAACAGATTACCAAATTATAAAAATAACAGAAAATTAAAGGATGCCACATACATGCAGCAGTATTGGCTAAATCTGTCTAGAAATTTGCGTAGATTTGTATATAAACTTGCTCGATCACCAAATCTTTTTCTTTAACGCATTAACTGGTCATAAATATGAGTACGATTTTCGCGTAATAACATTAAACAAAACTCTCTGGAGAATGGAATTTTAACAACTAAACGCTCAGAAATGATGTCACTTTCCCCTCAAACTCGCCGCTCAGCCGCTAACCGCTGTAACGCTCATTGCGTGGCCACGGCCTTAAGCGATAAGCACTAATTTTTTTTATTCCTCTGTACGTATGAGTTATAAGAGCGTTTACAATAAATAACTCATACGCACAAGTGATCTCATAATCAACAAAAATTTTGCATTCCTCAAAACCATAGCGTTACTGACTACAAGAACAGACGGTTTAGAAAACATTTCGAACAAGTCGAGTTACAGTGTTTTAAAAATATATCTTCATCGATCAGTATCTCCGTAGTTTAAGACTGTAATATAAGTTATTGTATACGGAAGATAAAATATTGAGATATCTAACAGACTGTCCTTAAATTATACGACCTTAAATTACAAAAGCACAATAGACTGACCCCTACACGATGACGTGTATCACGTTGTTATTCAAAAAATATTTAAATTTCTTTTTACTTTGTATTTAAATTTCTTTTTACTTTAAATCAAATACTTGACAACCCAGACATAATAATATAAAATAATGACAAAAACACAAGGTAGTTTTTCCACCTTCAAATTCACATCAAGCACAAGTTCGCACATGTATTTCGGGTTTGAATTTTTTTGACTGAAAGGTGTTTGCAATGTTTAACGTTTTTATTTTTTGTTTAGTTTGTTTTCTTTCTTTTTTGGTAAACTTGACAACACTCGCTTTGATAGAATTATATGGGCAGGTGCTAAAGTGTTGTTCGGATGTAGTTGTTGAACCAGATGTAAATACAATTTGTGTAGCTCTTCAGAGACACCCTTTGTTTTGTGATTATTCTTTTATATCATACACCGCTACGTTACACGTGTGTTTAGTTTTACTTTATTTATTTGTTTTGTAGTCTTACATTTCTGTTGTTTTGTAATTTGTATTTTTTTTTTTTGAACCGACTTCCCTGTTTGAACTGTTTGTGTACAGTACGTGTCCTATAAATTAAAAACTGCAAGGAAGTTCGGGAGGTTTAATGGGTTAATTTATATTGTAAGCGATAGATGAAAGTAGGACAATGGAAGTAAGATTTTATGAGTTAACTAAAGACGGAAATATAACGTAATACCTATTAATTGATTTCAGATTAAATATGCTCCATATGACACTCATGAGCTCCAACGCACAGTCGGACAGTAAAAAACCAGTAATAATATCATAACTTCTAAAGTATTGGTTACATTGTTTTAGAATATGCTAAACATTTGTAGGGAATGAGTCAGCCATTTAGGAGTCAAAAGTTACTGGGAGAATGACGACACCTATTCAAAAAGTTTTGTTTTTTTTTCAGTCGAAGAAATATCAAATTTGAGAACTTGTCGTTACCAAACAGTTTGAAAGAATTTAAAAAAAATTTCAACAAACATTTCGTTGCAGTCTTGCCAATAGACTTAGGGTGTTCACAAGAGTGTCCCAACTGTTGTATGTGTCGTATGTGCTAAAGTTCTACAACAGTTGTACAACTGTAGTAGATTTTTTCCATACAAAAGTGTTGTACGATAGTACAACTTTTGAAGGTGTGTTTTTGCGGTGTACTAAGCAATCAGCTGATACCATTTGTTTACCATTTGTAGCAAGACGTAGTGAAGAAGGTGGGTGGTTGCACCAACACAGCTGATCGAGTTTATTTATATTCGCCTCACAATTTCAGTAATCAAATACTGAAAACCGGTCCTCCGATGGGGTAGAAGATATAATTTTAAGTTAAAAATATAAGATACAAAAGTTTGTGTAAAATTCTATATTAGGAGTTATGGGCCTCCAAAGTTCGGATATACGGGGGCTACTATGTATTAAAAAGCGTCTAAAGGAATTTGTCTGGCAGCTTTTTTGGACAACATAAACAAAACAAATTAAATGCAAATTTTCGATAACTAGCTTTGTTATCGAAATATCGACCGTTCAGATTTTGAAAAATTATCGAAAATAGTTTTTACATTTTCCCAAAATCCAAAAAATTCAGAAATGCAAATTAAGGAACAGAGGTATTTTTCTCCCTGGCCCCTGAGCCCAGCCGGACAAATCGAAATACAAAATAATCGTCCGACAAAAAAATGTGCGACAAAAACCCCTCGTTATCCGGACTTTGGAGGCCCATAACTCGTAAAATAGGGATTTCCCCCAACTTTTGTATTTAAAATTGTATGCTGAAAATCGCGTGTTCTACCCCTTTCCCCATACAATTTTTGATACGACAACGAGACATAAAGTCGACCTGTCCCTTATTAATTAAATGCAACTGTGTGTGAAATTTTAAAAGTAAAATAATAATAAGAATCATGAATTAACATAATTTATGTTTTTTCTGTAACAAATTTATTTCATTTATGGTAAATCAGCCGTTGCCACAGGTTTTTCAAAAATTGCACTTTTCGAAACAACTGAAAACCCGGTTTCCTGAATACTCTTCTCACAATCAGCTGATTTTGAGAATTTAATTAATTAGAAGTCGTCCAATAACATATAGTGCAAAGTGTATTTATATCAAGTGGAAGCATTAGCACAACTGATTTTTAGTATTTGCATGACGTTGTACCTAGCAACTGTCAAATTCATGTGAATTTTGTTTTTGTACATGCCTGATTACTTTTATTGTTGGTATACATACATGCAGAGTTTGACACAATGTCGGTACGAAATAAAAACCAAATGCCTGTTATTTTTGCCTACAATTACAACAGCTCCTAATGGTTTCACTTGATATAAACACACTTTGTTCTAGTGCCACCACCTTCTTCAATACGCCTTGGATTGTAGTATTTGCATTTACGACAGGGTGTTCACATATGTGCAACTGGGCGTCTTGTATTTTCTTACAACCTACAACCATAGTACACCTTGTGTATCCCTAACTATGTTTTGACTCAAATTTACACTGTGCTACAAAAGTGAAAGAAAAAACATGTTGGAGTCAATAGACTATGGAAATACTTATAGATTTTGTTAACCACTTCACTGCGTATTTTTGTTGGTAGCACATGTAGTGAAATGACGGTATTCTTAAAGCTTAAAGAAACTGATTTTCAAAATGCTTCATTTATTTGAAAGGTATAATTCTTACCTTTTAAACAAATAATCGTTTGTGAATCTTTAAAAAGACGCACTTTTTAAAAAAAAAATATTAATTTTATACACGCTCTAAGTTGATCGTGAGGCAGTAACAAAATTTGTTTTAATTTTTGTGGAAAAATTTAGTAAAGTAGTTTTACATAGCACGTCAATGCATAAAAATCGATTAAAAAAATTAATGCCTTATGCTAAGTTTTGTGATAATATCTTTTCTTTTTTTTTTCGTTTATTTTATATAAATTCTTGCGTGTTCGTTTTCCATAAATACTTCTTAACAGTAGATATTTTTGTATCTCTATACGTATAAATTTGTTGAAAAAATTCAGTCTTTTTTTCAAACTTAAACGACCATAACTCCGCCATTTTTAACCAATTTTCAAAACCGATTAATTGCTTAGAGGGTAACAGCTGTAATTTTAAACAAAAATAAAGATTTAAACATCAGTTGCAGAACAACAAACTTATGACTTTTTGAAGTTGTAAATTTAACACTACAAGTTTTTGACTGCCTAACTATCATACTATCACAAACCTTTACGTAATTCATTCATTTTTTAATCAATATTTATGTACTTACGTGTTTTGAAAAGATACTTTAGTATACTTTTTCAGAAAAACAATAAACATTTTGTGAAAAAATTGGCGTTTTTAAACAGAAACAGGCATAACTCCACCAGCGTTTATCCCATTTCCAAAATCGATTATTGGTTTCAAAGGTATGACTTATACCTTTCAAAAAAATAAAGACGTTTGAGAAGCACTATCTACATGCAGAAAAATCTGTCGCTTTTTTTTCTTTGGATGCAATTATAACGTGAGTTTGGAGCTTGTCGCAAATATAATATACTTGTGTCCAAACACATTGTGTTTGCTATTCAATACTACATGTTTAATATATGTGTTTGCGATACAAATATATCTGTGTTTCTGACACAACCCCAGCTGTGTTTGTTTCACTATTTATGCCATCTCGAGAGCAAGGGAATGAAAGAGGGACAACGAGAGAGTCTATCTTGTAGAGTGTATCTGTATTTTTGCATCATTCTTTCAGTCAGTGATTCTTAAATTTTCCTGATTGTGTGTGCAAATTGAAGATGAAGCCAGAGTTTCTTTTATTTTGGCTGATGTATTTCGTTTTAGTTTCATGTATTCAGTCATCAGTGGTTCATCAGCCAGGGGACATCAAAAAGGCTTGATCAGTGAAAAAAGAATAAACAAAGGCTCGAACGGTTAAATGGTTGTGTGATGTTGCTTTGGTTTTTGTGTATGTGTTTGATATATACGTACGTCTTCTACCGAAGTGAGACACGATTTTGAGGAAAGAAGCGGGAAAGGGCAACAACGTGAAGCCCCTTGTCTGTCCGAGCCTTTACTGAGAAAATCGGAACGGAGGACTATTTGTGAAATATAATAAAAGAAAACACAAGTAAATAATACACGCTTGGCTTGCATGAACTAGATTTGTATTGTTTGTGTACCAACGCATAGTTGAAACCTTCTGAAAACAAAAACGCGAGAGACAACAAAGAAAGGAGCAGCAGATTCTCATTTCATAAAAAAACAGATAATGCATTAATTATGTATTCATTATTTTTAAATGATAAATAGTAAATAAAAATTATAATAAATAATACATATATATCGAACCCAAAGAATAATTCGTTTCTTAATATTATTATGTTTGGGACGACATACGCATATGTTCACACGTAAGAATATGGAGGTTTGTGGGAAACACGCGAATGCTTCCACGTAAGTATATGGATGTTTGGGATGAATAACGTATGTGTGTCTGCGTAAAAGCATACATGTTTGCCAGTAAACATTCTACTGTTTGTGTTTAAATAAAAGTAAGTTTGGGACTTGCAAACATATGAATGTTTGAAGTGTGGTCCAAACATATACATGGTTCCTGCAGAATATGTTTGAAAGAATATGTTACAGATACCGTTTTTTTCAGAGTGTAGACAATAAATATATGATTTTAGAAACTTAAACTTTAAGAATACCGTCATGGCACTACTTTTGTCAATAAAAAAGATACTAAATGAAGTGATCGACTATAAGTATTTCCGTACTCTATGGACTCCAACGAAACCAATTTGATATATGAAAACCCCTGCATATTTTTTGTGTAACACAGTGTCATTAGCAAACAAGTAAACAAAGTCAGTGCAAAAATTAACTTTTGACTCCAAAGATTTTTGTAATCGTTAGAGACAGAGACACACGAGTCCGCATGGTATTTATTTGTGCTGCTTAGTAAATGAGTAAAATAAATGGTTACCCATTACATCCCATGAAGGAATTGAAGACAGCTTCTCACAGCCAGTAAGCTGAGCTCTTTTCAGTTTTTACTCACTGATTGAGACCTACAGGTTTACACAGGTTCCGAACCGTACTTTTAGAAGCTTTTTTATGGCTAAATACTCGGTAGTGTTGCCGTCACTCTGCGAGGTAACCGCCGCCGAAACATATTTAAAGTGGTCCGAACAGGGATCGAACCCAAGATCTCATGTACAAACCATTGCAGCACCGACTGAGACAAGTCTCAAAAATTAAAAAGCTTTGAAAGCGGGTTCCAAGTTAATGTTGAAGAACAGCAAGAGGGTTTACTTCGACACACAGTAGGGAAACGTTGAAACAGCTCGAGATAGAGATAGAAAAAGAAAAACCACCGTGCAGTACATTTTTTGGCGTTAAGAAATAAAATTCATGCCTATGACAACCGATGGTTCTCTGGATATGAAAATAAGTTTCTGAAAATGTTTTCTTGGTTTTGTTGCTTGCGATATTTTTTAAACCCTTGCATAGTAGGGAATTCTCAAGTCAAATGAGTTTCGTGTGCATTTAGTTTGGTGAAATTGCTAATAGCATTACTCCAAAAAACTCCGCTGAAGATGGTCTGAGGATAGATCTGAAATGGCTATACGGTTTGCCACGAATCACGAGGATGCATTTTGCAACACTTGTTTTTAAAAAAGACAATTTCTCTATTAGCTGAGGTATATTGAAATCTATTAGTATGAGAATGGTGTTGAGTTTGAAGAAATAAAACAAAATAGTTCTAATAAAAAGGCCAAATAAATAAACATCGTTCTGTTTTTTGACACATTTTGAGGTAATTGCGACAACTTTCTACTTTTTTCACGGTTTAAAAATTTAAAAAATGCGATTTCTTTTTTCGACATTCTTCAGCTTTATCTTTCTAAGAAATTTGATTTATCAGGTCAAAAGTGCCGACAATATAAAAAAATCCAAAATTAAAAGTCACATGAGGTGTCAGGGGACACCCGGTTGGATATAGTTTTGGGTCCTTTTTGTAAGAATATGTATTATTACTATATATTATCCCTAAGGGTCCTTTTTTAAAGAGAGGTACTTCTTTTATTAAAAACGAATGTTTTTTTAATAAATGGAACTATATTTAAGAATAAGTACTTTCTGTAAGAAAAAGCGATAAGAGTATTCATTTGTTTACAAAGAAGTACTTTTTTAAGAACAGCTACTTTTTAAAGAAGTGGTACTCTTTTTAGGAGAAGGTTCTTTTTTTAAGAAGATGTACTTATTTTGAGAAAGGTTACTTATCTCAAGAACAGAAATATTTTATTTCTAAGAAAATGTACTTTTTTGTAAGAAAAGGTATTTTATTTTAAGAGAGGATAATTTTTGTGAAAAAAAGGTTTTTTTTTAGGAAAAGGGATTTTTTTGAATTGATCCTTTTTCAAAAATAAGCTCATTTTTAAGAGTATGTAAGTACAAGTAGCAAGAAAAGTTATTCTGTTTGACAGAAAAGGTACTCTTTAAAGAAAAGGTACTTTCTGTAAAGAAAAGGATACTTGTTGTAAGAAAAAGTATTTTTTTTAAATTATTTTTTTAAGAAAAGGTACTTTTTGTAAGAATATGTACTTTTGTTACTTTTTTAAGAAAATGTACTTTTTGTAAGAATATGTACGTTTTTAAGCAAAAGTACTTCTTTCGGATAAGGTTTTTTTTAAAGAAAAAGTACTTTGTTTAAGAATATGAACAGGTATTTTTTTTTGAGAAAATTTACTTTTTTTTAAGAAAGGGTACTTATTAAAAAAATTTTAACTTTTTAAACTTCTTTTACTTTGGCTTTTCTAAATCTACTTTCTATTGGGTTCAAAACTACAATACTTATGTTTCTTATTTTTAAGAAAATGTACTTTTTGTAAGAATATGTACTTTTTTAAGCAAAAGTACTTCTTTCAGATTGGGCTCAAAACTACAAAATATACTAAATATTGGATACAGGCTCCATCTAGAAAACTTCCCATTAAACAATAAATTTGCCGACATATGTTAGTCTAAACACTAACCAAAGCAAAAGTACTCAATATAATTGATAATACTGGGTTGTTGCTAGAGTGTCCATAATAATGGTATATCGGTTTTTTGAAAAATATACTTTGGATAAAAAACACACATTCAACGTTTATTCAAATACGACAAGAGTGTCGAAAGTGACGGTTTATCGGTATTAATCAAATCTATAGATCGTCGGTGGTGCAAGGGTTAGTGTGCGCGGCTCTTGTACATGAGATCCTGGGTTCGAACCCTGCTCTGACCATAATGACGGCCACACTATCGAGTATTTAGCCATGAAAAAGCTTCTCTAAATACCGTTCGGAATCGCTGTAAAACTGTAGGTCCCACTCAGTGAGTATACAACTAGAAAGCTCACAGCTCGCTGGTTGTGAGAAGCTCTCCCCTGTCCCTTCATGGGTGTAATGGGAAACCATTTATTTTTATTTTATAGATCAAAAAAGGGAATTCATTTAACTACGTATTGTTTTGCAACAAGAAAGTGTATTTTAGATAAAAAGCGATAAACCAGTATGTTGGATACTCTAGTTGTTTATTATTTTTTCATTTAGCCTCCATCCCGCAACGTGCGATAAGGAACTTCGTTCCAAAAAAATTCACTCATTGTCAAAATATGTCGAAACCCATTGCAACAATAATATTAAAATTTTTGGGTGCTTTGAAATTAAAACATAATAAAAGCAGACAACTTTTGTTTAATTTCTAATGTATTTTTCCTAATGTATAATTGTCCTATTTTATATTTAGGTCCTTTAAATTAATCCGTGACTCCTTACATATGATCGGGTTTTGACAGAACTCAAAAATATTTATTGCCTCAAAAGTTATTGAATTTTGTCCGGTGCTCACTTTTCTTGGTGGTGGTCACTCATTTCAATACCCTCATTTCAATTCCCATATAGAAGCGATTAACATCTTTCACTATTGTGTCACACCAGCTTTGCAATGAAATATCGCGTGCAAAATTGGGAAGCTTTAAGGTGTTTTTTTATTTCTGAAAGAAACAGCAATATTATTTTTACTTTAATCCTTCGATCTTTATTATTTAGGTTTTGTTTTACTACAAAAACTTATAAATATTCATCATTTTTAATACGCAGCGTGCATAAGTCAAAGGACACGCACTGTACCTACATACTTACATATGTATTAATTTTGTATATAGCATGTGTCATGCTGCCTCTGTAGTTGTAATTTTATTTTTGCAGACAATCGATTTGCGCTCTGTTAAAACAACTTTAGCTTTCCTTTGTCACAGTACAAATTTTGTATTTTTGCATGTAGATTAAAATGCTCTTTGTTTTGATTCGCAGGAGTTGTTATCGTTTTCTCGCTTCCCCTTTCCCTTTCACCAATTATACCCCATCGCTTTTCCCCATGTCCTCTATGTGTCTGTGGGTGTTTGCATGTTTTTCCATTATATCCTAGATATTTTCACAGATCCTTTGATGTTGGAGAATAGTGTTTTTCTTTGCATTCCCTACAGTGTCGAGAGGTGAATGCCTTTGTGCCTGAGTAAATGTGTTGGGCGTGTTACTTACATATTTATATGTAATATAGATTTTTAGAAATTGCTCTTAGGTGTTGAGGAATTCAAAGTCAAATTGTATAAATTTAAATGTAAAAATAACAAGAAATGTAACGGAAAGAGAATCTTATGTTGGCTCCTTTACATCTTCAAGTTCATGGAAAATAATCAAGTTGTGTTTTCATTTCATTTAGTAAAACTGTACATTTTAAATAAATATTTATAAGAAATGTGTAAAAGACTTCCCATCGGACATTAAGGACATCGGTTAACAAGAAACAATAAATGCAATAAATGCCGTGGGTAATGGGTACAGGCCGCTTACCCATTACCCATGTGTAATGGGTAGTCGCGATGGGTAATTCCCCATTATCGAGGGTAGCTACCCATTATTTTCCCCATATCCTGTAGGAAATAGGTAAACGATCGCAACCCATTCCCCATGGCAGAAACAATGGGTTACCCAGGGTAATCCATTACCCACGAAATACGAACCGTAGTTACAAATAAAAATAATTTTGTTTGTATTTCAATATAAAATAATAAATTGTAATAAAAAACTATTTACTTTTATTTTATTTTATAAAATTCATATATCCCATTAAGGATTTTAAAGACAAAACAAAATCAAATAATTGTGACAACCATTAATCCCAAGAAATTAGTTGAGCATGCCAATATATTATTTGGTACAACCGAATTAGTGTTTACATCTTTCATTGACCCAAGAAATCGAATAGTGATGATAATTTGATTGCTAGAACTAAAACTCGATTGACAGATCACATTTACTTCTGGTTGCTGTGGCTTCAACCATAACAAAACCAACCAATGGTTAGTGGGCGTGGCTCTTGTACATAAGTACGTGGGATTGATCCCTGCTCAGGTCACCCAACATTTCTTTCGACGGCGTTTACCTCGCTTAGTGCGGCGACACTATCGAGTATTTAGCCATGAGAAATAGAATGTACTGAAAAAGGTTTTTTTTTGGAATTTCAAATGTGCGGGGTCTCAAACGACGCATAATAAAGAGGTGATTACGGGAGCGTAAAACTTTTTTCTTATACGAGGGTACTCATAGTCCCCTACCGGCCTTTGAAGTTTCGATTCCTAGTACATTTTCGGAAAAAAATAAATTTTTTTAGGACAATATGGGGCTCCAACGACGTGTCATGATGAACATATATAAAAAAAAATATTTTCAAAATTTTGGCAGACCATTTTTTTACGGTCATTTTGAAACCTCTATCGTGCATATTTTGTATTCCCACTTTGCTGTATTTTACATAACTATTCCATCAACTATATAAAATACATATATTTTTAGGTGATTTTACGAACCAGAGAGACAAAACTGCGAATCAAATGAAATTTTTTGAAAAATTCGCTATTTGATGAAATATTTATGAAACATACAGCAAATTGGGGAAGACAAAATATGCATGATAAAGATTCAAAATGACGTTGTGAAAAAAAATGCTCTGTCAAAATTTTTAAAATATTTTTTTCTATACAGGGTGTCCCCTAAACTTTTGTCTAAACTTAAACACGTGATAGCTGAGAACAAAAGCTACAATGTTTGTTCTTACGCCAATTGCCTAGGTGGCTTCGTTTTCGAGATATTCGTGTTTAAAATAATTGCATTTTTGAATGCATTTTCAAAAAATGCATAATCTACTTTTTAAATGAAAAAGAAATATCATTGAAAATTGCTTCAAAATTGATTTCATGTCGATTACAAAGCAGTTTTCGATAACCCCATACGGGGAAAATTGTACGAAGCTATGTCTGAACTTGTTAACCAACACCTAATCAGCAGTGAAGTTGGGGCAGGGGGGGAAACCTCACCGAACCATTCTGTACCAAGCGAGGACTCAGACAAGGCGACACACTTTCGTGCAGTCTTTTCAACATCTTAATGGAGATAATCATGAAAAAAGCTGCAGAAAATATGAACAAGACCATCAACACGAAAAGCCATATGTTGCTGGCGTTTGTTGACAACAAAGACCTCATTGGGCAAAATTTGCGAGAGGTTACTGGAGTATTTTCAAGAATCGAAAAGCAATCAGCGAAGGTGGATTTTGCTGTTAATGAGGGCAAGACAAAATTTATGGTGTCAACGACTAGACAAAACTCTCCACTTGGTCCGAATTTTAACTTCGACAACCGATAAAATTTTGAAGTGATATATGAATCTAACTACCTTGGATCCGCCGTGAACAAGGGCAAGAACGTCAGCCTGGAGATAAAGAGGAGAATAGTACTTGCAACCAGATGCTATTTTGGGCCCAGCAAGCAGTTGAAGAACAAAGCCCTCTCTCGACAGACAAATGTCCAGCCATACCAGACTCTTATTTTACCTGTCCTGACCTATGTTTCCGAAACTTGGATCACATCGCAAGCGGATGAAACGCACCTTCGGGTATTCGAGAAAAAAAATTCTCAGTAAAATATGTTATCGTGTTAACGTTTTCTTCAACGTTTACCGACGTCGTTGGATCCAAGAGCTATATTATTGATATTCGTACGTGGACATAGCTACGCGAATGAAATTAGCCCATTTGCGGTGGCTAGGTCATGTTATCAGAATAGATGAAGATGGAAGGTTTTCGATAACGTACCCGATGGAAGGATCTGGCCGAAGAATCCCGCAGCATTCTTAGAGTTTCCAGCAACTGGCGAGAAAAGGCGAAGGATACTCGTACTTGAAATTAGTTAATTTGTTTGTTCAATTAATACCCCTGTCAAATATTTATATGTGCAATGTATCATGTTGAGTTGGAGCTTTGAAAACTAAAATTTTTTTGATTTTTATTTTATATATTAGTTTATATTTATGTGTTCTTTAAATTTACAAGAACACATATTTTTTCATTTCTTTTTTAGAACAAAAAAAAGTGTTTGATATATTCTTCATAGAAAATATTTATATATGCAAAAATGAAACTTAAATTTAATTTTTATTCTTATCCAATTAAAATATGTAATTAAGATGATATTGAGTTGCTCTTGTATATAAGAACTTGTTGTAGCCTGCGTGGCATAAAACTCACTGAGTTGCTTAAAGTGGACATGCCAATTTTCTCCCATTCCGCCAATATTGCTAATTTTAGCTCTTTAAGCGTCGTATACTGCTTCGACTTTGAAAACACCTTAGCGGAAAGTATCCCCCAGAGGTCTTGAATTGGGTTAAGGTCGGGACTTATGGCTGGCCATTCCAGTAATGGAATATTTCGGGACTTATAAAAATCCCTTGTGAGCCGAGCAATGTGGATCGGGGCGTTGTCTTGTTGAAAAGTCCAGTTATCTCCATATAATTCGCCAGCAAAGTAAATTAAATTGCAGTCCAACAGATCAACGTATGCTTCCGCATTCATTTCAGTTGGGATAAAGCATATTTCTGACTTCGCTCGTGCTCCAAATGCAGCCCATATCATAAGAGATCCACCACCGTGGTTTCGCTTGTAGCACGTTTGCCGAGGATGTCGTAAATCTCTCCAATATTTATGGTGACCATCACGTCCGTCCAAATTAAACTTTTCTAATCACTAAATATAACGGTTTCAAATTCGTCCAACCAAAACTTGTACATTTCTTCAAAAGCAATACGAGCATTTTTATGGCGCTGGGTTAAGCATGGTTTGGCCATTTTGCTTTGGTACCGAATACCTATATCGTCCTTTAGCAGTTGCTGGACACGCTGTCTCGTTACATTTAGACCCAATTCCACCTTTATTTCCCTACAACTCATATCCTCATTAGATGTTAAATGCCGAATGCCCCCCTTAGTCCTCTGTTCTGCAGTTGGGATGCGTCCTCTGCGCTTAATACAACCATTGTTTTTGGAGTCTTTGAGAAAATTCAAAACTGTATAGCGATGCTGATTTACTGCAGCTGCAATCTCGCCAATTCGTTTACCTCCAAGTCTCATTCCAACAATTTCTCCGCGCTCCTCATCCGCAAGTTTACTACCACGTGGCATGTTCAACTAGAAACAAAACTGTGAATATAAAGTTTGTTAGAATATATTCATAACGATCACTTTACTCACGTACAGAAAGATATTTTATACTAAACACCCGAGAAAAATAGAGTTGTTCACTTTAAAGTGTCAGGAACGCGACTGCACATATAATTATGTTCTATTGAATAGCAGACTTACAGCGATGACGGGACTACAAATAAAGTCCAAAACAGAAAAAACTATATGATAAAGAGAGAGGGATATTCTCGAAAAAATTGTATATGGTCGACATTAAATTACAGTTAGTTTTCAGAAGGAAAGAACAAAAAAATATTTAGCACATATAAATATTTGTCAGAGGTATGTGTTAGACACAGGACCGCTTAAGGTTGTTAGATAATTCATAAAAAATAAAAAAAATGAAAATAAAATTTTGGCGAAGCGATTTTGTATTTATCAACCGTTACAATCAACATGATCTACGATCGATGATTGTGGCAGTGATTGCATACCAGTGATCATCGAGAGCAATAGAAACGACAAAGAAATGGCAAAGAACAGAAGTTGACTTTTAATGCTGGTATGGAACAACTTCTTTGTGGAGTCCGCTACAATGATCGTGTGATGATTACTAATCAAAGCAAGTGAGCGACGAGAGCGATGTATACACGCTGAAAAAATTTTCGTTTTTTCTTGTTTGGATGCAAATATAATGTGTTTGTTGCTTGTCGCAAATATAGTAGTTTTGTATCCGAACACATTGTCTTTGCTATTCAATATAACGTCTTTGGGACACAATGATTAATAGGTTATAATATATGTATTTGTGACCCAAATTTGGAATTTTTTGTTGAAAACTTTTGACTGCTGTCTGTCACAATAAACAACCAAAAAGCAGCAGATCTTCAATTCATGGAAACAATGCTTGCAAACATGTACATGGTTCCTGCAATATCTTGCTGGGGCTGTTATTTTTCAGCGTGTAGGCAACGAAGGCTGCGGTGATGAGTTATTGCGTTGATGAATTGTTTAGCGTGGGTAGGGCGACATTCTAGCCTATGAGCGGAATTTTGCATTGTAAATCGATGAAATGGTTTGTGATAATCAAGTGAGGGTATAAGAAGGAACCAAAGACAATATTAAACTAATGGCAAATAAAATCAAATATTCTATTAACCCATTTTGTAGCGATGACTGAACACGTACCCTACTTATGATGTTAGCTACTATAATTTTAAATACCTGCACTCTACGGGAGAAGCCGAACGCTAACCATGGCACCTTACTTAGCTCACTTTCCATATAAAGGGTGGGCCAAAAGTAACCATGGGGTTTAAAAATTTAATAACTTTTTCATTTATAAATTTTTTTTATTTTAATTTTTCAGTTCATATAAATAACACCTGGAGAATAAATAATGGAGAGAATCACTCACAAATTGAGCAAAGAACCAGAAGCAAAGTGTTTAGTTGTTATTTAGTTTTTCGCTTTTATATACAGGGTGGGCCAAAAATTATCATGGTATTTAAAAATTTAATAACTTTTTCGTTTATATATTTTTTAATTTGTATGGCTCAGTTTATATAAATAAAACCTGGAGAATAAGTATAAGTAATTGTGAGATTCACAACGGAACAAAGAACCAGAGAAAAGTGTTAACGAAACACCAGAAACTTCTACCGGAAAGCGGTCTGCTCAGCTAGGAATGTCTCGTACTTTACTGCGGCGCATTTTAAAAAAAGATTTACTGTTATTCCCATATAAGGTGCAATTGGTGCAATAATTAAAACCCGCACATCACCGGCAATAACTAAATTTTGCAGTTAAATTAGTTGGCGATACTTTGGTGGCTTGTAGTCCACCTTGTAGAATCTACAATAAGAAACAGGGGCCCATGCCCATTATTGTACCATGTGAGGGAGTGAGATCTTCATTTGTACATAAATCTCCGGAAAAAGAAACCACAGTAATACACATGTTTTTAACCCATCTCCTGCAAAGATTTCCTTTCAAAACAACGCCACAATAATTAAAAATGTCCAAATCCATCGTGTGCCCATACGGTGAGCTCTTTTGAGGATAAAACTTAGGCATAATATATTCGCCAGAGCGGAAGTGGTAAAATTCACAGAATCACTTCACACATTCACAAATTAATGTGCTATGTTGTATATTCATACATATTATATTTATTATTTACGGAAGACGACCCCTTTTTAATAGGCTGCAGGAAGAGGGAGGAGGTGGTGGAGGTGGCGATGGCGTTGGTGTGAGTTAATGGATAATAACCCTACTCATAGAAAATGCACAATTCTCTAAATAGTTAAGGGAATCAAGAATATTTTGGATTGTTATGCCCTTTAAAGCATAACAAATTTTAAGGAAAAGGACAAACAACGTATAATGGATTGAAATGTAATAGAATGAATAGAAATGTGTAAAGGATACTATCGGTACACACACATCTATGCTTACATACAGGCACGCACACACACCTCTATCTGTGTTCTTATGAGTACATATTTGTAGATGTGATATTCATATTCTTGGTAAATACACCTTTGAAGGGGACACACTCTAGTGTTTAACAAGTTAATGTCAAAGTCAACCATAATCAAAAGGTAGCAAGTCGAAAAAGCCATGTAGACTTTATTGTTTTCAATATTGTGTGTGATTTTTACCAGGATCAAGTATCTCGCCGTTTTGAGTGGATTCCCTTTTTGTGTGTGTGTGTGGGGTGTGTTTGTGACGAAAATTTAATTTGTAGAAATATTTTAATGACATTGACATATCCCCATTTAACCTTTAACGATTTCTTGCCTAAAGCCAAACCCCCTTGCAGATTTTTCAGAAAATAACTGTGTCATTTTTCATAAAATTACTATGTTATTAGCTCTATTATATTACAAGGATACATTTAAAAAATGTGTTTAATTCTATGAATAGGGATATATAAGTTTGGGATTATATAGTAATATTATACTTTCAGAATGATTAAACAATTTTAATACCGTATTGTAATATTTAAAAGGAACTTAAGGTTATATGGATCTGAACGAGAGCCCAATTCCAAAGATTGTTATTAAAATAATTTTAAAAACAAAAATAAAGCAGACTACGATTAGATTTTGAGTGATTTATATAACTTATAATACTGGTTTGCCTAAAATTTGGCCCTGACACCACTCCAGCTGATTCTTGTGTAAAATGATCTTCCAAATCCGAATATAATCACCACTATCCCCCATTATCCACACGCTGAAAAATCTGTATTTTTTGTTGTTTGGGTGCAAATATAACGCGTTTGTAGCTTGTTGCAAATATACAATACTTGTGCCCAAAAACCTTGTGTTTGCTATTCAATATAACATGTTTGAGACACAATGCTGAACAGGTTATAATATATGTTTTTGAGACCCAAATGTGGCTTTTTTGTTGAAAACAGCTAACAACAAATACGAGACAGACAACAAAGAAACAAAAAAAAAGCATATCTTCAATTCGAAAACGCGCCAACACCCACAATGTGTATCCCTTTTCAATTAGTTTATGGCCATGTATTGAATTGGAGGGCTGAAAAGGACAATTTTGGTATTCATAGTTCTTCTGAGCAGCTACAGAGGCGAAAGATCGTATAATATAAATATTTCCAGCATGGAAATAGATTTAAGGGAAACTTCAATCAAAACAAGATAAATTTTTCCTGACTCTCCGCAATTTTTTTCCTTAGTTGCTGCATATTCCCACTTCCAGCCCAAAATATGGGGCACTCAATAAAAGGCACTGACAATCCTTACACGCTGAAAATTTTTCTTTTTTAGTTTGAATGCAAATATAACGTGTTTGTAGCTGTCGCATATATATTGTACTTGAGCCCAAACACATTGTGTTTGCTATTTAATATAACATGTTTGGGACACAATGAATAATAGGTTATAATGCAAGTTTTTCTGATACAAATGTGGCTTTGCTTGTTGAAAACTGATGAAACCAAAAACGTGACAGATACTAAAGAAAAAAAGCAGCAGATATTCAATTCACGAAAACTATGCATGTACATGGTTCCTGCAATATGTTGCTGGCGCTGTTATTTTTCAGCGTGTATCTGCCCATAGGACACTTTTCTCTATCGTAGATTCAGATGAATGTCCTAGGCGGGACTTCGGTGTTTCCAAGTTGGATAACTTCAATAATACGGTTAACTGCGACTTTGTACACGGGTGTGAGATGTGACTAAAATCTATCATTGATTTATTGGATTACGCGCACGCTGAAAAATCTTTCGTTTTTTGCTGCTCGGATGCAAGTATATCATGTATTTGGAGCTTCTCGCAAGTTAATATACTTGTGTTCAAACACATTGTGCTTGCTATTCCATATTACATGTTTGAGACAGAATGATTAATATGTTATAATATATGTGTTTGCGAGCCGAATATATCTGTGTTTGCCATACAAATACAGCTGTGTTTGTTGCACAGTTTATGCTCTCTAGAGGGTTTAACAGAATAAAGAGGGACAACTTGTAAGTGATTCATAATATAATATTCATAAATATCGTAGATTCAGATGAATGTCGTAGGCGTGATTTCGGTGCTTCCAAGTTGGATCACTTCAATAACACGGCTAACTGCGCCTTTGTACGCGGGTGTGAGATGTGATTAAAATCGATCATTGATTTATTGATAACGCGCACGCTGAAAATTTGTCGTTTTTTGCTGTTCGGATGCAAATATATCATGTGTTTGGAGCTTGTGGCAAATATAATATATTTGTGTCCAAACACATTGTGCTTGCTGTTCCATATTACATGTTTGAGACAGAATGATTAATATGTTATAATATATGTGTTTGCGAGCCGAATATATCTGTGTTAGTCATACAAACACAGCTGTGTTTGTTGCACAGTTTATGCTCTCTAGAGGGTTTAACAGAATAAAGGGGGACAACTTGTAAGTGATTCATAATATAATATTCATTAATTTTCCTGAATGGACGCGTAAATTGTAGACGTCGTCAGTGTTTATTATTTTGGCTGATGTACAGCGTTTTAGTTTTATATATTCAGTGGTCAATGGTTCATCGGACAGAGGATATCAAAAGCGCTAGAAAAAAGAATAAACGAAGGCTCGGACGGTTAAATGGTTTGTGATGTTGTTTTGGTTTTTGTGTATGTTGTTTCGTATACATGTATGTATGTTATCAAAGTGAGAACCGATTTTGAAGAAATAAACTGGAAACGGCAACAGCGTGAAGCCCTTTGTCTGTCCGAGCCTTTACAGAGAAAATCGGACCATTTGAGAAATATAATAAAAAAACACACAAGTAATTAACCCACGCTTGGCTTGCATGAACTAGATTTGTATATAAGTAGTATATTGTTTGTATGCATAGTGGAAACCTTCAGAAAACAAAACCGTGATTCTAATTTCATGAAAAAATTCATTAAATGTAAATGTAAAGTAAATGTAAAAAGGACCGTTTAAAAACTTTTAATTTTTTATTTGGATTATTTATATATGCGGATTTATATTGATAACATTAAAAAAATATACATACGGAGAAAAACCATAAGAAAGAGCTATTGAGAATCCAAGATTCGGACTCACCGTTACCGAGTTATAGCCATTTTTGTTTTTCAGCGACTTTCTTATTTTGGCGATTTTTTGGAAAAAAAATTGGATCACTTTTACCCGAAGCATTTTAGTTTTAGCGATTTGTTTTTCTGAAAAAAGTGATGCTAAATTGAAGACATCCATTGGTCAGAGCCTCCAACGGACGTCAACAATTTTGTATTTTTGTGGTTGGATGCACCGTTTCCGAGTTATAGCCATTTTTATATTTCATCGATTTTATTTTGGCGTTGTTGTGAAAAAAATTCTTTCATACGAATTGGACCACTTTATGAAAACAAGTAAATGGTGTCCCATAACATCACATGAAGGGATTGAGGAGAGCTTCTCACAATCAGTGAGATTGCCGCTTTCTAGTTTTAAACTCACTGATTGAGACCAACAGTTTTACACCAGTTCCGAACGGTATTTTGGGAAGCTTTTTCATGACAACGTACTCGGTAATGTCACCATCATTAAGCGAGGTGACCATCGTCTAAAGAAATGTAAGGTGGTCTGAGCAGAGATCGAACCCACATTATCATGTACAAGAGCCGCGATCACTAACCGAGTGTGGTTCCGATAACAATCAGGTATTTTTAGCGGTTCTCTGCAATTGCTAAGTTATTGTAATTGTATTGTATTGTAAGAATATAAAATTTGATAAAACAAAATACACGTTTTCACACCCTCATCGAAAGATTAACACTTGTGGTTCCTTTGGAACCGAGCCCTGTTATTCTCGAACCGTTTTACGATTCTTTTCAAACCGTTTTTCAGTTCCTTTAGAAACGTCTGTTTTTTTTAACTTTTTCGGTTCTTTAAGAACCGCTTTCGGTTCGGATTGTTTGAAACCATTTTCGTTTCTTTTGGAACCGTAACTCGATTCTTGCAGGCACCGATCCGTTGAGTTCTTGTTAAGAACCGGTTCCTCGATTCTGTGCATCGTTATTAGAAACCCATAAAAATGGTTATTTTTCCGATTGCACGCTTCGGTTCCGAAATATAGACATGAGGGCGTTTTAGCGATTTTTTATACAAACAATTTTAGTTTTAGAGATTTTCTAAAAAGTGCCATGATGATGTCATATTGAAGACATCTATTGGTTAAAGCCTCCTATCGCGGTGAAAAATGCATTATTTTTTGCGATTGGATGCACCGTTTTCGAGATATAGCCATTTTTGTATTTCAGCGATTTTCTTATTTTGGGAATTTTTTGAAAAAATTCTTCCATATGAACTGGACCACTTTAAGAAAAACATTTGGTAACCCTAAAAAATTAGTTATATTTTCGATTCCTCGCTCCATAATATAGACTTTTTTCCAATTTTTTAAATTTTTCGGCCAAGAATGGGGATTGGTAACCCATTACCCATCACCGTCGGTAATGAGTACAGGCCGCTTACCCGTTCCAGAAGTGTAACGGGTAATCGTGATGGGTAATTCGCCATTGCCGTGGGTAACCACCCGTTATTTTACCCATTACCCTGTGTAATCGTCATTGATAATTCCCCATTGTCGTCAGTAACTACTAGGTGCCCAAAAAACAGGTTATCGGTTTGTTGGAAAAATCAGTTTTTCAAGAAACCGGTTTTCGGTTTGTTCGAAAAATTCATTTTTCTACAAACCGGTATTCGGTTTCTAATTTTTTCAAAATCTGTAGAACCAGTTTTGCGATTTTTTGCTTTAAATTAAATTACACATGTAGCACTTACTATAGATTTGTTTAGCGACCACTTCACGTGCATATTCGTATTTAAAACTCAAAATTTCGCAACTCGAAATTTTAGACAAAATTTTTTTATTAGATTCCGATTTGTAATGCGTGTTTAATTAATATACAATTTAAAAGTTTTGGTCAAACTCACATTAAAATGATTTCAATTCGAAAATCATATTCAATTTTGAAAGAGCTTTTCATATATGAATATCTTTTTAAGTTTGAAACATTTATTTATAAAATTATTTTATTTTTGAACTTTAGAAAAACAAAGTTTGAAAGGCCTAATTAATTTTTAATTAATTCTTACTCGATTAAAATCATTTTGAAACTAGAGTAAAAATAATGTGTGGAAATATCATTTGGAACTTATTGCAGCATAAAATCCTATTTGAAAAAAGAAAACATATTTCTTAATTCCAAAATTACATTTAAATTCGAAAATCATATCAATTATTATTACCTTTTTAAGGATATTAACACAAATTGAAACAAACCCGGTTAACCGAAACAGATATCCGGTTTGGTTTGTTCGAAAATTGCGATTTTTAAAAACCCGGCACACGGTTAATAGCAAACAAACTCTAGTAACTATTCAATATTTTTGTCCTATCCTGTGGGTAATGGCTAAACGATCGCTACCCATTCCCCACGACAATAATAATTGGTTACCGAGGGTAAACCAGGGAAACCCATTACCCACTAAATACGAACTCTGGATGAAAGCATAGGAAATAAATGTTGTGAATATTGATGGTTATGGAAAAGTATAAGTAAATATTTGTTGTGGATGCTTTCGCACAAGTAGGAGTGTTGAGACAATTATCGCTAAGTTGAGTTATGTTTATCCATATAATGTGTGATGATACACCTAAATACTTGTGGAGAAGGCAGCTGATGTCTTGGTGGGCATTGAAATAGCTATATTACCAACCATCCACCGTAATAATCAATTTAACATATTTTAAAATTTTGAAAACAAAATAGAAAGTAAATTTTAATAGTTATTAATCTTGGACCAAACAATTATTAAAGAATATAACAACTGAAAGATCGAAAAACATAAACTTGAACGGACAAATCGATAATTTAATATTTTATTGTTTCTTTTATTTACAGGTAAGTTAACGGCACAACCAGCTGGTAAGTTTTAATTGAAACAAAATATTATTCCAGCTCATGATTTGCTATTGGGCACTTTAGATGTTAGTGTCCCATTTACACATTTTTTAATTTAAAATTTGTATTTAATTTATTTAAGTTCAAGACCATTTCCTGTTTACTATAAGGATTCTTCGTTGGCTTTGTACTCGTATTATTTAAAAAAAAATTAACACAAAACTTTTGCATTGAATACATTTAAAAAAATTATGTTAAAATTATGCAAAATTTTTGGATGAAACGAAATTGGAAGTCCTGACCAATTCAATGTAAAAATCGATGTTGTATCTACCAAACTTGGAATCCCTCTTACCAAGTTGTACTGGTAGAAATGCTGGTGATTGGTATAGAAACGTTTGTAAGTTCAATATGTATTGAAAATCATTTTTCCGCTTTACTGGCAATAAAAGTAAAAAAAAATTTAAAAAATTAGAAGTTCTTAGTCATTAAAGGGTCAAATGCAGAGCGTTATAATTCGGAGTATTAAAAGACTCATTACAGAGCCTATTTCAGCGTATATATATAAACTCTATATATGTGCAATGATGTCTAACAAAATAATAAGAAACATGGTATTTTCCATGAACTTTCTCCAACTACTCTTAAAAGCAGCCAATACGAGGGCGGATCAATAAGTCCGTGAATTTTCAAAACTCCCTCGTAGTTATGTGAAATGCAACACTGCTCCCATCAAGTACCTCCCGTTGATAGACTATTGCTAAAATTTGAGCAAATTCCGTCATTTACTTTGCGTTTAACAGCTGTTCAAAACATACAACCTCGTGCATTTTTTTAAAAATATAAAAAAGTGAATTTTTGCAAAAAAAAAAACCGTCAATCAAACCAAGGAATAGCTTGATAAATACTATGGGGACTCTGCACCATCGATTTCAATGGTAAAAATTCGGTTTACTGACTTTAGTTGTGGTCGCACAACTACAAATGACGCTGAACGTTCTGGACGGCCAATTGAGGTCAATACACCCGAAAATATCGAAAATCCACGATATGGTGTTAGCCGATCGAAGAGTAAAAGTGCGTGAGATTGTTGATACCATAGGCATTTCAAATGGCAGTGTGTTTTCGATTTTAAATGATCAGTTGGGTCTAAAGAAGCTGTCTTCAAGATGGGTGCCGCGTTTGCTCTCAATTAACCATAAACGCACTGGTGCAGACGTGTGTAGGCGCAATAGCAAAATTCCATGAATTAGGCTACGAATTGGTACCTCATCCGCCATATTCTCAGAATTTAGCCACCAGTGACTATTTCCTATTTCCAAACCTAAAGAAATGGCTCGGTGGAAAGAGATTTAGATCCAACGATAAAATTATTGATCAGACAAAAGCCTATTTTATGGACCTACGAAAAGTTCTATTTTTGGGAAGGGATACAAAAATTGGAGAAACGTATTTTTTTCGAAAAAAAAACTGTGTTTCATTCAAAAACTCAGGTACTTATTGATCCGTATTAATAAATTCCTAGGTTCGTGTATCCTACACCTAGAAGACTTGTGGCGTAACTCACAATCAATATTTTGAGAAAAAGCGTCTATCCTAGGTGCAAAGCTCACAAAAAAACTATTTCTGAAAGATAGGATACTATTCTTCCTAGAGTGCGATATATGGTTCTATTCTGAGACAGACAACAATGCACTTTCAAAAATCTCTTACAATAATGTTTCCAGAAAATTGTGAGACTTTTTTCTGACACTTTTCGGAATCAGAATGTTGGCCGGGAATAAAAAAAAACATATTGGAAGAAATATTAATTGTGATTTCGGCCGGTAAAAACATACTAGCAATTGACGGAGAATCCCCCAGATTTACCTGTATGTGTTGGTGTTAAAAAATACAAGGGTGACGAATGTTATATTCGCTGTAATAACTGTTGAAAACATAAACTACTTCTTTCTTTCTCCCCTTCTTGTTCACACTATTCAATGAAATATTATATTATAATTGTATCCTACATACAGCAAGTTGTATTGCTTGTAGCTAAAATCTATCCCATTCCTTGCATATGACCCTAATCAACATAGTATATGGATAGGTATTTACTACTTTAACCCTCAACACACTCAAAATAATCCCTAGTATTACATTATAAGCCTAAGCGTTTGAATTCAAAAGGGGAAACGTAAAAAAGGCAAGAGGTCAGGGTCAAATAAACACACACACACAATGGCAACAGCAAAACTGAAATTGATACATTTTATAGCAAAAGGGTAAAAAGCCGATAGAGATTGACAACATATTATATAACAAAGAAAATTGATTATTCACAATCTTGCATTGATTAAAACAAACAATAATGAAAGCATACCCTACGGCGAATCTACGATAGGAAATATGTAGCATAGTTGTAGGGATCACACAATTCTATCCCTAATGTAGTTAATTAATCATTAATTATCATACGAAATCTTAGCAAAGATTTAACCTAATATTTATTATGATAAATTATTAAATGGTATCAAAACAACACCTTTTTCCAATTCCGCTGTTGATTACTAAACCAAATACAAAAAAAAAACAACAACACTAAAACCAAGAAAGAAAAGAAAATATGAATTTAATATCAAGTGTAATTTACACTCAACGCCGACCATTTAATCTTATACAGAACAATTAAGGAATGCGATAGAAACTCCCACACGCCAACACCCATTTCGATTTTCAGGCTTGCGTTATGTTAAAGAGGCGGGTTACAAGGCGTTGAGCGGGATGATGATAATGACGACGACAACAAAGAAGTGGCACAAAAAGGTAAATCGATAAAGTTTTTCTTTTTTCTCTCGCATTTTGTTTTGCGCGCAAAGTAAAGAAATAAAAAATAAAGTCATCATAATTAACATTATGATAAAAATCACAAAAAAACAGCGAAAACAAAGTTTTCTAAAAAAAGTGAACAACCCTAATTTAATATATAGAGTGGGCCAAAACAACAAAGTTTTAAACAAATTACCGAAAATCACAAACGAAATGGTAGGTAGGTATGGCAGGTAACAGAAAAGTGATGCCGAGAAAGTATTGAGGAGCGATTGGGAACGTTTTTCAAACTTTACCTTTATTCCAGCCAGGTCGCAAGTGTTTAATCGTTGCTTAATTCAAAGTATTTTCTGTGGCACAGTCAGTTTTTTTAATGTTAGCTACAATTCGAATCCAATGCAGAGGGGCAACTGAAATGGCGTACGTCTGCTTATGTCTCACAAGCTGAACGACAGATAAGTGGCAGTTCGAATTGAAATTTTAGAAATAAAAAGCTTAACATTCTTCATAATGCCTAAGTCAAAATATGTAAATAATTTGCAGCTACATTTTCGTTTTCTGGAAAACTGAGCCTCGTGCGCGAAACACTTTTGTTGCATTTGGCCCATTTTGGAAAAACCCAACAGTCGATCAAATGCATACATCCTTAATTCTCCGCCAGTCGTGATTTAATAAACGCCTTTGGATGCGCCACCATTCAATTTATTTTAACGTTTCCTTGCACCAATCGAAACAAGCATTTGTTTGAGCGATTCACAAATTAAATTTATTGCGGCCAAGTCTTCATGCAGTTTTGAATGTATTGGAGTAGAAGTAACGCCCAAGGATACCCCTATCACATGACAATCTTGCAATACCAATACGTTTTCTGACACAACAGCCGATCTTGAACATCATGCAAGAAATGCGTCTCTAAGTGACCCAAATTAAAAGTCATTACACCAGTTATTAACAGCACTCTAGGATGGTGCATCATCGACATATAAAGATTTAAGTTCAACAATTCGCATTGAAAATCGTGAAAATTAATCGCGTGAAAATGTTCACACGAGTTACATCATTTTTTGACCGAGATGATTTTTTTAAACGCTTTCTGACTAACATTAAACTAAAGACTGAAGCACTTTCGAATGGTGTTGCCACATTGCACCTGGTAATACCAAAAATTGATTAAGCCAGAAATATAAATGAAAACCCGTCCATTTGACGTCGAAGTGATTCCTTTTATACAGGAAGTGGAAATAATTAAATATTACTGATCTGATCTTTGAGATTTCAGCATATATTTTTGCTTTACTGCTATACCTAGAGTATTAAAAAATCGACATTTTCGAATAACAGTTTGTTTGCAAAAATAATTTTTCGGCAATCTAGTTTTCGGTTTCAAAGAATGCTCAAATTTCTGCAGACTAGAATTGAAATGTATTGAATTGACGTACATTGAATTGAATTGAATTGAATTGGATTGAATTGGATTGAATTGAAATGATTTGAGTTGAATTTAAATGAATTGAATTGAATTTAATTAAATTGAATTGAATTGCATTGAATTGAATTGAAATTAAATTAAATTAAATGAAATGAAATGAAATGAAATGAAATGAAATGAAATGAAATGAAATGAAATGGAATGAAGTGAAATGAAATGAAATGAAATTGAAATCAATTGCATTAAACTGTATTGAATTGAATTTAATTGAATTTAAATGGATTAAATTGTAATGAATTGAACTGAAATGAATTAGAATGAATTGAGTTTAGTTGAATTGAGTTAAATTGAATGGAGTTGATTTGAATTGAATTTTATTAAATTAAACTAAATTAAGTGAAATGAAATTAAAATTGGATTGAAATGAATCGAATTGGATTGAATTGAATCGAATCGATTTGAATTGAATTGAGTTGAATTGAATTGAATTGAATTGAATAAATGAATTGAATTGAATTCGATTGGATTGCATTGAATTGAATTTAATTAAATTGAATTGAATTGTATTGAATTGAATTGAAATTAAATTAAATTAAATTAAATTAAATTAAATTAAATTAAATTAAATTAAATTAAATTAAATTAAATTAAATGAAATGAAATGAAATGAAATGAAATGAAATGAAATGAAATGAAATGAAATGAAATGAAATGAAATGAAATGAAATGAAATGAAATGAAATGAAATGAAATGAAATGAAATGAAATGAAATGAAATGAAATGAAATGAAATGAAATGAAATGAAATGAAATGAAATGAAATGAAATGAAATGAAATGAAATGAAATGAAATGAAATGAAATGAAATGAAATGAAATGAAATGAAATGAAATGAAATGAAATGAAATGAAATGAAATGAAATGAAATGAAATGAAATGAAATGGAATGAAGTGAAATGAAATGAAATGAAATTGAAATCAATTGCATTAAACTGTATTGAATTGAATTTAATTGAATTTAAATGGATTAAATTGTAATGAATTGAACTGAAATGAATTAGAATGAATTGAGTTTAGTTGAATTGAGTTTAGTTGAATTGAGTTAAATTGAATGGAGTTGATTTGAATTGAATTTTATTAAATTAAACTATATTAAGTGAAATGAAATTAAAATTGGATTGAAATGAATCGAATTGGATTGAATTGAATCGAATCGATTTGAATTGAATTGAATTGAGTTGAATTGAATTGAATTGAATTGAATTGAATTGAATTAAATTAAATTAAATTAAATTAAATTAAATTAAATTAAATTAAATTAAATTGAATTGAAGTGAATTGAGTTGAATTGAATTGTTTTGAATTGAGATGAATGGAATTGAATTGAATTTTTTGAACTGAACTGAATTGGGTTGACTTGAATTGGACAGCACTGAACTGAGTTGAAATGACTTGAATTCGATTGAATTGAATTGAACTGAATTGAGTTGAAGTTAATTGAATTGAGCTGAATTTAATTGCATTTAATTGTTTTGATTAGTATTAAATTTAATTTAATTGAGTTGAATTGAATTTAATTAAATTGAGTTGAATTGTAATGAATTGAATTGAAATGAAATGAAATGAAATGAAATTAAATTAAATTAAATCAAATGAAATGAAATGAAATGAAATGAAATGAAATGAAATTAAATTAAATGAAATGAAATGGAATGAAGTGAAATGAAATGAAATGAAATGAAATGAAATTGAAATCAATTGCATTAAACTGTATTGTATTGAATTGAATTTAATTGAATTTAAATGGATTAAATTGTAATGAATTGAACTGAAATGAATTAGAATGAATTGAGTTTAGTTGAATTGAGTTAAATTGAATGGAGTTGATTTGAATTGAATTTTATTACATTAAACTAAATTAAATGAAATGAAATTAAAATTGGATTGAAATGAATCGAATTGGATTGAATTGAATCGAATCGATATGAATTGAATTGAATTGAGTTGAATTGAATTGAATTGAATTGAATTGAATTAAATTAAATTAAATTAAATTAAATTAAATTAAATTAAATTAAATTAAATTAAATTAAATTAAATTAAATTAAATTAAATTAAATTAAATTAAATTAAATTAAATTAAATTAAATTAAATTAAATTAAATTAAATTAAATTGAATTGAAGTGAATTGAATTGAATTGCATTTAATTGAATTCAATTGAATTGAATTGTTTTGAATTGAGTTGAATGGAATTGAATTTAATTTTTTTGAACAGAACTGAATTGAGTTGATTTGAATTGGACTGCACTGAACTGAGTTGAAATGACTTGAATTCGATTGAATTGAATTGAACTGAATTGAGTTGAAGTTAATTGAATTGACCTGAATTTAATTGAATTTAATTGTTTTGATTTGTATTAAATTTAATTTAATTGAGTTGAATTGAATTGAGCTTAGCTGAACTGAATTCAATTGAATTGAATTAAATTAAATTAAACAGAATTGAGTTGAAATGAATTGAATTAAATTAAATTAAACTAAACTAAATTGAATTGAATTAAATTAAATTAAATTAAATTAAATTAAATTAAATTAAATTAAATTAAATGGAGTTGAGTTGAATTAAAATAAATTAAATTAAATTGAATTAAATTAAATTAAATTGAGTTGAATTGAATTGAATTAAACTAAATTAAATTAAATTAAATTGAATTGAATTAAATTAAACTAAATTAAATTAAATTAAATTAAATTAAATTAAATTAAATTAAATTAAATTAAATTAAATTAAATTAAATTAAATTAAATTAAATTAAATTAAATTAAATTAAATTAAATTAAATTAAATTAAATTAAATTAAATTAAATTATTTGAAATTGAAATCAATTGCATTAAACTGTATTGTATTGAATTGAATTTAATTGAATTTAAATGGATTAAATTGTAATGAATTGAACTGAAATGAATTAGAATGAATTGAGTTTAGTTGAATTGAGTTAAATTGAATGGAGTTGATTTGAATTGAATTTTATTACATTAAACTAAATTAAATGAAATGAAATTAAAATTGGATTGAAATGAATCGAATTGGATTGAATTGAATCGAATCGATATGAATTGAATTGAATTGAGTTGAATTGAATTGAATTGAATTGAATTGAATTGAATTGAATTGAATTAAATTAAATTAAATTAAATTAAATTAAATTAAATTAAATTAAATTAAATTAAATTAAATTAAATTAAATTAAATTAAATTAAATTAAATTAAATTAAATTAAATTAAATTAAATTAAATTAAATTAAATTAAATTAAATTAAATTAAATTAAATTAAATTAAATTAAATTAAATTAAATTAAATTAAATTAAATTAAATTAAATTAAATTAAATTAAATTAAATTGAATTGAAGTGAATTGAATTGAATTGCATTTAATTGAATTCAATTGAATTGAATTGTTTTGAATTGAGTTGAATGGAATTGAATTGAATTTTTTTGAACAGAACTGAATTGAGTTGATTTGAATTGGACTGCACTGAACTGAGTTGAAATGACTTGAATTCGATTGAATTGAATTGAACTGAATTGAGTTGAAGTTAATTGAATTGACCTGAATTTAATTGAATTTAATTGTTTTGATTTGTATTAAATTTAATTTAATTGAGTTGAATTGAATTGAGCTTAGCTGAACTGAATTCAATTGAATTGAATTAAATTAAATTAAACAGAATTGAGTTGAAATGAATTGAATTAAATTAAATTAAACTAAACTAAATTGAACTGAATTGAATTGAAATGAATTGAGTTGAATTGGATTGAATTCAATTGAATTGAACTGTTTAACATTTAATTGAATTGAATCGAAATGAAATGTATTGAGTGGAATAGCATTGAATTGAATTGAGTTCTATTGAATTGAACTTAATTGAATTGAAATTATTGAATTTAAATTAATTGAATTGAACTGAATTTAATTACATTTAATTGTTTTGAATTGAATTAAATTTAATTAAGTTCAATTGAATTGAACTGAACTGAACTGAACAATTCAATTGAATGAAATTAAACTAAATTGAATTGAACTTAATTCAATTAAATTCAATTGAATTAAAGTGAAATAAATTTAAATTAACTGAATTTAATTGCCTTCAATTGTTTTGAACTGAATTGAATTTAATTACTTTGACCGGAATTGAACTGAACTGAATTCAACTGAATTGAATTTAATTAAATTAAATTAAATTAAATTAAATTAAATTAAACTACATTGAATTGAATTAAATTAAATTAAATTAAATTAAATTAAATTAAATGGAGTTGAGTTGAATTAAAATAAATTAAATTAAATTGAATTAAATTAAATTAAATTGAGTTGAATTGAATTGAATTAAACTAAATTAAATTAAATTAAATTAAATTAAATTAAATTAAATTAAATTAAATTAAATTAAATTAAATTAAATTAAATTAAATTAAATTAAATTAAATTAAATTAAATTAAATTAAATTAAATTAAATTAAATTAAATTAAATTAAATTAAATTAAATTAAATTAAATTAAATTAAATTAAATTAAATTAAATTAAATTAAATTAAATTAAATTAAATTAAATTAAATTAAATTAAATTAAATTAAATTAAATTAAATTAAATTAAATTAAATTAAATTAAATTAAATTAAATTAAATTAAATTAAATTAAATTAAATTAAATTAAATTAAATTAAATTAAATTAAATTAAATTAAATTAAATTAAATTAAATTAAATTAAATTAAATTAAATTAAATTAAATTAAATTAAATTAAATTAAATTAAATTAAATTAAATTAAATTAAATTAAATTAAATTAAATTAAATTAAATTAAATTAAATTAAATTAAATTAAATTAAATTAAATTAAATTAAATTAAATTAAATTAAATTAAATTAAATTAAATTAAATTAAATTAAATTAAATTAAATTAAATTAAATTAAATTAAATTAAATTAAATTAAATTAAATTAATTAAATTAAATTAAATTAAATTAAATTAAATTAAATTAAATTAAATTAAATTAAATTAAATTAAATTAAATTAAATTAAATTAAATTAAATTAAATTAAATTAAATTAAATTAAATTAAATTAAATTAAATTAAATTAAATTAAATTAAATTAAATTAAATTAAATTAAATTAAATTAAATTAAATTAAATTAAATTAAATTAAATTAAATTAAATTAAATTAAATTAAATTAAATTAAATTAAATTAATTAAATTAAATTAAATTAAATTAAATTAAATTAAATTAAATTAAATTAAATTAAATTAAATTAAATTAAATTAAATTAAATTAAATTAAATTAAATTAAATTAAATTAAATTAAATTAAATTAAATTAAATTAAATTAAATTAAATTAAATTAAATTAAATTAAATTAAATTAAATTAAATTAAATTAAATTAAATTAAATTAAATTAAATTAAATTAAATTAAATTAAATTAAATTAAATTAAATTAAATTAAATTAAATTAAATTAAATTAAATTAAATTAAATTAAATTAAATTAAATTAAATTAAATTAAATTAAATTAAATTAAATTAAATTACATTAAATTAAATTAAATTGAATTGAATTGAATTGAATTGAATTGAATTGAATTGAATTGAATTGAATTGAATTGAATTGAATTGAATTGAATTGAATTGAATTGAATTGAATTGAATTGAATTGAATTGAATTGAATTGAATTGAATTGAATTGAATTGAATTGAATTGAATTGAATTGAATTGAATTGAATTGAATTGAATTGAATTAAATTAAATTAAATTAAATTAAATTAAATTAAATTAAATTAAATTAAATTAAATTAAATTAAATTAAATTAAATTAAATTAAATTAAATTAAATTAAATTAAATTAAATTAAATTAAATTAAATTAAATTAAATTAAATTAATTAAATTAAATTAAATTAAATTAAATTAAATTAAATTAAATTAAATTGAATACAGTTGATTGAATTGAATTGAATTGAATTGAGTTGAATTTAATTTAATTAGTTACATTTTGTTGGATTGAGTTGAATTGAATTGAATTAAATTGAATAGAATTACATTGAATTGTATTGAACTGAATTGAGTTGAGTTGAATTAAATTAAATTGAATTGAATCGCATTGAAATTGAAATGAATTGAATTAAGTCGAATAGAATTGAATTGAATTTAATTAAATTGAGTTGAATTGAATTGAATTGAGTTGAATTATATTGAATTGGATTGAATTGCATTGAATGGAATTGAATTCAATTGAATTGGATAGAAGTGGATTGAGTTGAATAAAATTTAATTGAATTGAACTGGATGGAATTGAATTGAGATGAATAGAATTGAATTGAATTTAATTCAATTGAATTGAATTAAAATTAATTGAATCGATTTGATTAGAATAAAATTAAATTGAATTAAATTGCATTAAATTCAACTGAATTGAATTAAAATGAATTGAATTGATTTTAATTGGATTGAATTGAATATTTTTATTCGTGTTTAAACCTCAAAATTTCATAGCTGTATTTATATTCCTATTTGGGATGCGTGTTTGAAATAAAGTTTATTAGTTAAAGTTGTCCACTAGCTCCACCATATTCGGGACGCAGCAGCATATAATACATATATTAATAATTGTGTCTAGTACAACATGTAATATTGAATAGCAAACACAGTGTGTTTGGACACAAGAATATTATAATATTACTTGTGGAATATTTTCTAAAACATATCCAATTATCCGGGTTTTACTCGTAATATGTCCACATAATCCTCGACTCCTCTCGACTCCTGACCCTAGAATCATGTGTTGGTGCACATAAAGTTTTTAATAGATCAGAATTTTCAGGGTTTTGGCCAACGGAAAACGATTCTGACCTACACAGGGGGGCAACTGAAGTTTAAAAGTAATTTTGACAAACTGAAATAATTTTCTAATTATCCCAAATGATTTTTAATATTCGAATCGTAGAGCAATGTCAGCAAGACAACTGACGTATCATTTGACACTCTTCGTAGTAAGGCCTTTTCCGGCTATTGGAACTATAACTGCATGTGCTCTAGTCCCAATTCATCACTGCTCATTGATTATAGTTCCGAGGTCAAATTTCATATTTTAGCAAATTATGCGTTTTCCAAAAGCAGCTTCTGGAAATTCACTCCTTTTCCGGCGATCTTTATGTCAAAAACTGTGTTAGATTGTTAAATCGGATAGCGCTAACAGGTGGCGCCTCGTGGTTATAGTACATATTTTTGCATAAACTCCGGTTCACTTATTTAAAGGCACTAAAAATTCCATATTCAGCAGCCTGTATCTTCTGCAATTTGTAACTGATTGCAGAATTTTAAAATGGAAAAGGAAGCTAGACATTTTGAGATATACAAAAATCATGACAATAGTGGTTTCTTAACTAAAGAACTTTTTTTGTGCAATTTATAAAAAAAGCCCAAAAATTTGCAATTTTTTTGGTTCACTTAAATAAAGGCACTTTATTATTTTTTTTTTTTAATATTTTTAAAGTAAGCGATGATTTTTTGTAGGGAGCGTTTGTTTATTACAATTTATTACATCCTAATCATTTTACGAGTCAAAATGGAAAAAAAAAATTTAAATCTATCGGAAAACCCTAACATCGATGTTTAATGTTCTGAAGGATATTATATGTAAAATACATATGTATATATATACATATAGAATATGTATGTAAAATACAGCCAAATGGGGAAGACAAAATATGCATGATAAAGATTTCAAAGTCACACGTTGAACTCCATGTTGTGCAAAAGAAATATTTTTTTTTTCCAAAATGTACTAGGAAACGAAACTTCAGCGGCCGGTAGGGGACTATATATACCCGCGTATAGAAAAAAAGTTTGATGTTTCTATAATCACCTCTTCATTACGCGTCGTTTGAGACTCCCCTCAAAAAAAAAGTTTCTAGTACACCCTACTGTCCATGCAGAAAGTAATTCATCCCTCTGCCTCTCCTGAAAAGAAAGTCCTTGAATTCGGCTGGAGGATGTCCATACCAAAAGCTATATTATATTACTAAAAAAATAAGCCGCAGCGGCGTCGCACAGTGGTTTAGAATCGATTTCCATTGGCCAAAATTGAATATCTCTTGCTCTAGTAAAGATTCTTAAGTTCGGTAAAAAACCGGATGTGGGCAAGGAGTAAATTATTATTGCGATATATAAACATTGCAAATAGCTCAGTGGGACATATTTCTGATTTCTTTTCGTTTTTTCCCCGATTTCCAAGAAACAAATATTTTGTTTTTGATGTTATTTTTAACATATTTGGATATAATTGTTCATAATGCAGACAAAAAATTAAATCATATATCCTTTAAATCCTTTTCAAAATTCGAAAATCGAAAACTTTAAATTTCAAACTTCTTAATTGTATTTAATTCATTTTTAGAGATATTGCTCTTAAATTTTATATCCCTTACCAAACAACATTTAGCATATAAATCGAATTGCTGCCGGCTGCATTGCATACAGGTGGTTCGAAATTCATCAAAATAAAGCATCGACATTATTATAATGCGTTTTATATGTATAACAATAACAGACATGGACCAATTTCATGGTCACAGAAGTGCATTTTATTGACATTCAGTTTTAAACGCAATATAATACTGCCAATGTTTTCTTTTTGATGGATTTCAGAACCACCTGTATGCAATGCAACGACAGTAATTCGATTTAGATGGTAAATGTTGTATTGTGAGGGATACTTGGGTCATAACTCCGGCAACAGATCAGCTTTTCCAACTGTGAATTGTATTGATTGAAGCCTTTTTTTAAATATTTAGTACAAACCAACTGCTATTGGTAGAAACAAAGCTAAGCTGTCACAATAAGGCCACATAGTCACTTTTTGACGTAGAATACGTCTTACCTTACGGTATAGGGAGTCATGCCAGATTGTTATTGTTGTAATCTTTATTTCATTGATTATGAGGAAACGGCGAGATAACTTTTTTTAAAAATTTTTTTGTAGGTAAATGAAGATGTTATCTTTCGTTTGATATACATTTCATATTGGTTGATATCTTCCTAATATTTAAATTTCTCAAATTAAAATTGTTTAAACACATACACTCAAACATATGTGTGGTGTTTGGTTGAGTGTTTGAGTTTGTAGCGTGAACACAAACTATGCTGCTGTTTCAGTGTGGACACAAACCTTCGGCTGTTGTTTTGATTGATCAAATATTGAAATTTCGTATATTTACTTATGTATTTAAGTGAAACAAAATGTTAAATGTGAATTTGAATTTAACATGGATATATAATTATAAAAAATATATGAAAAAATTAATTCATATATTTTTATGTTAAATGAAAGTGCTGCCAAGTAAGCAAAATAACAATGCTGCTTGATGCTGTTTGACAGCAGCTGACAGTTGACGTTTAGTAAATTAAAATATCAAATAAATAAATTCATTTGCTTATGTTATTTATCATTTATTGTTATATATGTTTTCTGTCTTATCGGATGGCGTATTCTACGTTAAACTTAATGGCCGTGTCTCTGATACAGCCTGCACGGACAGTCCGTGGCCGAAGGCCTCGGACAAATGTCTGCTGTTTTTTAAAAATAGAACAATTCAAAAAACGCGGAAAAATAGATAAAAGTTTTTTGATTTTCAAAATTCGAAAAAAGCGAATAACTGTAATACAAAAAAATTTAAATTTTTTGTACGCATTATAAACAGTTGTGCTAAAATATATTTAAAAAAATATAAAACGAAAAACACCAACTTTTTTGATTTCTTGGAAATTGAAAAATAAACGAAAATTAGTCAACTTTAAAATTTATCCATAAATATACCCCACTGTGCGATTTGCAATAATGATATGTCGCAATAATCTTTGACTACTTGCCTACAAACGGGTTTTTTCAGAACTTAATAATGTTTACTAAATCAAGAGATACTGCATTTTGGGCGATGAAAACCGGTTCAGCACCACAGCGCGTCGCCGGTGTTGGACCCTCCAAAAAGAAAAAAAATAATAAATCGATAGGCTAACCATACAAGGTAAACGAAAATGTAGGCAAAAAGGCAAATCAATGTTCCATTTCTTTTATAAGACATATCACATTGCGAATTACCCAAAATATTGACCGATTTTTTGCATGAAAAATTATCCATTATTGTGTGTCCGTTTTCAAATTTGAGGGCTACAATTCTTGCTTTATTGTGTTAATTTTTTGACTACATATGATTTCCAATTTTTATGTGGCTATTTCAACTTGGAAGGGGTTAATTGTGGGACCAAGTTTTGGAAAATAGTTCATGCCGCCTTAAATCGAACAAAGCAACATCGTACTTCATGGGATGTAATGAGAAACTATATATACATATTAGACAAACTCACAAAAAAATGTCCTTTTATCCACCCTTCAGAACGTACCTTGGTTTGTTTTTTGACAATTGGCCCGTGAGCTGGGCCATTTTTAAAAAAAAATATTTTTTTAAGTTTTTCAAAGAAATTTATACTTTAGCTCAAAACAATGTATACAATATTAGCATGATATGAAAGGTTGGTTTATGGCGCGTCCAATGGTATATAAAACATGGTGGACAAAATTCACGTTTTTCCCCACCATACAATGGGCGTTATGTCCATGGGCGTATTGACGCGTCACCGAGTCAGACTAATATATACACGCTGAAAAATCTGTTATTTTTTGTTATTTGGACGCAAATATAACGTGTATATAAAATATAATATCCTTGTGTGCAAACACATTGTGTTTGCTATTCAATATTACATGTTTGAGACACAACGATTAATGTGTTATAATATATGTGTTTGCGTCCCAAAATATATCTGTATTTGTGACACAAATACGGCTGCGGTTGTTGCACTGTTTATGCTCTCGAGAGAGCAAGAGATTAAAAGAGGAGAGAGTCTATCTTGTAAGTGTGTATGTGTTTTTTTTTGCATTATTCTCTGAGTCAGTGATTCACAAATATTCCTGAAAAGGCGTGTAAATTACAGATGAAGTCAGTGTTTCATATTTTGGCTCATGAAGTGCGTTTGAGTTTCACGTATTTAGTCGTCAATGGTTCATCGGAGAGAGGATATCAAAAGCGCTTGATTAAATGGTTTGTGAAGTTGCTTTGGTTGTTGTGTAGTTGTGGTACCATCGTGAATAAAGGAGTTTGAAGAAGGAAACTGGAAAGGGCAACAATGTGAAGCCCTTTGTGTGGCCGAGCCTTTACGGAGAAACACTGAACGGCGGACCATTTGTGAAATATAATACAAAAAAAAACAAGTAATTAATGAACACTTGGCTTGCATGAACTAGATTTGTGTATAAGTACTCGGAACTTCTTAGTGTACCAATGCATAGTGATATCCAACGCAAAGTTCAGAAAACAAAAATGTTGGGGACAACAAAGAAAGGAGAAGCCAAAGAGCAGCAAAGTCTCATTTCATGACAAAAATATAGCCTTCAATGCAAGTAACTGTAAAACGGGCCGTTTTAAATCTCTTAATTTTTTGTATTAATTATTTATAAATGTGGATTTATATTGATAAAATTAATATAAATATATTGAATTCAATGAATAATTCGTTTCTAAATATTATTAAGTTTGCGAGGAATTATGCATATGTTTCCAAGTAAGTATATAGAGGTTTGGGGGAAACACCCGAATGCTTCCACGTAAGTATATGGATCTTTGGGATGAAGAACGCATATGTGTCCACGAAAAGGCATACATGTTTGCCAGTAAACATGCTATGGCTTGCATTTAAATACAAGTTTATTTTGGGACGTGCAAATATATCAATTTTTGAAGTGGGTTCCAAACATATACACGGTTCCTGCAGAATATGTTTAGGAGAATATGTTACACATCCCGTGTATTTTCAGCGTGTATATGTCCTGAATTTTACAATTTAGACTTGATATTTATTAACTAATTTTTGCCATTTTGAATTTTAATATTTTTACCCAAGCATCGCTATCAGCGGCCCTGAAATCTGCCAAGTACACAATATCAAGTCAATCAATTAATTTTCTAACTTCCGTTCCCTATTCTGGATTTCGCAAATTTAGTTTTAAAATTATGACTTCAGATTTGGATTCAGATCATTACAATTGTAATACTTCAAACAAATATCTCTTCAATTCTCCGAACTATGTGATTTTGCTTCATTCATATCTTCTGGCTAATTGTGCAGAATTTGGAAAAGTTTTGAAAATACCTTTACTAACAAGTGCCAAAACTTTTCAAACCTACCTCGCTTATTGATCGCACAGCAAAGTGTGATTTTCGTAATTTCTTCAATTCCTTAGGGTATAAACTAGAGTATGGTAGTATTATATATTGTTGTTGTCGTTGCGTTATGGCGCACTACAAAACTTTGTTGTAATATATTTTGGTACTCCTTTTTCTCGTTTTTCATCAAAAATGGTCGTTATGAAAAACTTGTTATTGTCCTCGTACATAACTCCCTCAGTTCTTGTTCTTTTTATTTCTTCATTCCAAGCTACATATTTACCTTTAGTTAAACAAAAATAAAGCAAAGTATTGTCATGATTTCATACGATAATTATTACTTCCTTCAACGGGAATAGAGAAATGTTTTAAGCGTTCAAGTGTTTTAATGTTGGGCAGCGATAGAGCAGTAACTGGGGGGCGTTTAGTTCAAGCGAAGTTTGTGAGTTGTCAACGTTAGAAATGACAAAAACGTGAGGTTTAATTCATCACAGTTACAACCACCATCGAATGGCGGCGACGACGACATGGGTAAAAGTGGCGGCATTCATGAATATATAAAAGGGATTTGGATATGAACAGTATATAATTTAAAATGGTAGAAAATAGGTTGTTAAGCTGTTAAAGTTGAGTATGAACCATTTAAAATGCATGATGTATTAAGAATATATTTATCCTGGTAAAACATGACACTAAAAGTTTAACTAAATGGTGTATAGTTCTCTTCATTGATTTCTTTTTCTGGCAAGTGATTTCACTTGATTTCATGATAGTCGAGTTGAACTATAATAATTGTTCTCCTTTGAAACGTTACAATAGATACGTATAGTGGTTGTGATTAGTCTAATATTAGTCTCCATTTTAAAAATAAATGATTATTTGCCACTGCCACCGGAATTAATATTCGCTAGTTTTTATCGAAATCAAAATTTTGTAAATTGAGTTGAATATTTGTCCTCTATTCTATTATAAAATTAGTGGTCCCATGTTCCCATGCGAAAATAATTTTTTTTTTTAAATTTTTTTCAAAAGTTGCAAACTCTGTTTTTAATAAATTCATCAGCTATTTTATTAATTTCAATTGACACCTTTTTGAATGAATGAGTTTAAAAATATATTTGATGTTTTTAAATGTAAATAGGAAATTTGTATAGGAATTTGAATTTGAATTTGTTCGGTAAGTGATTTGAAACCAAGAACATACATTGGTAATTAATATGAAACGCAACTTCGTGTGCTCTCATTACAAAATTTTAAATTGATTCAATCCACGAAAAAAATTTCTCGCTTCCTTTTCCAAACCTTTTAGGATTTTTGGTCTGCTGATAGTCTACTTTTGTTTCTACACGATGACAAAAAAGGCTTGAGGCTTTTTCTTCTGTCACGTTTATCTTTCAGCACATTTCAACAAACCAAGCTCTGCTTGATTCTAAAAAACATATATTATAACCAATTAATCATTGTTTCGCCAACATGTAACATTGAATAGCAAACATCATGTGTTTGAACACAAGTGTGTATACTATATTTGCGACGAGCTACAAACACGTTATATTTGCATCCAAACAACAAGAAAAAAATACAGAGTTTTCAGTTTAATAATGCAACTATTCTTATCCGGAGTCGGAGTAGGAGTTGAAGACGAGAAATAAAATTACTACAAATTTTAAAAATACCAAAATGAAAGCAAATGAGGGATGCAACACTACCGCAAATATGTCAATTGTTGGACCTTCTTAGTGACATCACGTTCATAGACATAAGTTAGTGTTAGGGGTTTTGCCAGCCATGTGATGAGACAAGTTTAATAAATCAAGTATGGTGTTCTGGAAACTCTAAACTGCTTTCAAGTCATCACGGTTTCGATTTCTTTTATTTAAGTCTGGTGTGCTGATATTATAAGCTTCATTAGTGAGGTAAAAAAATAATATAAAAAAATGGTGTCCTATAACATCCTATGAATGGATTGAAGAGACCATCTCAACACCAGTGAGATGTGCTCTTTCTAGTTTTTGCACCCACAGATTAGCCAAGTACTCGATAGTGTCGCCATCACAAAACGAGGTGGCCGTCCTCGAAGGTGGTCTGAGCAGGGATCGATAGAATATTTTACCATGTAAAATCTTTTGGCGATACATTGGGCCATAAAATATTGGCTTTCAAATTGGAACTATTTATAGTTCAGCTACGTGAAATTTAACACTATTCGGTACTGATATCAGTTAATTTGTAAGCCCATTTTTGACTATAGATTACGAGTTTTCATTTAATGTAGGCAAATAAAGAGCTGGGTTGTACACGAAATGTTTATACTCATGTGCTTCTTGTAAATAAAATAAATAAATGGCTTCCCATTACTTCCCATGAAAAAATTGAGAAGAGCTTCTCACAAGCCGGGAGGTGGGCGATTTCTAGTTTTGCACTCACTGAGTGGGACCTAGAGTTTTTAAACCGGTTCCGAAAGGAAATTTGAGAAGACTTTTCATATCTAAATCCTCGATGGTACTTCCGGTATAAATGGCGCACCATGCAGTGACTTCGAGTTAATGTAATGGCTCTTCGTGAAAGACACGTGGATTCTCAGTGCTCCAGAGGCGCAGATTTGGATTGTTTACGTTTGTGTTCGACCGACAATCTTCCGTAAAAAATAGTCAAAAGCTGCATGTGTTTCTGAGGACTCTAAGAAGCCCCATGGCTTTTGACGTGTATTCTGCATTTGTTTACTTCACAAGCATCAAAAGAAACCTCACAGTTGCCCCCATTTGCCGCGATTGTAAATTTCATATTTAAATGTTAAAATAATTCTTCTTTATTTCGGGTTTATTGAACGCCGCATAGTATACCAGCAGCGAAAATCATGTCTAGGAAGGCCTTCTGAACGAATACCTGCTCGCATTCTTAAGTAATCCCTTTCCACATTAAACGGAGTTAGGTTTGAGAAGAAGGGCTTCCATTCCCCTTCCTAAATGAAGGCCTTGAAAAGATTTGCAAAAAAAGATTTCGAATGAAGGTATGCCGGAAGCCGTTCAGTATAAAGGCCTTAACAGCCCAGCAACAATGAATGCACCCTTATTAAAGGCATTCAAAAAAAGTCCTTCATGGGTATTCCATCCTAAAAACCGATACCAACTTCAAAATAATGTAAATTGACACACACAAAATTACAAAATATGTATTAAGTTTTACTAGTTTAGCAAACCAAAAATGTAACTATTTACCCACAGATCTTTTGTTATACTGCTCTTATTACACTATGCAACAAAATATATGTTTTTGCTTTGGGGATGGACAATTCCTGCGCCAAATTATCACACTAGGTGAGTATAGTCAAACCCCAAAAATTTAGACCGCAGCTATACTTTTTTATGGCTGTGGCAAGATTAATATTTCTTATCCAATACTGACCTAAATAAATTTACAAATCGATTAAATAAAATAAATAGTTTCGCATTACGTCCCATGAAGGGATAGGGGAGAGCTGCTCACAATTGGGACATACAGTTTTACACCGATTCCGAACGGTATTTCGAGAAGCTTTATCATGGCTAAATACTCGATAGTGTCGCCATCACTATGCGAGGTGACCGCCGCCGAAAGAAATTTTAAGGTGGCCAGAGCAGGGTTCGAACCCAGGATCTCCTGTACAAGAGGCGCGCACACTGACTATTGCGCCACCGACACTAGCCATTGCAATCGATAACAAATATTGAACTGAGTGAATTCTTGTGATAATCAGATTTTAAAAAAACGACTAAAAGGTCAAATGCAAATTTAAGATGACGGATTCTCGTGTGTGAAATCCTCTAGTGAAATATATTCCTCTATAAACTGTTAGAACATTTTGGATATTTTGGCGGTCATTTTGGTGCTGTTTTCTTGACCTTGTTTTATAAACGGAAAAATACGTCTGAAAATAAAGATAGAAAATTTTGGTCTTCGACGACCCATAACGGGATTTAATGAGGAATAATTTCGTAAAATATTTTGAATCCCTAGCTGGTAATATTAGTGTAAATTATTGGTACTTTTTGAACAAAGGACGTAAAGGACCCTTTAAACTTTGAAATAGAGCATTCAAATATTCTACAAAAATAATATTTGTCAAATTTCACTGAAGACATGATATAACAAGAATTCACTCATATTAATATTTATACTCGATTTTTAAATTTATAACGGACAGTATCGAATAAGAAATATCAAACTTACAACGGCCATAAAAAAAGAGTATCTACACAGTGGTCTAAATTGAGAAAAAAATAGTTACTTAGGTTTATGCACAAGAAAATCGGATTTTTTCATTAAACTAGCACTATCCATAGGGAAAAGAATAGTTTATACAATAAACTGTGTAGTTTTTCCACTGATAAATTGGGGTACCTATCAGTTTTTCGAACTGTGTATCATATTAATTGAGCCTTTTGATGCAAAGAAGTCATGTTGGCCCAATATAATTTTTTTTTCAAACCCAATATTTTTTTAATATTTGGTACCATCGAACTACAGGGTGTCTGGTGGTAAATTTATATTTTTAAATACTATTATTTCAAAAAGTAATAAACTGTGCGGAGGAGTAATAATAATAGTAATCAACCGTTGGAATTATCGATTGTGCGGATTTGTCAGTCACGATGTCGCAGTGGTCAAGTGAGCATCGTGCGTTCGCTATGGAGACATTTTTTACGAGACGATGTTCGAGCTTTTCGCACTGTAAATCCAATTTTTTGGAGCGACGAGGCTCATTTTCACTTAAACGGCCACGTCAGCAAGCAAAGCTACCGTTATTGGTCTCCAAGAACCCGCAACCCTCGATTGAAACATCAAAATCCATTGCATTGCCCCAGCGTAACTGTTTGGTCTGCCTTAGCCACGCATGAGATAATTGGACCAGCGTGTGGCGCAGAACACAAGGCTCCGTTTTGAACAGTGTGTTCAACTCTTTAAAAAATAAAATCCGCATTTCCATTCCTCTTAATAATACTTTGTGTCAATTATTAATACTCGTTTTTATAAACCAGAATTGAATGCAATATATTTAAAACTGATTGAGATACAGTTCAAGAAATTCGAAAAAAGTGAATTTCGTTTGGGGACTGTAGTTGGGAGAAAACAAACTTATGTTAAGCCATACATGTAATTTCGTTCCAGAGAACCGAAAAATGTTTGCAGCCAACGAATTATGAAAACTATGAGCTGAAAAAAGTTTGTGAAAAACGAAAACGGTTCCCCAAACAGTTCCTTCGGTTACAGCAACCGAGTTGTAGTTGTTCCAAACTAAAAAACGTTTGCGATAACTGAAAAACGGTTGCAGTAACCGAGTTATGAAACATTAGAGCTGAAAAAACGTTTGGGAGAAACGAAAAACGGTTCCACCAACTGTTCTTTCGGTTATAGCAACCGAGTTGTAATTAAAACTTTTATTGATGGATTCCATAAGATGTTTTTTGTTTAAATTTCCAACTTTTATGAGTTTGGTTTTACCCATAAAATTTGGAATTTTTGTCTATTTTTTCAGTCTATTTATACGCCTGTCTCGCCTTGCATTCAAATAACAACAAAAAGCGCATCAAACTACACACACCGCGTCAATTGTCCATCCAAGATATATTGACAAGGTAGAAGCATTAGAGTGTGTGATCACTATTATTATCACATTTATGTCTATGTGAATGGGTGTGTATGACAAACTAGTGGATAAGACTGTGTATGTATACAGTCGACAGAATGAGAGTAATTTACGTTGTTCGTAATCTGTGCTCTCATTAGAAATATGGCTAAATTCAGTTATGGCAAACGTTTTTTAAATTACGAGTACTCGTTTGCACAACACGATACACATTTGCGTTATACGAGTTTATTTGGGAGAACCACACGAACGGTTGCGATTAGTAAATTAATACAAATCAATCAAAAGTATTTCACTATATGGGTCTGAACACTCCAAAACACAAATCGTAGCCCAAGTGCTAGATAATAAGCAAAAACTAACTGCCTTCTAAGGGTTAATAATGAATTTTTTCATTTTGTTGTTTCCATTAAAAATAGTCCACTTAATATAATGAATTTCATCATATTTCATCTTTTATCTGGCACCTGGGCTAAGATTTGTGTTTTGGAGTGTTCAGACACATAGAGTGAAATTTTATATAATTATATAACTGTTGTAGAACATTTTGACCATGCCCCCCCCCCCGTCATTTTGGAGCAGTTTTAAAAAAAAATTAAAAATTATGGTCATACGTGACAGTTAGAGGGTTCATTTGTTCCACAAAAATGTTTATCTGAATCTTTTCTATAAAATTTCTGAACATACTTTGTACCGCTCCGAGGGGCGAAAATTTTGACCCGCCCTATAAAAAAATTCTGATCAGATCTGGCAAAACGCCGATACACGTATATTTTTTTCTACCAGAATCCGTTGACCGAACCCCATAATTTTTTTTTGGCGTCGCACAGTGTTATTCATGAACCACCATTACATTCACCTAAATTGACAGTTTGGTGTGGTTTTTGGTCTGGTGGAATCATCGGTCCGTACATCTGTCGAAATGAAGCTGGTAACACCGTTAAATGGAGAGCGGTATAGATCGATGATAACCAACTTTTTATGGCCGAAATTGGAAGAAGTTGATCTTGATAACATCTAGTTCGAACAAGACGGGGCTACGTGCCACACAGCACGTGCAACAACCGAATGATTGTGAGAAAAGTTTAGAAAATCGACTACTTCAAGAAATTGTGACATTGAATGGCCTCCAGGAAGTTGTGATTTAACACCATTAGACTATTTCTTGTGGCGTTATTTGAAGTCATTGGTCTTTAGCAATAAACCAGACTCTCTTCAAGCTTTACACGTCAATATTGAACATGCTATTCATGACATACAACTTCATTTAGTGGAAAAAGTGCTCGAAAATTGGGTTCATCGAATTCGTTCCTGAGAAAGAAGATGTGGAGGCCATTTTAAAGACGTCTTATTCAGAACTTAATTGTATCGATTGTAAATAATTGTATCGAAATGAAATAAAAAAAATTGAATCCCTTAACAATTAGTGTGTTTTTTTAAAGAAATCATATCATCCAAATTGAAAAACCCTTTACAACTTATCGGTTTCTTTTCAACAGAGTCGGTTTCGGCAAGCGATTATCGCGTTTTCTCTTTTGAACTTAAAAAGCGGTAATTGCTTCCTTGTAACCAAATTTCGGCGTATGTTTAGAAGAACGAAATGGCAAGACCTAACTGAAGCCCTTCTTGGATAAGGCCTGCAGCATGGTTAGGCGGTTTCATTAGAAGACCTTCTAGACTGCCTTCACCACGTAAGGCCTTGTCAGTTCCCCTGCTGAGATACTACGCATACAGTATAGCGAGCTCTCCATACACACGTACGAAACCGTGGTAGCTATAGTAAACGAATTGGCTTTATTTGATAATAATGACCACCGTCACGCATAAAGACGACGAACACGAGGACAATGACGACGGTAATAACGATAACAACAACGACAGCAACGACGTTACGGCGACGACGAAACGAAAGCTTTTGCAAAAAGCAACCAAAATATTGTCCTAGGACAACAACTAACAAATTATAAACAATGTTTTATGACAGCAACAAAAAACACAAATAGAAGAGAGCTTATATTATTACTCCACAGAATGCAGAGAGCTCAGACTGCCTTACCGAGAGAGAGAAAGAGAGTGAAAGCTTTCTATTGCGAGACTTTTCGACAACGTGTTCTCACTCTATTTTTCTCTCAGCTAATGACGAATGACGAAAGCAAAACAAAATGCAGAGAAATGTGTCCTTATCATCGTCATCATCATAGTCGTTGTAAAGTTTAATTTCATGTGACACTACTACAGTGACCAGAACTACTCGAAACGTAACGCTGACATTATATTGCATGCTAGTGTTGCTTTTGTTGTTGTTACTATATTTATTACAAGTTGTAATATTACCACCATTCACAACTTGAGGTATAAATGACCAAATACCTGCAAACACGAGCACCTACACCTGTACTCACCCACCAACACACACACTCACACACACACATGGTCACATTCCTTGGTTGTGTCCGTGCCACTTCAACAACTACCACTTCAGTTGTGTTGCGATGGCATTTTCATATGACCCTGGGCATTTATAATAAGCCCGAGTTTATGTAGTTCTGGTAACTTTAGTTAGAATTGTAGTATTTATACCATGTAACTGTTTCGATATGTGATAATTATAATGTTTGACTGTGTTTGACTGTGTTTGTGTGTGTGTGCGTGTCAGAAAGTTCCAGGTGAGACTCCATCATACTCCATTTCAATAGCAAATATTACATGTAAAATATTCTTCATGTTGCCACAATTACATTCGCATTTAGTCATACATACATTCGTGCAGTACATGATGTAAGGAAATTGTTATTCATGTATAACGTTTGTGTGTGTGTGTGTGTGTTTGAATGTTGCTGTTGTTTAATTGAATTTTGTGATAATTATTTAGGATTTTTAAAGTTGTTGATTGCTGGGAAAACTTAATCAATTGGTGCAATTTAATCACTTTAATAAAGCAGATTGAAGGGAAGCTGGGGCTGGGAAAATCAATCTTCGGTAACAAAAAAGTTGGATGGGGTCTGCTAAATATCGTAGTAAAACAAGGAGCTAGGAAATGACCTGAATATTGGGGTGTAGAATCAGCATGAATGTTTGTGTTGAATTTGTTGTATTTTGTGAATGTCAGTGGTGCAAGTGTTGACGTGCGTGACTCCTGCAGATGAGAAAGTGGGTTCAATCCAAGTCATGACCGCTTACATTACTTTCAGCGGCGGTCATATCGCTTAATGGCTTAATAGTTTCGAGTATATAATGCAGAGTGTACAAGTCAATTATGCAATGCAAAATCCTGCAGATTCGTTGTAACTATGTAGATCCGTGAGGCTCATTGATTGTAAGAAGCTGACCAATGTTATGGTAACCTAAGTTAAGTTAGTTGTATTCTATTAAGAATCACATAAAGAACGAGTACGTCACAAGAGATTTATTGTTCGGAAAGTGTAACTTCTGCCCTACTTGCAAATACTCCTTCGTTTACCGGGTTGTTTTCAAATTTAGTATTTCAGGAAGCCGCCATATATGTACATTAGGGCGGGTTAATTTTTTTTTGATGAAGCGTATAGCTTCAAGATACCATAGCTCTAAGTCGGATTTGGAGCCCCCCAAAATTTCAAAATAGATATTTTTCCATATATACATAGAATAATTTAATTAAATTCGTCATAAAACCGGATAGAATTATAGTAGATTTCTTAATGTGGGCTTGTTTGAAAGGTATTTTTATCACATTTCAGAATTTGTATTGATACCAATATTTTTTTTATTTGTAGTAGAGATATTAGGAATTTTTTTTGTCGAAAAATAGCCTAAAATTAACTTTTAACTAATAAATTCTGAATTTTCGTCAATTTTTTTCGAGATTTTTTTTTGCAGTTTATGATATTTCCAACAACTTTTATTACGATCAATTTTTTTGTTTTCAAACCCCTTTTTATAGGAAAATCGATCTGAAAAAATCAAAATTTTCAAGGTTTCAACAAAAAAACACTATTAACACTAATATCTATTTTGAAAATTAGGGGGGCTCCAAATCCGACTTAGAGCTATGGTCTCTTGAGCCAAATTTCTCAGAATCACCTATAGATTACGTTTTTGTTAATGTTAATACTTTGAAGTGTGAATTTTTTTTTTAAACTTGAAATTTGAAGGCCCATTACTTATATCCAATGATGGATGAGTTTATGGAGATTTGTCCAATGCATATTTAGGGTTCAATAACAAGAAAATTAGACAAACCAAGCTTTCGCAGGCATTCATTCACAAGATACATTTAACGGACCCTTGGTCATCCTATTAGTCGGTTTAATTATAAGTATTACCTCGACTTTGATTATCCAATTTTCATCAGCCTGACTACGTTGATGTCGATATACAATAGGATGTACTGAAAACCGCGTATTTGGAATTTGAAACGTGGAGCGGAGAGCTCAAAATATGCGTGTTGGAAGAGCTGATTATGGGAATGTCAGACTTTTGTATACGAGGGTACATAGTCCTCTGCAGCCTGTTGAAGTTTAGATTCCTAGTGTATTTGGGGAAATTTATTTTTAATTATTTTTTTTACAAGCATAAATGGAAATATATATTTTCAAAATTTAGATAGTAGTATTTGTTTTTCATGCCAGCATTTTGAATTCTTGATAATGCATGATTTACCCCAATTTTTTTCAATTAAATTTTCAATTTACTTTACTTTGTATTCTACATGAAATATATATACAATACAATAATTAAAAGCTAATTCGGGAAATACAATCAGAATTACGTGCAAAATGGAATTACCAATAACTTCGAATTCCGTCAAAAAAAAAATTTTCTATATTTTTCTAATTGTTCTCATTCTTGCACGACAATTGAGCTACATAAAATTTGTTTTTGGTAAAATACGAGAGTAACAGAAACTTCAACGACCGGTATAAAAAAAGTTTTAAGTTCCCGCAATAATCTCTTCAACACACATCTTTTGAGAACCCTCCCCAAAAATTGTTCAGTACACTCTAATATACAGTCCTAGGTTCAGACGACGTCAATACTCGCACGCTGAAAAATCTGTCTTTTTTGTTGGTTGGCTGCAAATATATCGAGGTTCTAGCTTGTCGCAAATATACTCTACTTGTGCCCAAACACATTGTGTTTGCTATTCAATATAACATGTTTGAGACACAATGATTAATAGGCTATAATATATATATTTGTGACCCAAATGTGGATTTTTGTAGAAAACCACAAAAAACAAATACGAGACAGACAACAAAGAAAAAAAAAAGCAGCAGATCTTCAATTCATGAAAACAGTGCTTGCAAACATGTACATGTTACCAGCAATATCGTATGTTGCTGGGGCCAATATGTTTCAGCTTGAGCCATTGCCTATTATACATCCATATATTTTTCAGAGCATTGTGTCTCCCAAGGTCTGATTTCTGTTCCCTTTCCTCGCGATATACCACAGGATTTTGCATCATAAAGCAAGACAGATGGTCTGTGTTAGTTCGAGACAAGGCTTCATCATATCTGAAATATTGGCTTAGCCCGAAATAACACATATTCATAAACACAATCCTCCGTTTTATTTCTAGCCCGACGTTGTTGTTTTTGTTTACATCAGATCCGTAGTAAATAAGTGAATATATGAATAAAGCAGCTTTCTCATTGTGGAAACCATTAAAATGTTGTGTTTCTAAATTTCACGAGAATTCAATCATATAAATAGCCTACTGTTTATTAAAAAATATTCATCAATTTCATATGATTTCTTCGGGGAAAAAGATTAGCATTGTCAATAGGGGTTTGTCAACTCCGTGTCATAAAATGCGTGTGTGTTACTATGTACTCCATTTTCAATCTGATATTTCATGGGGGGAAAGTTTCTAAAATTGATTGAATGCAAATAATTTCATTATTATCCATTATTATCGAAAATGCTGAAAAAAGATAGAAAAAATTAAAATTGTTCAACATTTTTGCAATTTTGAGGCACTAGATGTAGTTTGTTTGGGGTTGGAGTATTTTTTATTAGAACGAAGTTCCTTATCGCCCGTTGCAGGATGGGGGCTGAATGAAAAAAAAATTAAACAACTTTTATTTTAACACTATTACCTATGCTACAACCCACTATCATCAACAATATTTTTTACTTTTGCTTTGGTTTGTGTCTAGACAAACTAGATGTCTCACATATTTCTTATTTATTTCTTATTTAATGTGAAGTTTTCTAGGTGGAGCCCGTAACCAATATTTAGTATATATTGTAGTTTTGAACCCAATAAAAATAAATTTACAAATATTACATGAGGTGTCAGGGGACACCCGGTTGGAACGAAGTTCCTTTCGCTATATATTATGTACTAGTTAGTACCAACACGTCTAAGGCGAATGTTGAAAAATACTGTAATTTAAATGGATCTTTAAGAAAAGATACTTTTTTTAAAATGATAAACTTTTTATAAGAAATTTTTATTTATTGCATGTATTTAAAAAAAAAGAAAATTTGTAGGTCCCTTTTGTAAGAATATCTATTATATTTTCTCGAAAAGGTCCTTTCTTTGACAAGGTACTTATTTTATTAAAAGCTAATGTTTTTATGTAAGAAAAATCCTAAGAGTATTAATTTTTTTTACTTAAATTTACTTATTCTCAGGAAGGCCACTTATCTCAAGAAAAGAAAAGAAAAGGTTTTATTTTATTTTTAAGAAAGGTTACTTCTAAGAAAATTAATTTTTGTAAGAAAAGGTATTTTTTGTAAGAGAAGGGTTTGTTTTGAAGAAAAGCTTTTTTTTACGAAAGAACAGGTAAAATTTTAAGAGTAGGTACTTATCTCAAGAAAAGTTATTTTATTTTACAAAAAATGTACTCTTTAAAGAAAAGGTACTTTTTAAAAAAATGCAATTTGTTGTAAGATAATGTACTTTTTTTGGTCTTGTTGAGATTCATAAAAAAAATAACTTATCTTAAAGAAGTAAATTTGCTCAAAAAAAGTAAATTTTCGTTCAAAACGTACCTTTTCTTAAAAATAAGTACCTTTTCTTAAAAAAGTAAATTTTCTTACAACAAATTGAATTTTCTTAAAGAACTAAATTTTCTTGAAAGAATATATTTCTTGTGAAACAAAATAACTTTTCTTGAGATAAGTACCTACTCTTAAAAATGTACCTATTCTTGAAAAAAGGACCAATTCTAAAAAAAAAGAATTCCAATCCCAAATTAAAATGTTCGAGCGTTTAGTCGTTTTCTTTTAAAATTATTTTATTCTTCTTTTTATTATTAATATATTTTAATTAATAATTGTGTTTATCGTCCTAACCAAATGGCAGCGAAATATTGAAGAATAGAATAATTTTAAAATAAAACGACCAAGCAAACACTCGAACATTTTAATTTGGAATAAAATTCCCATTTCCTAAAAAAAAAACTTTATTTAAAAAAATACCTTCTCTTAAAAAATACCTTTTCTTAAAAAAATTGATTTTCTTAAAAGTACATTTTCATAAAAATAAAATAATACCTATTCTTTTCTTGAGATAGTAAGCCTTTCTGAAAATAAGTAATTTTTCTTAAAAAAATAACCTTTTCTTAAAAAAAGTACTTCTTTGTAGAAAAAAAAATGCATACCGTTATGGCTTCTTCGTACAAAAAGTACTTCATCTTAAAAATAGTACATTTTCTTAAAAAAAAAACATTAGCTTTTAATAAAAGAAGTACCTCTCTTTAAAAAATTCCCTTTTCGGGAAAATATAATACTTATTCTTACAAGAAGGACCTAAAAATATACTTTTTTTAAAAATACATTTTAAAAAAAGAAAATGTTCTTAAAAGAAGTTTACGATTTTACAAAAAGTATCTTTTCATAAAAATCGTTTTAATTTTTGGATTTTTCAACGGGAATCTTAGGCGTGTTGGAAGTAACTAGTATATAATACTCGTGTATAGCGAAAGGAACTTCGTTCCAACCGGGTGTAATTTTTTTTATTTATTTATTTGTTCATGTATTTTTTTATTTATTTGACACTTTTTTTCTCCTAGTCTGTAGCATAGAATAGTACATACCATAGAAGCTTTTATTCGCTCAATAAATTAAACGTCATAGGTACGGTGGGATGTAAACATTGGATGGTGGAAAATATGGGTTCAATAATACCAGATAGTGGCAATAGTATACATCGATCAACAAAGGAACTACAACCGAATTTCGTGTTTTTGTGGCAAACTAGTTGTGTTAAATACAATACAAATGTATACCAACGATAAAAGTCAACAAAAAAGTGCAAAATACATTTAAATTTTTCAGTGCTACACCAAAACGACATGCAAAAGTTAAGTGAACATATTTTGTAACTCCACCTGGTGTAAGGTAATTTTAAATTTAATTGCTCTCATTTCCACAAACCTACGATGAAGAGAGTGAAATGAAACGTCAGATGAGAGATTAAGTTTATCTATGTATGTATTATTCTCAGTGAGTGTAAAACTAGAACGCGCACTGCTCGCTGGTTGTGAGAAGTTCTCCCTAATCCCTTCATGGGATGTAACGGGAAAGCATTTATTTATTTATTATGTATTATTCTATGGTCTATAGCTACAATTATACTGAAGACAGAAAACATAATTCCAATTGGTTTCCGAGATATAGCCGTGAGAAAAATTGCATGTTCTTCGGAACCAAAGCCAAATTACTTATAGTATATACGTCGAGAAATTTCACACGAGAATTTGTTTGCATTTTATGTGTTGATCTGTGTAATTAAAGCTGATGCAAATTTAGATTTTTTAGAGAAAAACAAATCATCTTCACTACAGTAAATTATATATTTTTTAATTTATATTTGTATAAACAAAACAAAATTTGCAAGTTACCACAACAGCTGTTTCTCAGAGTTGCCGTATAGTATAAAAATCGTGTGACAATCAAATTTATGAAATGTGAGCAGCGTTATTATATTAACAGATTTATCTGTTTTTCACAGATTTTTTAGGTACTAAACAGATTTCCAGTTTTTTCTGGTAAAAACAGATTTTAAAAATGTTATCTCAATGCGGTTTTTGATAATTTGTATATAACGTAAAAATTATAAAACAATCCAGAAATGACGTGAAAGAGAAAACTTTGAGTGAAACGTATCGTATCGATATAATAGTTACTGTCTCTCGGACGGACCCAAGCATGTATTGCCAAATACAATGAAAACATTTCCTTTATTGAAATGTATCGCCGAAGGGGAAAAGTGAATACAGACAATTTGTAACAAAGAAGAGCTGGAGGTTTCAAGAACGAAGTTCGTTGGTTTGATCGATGAACACATCTAGAAACCAAAATTTGACATGAGGGATACAATTAATTTAGGCACAGTGGGTCGCCCGAGACAATTTTTGGGGGAAAATAATGATATTTTTATCATGAGCGCTGCAATGGGGGAAAGACAGTTGCGATTTCAAAGGACGAATATAAGATGAAGATTATTCTGGGCGATATACGCACGTATAGTCGACTGAGGAGACATCCGGCGTCAAGTCTACAGAAGAAAAATAACAAACTAGTGGATAAATTTTTCTGCGAAAACTTAATTGGTGCGCCCATGAGGCGCATTATTATTGGCATTAAGGACCATAGAGGAAAAATGGAGTGAAATTGCGGATTTCACGACTATACCACAGTGTATTTTTTATGGAATTACTGTCGTTTTGTATGAAGGATACACGTTACCTTAAATATGAGGATACATTTTATGAATAGAGATAGGGCATGCCTATGGGTTCTCCAACGTCACCGATAATGGCGGACATTATAACGGAAGGATTATTTGACACGACGCTCAATACATTAACGAGGAGACCGAAAATTAAAACTAAATATATGAACGATATATTTGTAATCATTGGGAAATTTTTTCAATCGACAACTTCAATTTATAGTTGAAGAGGAAAGGGGCCAACAATTTTCATACCTTGATTGCATAGTTATAAGAGTAGATGGAAATTTAGAAGTTGACTTGTATCAAAAGCCTACAGCGTCCGGACGACTGATGAATTTTTATTCTAAGCACCCTAGAGAGGCAATAATTAATACGGCCAAGGATTTCGTTACCAGAGTGGTGAAAATAAGCGACGTAGAATTTCATAGGGAAAATAAGGAGAAGGTACGAACGATTTTACAAATGAACAGTTTTCCCCTCAACACGATTGACGACTTGCTAATGCGAACAGATTTTAAACCACTAACACCAAAGGATAAGACGAGACGGGAAAAGATATATAAACCCATAACGTATGTGCAAATACTCTCGGAAAGAATCAAGCATTCAAACATTTATAAGAGGGAGAAATACCATTTAGCTCCAAAGTCTAACTTTACCCTAAATCACCTTTTTAGTAGGACTAAATCGAGAAGCGATACGGTTGACAACCTAAATGTGGTGTACGAAATCAAGTGCTACGGAGACATAACCGACATATGCCAGAAGCTACATATATGTTGGTACTACGATGAATAAACTGAAGACGAGAATTTCATCACATAAATCGGACCAAAAGGCACATTATAAGCCTTTAGAGCAAATGACTGCACTCGCAGCCCAATGTACGTTAACTGGACACAGGCCAAACTTAGACGAAGTGAAAATTCTAACTGAAGAGAAGTTTTACTCACGATGTCTCTTTCAGGAAATGCTACGTATTATTGGCGTTCCATCTGAGAAAAGACTCAACTGCAAGCGCGATACGGACCAATGTGGACAAGTTTACAAGCATATAATTAACAAATTTAGGCGGACAAATCAAATTAGTTGACAAAAGCTTGCAGCAAAAACTGGTCGTATACTTTTTGTTATCTCATTATGTAATTATATGCATAAATATTATTGTCATTTCCTACTCAATAATCTCTACCAGACAATATTGTACTTGAAAGAAAAATTTAGTGTTTACTGTTTTCACTAATGTTTTATCTTTGTGTTTTTCTTATATTATTATATTTTCTTATATGAAAATGTTCAACGAAGTTGATCGAAATATTGGAAACTAAATAAATTGTGATAAAGGAAATTTATACAACTTCGTTATCTTTTTTCCATACCTATGACCTCAAGCCGATACTAAAATTGAAAATCATAATAATAGGAAAGGTCAACTATAAATACAACTTATTTTAATTTTGCGTAAAAACAGATTTTTTTCAGAAAAAAAAAAGATTTTTTTTTCCAAAATGTGCAGATTTTGTTGAAAAAATATAATAACACTAAATGTGAGGCAATCATGTGATTGCAAAAAATTTTATTGGAACAATTTTCTTTATTGTTCCCCAATTCAGCGCAATAAAAATTGTTCAAAATTGGTATATTGCGACAAACGTGAGATCCTAACTTAAGTTTGACTGTAAACCAATTTTTCAACAAATTCGTTACTGCGACCAAAATTAACTTGTCGCAGCATTGCAATGAGGAATATTAGTATAATTTTGTACAAAAAGTGTTGCTGCAGAAAGGACAATATCATTGGATCTACGAAGCTTTTCGTGGCTTCAATGGTAACTTGATATAAGAACGTGACAGCCCCGCTACAAATCAGGTTTCTTTTAGTGCACTGCATACAAAATAAAGAACATTTTCAACAATCTCTAGATAATAATAAAAATCTCTATATAAACTAATGTAGACATTACAATTTTAAATTTGGTTTACTCACATTCCTACAAGTATAACAGTTATCCTTGAAAACAAATGGCAACAGTTTGAAAGTCACTGTTGCATTCTAGTAATGCCTTTATAGTATATTTTGGCGCCAATAGTAAAAAATACCAAAACACATGAATATAACACTTAACAATCTCTACCCCTCACACACACATTCTCAGTGCCACCGATGTGAATGACTCTCAATTTCTCTCACCGAGCTAACGCGTTACACTTGTAGTAGTACTCCCAATAAAGTAATTCTACTCCCGCAATCGTAAGCATTCGTAAAAAGGATATGAAAATATATACAATGAAATATATGCACGAACACAAACAAACCGTAAACGAGAAATCACAACAAATTGCATGAACCACACACACATACACACACATATGGAACCAATACAAAAGGACGAATAACAGCGTGAATACGGCAAAAGGAAATTTCTTAACGAAACCTCCAGTTTGTAACGAACCACTGAAACGAACGGTTTAGAATCTAGAACGGACGTTCACGCTATAGCGACGAGTTACGTTGTGAATTCCTTTGATACCAAAGGACAATCAGTGAAATAATAATAAACATGACAAATAAACACAGTTCACTGTGCGAGGGAAAAAGGAAAACGTGCGTGTGTGTTATTAATTTTATTTTCACATTCAAAAGTAAATGAAATTCAAAAATAATTGTGAAAAATATCAAAAGTTTTCGTGAAGAAAATAACAAAAGCTAAGGAAATATATATCAAACAAAATATTCTTGAAGAAGAAAATAAAAGAAAAATTTCAAAATTAAAAAAAGGAAAAGTTTTTACGAAATTGTTGTTTTGAAAAGCAAGCAAGTAAGCCAGTATTAAAATGAAGTTTTTGTGTTAAAAACTCCTAGAAAAAATAAAATAGGAAGCAAAAGAAAATATTGCAAGTAAAGCCGTTTACGTGTTTTTTGTTTTTTTTTTCTTGTGTGTGTGTTCCATCACTACTTCGGTTTGATAATAAATTTAAGCTGCACAGGTTTGAAATGACGTCTTGAAGGAGCAAAAACCCCAAGCCATGGAGGTAAAGGAGTAACGCAACCAAACGAACTAAAAGCCAACCAAATTTCTTTGCCTTTAATTCGTGTTAGCAAAATCAGGTGCACTTTAGGTGTCCATGACAGCAGTGGGTGGTTGGGAAAAGAGTTGAAGAAGTTGCAGACTGCAACTTGAATGTGGGTGAAGAAGTAAAGTAAAACAAATTGCTATTTTGTATGTAAAAAAGCTTAGGTTGAGCTGAAAATCCTATTGTAGAGCAGAAGTATAATGATTGTGGGTGGTGTGTAAAGCGATGGGAACATTGGGCATAACTTAAGGGGTATTGTTGATCTTTAGGCTGTGATAAGTCCATGATCGTAAATACAATTTCGTTATAAATGAGTCAATAGCCAAGGCGCAAAAACATTCATTATGAGTTTATATACGGAGTTTGATCTTATAAGAAGCATTAGAGTGTCGAGCAAATATTCAATTATCATAGAGGAAACAGTTTGATGTATGAGCTACTCAGATGTCAGTTGATTTAATTTCACATTTTAAAAATGTTGCGATTTCACAGCTTTTGTCATATTTTAAACCCTTTTGTTTACAAATCATAAGGAGGAATGTGTAAACATGAAGAATTTTTGAGACTCGCTCTAGTTTCATACCAGAATACACAGAAGTTCAACAGTTCTTATCTAATTTTCTCAACTTGTTGTTTTGTAAAGTTAGATCAATTGGACTCTGATTGGCTCATATGAATGAGAAGAAATATTTTTTTTGACTAAAATTAACCTGAAAGGCCGCCGCCAACAATTTTTATTTAAAAAAAATTCAAAATTAAAGGAAATTTTAAGAAAACGAAAAATTAAATAAAAAAACGGGCAGGACTATGGGGCCCATAGAGTCCAAAAACCGATTCTTTCGCATTTTTTCGGTTTCCTATATTTTTCCTTATTTTTGCATTAAAAAAATGGGGGAGTGGCCAGCTGGTGCAATTTTGACTGTTTAATCGTCTTAAAAATTTAATAAAGGTTGAAAAATATTTTCAACTCCATTGATAAGTATATGTTTGAATATTTTTCTTCATTACAACATTTTTCGAAATATTCAAAATAGAAAAATATTTTGTGGAATAACTATCGTAAACGACAGAATAAGAAGTACATTTTTTAATCACATCCAACGAGGACACAATTATCCCCACTCAAAATAACTGCAACGTGTGTTTGAAGCTATTCAAAACTTTCCTCCATCAAAATAAAAATCCTTCCTGGAACAAGCAGAGTACACGCAAAGCAAAAACTCGTTCCTCTCGAACGAAATCTCAGATAACTGATGTTCGTTTGGAGACTGCAGTTGGGAGAAACGAACTTCTGTTAATCTATACATGTCAGTCATTTCGTTTGGGCGAATCGAAATATATTTGCAGTTAACAAGTTATGAAAAATATAAGCAAAAAAAAACGTTTGCGAGAAACGAAAAACGGTTCCACAAAATGGTCTTTCGGTTACATCGACCGAGTTGTAGTTACTCCAAATTAAAAAACTTTTCACGAACACTAAAAAACGTTTGCAGTAGACGAGTTCAAGCTTAACTAATTGTGGGTAATCACTTTTAAGTGTATGCGTGAGTGTGTATGCCAAACGTGTTGATAAAGGCTGTGTCGACAGAATGAGATGATAAGAGATATTTACTTTCCTCGTAATCTGTGCTCTCATTAGAAATGTAGCTAATTTCAGTTAATGCAAACGTTTTTTTTAAATGTTCGGCAAATATAATTTTGTACGCGTTTGATGCAAACGAGAACTCATTTGCAACAACATGACATACATTTGCGATTTATGAGTTTATTTGAGAGAATTACATGAACGGTTGCGATTAATAAAGTAACACAAATCAATCAAAATATTGTTGCGACAACAGAACAATAAACGTTTTTTTTTCTTTGCGTGCAATGATCTTATATCGTGCATACACGTATGCAAACAATTTTCTGGACTTAACCGAATTTAAAGGGTCTCATTTTTTACTGTTCAAAAATTCGAGAAAAATCGGTAGTGGGAAAGATGTTATTCAGCCTTATTCTGCATTACAATTCCGTCTCCGCATTCCGTTACGTTACGATCGTAAAATGGTATTCCAACTAAAAACTGAAACGTATGAGATTGAAACAAAAAATATAAACATTTTAATAAAAAATTGAATTTAGTGCAAATAAAACAGTGATTCAGTGATAAAACAGATGACAATTAAATATTGTTGATACTTTAACAAATTTAATACATCAGTGAGTACCGAAATACAAAAAAAGGCAGAACATAAGTAAAAGGTATTTGTGGCCAAACTATACCAGTGTTTTATTGTGCCGGACAAGAATATTATGCCGGAGAAGAATTTTGTTGTGCCGGAGATGTTGTTGGATGAGGAGAACAACGTGCTCCGGAATACAGAGGGAAGACTTGAAAAGCGAAAATTGAGAGACAATTGGAATCCGTTCGAGATGAGCGATCAACTCTAAGAGATTTGTTTTAAAAGTGTTGATGTGTTAAATAATTTTTTACTTTTACAGATTCCAAAAAAACTTTCGCCTAAATAAAGACGCGTTTAAATATGTGGTAGATACTTTTGCACAAGAAGCTCGGACGAAAACGTTAACGTCTTTATCACCGCTTAACAGAGTAGTGGCTGCTTTATTCCATCTTTTGTTGGTGGCCCTAATGAATTTAGCTCCACTCTGACCTCTTCCCAAAATGCCAGGACTTCTTCTCTCGGACGTTTCGAGTACGCAGTGGCCATGTCTAATTTTCCTGACATTAAAGTCACCAACTTCGCGTATTGCTCCGGTTTTGTTGTTTTTGACCTGCAATAAATTATATAAAACTCACAAATCAGTACAAACAAATAAACATTTTATATAATTTATGAAACGTTTTATTTATTTTTTTTTATTGTATTTTATACTTACATTTTGCTCGATTCCTCTTTTTTTACACTTAAACTTGATTTTTTGACTAATTTTTTCACCAAACACAACAATTTTAAGACGCTCCGTCAAGTAATTACCAACTTAGAAAAACTGAGTTACGATTGTAACGCAGAATACACACGATCGTAAAAAACTCAGTCACGATAAGAAATTGAATCGAAACGGAATGGAGAATACCAAAGTTGCAATAACGGAGAAAATTACGATTGGATTGTAATGTAGAATAAGGCTGATTATGTACACCAAAGGTGTTGACACATAAATGCCCACGGTCGGAATTATAGTGGGGAAAACTGGAATTTCCAGTTTCCAATCTGTTCGAATAATCATTCCTTCCAGAAACCGGATTTCAGTTGTTCATTTTGATATATCCCGGCAAAACCGCGTTTGAAGAAAAAAAATTAAATTTCACATAGACTAGACAAAAAAATAGTTTAACGATCGTTTGAAATTTGTCCTTACACGTATTTAAATCCCAAAATTTCCCGGTTTTAATTTTGAATTGTAAAATAACTATTAAATTATATTAAAATAAAAAATTTTACATTTTTATGAAACTCACATGCATCTGATTTAAATTTGACAATCTTATTGAAATTTAAAGAGAGATCATAATTCGGGTCTGAATCATATTTCCGTTAAAAATTATTTAAATATAGAAAATATTAATTTTAGAAAATTTTAGTAGAAAAAATAGAAAAAATTTAATTTAGAAAAAAAAAAACTTTTTGTGTTTGTGACACAAGTATACTATATTTGAGACAACCTACAAGCTTCAATCATTATCCGGTTCAAGATCATTAATTTCCAGTAAAAATATATTTTAATAAAGTTTATAAAATATTAAGTGAAATTGATTATTTCGGTGGATGGTTGGGAAAAAAGAAGATCGGAAGTACAAAATTTTTAAAACATTTTTCACCTGTTGTGTTATATTTCGATACACATACATATGTTATACAGTTTTAATTTTTTTTTTCTGTCTGACTCTGTCTTTCTGGCGGATTTTTTCTTCCGCTCCACCCTAGATATTTTTAATATTTTATAATAATTATAGTATATTTTTTAAAACAAGCCACATTAAACACTGTTTGTCAAACTTTCAATATTAACGTCCGATTTCACCATGTCCATGACATCCAATGGTTTTAGATGTCAGTTTGTATGGAATTTAAAAATCTTAAATGTCAGTTCAAAACTTTTTTTTTGGTGAAATTGGGCTTAAAGCCCAGTACCAATCTGAATCTGAATTTCAGGTTTAGACATTTTCATTTATCTCTACATGGAAAAATAGGTATATATCCAACGGTTTTAGAAGTCAGTTTGTATGGAATTTAAAAATCTTAAATGTCAGCTCAAAACATTTTTTGGTGAAACTGGGCGTAAAGCCCAGTACGAATCTGAATATGAATTTCAGGTTTATAAATTTTATCTCTACATCGAAAAATGAACGTGTCCACCATTAAAAAGAGAGAATATTACATTTTGTTCCGGCACGAAAAAAAATTCTCCAATGTTTGTTGTAAACAACCCAGTAATAGACAGAAATTTATTTAAATTCCGTTTGCATTTCTTATCAGTTGAGTACTACCAATCGGAAAGTCGCCTGAAAATGTTCCCACCTAAAATTCAGATTGCATTTTTTACATAGAGTTTATATGGCAACCAGACATTAACAGCCTGTTTCTTTATCTCGAACGAAAGCTTTCGTTCGAGTTCTAGACGAAAGAAAGTTGATTTGGGTTTCACAATCTTGTCAAAACAGAACATTTTTCAGTACAAATTTTGGTTTCTCTATTTCGAATGTGCAATCACGTAGGAACAAACATGAAGTCAGGCGAACGATAATTTCGACTTAGAGAAACCAAATTTGCGTCGAGTGTGAGTGACTGATTTTCGTTTGCTTAACTTTTCGTTCGAGATAAATAAACAGGCTGTAAGGGTTCAGTTCCGTACTGGGCTTAAATATTTTAGCCGTTTGACAACAAATACACTGAGCTTTACGTAATGCAGTTTATATATCGGATTTAGCCCCTGCCATGTAGTCGTCAGATTCTAGTGCTTCGAAAAACGAAACCAATTGTTGAAGTGGAGGAAGATAGTTTTTGCAGGATTGCAATTTACTATGTGCATTTTATTAAAATTAAATACAAATCGGATTGCTTTTACATGATTCAGTTTGTGGTGAATTTAAGCTTGCAGCTGATTCTAACGGCAATTTCGTTTCTGCGAAGAAATGCAATATTTTTCTGTCCTACTTCTAGGTTTTGTGTTGCACTCAAAAAGTGCAAAAATTTTGAATTTTCTGCCCACTCAGCCAGTTACAGGGGAGAATGTTACCTGACAAAGAAGGGGACATTCTGTATTTTTGTTCTTTGTCCTTGCTAATTTAATTTTTCTACCTTTTGTGTGGATCGCTAAACTAATTTAAGTGGCTTGAGTTAAAATCGCTTAATTTTCAAACAAAGTAGTTAAGCGGGAAGAACAAAAAATACCAATTGCATTGGTACTTTGGCCATCGCTTAAAATGGCTTAATATCGCTTTAGTCTCGCTTTAGTCGAACATTTCAGATAAGCGATGTAATAAAACAAACTAAAAGAGCAAATGGTAGAATACAGTTGTGAGAAAATGCAAAGTTTTGTTGTTCTTTTCTTACCCCAAAAAGGCACAACTTTGAAGGGGCGATGGCAACATTTTTTAAATGTCGCCTCGTACAAGGGCAACATTATTTGTAAGAAACGAAATCACCATAGTGAGTTCGTTTGAAAAGAGGGGTGCGGTTTGGAGTGTTAAAAAAACTCACCATAAGTTTCATCGTTTTCGTTAATTGTTTTCCTTCCCGCGTAAATTTTTCCCACAAAATTATGCCAATTATGTTGCATTTTACAGTTCTTTGACACTTGACCATTCAATTAACTAAAAACAACTAACAACCAACAAATGCAATTAGTGAGCAAGATTTAGATGTCTGCGATGCAGGGTTGTGGAGTCGGAGTTGAAGTCGGTGTTTAAGGGTCCGAATTCTGAAATTCGATTGATTGAAGAAAAAGCAAAAAGAAAGCAGATGAAGGAATACAATGCTACCTCGAAGATGTCAATTGAAACCCTCTTGAGGATACGATAATGTTGTAAGCGACATTCTTTGTAAATGTAATTTTTCCGTGGATTCCCATTCGAATTTAAATGCAAACCTGGGGTTTTAAAATGAACACTCGTTCTCTGTAAAAACGTGGTATCTTTCACTTAGTGTCGGATAAAAAACGTTATTTCATTGTGAAATCAGTAAAAATTAAATCTTCTAAATATCTTAATGTCTTAATCAAAAAAATAATAACGCCTAGTGTTAATAAAAAGTGATGATAAAAAGTACAAAGCTTAGAGAGACAAACAAAAAATAAGTGGCCACAAGCTGATAAACGTTTTTTGCCTCTAGTGAACAATTTATATTATTGCGCTTACAACGCTTTTCGCAAGTAGCATTCAATTGTTTGCCATTTTTAATGACAGCTCTGTCACATACATTGGATAACGTTCAAACCCGACTCTGTTCAATAATATTTGTTGGCAGTGATGTGAGATAGGGATACCAAATCAGGTATGGAGATGTTTAAACTGCATACTATTTTCTATGTTGACTTCAGTTTTCGAGTCACTTCGATTCGGTAGAATTAATTTTAATTATGCCTGGTATAGTAGTATTACAAACGTCGTCACTTTTTTTATATTGTCAATAAAATATGAAAAACCGGCAAAATCGCAACTTTGAGCCACTGTAATTTTTAATATAAACGTTCCACTTTGTTGTTCTAATTCTAGAGATTTCACGCAAAACCTGTATAGAGATTATATTTTATATTTTTGATTAGTGCATGTGAAACTTATATGGGCCAAAGTCAAAAACATTTAAAACTCATGAAGTTCATAACTGGTGCTATATGAAATTGTGAGATTAAGACATTTTCTTCTTCTACCCCTACAGAATTTAGAATGTATAAAGATTTTGCTGATATTTTGACGTAGAATACGTCTTATCTTACGGTATAGGGGGTCATGTCAAATTGTTATTGTTGTAATCTTTATTTCATTGATTATGAGGAAACGGCGAGATAACTTTTTTTTAAAATTTGTTTGTAGGTAAATGAAGATGTTATCTTTCGTTTGATATACATTTCATATTGGTTGATATTTTCCTAATATTTAAATTTCTCAAATGAAAATTGTTTAAACACATACACTCAAACATATGTGTGGTGTTTGGTTGAGTGTTGTGTTTGTAGCGTGAACACAAACTATGCTGCTGTTTCAGTGTGGACACAAACCTTCGGCTGTTGTTTTGATTGATGAAATATTGAAATTTCGTATATTTACTTATGTATTTAAGTGAAACAAAATGTTAAATGTGAATTTGAATTTAACATGGATATATAATTATAAAAATATATGAAAAAATTAATTCATACATTTTTATGTTATATGAAAGTGCTGCCAAGTAAGCAAATTAACAATGCTGCTTGATGCTGTTTGACAGCAGCTGACAGTTGACGTTTAGTAAATTAAAATATCAAATAAATAAATTAATTTGCTTATGTTATTTATCATTTATTGTTATATATGTTTTCTGTCTTATCGGATGGCGTATTCTACGTTCAACTTAATGGCCGTGTCTCTGACACAGCCTGCAGGGACAGGCTGCTGTTTTTTATTAATTCCACGTTTTTTGTTTTTTTGCGATCTTCTTTCATTTGCATACGCATTGCGTGGTTCTTCCTAGAGAAACGTTGTCTTCGGAAAATATACAGATTACACCTAGTGCTACTAACATCTAAAAAAAAAATGGTGTACAGTCAAGCTGTAAAGTTTTGTGGGCCGTCAAAAATTGAAGATGATTTTTTTGCACTGTTTGTATTTTGGGTGGGAAAATCGTGTGCCTTTGCCAATGCAGAAACTAGGTTGTAGTACTAACTGGTAGTTTGTAGTACTAATAATATCCAACATTTTGATATGTACCAAGTTGGTATCACTTTTATAGGACCTTGGATTCGTGAATTTGACAGACGCCCCACTTTTCCCGTGTAAAATTCGCCATGTTGGCCATGGTGGTCCACTGTATCGCATGAATCTAGTTTTTTTTCGACATTACACCAAATGAGGAGGCTCTTTTCAAAACATGATTATTCCACTTATGACAAAAGTGATTTTTTTTTGTTTGGTAGCATTGAATTGAAAACTTAGCGAAAATAAAATTTTGCGAAATCTCTATACTTAACACCAGGAAAAAAAATAAAATGCATGATTTCAACAAATGTAGACTATTCCACTTGAAAACGACAATACCCATTTCAAATCTACATTTTTGCAACAAAATATGATTAAACCAGAAATTAATTAACTATTTTAGTCCAAATTGCAACAAAGCAAAACAAGATTAATCCATAGTGGTTTGAATCAAAACACGATTATTCCAATCACGCGCATCAAAACATGATTATTTCACTTCAAATCTTGCATTTATTCAAAATATATTACTGCAAAATTTTTGAATCCTGTACAAAGCAATGAGTAATCTTGTCGTCTATAATAATGCAAGAAAATTTCGGGTGAAATACATAGGGGCTTGCCTAAAAAACTATTTTCTCAATTTGTGCAAAAACACAAAAGTGGAACAGAAATTTGGACAATCTGCATCGCAAGAATTTTGCATTTTTCACACTTGACGGAGATTAATATCTATGATATGGAAATCAATAGAAAGTTTGGAAAATGGAGTGGCATCACTTTAGGCGGGTATTGTGGTACTTTTATTTCCACCACTTTTGGTTGGACGCAAATATACCGTGTTTGTAGTTTGTCGCAAATATAGTAAATCGTACTTGTGCCCAAACACATTGCGTTTGCTATTCAATATAACATGTTTGAGACGCAATGATTAATAGGCTATATTATATGGTTTTTAGACTGCTAAAAACTAAAACCAGACAAACCAAAGGAAGCAGATCTTCAATTTATGAAAAAACTGTCTGCATGCACGTACATTTCCCTGATATAGTCAGTCTCCAGCGTATTTCTAATTTTACATTAAAGCCGTTCATAAAATTTCGTTGAAATAAAGTGTGACATGTACAATTTTTAATGTCACATAACAATATCGATGGTTCGTTATACACATTTAAAGTTTAGTAATTTTACAGCCATTTTAGGATATGGTATACACCTAATGTCTATCCAAGGGACATCCATGGCATTGAAATAAATCCGTCGAAAGACACGGCAAACAGAAGGATTTATAATCCCGAATCCCTATATGTAACAAATCAGGACTGCATACTTTAAGGAACTTTTAAATCTTCGTGGCATAAAATGGAATTACAAATATTAATAATTTGCCCTAATAATTAATATAATTACGAATTGGTACATTAATTTTAAGGAATACACAATATTTTAATGATATCGCAAAACAAATTATATTTTTTGCCTAATTAATCTGTCATTATTGCACAAAGTTAAAAAAGTCAACGAAATCACTATTACTTTAAAATAAAATGTTGGTTAACATGATTGAAATTCTAAATTTTTCCTACAAAAATATAATACATTGTATTCAAAAAGACTCTTGTTATAATTGTATAGAGAACGGATCAATAAGTTCGTAACTATTCGAACTTCCCTCGTAGTTATATGAAATGCAACACTGCTCCCATCAAGTACCACCTGTTAATAGACTGCTGTGAAATTTTGAGCACGTAGTTACTTTGCGTTTAACAGCTGTTCAAAACATACAACCTCGTGAATTTTTTTAAAAAGTGGAAAAAAGTGATTTTCATGTGCAACTTAAACATTACGTTTTGTGAGAAACCCCGTCAATCAAACCAAGGAAAAGCTTGATAAATACTATGGGGACTCTGCACCATCGATTTGAATGGTAAAAAAGTGGTTTACTGACTTTCGTTGTGGTCGCACAAGTACAAATGACGCTGAACGTTGTGGACTGCAAATTGAGGTCAATACACCCGAAAATGACGAAAATATCCACGAAATGGTGTTGGGCGATCGAAGAGTAAAAGTGAGTGAGATTCTTGATGCCATAGGCATTTTATATGGCAGTGTGGTTTCCATTTTAAATGATCAGTTGGGTTTAAGAAAGCTGTCTGCAAGATGGATGCCGCGTTTGCTCTCTGTTGACCATAAACGTAATCGTGTGGCAGCTTCAAATGATTGTTTGGAGTTGTTTAATTGGGCTACGAATTGGTACCTCATCCGCCATATTCTCCGGAATTAGCCCCTAGTGACTATTTCCTACTTCCAAACCTAAAGAAATGGCTCGGTGGAAAGAGATTTAGCTCCAACACTGAAATTGTTGATCAAACAAATGCCTATTTTTAGGACGCCGAAAAATCCTATCCTAAAAAAAAAAAACGTTGAACTAAGTGTATTGAGCTAAAAGGAGATAATGTTGAAAATTAATTTTTTTTTTCACGTCCACGGCCTTACCTTGCTTCTGGTATGAGGTATTGCCATTGTTCTCCTTGTGTTAATTGCTTAAGATCAAAGGTGTTAGCCCAGTATTTTTAAAAAAATTTAAATTCAATATTTTAATACACTTTATATGAAAACGCGGAATTTTCTCCATATCGCGGAATTTTCTCCATAAATTCTTTAGATGGACCAGATATTTTGGTATGTGACGAAATACTTTAGAGAGCGCTACGATTCTGTACCCCACTCTTTTAAAAATCAACGCTAAAGAATTTTTTTAAAATAAAAATAAAGAAACCACTACATTTTCCTCGTGACGGGAATAATATTATTCACGGGAACAGAGTTGGCATGTATAAATATGTGTGGATGAAACAACATCGATGTCACTCAAAAAAAATTTGACAATTTTGTCAACCCTACATTTTACAACATTTTGGTTTTGGCTAATATGCAACTTCTCATAGATAAAAATATTCATATGGGTTTTAGGCAGTTATAGCTTTAACGCAAACACTTAAAATTTGGAGTTATGCCTTAAAGAAATTAAAAAATAATTAAACAAATAAGTGGTTTTCTTGAATTAATTAGTGACATATAAACGTTTGGGTTTCTTTTTTGATGATCGCCAGTGTTGCAACTTTATTCGGATATAATAAGGTACTACCAGTACAGCTGTTGAAAGTGAATACAGTGAGAGACATTTTGGTTTCACGCTAATTAAAAAACGGGCTCTGTAACAAACTGCCTCAAACACATTCCGCAGAATTATGTATATGTTTTGAACACAATTCAAATATTCATACATTTGCAAGTCCTAGGGTAAGAGTTTAGGCTACAATGGCTGTGATTTTCTCCAAAGGAAGTTTGCCCAATTAGCAGTGATGCCGTTGCGAATAGTCACGTTACCCTGTGAATAAAAGACACGAATGTGCCAGTAGTAGATTGAAGTTGCCCCCTTCTACCCAATTATAACTGTTAGTGTATTTTAGAAGTAGATTGACTTCCATATTCCCCAGTTTTTGGAATCCGTCCCAAAGTTGTTCTCCATATGTTTTCCAAGGCAGCGCACTGCAAGTAGCAACTACAACAGTAACGCCAGTGGTGTATTCCCATGTTAGCAGCATGTGTACCAATCGTCCACTGACCTTTTATGACAGCTGCCATTCTGGCTATTGTATAAGTATTCCTGTTCAGAGTCATCAGGAATTCGGTTCTCTTATCGTCATATCTAGGCCATATACCCTATGATATACGACAGGTAGTGAGTTCTGTCCAGTTTTTGTCTCCATCCTAGTGGAAGTGGAGATCAATCATGTTACCCTTATAGGGCTTTCAATCACGTTCCGTCCATCCGCATTTCAACTTTCACCTTTCTTGGCTAGCTCATACGCGGTTTGCAAGTCCTAAACTTAAAAAATATAAATATATACCCATTACATCCCACGAAGGGATAGGGACGAGCTTCTCACAATCACTGAGCTGTGCACTTTCACTGATTGCGACCTATCATGGCTTATTACCCGATATTGTCGCCGCCACTAAGCGAGGTGGCCGTCGTCGAAAGAAGTGTAAGGTGGTCAGAGCAGGGATCGAACCCACGTTCTCTCGCACAATAGCCGCGCACACTAATTGTTGCACCACTGACTGCCTAAACTCACTTATATTTAAATGCAAACATTAGCATGTTTGCTTGCAAAGTTGAAAATTTTTACGCGAAACCATTCACGTGTTTTATCTCTAACATCCCTATTCTTACCTCGAAGCATACGTGTGTTTCTTCCTAAAGGTCTCAAGCGACCGATCGACGACTGAACACATGAAACTAAAACACAACAGATCAATCAACATGGAAAACACTCAATTCCGTTACACGCACATCCAGAAATATTTATGAATCACGGACTGAAAGATTAATGCAAAAATACAGTGATACACTTGCAATAACATTAACTAACAACAAAAGTAGTAAACAGAGCACCAAACACAGCTGTATTTGGGTCACAAACACAGCAGACTTTATATCACAAACAAAGCTGTATATGGTTCACAAGCTCATAGATTATAATATATTTATCATTGCGCCTCAAACATGCAATATTAAATAGCAAACACAATGTGTTTGGAAATAAGTATACTGTAATTGCGACAGGCTCCAAACACACATTATATTTGCATCCAAACAAGAAAAAAAACTGATTTTTCAGCGTGTTGTTGGGGAAATCGTGGTTGCCACATTGCAGTAGATTGTAACAGAAGAAGTTGTAAGAGAATTGTACTTTGCGAAATGGCATGTTTGGAATATTGATGTTTTTTTGATTCAGTTTAAGGAATTCAGGGATTAAACTAATCCCCATAATCACCATCTCTGCTTAGCCTATAGTTGGGGCTAACTAACAGTTATGGGTGATTGAAATGCAAAATAAAAGATATGGCTGATTGTGAAGTAGTGGCACCGCAGTGGCTTAACGGGCTGGACGCTGTAGAAGATGATACTTCACAAACGTCGAAGCGATCGTCCAGCGAGTGTGAGTTCGAATCCAAACCACGGTATTTACATTTTTTCACTTACCGGAGAAAACATGGTCTCTTAGCCTTAAGGAAATTACAACTTTAAAAATAAAATGCTTTTTACTAATTTGAATTTGTTAGTGTTATTTTTTAAATACTTTCTTATTTTTTAGCTTGTCCTAAGTAATAACAGATGTATTGGTAAATATTTGCTATTATATAAATGAACTAAATTTAACGGACTTATATTTCAAAAACTTCTGAAGTGAAAAATCTATCTATGAGCCTATTTTTTGTTTTATTTTTTGGCAGAAATCAAATAATCGATCGAGTCAGCATCAAATACGATTTGACTATTTAAACGAGTTTTATTAACATAATTCCTAATAACGGAGGACAAATGGTTTGTACTTACAATATTTAATGACAGAAACAGAGGAATAATTTAAATGAAATCCATTATTTGCACTCAAGAACATCATTATTATGACAAACTGTATTCAATTTAAATCGATAGATTTCCACCACATACCGGACTGCCTATGGCACGTCCATTTATATATATTTACAAAGCATTTAAATTGTGAAATGTAGTAAATAAATCTCAAAATTTATTTAAAGCCAAACCAATCTCGCAACTCTATAATCAGTTCCAAGAATTTATGATTTAAAAATCCTACAAATTTCTCTTAAGAAATCTCAAACAATTTTCCTTCAAGAAAGCTGAACATGCTGCTAGTAGTTACTACGTTAACTTTCTCCTTGATGTCTCCGCGAAGAAAATAAAAAAAAACACACCCAAATGTTCTCTATGATCATTTTTTACTTGAGTTTTTTCCTCTCTTTGTTGCTTTTCGAATGTGTCGGTGTAAAAGAAATATTTCATATATCTTCCTTTGGAAAAATTTAAAAAAAAAACACTCTTATTTACACAAGCATGCATATAACTAAAGTAATACACATAAACGCATAACAATGGCTTTGAAGAGTTTTCCTATAAAGGGCACATCAAAAGAAAGGGAACAGAAAACAACTTTTCTTTTTCCACCCATTTCGCCGTCTCCCGGCTCACATCTTTTACTTTTGCTTGTGCTTCTTTAATGCAAGAGAAACTCTCTAAAAGTACTTTATATGCGCTTTCGTGCAATTCATGTTAGCGCATAGAAAATATTTCATATAAAGCAGCAGTAGCAGCAGAGAAAAAGCACTGGCTGAACAACAAAAATAACGAAATGAAAACTTTATTTTAAATAGAAATACAAGTGGGCCTGGTAATGGGTGTCTGAAGGAGGAAGTCGAATCAGCCAAAAGACGTTGGGCGGACGGGCGGCTTTAAACACCAACAAAAATAGCGCCAACTCACTAAAAATGGAATACAACTAAAGTTGTTGCATAAACTCCAATTCGTTTTATGGTGAAATAAAACAGGCAAAGGAATTTATAAGGAAACCTGTTTTCCAGTTGTACGGCAATACACATTGAACACAACATGTGGCTTCTCTAACGCTAATACCTTATAGTATTCATACTACTACAAACTAACACCATCGTAGTATTTTAATACTGCCTTAGATGCCAAAATCATCACCAACACCAGCCCAATACTACCGCTACAGCTACAATTTGTTGTTCTTCTCATGTATGGTATATACTTAAAGTAAAAGGCATTTCCGTTTCCGCTAATTGTATGGTTATGTTGGAACGTATGAATTCCCGGGGATTTAAGTAAAAGTGCGATGTTGCAAAAACAAAGTGAAAAAACAAACGAGTGGTTGTTGTACGAGTATATAAAAAAAAACTAATACAAATATGTGTGAATTCCAAATGAAGCCAAGACTTGAGATTTCATTTTGGTTTTTTATTTTTATATATTACTATAAATATTAAAACAACCTGTGAACTTACATTTAAGTGGTTTTGTTCATATAAATTACAAGGAATCGCGAAGTTAATCTATAAACCATGAGTGCTGTATAACTCAAATTAAAATAAATAAATTCGAAAGATGCGTATTGTAGAGGCCATTGCGGGAACGTCCAACTTTTTGTGTATACGAGGGTGCTTATGTCTAGAGTATTCAACAACCCTACATTCTGGAATAACCGGTTTTCGATTTACTCGAAACATCATTTTTTCGAAACCAGTTTTAGGTTTCACAGAATGCAAAAATTTACGAGTTATTGGAAAACAATAATGTTGTAGAAAAATTAATTCCAATTCAGCTCAAAATAAAATGTTCTTGTCGTATTTCCTATCCCCGTAAAAAGAGAAATGTTTAGTCAGAGAATATACCACCATTATTCAGATCTTAAGATATTTAAATATTTTTTAATAAAGAAAATCGGTTAACATTTTTCTTACGAAGACAAAAATATTTGAACAGAATTAGAGTAGAGTACACTATGCTAGATTAGATTGGGTTGAATTGAATTGGATTAATTTGATAGAATTGAATTGTATTGAGTTAAATTGAAATGAATTGAGTTGAATTGAATATAATGGAATTGATCTAAATTGAATTGAATTGGATTAAATTTAACTGAATTGGATTGAACTGAATTGAATTAAACTGCATTGCACTGCAGTTAAATGATTTGAACTGAATTGAATTGAATTGAATTGAATTGCATTGACTTGAATTGAATTGTATTTAATTGAACTGAGTTGAGTCCAATTGAATTGAATTAAGTTGAATTGAATTAAATTGAGTTGAATTGAATTGAATTGAATTGAATTGGATTGAATTGAATTGAATTTAATTGAATTGAATTGCATTGAATTGAATTTAATTGAATTGAATTGCATTGAATTGAAATTAATTAAATGGAACTGCGTTCAATTGAATTGAACTGAACTGAACAGAATTGAAATGTGCTAGCTTGAACTGAATTGAATTGAATTGTATTGAACTGAATTGAATTGAATTAAATGGAAGTGCGTTGAATTAATATAGAATAGAACTGAATTGAACTGAGTTGAATTAAGTTGAATTGAATGGAATTGAATTGCATTGAGTTGAATTGAATTGAATTGAATGGAATTGGGTTGAATTGAATGAACTGAACTGAATTGAATTGAACTGAATTGGATTGAATTGAATTGAATTGAATTGAATTGAATTGAATTGAATTGAATTGAATTGAATTGAATTGAATTGAATTGAATTGAATTGAATTGAATTGAATTGAATTGAATTGAAATGAACTGAATTGGATTGAATTGAATTCCGTTGAATTGAATTGAACTAAATGGAAGTGCGTTGAATTGAATTGAATTAAACTGAATTGAATTGAACTGGGTGGAATTGAATTGAACTGAATTGGATTGAATTGAATTCCATTGAATGGAATTGAATAAAATGGAAGTGCAATGAATTGGATTGAATTGAATTGAACTGAGTTGAATTGAATTGCGTTGAATTGAATTGGGTTTAATTGAACTGAATTGAATTGAACTGAATTGAATTGAACCGAATTGAGTTCCATTGAATTAAATTGAATTGAATTAAACTGAATTGGATTCCATTGAATTGAATTGAATTAAATGGAAGTGCGTTGAATTAATATAGAATAGAACTGAATTGAACTGAGTTGAATTAAGTTGAATTGAATGGAATTGAATTGCATTGAGTTGAATTGAATTGAATTGAATGGAATTGGGTTGAATTGAATGAACTGAACTGAATTGAATTGAACTGAATTGGATTGAATTGAATTGAATTGAATTGAATTGAATTGAATTGAATTGAATTGAATTGAATTGAATTGAATTGAATTGAATTGAATTGAATTGAATTGAATTGAATTGAATTGAATTGAATTGAATTGAATTGAAATGAACTGAATTGGATTGAATTGAATTCCGTTGAATTGAATTGAACTAAATGGAAGTGCGTTGAATTGAATTGAATTAAACTGAATTGAATTGAACTGGGTGGAATTGAATTGAACTGAATTGGATTGAATTGAATTCCATTGAATGGAATTGAATAAAGTGGAAGTGCAATGAATTGGATTGAATTGAATTGAACTGAGTTGAATTGAATTGCGTTGAATTGAATTGGGTTTAATTGAACTGAATTGAATTGAACTGAATTGAATTGAACCGAATTGAGTTCCATTGAATTAAATTGAATTGAATTAAACTGAATTGGATTCCATTGAATTGAATTGAATTAAATGGAAGTGCGTTGAATTGAATTGAGTTGAACTGAATTGAATTGAACTTAGTTGAATTGAATTGACTTAAATGGAATTGGGTTGAATTGAATTGAATTGTGTTGAATTGATTTGAGCTGAATTGAATTGAATTGCGTTGAATTAAATTAAATTGAACTGAATTGAATTGAATTGAGTTGAGTTGAACTGAATTGAATTGAATTGAATTGAATTGAATTGAATTGGATTGAATTGAATAGAATTAAATTGAATTGAATTGAGTTGAATTGAAGCGAATTGCATTGAACTGAGTTGAATTGGATTGAATTGAATTGAATTAAATTGTGTTGCACTGAATTGAATTGTATTGAACTGAATTGAATTGAATTGAATAGAATTGAATTCAATTGAATTGAATTGAATCGAATTTAATTGAAGTGAACTGAATTGAATTGAATCGAATTGAAATGAATCCAATTGAAATTAATTAAATTGAATTGAATTGAGTTGAATTGAATAGAATCGGATTGAATTAAATTAAATTGTATTCAACTGAATTAAAATAAATTGAATTGAATAGAATCGGATTGAATTGAATTGAATTGAATTGAATTGAATTGAATTGAATTGAATAGAATTGAATTGAATTGAATTGAATCGAATTTAAGTGAGTTGAATTGAACTGAACTGAATTGAACTGAGTCGAATTGAAATAAATTAAATTGAATTGAGTTGAATTGAATAGAATCGAATTGAATTTAATTGAATTGAATTGAGTTATATTGAATTGAGTTAAATTGAATTGAGTTGAATTGAATTGAATTGAACTGAAATGAATTGAATTTAATTTAAATGAATTGAATTTAAATGAATTTAATTGAATTGAATTGAATTGAAATGAATTAAATTGAATTGAATTGAGTTGAATTGAATAGAATCGGATTGAATTTAATTGAATTGAGTTAAATTGAATTGAGTTGAATTGAATTGAATTGAACTGAAATGAATTGAATTTAATTGAAATGAATTGAATTGAATTGAATTGAATTGAATTTAAATGAATTGAAATGAAATGAATTGAATTGAATAGGATTGAATTGAATTCAACTGAATTGAATTAAATTGAATTGAATTGAGTATAATCTAATTGAATTGAATCGGATTGGATTGGATTGAATTGAATTGAATTAAATTAAATTGTAATAAATTCAATTGAATTGAAACGGATTGTATTAAATTGAATTGAGTTAAATTGAATTGAACTGAATTCAACCAAATCAAATTGAATTGAATTCAATTGAATTACATTTAATTTAATTGAATTGTATCAAATTTAACCGAATTGAATTGAAAACGGTGTGATACACATTGATTATATATGTGACACATCAGAATAATATCTCCAAGCTCTCTCTCTGTCTGTAGATTGATAATTCTAGGAAATTGCCTGCCATTACGACACCGCACTGTCATGATCAATGTCATTCATTATATTTCTAATATTGTCATGAAATGATATAAAAAATGTGCTGGCGGTTTACAATACCCCATGTAGGTTGCTTACGTGAGACCAACAAGACCCTAAAAAACGACTTTACCTTAAATTCCAGCAACTACCTTGCAAAAATGTTAAATGTAACCTTAAGAATTATTCGGTCTTGCTAACTTTTGTAAAAAATAATATTTATTTTTTCCTTTAACGATAATGCTGCCATAACACGTGATTATGATGTGGTGGTTACCTTTTAATTTAAAGGTTCTTACTGCCAGTTGGCATTTTATGGACTTTTTATGGCTACAATCCGATTGTAAGTAAATTTAATGGAATTCACGGTTCAAGGTAGGTAGGTGGTATTCTATTCCCAGCTATAATTATTTGTACTTTTTCCAAAAATCAGACACAACATTAAATTAAAATGTTACCAATCTGCTACTGAAAAAACAAGTCTAAAGATTTTTTTTGTTGTAACTTAAAACTTGAGTTAGTCTAATGATTTATAGCTGATTTTGTTTTCAAACAAACGAAGAGAGTACTGGCATCTTCTACCCAAGAATGGCAGAGCTTTTATTGTTATTCTGCTGTAAGTAACACTCAAATGCAATGGATATGGTTATGGCGTATTTTGCGGGGGGTGGTGGCGTGGAAGCAGTAGAAGTCTATTATTTGCTTAACGCTACACTAATTACTTAATCTGTTGGCTGTTGGTGTTTCTTATTCATGGAGAGTATTCAAATTGTAGATAGTCCCTAAAGCAGAGATGAAAGTTAATTTATCGCAGACTGTGCTCAGAAAATTATTAAAGTGTGGTGGGTGGTGTTAAAGTAATTGACCTGCCATGAAACTTAAGACATTTGTGATCTTTTTATGACCTAAACTTAATACTTCGATATAAATTATAATTCAAGAAATTTGTGGTTTTATTGAATGAATTTAAGGTTAGTAAACTTTAGATATTGAATTTATGATAATATTATGTCTAAGATAAGGTTTATATTACGGCATCAAACGTTGGCCAGGTTTACAGTAACACGTTATACAAAAAGTTTAAATTTAAACATCATTTCTTTTCACACGACCTTAGCGAATTAGGGCACTACAAGTTGATAAACTAATATAAATAAATTTTTATGAAGAAAATAAATAAATGGGAAAGGGCCCTTCACAAAGAGGATTAACTTAAATGTTTCAGTTGAGGTTCGAGTTACACTCTGTCGGCTTAAGAACAACAATATCACATGTGCTGATGTCATTGAGCTGTTCAAGGCTGGTGGTGATGAGTTGCAAAGGTACATGCATCAGCTCATATGCGAAATCTAGTTAATTCGAATGCATGTTCGACGATTGGTATTCTAACTGCGTGTTGGTATTCTAACTGTGTGATGTATTTAAAATAGGCAACCCGACAGTATGCACCAACTATCTTGGAAAAAGCCTTTTATCCATTGCGTACAAGGAGCGTAATTTACGTAATAAAAGCCATTTGTTGCAGACCTCATCAGTTCTTACCGCTTTGTCTTTAAATCTGAAACACTACGACAAATCCTGAGGAATTCCAAGAAAAAACATATCGGCACCTACGAAATGTTTCAAGATTATAAGATTGTCTTCGATAGTCCAATACAGCGAAAAGTGTATGAAGCTCTATGAAGCTCTTTGTAGAATGACACTGGTTGACAAGGAAGCCTCAGTAAATATTCGAAAGGACATCGGCAAACCACTTGCAACAAGGTGAGGCCTCGGACAGGTTGATAGCCTAACGTACGAACTCTTCAAAATTTTTAAATACATATCATTAAAAGAAAAGCTGCAGTCACCACAAATAAAATTATCAGCAGCAAAAGTTTTATTCTGCCCTAGTCTGCTGATAATTCGTTCATCATTCCTGAAGGTCTGTTGTCTGTTAAATCCAAAATGATGTAAAGTCCTAGATATTTTCTCCTACTCGTACAAATCATTCATTCCCACAGCTCCTACAGGAATCATGAGCTGAGACTCACAGTCTAGGTGTGTGTCTGCTTATTAAACAGTGGCCAGCGATCACGGCTTAAGTGTGATTCATTTAGAGAAATTTTTCTTTCATTTGATTTATTTTTACAAATCAAGCGTGACTGGTGTTATACTGTCATCTTAATTTTATGAAGTATTCTTCAATTCATCATGGAACGATTTACCCAACAACGGTGTCTACAACTCATTCAGCTGTATTACGAAAATTAGAGCTCTGTGAGAAATGTTTTTCGTGCACTTCGAGCAACACGTGGTAGGCATCATCGAACTCCCGAGCACACTATTGCAAACGCCATTCAAAAAATGGAATCTTAGTGTACGGTATTGGGTAAAATGCCACAGAATGCACCACATCCAGCCCGTAGTGCCGAAAATATTACGGCTATAGCGGAGAGTGTATGTGAAGTGCGTGACCAATCGATTTGACGCCATGCGTAGACTCTTGGTCTCTCGTATGAAACAACTTGGAGAATTTTACGCCAGGATTTTGGTTTAAATGTTTACACCACTCAACTTGTTCAAGAATTTAAGTCTTCAATTTACGCTCTAATTTCAGTCAATAGCCTCTGCAACAGATCAATGAAGATCCGATATTTTCCCGCAGAATTTTGTTCAGTGACGAGACACATAGCAACTCGAAGGGGTTCTCGAACCATCTACAAAAATGTACTGTTTCCTGTGGTTTATGGGCTAGTGGAATTATCGGTCCGTATTTCTTTGAAACTGAAGCTGGGCAGAACATAACCGTCAATGGCAACCGCTACCGAGCCATAATATCGGACTTTTTGTTACCTGAAACTGCTACGGCACACACAGCGCGTGAAACAATGACTTTATTGAGAAATCATTTTGGTGATTACCTATTATCGCGTTCCGAACCTGACGTCTAACTGCCCAGAGCGCATGATATAACACCTCTGGATTTTTTCTTTCCGGTTATATGAAGTCAAATGACTTCGTCGATAAACCCAACACCCAACATTACTCGGGTAATTCACAAGATACTCGGTAGTAATGCAGGAACGGGTTATCGAGAATTGAACATTCCGAATGGACCAGCATTTTATTTAAAATTGAAAAAGGTCTAAATTGTATCACCATAGAGATATATTTTCTAAGAATGGATATCAAGTGTAGCGTACGATTCAGGCAGGATTCGGACATACGTGCCTGACGATCCTGCACATTATGCCGCCAGATCATCTATCATTCGCTTGCCTGAGAGCTTCGCACGAGCTTGCGTGTCATATCCAGTGGAATAGGTACGGTGGTCACTACTTTCGAAGTTCATCTGCTCAATGGCTCCGTGGACCGTGATTGTGTCCCGGCACATGTATAAGGTGAATACCGAATTGCTTGGCCATCTAAGTTTGAGATGCTCGGCAGTTGTAGGCAGTTACTAAGGTCGGGAGTATAAATTGCAGAGATTTTATAGCAGCCTGACTTTCAGAGCATATATTGAATCAACATTGTTAATACTCCAGGCTGTGGTAGCGTTTCGTCTCAGCCAAAGGATAACTACTCCGATTCCCATGACTTCTACCTCAAAGACACTACAATGGTCTGGAAGCAGTTCTGCAAGGGTTAGGCTCAGTTCTTCAGAATATATTTCAAACACTACATTGATACTTTGCGATTAGTTACTGCAGTATTTCGGAATCAGTAAAAGTGGGTTTGGTAGTAAATGAGGACAGTGCTGCGGAGACGGAATTGGAGTCGGAGTGTTGAATCTGAGTCTGGGATATTTGCTTGGAGTCGGAGATGGAGTCGTAACCGACAAAAGTGATGACCCCGACAACAAGTTTCGCATTTCCACCAAAAACCAAAATTTCCGAAAAGAAAAATTTATTGACCGATTTTGCGGTTAATACACGTTGAAGAATATGTATTTTTGTTGTTGCGTGGACGATTTAGTTTAAGAATGAATCGCATATTTGTTGACCCAGTTGTGATATTTTTATTGCATTGCAAAGTGGTCATGTTCCGATTAAGCATGGAAGAAAAGTATCGGATTTTACACCAACCACCGTCGTTTACACCAGCAATGTGTTCGAGAGACCGGCAGGCGCCTTGGTGCACAGGAGACTTACTAGCCAGAATCGACCCAGTTTTATTAATTTGTTGGTCACTCTTCGAATTGTTGACACATTAGTTGCACTTCCACGACCGAAATTTTCAGGAAGTTTTCGTGCGGTCCCAGCGTAACTTCACCCATTTTTGTAACAGGGTTTCATAGTGATAACGCGTACTTCTTCTGTGTAGGGCTCCATTTTTAATACTCGGAACCATTGAAGGCGACAGCTGTCAAATTTCAGAGCAGAGAGAAACAAAACAGAGAGAAACAAACAAGTACCATATCTTCAATTAATTGCAAAGATATACATGTTTCCTGCAATCTGCTGCTGGTGCCGTTTTTTTTAGCGTGCAACAATTACTATTATATGTAGCTCAAATTAGTTCGTTATTAATGAAACTTAGAATAGATTAGATTTCTTAGAAATTGGTTTTATATAATACACTGTGATAGATTTTGGCACAAAAATTTCGTAGGCAAGGTCGGAAACGGCGGTTTTACCTAATTAGGGTACGAGGAATCGAACTACATTATTAGTTTTTTACAATTACGGTTTCATACAAATTTTTTTTATATTTTTACTAATAGACGGATTTTACTATCTGATGTTTCGATGTTGACTCACTTTGACAGCCACTAACTTCTATTTGATTGGTTGTATCGGTTACTTTCTTCATCAACGTTGTTCCAAACGTTTTGGTTTTCAAACTTTCAGCACAAAGGTTACCTGTAAATCCTGGTTTCTGGGATCTTTGATTCAGAACATCGACAGAAAAGTAATTTTCCGACTTTCTTTGAGGTTTGTCAGTAATCAGATTCATTCGCCCAATAAGAGAAAGCCTTTCTCTACTTATATATAACTATATTTATTTACCGAGGGTGGTGCAATGGTAGTGTGCGCGGCTCTTGTGCATGAGAACGTCTCTGACCACCTTAAAATTGTTTTTGAGGCCACGAAAAAGTTTCTCAAAATACCGTTCGGAACCGGTGTAAAACTGTAGGTCCCAATCACTGAGTGTAAGCCTAGAACGCACACACCTCACTGGCTGTGAGAAGCTCTCCCTAATCTCTACATGGGATGCAATGGGACACCATTTATTTATTTATTTACTCATCTCCATTGTGAATATCAAATTCCTCTTAATTATCGATTTCACTTAATTTTACTTTTTCTACACTGAACCAATTTTTTGGATAAAAACACTTCGTATAATTAATTGGATTTGAACCAAAGAAAAACATAAAAAAAACTATAAGAAACCCACAATAGTTTAACAAAAGTACTCTCGCCTACTTTTTTATGGGATATGAAGAAAACAGTAGAACGTACAAAAAAGTACGGGTACGACTGAAAACAGTATGTCTGGCAAGCCTAAATATATTTTGTATGAAACCGCAATTGTGACTCAATAACCTAACGATTCAGTTCGGTTCCTCGTGCCCGAATTATGGTAAAACCGTCCCCTCCGGCCATGTCTCATTTTTCGACTTCCACACACGCTGAAAAATCTGCTTTTTTTTGTTGTTTGGCCTCAAATATAATGTGTTTGTACCTTGTCGCAAATATGTACTATACTTGTGTCCAAACACATTGTGTTTGCTATTCAATATACCATGTTTGAGACCCAATAATAGCCTATAATATATGTTTTTGAGACCCAAAAGTGGCTTTGTTTGTTGAAAACCGTTAAAAATAAAAACTAGATAGACAAGAAAGAAACAAAAAGACAGCAGATCGCAAATTCGTGAAAACAATGCATGCAAACATGTATATGTTCAGCAATATGTTGCTGGACAGTTATTTTTCAATGGGTAGTTAATATATTTGTGTCGGAGTGGATCCGTGTATTTTCCAAATGCTGAAGTCGGAGTCAGAGGGGCGTCGTGGATTTTCAAATTGCAGGAGTCGGAGTTGTTCAATTTTGCCCAGACGTTACAGCCCTGCATGGGAAGAAGACAAAATTAATGGTTTGGGCGAACAGAACTTCCACCCATTTTAGAGGAAAGGGTGTTTATAATGTCGAGGTGGTAGACGAATAAATTTACCTCACTTCAGCCTAGACATCAAATGGAGAATTGTGTTTGCAAATAGGTGTCATTTCGGACTAAGCAATCACTTCAGAGATTAGACAAATATAACTTCAACTCCATTTCTAAAACAAAGATCCAACTCTATCAGACTCTCATACAACCTGTCTTGATATGCTTATCAAAATCCTGGGTCATATCGCACGCTGACCAAATGCCGGTGGTAGTTTTCGAGAGAAAATTGATCCGAAAAATGTATGGTCCTATAACACGGCAAGTATCTACTTTATAAATAGAATTCCGATATCGTGGTTGTAATGCGATTAAGCTCTCAGCAGAATGCACCAGTGCAAGAAGTATTCGAAGACGTACTCGAAGAACATAGAAAAGAGGACGACCAAGTAATCGTGGCCGTCGGTGGTGCAATGATTAGTGTGCCCGCCTCTTTTTCATGGAATCTAGGATTCGTTCCCTGCTCTGACCACCTTTAAACCTCGCATAGTAAAGGCGACACTATCGAGTATTTAGCCACGAAAAAACTTCTCAAAATATTGGTCGGAATCGGTGTAAAAATTGTGGGTATAAAAAACTAGAAAGCGTACAACTGACTGGTTGTCAGAAGCTCTCTCCAATTCCTTCATGGGATGTAATGGGATACCATTAACATTTAAGTATTCGCTGGACAAGTATTCTACTTGTGTTACCAAGTAGAAGGGAAAAGCGAATGTTCAAGCCGGTTGAAGAAATATGTCGTCTTCATTTTGTAAGGCCCTTAATCACTTCGGGTAGTAGGGTCATTATATCCTCAGGGTTGTTGCAGTCTATCGAAGGAAGGAAATAAAACATTAAGATCACAAGTCAAAGCAAGTTAAATAAATGCAAAAAGATTCTCAAAAACCACTCGGAACCAGCTTTAAAGTGTGGCCCACTTTAGGTGAGTCTAAAAATTTAAATCCCACAGCTCATTTTTTCTTTTATTATATTTAATGGGAAAAATTTTTTATGATTTTTGTTTGAATGCAAACGTATTTCAAATCAACAGTGTCAAAGTTTGTCAATAAATTTTCTAGTACATAATTCAATTGTCTACCATATTCATGTCAAACATACTGAACTCTAACACAGACTCCACGCACGTGATATATTTATTTATGTCTGCATGTACGAGTATATATATCTATTCGTTTGCCGAATTCATTTAAATATTCATTTCTAATTTACAAATAATCACAATTGTCAGGGATTTAACTTTTCGACGCCACAAAGTCCTCACCCAACCACCACCACCCCACATCGTTAGAGGAGTGCGAGAACCAAAATACGGGAGTGCGAACAAGTGTTTAATTAATTATGGTTTTTTGTTTTGTGCAGGTCATTTACAAATATCATGAAAATGAACAAACCGCAATGACATTCATGAATTTTAAATTCAATTTAGAAAATTGTATATAAATTCGATATTCCTTTTTTTTGGAGGATCTCCACCAATGCACACATATTTAGTACATAAATTTGTTTATGTAAAATTAATGGTAATCGAGACACAATTTATTTATTGCAATATTTGTAACTAATAAATATTTTCCATGGGCAACGGATGGGTGGAAACGGCAGAAAGATATGGCCTGTGACAATACGGAGTGAACAACAACAAAAAATGAAACCAATTGGAAAGATTTATGTACAATAGCAAAATAGATAAATAATAAAAGTGGAAAATAGGACACTACATATTCTGTGGCAGTGTGAGAACGTCTAGAGGGAAATACTCGTGCACACCACTTGTGTGTAAACAAATAAACGATATTTATTTGACAAATGGCAAATGATAATGTAAATAGAGCATTGGACGAAGCGTGTAAAGTCAAGGCCGTAACAGGCGATAAGAGACAGTGTGAAAGGGTGGGCGAGTGTGGGGAAACATAAATATATGACAGTGTAACAACTTAATTTACTAAACCCTGATTTGCAGTATAGAAATGTAAGTGCATTAGGAATGGAAAGTGGTTTTAATACTGGCAAATGTAGAAACGAGGTAAGAATTTTGCCATATATTGCCAAAAAAACAAATTTTGTTATGATAAAACTGACTCGCGCAGATCCTTGCGGAGAATATATTTGATGTCAAAATCTGTGTGTTGCTTTGAATTCCCCCTGAAACTATGCCTATTTTCGGAATGACATTGACTGACACAAAGTCATTATTGAAAATGAGAATAAGTCAACGTCAGGTGTTTGGGGTGTAAACGATGCCTGAAGTACAGGGGAAAACACTAATTCATATTACCTTGTCCAGCCCATTAGGCGAGCATTATACCCTACACTGAACGGAAAAGCATCGTCACACGGATGGAAATGTTCATCACACCAACAACATTTGTCATCGAAAGTGAGTTAACGTAACGTTTCATTCCCGCTATGAAAATGTGTTCATCAACTGCAAATTGTTCGTTACTGTGGCGAAAGTGTGGTTGTTGCTGCAATGAATTCGCTTCATTATAGCAACGAATTTGTTTCGTTGCTGCAATGAACTTGTCTCATTGTTGCAATGAATATGTTGCGATCTTGCAAGGAATTTGCTTCATTGCTGCAATGAATTTGTCCATTGCTGCTATGAATTTGTTACATTGGTGTAACACATTTGAGTCAGTGTTGCAATGAATTTTTTTCATTACTACAATGACTTTGTGTCATTGCTGCAATTAATGTTTTGAAGTGTGTTTGATATTATTTATTGACAATTATTCATAAATACACTGTTAGTATTACATTGCAGGTAGTTTGATAACAATTTTCTTAATTTTTATTATTATATTCATTCCATGTTGAAACACTCGTCTGGAGAAGATTGTGGTAGTCGAGGGGTTGAGTGTTATTGAGTGCAATTAAAAACATACACGAGGAGTTTATTGATAAGATTTATATTTAAGATATGTGCATATCTATGTCTGTACTTACCATGAACATAAGCTCTACTCCCCTATGCTCTACTCTTTTAACATAAAACAACATCATTGTTATGTTAAAAATTGTTGTTGTGTTGAGGGTTTTGATATTCAATTGTAGCGCCAAATCTCCCCGTCAATTAGCCAGTGATCGCTCTGTATGCAATTTCTTCAACAGCTCTTTTATTTATTTTAACATAATTTGTTAAAATTTCGTGGGAATTGTTATTTTTATGTTCGTCGTACATAACACTTTATTTCTTTGACTTCTTCGTTTTCATTAACTTTCTTTCGCTTTTTTCTGAATCCAAATACTAACACAACGAAACAGGCGCGACCGAATTATGATTAAAACACAAAAACACGAACATTTTATTGCGACTTGCACCGTCACGCGCATACACACACACAAAAGTGCAGTTACATATTTCGGGGTAGTTTTTCTGCTATCGATACGTCTCTTTCTTTGCTGTCGTGTTGCTCCTTGCATTCTGTTTATTTATCTATTTGATTTATAGATTTCCAAGTTACACAAACGATCACAGCGAACACATAGATTCACACAATTTAGTTTTCACAATAAAAGACTATTACTATGTATAAGTATTTAATCTGTTTTTAATAAATATATTTAAATTATTCCGGCGGAGATATATGTCTACCACTTTCGATTGTTGCAATGGAACTGATTCAAGATCTGTACGTGACCCACCATTCACGCTCACCATTTGCTCTTGCTGGCCTCTCTTTTACGCTCGCTCATTTTTTCGACTGCTTTTCCCTCTCTATACCATCATAAAAATTAGTTTCGTTACAATAACGAAATTGTTTCGTCAACTAAAAATGTTCACAAAACCTCCACAATAAATAAATAATAAATATAAACTATGAAAAGTAAGAGATAAACCAAATATCAGTAGTTTAACACTCATGTCTTTACTTTTTTTTTTATTTCCAAACCATATTTCTACAAAATTGAAATTAAAAAAATTATTGCAGGAACGACAAGACAAGTACGTTGTTGCAACAACGAATTGAAAAATTGCCAAAGAAGTCAAGTATGAAACTTGTCGTTGCAGCGACTACCAAATTGTCGGATATACGATACTTTTCACTATAACAACGTAAAAACATTAACGAAAATGTTTCAGCGATGCGACGAAGCCTTTTTCTTTCAGTGTAGTTTAATCTTTTGGCCCATTAGAAGCAGCACTATACCCTTGTTTAGGAGAATTTCCGCAGTAGTTTGATGTTGAAAATTAAATATTTTTTACGGTCAAAATAAAATTCATCATTCATTCTCCAATAAAGAGAATGTGTGAATTTTGTAGCCGATTTTAAAACTTCCGTAGAACAAGTAAAGTAGTAGATTAAAGTTGAAAATTAAAAATTTTTTATTAAAAAATACACTCCCGTTCAGTTATTTAAAGGCGCTAAAAATTCCATATTCAGCAGCCTGTATCTTTTGCAATTTGTAACCGATTATAGAATTTTAAAATGGAAATGGAAGCTAGACATCTTGAGATATAAAAAAAGCATGACTAAAGAACTAAAGAAGCAATTTACAAAAAAAAACAATTTTTGAGCTATTTATAAACAAAAGTCCAAAAATTGGCTATTTTTTTGGTTCACTTGAATAAAGTAAAGTTAATGAAAATCAGTTTTTTTGGTTTTTTTAAATTTATTTTACTTTATTTAAGAACTATTAGTAATGGGTACAACCCCCTTTGTTTTTAATAACTTCAAATATACGGATTTTCATTGAGAGATAAAGAGAATTTATGCAATCCAAAGAAATTTGATTCCAAGCATCGTTAATGGCCTGAATTAGTGACTGTTTGTTTGTCATCAAATTGTCTACCTCCTTCATAGACCTTACGAGATAACCAACCCCCGACATTTTCGATAATGTTTAGATCTGGCGAATAGGGTGGCCAGTCAAGAATATTAACATCTTGGCTTGCAATGAACTCCTTTACTACTCTGGCGTTGTGTATAGGGGCATAACTCTGTTGCAATATCCAAGATATGGGACAAAATAGTTCACTGAACTTCGGAAAAGCCGATTCCAATAACGTTTTAAAGATTGCACGAGTCATTTTTGGACTTTGAAATTCAAGATCGATGGTGCCATAGTACGTAATACCACCCCACACCATAACGCCGTCCTCTCGGCTATGATGTCGGTTCAAAAAACCCTTTTCTTTTCGCAGGTCATGGAAATAATAGTTGTAGCTATCAGGCCTATCCAAATTAAACTTCTTCTCATCCGTAAATACAACGGTTCCCCAGTCAATTACATGACCTCTTGGCTGCACATCCCATACCATGTAGTCTCATGCGAATTCAAGCCGCTTTTCCTTACTAGGAGCATTAAGTGGAGGCTTTTTTTTTGTAATTGCAGGTATTTAAGATACTCACAGCTCTTAAATACTCTGCGTACTGATGGCTTGCTCGCTTCCACTCCAGCTTGAGCTCTTGTTTTTGACAACGATAAGGCAGAATTAGACGCAATTCTGATGATTTTTCTTTTTTCATACGTAGATAAAGATAATGAAACCATTCCTTTAAAGTTTTTTCCAACCCCTCGGCGTCCTTGATGTAATTCTCGACAACTGTTGGGATCCGTCCAATATTTTTAGCTATTGAGCGGTTAGAATATTCTTCAGAACGGTAAACATCTATTTTAGTTTTTTCCAATAGATTTAAAATTTTTTGTTTTGCCATTTTGACTCGTAAAATGATTAAGATGTAATATATTGTAATAACCAAACGCTCCCAACAAAAAACATCGCTTACTTTAAAAATAATAAAAAAATAATAAAGTGACTTTATTGAAGTAAACCAAAAAAAATAGCACAGTTTTGGACTTTTGTTATAAATTGCTCAAAAAAAGTTCTATAGTTAAGAAACCGCTATTTTCATGATTTTTTTATATCTCAAGATGTCTAGCTTCCATTTCCAAATTCTGCAATCGGTTACAAATTGAAAAAGATACAGGCTGCTGAATATGGAATTTGTTGTGCCTTTAAATAAGAGTGTACATTACTTTTCCTGCCATATCAAGAATGGATGCATTTAGTATAATTTTCTTAACTATAAAACAGGTCTACCAGAGCTTAACGCTTGCCTACCTCGAGATATAGCGAAAAAAGAGCACAATTAAGTCCTTGCGGTTTTTTTTCGTCTCATTTTTAAATTCATACCATTAATTCAACATCTAAATCTGCATTTTAATGAAAATCTATTAGAGGAGACCAAAGAAAAATCCTTTTAAGACTAGACCAAAAACTATTTGGTTATTTGTTAGAAATTCTCCAAAAATTTTATACACAAACAACTCCAGACGTTTAACCCATCTGGAAATAATTAAATTTATATTCTCAATCCTAACATTCCAAAGCAAATTGTTTTATTGCAAAAGAAAACTTATTTTTATAGAGTTGAATCAACACAAGAATGCGATAACATGATAAATGATATGTGAAACTTGTGAACATATGTACATAAATGAATTTGGGTTTCTGTTTAAAAGGAAGAAAGATTTTAAAAATGTTGAAAAAAACTTAAGAAGACCAAACAGATTTTCATTTAAATGTTATATATTTGAGATAAATAAAACTTTAATCTGTTATCAGTTTAACAACTTAATTTCAGAGAGAATTTTGTTAATGTTTTTGTTCGCTACCGTCCGCATTTAATAATCGATTTGAAAGAAAAAATTGAATTGTCGACGAGGCGTAATTGCCAATAAATCCCTCGAAGCTTCAAAGTTACCCACAGTCTAATATTAATAGCAATAGTAAATAGTAATTTCGACAAATATGTTTGTCCTTGTCAATTGTTACTTATGTTAAAGATTTCCATAACATATAACTTCTATTTCCATAACCAAGTAAATGTTTGCAAGCATTGTTTTCATGAATTGAAGAGCTGCTGCTTTGTTGTTTCTTTATTGTCTGTCACGTTTTTGTTTTCAGCAGTTTTCAACAAGCAAAGGCACACTGGGGCAAAAACCATATACTATAACCTATTAACTATTGCGTCTCCAACATGTAATATTGAATAGCAAACACAATGTGTTTGGACACAAGAATACTATGTTGGCGACAGGCTACAAACACGTTATATTTATATACAAATAACAATAAGACAGATTTTTTAGCGTGTGGGTTATACGAGGGCGGTCCCATAACTAGCCGACCTAACAAAAAAACCATTTCCCATTACATTCCACGAAAGCACTGGGTTGTGAAATGCCCTCCCCAATCCCGACCTAACAAATAAGACACCAAAAAGTTGGGGAAAATTTTTCTTTATTTTTCAATATGATTTCCTTTAAGCTCAATACACCTTTTTTCAGCGATATCCAATAGCTTCATTAACCTATTTATAGTAAGAACTGTCAAACTCCTTAAAATAACCATCAACCGGAGACTCCACCTCTTCATTGTTTGCAAATCTTTTACCACCGAGCCATTTTTTTCAAATTTTAGAATAGAAAATAGTCCCAGGTAGTTAAATCTTGCGACTAAGGTGCGTGATGAAACAATTCGAACTTTAATTCATTAATTTTTCCATCGCAATAGTGGATGTGTGAACTGGAGCATTGTCTTGAGGAAACAACAAACGCTGAACACTAACGGCCCCAGGAACATATTGCAGGAAACATGTACATGTTTGCAAGCATTGTTTTCATGAATTGAAGATCTGCTGCCTTTTTGTTTTTTTGTTGTCAGTGTCGTTTTTGTTTATAGCGGTTTTCCACAAACAAAGTCACATTAGGGTCTCGAAAATATATATTATAGCTTATTAATCATTGTGCCTCAAAAATCTTATAGTGAATAGCAAACACAATGTGTTTGGACACAAGTATACTATATTTGCGACAAGCTACAAACACGTCACATTTGCATTCAATCAACAATAAAAAGACAGATTTTTTAGCGTATACTTTCTGTTTCGCAAAGTGCCGCCTTTTTTCCACAATTTCATCACTTAAACGCTGCAATAAATTAACGTAATATTTGCCGTTGATGGTTTTTCCTTTCTGAAGATAATCAATAAAAATCCCAAAAAAAAACAGACGCAATGGCCTTGCGTGCAGATGGAACCGTCGACGCCTTCTTCGGGCACGATTCGCCCATTCTAATCCACTGCTTTGGCTGTTCCTTTGTCTCAGGTGTGAAATGGTGGACCCAAGTCTCATCCATGGTTATAAATCTACGCAAAAATTCGGCTATATTGCTGGGAAACATCGGCAAACACTCTACTGGATCATCGTCACGACGCTGTTTTTGCTCTATTGAAAGCAAACGCGGCACCAGCCTAGGGCAAAGCTTTCTCATCTTCAAATTTTCAGTCAATATACGATGTCTAGCACTTTTCGAAATGCCTATCACTACAGCTAGCTCGCGCACCTTCCGCCGACGATCATCCAATACCATTTTATGGATTTTCCTAGCCAAGTCCGGAGTGGAGACCTCAATTAGTCCACCACAATGGTGTTCGTCTTGGCTGTTGGACGGCCGCATGTAAGCTCTGCCACCCAATGTTTTACAGTCTAACACGAAAGAGCAGACTCCCCAGAGTATAATCCAGATCGCCTGTAATATTGCTTGGACTGAGACCTTTCAAACGGAAATATAGAATTACATAACGGTGACCAATTTTTTCTATGTATACAAATTTACTGAGATCATTTACATTTCATGGCTGAAATAAAAATATCAAACAACGTGGCGCCCTGAAACTTGAAACATATGTTTTATAATATCATTTGTTTTCCAACTTCTGGCACCATCTATACATCAGGTCGGCTAGTTTTGGGACCGCCCTCGTATTATATGCCAAAATTCCCCATTATCGACTTTAGAGAAATAATTGTTAAAATTAATTAATTTTAATGAATTTTAATTAAAAAAAATTTAAAAATTTTGGTCTAACTTTGCAAAATTTTTTAGATATTAAAAAGCCCTGTCAACCAAAATTCAGTTTCGCCGCTAAACACAATTGACGACTATAAAAATCAATGAGTGTTCGAACTCACGGTCGGTGTGTTAACACCTTTTTGTCACACGGTACCTGTTCAACTTTAATGAACACATTAGAAAATTTTACATTGCTTTAACATTAGATGTAATATTGTTAAAATAAATAAAGGAATATGTAGCTCACTGAAATAATTATTTTCGTCTTGTCATAAACAGAGCGGCGACAAAACGTATTGAATAGTATAGAGAACTTATTGCTCTCTTTTTCCGCTCTCATGTAGAGAGTCTGAGTAAAAGAGCATAAACGAGTCTTATTCGCTTTATAGAATATTTCAATGTAAATGCAACATTTCGACAATGTTATTACATAAAGCAATAAAAAAAGCGTAAATATTTCAAAAGGCATCAATGTTTCATATCAAAATTATGAATGGACAATTTACGGTACTAATTTATGAGTACAATTTACGGTACTCATCAACACTGGCGGCTACGACAGAAATGATTTCCTCTGTATGATAAACGATAACCAATAGTGTAAAATTTTTGGAAAAATTTTGTTTACTCCTACCTGAATTGTTTGCCAGTAGGTCGATTGTGATGGCAATAAAATGTTAGAAGTGCGTGAAAAACATTTCTCACCGACCACGAATTTTGATACTAAAACCAATAACTTGTGAACGTTGTTTGGATGTAAATCTTTTGATGCCGAAGGGTTAATGCTAACTGAGCATGTTTGACCGTGACACATGTCGCGAATCACAAGACAACTGCACGCTGACATACCGGCCACAGCAACTGAACATAAACCATGTATATGTTTGCAATCATTGGTTTTATGAATTAAAGATCTGCTGTGTTTTGATGTTTGTCACATTCTCGTTTTCAACAGTTTTCAAGAAACAAAATAACATTTGGGTCACAAAAATATATATTATAGCAAATTAATCATTGTATATCCATCATGTTATATACCTAGTACAAGCCAAAAACAACGACTGTTGTAACATTATGCAGGTACCATGAATATGTTTGGAACATCCATAAACTTACGAGCGAGCATTGTTATATGAATTGAAGACCTGCTCCTTTTTTTGTTTCTTTGTTGTCTGTTATCTTTTCAGCTAAAACCTATATTATAACATATTAGTCATTGTGTCTCCAACATGTAATATTGAGTAGCAAACACAATGTGTTTGGATACAAGTATAGTATATTTGCGACAAGCTGCAAAAACGACATATTTGCAACCAAACTATAAAAACCCCAGATTTTTCAGCTTGAGACAAAAAATCTACACTGCAAACCCAAATAGAAGTAAAATCCCCCTTACAAACATTTACCAACGAAGGAGCTAGGAAATCTAGATTGTCTAAAATATGTATCGATGGAAGAGGTGCGAAGATATCACTGCATCATATTTATAAAAATTGCATCAATTTGTCACGAATTTTTTCACACTGAAAAATATGTCGAATTTAGGTAATTTCTACAAACAAAATATCTTTTAACTAACCATATTTATAAGCTCCATAAGGAGTGTCACAAAAGAGTGTCACAAGATTGAATGTAGTTGAATTGTTCCAACGGACGTATGACGTGTGACACTGTTCTGATGAAATAACACTCTATTTAGGACCAAAAAACTAGTTTATCGTCTCGCAACAGAGCACCATTAAGTCTTGTTGCCCGACCAGCCGCATTTTATATCTTATTCAGCAACAGCACCTTGCCGCACACATGACACAAAATTCATATATTGCGTACATTTTCGAACCGCTTGCGGAGGATTAGCAACAAGTTTTCGAATCATATCAAGGCTGTGACTGCAGCTATAACGACTGTTACTATCTTTACCTCCATTACATACAATAAATTGAACATATAGATAACTTACTTACTAGTTATGTGAAATGTATAGTAGTCTCTTAATAATCGACCACATTTTTATATTCTTTAAATATCTTGAATAAATAAATGGTATTGGGACATCCCATGAAGGGAGAGCTTCTCACAACCAGTGAGCTATGCGCTTTCTAGTTTTAAACTCACTAATTGGTTCCTACAGTTTTACACTGATTCCGAACGGTATTTTGAGTAGCTTTTCAAGGCTAAATACTCGATAGTGTTGCCGTCACTGTGCGAGGTGAACGCCGCCGAAAGAAATTGAAGGTGGCCAGAGCAGAGTTCAAACCGAGGATCTCATGTAAAAGAGGCGCGCAGACTAACCATTGCTCCAACGCCGACCACAAGAATAGCTTGTTATATTTTTTATTGTAATTTACGTTCGCATTTATCAAGTATTTCATCCATCATCGACATAATATTATAAACTTTATGTATTTTTCAATATACGTTTGTACAATTTAATTTCAATTTACAACAATTACACTAAAATACAGACAATTTTCTTGTCTACTTTAAACTAGCAAGTATAATGGCAATATATATAATTCATCTGGAATTTTGTTCATAGAACACCTTAACGCATAAGCATTGTGAATGTGTATGAGTAATTTAAGTCTATTAAATATAACTCATACGTTACGCAAGACATATACGGCCTATATTCATTTCATTCCCCAATTAATTGCCTTCAAAACAACTTCAATAAATAATGATAAATGTTACAATTTCAATTGAATTGAATTTCCCCAAATTGCCTTTATTTTCTATCTCTTACTTCCTCCTTTCCCCTCTGCAATTTCGGTATAATTTCTAACGAGTTTCCTTGACATTTTAAATTTCATTTATTTTGTTTCTCTAATTTCACTAGCAACAATTTTCTGTAAACTAAAGCCTAAGCAGAAATGTTGTGGTCTGGTGTTACAAATGGAATATGAGAGGCAACAACATTTTAGTTGTTTCCTAAAACTAAATATTAATTATAACGATTTCCTTGGGTTCAAATTGTTTATTTGCTTCGGATTAAAACTTAGTCAGGGTTGTATTTTTATATGCCTGGTGTGACTATTTACCGCACAGAATGATTAACAAAAAACATAACAGCTGCATTAAAAATTTACCTTGGGTTCAATAATTCGTTGACTGTTTCATTCGATATTTTGCTGTGTTGCAATAGTTACTGTGTATAGATAATTTAAATTCAAAGTTAGAGGGCAATTGTTTTGTGTCCGTACATGTGTGAGCACTTAAAGAGCAATAACGATGATTGCAACTATTTCTTCCAGTTTACGTCTAAAACGATATATTTCACATAAAGGCTTGGTCTGCTGTTATCCCTACAGGTACAAAAAGAGTAAAAGATGTGAAGAGATCTTACGCTAGATCATTTTTTTTGAGACATTCTTTTGCGCCAACGTTATATGGTGAAGCCTGAACCAATTACTGCAAACCACATTTCTGCCAGTCAGTGCTATTGCAATAAAGCTTAAACTATGAGCAAAAATCTGAAGTTAGAACAAAGATAAGCAACAGCTTTTTAGATAAAAAAAAAGATTATAATAATAACGTCCAATCCTCTTGAAACTATGAATACTGTGATAGAAATAATCCCTCAATCACTGTGCTAAGATTTTGTAATTGCATTGGGTTTTTACCTATATTTCTTAATCTTATATTTAACGAAGCTCATTGTTTGGATGCATTTCCGACCCTACTCAAAGAATTACACTATTAAAGTAGAATATAAACAGAAGATAGATAGGAGAACTAAGAAAATTTGTCTAGCTTGAGATAAAGCTAAACCTAGTCCAAATCATGTTTCGTTTTATATAAAGAAGTTAACGTTTAAAATTGAAGTTACCAACATTCCTGATTAATTACCAGGCAACGGATGATATGCAAAAAGATGTAATTGAAACGGGCTCACATGATTTTCATAACATCAACCGCTTAATGTTTGCAAATTTTTGCATATCCATATGAGCATTTTATGCAAATATGCAAAATATATGCAAATTTCAAAATCCCTCCAAACAGATTCCAGACAAGCAATCTCTGGCTAGTTGTGTATAGCTAAAACCTTCTTTATTTTCAATATAAAGGATGACCGAATATTCATGCTGGATTTGAAATTCGTTGCCTGTCTGCAGTAAAGTACTTGTCTGGGACCAACAGTTACATCGCGACAGACTATATTTCAGGGTCATTATATATGTGACTCTGCTTAAGAAACTCTAGGTGGGGTCAAAATTTCATGAATTCCCTTTTTTTTGATTTGTATGAAAAACCTTCAATTTTCATACGAAACCGCTCGCAAGTCTCAAAAACATCGGAAAGTAATGTAAAAATGGATTATAATCCTACATAATTATAATTGCCAAAATAGGATCTGATTATAAGAGATTATACTTGAGTTCTCTAAATGGGGCATTGTATATTTAACCACATGTAAACTATTGTTTATTTTAGTATATAAGTACACATGATGAATTTAAATAACCAAATAAAAAAAAAAATAAAAAAAAGCGTTTTACTCAAAAACTTCTATTGGCACACTAGGTGGGTTTTCATTTGCATGGTCACATATGGAATCTATGCCTGACGATTGGACACGCAGTGTATTATGTCCTGTCTTCAAAAAGGGACAACGACAGACCAAATATTCACGCTATGCCAAATCCAGGAAAAAACCCCGAAAACCAAATCGATACATTCCATATTTTTGGCGATTACAAAGCTGCTTTCGATAGCCTTATACGAGGAGCGTGAAGCTATGTCTGAACTTGGGATTCCGGTAAAACTGATACGCCTCTGTTGAACGATGCTGATCAAACCAGCAATGAAGGTGGAGAAAGACCTCACTGAAGCATTCTGTACCAAGCGATGACTGAGAAAAGGCGACACATTTTCGTGCAATCCCTTCAACAACTTAATGGAGATAATAATGAGAAAAGCTGCAGGAAATACGAACAGCACCATCACCACGAAAAGCCATATCTTGCTGGCGTATGCTGACGACACAAGACATCATTGGGCGAAATTTGCGAGAGATTACTGCAGTATTTTCAAGAATCGAAAAGGAATCAGCGAATGTGGGTCTTGCTGTTAATGAGGGCAAGACAAAATTGATGTTTTCAACAAGTAGAGAAACCTCTCGACTTGGTACGCTTGTAAACGTCGACAGACGATTTAATTTTTAAGTGGTAGATGAATTTGTCTGCCTTGGAGCCGCCGTGAACAAGGACAACAACGTCAGCCTGGAGATACATAGGAGAATTGTGCTTGCAACCAGATGCTATTTTGGGCTCAGCCAGCAGTTTAAGAACAAAGCCCTCTCACGACAGACAAAAGACCATCTATACCAGACTCTCATTTTACCTGTCCTGCCATATGGCTCCGAAACTTGGGCCATATCACAAGTGGATGAAAAACACCTGGGAGTATTCGTGAGAAAAATTCTCCGTAAAATATATGGTCCTGTTAGGAAAAACGGCGAGTATATTCTGACGTGGACATAGGTAGGCGAATCAAATTAGTCCAACAGAATGGATGAAGATGAGCCAGCGCGAATGGTTTTCGATAACGATGGAAGCAGGAAAAGAGGACTACCAAGACTCTGTTGGAAAAACCAGGCCGAAGAATCCCTCAGTATCCTTGTTGTTTTCGTGTTCTGCCGTTCGTGAAAAATTTTTGTTAGATTTGGCTCCTCTTCGTAGGCCCATACAGTCGACTGCTGTTTAGTCTCAAGTTGATATGCATAGTTCCATCATTCGTTGTCTATCGTGAGGCAGTTTTCTGAAGCATCGTTATAAAATATTTGCAAAATTTGTTGGTACAAATAGACATGAGGTTGATTTTGAGCGATTGAGAAATTATGCAGTATCCACCCCGAGCAATTGGGCAAAGTAATGCCCAAGGTTGGCTCTGTCCCACGGTATGCCACATGACGGTCTTGTGACACCAGTTAACCAGTTTCTTTGGCACTACAGATCGCGCGTCCCCTGCGCGAAATGCGCGTTGAAGCGAAATTCGAAACCAATCAAAATTCAATACATACATAAAAATAAAAAATAAAATAATAAAAATTAATTCAATAATATATACTGTAGGATGAGCCATTAGCCGCGTATATAAAGGGTGTCTCAGTGAGAATGCACGTATTTTTTGAGATAGTTGTTATTTTTTTTATTGGATTGTGAAGAAGACATGTTTTGATTAAGTATTGAATAAACTATCCGTCAAATGGCCCCACACGGCACTGATGACAGCCCATTACTCTTTTCATGAAATTTTCCATGACTTTTTCACAGATCTTGCGTTGGATCTAGGATTTGAGCTCAGGAATTGTTTCTGGTTTATTCGCATAAACCAGAGATTTCACACAACCCCAAAGAAAGAAATCGCAGGGCGTTAAATCGCATGTTCTTGGTGGCCATTTGACATCAGAATTTCCTGAGATAATTTTTCTGGAAAGCGTTTCTGCAATAAATCGATTGTCTCATGCGCGGTGTGGCAGGTGGCGCGGTCTTTCTGAAACCACATGTCGTCCAGATCCATGCCATCCACTTGAGGTCAGAAGAACTTCGTTATCGTGTTCCTGTAGCGAATGCCGTTCACAGTCACTGCAATGTCGGCCTCGTCTTCAAAAAAGTAAGGACCAATCACGCCGGCTGATTAAAATCTGTACCAGAGATTTGCTCGTTGTGGGTGCATTTGTTTGTCATGGATTGCATGAGGATTTTCTGAGCACTAAATTAGACAATTTTGTGTATTCACGAAGCCATTCAGATGGAAATGCGCTTCATCGGAGATGTTTTTTTTTTTAAAAATTGGCATTGACAACACTTTGCTCCATTACCCATCGAACATCGAACGAACGGAGGGGTCTTACCGGCGTTTTCTATGGCCCGCTGGCTCGTGAGAAGCTGAATTTTGTACACATGAAGGTGGGTGGCTTTTGTCAAAATTCGCCGCTTAATGCTTCTTGAAATTTGAAGTTGTTGAGAACGACGCCGAATTGATGTTTTCGGGTATTCGGCGACTTTCTCGTTTACAGCAGCAATATTTTTAAGAGACCGACCGGTGCGCTGACGCACAGGAGTCTAACTGTCCATAACCGACCCAGTTTCTTAAAATGTTTTGACTACTCTTCAAATGGTTGACACATTACGTGCACTTTCTTGACTGAAAATTCTTCGAAGTTTGTGAGGGGTCTCAGCATAACTTTCCAAATTTGTGTAATAATTTTTCACAATTATAACGCGATGTTCTTTCGTAAAGCGCTCAATTCTTAAGAATCGGAATAAACATATGTGACAGCTGCCAAATTTCAGAGTTGCCACTTGCACCAAAAAAAAAATACATTAAATTTAAAAAGCGCAATCTTATAACGCATTTACACCGCCGTTTACCGCGGCCAAGTTACGGATAACCTTGTTTTCTAATCTTTATCGTTTACACCACTAAATTTGAGATTAAATTGACATTTAAGTTGGCAACTCGGGGCTTAGACAAACTCCGCGCCGAGACACAATTATCGAAGACGCCGGCACAACAGAAAAATTAAGTAGGCGGCTATTGGTTTTGCCAGTTTTGTACAAATTTGGGGTGTTTGTGAAATAACAGAACCTTTAAAATTGGATCAGTGAGTCAAATCGGGCCAGTCGATAAAGTTGGCTCACAATTCAAACCCATAAAAGCCATTTAGATCGGCGGCAGCGTGAGCTTCAAAAAACTTTTTGTGGCGGCGCCGCGTCGGGAAATTTTCGATCGGCTTCCATCTGTCAAACAGTTGATTTTTTGTGTACATTTTTATTATGGTTGCATTTTCTTCGAAACTAACCTTGTTGCATACACCAGTTTAAACTGAGGTTAAAAATTAAACTTCAGATTTTATAGATTAAAATTGTATGAGTAATCTTCTATGTTAGCGTGGGTTAACCTTCGAAATTCACTAATCTTGGTGGGTGTAAATGCCGTATTGATCTTATTCAATTCACTCTTCCCTTGACAATCCCCGCCGTCGAAAGTTATGGAAAATAATTGCTTGCACTTTCTTGACTGAGATGAATTTTTCGAGTCACTGGACAAAAACCGGAAAGCCAGAAAAATATACAGATTTCACCTGGCCACACAAAAAATTGCATAAGAAAGATAAATAATAAGCAATCCTCTTACGATATTTATTTATTGCAGAAAAATTATGGGGACTGATATTTCTTGGAATTTCCCCAAAATTTTTTTTGAAACGCAAAGCCTGGATACAGGCTTTTGTGTCTATGTAGTTTGCAAGTTTGTCAGTTTCGAATCTATTTAAACCACCACTACTGTCCGCACACAAACACACAGACAGAAGTTTCAAGTATGTTTTTACAAGAAATGCAAACACAAGTACATCCTTTCTATGCAGGTGTTTGTGAAATAGAATGTGAATGGGTGTTTCTGGTATATTTACCAGGCAACCTGACTCGCCTCTATCACTTTGTCTGAATTTGTTTCGATTTTTACAATAGTTTTAAATATAAATAAATGTCTGTGCATTTGACTTTTACTCTATAGAATGATACGATTTGATTTTTCGTCCTTTTCGAGTTGCCTAGATAGAACGAGAATGAGAATATCTGTGAGAAGTCCTGATTTTTTTTTCTGTTTTTGTTATTTATACCAATGAATTGTTATTTATTTGGTTTTGGGTTTTTGTGCTGTTGAGCTCCAATCTGGCAATCGTGTGTGTGTGTGTGTGAGTGTGTGTGATTGGGGTCTTATTGTCTCGATCTATGACTATTTGCAGTTACGGTAGTTTAAGTTTAAAAATGGTTTGCTGTCACGCTTGATTTGTTGCAACTTTAGTACGAATTTGTTGTCTATCCACCACTCTTTAGTTTTCAAATACGATTGAGCGCTTTTGTTGTTGTTGTTGATGTTGTTGTTTGTTTATTTTTTGCTTTCCCTCCTTATAAACACACACAAAAAATACTGTATTTTGTTGTTGCGCACTTATTTTATTTGTTTTATTTGAATTTGGTTTTGAATTTTTATTTTCTGGTTTTTGTTTCATTTTATTTTTTTGTCGAAAGAGTCTATTTTGGGGTTGTTGTTGTGTGAGTGTAGTTTTATTTGATAAGCGGATTTTTGTGTGATTTTTATTTAAAGTTTTTGTTGCTATTGCTAGTTTTAACTCTATAAACAAACACACACATATATGTATCAATGTATATGTATGTATCTATTATATGTTGACCCACAAAATATGTGTTTATAACTATGTTAAAAACACTCAAACACACACGCACGCACACCTAACCAAACCGAGAAAATGAATGGTTTTTAGTTTCTACTACTGTATATATTTCAATGTCTACATGGGTGTGTAAATGGACATCCTGTTCAGTTTCAGTGTAGCGGTTTGTACTTTGAGTGCATCGGATTGTGTGTGGTGTGGTGTGTGTGTATTTGTGGTTTATCGTATTTAGTAGTTTAGAAAAAAAAACAGGATAGTTCAGTTTTAAACAAAATCCTATATTCCAGAGGCAAACCAATATCAAAAATGTAGTTTAAATTTTTAAACAGGTGTTGTTTCAGGAAGCATATTTAATAATATCCCTAAATATTAAAGTGAAACAATGTATGTTTTCCAACTTTTTCCATAATAAAGGGATGTAAATTATGAAATGTATCAGCTTTATACCTTAGTAGGAAGTTTAAAGGGTAATGACAGCTTATAACTATAAGATATGGAAAGAAAGATTTCGGTAACATTTTGAATATACTAAGGATAATAGTTAGGATAGTTAGAGCAACTTAAATTATTAATAAATTCAACGAATATTTAATTACGAAGTGAAATCTGTAGGGCAGGATACTATCTAACTTTTACAGTGGTGAGGTTTTCATTTTCAGTCCCTAATTAAGCGATGATGTACAATGATAATTTTGGAGGCAACCTAGAACTGAACAATTCCAAAATACTTACTTACTTACTAATCCGGTCTCGAACAATCCCGTGGGGTCAGGGACCTTACAAAACGAAAATAACTTACTTCGCCAACCAGTTCGATCTTTTGCTTTATCTCTCCAGTACGTAATACCAAGTGAACACATGGGATTCGTCAACCTGATCTCTCCAGCGGAGTATTTGTCTTCCCATTTTTCCTTTTCCCTCGAGTTCGGTTTTAAACCCCCTTCTAGCTGGTTCGTCTTCATCCATTCTACAACTGGCATGGCCTAGCCAGCGCAATCGCGTTATTTTGATCCGCTTAACTATGTCAATGTCATGTGTCGCCGATACTTGCCGTTGTGCACAATAGGCCCATCAATTTTTCGGAGTAGATTTCTCTCGAAGAGTCCCACAGATGTTTCGTCTGCTTGTGATAAGACCCAGGAATCTGCGCCATAAAGTAAGACAGGTTGTATAAGAGTCTGGTATAATTGCACTTTCGTTGAAGTGACTTAAAGTGATTGCTTAGCGCAAAATGACACATATTCAGAAGCACAATTCTCCGCTTGATCTCAAGGCTGAAGTAGCAGTTTTTTGTTAACGGCAGATCCGACGTATATAAATTCGTCCAGCACCTCGAAATTATTTCGGTTATCAACGTTCACGCATTGGTCCAATCGCGTGGAAGCCCTGTTCGTTGAAACCATTAATTTTGTTTTTTCCTCATTTACTATTAGACCCACTTTTGCCGACTCCTTCTCAATTCTCGAAAACACCACAATAACTTCTCTCATTGTGCGCCCAATGATATCGACATCATCAGTATATGCGAGCAGCATGTGACTTTTGCTGCTGATGGGTTTATTCATGGTAACTGCAGCTTTTCTCATAATGATCTCCATTAAGACGTTAAAGAGATCGCACGATAGGGTGTCGCCTTGACTGAGACCTCGCTTAGTTTCGAAAGGTTCGGTAAGATCCTTACCAACCTTCACTGCGGATTTGGTGTTCGTCAGGGTCCTCTTACAAATGCTTATGGGTTTTGCAGGAATACCAAGCTCAACCATTGCATCGTAGAGTTTCTTCCGCATCGGGCTATCGAAGACCGCTTTATAATCGACAAATTGGTGATAGGTGTCGATTTGTTTTTCGTGGGTCTTCTCCAGGATGTGGCGTAGCGTGAAAATCCGGTCAGTTGTCGATTTTCCAGGCCTAAAACAGGTCTGGTCCAATCAGGCCAGCGATAACACTGTGCAACACCAAAAAAATGATGGGGTTCTGTCAACGGATTCAGGTAGAAAGGTCTCAAAAAAATATACGTGTATCGGCGTTTTGCCAGATCTCGGAACTTTCCTGCAATATATCGGCATGCAATATTGTGTGTTCCTTACTTCTGAGGTACAAAATATGTTCAGAAGTTTTATAGAAAAGATTCAGAGAAACATTTTTGTGGTACAAATTAACCCTCAAACTGTCACGTGTGCTTCAGGATCGTTATCGGGAGGGGATGGGTTCTGTGTCAAAAGTTGCGAGAGCTTCCTTCAGTAGGCTGTGGCTACCTGTGGTAATTGCAGCTTTGCGTAGTCCAGCTTCCTCTGCGTCTGGTTTCGTACGATTTTCGCTCTACTTAATCTTGTGCGAACCTTTGGTGCTACCAGGTAGTGATCAGAATCGATTTTAGCTCCTCTGATTGCTCGTACGTCCATTACACTGGATGAGTGCCTTCCATCAATTACCACGTGATCAACTTGGTTCTTCGTTCAATGATCAGGGGATATCCAAGTAGCCTTGTGGATGTCTTTATGCTTGAATCTTGTACCACTTATGACCTTGTTTTTTGCTGCGGTAAAGTCAATAAGTCTCATACCGTTGTCGGAACTGTCAGCATGTAGACTGCAATTGCCAATAGTTGAATGAAACACAATCTCTCTGCCTACTTTAGCATTCAAATCTCGTAGTACAATGTTAATGTCATGGCCAGGGCAGCGGTCATACGTTGTCTCTAGGCGCTCATAGAATATGTCTTTGGCATCATCATCTTTGTCTTCTGTCGGGGCATGCACACAAATTATTTCGCTTTTATGCGGATTGTGGCTTTACGTTCACTCACAGGATTGAACCTAGAGACTAGATGTTGCAGTATTTTTCCAACTTCAAATCCGCAACCAAATTCATGTTTTATGTCATGGCAATTGTAGTACATGTCGCAGTTTCTTTTTCTTGTGCAGCCATGTCCTGTCCATCGTATTTCCTAGATAGCGGTAATGTCAGCTTTATAACTTTCGAGGACGTCGGCCAATTGGATACTGGCACCGGATCTATATAGAATCCGCATCAAACAGTGACTCGTTTTGGGTGCACGGACTTTTCAATGTATGCGTGCGGGTTTTCTGTGCCCCAATTGCGACTATTTTGCTTGTTTTTGTTTACATACCCGCCAAGATCAAAATGAGCTTCATCTGAAAAGATGATTTTTTTGGCAAAATCGGCATCTTCTGTAAGTCGATCGCAGGCCCATTTTTCCCATATTTCCCAGCGTTGTTCAAGCGTATACACAACCATATTCGTTCAGCGGAAGGATAAAACTAATTATCTGTCATATCAGACATGAACTAAGTGTTACCATTCACGAAATAAGCACTAGTTGAAAAAATAACGTTAGATGGCGGACCCTTTATAAGAAGTTCATACTACGACTTTTTAAGGTCTGGTACATTCCTCAAAGTGAAAAATGTTTGGGTGTCGGCATTATTTTCCATGTGAGTAGATCTGAATAGACCCTTTAGAAAGATGTATTTAAAAGGATTGGCCAGAAGGCCGTGTATATTACAACGAAGGACGCGTATAGAATAATCAGCGAGTGGAAAAATCCTTGAAGATAATTGGTTTTCCAATCACGAAAACACATTCACCAGCATGTGAGGAGAACCAACTAGTCCATCTACAAAAGATTTTGTAAAACTATTTTGGAGTCAGAATCTACTGTGGATATAAGTTGCATATATGACGTCGAGAATGTAACAGACAAGATCACGAAGCCTCTCAAATCTCTTGTCCAATATTGACGACCAAGATTGCTGGAAACTATTATCAAAAATGTGTCCCACAATGCATGCAAGATTGAAACAAATTGAATTGTTTCTAAATGACATGTGGCACCGTCGTCTTGATGAAACTACTTGATACAATTTAGGAACAAAGAACTAAATTAGAATGTCGCGACAGATCACTATTTATTGTCATTACTCGAGCAGCAAAATATGGTTTAAGAAGAAGAAGAATACATGTCCCATCCTAAAAATCTACACCAAACCGCGACACGTTGTTGATGCATTTGTTTCTCAACGTTCACTCGTGTATTTCTGAATCTCAAATATGACAATTCTAACGAATTGCCGAAGCCACCACAATCATAGCTGAAAATGATTTTGTGCGAAAATTTAAATAAGGACTCGATAATGAAAACTAATTGATCGTTAGTATAGATGTCCATTTTTAATAACCCTTGTCAGCTGTCACGCTGTATTTTTGTCCCCAACAACAACACTTTGCGGAACACATGACACGAAATTCACGTCTTGCGTGCATTTTCGAGCAACCATAGCTCTCAGTCTTGGAGGGCCAAGAAGGAATCATATATTTATAGGTACAAGGCCGCGTTAAGTTGGTATAAGAATGTACTCAGACGGTGCAAGAGAAACTCGTGGATGCATTTCTGCAAATCAACGAGATTTGCATTTTTTGGTATTTCTGCAAATCACCGAGACCTCAAAGCGGGGAAAGTGGTGGCGTTAAGCAGTACGACGAGAGGCTACCAGAAGGACTTTTCTGGTCAATTGATTACCAGCAATAGGGATTCACTCAATCTCCTTATGGACATCCAAATCACCGGCAACTCGATAAACCAGAAGACTGATGTAAGTTAGATCAGAGGAGACAAGAAAATTGTTACTCAGTCGGCAAGTGCAAATCATTTGAGACTCCCAGACTCGAATATGTATCACCAGGGGAGTGTAAGCCTGTGGTCAATATACTGATTCCCTGGCTAGTGGTGCGGACGACGCATGCCACAGAAAAAAAATCTTTATATCAAATCGGTGATAAATGTTAATCGATGGTTCTTCGGTGAATTGATTGATTAATGGTAGATTTAAGTTATTTTTCCATCAGATGAATTAGTATAAATAAAATTAAAACTTTAAAATGAAATGAAAAAATCGTTGAATTGATGACAAAGTTCATCAAACCAATGAAAAAGTTCTTCAATTTGAAGATCGTGAGTTTACTCACCTTTTTCAGCATCATTGAATTGATGATATTTTTACATCAATCTACCACATTGGAATTTGGAATAAATATGGACGTAGTATTGGAAAAAATACAACAAGTAGTAGAAAATGTATAATAAATATTTAATAGAAAATAGTGGAAGGGACAGAAAACAATATCGATGCTTTGAAAATTTGTTATGTGCTCTTATACCCTGTTATTGTGGATTTTTTTACGATGGAAAATAGACCAAAGAGTTTGGCTGCTCATTAACAAACAGTTACATCAACATTATCATAAATTTACATCAAACTGATGATAAACTTACATCAAATTAATGACAACCAACGAAAAATGTACAGCAAATAAATGAACAATTTACATCAAAATAATGAACAGTTTGCTACAACTTGATGACAAACTTACATGAAACTTGATGTAACATTGTTGTTGAATCAACGAAAAATATGGATGAAAGACTCATGAAATGTTCTTCATCAATGCAATGCAATATGTCGTAGGTTGGAAAATGAGGAAATGTTTCATCACATTGATGAAGGAATTCATAAATAGGAAGAAGCTTTTTCTTTCAGTTTACTAACTTAAAGGATATAGATACACAGCACTGGTACTTATTCCAAATGCAGGAAAATATGGGCACACCGCTACCAAAGATTTTGGAAAGCCTGATAGATAAATAAATATGAGCGGCTATTGATAAAAGGTTGCTATCTGTCATAAATGTTGACAGGACATTATTATTGAGGGGACCTCGTATTCAATAAGCCAAACACTTACTCCACGATAGTTCGTACATACGAGTCACATTTTTGAATAAACGGCACATTTCGCTCAGACTTCATCCGCTGGGCATACACTCGTCGAAATTTCGCACATCAGGTGTTGTGCATGCACCTATGGATTTATTACTTTTGTGCCGAGAATTTGCTGCCCTAACCAACTCTTGATTAGGAAAAGGAAGTCGACAAAATAGTCGTTTATTGGCACGACTGCCTCATCTACATTGAATTCTCCTAACAAGGGACGTGGTATCTGGACATACCAACACATTCTGCATATCTGTCGCTAAATTTACATCCTTAACTTTACAGCCATGAAAAATCTTCTCAAAATACCATTCGGAACAGGTGTAAAACTGTAGGTTGCAAACAGTGAGTGGAAAATTAGAAAACCCACAGCTCACTGGTTGTGAGAAGTTCTCCCCAATTCATTCATGGGATATAATAGGAAACTGTTTTTTTTACCGTTACAGAAGAAGATACAGTGCCGTGTTAGTTTAGCGCTAGGGTTTTAGGTAGAATTGTTGGCCTCCATTCTTCCCTCTGTAAGTTTACACCCTGAGACGACAACATTCATCCGGTTACTGGGATAACCTTGCGGTGGGCAGGTATCAGCATAGAAATGTATATCGTCTCAGTTACTGAGAGTATAAGATGATGTTATGATTTATTTTGTGGCCATTTACAGAAATAAAGCAGACTAAACTTCCGGCCTTGTTAAACTGCCGACCTCATAACGCAGGCTTTGTAGTTTATCTGGTTTACAGCATAAAAAATTGTAATCAGTCGTCTACTTGTCAGGGTGCGAACTTCTTCCAAGAGATGAAAAAATGGATGTATAATAATGTCGTAAGGATTTCGGCTTCTGTCGCATATAATGAGCCGGAATCCGAAGCCCTTGTGAGCGGCCTCACATGGCACAAAACCGCGGTATCATTGGACTCTGACTGGGATTAAAATTTCTCAGAGATATATAGTATGGCACAACAACTCGCAAGCTATGGACTCTCTTGGTTCACAGGATAAGAGAAAGGACTCGCAGGAAATAACTTGATATATGTTCACGGGATAACATGATATAGTCTGATCTAGCACGACACTCTGTTTCGCCACCAGGATGTTCACAAAGACTCGCAGACTTCCAGGACATCAAAAAAGATTCGCAGGATATAAGAATGACCTTACTAACACGTATAAAATTTGTATCCCACAGGAGAATCGCAATGACTCGCATGATAACAAACAACATTTGGAGGATATCTACAAGCCCTCGCAGTGTAACAAAATGACTTGCAGGGTCGCCAAACGAACAAGCGGGGCACAAACATCAATTACACACTTCCCATGGAATATCACCTGTGCATAATAAGCGACATGTAATGCCACGCTTGAGCACCAGATTTACTTTTTTTTTGTCTTTGCATCCACGGTTGTCAAAGAACAAGCCCTTTCCTTACATGGTTTCCACTTTCATACCTCACGATCAACTGTGCTAGGAACATATGGTACATCAGCTGATAGTAGAACAGGTGGTCTCACAAGGTGACTCGTAATTATAATAATAAAATAATTGCATTATTGTAACATGAATCACCTTTTTACACACGCCACACGTGCTGATACTCTAGTTGGAGGCATGGATTCGTCTATTCAAATTTATATCCAAAAAGCTGCTGCATATTTCATACGAACTGGGGGAAAACTGCAAAAAGTTCGAGACGATTGGACAATTATGTTAGGTATGGTTACGTAAGTTCCTAACCCAAACCGATTGTTAATGGCCAATTACGAAGCCGACCTTAATCAGCTCCGCTGGTAATCAGACGGTATTTTGTTGTTTTTAAACCTATAATTTGCTGTTGTTCCTTATCTTATCTTGGTTAGCTGAAGGCCTATTGATAACTTGAACTTCAATTCGCTTCATTGGACTTTTCTGGGAGAAACGACTTTGAGAAATGTTCTCTCCATATTCTCAACATATTCTGCGTGTCAGTAACCATATTTGCATTCTCGTCCTAAAAATAGTGGTTAAAATTTAATTTAATGGTTATGTTGGCAGTTTGTTGAAAATTTTCCAAATTCAATGTCAATTTTTGTGTAAATGTAACAGTCGAACAAGGAGTTACATTATGTTTGGGATTTGTGGACTAGTTGGTGGACTCATACTCACACATGAGTGATGAAAGGTAATGTAGATTAAAAACAGCATGAAATTCCATTAACAAAATATAGACGTAACCCCACAAAATCATATACCTGCCATAAAACGTGATACACTCGAAGAAATGAATTTTCAAATGCCTGACATACAATATGTAATATGTAAGTTTAGGTTTAGGAATCACATTAATAACAAAAACAAATAATACAATTTCTATATGTAGGCATTTTTCATTTCTGAAGGCCCAGAAGAACCTACCTTAAACCTAAGGGTTTGATTTTTTTGCAAGTGTATAGTTATGCCTGAAATATAATGATGCTGTGTAGCGATCAGCATGTAACCACTTATTTTGTAGATTTGTGTATTTCAAAACCAGCATGCTATATTGGTAACAGGGTAACTCTTTTACATTCAATGTACATTAAAGGTAATATTTATAAAGCACAGCAATGTATGTGCTCCAAATTGTTGGTACCGATTCGTATTAAGACCAGTCGAAGCTACATCAAAGGTGGTGTACGTCAATTTAAAAACAAAACTAATCTAAATATAGTACTTGATTTGTAAGACATAATTTTCATAGCACATGTCCATGTACGACATATTTCGCACTCTTACTACAAATGAACCATCATTAAAAATTTTCAGAGTTTAAATTTTGATTGGGTAGTAGTCCTCATTGTAGTAGTTTATGTATCTGATTTAATTTTATTTAACTATTTTTTGAAGAATATTGTAATTTATCTCTAATTGGCCACTAGGTATCAAATCGCAAGTCAATAAAGCAAAAAAAAAAATAACTCAATCACCAAGGACCATTTCCAGCGCTGGAAATATCTGTCGTTATTATTTCCTCCTTTTCGTCAAATATTCTTGTATGAATATGGCTATGTTTGAGAACTATCATACATTTTTCAGCTCTAAAACATCAGTTGTTTGCCTTTACTAAAAATTTCTTCAAAGCCGAAACCGAAACTACCGGGAAACCGGTATACCGATTTTTTGCAAATAACCGTACGTCGGATTTTTAAACAACTTAACTTTCGAGTAATACGAAAACCGGCTATTGAACATCGGCTAACGGGTTTTTACTCAATTTGTGGTTAATATCCCTACAAACATTTGATATTTAAACAAAAATATAAAATTTTAGAATATTAATGAATAACTATAGATTCAATACGTTCCATATGAGATTTCAAACCATTTTTCGTAACTTTTAATATAATTGTCGAATATGACTAACAATTAAATAATTTAAATTTGTATATAAAATAAATTTGTATGCTCTATAAGATTTGCATATAAGAAAATTTAATGTGAATATGAATTAAACTTCTAAATTTTATATGAAACAACAAATAGGAATGATATCCATTTTATATTTTTTTAACTTTGCAAGAGGTAGTCGAAGTGAAAAACAGCTGTAAATTTTTATATTTAAACACCAATAAGAATATTCAGTTCAAGTCAATTCATTTAAATTCAAATCAGTACAATTTAATTCAATCCAATTCAATATAAACTTACTCAATCCAAATCAATTCAATCCAATTCAATTCAATTCATTTCAAATGGATTCAATTCAATTCATTTAAATTAAATTTAGTTCAATTCAGCTCAATTCAATTCAATCCAATTCATTTCAATCCAAATCAAATCAATTCAACCCAATTCAATTCAAAAGAATTCGGTTCAATTTAATTCAATTCAATTAAATTCAATTCAATTTAATTCAGTTCAAATCGATTCAATTCAATTCATTTAAATTAAATTTGGTTCAATTAAATTTAGTTCAATTCAATTCGATTCAAACCTATTCAATTCAACTCAAATCAAATCAATTCAATTCAACTGAATACAATTCAATTCGATTCAATTCAATTAATGTAAATTAAATTTAGTTCAATTCAATTCAATCCAATTCAATTCAATTCGGTTCAATTGAATTCAATTCATTTCAATCCAAATCAAATAAATTCAACCCAAATCGATTCAAAAGAATTCGGTTCAATTTAATTCAATTCAATTCATATAAATTCAATTAAATTCAATTCAATTCAATCCACTTCAATTCAATTCAGTTTAATGTAATTTAATTCAATTCAAATCTTTTCAATTCAATTCACGTTACTTGGGTTCAATTAAATTTAGTTCAATTCAATTCAATTAAAACCTATTCAATTCTACTCAATTCAATTCAATTCAGTTGAACACAATTCAATTCGAGTCAGTTCAATTCAATTCATTGAAATTAAATTTAGTTCAATTAAATTCAGTTCAATTCAATCCAATTCAATTCAATTCAATTCGGTTCAATTTAATTCAATTCAATTCAATTCAATTGAAATCAATTCAATCCAATTCAGTTCAATTCAATTCAGTTCAGTTCAGTTCAATTCAATTCAATTTAATACAATTCAATTCATTTAAATTCAATTTAGTTAAATTCAATCCAACTCAGTGCAATCCAATTTAATTTAATTCAACTCAATTCAATTAAATTCAACTCATTTCTATTCAATTAAATTTAATTCCATCCAGTATAATTCAATTCAATTCAATGCCATTCAATTCAGTTTAATTCAATTAAATTCAATTCAATTCAATTCAATTCAATTCAATTCAATTCAATTCCATTCAATTCAGTTTAATTCAATTAAATTCAAGTCAATTCAGTTCAATTCAATTCTATTCAATTCAATTCAATTCAATTCAATTCAATTCAATTCAATTCAATTCAATTCAATTCAATTCAATTCAATTCAATTCAATTCAATTCAATTCAATTCAAGTCAATTCAATTCAGTTTAATTCAATTCAATTCAAAAAAAAATATTTTGTGATGATGTTTCTACAAAACTGTAAACATATTGTTTTCCATGCAAAACGAGAAACCTGGAAACCGGTATTTTGCATTCGTGAAATTGTAACCCGGTTATCTGAAAATATGAGTTTTCGAATAAACCGAAAACCGGTTACTCGACAATGGCGGTTTTTTTAGCAATCTACTTATGACTCTTTTGTAGTTATGGTGCGTTTTATGGTGAAAAATATGAAAAGATATAATGCGATGTTCTGTTTTTAAGATATTTTGATTGCGAACCAATTTAGCGCGTACTATGTCTCCAAAGTCGGTGTGGCTTTATACGTAGTAAATATTTAGTGGCTGAAATATTTGGAATTTGAGTGGATTCTTAAAAAACTCGATTAATTCTTAATTCCTTTGAAAGTCCTACACGCTGAAAAATCGTTAATTGTAAATAATCTCCGTCTACAGGGCAGTCTATAATACGATTCCTTTAACATCCTAATAGAAAACTACTACAGAAAACGGCTGTATTGTACAGCAACAGTATTGTACCTATAATAGTTTTTCCAAATTATTCTATTTCAAAAAGACACATCTAGGTTATCGACAGTAAAACTGTCCGCCGGCATTAAATCTGCCGGGGAGCCGAAGTTTAAATGTTAACACAATAATGTCTGAACAGTAATAAAATGTCAGTGACCAAATGCCTAATAGAAAGGATATTCCTCCTGCGCTATATTCGAAATACACATTTCGCTACCAACATATAAAAAGCTCTGGTTCTTTTTTCACTTTTTGGTTGGTCTCTTTTAGCTGGCATGTATAAGTGTGTGGGCGAAGATTGTATTGCAGTATTGTCAATCAAGAATGCGAAACTAATAGATATTTTAAACACATATGTATATTCAGACACGAACTCAAGTATTCCTAGACATTTGTATGAATATTTAGTCTACAACAATTACAATTACATATTATTCTGAAGTCCTTTTAATCCTTTGACGTAGTTTAAAATAAACATATGTTAAAGTTTTTCTATTCACTACCTGGACTAGATAAATACACACGTCCATGGTTCAAGATATGGAGCAACTCAAATACCTACCTATAGTTTCAATAGAACTTCAACACATATAAAGTGCCTGAATGACCCTTTTACACAGAGGTGCCGTAGAACCAAAACATTGTAAATGATTGTTCATACAAAAATTACATACTATATATTTGCAGTGATGAAGGATGGATGAATTGTGGTTACTGGAATTGAGGTTGTTTTGTTATTTTCTATATCAACTCTGTGCGCCCTGCTCACCACCATCCATAGCCCATCCCACCAAATCGACAATAGCATGTTATATTCTACACGTTAAGCTTAGACATTAATGATCTTTATATTTCATGTAAAAACCTGATAATCATGAAGGATACCGAATTGACAGGAGTGTAAAGGAGAAGTAGAGGAATCATTCAAATAGAACATTTCAATTTGTAAATAATGATTGCTATTTGTTAGTACCAAACACCAATCATTTTATATATATTTTTTTTTTGATTTGTTTGATAGTTGCAGTTTTAATGAATAATATACATTTTAAATTATATCGATAAGCAGGAGGGTACGATTTAATATTAAGCTGTTTAGAGTATGAATTTAAAGCAAAATATAAACTCGATTAGACCTTATAAATATAAATGTAATAACAACGAATAATCCTGCAAATTTGAAAAATCTCGCCGATGTTGATGCGAGTAGTAAACTGGAAAACCTCATTTGAAGAATCACAAAGAAAAGAAATGCAATTGGAGATCTTTTGCGGAAAAAATATCTATTTACTACGAATATCTAACATTGACCGCAACAATTGAAACCATTCTTTTAAATAAGGACGTTTATCATAAAAGTCTTGCTGAAAGTGAACTTTCAATTACCTTTGTATGAATTATAAACTTAAAACCCTTTTCTTAGATCAAAAAAAATTGTCGATGTTCTCTAACCCGCTGCATAGAAGTTGCCAAAATATATATCAGTCGATAGCCAGTTCAATGCTTTATCCAAAATTCAGCCAACTACAATTAGTAGATGACAAACTATTTAAAACTAAACATACGTCCTTTGTGCGGTCGTCAATGTGCACCACACAAATTGATGAAGTACAAGTATAAATTATAGTGAAGCCACACTTTTAGAGTATATTTTGCCCCCCTAACCTTTATGTTTGTAACCAGGACAATAAGCCACCTCTATAACTATAGATATGCAATAGATTTTTGATACCACCCCTGCATCACACGACTCCTTTCAGTTGATCAAAAGTTGGGAGGTGTTTCTGACCATCAGAAACGTTCGTAAAACAAACTGAACCAAGTACAAACAAAGTTTTAACGCAAGCCACACTGGTTGCTACCAGGGGAAGTGAAACCTCAGTGGTGGAACAAACACGTAAATAATATAAGAAAGAGTTAAGAAGAGAAGGTCATGGAAACATTTCAGCAAATCCCTCGAAAACGACTCTGCGACTCTCATATCTCTAGAATATCACAAGTAACAAACCGGGCGGCATTAAGTGCTGAATCGGTAGACCATCTGATTAACAGTACTTTTCCAGGAAAGTGGTTCGAAGACATAAGGTCGGACTCACCGAACAACTATGTACGTCATCTGTCAGGTTACGTTCAATATCTTGAAAAAAGAAATACTAAACGGCTCAATAGGAAATTTTAAGCCCTACAAATCACCTGGCTTCTGAAACTTTGTATGAGCTTCATCAAACTATTCTATATTTCCGTTATAACTCACAGAAAAATTCGGTTGAGACAGCCGAATAGCTGTAACCGAATTACGAGGTTGTCTCAACCGCATTAGAGGTTGTCTCAACGGAATTAGAGGTTGGCACAAACTCATTAGAGGTTGTCACAGACGAATTAGAGGTTGTTACCACCGAATTTAGATAGTATCACAAATGAATTATTAAAGTTTTTTTTTAATTATTAAATGATTTATTTTCCTGTATTCTTAAAAAAAAATTAAAAAGCGAGAAAATACATTTGGTTTATATGCCTCTTCCGACATTTTCTCGGGACCATCATGGGACCGCACAAACTCTGGCATGTTGTATCGGTTGATTTAGGTCCTAAACCGTTTTGTATACAGACGATGGCAGTATATCGCACATGACCGACCTTGAAAAACTTGAAAACTGTTGATATCTCCTTGAATAATTTCTGCAAAATAAGACGTTTTAATATTTTACGTACCGTTCTTAATAACCACAAAAAAATCTTGACATTCTTTAATTCTTTTTAAAAAAAATATTTGATTATACAATTTTAAATGTAAGATTTTAAATGCATAGAATTATGTTGTGGTAACGGAATTGAATATGGTTCGGTCGGATTCCGTTACAGCAACCGAATTGACGCCAAATTAGGTCGTTGCAACCGAATTAAGGGTAGATTCGGTTATTGCGACCGAATTGATACCAAATTCGATAGTTAAAACCGATTTGATGCCAAATTCAGTTACTACAACCGAATTGATGCAAGACTCGGTTACTCCAACCGAATTTGGTAAAAATTTTAGTCCTTGCATCCGAATTAGTTTCAAATTCGGTTGTTCCAACTGAAATTTTAGAAAATTTAGTTGACTGAACGAATATAATTGAAGATTCAGTTGTCACAGATTCAGTTTTTCAGAATCAATTAAGAAACGAGGTTGCTTCAACCGACTTTCGGTTGTGGGGACTAAATTCGGTTGTAACAACCTCAATTCGGGTGTGGCACGGTCGCAACAACCTCAATTCGGTTGTGGCAACCTCAATTCGGTGGTAACAGCCGAATTTACGCTTGCTACAACCTCTTTTCAAACAATTAGGGCTCTGGGTGAATCCAAATCCCAAAGCGGAGAATTTGTTACATATTAGTCCAAATGTCTTTAGAGCAATCAGTCTTTTATCTTTTCTTTTGAAGGCCCTGAAAGAATCTTATAATATCGTATAACGACCGTAGGTACCTTTCAAATTCGAACATGAGTTTCAAATCTACATAAGTTATTTTTAAATTTAAATTCAGTTGTGAAATTTGGAGATTGAAACACCAATGAAAATATGCAATTCATGTCATTAAAAATCAATTCAAATCAGTTCAATTCAATTAAGAATATAAAAAAAAATTTAACCGAATAAGACTAGATTAGACTTAGTTAGACTAGATTGGATTAAATTGACTTGAACTAAATTAATGGAATTCAATTGAATTGCATTGCATTGCACTTAATTGAATTGAATTGAATTAAATTGAATTGAATAGAATCGGATTGATTGAAAATATTAAAAAGAAATGGAATTGAATTGAATTGAATTGCATTGAATTGAACAGAACTGAGTTGAATTGAATTAAATTGAACTGAACTGAACTGAATTGAAATGATTTGAAATAAATTGAACTGAATTAAATTGCATTGAATTGAACTTAGTTGAATTGAATTGCATTAACTGACGTTAAAATATACAAATGCTGCTATATTTTCAGAATAATAATAACGCTTTCAGATATCAAACGAAAAATAACCGTAATTAAAACCGAAAATTAAGCGGTTTTTCCCATTCTGTGAAACCGAAAACCGGTGTTCAGAAAAATAATTTCGGGTTATTCGGAAATGACAGTTTTTTGAACACTCTAGTAAATACCCTTCTATACGCATAGATAAGCTTCAGGACTTGATCAGAAAACTCTCTTAGTTGGCCACGGAGGATGAACTGGGTGTAAATCCAAGCTCGTACTCTCTCCCAAGAGACAGCAGCAATTGCCTAAAGGGTAGAGCTAGATATCTAGACAAAGCTTAGTGTCAAGTCAAACACTATGGATACTACCAGAAGAGCCACAGTTGATTTATATTCGTATAATACAGACATCTAAGGACGACGGGGCCTATCCGCGAAAATATTTTACTGGATATACTTATATACTCGGACAGCTGTTATCCGCACGATATAGCTTAATAGTATTGTCATTTTTTGGCCGGTACTGGCTAAAGAATGGCGATGGTAGGCATCGCGGGTGCCCTTCGCACAAACCCTACGGAGGGTTTGGAGGTCATCCTCCACAAATAACCCGTAATTTTGCTAATGAAACAGGCCGATGCTTCGGCAATTTGCCTAAGACATTATTCTTGATGAATCACCAGCCCATATGTGCACAGGACGATTCGAAGAGCTCTGCGGTAATTCACAATAGAAGTCGATTATGACACACGCTCTACCTTTGAGGTTATACACGCTGAAAAATAACGGCTCCAGCAACATATTGCAGGAGCCATGTACATGTTTGCAAGATAACTATCACCTTTATTGTCCGTCATGTTTTTATTTTTGGCTGTTTCAACCAACAAAGCCACATTTGGGTCACAAATACGTATACTATAACCGATTAATCATTGTATCCTAAACATGTTATATTGAATAGCAAAAACAATGTGTTTGGACACAAGTATACTCTATTTGCGACAAGCTAGAAACACGTGATATTTGCATCCAAACAATAAAAAGGAGAAAAATGTTCAGCGTGCAGTAGCTGGTTAGGCTTCTACACTGATGGCAATAAACTAAATGGCAAAGTAGGGGTTAGAAGCTGGGGTTAGACCAAGGCTGGCAGACGATTGTAGTGTCTTCAGGCAGATTTCGTCATCACCGCCTAGAGTATCAACATCTATTCTGACAATCTGTATTCCTGACCTAAAGATCTGCCGCGCATCTGTAAATGAGATGAGCATTCAGTTCCATATTCACCTTATATTGGTAACCTGACCGAACCTGGGTTGACTCAACTGTATAATGTCATCCATACAACTAGCCCTAAGTTTACTTTCAGAAGAAGTGTATCAAAGGTTTCCGCTCAAACAAAGAAATCCTCTAAAAGCAAATCACGTACATTTTTAACAATGACATCCTTTTTTATAAAGCTTTTTACAATAAAGTCGATTTCACACATCATAAAGACTGAACTAGAAATAACTGAATGTTATAAAACGTGTACATTTCCATTTCGAAATAAAACCCGAAACCGGTTTTTGCTCCTCGGTTTAATCGAAAACCGGATTCGCTACTGAACTGCAAATAACTGTATATTATAGAATGTATAGATTTCCATTTCGACATTAAAAGCGAAACCGGATTTTACTCCTCGGTTTAACCGAAACCTGGTTCGCCAAAATTCGCAAATATTCGAAGAAATCGAAAACCGAAATTTTTAAAACCCGGTTTGTTTAAAACACCATTTTAAAACATTAATTTGATTTATGATTACATTTCATTAGTAATTATATACATATTTTTATAATTTTGTTATAGTACTTATACTATATGTTCTTTGTGGTTGTAACAAAAATGAATTATTGTGATATGAGTAAAAATCATAAATATCGATTTTCTACCAATGATGACGATAAAAAAAAACACCACATTGACCGAAACTTGAATACCAATTCTATGACAACTATGTCCCTTTCTTCATTCCAGGATACAAACACAAAAAACAATTAAGCACAATTTTCCACACTTTACACCCTTAGAAAAAAGTTTGTATTTATTTAGCACTTAGGACGGTTGGTTGTGTGTGTTTGTTTACCCTTTAACTTGTGGTTTGCGGCCCGTGTGTATGTAAGATTGTTGTGTCATGATAATTGATTTAAATCATTGATTGATATTTAATTAATGTTTTAATTATTGTGTGTGCGGGAACAAAGGAATTGCAAAAAATTTTAACGACAATTATATAAAAATTATAAACACATTTTGCAAATGTCATGCACTAAAGTTATTCAATAAATTATATTACTACATGTATCAATTAAGTCATCATGGGAATGGTAGGACTATTGATTTTTGTAAAAATACGAGGAACTAAAAAAAATTTTAGTCATTTTTAAAAACAAATTCAATAATTCACGGTATTTAAAAAATAAAAGAAAAAATCGAAAGAAATAAAAAACAGATTCGAAATAATATATTTCAATGTGAATCTTAAGTGGAACGATAGAACAGTAGACAACGTATTTTAAGAGTTAACTATTCATACATACGAGGGCGGTTCTAAAACTACCCGACCTGACGGACAGATGGTGCCAGTAGTTTGAAAACAAAATATTTTGGTGAAAATTGGCAACATTATAAAACGTATGTTTGAAGTTTCAATGCTCCACGTTGTTTTACATTTTTATTTGAGCCATCAATGGTAAACGATCTCAGTGAAGTCCACGCAATATTAAAGCCGAGCTACATTATACTCTGGCGTAGTCTGCTCCTTCGTATTAGGTAGCAGAGCTTCAACCAGGCCGTACGAACTGCCAAGACGAACACTCTAGTGGTCGCCCAATTGAGGTGTTCACGTCAGAAACGGTTAAGAAAATCCGCAGTTCAAAAGGTGCTGTACATAGTATATTGACCGAAAATTTGAAGATTAAAAAGCTGTGAGCAAGATGGGTGCCGCGCTTGCTTCCAATAGAGCAAAAACAGCGTCGTGAAGTTGTTTCAGTAGAGTGTTTGGCGATATTTCATCGCAATAATGCCGAACTTTTGCGTCGATTTATAACCATGGATGCGACATGGGTCCATCACTTCACACCTGAGACAAAGAAACAGTCAAAGCAGTGGACTGGAATGTGAGAATCAGGCCCCCAAAGAAGGCGAAGACCCGTTCAGATTGTATTGACATGTTCAAAAAAGTTGTTCAGCTTTACCGTGACTAGAATTCTGGTAAATGTTGTCAGTGAAAAAATTCAAGTCCCTTCAAGTTATGCTGAAAATAGAGAAATTTTTTTAAAGTGCATGAGAATCTGAGAATTGCTAAAAATCGATTTTTTCAAAAATTTGACGCGATACAAACTTTTCAGGGGTACCGATCAACTTATTAGGCTTGCCTCTAACCGAGACAAATTACTAGAACGCAGATAAATTTTTCGACTACAACAGTGTTATCAATGAGCTTTTATTGCCCAAAGTTGAGGAATTGGAACTGCAGCACACGAGGTTCCAACAGGACGGTGCAACTGCACACACAACTCACGCGGCAATGTAAACTTATCCGTGTCGCCTACTGTCTTGTTTTGCCGATCTGCAATGGTCCGCAATATCACCTGACTCAACACCACCGAGTAATTAGCCACGAAAAAGCTTTTCAAAATACAGTTCGGTACCGGTGTAAAACTGTAGGTCCCAATCAGTGAGTGTAAAACTAGAAAGCGCACAGTTCACTGGCTGTGAGAAGCTCTCCATAATCCCTTCACGGGATGTAATGGGAAACATATTTTGTTTTGGGTTATATATGCAAGCCACCGCCTTTGGTAGGTCTTAAAAATAATGTACAGAAGAGTACGAGACCTTACCGCCCGAAGGTCTCTTCAGAAGTACCAGCCGGGAACTATTGAAAATGTGACAAAAGCCCAAATGGTCATTAACAATGGCTTTACGAAAGAACATCGCGTTATAATTGTGAAAACTTATTACAAAAAATTGGAAAGTTCTGAGAAACAAATGCACCTACAACGAGCAATTGTCTGGTACGGATTTTGGTCGGGCGGCATGATTGGGCCTTATTTTTTTTAAGATAAGGCAGAAATGGCAGTGACTGTGACCAGTATTCGTGACATGTACCTCAGGTAACGCAGTTCTTGTGGCCTCAACTGAAGAGTATGGATCTGAACCACATGTGGTTTCATGTGTGGTGGCGCCATCTGTTACACCGCGGACGAAACAATCGATTTATTGCAACAACGATTTCCAGAACAAATTATCTCAAGAAATGATTTAACGCTGTGCGATTTCTTTCTTTGGATTATTGTGAAATCTCGGGATTATGTGAACAAACCAGAAACAATTCCTGAGCTTGAATCCGAGATTCAACGTGTAATGGGTGCGGTACAGCCATATGTCTGTGAAAAAGTCATGGCAAATGGCATGAAAAGAGTAATGGCCTGTCATCCGAGCCGTGGGAGCCATATGAAGGATGTTTTATTCCATACGTAATCGGAACATGTCTTCTCTACAATCCAATAAAAAAAAACCGCACTTGTCTCAAAAAAATCGTGTTTTTATTTTAAAATGAAAAAGTGAATTCTTACAGAGACACCCCTTATATCATCTTATCCTTCCTCAACGATTTAAACTTGAAAGCTGGAAAAAGCGATCCAGGAAAAAGAGGTGCAAACTTATTAATGACAATTGACCTTACTCCAGATTTTAAAATTTTGAGATTTTAGTGATATTGGAATTAACAAATCTTAATCTAGTCATCACAATAAACGACTAATCATGAAGTATTTAAAAGCCTCGCATTAGTTTTTTATGAGAATACAGAGTGGTCGAAAAGTTTTTTTCCGCATTGTGTTTTGCTGATTCGAAACAATTGGCTTCTGAGTAGTTGAAGTAAATATTCGAAAAAGCCGAAAAGAAATTTGGTATTCCCCCGTTTTCCTTAATGATATTCGGTCGTTGTAAATGCAACCGATGACCCCATTGCGGGATGGGCCAAAATGAAAAAAAATTAAACAACTTTTGTTTTAACACTATTTAACAACCCAGTATTATCGACTATATTGGGTACTTTTGGTTTGGTTTGTGTCTTGACTAACTAGATGTTTCACATATGTTGGGAAATTTCTTCTTTAATGGGAAGTTTTCTAGGTGGAGCCTGTAACCAATATTTAGTATATATTGTAGTTTTGAACCCCATAAAAAGTAAATTTAGAAAAGCCAAAGTGAAAGAATTTTCTTAAATAAGTGCCTTTTTTAAAAAAAAGTAATTTTCTTAAAAAAAAATACCTATTCATACTCTTAAACCAGGTACCTTTTCTTGAAAAAAAAACGTTATCTTAAAGAAGTACCTTTGCTTTAAAAAAGGATATTTTCATACAAAAAGCACCTTTTCGTAAAAAAATTAAGTTTTTTTTTTAATAAGTACCTTTTCGTAAAATAGTATATTTTCCTACAACAAATTGGCTTTTCTTAAAAAACTAAATTTTCTTTAAAGAGTATCTTTTTTGTGAGACAAAATAACTTTTCTTGAGATAACCCAGTGTGCCAAACGGATCCGTTTCCGATCCGTAACGGATCCACTTCTTCGTACTTTCTATCCGTAACGGAATCAGTTACGGATCCGTTTCGGATCCGCAAGCGGGAGAAATTCCTTCCAAAAAAACGGATCCAAAAACGGATTTTATGTCCGTTTTTCGGATCCGTTTCGGACTCGTTACGGACATCATATTAGGATCCGTTGCGGACCCGTGTCTTTTAATAAAACGTATCCGTAGCGGAATCCGTAACGGATCAGTTTCGGATCCGCAAGCAGGAGAAATTCCTCTCAAAAAAACCGATTCAAAAACGGATTTTATGTCCGGTGTTCGGATCCGTTACGGACTAGTTACGGACATCATCTTAGGATCCGTTGCGGACTCGGGTATTTTAACAAAACGTATCCGTAGTGGAATCCATTACAGATCAGTGTCGGACAAAAAACGGATTTTTTATCCGTTTTTGGGATCCGTTTCGGACTTCATATTCGGATCCGTTGTGGACCGTGTTTTTTAATAAAACGGATTGTAATAAATTTGAAGTTTAAATTTATTTTTAATTTTAATTTTTGTACTATTATTATATAAATTCAGTCATTTCGTATTAAATTAAAGTGAAAAGCAATATAAAATTAAAATATAAAAGTAAAAATTAATTGAAATAAAATTTTGATTACAAAAAAAATTAATTTTTTACGGATCCGAAACGGGTCCGCAACGCATCCGTAAATTCGCGATTACACAGATTCCTTTTTTAATTTTTTGTGATTGCACTGATTCCTTTTTTTAAGTCTATTACGGGAAGTACCTACTCCTAAAAATGTACCTATTCTTGAAAAAAGGACAAATTCTAAAAAAATTCCCATTTCTCAAAAAAAAAAACGTTTTCTTCAAAAAAATACCTTCTTAAAAAAAAAAACCTTTTCTTACAAAAATTCCGTTTCTTTAAAGTACCTTTTCTTAAAAATAAATTAATACCTTTTCTTTTCTTTTCTTGCGATAAGTAGCCTTTGTGAAAATAAGTACATTTTAAAAAAAAAACCTTTTCCTAAAAAGAGTACAACTTCTTTTAAAAGTACCTGTTCTTAAAAAAAAATACTTCTTTCTAAAAACAATTCATACTCTTATGGCTTTTTCTTACAGAAAGTACTTCTTCTTAAAAATAGTACCTTTTCTTAAAAAAAACAATAGCCTTTAATAAAAGAAGTACCTCTCTTTAAAAAAGGACCTTTTAAAGAAAATATAATACATTTTCTTACAAAACGGACCTAAAAATATACTTTCTTTTTTTAAAAAAATACATTCTATAAAAAACTAAGTGGTCCAGCACCTTAGACGTGTTGGAACTAACTAGTACATAATATATAGCGAAAGGGCAGGGGCCTTGCAATGAGCATCTGAGTAGTTGAATTAAACATTCAAAAAGGACAAAAAGAAAAAAAAAATTATTAATCATAATTTCAGAATTATGATTTTCTTGGAAAGGCATTGATCAGTGACATTCGTGAATGAAACATAACATCCTTCAAATGGCTTCCACGACTTGCTTTACAGTACCCCAGTCGATCTACCCAATTTGTCAGTATATATTGTCGATTGTGTCTGCCTCTATCTCAGGAACGACAAAACGATTTCATGTTGTAAGGCCACATTGTACTCGGGATAGCTTGCGTAACACATATCCTTCACGGCGCCCCAGCGACAATAGTTTAAAAGGATCGAATCGCTGCAGCGAGGTGATCAATGCACTTCGTTCTTTTACCAGGGGCATCAATGAGCTTGTGAGTAGTTGAGTTAAACATTCAAAAAGGACAAAAAGAAATTTTGTTTTGACATATCCAACGATTTTAATGTAACAGTAAAGACTGACTATCAGAAGAGATTTCTCGTGACCACTTGGGAATGGGATCTGACTTCATTTTAATATGTATTAAGCCTCTATAACTTGAAAACGAGTCTTTCTATTTATATCTTTAAATAATCTTAACCTTGGAAGATCATACTTCTTCGAATCGATGATGATTTACAACAGAGACATACGGTATAAATATAGGAATGACTTTTCAGGGTTGTAGTTGTACAGTTTAGGGCAACATTTGTATTATATGTGGCACAAGTATTTTAATGCCCATTATTATACTTTCGTATGAATGAAAAACTAACTATACAGTTGCATCAAGCGGATGATGTATGTACTTCCACCCTCTACACCACCTAACCACTTATGTTAGTTACATAAATATGTATCTATGCAAACATGTAGTGTGTATTTACTCATGTTTATTTGCTTATAAAGTGTTGTAAACAATTTTTAATTAACAGCGTATATTTATAATTAAGTATGTATATGTTTTATAAAAATGTGAATGTGTAGGTGCCAATAAAGGGTATTTTTATACGGAAATTTGAAACTTTTCAAAGTTGCCGAACTCTAACTGATAAACGGCGATAGATTTGCAGTTGGAAAATCATTAATGACCATAGCGGTCATATCTCCCTAATTAGGTGATTACTATTCATTACTGAATCACACATTGCCACTGGTTTATGCCTACAAATGAAGAACATAAATAACATGCTAGACGGAGTGACCCCCCGATAACGCAATCGTTAAGGTGCTGAACCATGTTACGCGATTTCTTGAAATAATATAAACGCCTCGAAGTTTCTATGTATAACCAACGGGGCAGCTGTCTTAGCAACGTCCTCCATTTATGTCTTTTTTATTTATTTTTATGTCTTCTAATTCTGCCAAAGTCAAAGAGTGACAGCCCTAAACAAACACCCTTTATTTACAGAAATTATAAAAAACCACGCATATATGTATATTAAATTTGTATTCATATATTAATTTGTTTCATGTCCGTTCGAACACACTAAATATTGTTTGGCATATTTATCTTATTTATTAACATTTTAATTAAGTTAAGTTATTAACTTTTAGCTTTCGATTTATTAAAACCGCTATAACAATTTATTAACCATTTAAAGAGCATCATAAGTTGCATGATATAAATCGCATAAATACGATTAGTAGGGTTAATATTTCAAATTCGCATATCATGTTACAGTGACTAACGAATTATACTACATACTAGCAAAAACTTCATTCTCCACAAACGAAATTGTAGGCAGTTAAACTTCAGTTATGTTATTTATTTGCCCCAAACGAATATGTATGTTTGGGTGCAACAAAAAACGTTTCAAAATGGTAGCACATCCAACTAGATAGTGGGAGCTGCAAGTCACCCAAGGTGAAAATCGTCGGAGAGCCAAATATTTTTTATTTTGATTTGATTATGTAAAGGGAGGGCAGTGAAAAATGTGGACTTTCTTTTCGCTTTAAAAAAATACTAATAGGCATCTTTTCTTTTATGATTTTTCAAAAATTATTAATCATAATCTCAAAATTATGATTTTCTTGGGAAGGCATTGAACAGTGACATTCGTGAATGAAACATAACATGCTTCAAATGGCTTCCATGACTTGCTTTACAGTACCCCAGTCGATCTACCCAATTTGTCAGTATATTTTCGATTCTGTCTGCCTCTATCTCGTGAACGACAATGTCAATTTCATGTTTTAAGGCCACATTGGACTCGGGATAGCTTGCGTAATACATTTCTTTCACGGTGCCCCAGAGACAATAGTTTAAAACGATCGAATCGCTGCAGCGAGTCGGTCAATGGACTTCCAAGTTTCGGCTGATTATGCGGTTTTCGAACACAGTGCGCAAAAGGTCGATGTGTGGCACGTAGCGCCGCCCTGTTTAAACCAGACGTCGTCCATGTCATTCTCTTTAACTTTGGGAACAACAAATTTCTGAGCAGGCCGCTTGCCTTTGGCGGTAACGGCGTCAAATTACTCAAAAATCGGTTTTGGTGCCGCCATGCCAAGACTCACACGCAACAGTTACCTGTTGTGGATCGTCCCCATGACGATGTGTTCCTTTCAGAGTCCCGATTACGACAATTTTATCTGTTACCGTCGCTCCTAGGTTAAAATAAGCGTTTATCGGATAATATGATTTTTTGGTAAAAATGCTCATCTTTAACCCATTCTTTACTTATTTTAATTGACTATTTTACAACCTCATGAGGTCAGACGTCTTACACATATTAATTAATCAAACGAATTAAACAAATTTCAACATATTGTTCCAACTGGCTCTATCCTTCGCCTTTTCTCGCCAGTTGGTAACACCAAGGATACGGAGGGATTCTTCTGCCTGGTCTTTCCAGCGGAGTCTTGGTCATCCTCTTTTCCTGCTTCCATCGCGTACGTTATCGAAAACCTTTCGCGCTGGCTCATCTTCATCCATTCTGATAACATGGGCTAGCCAACACAATTGGCCTAATTTGATTCGCCTGGCTATGCACACGTCAGAATACAGATACTACAGCTCTGGGTTCCAGCGACGTCGGTACTCGCCGTTTTCTCTAACAGGACCATATATTTTACGGAGAATGCTTCTCTCAAATACTCCCAGGTGTTTTTCATCCGCTTGCGATATGACCCAAGTTTCGGAGCCATATGTCAAGACAGGTAAAACGGGAGTCTGATATAGCTGGACTTTTGTCAGTCGAGAGAAGGCTTTGTTCCTAAACTGCTTGCTGAGCCCAAAATAGCATCTGGTTGCAAGCACAATCCTCCTATGTATATCCAGGCTGACGTTGTTGTCCTTGTTCACGGCGGATCCAAGGTAGACAAATTCATCTACCACTACAAAATTAAATCGGTTGTCAACGTTAAAGTGCGGATCAAGTCGAGAGGTTTCTCTAGTCGTTGACACCATCATTTTTGCCTTGCCCTCATTAACAGCAAGACACACCTTCGCTGATTCCTGTTTGATTCTTGAAAATACTGCAGTAACCTCTCGCAAACTTCGCCTAATGATGTCTATGTCGTCAGCATATGCCAGCAACATATGGCTTTTGGTGTTAATGGTCTTGTTCGTATTTACTGCAGCTTTCATCATTATTATCACCATTAAGATGTTGAAGAGATTGTACGAAAGTGTGTCGCCTTGTCTCAGTCCTCGCTGGGTACAGAATGGTTCAGTGATGTCTTTCCCCACTTTCACTGCTGATTTGGTGTTGGTCAGCGTCATTCTACTTGATTAGTTTTGCCGGAATCCCAAGTTCGGACATAGCTTCGTACAGTTTTCCCCGTATGGGGCTATGGAAATCAGCTTTGTAATCGACAAAAAAGTGTTATGTATCGATTTGCTTTTCGTGGGTCTTGTCCAGGAATTGGCGTATCGTGAATATTTGGTCAGTCGTGGACTTGCCTGGTCTAAAACCACACTGATAAGGTCCAATCAGGTTTGTAATAATTGGCTTTAGTCTTACACATAATACGCTCGACAAGACCTTATACGCGATGGATAAAATACTGATACCCCGATAGTTTGAACAGACACACGGATCCCCCCCACGGAATACAGGACATAATACACTAAGACTCCAATCGTCAAGCATAGATTCCATATACCGCATATAAGTTGATGCATGTGGACTAGCAGTCCTTCGCCACCGGTTCAAAAAAGCTCAGCGGGTACCACATCCACGGCTTTAGTATTCTTAAGCCTGGAGATTTTCCACGGCTTTTCACGTCTTGGCTAGGGGGGTACTCTGTCGTTCACAATCATTACTTCCTGATCTTCAGTAGAGGAAAAGAGTTTTCCCTATATTTTAAGCATAGACTGCTAATCTGTCACCAGATTCCCATACTTGTCCTTGCAGGAGGGCACCCCATTATTCGGACCGTTATTCGATTTTCTTACCCTCTGGAAAAATTCTCGTACCTCACACTTCGGTCTTTCCACTCTCTCTGCTCCCATAACCATTTTTTTCCTCCCAAAATAATTGCGTTTCCTCCCTTCTCAGCATATTTTACCGCTCATTCGCGTTGTAACTGACTGTTTCGTTCCTATACATGCAGCGTCATTTTCATCAGTTGCAATGCAACATTCTTCGTCGTACCATGGCTTATCCTTCTGCGGTTTTTGATAGCAAAATTCAGTCCTTGCTGTAGTTTCCAAAGAATGGAAGATGTGCTGCCACTGCGCTTCTGCGTCCACAGCAGGGGCAGTATTCTGTTCTAGCAGGAGAGTGAGCACTTGTTGATACGACGTTGATAACTCCGGCATTTGCAGCTTGTCTATATCTACACGATATCTTAACATATTGCAGGAACCCTGTACATGTTTGCAAGCATTGCTTTCGTGAATAGAAGGTATGCTGCTTTTTGTTCCTTTGTTGTCCGTCACGTTTGTGTTTTCAGCCACATTTGGGTCACAAAGACCTATATTAACGGGTTTTTCAATAAGAGCGCTACAAAAGTTTTTTTAAATAAAACAAAACCGGTTTTAGATACCAATGAAATTCTTTACTCCTTATGTATGGAACTCGATTTCTTTTGCATGGCCACCACGGGCACGCTTGCAGAAGTGCAGACGCTGAACCCAATTTTCGACGGTTTTCAAGCATAAATCGGCCGATACTGCTGCAATTTCACGTTCGATATTCGTACGAAGTTGATCAATCGTCGCTGGCTTGTTGGTATAGACCATAGACTTGACGTAGACCCACAGGAAATAATCTAAGGGCGTCAAATCGCACCACCGAGGCGGCCAATCGACTGGGCCATTTCGTGAGATAACACGTTCACCAAACTTGGTTTTCAATAAATTGATTGTGGCATTCGCTGTGTGGCTTGTGGCGCCGTCCCGTTGGAACCACATGTCCTCCGAGTCTATATTATCCAATTGGGGCCAAAAATATTCGGTTATCATTGAACGGTAGCGATTCGCATTCACAGTAATGTGCCGATCTTGATCATCACGGAAGAAATACGGCCCAAGGACGCCGCCAAACCGTAATTTTTTCGGGATGCAATGACGACTCATGGATTACGTGTGGATTGCTGTCTGACCAATAACGCATATTTTGCTTATTTACGAAGCCATTCAGCCAGAAATGAGCCTCATCGCTGAAGATGATTTTCCGATGAAAATCCGAATCGTAGCGCTCTTAAAGTTGAGGCCACTGACTCCAAATTTCGGTAGTAAATTTTAATAATTTCGACTCGTTGTTGGCTCGTATATCTTTCCATGATGAAATGGCAAACCTTACTGAAGAGAAATGTCAAAAGAGCAGGAAAAAATATGGCGTCGTTTGCTGTCCCTATCGATTTACTTTTGTAGCGTCTCTGTTGAAAAACTCTTTATAACCTATTAATCATTGTATTCCAAATATGTTATATTGAACAGCAAACACAATGTGTTTGGTCACAAGTATACTATATTTGCGGCATGCTACAAACACGGTATATTTGTTCAGCTTCGTTCGTTATTCACCCTACTCAGTCTTGTGCGAACTTTCGCAGCACCCAGGTAATAATCCATTGAATCACACGTACATCCATTCCGCTGGAAGAGTGCCTGCCATCTTTTACCAAGTGATCAATCTGGTTGTTCGTTCTCTAATCAGGAGATATCAAGGTCGCCTTATGAATGTTCTAATGCAGAAATCGTGTGCTACTAACTAACATTTGCAGCGGCGAAGTCTATCAGTCTTATTACATTCTCGGAGGTGGTATCATGTAGACTCTGATTACCTATGGTTGGTTAAAAGACACTTTACTTCCCAATTTTGCATTAAAATCGCGTAGAATAATCTTAATGTCGTGATCAGGGCAGCGTTCGTATACTTCCTCCAGACGTTCATAAAATGTTTCTTTTACCTCATCTGTCGGTGCGTGCACACAAATTAACGAGATGTTGAAATAGTTCGCTTTGATGTGAATTGTGGCTATGCGTTCACTCACTGGATTGAACCTTGAAACTAGGTGTCCCAGTCTCTGGCCAACTATAAATCCGCACCCGAATTCGTGATTTCGCCCATGGCACCTGTAGTAAATGTCGCAGTTTTCCTATCTGCTACAACTATATTCTGTCCATCGCATTTCCTGGAAAGTGGCATCCGTCGTGTATAGTGTTCTTACGTTCCCGGTACATATCTTTAAATCGTGGTCCTTATAACTATTGCGAGGGTCGTCCACAGTTAGGGGGTTTCCTTGTTCATTATATTTTCTGTGTATTTTCATTGCCTATATAACGGTGGCGGAGGGCAAACCCAGCCCACTATGGTTTGCATTTTACCTACTACCAGTATCAGCATGTTTCAGACATCCACTATGGATCAGACGCTGACCAGAATTCACTGAGTCACAACTGGATTTTGGCTTCTTCAATTTTGATCCGCTGTTGACCAGGGGTGTTGGCTTATCCGCTTTCAAAGGACACACCTCAACTAAGAAACGTAAATTATAAAAATTTAGGGGCTAATTTTTAACAAAGTGTGGGCACGACAACAGTTTTTTATTTGGGGAAAAAATGTTACCTGTTGCGGTCAACATTGGGAATACGTGGCAAAAGAAAATCTTTTGCGACAAAATCATTGTTTTCGCGGCAAACGGTCATCAAGTTTTTTTCTCAGCGCGTAGAATTTGAAGCCTTTTATATGTTTACTAATACTTAAATCATTCTGTAATAGAGCTTTCCAACAATTAATAGAAATCTTCTAGGTACATATATATATATATGTGTGCATTTATATGTAGGAATCTTTACATTAATGCGAAATTTGACTGAGAAGCGAATAAAGTGCTTTTGACTAGTAATGTTCTCAAAGCATAAAGTACAAATCTCGATGATATTTTAAATAATTTTCTGCATCATTTAATTTATTTTCAAAGTTTGATAAATAAATAATAAGCTGTTGACTTTGCTGCACCTTAAGTGAATTTTGGTAACAACGAAGGAATTCGTATAAAAGTTGATGACCTGGCCGGGGAAGAGAGAGCTCAGCGATTTCCATTTGTAGTCTGCGTAATCAATCTCTTACATTCCCTTATTTTGACTTTGCTATGATTATATTAAAAAATCTAATTATATCAGCCATTGCTGTTGTTGCTCACTTCTGAAGTTAAATCCAATAAATGCGAAGAACTCAAATTCCAGAAATTGTTAAACTAATTTGCATATAAATTCTAGTGAATATCAAAAGAATTTACGACATCATTTAAATACCGCATTACTTATGTATGCACAATATTTTAGTAACTCTGTTAAATTGATGTATCCAAATTTGGTCTTAATTTAAAATTAATTTATAACGTATTTCCCTCCTTTCATTTCTGCCAACCACTACAGTTACAATGAGACTGTTCACCAAATTACAGCTATCAAAATCAATACAATTTGAAATATCAAATCTTGTATAGCAGTATGATGATTTAAACTTAAATCTACTTTCATCGTGATACATCTGTAGATGGATTTATGTAATATGACTACTAACCTACTATTGCAGAAGCACTTTTAATCTCAGTCAGCCATCATTATACACATCCTTATTACCATGATTATTATCCTTAATATTATGCATTGTACGTATGTGCGTATTATATTCATTATAGTCTTTGTGCTGGTGCACAATCAAACATTAAACTATACCACGTCTCGTCCTTGTGTGTGGCAGGAAAAAGGATGTGCGGTTACCCCTATGTGCGTATATCTATCAATAATACAAATGGCTCCATTGTTAGGGCGTAGAGCTGCGAGGGTATTAAGCAAGAGTTTATGGGATCATCCAAAGAGTAATATGTGTATATTAAATAGAATGTGGACAGATCATATTAAGTGCTATTATATTTAGGTAGAATAAAGTGACGTGTTTTTACAACGTGTTTCTCTGAATTTTTGGCTGTAATATATAAAAGTGTTCCTCAAACATCCTTTAAGGACTTCTAAGGTTTCATAAGCATAACACGCCTTACTATTGTTATAATTGGGTCTACCTACCCACTTCAATTGCAATACATTGAAAAGTTTTTTCACAGCCTACAAGCACAGAAAAATTGAATTACGTCCAAACGAAGTTATAGAAATATCAACTTCTTCTGGAAATGTAAATGCAGCAAAAGAAGACTTGATGAATCTAATAAATGATTTCCGTTGTGATAAATAAATAAAATCGTTTCGGATAAACGAAAAACGTTTGCAACAATGTGTATATGGTAACTCTTAACCCACAAATCGTTTACCAGAAACGAGAAACGTTTCCAATAACAGTTCTTTTATGTGAACTTGCTGCCGAAAAAAACTGAAGTTAACGAATAATATAAGAAACACTGCGATGTTTATTTATTGCCTCCGGGCACAGAAAATTGTATTACGCCCAAACGACGTTATAGATAGATGAACTCCTTATGGAAATGTAAATGCAGCAAAATAAGACTTGGTGAATCTAATAAAAGATTTCCTTTGTGATAAATAAATAAAATCGTTTGGGATAAATGAAAACCGTTTTCAACAAACTATATATGGCAACTTTTAACCCACAAAACGTTTGTCAGAAACGACAAACGTTTCGAATAACAGTTTTGTTTTACAAGAAACGCCTGCCGAAAACACTGCAGTTAACGAAAAATATAAGAAAAGGAACCGGAAACTAGAGAAAAATAACGAGTTTTTCAATAAGAGCGCTACAAAAGTTTTTTTATATAAAGCAAAACCAGTTTTAGATACCAATGAAATTCTTTATTCCTGTGAAAGTACGTTCGATGCCATTATGTATGGAACTCGATTTCTTTTGCATGGCCACCACGGGCGCGCTTGCAGAAGTCCAGACGCTGAACCCAATTTTCGACGGTTTTCAAGCATAAATCGGCCGATACTGCTGCAATTTCGCGTTCGGTATTCGTACGAAGTTCATCAATCGTCGCTGGCTTGTTGGCATAGACCATAGACTTGACGTAGCCCCACAGTAAATAATCTAACGGCGTCAAATCGCACGACCGAGGCGGCCAATCGACTGGGCCATTTCGTGAGATAACACGTTCACCAAACTTGGTTTCCAATAAATTGATTGTGCCATTCGCTGTGTGGCTTGTGGCGCCGTCCTGTTAGAACCACATGTCCTTCAAGTCCATATTATCCAATTGGGGCCAAAAATATTCGGTTATCATTGAACGGTAGCGATTCGCATTCACAGTAATGTGCCGGTCTTGATCATCACGGAAGAAGTACGGCCCAATGACGCCGCCGGCCCATAAACCGCACCAAACCGTAATTTTTTCGGGATGCTATGATGACTCATGGATTACGTGTGGATTGCTATCTGACCAGTAACGCATATATTGCTTATTGACGAAGCCATTCAGCAAGAAATGAGCCTCAGCGCTGATTGTTGAGGCCTCTTAAAGTTGAGGCCACTGACTCCAAATTTCGGTAGTAAATTTTAATAATTTCGACCCGTTGTTGGCTCGTATATCTTTCCATGATGAAATGGGAAACCTTACTGAAGAGAAATGTCAAAAGAGCGGGAAAAAATATGGCGTCGTTTGCTGTCCCTATCGATTTACTTTTGTAGCATCTCTGTAGAAAAACCCTTTACAAGAACTTGAAAAAAGGATCTTTCTTTTTCGGAACGAACTAAGTGGAAACAAACATTTCCAACGATAGTTATCTTACGAGAAACGGCTACCGAAAAAAAAAACTGAAGTTAGAGAAAAATATAAGAAAAGAAAACCGGAATTAGAGAAAAATACAAAAACTTGAAAAATATTATCTTTTGTTTTTCGGTCCAAACTAAGTGGCACACAGGGTCCAAAAAATGGGTCTATTCAGAGACGACTAGAAACATGCAGCTGTGTGCACTCAAATTAAATGTGTTTTTATTTTTCTGGAGCGACTGTGAACCCACATAACCCCAATTTAAATAATATAGTAGGTCTTGAGAATATGAAAACGCCAAATACTTGAGAGTTGGTACTCAAATTAAAGGGATTGATGAACCTGTTTCATTTGGTAGTAATTTTGGAAACCATAAAGAAAAATTTTGCAGAATCCTTAAAGAAAAATTTTCCTGAGTTTAAAGCAAAAATTATTTTCTTTAAATCACGTGATTTTTTTTCACTTTTGCAAAGCCGCTGTTGAACCCTTTCTATATGAGAAAATCTCTAAAATCGACCACGGGGCAGCCACGCAGAAAGCTCTATAATATAAACAGAAACTGCCGAAACCGCGTCAGTTTGTTTGTGTCAATAAATGCTTGTTTGCCGCAAGAACATTCCCACACGAAGTTCATATATGTGGGATTTTGTTTAGGTGAATGGTATTCACGTGTCGGGTACATCATTTAGTTTTACCTTGTATGTGAAACAATGGCCCACAAAATTTCATACTGACAGAGATATAGAGAGACAGATAGGGAAATAACATACCTGAAACGATAAGAAAGAAAAAATTTGCATTAAATTAATTTCTTAGACAATTTGTTAGATAAATTCTTATATATTATATTAGTTTTATAGGGTCATGTTTAGCAGTAGTTATTCAGAGTAAAATCGTTTAAAAAAATTATACATAAGTATATAATAGTACTGTTTAGTAGCTCGGTATGATTCTTATTTTTATTTTTATTTTTGTCGGTAGTATTTGAAAATTTTTCGTAACTTATAATTAAAACTACATTGATCGCAAAAAATGTAGCAAATTTTTACCCGCAGTAAAAAGCGCTATTTAATACCTTTGAAATTATATATAAATTATGTATATCCGAAAAGAAATGGTCGTAATATTTGCATTTTTGTAAAACATCTTTGAAGCTTTCAGGTCTATAAAATAGTTTAATAAGCTGAGTTTATAACCTTCACAATGACATCTGCAGTGTTAATATACGAGTAAAAATGACGGAGTTATTTTGATTTTTTCTTAGGACTCCACGAAAATCCACTAAAAACGGCATTTAAACTTCTACAACTCAATCAACTTCAAAAATACAAATAAAAACAATATGTGCAATGCAAGAACTCATAAAGGTCTGCGTACCTATAATAAATTTTCCAAATATCTGGAACATCTTAAAAGTTACACCCAAAAACCTGATAATTAGAGGTGTTTTTAAAGCAAAATCGCAATATTTTGCAAATAGTCATTAAACACTCTGAACTTCATTTTTAGGTGGAGACACCAGCAATTTTTTTTTAACCCACCCTAATGTACATGGTTCCTGCAATATGTTGTTGGGGCTGTTATTTTTCAGTGTGCACGAATCACATACTCTAACGATTGCACCATCGACGGCTTTAAGAGACTAAGTACCAAACGAAATATTTTTTGGAATAAAAACTATTATTTTTTTGCGTCAAACGAGCTCTAAACGTTCTGTTTCTTAGCGTGAACAATTTGATAAGAGTCGGCCTCACTAAAAGGGTTCACCGGTTCGGAAAGAAATGCCACGTGTTCATTATCGGTACCGATTCCGTGTCCTCCATACAGTGGTAGCATAGACTGGATTCATAGCCAATTTTGTTTTTGAAACAGCATTAAAAGCAGATTCTCTGCAAATTAAAAAATTTCCAAAAGTTGCTAATAAAAGAAGGGTCCGCCAATTTCGATTCGGAAATTTATGCACAGTATTCTGCCGTCTTTTCCATTATAACTCAGGCGAACGGAGTTACTCTATAGTCTGTAACTGAAAGTTAACTCTTGCTAGACCCTCTTTTGGCAATCGTTCGAATAAATTCAGGTACGAATCGATGTGTATATGTGAAACAGTTAAGCCATATCCCACTTTCATATTTATAATGCATTAAAATTAGCAGAATAATACTCATGTTCAATGCATGTTCACCCGTATACAAGAATATTCATATTCGTAATTAGCAATAGCAACAGTTGCACGCCAAGAGCACTGATATTCCCAGCACCCTTCAGACACATATGGCAAATGCATACTTGTGTAAATGTGCGTACATCCATTCAGCCAATCAGCCGTCTCCCGGCCCAGCCAGGTCGGCCTGTTCCATCATCATCTACGCATATGTAATTATATTTGCTGACGACCAGCAGTTGCAAATGCTGCAGTTTTCATGTGTCCTGTATCTAGATTGTTTGATATCAATAATACAATCAACTATGATTGTGTGTGTGTGAATTTGATAGGAGCCTTATGTCCAGGCTTCGTGAGCGTGTGTGTGTTTAAACATGTTTGCTTAATTTTTGTAAATAAGTATTACTTAGGATTACTTTAATTAATACTGTAATGAAATTATTTTATTTGTTCATTGATGGCAGCCTGTAAATTGTTGCGACAAAATATTCATAATTAGACAGGATTATAAACTATCAATTTGCCTCATGTGCCAGTCAGCAGATGTGAGTGAATGCATTTATATACTTTCATATATTAAATGACAATAATTAAATATTGCGTTTGATTGCCATAAGCCTATTAAAAGTGGTCAATTAAATATCAATATATTAGAACATAAAGCCCATTTCGAAAGGATGTGGTTCGACAAATCAAAAATCGTACATTGTGCTATGGTGATTTGTATCTTAAGTGTTCGGAGCACCACATACACAACTATAGATTACAAATTTATGACGAGGTTGTCGAATATGGTAGTTTGATTAGCATTCTACTACTACTATTATTGCATTGATGACTCCAAGTTCCTAAGGACTTATGGCGATTATCATATTTCTTTCGGTGGATAAGCTGGGATGCAATACAGTCTTAAGAAAAAATGGTTTCCTATTATATTATTATACAAGGTGGCGCAAAAGTAAACTTCCGATGTTTTTTGGCTGTAATTTAAAAACAAAATTAAAAACTTTGATTCTTCTTGTGGATTATTTTTATTTGGTCTTTTAATTTTTTTTACATCAAGTCGAGAATATGATGTCATGTAAATGGCCGTCGCCACAGTTGATTGTCATTTGAGGCCTTTTTATGGCATTTTCCATCACTTTGGACAAAACTTCCGGCGATAGGTCCTCACATTCTTGACGGATATTGTCTTTAAGAGCTGCAAGAGTCTGAGGCTTGTTGACATAAACCCGCGACTTCAAAAAGCCCCACAAAAAGAAGTCTGGAGCGGTCAAATCAGGCGATCTTGCTGGCCAGTGCAAATCGCCAAAACGGGAGATTAGGCGCCCGGGAAATGCATCCTTCAGCATATCGGTTGTGGCACGTGCAGTGTGTGCCGTTGCACCGTCCTGTTGGAACCACATGTTTTCCAATCCCAATTCATCAAGTTTCGGCAAAAAGAAGTCGTTGATCATTGCTCTGTAGCGTGGCACGTCGTCTGGTCGATGTCGACGGCGATTCCATGACATCCTCGGCTACAGCAGCAATATTCTCTGCAGAACGGCTACTCCGGGGTCTGCCACGCCTGGCAGCATCTCGTGTTGCGCCAGTCTCTTCGAGGCGAGCGGCTAAACGTCGCAGTGTTTCACCAGTAGGCGTTGGACGGCCAGGAAATCTGCGACGAAATTCACGTTGTGCCAAAGTCACCGACCGATGATTGGTCAAATAAATAGTCAGGAATATTCCGCGTTCTGGAGCAGTGTAGCGTAACATTGTTTATTAAAGTGTATTTCGCATGTGTTTACTACACAAATGTCAAAACAGAACTGACATTAGGGGCCAATCGCAAAATTTATAGCATTTTCTGATACGACGATTACTTTTGCGCCACCTTGTATTTACACTCAGCCTTAGATACTCGTATTATTATGTATTTTATTACGATTTTGATAATTAAGTCGAGACCATAGGTGGGGATATGGTAAACGGCGCGCAACCATTCCACTTGAAACCTATGGGCTATTACCATTAACAATAGGTTGGGCTAGATTAGCTAGAAGTGACTGTCACCATTGACACACTAAGTTGGACGAACACCATTGTAGTAGCACGGACGTCATGTTCCGGCCCCATTCGTGAATCTGTAAATTGGCCTGTTGAGGTGAACGATCCTCCGATCCATATGATATCCCATCCCGGTGTTCAAAGATAAGGCTGAAAAAGAGACGTTACTTAGTCCCTGGCGAACCAATTACTATTCCGCAAAAAGGTTATAAGATCATTCAGCATAACTCCATGAATGTCTGTTAGCTTCAACCGGAAATAGTATACCTGAAGTAATTTCCAACACTTACAGAAAAATTCGGTTAAGGCAGTCGAATTAGCCGTTACCGAATTAAGACGTTGTCTCAACTGAATTAGAGGTTGTCAAAACCTCATTAGAGGTTAACACAACGCTATTAGAGGTTGACACAATCTCATTGGAAGTTGATACAACCTCATTAGAGGTTGACAATACCTCATTAGAGGTTGTCACAGCCAAATCAGAGGTTGATACAACCGAATTTAGATAGTGTCACAAATGAATTATTAACTTTTTTTGATGTGTTAACATCTATACCCACGGGTAGGGCTATATATTAAAGTGAACACATGCAAACAGCACACAGCGTTATCATCACAGACGCGGTTGTTGTACAAAAATAGTCTCTGCCTGAAAAAAGGTATAATGGTATTGATGTAGCGGCAGCGAACAAACAAGCAGGTCCTCGTCGCCAAAGAGTATTGAATAGTATAAGTATAGAGAACTCATGGAACGAATTGTATGACTCAAAAGCACTGGCGACATCTGGCGAATGATTCAAAACGTATCATAACTTGGTCCATTCATAATTTTGATGTGCTTTATGCTTTTTGTATTATTTCATACAATAACATCGTCGAAATGGTGCATTTATATTGAAATATTCAATAAGGATAATAAGACTCATTTATGCTCTTTGACTCAGACTCTCTACATGAGAGCGGAAAAAGAGTGCAATAAATTCTCTATACTATTCAATACTTTTTGTCGTCGCTCTGTTTATGACAAAACAAAAACAATTATTTCAGTGAGTTAAATATTGATTTATTTGTTTTAACAATATAGACGTAATATGTTAAAGCAGATGTAAGAAAAAAGAAAGAGCCATAGCAAAAGATCCGTCAGCACAAAAAAAAAAAAAAATTTCAAACCACATCAAAACAATTTTAAACTAAATTTTATGAATAATGGTAGTAAGTACATTTCGTACAATGGCTTTTAGAATTTGCCGCATTCTAGGCATCATATAAACCTCGATCAATACTTATTAAATGAATTTATTAAAGTTTAAAAAAGCTTGCAATTTTTTTTTATTTTCCAATGTAACATTTACTAATGTGTTCATAGAAATCGAACAGGTACCATGTAACAAAAAGGTATTAATACATCGCCCGTGAGTTCGAACAGTCATTAGTTTTTTTTATTAAGTGATGATCTATTTTCCTGTATTCTTATAAATATGGGGTAATCTATAGGGTAATAAATTTGTTGTACATGCCTCTTCCGACCTTTTTTGAAGTCCCGGCCATCATGGGACAACGCACCAATTGAAAGTGAATACGGTTGTACCTACAGAATTCATCAGAAATTCGAGTACAGCATACGAATTGATGCCAAATTCGGTCGTTGCAACCGAATGAAGGCTAAATTCGGTTATTGCGAAGGAACTGAATTGATGCCAAATTCTGTTACTACGACCGAATTGATGCCAAAGTCGGTTACTGACAGAACTAATTTAATTGAAGGTCCAGTTGTCACAATCGAATCATTTTTGAAACGAGGTTGCTTCAACCGAATTTCGGTTGTGGGGACTAAATTTGGTCGACTCAACCTTAATTCAGTTGTGGAAACATCAATTCGATGGTAACAACCGAATTTGCGGTTGCTACAACCTCTTTTCAAACAATTAGTTCTCTGGGTGTAGTGTACAAAAGGGCGGGCAGTAGTACAGGATATGCTGCAATACTCACGAGTTGCGATTCCAAAGCTAGACGAAGGTTTGCCTATTCAGCAGTGATTACGACTACTACGTACTTACTTACTTATCCGGTCACGAACAACCCAGGGGGGTCAGGGGTCTTACAAAACGGAGATAACATATTTCGCCAACCAGTTCGATCTTTTGCTTTATCTCTCCAGTTGGTAATACCAAGTGTACCCAGGGATTCGTCAGCTTGATCCCTCCAGCGGAGTCTTGGTGTTCCTATTTTTCGCCTTCCTTCAAGTTCGGTTCCGAAAACCCTTCGCGCTGGTTCGTCCTCATCCATTCTACTGACATGGCCTAGCCAGCGCAATCGGGTTATTTTGATCTGCTTAACTATGTCAATGTCGGGATAAAGTTCATACAGCTCATGGTTCGTGCGACGCCGATACTCGCCGTTGTGCACTATTGGGCCATAATCAAATTAGAGGTTGTCACAGCCGCATTATACTATAGTCGATTGTACCAACAGAATTTATGAGAAATTCTGTCTGTTTCATATATCCAGTTGTTTCAACCGAATTAACGTCAATCTCAGTTGTTGCAACATAATTAATATAAAATGCAATGGTTGCAACCAAACTGACGCCATATTGGGTTTTTACAACCTAATTGATTCCAAATTCGGTTGGTGCAACAAAATTGATCCAAATTCAGTTGGTGCACCCGAATTGATTCCAAATTCGGTTGGTGCAACTGAATTGATTCCAAGTTGGGTGTATGCAACCGAATTGATCCAAGTTGGGTTGGTGCAATCGAATTTATTCCAAAATCGCTGTATGCAACCGAATTGATACCAAATTCGGTTTTTGCAATTTAATTGATCGCAAATTTGGGTGTTGCAACCAAATTGATCCAAATTCGGTTGGTGCAACCGAATTGATAATAATTTCGTTTGTTGCAGCCGATTTAATCCCAAATTCGGTTGATACAACTGAAATTTTAGAAAATGCAGTCGACAGAGCGAATATTATGGAAAAGTCAGTTGCCACAATTCGGTTTTTGCAATATAATTGATCCCCAATATGGTTGTTGCATCCATATTGATTCCAAATTCGGTTGATGTAACCGAATTGATAATAAATTCATTGTTGCAGCCGATTTAATCCCAAATTCGGTTGCTACAACTGAAATTATAGAAGATGTAGTTGACAGAGCGAATATAATGGAAAATTCAGTTGCCATAACATAATCAAATATGATACGAGGTGACTTCGACCCAATTTCATCTGTGGGGACTAAATTTAGCAGTAACAATCTCCACTCAGTTGCGACAACAGCACTTCGGTGCCATCATCCGAATTTACGGTTGCTGCAATATCTTCTCAAACAAATAGTTTTGTGAGTATAACGTAAAGATATCGTTTATAGGACTAGATATTAAGTTTAGTGTACAATGTGCTGAGCGCGAGACCACGGGTTCAATCCCTGCTCTCACCACCTTACACTTCTTTCGACGACTGCCAACTTGCTTACTAATAGTGACGGTGACACTATCGAGTAATAAGCTATGAAATATCTTCTCAAAAACCCTTCGGAACCAGTGTAAAACTGTAGATCCCAATCATTGAGTGAAAACGGGAATGCGCACAACTCAGTAATTGTGAGAAGCTCCCCCCTATCCATTCATAACTTGGTCCATTCATAATTTTGATGTGCTTTATGCTTTTTGTATTATTTCATACAATAACATCGTCGAAATGGTGCATTTATATTGAAATATTCAATAAGGATAATAAGACTCATTTATGCTCTTTGACTCAGACTCTCTACATGAGAGCGGAAAAAGAGTGCAATAAATTCTCTATACTATTCAATACTTTTTGTCGTCGCTCTGTTTATGACAAAACAAAAACAATTATTTCAGTGAGTTAAATATTGATTTATTTGTTTTAACAATATAGACGTAATATGTTAAAGCAGATGTAAGAAAAAAGAAAGAGCCATAGCAAAAGATCCGTCAGCACAAAAAAAAAAAAAAATTTCAAACCACATCAAAACAATTTTAAACTAAATTTTATGAATAATGGTAGTAAGTACATTTCGTACAATGGCTTTTAGAATTTGCCGCATTCTAGGCATCATATAAACCTCGATCAATACTTATTAAATGAATTTATTAAAGTTTAAAAAAGCTTGCAATTTTTTTTTATTTTCCAATGTAACATTTACTAATGTGTTCATAGAAATCGAACAGGTACCATGTAACAAAAAGGTATTAATACATCGCCCGTGAGTTCGAACAGTCATTAGTTTTTTTTATTAAGTGATGATCTATTTTCCTGTATTCTTATAAATATGGGGTAATCTATAGGGTAATAAATTTGTTGTACATGCCTCTTCCGACCTTTTTTGAAGTCCCGGCCATCATGGGACAACGCACCAATTGAAAGTGAATACGGTTGTACCTACAGAATTCATCAGAAATTCGAGTACAGCATACGAATTGATGCCAAATTCGGTCGTTGCAACCGAATGAAGGCTAAATTCGGTTATTGCGAAGGAACTGAATTGATGCCAAATTCTGTTACTACGACCGAATTGATGCCAAAGTCGGTTACTGACAGAACTAATTTAATTGAAGGTCCAGTTGTCACAATCGAATCATTTTTGAAACGAGGTTGCTTCAACCGAATTTCGGTTGTGGGGACTAAATTTGGTCGACTCAACCTTAATTCAGTTGTGGAAACATCAATTCGATGGTAACAACCGAATTTGCGGTTGCTACAACCTCTTTTCAAACAATTAGTTCTCTGGGTGTAGTGTACAAAAGGGCGGGCAGTAGTACAGGATATGCTGCAATACTCACGAGTTGCGATTCCAAAGCTAGACGAAGGTTTGCCTATTCAGCAGTGATTACGACTACTACGTACTTACTTACTTATCCGGTCACGAACAACCCAGGGGGGTCAGGGGTCTTACAAAACGGAGATAACATATTTCGCCAACCAGTTCGATCTTTTGCTTTATCTCTCCAGTTGGTAATACCAAGTGTACCCAGGGATTCGTCAGCTTGATCCCTCCAGCGGAGTCTTGGTGTTCCTATTTTTCGCCTTCCTTCAAGTTCGGTTCCGAAAACCCTTCGCGCTGGTTCGTCCTCATCCATTCTACTGACATGGCCTAGCCAGCGCAATCGGGTTATTTTGATCTGCTTAACTATGTCAATGTCGGGATAAAGTTCATACAGCTCATGGTTCGTGCGACGCCGATACTCGCCGTTGTGCACTATTGGGCCATAATCAAATTAGAGGTTGTCACAGCCGCATTATACTATAGTCGATTGTACCAACAGAATTTATGAGAAATTCTGTCTGTTTCATATATCCAGTTGTTTCAACCGAATTAACGTCAATCTCAGTTGTTGCAACATAATTAATATAAAATGCAATGGTTGCAACCAAACTGACGCCATATTGGGTTTTTACAACCTAATTGATTCCAAATTCGGTTGGTGCAACAAAATTGATCCAAATTCAGTTGGTGCACCCGAATTGATTCCAAATTCGGTTGGTGCAACTGAATTGATTCCAAGTTGGGTGTATGCAACCGAATTGATCCAAGTTGGGTTGGTGCAATCGAATTTATTCCAAAATCGCTGTATGCAACCGAATTGATACCAAATTCGGTTTTTGCAATTTAATTGATCGCAAATTTGGGTGTTGCAACCAAATTGATCCAAATTCGGTTGGTGCAACCGAATTGATAATAATTTCGTTTGTTGCAGCCGATTTAATCCCAAATTCGGTTGATACAACTGAAATTTTAGAAAATGCAGTCGACAGAGCGAATATTATGGAAAAGTCAGTTGCCACAATTCGGTTTTTGCAATATAATTGATCCCCAATATGGTTGTTGCATCCATATTGATTCCAAATTCGGTTGATGTAACCGAATTGATAATAAATTCATTGTTGCAGCCGATTTAATCCCAAATTCGGTTGCTACAACTGAAATTATAGAAGATGTAGTTGACAGAGCGAATATAATGGAAAATTCAGTTGCCATAACATAATCAAATATGATACGAGGTGACTTCGACCCAATTTCATCTGTGGGGACTAAATTTAGCAGTAACAATCTCCACTCAGTTGCGACAACAGCACTTCGGTGCCATCATCCGAATTTACGGTTGCTGCAATATCTTCTCAAACAAATAGTTTTGTGAGTATAACGTAAAGATATCGTTTATAGGACTAGATATTAAGTTTAGTGTACAATGTGCTGAGCGCGAGACCACGGGTTCAATCCCTGCTCTCACCACCTTACACTTCTTTCGACGACTGCCAACTTGCTTACTAATAGTGACGGTGACACTATCGAGTAATAAGCTATGAAATATCTTCTCAAAAACCCTTCGGAACCAGTGTAAAACTGTAGATCCCAATCATTGAGTGAAAACGGGAATGCGCACAACTCAGTAATTGTGAGAAGCTCCCCCCTATCCATTCATAGGATGTTATGGGGAAATATGAATTTATTTCTACGATTCAGGTCATATCCGGGCCATACTTGCCTGGTGATCTTGAATTTTGTGTCTACGGACCATGTACAATTCGCATTCCCAAGATCATCGGTTTTAAACTTGAGCTTAAATATAGAAAGGATAGTTGTGTGCAGTTCAGAAGTCAAGGATACAGATTGCACAGAGTTTATAGCAGCCTGACTGTCAAAGTAGATGTTGATACCACGGTGACGACGTTTTGTCCTAGCCAAATGACAAGTTGTTCGTTTGCTATGTCTCGACCCAGTTCGTTAGTTGAAAGCCATTAGTTGAAAGACTCTACATAGCTTACATACATTTCAGTCCTGCCTAGACGGGATATGAGTGGAGAATTTCCTACAATAGGCAGATGTGGGTTTAATCAAATCCGCATTTATTATGGATTGCCGCAGATCTCTTAAAATCCTCCGGTGACCACTTAACCACGAGTTCCTCTTAAAGGTAGAGGTGGGTATAATATAATCCACTTTCGTTGTGGATTGCCGCAGGTATCATAAAATCCGTGACCACATAAGCATAAGATCCATATCGAAGGATATCTTAGGCACATTCCGTATATTACATCTATTTTCCTGTTCCACAAATCTAGTACACGCTGAAAAATCTGTCAGTTTTTGTTGCTTGAATGCAAATATAACGCGTTGTAGCTTGTGGCAAACAACGTACATTTGTGTCCAAACACAGTAAGTTTGCTATTCAATATCACATGTTTGAGACACAATGGTTAATATGTTATTATATATGTTTTTGTGACCTAAATACGGATTTCTTTGCAGAAAACTCCTAAAAACAAAAACGTGACAGACAACAAAGGAACAAAGAATCTGTAGATCTTCAATTGTTGAAATCAATGTTCCAAATATGTGCATGGTTCCTACATAGTGTTACAGGGACAGTGTTTTTCAGCGTGTAGTAACCGGTGCAAGATATCCCAGAAAACCTTGGTAGGTGGTGTGCGAAGGCCACCCGTGCTATACACCGCTGCCATTTTCTGCACGGTAAAAAAATCTGTGCTTTTTGGTTGTTTGGAAGCAAATATAACGTGTTGCAAGTATACTACACTTGTGCCCAAACATATTATTTTTTGCTGTTCAATATTACATTTTAGAGACACAATGATTAAAATATTATAATATGTGTTTTTGTGACCTGAATATGGTTTTGTTTGTTGAAAACTGCTGAAAACAAAAACGTGACAGACACGAAAACAATGGCTGCTCGTAAGTATATGGATGTTCCAAACATATACATGGTACCTGCATAATATTACAGGGGACGTTTTTTTCGACGTATGGACTTTTGTCAACAGATTTTGGCAAGATTCACCAAACGACAATGCCTTAGATCAACTACAAAATAGGGAACTATTTTCGGTAATAGGCCTCACCATTCTCCGATGACCTTCTGCACGAAGATAGGGTCATTGTGGCTCTACTTATCCTTTATAAAGTGTTTTACTCTAAATTAAGCTGTGTGTCGAGAAACACACCTAGATACCTTGTATTATCATTTACGCAAATTTCTCCATCACATAGGGACGAGGGATGAATATACGGAACCTTCTGCTTCCTGCTACAGAGTACGAGCACAGTTTTCTCTGAATTTACATCCAGTCCATTCCCCGTGTAAACTCCTGAGTAAGCCCTGGAGCAAATATCTGCATATGGAAGTGTATTTGCAATTGTCAGGACAACTGTGCAGTCTGACGCCTCCAAATCAAACTAACAACTTTCCAGTGCCAAATTCCGGGGAATCGAATAAAAGTTTCACTTTTGGTGGGTTTCTTTTGTAATCCGTACATTTTCCGCTCCTGCACGCGTTTTGCCATGTTCTCAGCTCATAAGTGCCGCAATTGTAAGCCAATTGTTCTTTCCACTGCCATCGGAAGGACAGATGAGGGGCTGATTGGTCGACAGTATTTTGGTGTAATATGTGGTATGTAATATGTGTGTGTAATATTCGCTTTCGGAATGAATACAATAACAATCAAATCATAATCTACCAAAATATTACACAATTAATTTATTGACTTACTTTAGCCTACTTCGGGTGTTTCGACTTTTGATTCCGACAACTGATACTGATATTACTTACAAATTAGCTTTGTTAATTTAAATAATTTAAAGCCAGCAATATTTTGTTTTGTTAATTTAACAACAAACATGTATCTTGTAAATGTTTTACAACTTTTGTGTCTTTACCGAAAAGGAATGACTTTTTAATTACCACTAAAACCGGCGGCAGCAACAACAATGAAAATTCAAACATACTACACTTAAGTTAATTACCAAAAAATATTTTCAAAATGTGGGAACCTTCACCACCTTCATGTCAACACATGGAGAGAAAACCACAAAGGCATTTTATTCCTACGTTCCGGGTTGCCGACAATGGTGGGTTGCCTCCAGGACATAGCAACACCCAGTCAACATCAAACACAGAAAACTTCGTAAATATTGAGTAGCGAGATAACTTTTACACCAAATGACACAGACAGCTCCATACACTAGAACATACTCGTATGAGATGATAAATACAAGCAAAGGGTTTCACTTTTCAGTGGGTTTGGGGTGGTGGCTTTAACTGCGTTTGTTAAACCTTCTAGCCCTTTAGCTACGTTATGTCTGATTCCTTGCCAGGAAGTAATCACATTGTTTTTGTTATCCTTCACAGCATACCCACACACACCCACACATATGTCAGTATTTAAATATGTTTATGTTTCACATTTTAATGGAACATTTATACATATCTTGATATCATCCTCGTTTTTTTTTTCATTTTTGTGAAACGCAAAGTCATTTGACTAATTAAAAACATATTTTTGCTTCTTCTACTTCTTCTTCTCTGACGTGACTTTGTCAGTTTGACTGTTTGTCTTAAAGGGAAATTAAACAAAGGAATCTTAAGGATGCGAGCCTTGAAAATTAACATACGATTGTATGATAATTAAAAGTGGCGTAACTTTAACATTACATTTGCCATGTAGACTAATTGTCATATTTGCTGTAATATTGAATTAAGCCACCAGCTTGAGAGGAAGATACAACAAAGAACAATGACAGCTAACAGCCACCATAACAATGCCAGCCAGCAACAATAAAAGTTGTTGTAAGTAAACTGAAGCTGTTAGGCCCTAAGCCATTGAAAATGTGGGAGATACTCGTGTAATCATTTGAAATACACATGTATAAGTAATGGCAAAGATCTTCACAGTGGTTTATGAAGATAAAAAGTTGCTTCCTTTCATGAAGCGAAATGTATTAACGATATAAGGAGGAAGACAAAGCCGTATTATATGCAGAGTAAGACCAAGTTCGGCAATAGGTTAGGTTGGGCATACACTCAAATCTGAAGGAGGGTGGTTCGTATTGCGTATAAATGTGATATCTAGAGATACTTTAAAAAACATATTGTATCATCGCAGAGCTGCTGAATTGTTATAGCCGAGCAAAATAAAATTGAGGCGATTCTAAAGGCATCGATTTTTCAGCAACTCTAAAGATGCATAAAACGCATTTTAACCGATTTCAAAGCAACAGTTCTACAACACTATCAAATTTAATAGAATATTCACAGTTTCAGACGAAATAAATAACTGCTCTTAAGATACAATATATATATTTTAGTGCTCCCCATTTTCCGGGAAACGGTATTCCCGGTTTTCCCGTAATTCCCGGTACTCTCCCGGGAAACCGGGATTGATATATTCCCGGGAAATAAAAAAAGTATTTTTTCTTCGGGTTGAAGAAAGATGACTTGAAATTTTGCAGAGATTATAAACAGAAACTTCGATATATTGTCCCCAAAAATTATACCATTTGATGGAACGCTGTTCAAACGCCGCACTGTGGGACCAAACGAGCTTGAGCGTCTCAAAAATCTGTAACTTTTTTGTTTCTTTCACAAATTACGTAAAATTTGGAATATATTATCATGAATATACGGTGAATCAAAATAAACATTCATTTTTGAAATTCTCGAATTTTATATGTGTAAAAAAAAATATTCAAAATGTTAAAACATAATTTTTATACGAATGCAATCCATGAAATAATATTAGTTATTTTTTTAAGTTTATTTAATATTGGCAAAACAGAAAATATTGAAATAGTAGGGTTGCCATAGTACTAGTATCTAATCGTTTAAAAGCACTTTAGCTTAATCAAACAATTCTTTCATTTCGCCTGTCCTTGTGTTTCCTAAACTAGATATGTAAGGATCAGATATACATATACAATGAAGTGTGAAAAACATCTTCGTTCGTAGCTGACCTTGAACATTTTCTTGCATGATGTAACCTAAACTTTTTATAGTCTTTCTTCCGTGCTTCCTGAGCATCTTCCGAAAGCTGGCCAATTGGCAATATTGCAAAGTGTTCTATAATTATTCGACCATGTATTAATATTTTGTGGACGGAAGATGGCATGTGATACCAGTTATACTTGCTTACAAATGCTTACATATAGTTGTGCTATTTCAAGGGTATATTGACAAAATTTGTTTGGATTGATAGAAAGTCCTGAAGACATTGTTTGTAAAATGATATAAATTTTTTTATTAATTCCACATCAACACCCGTTATCTCAGCGGAACATTCGTAATTTTGGAAAAATCTCCTGGCTGTATTTCCGTCATTACTATTTCCAGAACCTTGTCGAGACTTGTCTATATGTAACCCGAGGACTTCACGAAATCTTCTTTGCACCATTTTTTTTTGTCTTCCTTCAATTTTTTATTTTCGTTTGAAGTTGCGGCCCACTTTTTGAAAGGTAAATTATATGCAATGTGAAGTATCATTTCCATAAATCGTATCCATGCATGTAAGACAGAGAGACCGTATTGGAATGAATCTTCATTCAATTCTCTTGTCCTTACTTTCGTTAAATCGTTCATCTGCTTTGGAGTTGCTCCACAATCAGAGCAGCAAGCAGAAGAAGATGTTTGAGTAAGGACTTGCACGACTTTTCCATCGATCGTAGTTAAGAGCAAGTTATGTTTCACCTGTATGTAGTCATCATTTTCTTTCACAGAAGTTGGAAATAATTGGCTTATTTGCGTTTTCATGTGATTTACAACTGAATTTGTTTTCACAATTGTTTCCTTGGCAAATTCTATTAAAATTGGCCTACAATATCTGACCGAGGAGCAAGTCGGATTTCGCCAAACAACAGAATTACTTTCCTCATCGACAAGCCTTCACGATACAAGTGAAAATATAAATAAATTTGCATCAGAAATGTCTGCACTTTCTTAATGCTAAACTTTCTTATACTGACCCATCCTTGCACGCAAGTTTGGATTGTTAGTAGCCACACTCACGGTACATACGACACTTAGGTATGGATATTAGGTGTGGGTTTTTGAAACTCTTACTGGGAGACGCATTGCGGGCGACGGCTAGAGCTAAATGAAAGAGAATAACTTGGTTGGATTTCACCACTCCACGCCGATAGAAAAAATTAAACCTGGATCCTACAATTAGCCGTAATCGAATTTAGAGGTTGCCACAGCCACTCTAGATATCACCACACCCGAATTAGATTTGATCACAAATGGCTTAGCATTTATTACAACCGAATAAGACGTTGTCACAACGGAGTCGGAGTCTTGGATTTGGAGTCTGAGATACTCACATGGAGTCGGAGTTGCAGTTGGAGTCAACATTTTGACGACTCTGACGACAATTTAGGACATTCTTTAAATTCGGAAGTTTTCGACCAAGATTATTTTTAATTACCGCTTTTATAATTTTATCTTTCCATAGTAAAACAGTAATTGATTTTTCGTTTGCTGTGAGTTAAATTGTAAATTATTTGCCCCACGATTGTCATAACTTGATACGTTTACGTTATTAACATCAAATTCAAAGACTGAAATCAAAGACAACGAAATGTTGGAGTGGAGTCGTGTCTTTTCACAACCGAAGTAGAGGTTATCCCAACCGAACGAGAGATTATGACAGCCAAATTACAGATTATCACAACCGCGTTGGAGGTTATTACAAACATATTAAGGGTTGTCGTAACCGAATTTTCTTGAGATTTTGGGTACCGAATTTGATTTTTCAATGCAATTCGACCAATGCATTTGGTGAGAATTTTGGAGTGTTTTATTGATACTTTAAATTTCTCTCTTCCAATCAATAATTTGACATGTCACTACTACCGACCGCCTTCGAAGTCCCAGTCTTCATGGGGCACACGCCAATTATGAAGTGTTGTGTCTGTCGATTTAGGTCTTAATATGACGATGAAGGATATTGTACCTTTGGCGCGTATTGGCACATCTTAAACGGCCTTCCTTAAATTTTTTTTTCGGAATTTATGACATCTGCTTGCACTGCACGTAGATAAATATAATATAATCTTCGATAATAATCGATAATCTTCGACATAAAACGTATCAGGATAAAATCCGCAATAAAACAATATAACTATAATTATTGTTAATAACAATAATTATGCATACGGTATATTATGGTAATAATTATGTTGTGGTAAACTAATTGGAAATAAATTTAGTTATACAATCTAAATTCAAGAGACATGCCCTTGCAGCAACCTCATTTATCGTAAATGCCGTTGCTGCAATCAAATTGATACAAAATTCATTTGATGCCAACGAATTGATTCCAACCAAATGGGGAATTAATCCGTTTGTAACAACAGAGCTTTAAATCAATCCATTTTGATTCGCAGTTAGGTTGTTGCAATCAAATTCAGTTGATAGAATGAATATTATTGGAAATTCAGTTCTCATAAACGAATCAATTATTAAAATTCAAAAACGAATCAATTATTAAAATTCTGGTGGCAACAACCAAACTTACGGTTGCTACAACCTCTTTTCAAACAAGTAGTTCTGCAAGTGCAGTTTATCTCCGTCCTGCAGTCACTCTTTGTGAGGATACAGTTTTGATCGCCGCTTGGCTATCTAACACTTATACACTACAAAGTTCACTCTTGCTGTTCCACGATCTCACACATTCCGTGATTGCCTGCAAAATAGTATCGTACGAGGGCGGATCAGTAAGTCCATGACTTTTTGAATCAATCACTGTTTTTTTTTTCAAAGAAAAAATTTATTTTTCAACACAATCTCCTTTTAGCTCAATACGCTTAGTCCAACGTTTCTCCAATTTTTTGTATTCCTTCCTAAAAATAGGATTTTTCGAAGTCCATAAAATAGGCATTTGATTGATCAATAATTTCATCATTGGAGCTAAATCTCTTTCCACCGAGACATTTCATTAGGTTCGGAAATAGGAAATAGTCACGGGGGCTTAATCTGGAGAATATAGCGGATGAGGTACCAATTCGTAGCACAATTAAACAACTCCAAACAATCCTTTGAAGTTGTCACACGATTACGTTTATGGTCCATTGAGAGCAAACGCGGCACAGATCTTGCAGACAGCTTTCTTAAACCCAACCGATCATTTAAAATCGAAATCACACTGCCATATGAAATGCCTATGGCAGCATCAATCTCACGCACTTTTACTCTTCGATCTACCAACATCATATCGTGGATTTTGTCGACATTTTCGGGTGTATTGACCTCAATTGGCCGCCCAGAACGTTCAGCGTCGTTTGTACTTCTACTTGTTAAACGCAAAGTAAATGACGGAACTTGCTCAAAATTTGATAGTAGTCAATTAACAGGTGGTACTTGTTGGGAGCATTGTTGCATTTCATATAACTACGAGGGAAGTTCGAAAAGTCACGGACTTATTGACCCGCCCTCGTATTAGGAAAGGTAAAAGTGTTACTTAACTTTTATGCTAGATTAGGTACCATATTCCTCTTTCGCCTTCAGGTACAGATATGTCAGTATATCAATGGATTCCCTACTTGGCATCGGCCGCGTCCCGCGTAGCGGTATAATTTTGTAGTTGCTTGCCGTAATCATATTTTTCAGGAATGTATATCGCTGCTAACAGCCTCGTATATAATTTGTACCTCAGTGGCGTTCAGTGAAAATATTGAAGTGTTGTCCATTTAAACTTCTCTCGAAGAAATCACATTCGCATTGCATCAGACGACAATATATGTTTATAAAAAGGGCAAATATTCCTCTTTCCAACACCGCACAGTGGGCTGGATTAAAAAAATGGGCAAAAATGAGAAAACGAATTTTCGTTCTTTCGAATTCGATAGACAATATGTTTCTGCACACTATGGTGATAGAACCGAGTCTGTAGCTTATAAATTCAGCAACTGACAACATTCAGAAGTTTACCCTTTTCTAGCGCGATGCGCGCTATTTCCGGCCCGTAATATTCGACTCGCGCGAAGTGATATATATTCTATTCTACTCTGCCGATTTGAAACCGGTTTCAGCGACGGTAATGTTAAAGACTAACAGATTATTTTCGTATGGTCACATTTACGTTTAATACGTTGTTTATGACACATTTAAATGGGCGCGTAATGTCTACGTTTCAAGCATGAAATAAAATAAAATAACGTAACTAAAAGGTAGATAAGTAGAAACTCCGAGGAGCGCCTAGGTTAATGTCTGCGCATCCAATTTGAGAAGCATAGTACAACGTCGTCGGAGCGGCGTACCTGTTTGACGCTCTGACTGCGGCCCGCACAGCGTGAGAGAAGCGGACAATAATACGTGAAATTAAAATATACAATACGTGATAATACTTGGAATTTAATTTGGACTTAATTTGAGACCATGAAGAAAATTTTTTTTTAGTTTTTTTTTAAAATTATTATTCCAAAATCACCGTCCAAAATTTAAGTACGCGCATTTCCCATTTTTTGCTCGCTGTCCCAAAATCCAGCTCACTATGCACCGGTCAGAACTCTAAAATCGATTTACAAATATCCAAAATATGAATTTTTTAAGTGAACAAAGTCACTATTCTTGACTAATTTTCCAAGCTTAAGGTCACTTCTGATTTTATAAAACTTTTTGTTTTCCTCTTTTCTCTCTCGATATTTCGATTTTCTTTGGAAATCCGTTACTGTTACGTACTCGACCAGGTCTAATACCTCTACTTGGTCACTTGCAAAGATCTTGATTTTTATTATTTTTTTTTTGTCATAGTGTGATATTTTTATTTAGGCCAACTTTGAAGAAATCATTAAAGTAACAAAATACCAAAAAAGATTCAAATGTTACAAATCAAAAGCCAAAACAATAGAATTATAACTCTTAAAAATATTGAGTATTAAAAATACTCCCCACAGTCAGAAATATCCTTAGATTCAAGGATAAGGGCTTACAGTTTCAAAACTATTTTAAAATATAATGATTGAGAAAAATTTTCCTACAGGCAATCAAGGGTATCATGTACTCTAGTCGTTTTCTATATAAGTATATTTCACCTGAAAATCCTAAGAAATGGAGCCATGTTCGTTATGTTTCCAAAAGTGTTTGATAATTTCTGTCTTTAAAGGTTCGCTTTAAATTTGGATGAGTTCGAACATTTGGTTATCCTAGCACTTTATAATATATTTCATTATCATTACAACATGTCAGTAAGTTTCCCCTTCTGGAATCCCTTCAGGAACATGCACTCTCACATATCACTCAAAATGAAGGAAAATAATTAACACACAGGCGGACTTAAATGGTATGAGATTCTTTAAGACAGGATACAATTACATTCCCGACACCAGCAATAAAATGATTTCATGGATGTATTTGAGCGTTACACACATACATATTATTTAATCACGCACGCAAACTCATCCACATACTCGTACACATCCAAAATCTTGGCAGACAAATGAAAACAAAGTCAGTTAAAATACTGACAACTAACCAACAAAAGCAACAACAAACTGCCAACATTCATGGCCATCGCAAAAGATACAACCATTCCAGGGAACAGCACAAATCACTGCTCACTCAAACACAACGCTAAAGGATGAAAAAAAAAGTGAATTGCAAATAGGAGCAAAAACAGGCGCATAATAGGATAAATAACAACTTTAGGCTGCCAATACACAGTGAGTCAGTGAGTTACAGTGAGTCAGAAAAGACCAAAGGAGGCGCCTGGATATAACATATTAAACCTGTGTTTTTGAAGGCCAACATCATTACAAGCATATCATACCAGGGATGACGAAGTTGGTAAAATTATACTTTTTTCCGTACAATTTAATCCACCAAAGTACCATGGTACTCCCATGACAATTTTAATGCGCTAAACTGCTATCATAAAAATAGACTTTACTACTTTCACATGTAATGTTATACGAGTATCCTAAGAAAAAAGCGATCCTAAATTTAATTTGAAATAAAGCGTTTACGAATAGAGACCACAGAGTAAATTAGACTAGAGAAACAATTTGTCTCCTCTAGCTTCTCCTTTCACACTCTTCGTCGTGAGTTTGTGCAAATGAGAGATGTTCGAAGAAGATTGACTTACACCAGACGAAGTTACAAAAACAGTTGACTTAACTTTTTCATGTCGTTTTGGTATAAAATGTGAAATTGAATTGCATGTTGTAGTTTTTTTAATGAGTTTTATTGTTGGGATATACAAGGTGGCGCAAAAGTAATCCTCGTATCAGAAAATGCTATAAATTTTGCGATTGGCCCCTAATGTCAGTTCTGTTTTGACATTTGTGTAGTAAACACATGCGAAATACACGTTAATAAACAATGTTACGCTACACTGCTCCAGAACGCGGAATATTGCTGACTATTTATTTGACCAATAATCGGTCGGTGACTTTGGCACAACGTGAATTTCGTCACAGATTTCCTGGCCGTCCAACGCCTACTGGTGAAACACTGCGACGTTTAGCCGCTCGCCTCGAAGAGACTGGCACAACAAGAGATGCTGCCAGACCCCGGAGTAGCCGTTCTGCAGAGAATATTGCTGCTGTAGCCGAGGATGTGGTGTTATTGACCCCAGGTGTTATTGACCCCATGCATTTCATCATCCAATGATCACATGTAACCATACCTATGAAGTTAAATCTATTGAGAGAATACTCTACTCTATGATAGAGACGTGAATACGTCAAAATATAATAAACCAAGTTGCGTTTGATATATCAACGTATTTGTTGGTTTATTTGAGAGGGGTATTAATGGAATTATATGCGGAAAATGACAACGTCTAAATGGTTGTGGCGGCTTGGTTGGATAGCGCTCAGCCGAAAGGTACATTTTTCTATGACTCTGTCGAGTACAAGAGTCTGCGTTTAAGACATGGTTTGCGACATTTTGGCATAGACCCGCGACTTAAGAAACCCCACAACAAGAACTCTAACGGTATCAAATAGCATGATCTTGGTGGCCATTTCACGTCGCCTCTGCGTGAGAGAGCCATGTCCTTAAATCGCTCGTGCAGAATGCCCACTGTGAGTTCAGCTGTGTTTCACGTAGCACCATATTATTTGAACCATGTATCATTCACATCTACTTATGTCGTCCCATTTTGGCCAAACGAGATTGGTTATCATCGACCGTACCGCTCTCCATTTGTTTTCAAAGAAGTAAAGGCCGGTGATGCCGCCGGCCCGCAATTTACATCAAACAATGACTTTCTGCAGATCCATCGTCATTTGGTGGAGCTCATGTGCATTGGGATCGCACGAAACGCGACAATTTCGCTTGCAGACGTACCCGTTTATCAAAAAATTGGTCTCGTCGCAAAATGAACGGAACGCGCTCGTCTTTGGTGCAAGAGAACACCGATAATGCCAATAAAGTTGACTTAATTTTCTACAAGCGATGAACATTCTTTTATAAATAATCAACTAAATTCATCGTTTTCAATTAAAATTAAAAATATATAAACAAATGTATATATTTTTAGTGACAATGTACTTTTCCATTCCTCCAGTAGTTGGTGGGATGTCAGGTCAGGGACACATTTCTTGAAGTAACACTTACAGAATTTGGAAATTTTGGACAACATATGAAAAAATGTGTTTACAGATGGAGAAGACAAAGCCTCGGCACATAGATGCTGCCACCTAGCGGAAGCTTATTGTTAGGCGTTTTATATTTGCTACAACTCACACAGAAGCGCCTCGCGTAAACTGAAAAAAACTTCATCAACTTTATAAATTCGATCCTCAATTTGATGAAACAATTCCTCACTTTTAACCTACGGCACATATCATTGAATTGATGAAGAAAATTTCGTCAATCTTTCATAAAAAGTTAGCGTTGATTCAACGACAATACTACATCAAGTTGATGTACATTTCTCATCAATTTGATGTAAGTTTGTCATCAAGTTGAAGTATATTTTTCACAATTTTGATGCCAATTGTTCACCAATTTGCTGTAAATTTTTCATCAATTATATGTGAGGTTGTCGTCAATTTGATGTAAGTTTTTCATCAATTTGATGTAAATTGGTCATAATTTTTATGAAAATTTTTTGTTAATGAGCAGCAAAACTCTTTTGACTATTTTTCATCCCATTTCAACCTCGCTTAGTGACGGCGATACGGTCTACACTGAACGTAAATCTTTACACCAAGTCGATGAGAAATGTTCATTAATTGTTCTCCTTTATTTATGTTTCTGTACTTAAATTTTAAGCCGTTCGATATTTTTCATTGCACCGTTAGATGATATTGTAGCTGTTTCCTTATTTCACAATCGTTTCCATCAAGTCTTCCAGAGAAAAATACAAATACTCCATAAAATGAGGAAACTACAAAGAAAGTTTTAAATATTTTATAACATTAGCCAATTTCCACTTCACGACAGAGAACTTGATATAACTCTCTTCGAGGAAATTCTAGCCCAGAAAATATCCTGACAACTTTGTAAAATATACTAATCAACAACTATAGTAATTTATGTATACTACACCATTTCCAATTGAAATTTACAAAATATCAATTTAATTTTAAAGAATTTCAATTTAAAATTGAAAATTATATTTTAAATTTGAAATACATCAATTGAAATATAAAAATTCTATGGAAAATTGGAAATACATCAATTGAAATTTAAAAAACATGAATTGAAATTCGAAATACGTCAGTTGAAATTTCAAAAACATCAATTGAAATTTAAAACACACCAATTGAAATTTGAAACACATCCATTGAAATTTAAAATTCGTCACTTGAAATTCAAAAATTATTGACCGATTTTATGTATAATATTCTTAAATTTCAATTGATGTCTTTCAAATTTCAACTGATGTATTTCGAATTTCAATTCATGTTTTTTTAAAATTTAATTATGTGTTTAAAATTGCAATTGATGTCTTTGAAATTTCAACACACCCTTTGTATGGCTATTATGCAAACAAAAAACATTTTTAAGTTTTTGGTACGGAGATTTTTCTTTTTTGCCCTGTTGAGAATGTAATGTTCCCACCATATTGAGTTTTTGGTCAAACGCGATCTAAACCAATTCCGAATGAAATTTAAAAAATATCAATTTAATTTTGAAAAATATCAATTGAAATTTGAAAACTATATTTGAAATACATCAATTGAAATTTAAAAATTCTATTTGAAATTTGAAATACATCAATTAAAATTTAAAGAACATCCATTGAAATTTAAAAGACATCAATTGAAATTTGGAAGACATCAACTGAAATTTATAACACATCAATTAAAAAGTAAAACTCATCAATTGAAATTTAAAACACATCAATTGAAACTTGAAATACATCAATTGAAATTTTACAGATATAAATTGAAATTTAAAAGCCATCAATTGAAATTTAAAAATTATTCACCGATCTTATGTATTAGATTTTTAAATTGCAATTGGTGCCTTTTAAATGTCCATTGATGTCTTTTAAATTTCAATTGATGTATTTCAAATTTCAAATACAATTTTCAAATTTCAATTGGTGTATTTTTTTTTTTTCAAATTTCTATTAGAAATCGTGTAGTGCGAATATCAAAATAATCTGAAATACGGATTTATTTAAATCGACCAAAGATTAAAATATGTCAATCTGACATTTAAATCAGAAAGATATTATTACTAAAAACTTAAAAATTCGATTTTTTGAAGAATATCCCGGAAAAATTGATAGGTCAGGATATGGTTTGGCATGTTTTATGTACCGGTAGCCTTAAAGCATTAACATTTTCATATTCATAGTTTCATAATTTTCATATGGTACTAATATTGTATACATTCGGCATTATTTATAAAACCTTATGGGAGGTTTGAGAGACGATTTGTTATACAAAAAAACGTCTCTCATATCTCTCACAACTTTTTCTTCTTTGAAATTCTTTGAAAAACTAAAGAAAAAATACCTTTTTTAAAAATGGTCTAGTTCACGGGATCTTAATGCTAGACACGAAATATTTTGGGAATCATCATAAAACAAACCAGGGTTCATTTTGAAGGGTGAACAAAATTAACTTTTTTTAAGAGTAGCTCTAATGTACACTAATCAACAACAGTATTTTTTTTTTTAATTTTTCGCCAGTAAGTGTCCAATATGAAGCAAATGGATTCGAAAATATTCTACCAAATTTTAGGGCTTAAGACGTTTGGCAACATTGGCGAATAAAGTAAATAACAAAAAATACATTTACGTTTCCAAAATAATCGATACAATTACAAATATGTATTTTTTTACAAATTTTTTCTTATGACTTTTAAATCATTGAAAAGGGGATGTAGCAGCATTCCGCCAAACAGGAAGGAGGGCTTCAAAATGTACATTTGCTAAAGCTTTGCTTGTCTCTTAAGTACAAAGCGAGGACTTTTCTTTGTTCTGCTTCGTTCCTTATAAAGACAGGCTGCAAAATTCACCTCAACGGAATAAGCCTGACGTCGTCTTAAAGTCCGTTAAACTCAAAACATATGATAGTAAACACAGCAGAAAAGAGTAGGCAAACTTTTATGCCATTTCAACAAACATATCGAAACCTTACTACATACGAAGTATCTCACTCAAAATTTTCAAACTTGTAGTAGAGGCAAAAACCTGGTTTTGCTAAAAATTCTCAATTATAGATAAATTCATATGAGACTTTTTGGTCGAAAGGGAAAAATATAATGGCGACAGATTTCTACAGCTGACAAAAATTGTTCTAGGCAAAAAAAAATCAGTCTGAGGATTTTGAGTTATGACGCTTTTGTAACTACGATGTGATATGTTTATTGTTTTGGGAAACATGTTTGTTTTCTCCATTTCAGCTATTCTTTATATTCTGCCGTGTTTACTAACATAATTTTGCAGTTAGGATGGGATATGCTTGTTGTTTGAGAAAACATTTTGATTGATCTTTTATCAGCACTGCAAACAGTTTATTATATACCAGTACATTCTCTCAAATATCACATAAAAATCCTTCTGATCAGTAGCAAACATTATTAGCTGTTAATATCAAACTTTATTTTTCGAGTGTAGCTGTTAGTGTTCTTAGACTCCAGTCAAATGTTCCAGGAATTTAATGGGTATGAAATGTATGTATGTAAAAAATTCGTAGTATTGCCTCCCTCTCTTGTTCCTGCTAAATTAATGATTGTGATATGGCTCACTAAATACTTTCAGGATAACGAGAATAATTTCTTGGCACACATGATAATAATATCTTGACATCCCTGATTAAGTTTAAGAAAACAGCCTTTTTTCGAGTTCGAGAAACGAGCCCAAAACCCATATATGTATAAAATTAACACGAGACATGAATTGTGTTTTTTGTTGTTGGTTCAAGATATAAAATTACAAGAAGTTACCATCGGAAGGATGATATGGTGGTGTCGACGTCAGGAACAATAAAAATCACACTATGTTATTTATGTGTATATGTGTTCAAGCACTTCACAGCAAATGTTGGCACTCGTATGAGTATGGGTTCATTACCGAAATGTTTTTGTCTAGTAGACATTCGAGTCGATTCAAGTACAACTGTGTTGTATTTAAATAGAAACGAATTGACTATTTGACCGGAGTACAATATCTACAAAACTTTATGAAATACAGCTAAAGCTAAAAGAAATTAAATTTTTTCAAACCTTGAAAAAATTAAAAATTTGAAAAACCCAACAATTAGTGACAATGTTACCAAAACGGTGACTGCCCTAGAACGCTACGGCGCTGATGAGAAGAGTCACAAACTTCGAAACCATTGTCCACTAATGTAATTTCAAATCATGGATCTAAGTGTTTATATTTTTTGCAATTACACAAACAACCCTGATTTTTTTTAGCTCAACGGAAATTTAAAAAATTCTTCTAGAAAAAAATTTTAATTTTTTCTGGGCTAACACAAATATGAAAATTTTTGTTTTCTTTGAAATCACTAAATAAAAAAGTGGTTAAATATGGGGTAATTCCGAAAATTTACGTAACTATACAATTTGTGGCCGTCGGTGGTGCAATGGTTAGTGTGCGCGACTCTTGTACATGAGATCCTGGGTTCGAACCCTGCTCTGACCATCTTAAAATTTCTTTCGGCGGCGGTCACCTCGCATAGTGGCGGCGACACTATCGAGTATACAGCCATGAAAAAGCTTCTCAAACTACCGTTCGGAATCGGTGTAAAACTGTAGGTCCCAATCAGTGAGTGAAAACTGTAAAGCGCACAGCTCAGTGATTGTGAGAAGTGAGAAGTTTTAACAAAAAATTTTTTTTTATAGAATGATTTTTTTAAAGTATATTTTTAAGTCCTTTTTGTAAGAATATGTATTATATTTACCCGAAAAGACACTTTTATAAATAGGGGTACTTCTTTTATTAAAAGCTAATGTTTTTTTTAAGAAAAGGAAATATTTTTAAGAAGAGGTACTTTCTGTACGAAAAACCCATAAGAGTATGAATTTTGTATACAAAGAAGTACTTTTTTTTAAGAACAGGTACTTTTTAAAGACGCGGTAGTCTTTTTAGGAAAAGGTTATTTTTTAAGAAAATTTACTTATTTTCGGAAAGACTAGTTATCTCAAGAAAAGAAAAGGTATTATTTTATTTTTAAGAAAAGGCACTTTAAAGAAAATGAATTTTTGTAAGAAAAGGTATTTTTTAAGAGCAGGTATTTTGTTCAAGTAAAGTTTTTTTTAAGAAATGGGAATTTTATTCCAAATTAAAATGTTCGAGCGTTTGCTTGGTCGTTTTATTTCATAATTATTTTATTCTTCAATATTTCGCTGCCTTCGGACAGCATCGTCAGGAAGATAAACACAATTATTAATTAAAATATATTAGTAATAAAAAGAAGAATAAACTAATTTTTTTAGAAATTTTTTAGAAAAAAATTTAGAAAATGTAGTTTTTAAGAAAAGCAATTTGTTTTAAGAATATTGTACTTTTTTAAGAAAAGGTACTAATTAAAAAAATGATTTTTAAGAAAAGGTACATTTCGTAAGAAAATTTTCTTTTTTTAAACAAAGGTACTTCTTTAAGATAACGTTTTTTTTTTTTTTAAGAAAAGGTACTTATTTTAAGAGTATGAATAGGTATTTTTTGAGAAAATTAGGTTTTTTAAGAAAATGCACTTGTTTAAGAAAATGTTATTTTTTTAAACTTCTTTCACTTTCGCTTTTTTAAATTTACTTTTTGTTGGGTTCAAAGCTAAAATATATACTAAATATTGGTAACAGGCTCCACCTGGAAAACTTCCCACTAAACAAGAAATTTTCCAACTTATGTGAGACATTGAGTTAGCCTAGAAACAAACCAAAGCAAAAGTAAACAATAGAGTTGATAATAGTGGGTTGTTAAATAGTGTTAAAACAAAAGTTGTTTATTTTTTTTTTCATTTAGCCCCCATCCCGCAACGTGCGTTAAATCAAGATTTTCTTTTTGATATTTATTTGTTAAAATTCAGCGGGCTAATTGTGTAAGAAACGATATCAAAATTCATTATCGTTTTGTCAGTAGTGAAGTTTTATGAACGCATGTATTTTAAATGGTAGATGAACTGTCATTATCAACATATCAGCATCGCTCAGACGATTATCGTCATACACACTTAGGCTCCAGAATTTCCTTTTCATATTGAGCAAGCTAACCCTGATTTCCCTTCACATCGCATGAATGAATTGGGAAGAATTTGCATTGCACCATAAGCTTCGATGGTATTTACTTTTGTAGAAAATGTTTAAAGGTAAGGTTGCCATCAAATCATATTATAATACTAAAAGAATACATTTGCTATCACTAGCCCCACAAACAGCAATGAGAATTAAAAAATCAGTTTTTCTTTTCCAAATTGAATATTTTTTAATACAAATTTAAAAATGGAAAAGGCAAGTAATTTTTTCTTTAAATAAAGGATAACACAATTGAAAGAAAAAAACAACTAAAAAAAGGTTTCCCGTTTCATCCTTTTCATAACCAGTGAGCTGTGCGCGTTCTACTTATATACTCACTGATTGGGACCTACAGTTTTACACCGGTACCGAGCGCTATTTTGAAACGTTGAAAACTCTGAAAAACAGGCGAGGTGACCGTAGTCGAAAGAAATTTGAGGTGGTCAGAGCAGGGCTCATGCACAAGAGCCGCGCACACTCCCATTGCACCACCGACGGCCACGGCTACGGCCTCGGCCAGTTGATTGCTGCAAATAAAAAACTGGTTTCCCTTTGCAACCCCTTAAGGGATTGAGGAGAGCTTCTCACAACTAGTGAGTTACTGATTTGGACCTACAGATTTACACCGGCTCCGAACGGTATTTTTGACAGAAGTCTCATTTCTAACCCCCGAAACCGAATCTCAAGTTTTTGGACACGCGGCGACCGCCCATTTTTGTAGAATTTTCTGCAGAAAAAAAACCTGTATTTTGGAAATTTATTTTGTTCCCAAATCTTATCTTCCACATACAAAAAAATAGTTCTATGTTCAAGTTTGTACAGAAAACATACTTGTAAAATTTATAGAAAAACTTGAAATATTTTACAGAAAATTTAAAGAAAACCCACTATACAAAACTAAAATTAAATTTCCCACAAAAAGAACAATTCAACTTTATATTGCTCAAGAGTTTTCAAACACATTTGGTTTAAAGCCATAGAGAAATGACATATACGGAAGCGATTTGACTCAGTAAATTTACGAAGTTTGGTGTGTTGCATATGGACGTTCCATGTTGGAAAGTATTGCTTTAATACTACCAGATAGAGCCAATGGCTCAAACCAACCAACAAGAAAACAGCAACGGCATTTCGTTTTGTTCAATAATATTTTTTTGTAAATACAACACCAATAAACATATACTAACAATAAAATCTAACAAAAAAGTCAAAAATACGTTTAAATTTCACTGTTTTCCATTAAAACGACATGAAAAATGTAAGTCAAAAGTTTTTTAATTCCACCTGGTGTAAGTCAATTTACGTCAAATAACTCTCTTTCGCACCGATCGCACCACGAAGAGTGTGAAACGAAGCTTCAGATGAGAAAGATGGCAGCTCTATATGACATTAATGTATGTTTAAAACGTATTTTATTGTAGTTTATTCATATGATAACCACCAATTCATTAGACTTAGTTTTGATAACCGAAACCGAAGGAACCCGGGGTTTCCTTAAAAAAGTTTTCCAGAAATTAAATTTTTCGAAGCAATCCAAAAGCCATTTCTTGGACTGGGCGGTTTTTTGAATATGAAAGTTGCAATGCAACAAATTTAAACTATATATGTTATAGTAGTGCTATCTTAAGGCGCATTACTGTATCTCAGTTTATAAATTCACAGGTAAATTTCGCTTAGTTGGATGTATTGAATGTGTCCGTCTGTTTGTCTGTCTAAATACCTGACAGTTTATAAAGAACTGATTATCGTAATAAGTGGCTATGTCGACAAATTCTTCTTTTCAGGAGAGCGAGAAGAATTAGTGACCCAAATGGATGTTTTGTTATTATATACCCGCAAAATTATAAAAAAATTAGTATTGGCCCAGCATATACGACCTACAAGTGGAAAAATGATCTAACTTCACAAAATAACAAATGTATAAGAAGCCTCAATAACAGACATATTCATAAGGAATTATTTTGATGGATGGGGAGAGAAAATGATGCAAGTTTTTTCCAGCAACCAGTAATCGGTGAACAGATAATTTCACGCTTTGGACTGATAAATTGGCCGCCTAGACCACATGATATCACGCCTCTAGACTTCTCCTTTGGGGAACGTAAAATTCAAATACCACATGGAAAAGCCAGCTACGGCTAAGAAATTACAAGGCCACAGAAACTCGGGTCATTCTCCAACTAATTTGTTCTGAAAATCCTTGCTGCAATTAATCGATTGTTTCATGAGCGGGGTGGCAGGCGGAACCGCGTTGCTGAAACCACATGTCGTTCAGATCCATGCCGTCCAGTTGAGGCCACAATAACTCTGTTATTATGTTCCTGTAACAAATGCCGTTCACAGTCACTGCAATTTCGGTCTCATCTTAAACAAGTAAAATCCGCGCCAGAAAGTTGCTCGTTGTGGGTGCATTTGTTTCTCATATTGCATCAAGGTTTTCTGAGTCCTAAATTCGACAATTTTGTGTAATCACGAAGCCATTCAGATGGAAATGCGCTTCATCGGAGACGATACTTTTTTTTTTGGAAAAATTGCCATTGACTTGTCTTTTTCCCATATTAGCTGCGTAGTGATTCGTGAAATTTGAAGTTGTTGAGAACGATGCCGAACTGACGTTTTCGGTGAATCTCTCGTTTACAGCAGCAATGTTTTCAAGAGACCGACCTGTACGTTTCTTCAAATTTGGTGACCGCTCTCCGAATGGTTAAAACATTAAGTGCACTTTCTCGACTGAAAATGCTTCGGAGTTTGCGACCAGTCTCAGCATAACTTGCCAAATTTTGTAAAAAGGTTTCACAAATATGGCGTACGGTAATAACGGCCAAGTGCATAACGCCCAAAACAAACAATGTCATACTGCCCAAAAAGCAACATGTAATTTGTTGTTGTAAAAATTATAGATTTGTTGGTCTGTCTGTCATATTGTTTTGGAGTTATAATGTCCACAATTGGCATAATGCCCAAATTCTAATGGAAAATAGTCAAAAAGCCCAAATGATTACTAGTACAGAATGCAAAGAACGCCGCAGAAATTATCAACAAAACGTGTGCTGCAAATCGCAACATACGTCGTTCAAGGTTATTGAGTCCTTTTACTACAAGAAGACAGAAGAACTGTGATTTTATTTACAAAATATAATTTAAATATATTAAAAACTTTGTTCTCATGATAATACTGTTGTTTACCAAGGGCTTCAGCAATGTCATTAAGGCCAAAACCCGGCATATCGCCCAAAACTTAAGATGTGGAATGTCATGAACTCCAAAACAAAATGTTATAAAATCCAAATAATTTTTGGGCGTTACGGCGTATAATTCGGACTCTGCAACACTCGGAATTTGGGTGCTATTTTGGGCAGTATGTCGTTTTCATTTTGGGCGTTCTGCACTTGGGCGATATTACCGTACGCCCACAAATACAACGTGTTTCTTTCATAAAGCGCGCAATTTTTAATAATCGGAATAAAATTATGTGACAGCTGCCAAATTTCAGAGTTGGCACTTGCATAAAAAAGTTACACTAAATTTTTAAAAGTGCAATCTTACTGAGATACCCTTTATTTATACAGTGAAAGTGAAAAATGTTCTTTCTAAAAGCCAAACTTCAGTCATTTATCAAATGAGTGATTTTATTAAGAATGTATAAAACATAATTTAACAAAATATTTGGTTTTATTGTCCAAAAATACATATAACAAAAGTAAATGCAATTTTTTTCAAAAATTTCTGAAAATTAAAACAAAAACCTTTACAAAAATTCTAGTATTCACATTTTGGTGTTTAGGCCACAAGCCACATCAAAAAGTGTGGTGACAATTCTGGATGAAAGCTCGTGTTGCCTAGTGTTATCGCAGAACAGACAAAAAGTATGAACATTTCTTGAGGCCGATTTCAAGTATCCCATACCATTTTCTGTTTTTGTTGTCAGATTTTTTATTTTATTTATTTTTTTTGTTGTTTCTATTTATTATCACTTTCTTGACGCGTTTAATGAGTTTGAAACGTGATGTAATTAATTGCATTTAATGTTACTGATGCTAAGCCATTTTCATACACACACACACATACACACACACACAAACAGCCTCACACTTATATGAAGTATCCACAACAATTCCTCTTCATGCATGTGTGTACGTACGTACGTGTAACATGAACTCATATCTTAAACGCCCTCATCATCCAATTCACTTTTTGTCTGTCTCGGTGAGTGTGTGTGTATTTGTTATTCGTATGGGGTTTATGTGTGTTTGTTCATGTATAGTCTATATGTGTTATTGGGGTAATTTAAGTTGAAGTTATGTTTATTGCCGGTTGTACTTGTGTGTTTTACTTGTTTCATCATGAAAATGTGTGTTAAATTCAACAACACAAGACGAAAAAAGAAAATAGGAAAAAAACACACAGAGAAAGTATAAATGAAAGAGAAACAAATCAACACTCGTCTACAGAGCCGCACACTTAACCCACATCAATTTGTAATGACGAATAATGTTTCTTTAGATCAGACAACTTAACAGAATTTTTATTAAATAAATAAAGTTTTTTATGCTTTTATACTCTATAAATAAGTAGATTATAACTAGAAACACGTTGCCACCGAAACTGATCTCTGGAAAATGTAAATAGGTTTATAGTTAGAAAGCAAACATCGTCCCTTGAAAACCTCTGAACTGTATAGCTCATAGGAAATGGAAAAATATTCTTCTAAGAAATAATTTTAGATCGAATCATACATAAGTATAACACTAAAACTCCAGTTACACCAACCAAGATTATCGCTTTTTCGGGATTATAAATGTCAAACTCCATAAGAAAAACGTCGATAATCCCGAAAATGCGTTAATCTTGTATGGTGTAAATGCCGTATAACACTACATATGTGACAGCTACCAAATTTCCGAGTTGCCACTTGCACGAAAATACCCTTATTTCATTTTCTTCAATATATTGACCAATATTTCAAAAGATTCCTTCACAATTGACCCCAATGCTAATGGATACGATGGTTTTTGTTTGTTTTGTGCAACAGCAGACCCTTTAAACTTGAAGCTGAACCGTCAAGGAAAAATCCCTAGTCGCCAGCGTTATATTCCACTCCCAAATATTCCCTAAACTTTTGATATCATTGCAGTAAGTGAACGTATTTTTGGAACGAAGTTCCTTATCGCACGTTGCGGGATGGGGGCTAAATGAAAAAAAATTAAACAAGTTTTTTAAAACACTATTATGCTACAACCCACTATTATCAACTATATTGGGTACTTTTACTTTGGTTTGTGTCTAGACTAACACATGTTGGGAAATTTCTCGTTTAATTAGAAGTTTTCTAGTTGGAGCCTGTAACCAATAGTTAGTATATATTTTAGTTTTGAACCCAATACAAAGTAAATTTAGAAAAGCCCAAGTGAAAGAAGTTTTAAAAAACTAAATAAGGGACTTTTCTTCAAAACATTAAAATTTTCTCAAAAAAAAAAAATACCTATTCATATTCTTAAACAGTTTTCAAAAAATAATACTACTTTATCTTAAAAAAGTACTTTGTTCTTAAAAAAGGTAAATTTTCTCAAAAAAAATTGTATTCATTAGTAAATCCCTTCAATCCCTTCTGGGATGTTATGGGACATTATTTTTTTTCTTAAACAAAGTACCTTTTCTTAAAAAAATACCTTCTCTTAAAGAAGTACCTCTGCTTAAAAAAAGTAAATTTTCACTGAAAAAGTAAATTTTCTTAAAAAAAGCAATTTTTATTAACATAAGTACCTTTTCTTAAAAAGGTACATTTTCTTACAACAAATTGCTTTTTCTTAAAAAAAAATACCTTTTCTTTAAAGAGTATATTTTTTGTGAAACAAAATAAATTTTCTTGAGATAAGTACCTACTCTTAAAAACGTACCAATTCTTGAAAAAAGGGCCAAATATAAAACAAAATCCCTTTTCTTAAAAAAAACCTCTGTCCTCAAACAAATACCTTCTCTTAAAAAAAATAAATTTTCTTACAAAGAATCGTGTTTTTAAAAGTACTTTTTCTTAAAAATAAAATAATACATTCTCTTTTCTTTTCTTGAGATAAGTAGCCTTCTGAAAATAAGTAAAATTTCTTAAAAAAATAACCCTTTCCTAAAAAGAGTACCACTTCTTTAGAAATTACCTGTTCTTAAGAAAAAGTACTTCTTTGTAAAAAAAATTCATACTCTTCTGGCTGTTTCATACAAAAAGTACTTCATCTTAAAAATAGTACATTTTCTTAAAAAAAACTAATTAATTAGAACACATTGCCTTTTCTTAAAAACCTACCTTTCCTTTAAAAACTACCTTTGTTGTGAAACAAAATAACTTTTCTTGAGATAAGTACCTAGTTTTAAAAATGTACCTATTCTTGAAAAAAGGATCTATCCTAAAAAAATGCCATATCTTAAAAAAAAACATTTTCTTAAAAAAAATTTCCTAAAAAGAGTACCACTTCTCTAAAAAGTACCTGTTCATAAAAAAAAGTACTTCTTTGTAAAAAAAAATCATACTCTTATGGCTTTTTCTTACAAAAAGTACTTCATAATAGAAATAACACCTTTTCTTAAAAAAACAAATTAATTAGAACAAATTGCATTTTCTTAAAAAACTACCCTTTCTGTAAAGAGTACCTTTTTTGTGAAACAAAATAACTTTTCTTGAGATAAGTACCTACTCTTAAAAATTTACCTATTCTTGAAAAAAGAACCAATTCTAAAAAAATGCTCACTTCTTAAAAAAGCCTTTTCTTAAAAAAAATATCTTTCCTTAAAAAAATATACATACATTTTCTTACAAAAAATCATTTTCTTAAAAGTACCTTTTCTTAAAAATAAAATAATACCTTTTCCTTTCTTGAGATAAGTAGTCTTTCTGAAAATAAGTACATTTTCTTAAAAAAATAACCTTTTCCTAGAAGGAGTACCACTTCCATAAAAAGTACCTGTTCTTAAAAAAAGTACTTCTTTGTAAAAAAAATTCATACCCTTATGGCTGTTTGTTACAGAAAGTACTTCTTCTTAAAAATAGTACTTTTTTAAAAAAAAATTAGCTTTTAATAAAAGAAATACCTCCCTTTAAAAAATTACCTTTTCGGGAAAATATATCATATTCTTACAAAAAGGACCTAAAAATATACTTTTTTAAAAAAGGACCTAAAAATATACTTTTTTAAAAAAAAGTAGATTCTATAAAAAAAATTCTTAAAAAAAGTTTATCATTTCACAAAAAGTATTTTTTCTTAAAGATCCACTTAAATTATCGTTTTTTTTTCAACGGGCGCATTAGGCGTGTTGGAACTAGAGTGTAAAAAACCGACACCGAAAAACCGGTTTATTTGCTATTAATTAATTATTTTTAATTATTTTTATTTTTAATTGATTTTATTCTTCAATATTTCGCTGCCCTTTGGGTAGCATCGCCAGGATTATAAACACAATTATGTTTTAAACTTGATACGATTTGCATACACGAAAATCTCTTTCAAATTTGTATACGATTTTCGATTTTAAAACAGTTTAATGTGAATTTGAATAAAACGTTTACATTTTATGCTAAACACGAATTAAAAATTGGAATATGATTAAAATTATTTTATTGAAAATTAAAATATATTTATATAGAGTTGTGAAATTTTGGTTTTAAACATGAATAAGTGTAAGAAATGGTCGCTAACCAGATGTATTGTAAGTGCTACATGCGTAATTTAATTTGAAGCAAAAAACCGGTTCTACCGATTTTTTCCAAAATTAAAAATCGAAAAGCGGGTGTTGAAAAAATGAGTTTTCGAACAAACCGAAAACCGGTTTTTGAAAAATTGATTTTTAAAACAAGCAAAACCCGGTTTTACCGGTTTTTTGGGCACCCTAGTTGGAACTGACTAGTACTTAATGTAAAGCGAAAGGAACTTCGTTCCAACCGGGTGTCCTCTGACACTTCATGTAATTTTTTTAATATGAATTTTTAATTTAATGCATTAAAGTTCGAGTTACTTCATCACGCACCTCGTTCGCCAGTTTTAGCTCCCTCGGACTATTTTCTATTTCGAAACTGGAGAAAATGGGTCGGCGGCAAAAGATTTGCCAATAATGAAGAGGTGAAGTCTGCGGTTGATGGCAATTTTACGAAGGTTGACAGTTCTTACTATAAACAGGGTATCGAAGCTATTGAATATCGCAGGAAAGTGTATCGAAGCTATATAAAAGGAGATTATGTTGAAAATATAGAAAATTTTTCCCAACTTTTTTGTGTCTACTTTGTTAGGTCGGCTACACGCAAAGACAAACAACGTTTATTGCTCGATTGCCGCAACAATACTTTGATTGATTTGAATGAATTTATTAATCGCAACCATTCATGTAGTTAGTTTTTCCCTTCTCGCAAACGTTTTTTCAGCTCTAATTTTTCATAACTCGTTTACTGTAAACGTTTTCCAGTTCTCGCAAACGTTTTTTTAGTTAAGAGCAACTAGAACTGGGTTATTGTAACCGAAAAAACAGTTGCCGGAACGGTTTTTCGTTTCTCGCAAACGTTTTTTCAGCTTATATATTTCATAACTCGTTTGCTGCAAACATTTTTCGGTTCTCCCAAACGAAATGACATGTATGGATCAACGGAAGTTCGTTTCTCCCAAGTCCAGTCTCCAAACGAACTTCTGTTATCTGAGATTTCGTTTGGGAGGAACGAGTTTTTTCTTTGCGTTTTTGGACCGCCCCGTATATCGTTTTCTCTACTAATGTACATCTTAAAATATTATTTCCAACTAAATTAATAGTAAAATTATCTATTATAATTATAGTTGAAGCATTATATAGTTTTTTCTTCGACACATATTTAGTGAAATTACGTACATAAAAATCTACAGACTCTGAGACATTTTCTTTCAAATACACGTATCTTCTCCAGGTAAGAAGGTGAAATGTTACACCAGATCACGTTTAGCAAAAAACTGCTGCACTATACAAGAAGATCTACGGTCTACACAAAGGAGTTTTAAGTCCAAAACTTTGAACTCAAAATGTTGTCATACATAAACAATAATTCACAATAGTCAATTCGTCATGGTTGTACTGTAAACTAAGTATGTACGATACATACATACATAGCTCAAAAACTTCACCCACCATTGAATATTTTCCTTGTTTTTGTGTTTCTTTCAATGCGACTTTAATGCAAATTGTTTGTCATAGTTTTCTATTATTTATAACCACATACTTGACAATTTAAAATCATTTCAAAGAAATCTTCATATTATTATCCCTCACCCAGCAGTATAAACATCCTAACCAATTAGATGTTGGATTATGTTCATTCTAAACCAAAAAGAGACATAGAGACAGACAGATAGCAGCGTGCGGGGGTGTGATTTGTTTGTTTTTCAAAAAGGAAATTATCCTTCTGGCAGAATATGCTCTCACTATTTGATTTCAGTTTGCGTGCAAATTTTTGTCTTTTTTTTTGTTAATTTCCACAACTTGGGTGACATTGTTTGTTGTTATTGTTCTGTATGACTTAACAATTATTCTTTGTCTTTTGTGTTGCCTATTCCTCTTGATGCATTCTCTCTGTGTCACACACACTTTCTCTTTAAGTCTATGTATATTTCTGTTGCTACTCTACTAACAAGTTGCAAACCCTCATAATGAACATGAAAGAAATGTGCAAAGAATTGGTATAAAATGAAGAAGGCCACCTTTATTGCTGGAGAAATGTGGCGGAGAAAAAAAATTACTTTGTCTTTAATGGTCGAAAATTATCCTTATTTTTGTAATGCGATTCTTTTGGCTAATGAATCCTTGAGTTGTATTTCCCAACACCAGCAATAGCCAATGCCACTGTAAAGTGGTTGTAATTAGTTTGTTTTCAAATGTTGTGGAATATTTTAATCAGACGAGCATAGAGAATAGGCATTTTTAAATGTCCTTGTGGTTTACAAAATTCGAGTTTTCCCATGATGAACATGACATTAATAATTCGCAAAATATCAACAGCCTTAGGCGAAATACAGCGAAATCGTCGTGAGTGAAAATTCTCTGGTTGGCAGACAGTTAAGGAACTACTTAGTAGAGACATAAATACTGTGACGCACATTTTGTGCTATAAAATTGTCCGTCTTCTTATGTTTGGTTTTTTACCGCCTTCGCTCTTCTTAAACCTGTGCGAATTGAATTGTTCTGCTTTTTGTTTCTTTATTGTCTGCAACGTTTTTGTTTTCAGCAGTTATCAACCAACAATGTCACATTTGGGTCACAAATACATACATTACAACCTATTTAACATTGTGTCCCAAACATGTTATATTGAATAGCAAACAGAATGTGTTTAGACACAAGTATACTATATTTACGACAAGTTACAAACGCGTTATATTTGCATCCAAACAACAAAAGAGACACATTCTTCAGCGTGCAGGTACACAGAAAAATAAGACGACTGTAAAATTTTAACAGAAAATTTGGTACGTGAAAAACGTCAGCACGCAATTACATTTTTCATAGATATAAAGGGTTTTTCAACAGAGACGCTACAAAAGTAAATCGATAGGGACAGCAAACTACGCCATATTTTTTCCCGCTCTTTTGACATTTCTCTTCAGTAAGGTTTGCCATTTAATCATGGAAAGATATACGAGCCAACAACGAGTCGAAATTATTAAAATTTAATACCGAAATTTGGAGTCAGTGGCCTCAACTTTAAGAGGCCAACTTTAAGAGGCCTTAACAATCAGCGATGAGGCTCATTTCTGGCTGAATGGCTTCGTCAATAACCAAAATATGCGTTATTGGTCAGGCAGCAATCCACATGTAATCCATGAGTCATCATTGCATCCCGAAAAAATTACGGTTTGGTGCGGTTTATGGGCCGGCAGTGTCATTGGGCCGTACTTCTTCCTTGAAGATCAAGACCGGCACATTACTGTGAATGCGAATCGCTACCGTTCAATGATAACCGAATATTTTTGGCCCCAATTGGATAATATGGACTTGGAGGACATGTGGTTCCAACAGGACGGCGCCACAAGCCACACAGCGAATGCCACAATCAATTTATTGGAAACCAAGTTTGGTGAACGTGTTATCTCACGAAATGGCCCAGTCGATTGGCCGCTTCGGTCGTGCGATTTGATGCCGTTACATTATTTCCTGTAGGGCTACGTCAAGTCTATGGTATATGCCAACAAGCCAGCGACGATTGATGAACTTCGTACGAATATCGAACGTGAAATTGCAGCAGTATCGGCCGATTTATGCTTGAAAACCGTCGAGAATTGGGTTCAGCGTCTGGATTTCTGCAAGCGTGCCCGTGGTGGCCATGCAAAAGAAATCGAGTTCCATACATAATGGCATCGAACGAACTTTCACAGGAATAAAGAATTTCATTGGTATCTGAAACCGGTTTTGTTTTATTTAAAAAAACTTTTGTACCGCTCTTATTGAAAAACCTGATACTAAAAAATTAATCAAATATTGAAATGAAAGTCGACAGATGTACAGACAAAAATTTTCATAGGAAATACCACAATATTTGTCGAAGATTTTCTTAGGTTTCAAAAATACCTTAAATCAAACTAAATTAACCTGGTTAAAAAATAAATTCATCAATATGGATATCATTTCTAATAAACGTTTTGGTTAAATTAAAAAAAAATAATAATTTTTATTTTCGTTCGTTTCAATAAATACGATACGATCAACCAAATAACTTCAGTTAGAGTTAAGTTTGTACATGCAGTCGGTGGCGTAACGGGCTAGACGCTGATTCACAAACATCGAAACGATCTTCCAGCGAATGTGATTTCGAATCCTACCGCGGCTATTTTTTAAATAAACAAACTTTCTAAAAATAAGTCGGATCGGTGACAAAAAAAAAACAAAAATTGAGGTACAATTTAGTTTGTTTCATCGACAGACAACGAAAATATTTTTGATAAATAACGTACAAAAATATTTGCAGATGGGTGAAATTTTACATCGATTTAAAAATAATATTTTTCCAATGAACAACTTACAAATATGATGCATGATGTTTTTTATCACAGGATTTTCAATTAATATTTTGTTTGAATTTCGAATTTTTTAATTGAATTGAAAAATTATTTTTTTCTGTGTAGTAATCCAAGCCCATTTTAGAGCTTCAATTAACACGTATGTACATCCATTGCACTGGTAGAGTGCCTTCCACTAAATACCAGGTGGTCTATATGGCTTTTCGTCTGCTGATCAAGGGCTATCCAAGTACCGTTGGGAACGTCATTATGTTGGAATATCGTAAAACTGTCAACCATGTTTTTCTCCGCCACAGAATCCAACAGTCTCAGTCCGTTGTCCGAAGTGATGTGGTGCAGACGAAATTTATCGATGGTTGGTTTAAACACACTTTCCCTGCCGACTTTCGTATTAAAATCACGTAGGACAATCTCAAAGTCATGGCCCAGGCAGCGGTTGTACGATTGTTTTAGGCGTTCAAACACAATGAATAAAATGAACCGTGTAACATTATGCAGGAACCATGTAAATATGTGGAACATTGTTTCCATCAATTGAAGATCTGCTGCCTTTTTGCTTCTATGATGTCTGTCAGCTTTTCGTTTTCAGAAGTGAAATTTGAGTCAGCAACAAAAATGTTATATGTTAAATTTGGGTCAGCAACAAGAATGTTATAACATATTATCCATTGCGTCTCCAACGTGTAATACTGAATAGCAAACACAATATGTTTGGAGCAAACACAATATATTGGACGTTATATTGACGTTATATTTACATCCAAACAGCAAAAAAAAAACTAGTTTTTCATCGTGTAGAGCATATCCTTGTTGTCATCGTTTTCTTCTTCTGAATGGCTATGTACACAAGGGATAGGATAATGTTGTATGGAGATCATTAGTACCAAGATTTTGCTACGGGCCAAACCCTAATTTGAGGAGATTGGGCAAAAATATAACAAATATTTTCCCTTTACATCCCATGAATGGATAGGGGAGCGCTTCTCACAGTCACTGAGTTTCCAGTTTTCCCTCACTGATTTGAACCTACAGTTTCACACCGTTTCCGATGGGTTTCTTAAGAAGCTATTTCATGGTTTATTACTCTATAGTGTCGCGTCATTAAGCGAGGTCGCCTTCATCGAAAGAAGTGTAAGGTTGTCAGAGCAGGGATTGAACCCACGTTCTCTTGCACAACTAGCGGCAACGGGAAATTACCATTCATGAGTCAAAAAATGGGGAGGTGGAGTGGGGGCAAATGGCTGCGCGTCGTGGTCAAAGGTGGTGGTGAAGGGATAAAGCCCCACAACTGCCCCTAAAGGGGTGAAGTGTATCACAGGCCACCAATAATTTTTCCCTTCCAACATTTTTCAAAACATACCTACCCATAATATTCATCCCCTAAGGGAGCTACCATACAAAACTCAAATTTGTATAAAATCAGATGCCACCGCTCAAAGTGCTCTCAGGGTGCCGCTCCAACAAACAACAATGGGTTGCCATTACAGTCCATCAGGGATTGTGGAGAGTTTCTCACAAGCAATAAGCTTTCTAATTATATACTCACTGATTGGGAGCCACAGTTTTACACCGGTTTCGAACGGTATTCTGAAAAGGTTTTTCATGGCTAAGTACTCGATGGTGTCGTCGTTACTAAGGGAGGTGACCGCCGTCGAAAGAAATTTAATGTGATTAGAGCAGGGATCCTACTCACAATCTCATGTACAGGAGCCGCACACACTACCACTGCACCGCCGACGACCACCCAAGCGTGCAATTAGAGGAGTCAAATGTATGACCCACCGCCAATATGTTTGCTCTCTAACAGTTTCTCAGAACATATCTACCTGCAGTTTTTTGAATTTTAAATTTTTTTTATGAAATCGGCGTCTACTGCTTGCATTGTGCCTCCTATGTGGTTGAAATGTATGACCGATGCACACTTATTTCTCTCTCCCCACATTTTTGCGATACATACTTACCCCTTTATCTCTAACCCATATAGAGGGACCAATACACGCTGAAAAGTAATGGCCACAGCAACATATCTCAGGAACCATGTACATGTTTGCGAGCACTGTTTCCGAGAATTGAAAATCTGCTGCTTTTTGTTTCCTTATTATGACAGACATTAGTGTTTTCAGCACTTTTCAACAAACAAAGCGACATTTGGGACACAAATACATATATTATAACCTATTAAGCACTTTGTTCCAAACATATTATATTGAATACCAAACACAATATGTTTGGACACAAGTATACTATATTTGCGACACGCTACAAAAACGTTATATTTGCAAGCGAAACCAAAAAAAATTGTTCACAATATAATATTTTCGTTAAAATTTGTTACTTTTTCTGATGATAATAGATTTTTGTTTTTATGGATCGTAAAAAGACTTATTTTTTTAACTCGAAAATGTTTATATAGGGTGTCTCAGTAAGAATCCACTTTCTAATTTTCAAATAAAAACACGTATGTTTTGTGATAATTGTGATTTTTTTATTGGATTGTAAAGAAGATATGTTCCGATTAAGTATGGAATAAAATATTTACTAAATAGTGAAACAAATAATTTGCCACGACTTTTTCACAGAAATGTACCTATATCTCACGTTGGATCTCGGATTTGAACTCAGGAATTGTTTCTGGTTTATTCGCATAAATCCGAGATTTCACAAAACCCCAAAAGAAATAAATCACACGGCATTAAATCAAATGATCTTGGTGGCCAGTTGACATCACAATTTCTTGAGATAATTTGTTCTGGAAATCGATGCTGCAATAAATCGATTGTTTCAAGCGCGGTTTGGCAGGAGGCGCCGTCTTACTGAAACCACATGTCGTCCAGATCCATGCCGTATAGTTGAGCACACAAGAACTCCATTACCATGTTCCTGTAACGAATGCCGTTTACAGTCACTGCAATTTAGGCCTTGTCTCCAAAAAAATAAGGCCCAACCCACACTCGTTTACAGCAGCAATGTTTTCAAGAGACCGACCAGTACGTTGACGCACAGGAGCCTTACTGTCCATAACCCACCCAGTTTCTTAAAATTTTTTGACCACTCTTCGAATGGTTAATACATTATTTGGACTTTCTCGACTGAAAATTCTTCGAAGTTTGCTAGCGGTCTCAGCATAACTTACTAAATTTTTGTAATAAGTTTTCACAATTATAAGGCGTTGTTCCTTCGTAAAGTGCTCCATTTTTAATAATCGGAATAAACATATGTGACAGCTGCCAAATTTCCGAGTTGCCACGTGCACAAAAACGAAAAAGTGCAATCTTACTGAGACTCCCTTTAGTTCAAAAATGTGGATTAAACTAATATATTTTTATCATCCAATGGATATTTCTTCCGAGATTCAGCGACGACCTGAAGGAAAAATATTTCTCCCTCCTCATTAAGGCACAACTTTACGCGTCCTTCGGCAACGTAGTTGACAACTTGAAATCTCCGCAATATTTCTAGAGCTTGCTGGTAGTCTTCGCGCTGTTCCCAGGCTTCTCGATCGGTAATATACTTTGAAAATTCATGTTGTCAAACGGAAGCATGTTAAAAATGTTGCTTTCTCAGGTGTGGCGTAATAGCTCAAATCATTCTTCATGAGTTCTTGATTCCCTTGTTTCGATGCCAAGGTAATTTTTTCAACACTTTCCAAGCCAGATACATGTCCGCGTTGATCAATAATATTGGTTCACCCTACATTCGAGGCAAAAAGAGATATATATGCCGAGTAGTTCTTGGGTACCTGTGTAAATTACCAGATGCCCGTAGGAACCGCATTGACAAACGCGAGATACCCTTTAGTTCGCGCAGAGAACCTTTTCTCAGTGTGTCCACGCTTAAGCCCTCACATCACGGCAGGGGCCTAAAGTAATTACGACGAACAAATAAAAACTCAAAACATGCCTCCAATTGCAATAACCACTTCAAATGGAACTAGATCCCAATGAATAACGTAGGGTAGAAATATATCTAAGTCTTCACAGATTAATAACATAATACATGCTAAAGAGCGAACATACAGAAGGAGCATACTTAATTGAATTGGAACGTGATCCTTAGATGATCAGTATATGCAATTGAGATGATGGTATTGTCTTAAAGTGTCACAATAAAGTAAGCGAAACATAAAAAATCCAATGAATTAGGGCTCCGAAGAAGCAATGCTACTTATAAGACTGACCTTGCATTGTGCCATATTTTTTCAAAGAATAAAAGCTTTAAAGCATATACATGACAACAATATTTGCAACATCTTTAAATATCTTCATATCCTTGTATATATTAAATATAACAATACCGCCGCTGCTATAAAAAAGAGGGTATACATACAAATGTCCTTGCACTCACAAATCACAAATCACATTAGCATAATGGATGATTTCTTAGTGCATAAATGCATGTAAAATACATTATTACAGTGTGGAATGTGCAGGATATATTTATACCAACACACATGTAAATATAATGTGCATGCATAGAACTAGACATCCTTACACCGATACGTGCATAACAATACTAGCAAATACAGGGAATGCTACAAAACTCCAAATGATTTCAATACTTGCAAACGAGGGGTCCTAGAAGGATATAAGGCAGACTTTGAAAAAAGTAGTCAATCCCAGTTAATACTTGTTAAAAAATAAACTAATGAGTTTATTTTAATGAAGTGGAGACTGAGTGAATGAACTATCAAGTTCAAATTAAAGTATCTTCAACTATAAAATATAGGGTCCGCCATCTAACGTTTTTTTGTCAACTAGTGCTTATTTCGTGAATGGTAACACTTAGCTCGTGTCTGATTTAACAGATAATTAGTTTTATCCTCCCGCTGAACGAATATGGATGTGTATACGCTTGAGCAACGCTGGGAAATATTGCGACATTACTTTGAAAATCATGGTAATGTTGCAGAATGTGTGCGAAAATTGCGTACGGATTTTGGAAGAAGAGAAGCACCGTCAGCTCCGTATGTTCGTTATCTTGTGAAAAAAGTGAAAGAAACTGGCATCCTCATCGATAAACCAAAGCGTGAAAAGCCAAAAATAGTGCGTACACCCGAGAATATTGCTGCTGTGGCAGAAAGTGTGCGTGAAGCGCCATCAACATCAATTCACCGTCGTTCTCAACAATTGAAAAAATTGGACCGATCGTGTAGGCTACTGCATGGCCAGCCGAGACAGCCATTTGAATGAAATTATTTTCCATTATTAACCGGAAGGATTGTACTTTCAAATAAAAAAAGAAATTTGAGAAAATATTCAGCAGTTTTTTTTATAGCATTTTCAAAAAAAAAAGTTATTTGGCGGATCCTTTAGTAAATATTTTATATACTGTCTCACTACAATTTCATTCGATACAAGTGTAAGATTAAGGACTTTTTGCACACATCTCGTAAACTCTAACAATTTTACTCTTCACAATTCTTAAGTTATTTCTTAACGTCATTTCGTAATGTTTTGCTTGGCATCCGTATACGTCAGAGTGCATACACGACGAACGCTCAAATATGTAAAATACGTTTTTGCCATTTGTTATGGTTCTTTGCCCTCATGTGAAATTTATTCAATCACGTATTTTGTTAAAATGTTATACAATTTTAGATTAAGTAGTATATATATTTTTTTTTTGGTATTTTCCTGAATGACCTACATAATTTTTCTTACCAAACATATGAAATACTCGTAGTTAATAGAGATTTTACACAAGAAATTAAAAATCTTTATAAATTAAAAACATGTAGATACTCAGTTACGCATTTGAATATTTTGCGAAGAAAAGTAAATATTGATTTTGTGATGCTCGTACTAAATAATTATCAGTTTTATATTCAGTATCGGCTCGAGCTCATTGAAATTCGAAGGACACAATGTTGTATGTTTTTCTTTTTATCACAATTTAGTTCTGTTCTTGTCCAATATATCGACCAACGTCGCTGATTATTTTCAAGGATCTAGTACAATGAATAAACACAAAGTTTTCAAAACATTAGTGAAAACAATAAACATAACACTTGTAACTATTGTTTGTTGTGATTGAGACTATAAAATTTTAAATTATTAACAAATTTAAATGTAACAAAAAGTATACGTCCGGTCTAAACTGCAAGCTTTTGTCAACTGCTATGTGTTTTATCCTTTGAAATGTCGATAATATACAGCATTTCCTAAAAGAGAAAAACTTCGTCAAAATATTGTTAAGAGTAAACCAGTTACAGTACAGTGGGCTGCGAGTGATGTCCTTTGTTCCAAAGGTTTATATTGAGCCTTTTGGACCGATTTGTGTGATGATATTCTCGTCTTTACTATGTTTATTCTACTCCCAACGTATACTTTCTGGCACATGTTGATCTTGTCCCTGTAGCACTTGATTTTGTATACCACATTTTGTTTGTCCTCCGTGTCGATTCTAGATTTGATCCTGCTGAAAAGCTGATTCAGAGTGAAGTTGGACTTAAGTGCTAATTTATATCTCGAATGTTTAATTCTCTCAGAGAGTTCTGGGACATACGTTATGGACATACATATAAATTTTCTCTGAATTTTCATTGTCCATTGGTCTTGAATATAGTAATACTTGGGTATCTCCTGATAAAAGAAAGAAATACCAAATTCATCACGAGGTAATTGATGGGAGGCACTCATCCAGTGTAATGGACGTACCAGTGATCAGAGGAGCTAACATCGATTCTGATCACTACCTGGTAGCAGCAAATGTTCACACAAGATTAGGAGGAGGGAAAATCGTACAGAGATAGCTAGACATCGGAAAGCAGCAATTTCGAGAGGTAGCCACAGCCTACTCAAGGAAAGTCCAGCAACTTTTGGCACAGAACCCACTCCTCCGGATAACGATCCTGAAGTGCAGTGGAAACCCAGTTCCGACTCTGTCAAAACTGCTGCGACAACCGTACTTGGTTTTGAAAAACCGCTTCGCAACAAACCATGATGCGATGAAGAGTGTCGCATAGCAATGATGAAAAGAACGTTGTATTAGAAAATCTTCTATTTTAGCAAATACCTTCGAGAAAATTACTCATTTTTCGACAGATTTTTATAAAAAAATACAAAATTATTATAAATTTTTTTTTGGTACTCTTAATGTACTTTTTTGGATACACTTTATGTACGTTTTGGCATCAACAAGTACTTTTTGGGTACACGTTATGTATTTTTTTAATATTTCAGTGTACTTTTGTTGCACACTGTCTGTTACGTATTTTGATAACTTTGTGTACTCCTTTGGCAGAGTTTATGTACTTTTTAGTGTCCGTCGGTGGTGCAATGGTGAGTGTGCTTGGGTGCTGTACATGAGGACGGGGGTTCGATCCCTACTCTGGCCACCTTACATTTCTTTTGACGGTCACCTCTATTAATTATGGCGATACTATTGAGTACTCGATGCACACCACGCTTAGTGATGGCGACACTATCGAGTACTTAGCCATGAAAACTTACCTAGATACCGTTCGGAACCGGTGTAAAACTGTAGGTCTCAATCAGTAAGTGTAAAAACTTGAAAGCGCACATTTCACTGACTGTGAGAAGTTCTCCTTTCTCCCTTCATGGGATGTTATGTGTCTTTCTATCGAGTACTTAGCCATGAAAAAGCTTCTCTACAACCGGTGTAAAACTGCAGGTTTGAATCTATAAGAATAAACCTAGAAAGCGCATAACTAACCAGTACCTTCATGGTCTGTAATGAGAAACTGTTCTATTTATGTATATTTTAGTATAATTTATATTGTACTAATTATGTACTTTTGCTAAATTGTGGAACTTTTTGTACACTTGATGTAAACTTTTGATGCAGTTTACAGAACATTCTATGTACTTTGTAGTAAATTGTATGCATGTTATGATAAATAAATTCTTTCTGTAGTTTGTGATAAATTGTATGTACTTTGTAATAAATTTTATGCACTTTTTGTACAAAATTTTAGTGAAAAATTGAGAACACTGATTCACATACAGATCTTGAAATCACCCATATTTTACCCCTCTACATCATACCCAAGTACGTTTCGCATGTGGTACGCGAGATGCTCCCACGCAGCTCTTTTTACTTGTTTGAGGCGAAAAAGGGAGGACAGAAATGTATTTAAATAATAGCACACAGGTGGCTCACGGCCACGAGCCTCGTTACTATATTGTTCGTTCTTACTATCGAGTAGTAAATTTAAGTGTTTTCCAGATCACAGGACTAACGACCAGATTCGCTTTTCTACTGTTCGTTTTACAGACCGTGGTCAGGGAGCGAGCCGTGATCATACATTTACCATGGTTGATCTTTACTAAATATTACAGATGACTTAACTTGCCATTTTTGAAGGTTTATAAGTCAAGCTCAGACAATGGTTTGCGTTGTGTATTAAAAGTGTGGAAGTCTGCTCAGTTATGGAACACTCTGCTCTACTGTTCATCAAATTGCCATGTGAAATCTTTCGTGGATACTCTAATAGGACTTGCTGAAATGCTGTGCGTGTCCACTCAAATAAAGTGACTGTCTTTTGCAGTCTATTTGAAATAAAAGTTGTCTCAGTAAGAATGCACTCTTTCATTTTAAAATACCACCTCGTATTTTTTGATAAAGTTGTGATTTTTTTATTGGATTGTAAAGAAGACATATTCCGATTAAGTATGGAATAAAATATCTGTCAAATGGCCGCCATGGCTGTGATGACTGGTCGTTACTATTTTCATGAAATTTTCCATGACTTTTTCACAGAGATGTGGCTGTATCTCACCGATGACGCGTTGCATCTCGGATTTGAGCTCAGGAATTGTTTCTGGTTTATTCGCATAAACCCGAGATTTCACAAAACCCCAAAGAAAGAAATCGCACGGCATTAAATCGCATGATCTAGGTGGCCAGCTGACAGAGATAATTTGTTCTGGAAATCCTTGCAGCGGCAAACGTCAGGTAGCGGCGGCTTCCTGAAGCCAAATGCCGCCCAGATCCCTGCCGACCAGTTGAGGCCTCAAGAACTCCGTTATCACGTTCCTGTAACAAATGCCGTTTACAGGCACTGGAATTTCGGCCTTATCTTCCAAAAAGTAAAACCCAATAACGCCGGCTGACCAAAATCCGCACCAGACTGTTGCTCGTTGTGGGTGCATTTGTTTCTCATGGATTGCATGAGGATTTTCTGAGTCTCAAATTCGACAATTTTGTGTATTCATCATGTCATTCAGATGGAAATGCGCTTAATCGGAGAAGATGTCTTTTTTTTTTTGAAAAATTGGCATCGACTTCACTTTGCTCCATTCCCCCTTTTAACGAATTGCCGGCGCTTTTCATGGTCTGCCGGTTTGAGCTCCTGAGTAAGCTGAATTTTGTACGCATTATGATGGATGTCTTTTGTCAAAATGCGCTTGGTAGTGCTTCGTGAATATTATCGGGTTGTCGGCGACACTCTGGTTTACACCAGCAATGTTTTCGAGAGACCGACCGGTATGTCTTATTGTCCATAACCGAGCTAGTTTCTACAGATTTGTTGACCACTCTTCGAATGGTTGACACATTAGGTGCACTTCTCGACTGAAATTTCTTTGAAATTTGCGAGCGGTCTCAGCATCACTTTCCAAATGTTTGTAATAAGTTTTCACAATTATAATGCGTTATTCTTTCGTAAAGCGCTCCATTTTTAAAAATCGGAAGAAACATATGTGACAGCTGCCAAATTTCAGAGTTGCCACATTCACAAAAAAATTACAATAAATTAAAAAAGGGCAATCTTACTGAAACACACTTTACAAATTCGGCTTATGGTATCAAAGGTGTGTTCAATTGTTCAGTTGTTGACCATTTATTAGGCTTGTCACACAACGTGTTGGCCTTCAATGTGCATGCCTTATTCCATTGAAGTACTTCCTGGACGGAATATTCTCCAAAAACTATTTTGAGTTATCTTTCAGTTGCTAAATTGGTAATCGGTCGTTACTATACGAATCCAGTTTAATAGTTAAATTAAATTTATGGATTATATAAGTATAGCTCACTGTTGTATATAAAGTAATACAGATTCATAATCGAATTCAAACACATCTGTCTTTACCACCTACTATGAAATTCTAATTAATGTAACCATGGTGTTTTCTAAGGATTTGTTTTTATATGTACATGATTGTCAGTATGTAAAGAGTGCCATTGTCATGATCTGATAGCGGACTTCAAGTTAGTCACAGTTTCAAACTACTGTCACGGTTTGACATCAGTGAATTTACTCGATTCGTAGGGTGTTACAATATTTTGACATTCGCTGCAGTTAAACCCATCCCTTTAGCTGTATGTGGATTTGTAGTATAGAAAAACATTTATTTTGCATCTGTTGACGTGTGACAGTGACTTGGCTTTAAGCACAGGGTGTGACAAAAGAACATAAAATATTTGGCTACTAAAATAGCGAAGAATAAACCTTAATGTGTAAATTGAATTTGAGAATTTTTTCATATTGTTGAATACCATATTCGGACTGTACATAAACCCTCGTATTTGGAGATTTAGGAAGAAATCTAATGTAAATTCATGAGGTTTCGCATACAAAATAACATTTCGGAAATCTAAGCATTTCTTTAGAAATCTAATCGAAGCAATAATCGATGAAATAGAACAAATGGGGTGTAAACAAAATAACCAAAACAACTCAAATGGTATTTGAAAACTCCACAAAACTATTTTCAATGTCCTTAATAACCTGTAAAATTTAAAGAAACAATATACAAAATTAGTTCTGTTTGATATTGCAAAGATTTTACTTAGTAAAACACAAGAAAGTATACAATATTCAGCAAAACCCAAAATATATTATGGCAACCGAAATCTCTGTAAATGTCACAAGTGAAAGTGCGAATGACACGGGTTTTCTAGAAGGTTTTAAGGAAAAATCTGACTAATATTGTAAAGTCCGAATTGGGTATAAAACTTATTAAAATCACAAAGACTGTTATTGTTGCACCGTTGTAACAGAAGTGTTAGATTAGTATCAGTTAGCAAAATATTGGTTTATTTTCTTTGGTACTTATGTTTCTATATCATAACTCTTATCCTGAATATGTTCAGCCAATCAAATATAAAAATTAAGTTCTGATCATTATAAATCAGGTAATTACTTTTGCCGTACGCTGTATGTGAATTTATAAATATATGTACTCGTATGTATGTATATACACTATTACCCGGTTTACTGGTATTCCCTCCCTATTTCCATTTCTCCCTATGTATGCACACCAGTTATGACACACATATTCAAGGCAGTAGAGCTCAAAACAAAAATGCTATTTTCATTAATATCCTGTCAGTTGTATTCTATGTTCCTTTTTTTCTGCCATTCTGCGGACATTTTATGACATTTCTGTTGAGGTTTTAGAAATTAGTTTATCTCCTATACCACCAGATACATTCGATTTTATAACAAACGATGCGTTATGACTTCACCATACCATGCAAGCATGTGCCTTTATGGTTGCTTTTAGTTTGTTTGGAAGGATAGGTCTAGGGAAGAGACGTTAGGGAATTTGGAGAAACAGAGGGTCCTGATGCTGTCATTATTCTCTGATTTAGTTATACTTCAACTGAATGACCTGCGTTTTTTTGTTTGAAGACTTCAGTGGAATCGATATATATTTAATGAAAGATGAGTTACATTTTACTATGAGGTAGATGGCGTATACTTTATATGAAAATTTGTTGTATATAACTCATACGCTGGAGATGACGAATAAGACAGTGGCTGCCTGAAGGTGTATTAGGGTGACGTATAATTAATAATAAAACATATTTTTTGCTATGCAATTTATAGGCGAAGTTAGTCAAGAATATTAGGGAAAATATGAAAGATTGCGATATCGGTCTTAATATCAACACGGCTGAAGAGGTCATTGTCACCCTTTCGGAGTTACTATTGCAACATGTAAACGCTGAAAAATCTGGATTTTTTTATGTTCGTATGCAACTATACCGTGATGGTAGCTTGTCGCAAATATAGTTTACTTATGCTCAAACTTATTGCGTTTGCTTTTCAATACTACAAAGTTGGAAATACAATGATTATTCGGTTATAATATACAGTGGTGTGCGATGAAATAGAGTCACACACTCTTTAAAACTTATATTGTCTGCAAATCAGTTGTCCAAGGTGTTTCATTGCAAGAAATTCTGAACCTGATTGACCGGTCCTCTGCTTTATATAATGCCGTCATTTTTAATAAATTTTTTACACTACTGTTCTCCAGGTCAGTGTCAGTATTATACAGGCTATGTAATGACGTGTGCTATAAAATAGAGTCAATTTGAAATGGTTCATGGTAGTTTGGATTTGAATTTGAAAACAAAGGTTAGCTTCTAACTATGATTAGTGTTATTAGCAGCATTAATAAATTGTCATTATTGACGTTCCAAAATGGGGCGATCTAAGTATTGCAATCATGAGCGCCAAGAAAGAATAAAAGAAATGAGAAAAGAATTCAGAAGCTACATACAAATTACTGACATAATTGGATGCTCAAAGAAAATATTGGAGACCGGAATAAAATATACGCCTAATCCAGGAAACAGAGGAAAAACCTGAAAATTACAGAACATTTGGAACCAAAAATATTGCGCCACGTACAGTTCGACTTTTGTTACCTCTTCCGCCCTTAAAAGGCAATACGATCGGAATGTTGACACCACCACATTAAGAAAAATGGTAACTAAAAACAATTTAAAAGCAAAAGGTGTGAAATGGCCCGTACGCAGCAGGCGAAATATTTTGAGGACAGCTGAAACAAAAGTGAGCTTGGTTATTTGTGATAGGAGTTATATTCCTGTACGAACACCTTCCAACACCGAATTCAGGCCCCAGAACACAATCCAAACAGTTAAACGTGGTAGCGGAAACATAATGGTACGGGGTTGTTACTCTTACAGTGGGACAGACCTTTATTCCAAACTGAACAGACAATGGACGCTGCATATTATACCACTATATTACAAAACATCATAATACCTTGTGCTGCATGGGAAATGCCGCTTCGATAGGTGCTTCAACATAATATCGACCCCAAACACACATCGAAGCGAGCAAAGGCTTGGTTTGAAAATAATAGTGGCATAGTTTTAAGATGGTCTATGCAGTCGCCGGGCTTAAATCCTATGAAGAATTTGTGGCGGGACATTAAGGTGTCTATCAAAGAAATAAACCAGTTTATTAAAAATGAGCTTAGAGCACTGGTACAATCGGCGTGGAACACATTCCACTCAAAACCTGTTAAAGACTTGTAGATTCAGTGTCAAGGCACTGCTTAGATGTGATAGAAAATAATAAGTTATATCACAAAGTACTGAGATAATATAAAGAATGAATGAAACATACATTTTATTTGACACAGGTATTTATTCTAGTTCAGATGATGTATAGCGATGACTCTATTTTAATTCACAGGCAAAACGGGATATTTTGAAATATGTTGATTTATACCTAATTATTTAATTGTAGTTTATGACATTAATGTTCTAAAATATTATATCTAGTTCTTAATTGAACAATAAAAAAAGAGTTTTAAACAAAATTTAATTTTTCTACATTTGTTTTGCTTTGAAAATTTTGATTAGTGTTGACTCTATTTCTACGCACACAACTGTATGTGTTTGTGACCCAAATATGGTTTTGTTTATTGAAAACTGCTGACAATAAAGACGTGACAGACAACGAAAGATACGAAAAAATAGCAGTTCTTCAATTCGTGAAAACAATGCCTGCAAGCACTCACTTGATTCCTGCAGCATGTTGTTCGGGCGCTTTCTTTTTTCAGAGTGTAACTTTGATAAATTTTCATTTGTCATGGAAGAATGTATATCCTCAAATGGGATTTAATATCCCCAAATCAAGGAAATGATTTTGTGATTTTTGTGGACAATGAAAACTAACGTGCTCCGAAATATAAAGGAGTTCAGTCACCTGGAAAAAAAACTATTCTGTACTGCTATCAATTAGTTTAAGGCCAATTTAAAAGGAAATTGAAAGCGAAGATTTGGGACAAATTATTTGTTTACTTAGGTGAATGAATAATTTTTATATTCAAGTGCGTCGTCATCATTGGTAACTAGTACTAGCAAACAAAAAAAGGGTTTGATTTATTTGTGGAGTTGGGGTCGGAGACGGAGACGTAAACGTAAATGGAGTTGAAGGTAGGAATTTTAACAGTGCTAACGTGGAATTGGAATTTGCAATATTTTAGGAAAACTTCACACCCGGTGCTGATAATATTGAAATGTTATATGAACTACAGACGAGTGTAAAATATTTTTCTTAAAATACAAAAATTAAAATTTTGTGAAATAATCGTATTTCCATGCCCAGGACCTTTAGTAGCACAAACGAAATTTGTAAAGAAAAAAACAGACATGCTAAGCTTTAAGTTGGGCAAATATTCACAGAGTATCATGAAATAAATACTTATTTTCTTATGAAAACAAAAATCATGTTTTATAAAACTTGGAACAACGATAGGCATTCTATGGAGCTGTAGGTTGACTGAAATTTGTTTGAATGTTTCCTTGGAAATAATTCCAAATGCCTCATTAAGTTGCCGTTTGCTAGAATTATTAAGACAAGTTCCTCCGGTTGCTGGGATAGGCTCGCGGCGGCAGAGATCATCCCCGAAATTTATATATTTTCAGTTAATTGCTGTTTTTTAACTATGTATACCGTACGTATACCAGATATACCCTCGATTGGTAGAAAAACAACAGCAGCGATTACACCGAATGTTAAAAACAATAAACCACTGCCATGATACTACATGGCAAGCAATGATCTTACACCGTACACTCTATAGTTTTGCCAGTTCACAGGATAATGACCAGTAGCCCAGCCCGTACGTCTTGGGAGCGAAATATGTCAGTATTACCTCACACTCTTTAAGCTTACAAGGATTCGTTGGATATAGAGTGACCCCGTTTGGTTCACAGGGTAACACCAGAGACTCGCAGGATATAGTGACCTCACACGACATGCTCTCGTGGTTGGCAAAATAACAGACTGCTCACGCAAAACATGGAAAAAAAACCGTTTCCCATTACATCCCTAGAAGGGATTGGGGAGAGCTTCTCACAACCAGTGAGCTGCGCGTTTTCTAATTTCTCACTCACTGATTGGGACCTACAGTTTTTACACCGATTCCGAACGGTATTTTGAGAAGCTTTTTTCATGGCTAAATACTCGATAGTGTCGCCGTCACTATGCGAGGTGACCGCCGCCGAAAGAAATGTAAGATGGTCAGAGCAGGGATCGAACCCAGGATCTCATGTACAAGAGGCGCGCACACTACCCATTGCACCACCGAAAACATAGAGCGACCTCATATAGCGCACTCTCTTGGCTCTCCATGAGAAGAGAATTTATTCGCATGACGGATTCAAGAACTCACAGGATATAGAGTGACCTCACACGGTACATCTCCTTAGTTCGTTAGGATAACAGCCAGGACTCAAGGACTATAGTATTAACACACTCTCTTGAACAGCAAGAACTCGTAGAATACAGTTTCCTCAGACAACACATTCTCTTGGCTCACAGTCTTATTCGCATTCATACACTTTCCTACAATTTTTGAGGCACTTGTACTTCCAATTTCTCATAACAGCAATGACCATTCTTTACCGAAAAAGTTGTCTCAAGACTGACATACGTCGTTAAGCTTAACTTACCTAAAAGTTACGTTATTTGTGTCTCCATAGAATTTTTACTTTAATGTAAAACCTTAACATTTTAGGAATTTTATGACATTTTGCCAAAGTTTCCTTGTAAGATTTCGTAGCATATGTCCATTTAATGACTTTCATTGATACTAATTTGCTGATTTCATCAGATATTGAAAAACAATAGATAAATCCTCAACCTCTCTAACCTTTGGTGATATCTATTTACCTCTATTAACATTTACGGACTTTTCTTCCAATAAGATGAGAAGTTAATGTGTCCTATACTTCGCATACTTTATGGACTCAGCCACAAGCGTGGCCACTGTTTCTGAGGGCGCTTCGCTTACATGGCCATAAAAAAAGTTACGCCAACAAATTAAATTGATTGAGTTAATATTGCGTTAAAATGAAGTTTATTAAATGTTGTCAAACTTGATGTAACACTTGTTTGAGCCACAAAATTCAATGCCACCAAAAGTGGGCCAACATCAACATCAACCAGTGGGCTGGAACTGAAGTGCCAGAGAAACTGAAACGACAACCCAGAGCAAAAACAAAAAAAAAAGAAATCACGTTTTAAAAAGTCGTAACGTTTCTTCTCCTGATGCTATATACAACAAATGGCAGAGATTGTTGGTTTAACTTAGTGGTGTTGATAGGTACAAATTTAAAAAGTTTTTCATTTCATGCTCCAGCTTCTTCTGCCCTCCACAACAATACAAAACCAGATGCCGTCCATCGTGCGCACATACATACATTTGCTTTGGCAAGGCCAATGCATGGGGAAGTGCTGTTCATTCTTATGCCAAATTGTAAAATTATAAGCGTGATTTCATTTCACTTAGATGTTGTGTGTTTGTGATTTACTCTTGTTCTCTCCAAAAATTATTCATATGCCGGTTGTGTACCATATCTTTGTGGGTTAAATCACAATGATGGATGGATTTTTTGTTGAAGGCACAAAGGAATAAATGTTTGAATGCCTGTGAATATGAATATAAACTAACGAGAAAGTCGCACGTTTTCGTGACTGTATGACGTTGATCCCAAAAATGAATATGAATTAATTTCAGCCAAAAGTTTTAGGTAGCCTGCAATATGTATGGCTAAAGTTTACAGGCTTATCTCAAAAAAACATTTTTAAGTATACAGGTGATTACTTAAGCATCGAAAGAATTATGGTTAATCGAAAAATGTATTTGTAAATAACCTGTATACATACATGATACACTTAATTGTCCTGTCGTTGTCTGTTATAAATTACTATGTCGATTTGTTTTGATTTTGAAATTTCTTCATGTTACAGATGAAAATATACCTGGCCACCCTTAATGTAAAATTCTTTAATTTTTGTACTAACCGATTCTTTGATAGTTTCCAAGTTAATGTATGACTATTAACTGTGGCGAGCCGTGAAAGATAAGTGTTGCGCAAAAAATCCCGAGTTCATTGCGGCCTTAAAATACGAAATCGACGCAGTCGTTCACAACATAGAAGCCCAAACAATCAAAAATGTACTGAAAAATTGGGAAGACCGAATTTGGTACTGGAAAGCAAGTAGTGGAAGCCAAAGGTGGGATTTACCAACAAAATCATGATTTTGAAAAAAATAGTATATAATTTTTATAATTTATAAAAAAGAGAATATTTTTAATAACACTTTTTGACGCCTTTATGAAAATTAATAGAGATTTGTTATTATAACGTCATTAATGATTCATTTAATTGGTCATAACGATTAGTTAATGATTAAGTTGTTAATTTGTGCGCGGCTCTTGTACATGAGACCGTGGGTTCGATCCCTGCTCCGAACGTCTTACATTTCTTTCGACGACGGTCACCTCGCTTAGTGACGGCGACACTATCCAGTACCTAGCCATGAAAGAGCTACCGTTCCGAACCGGTGTAAAACTGTATAAAACTAGAAAATGCACAGCTCACTGGTTGTGAGAAGCTCTCCCAAATCCCTTCATGGGATGTAATGGGAAACCATTTTTTATTGATTAATTTGTACCTTTATTATCGTATAAAAAAATATTCTATACATCCATTTTTTAAAGACAATTTCATTTAATTGCTGACCACAATTGCGGCAAAGTTAGGTACAGTTTAGTTAGGTAGAAGTGGCTGTCATTATTGGCACACTTAGTTCAAAGACTACCGTTGTGATACTAAGAGAAGTCATGTTTCAGAAATATACGTGTATTTGTCCCCGAAGTCATTCAGCTTAACTCCGTAAATGTACGTTAAATCAAATGTTGTATCAAATGTATCAAATTTTCGACATTCACTTGAGCAGCTTCCTCGACTTGAGCAGCTTCCTCGTCTAGACGATACCCTCATGCCGATATTCCAGGATGGGGCTGACGAAGAGAGGAACGATATTGTCTCCCACTTATACATATGTGTTGGTCAAGAATGTAGTCCTCTTCTTCATCTCTTCATAATTATGAGCTGAATTATGAACAGAGTCCAGCGATCACAGCTACAGGCTCTGATACATATATCCTGTCTGGGAGTGGATATCCAGATATGTGTATGACCCAGGTTAGAACATATATATATAAATGTGTTTTTTTTTTTGTTGTTTGGGTGCAAATATTTGTATCTTGTCGCAAATATAGTATACACATTGTGTTTACTACCCAATATAACATGTTTGGGACACACTGATTAGTAGATTTTAATATATGTATTTGTGACTCAAATGTGGTTTTGTTTGTTGAAACCTGTCACATAAATAAATAACAACCAGCACATCTTCTATTCGCAATGCTTGCAGACATGCAAACAATGCTTGCAAACATGTAGATGGTTCCTGCAATATGGTGCTGGGGACGTTATTTTTCAGCGTATATTCCCAAACTATCCTGAAAAAGAAGAAAAGAATAGAGAAAAGAAGATCCAACTATATCAGACTATATAGGCTATATCAGGATTGCTTTATGGCCCAGAATCCTGGGTCATATTGCATGCTGATGAAACATCACTGGAAGTCTTGGAGAGAAAAATGCTGCGAAAAATATATGGTCCTATAATAGAGAACGGCGAGTATCGCCGACGGATGAACCACGAGTTGTATAATTTGTATCCCGACATCAACGTAGTAGTTACGCGTATCAAAATATCGCGTTTACGCTGGCTAGGCCATTTCATTAGAATGTTTCAAAATGATAAACCAGTGCGAAAGGTATTCGAGGACGTAGTCCAAGACATCGAAAAATAGGACGACCAAGACTTCGCTGGAAAGACCAGATAGACTATAGCCTGCGAGAGCTTGGTGTTACCAACTGTATCCTTATTTTGTGAGGCCCTTGTCTGCTCTGGGTTGTTTGAGTCCACCTAAGTAAGTAACTAAGTACGTCAAAACTTGCTCATACCTACTTGGAGACCCCGAATTTTGCACCACCACACCATCTATCACTCTCATGTCTGAGAGCTGCGATATTAAGCCTGAGCTGGCATGCAAAAAGGGTCATACCCACAAATTCCATATCTAGTAGAACTGGTAAGGTAGCCATACCAGATCAACTTATCTTCAGATCCCTGGAATGTTCCAATGCCTTCCATATAAGGTTGTTCTAAAACTGCTTATTTAGAGATGAGTGACAGTTATGCACAATTTTTGAAAACAGGAATACAGACTGGAGAGAATTTATAACTATAGTAGATAGTTATATGTCGGGAGGTGATGACGTTACGCCCTAACCAGAGAGCAAACTTTGCCGTTTGCCATGACTTCTGCCTGAAAACACAATAATTATGTGATATCCTTTGGGCAAAGTTTGGGCCCACTCCTTTAGAATAGCCCACAAAACATAGTTTGGGATTAAGTTTGTAGCCAAAAGTGTAGAAGCTTAAACACTTTCTGCAACCTGGTGTATTCACCCTTGCAGTCCAACCGGTCTAGGGTATGAGTGGATAAGTTTTGCTCTAAGGCCGGGGTCACATTGGCGTTTTCTTGTGGCGCGTTTCAAAAGCTTTCGTAGAAGTATACACAATCAACGTATACAACTCAACGTTGAGCTTTTTTTGCGTTAGAGCTTTTGAAAACGCACGACATGAAAACGCCAGTGTGGCCCCGGCCTAAGATAGACGTTGTAATCCACTTTGGGTGTTTACCCCAGATCCCTTAAATTCGTCGTGTACCATAGGCACTCTTCATCCCTAGTGTATAAAGTAGTAGACGGTATTTTGACGGTGCTGCAATTTTCCTGCCCAGTAAATCTAATGGTAAGAGGTGAAGGATAACCACCAAACCCCCAGCAGGTGTTGTGCGAAGGGCACCCCTTCTACGTACCATTACCGTTCTGTGGACCTTTGTCAAACGGACTTAGATAATTGGTTTTCCGAACACCGCCCCTCCAACAATAATGCCATAAATCAACATTGGGCGGGCAAGAGCTGTATATAACCAATAAACTATTTCCGGGGAAAGGCCTCATCGACATCCCCTTTACATTGATATAGGACCACTGTGGTTTTACTTATCCTATCCATATGGTTAAGTTTGAAACCAAGTTTCCTGTCCAGCATCACATTATTCTTTAGGCACATTTCAAAACGACGTAAATGTAATGGTTTCATATACGAAATCTTCTGGATTTTGGTAGAGTACGGGCTCTGTTGTTTCCGGATTTACCCCATTCGTGCTTTCCAATTTTCGATGACTCGTTCGGGCAATTAATGCTTCCATTGGTGTTGCGTAGTACTAGTTTCAAATTCATAAACCTGTACTGTATAAAATATTTGAAAACCAACAATACAAACGAATCTTCTTCAATTCGTATTGGTTTTATACACTTGGCCCCGAGTAATTCAATAATGACAACAATGTTTAAAATTTTTTGATGGTACAGCGAATTGTGTGTCCGATAGGCCGATTTCGTGGGTCATAAGTTCACGCTGAAAAACAGGCCCCTGTATCATTAAGCAGGAACCATGTATATGTTGGGAACATCCACGTAAATAAATAAATGGTTTCCCGTTACATCCCATGAAGAGATTAGGGAGAGCTTCTCACAAACCAGTGAGCCGTGCGCGTTCTAGTTATACAATCACTGACCTACAATTTTACACCGGTTCCGAACGGTATTTAGAGAAGCTTTTTCAAGGCTAAGTACTCAATAGTGTCGCCGTCACTAAGCGAGGTGACCGCCGTTGAAAGAAATTTAAGGTGGTCAGCGCAGGGATCGAACGCATGTTATCGTGCACAAGAGCCGCGCACATTGCCATTGCACCACCGACGGACGACTCACGTGCAAGCATTGTTTTCATGAATTGAAGATCTGCTGCTTATTTATTTCTCCGTTGTTTGTCACGTTTTTGTTTTCAGTGGTTTGCAATATACAAAGCCATATTTGGGTCACAACAACATATATTCTAACATATTAATCATTGTGTCTCAAACATGTAATATTGAACAGCAAACACAATGCGTTTCCACACAAATATACTATATTTGCGACAAAGGCCAAACACACATTGTATTTGCATGCAAACAAAAGAATACATATTTGTCAACGTGTTGGTCTAAGCCAGTGTTGGGATTTTCGAATTTGCATTGGATTTAAATTTGCATTCGTTTACTTATATACTGCAAATGCAAAAGAATTGGTATTGTTACAATTACAATAAAAAAAATAGAATTCACATTTGCTCAGGTAATGCAACTGTAGGTTGTGGAATCGGATAACAGTTGTAATCAAATATGGGAATGCTTTTAATTATTTTGAATTTTGGTTAGACTGCTGGTAATTCTGTTTTTAAAGTATTTTATATGTAGAGATTTGTGGCTTTGACAGGTGCTGCCTCGTAGTACTTTCAAATTCATAAACCTGTACATGTGAAATATTTGAAAACCAAAACTGCCAGACTTGAAGGAAATGCTTTGAAAATAAACATAATTCTTTTTCTCTTTTTCTATATCGATGTGAAAGGTAATTCAAAGTAAATTGCAAACTATAATTGTCATATAATAAATTTGCCTCGTGTATAGTCTAAGTACATGAAACACGTTCCCCGTAGAACGCTGATTTGGGTATCACAGCTGAATAATTTGTAGACGCTGTGTCAGGCAAGGCCTTTCCATTATGAAATGTCAAACAATTCTGAAGAAAAATAACGCGACATTTTGGCCTCCCTTCAAATCCGTACCTCTAAGACTTTTCAAGACCAAATGTTTAACACTATGAATTCAAAATCCCATGACCAGATAGTTTGACAGTTGGTAGATTTGTCATACAATTCCTACAGGCCAAACTACCTCTGAATGAATCACCCGTTATAAACTGCGAAGAATATTAGCTACCAGCAATGTAAACGCAAAAAAGGTTGATGGGACTTGCTGTCATAGGACAATATCGTATTTTGCCACGTCAAAATTTGTAGATGAAATTGATAAAATCCCAACTATTTTAGCAAAACTTGGTACATACAAAGGTTCAAATAGAATCATCCACCAGATGGTATCTTTCATTTGAATCAATACGCATAACCATGAGATAATCTAATAATTGAAATTGCAAGGTTATACATCGGACCATATGATATGACAGGATTTATAGGTTTTTTTTATTCTTTGTTTCTTTCTTTTCCTATAACATGAAACTTTTCCATTTCATCATGCAGACACGAAGATAACCTTAATTTCTAAGAAAGATGAGATAAAATACAAGAACAATAATGTTGAATTTAATAATTTATATTAATGCGGCATTTACAAGGCAACTGCCATGGAGAATAGTCTATCGATAAAAACTCAAAATACATGTAGCCACATTTCCGGAAACCCTTTAACTTCTATGGAAGGAATTTATTCATTCTGCTGGTTCTGATGGTGATGGTGGTATTTGAACGTTTCCATTAAATCAAAAATTTCCTTACTCCTCTCGTGCCTAGTTTGTTGTTTTTGGAAACGACTTCAATACGGGAAATATGTAACATATCTCTGTCATTTGCCTGTATTGATAAATTGTCAATTTTATTTTATACTCTACCATTATTTGTAACGCTACGATAAATTATGACTCTGACGATGATGATGATAATGATGATGATGACGATGACGATGGCGATGATGTTGGTGATATGGGACAGGTAGTTACTCGTTCGTTTTCATTCCTGGTTGTCCTGAAATGTTTCATGTCATTTTTCTTTCCTTTACTTCCATTCATTCGAATATAAACGTATGTATACACTTGTGACTCACATGGAAGAGTGTAATATTTACTTATAGCTTGTTATACTCTTACCACCATATGACTTCGATGAAGTCGCCACAAAAAGGGGCAACGACTTCCACTTACACAAGCACACACATTCACATAGCACTCACACCTAAAAGATCACAAAACACAAACTGATCCATATAGTCGTTACGTTTGGTTAAAGTTTCTTACAGCACACACACACACACACAAACACATACACAAAATGTCTTCCTTTAGCCAAAACGAGACACAGGAATTGGTTTATGGTACTTTGATTATTGACAAATTGATGGAATGTCAGTTCACCAAGCTGAAATGGATGATGACGTTGATACTGCTGGTTATGGCAGTTGAGTGGTAGTGCGGCTACAAGGAAAAAGTGTTCCAAAGATTTTTCCGCACAGCGAAAAGGCCACAACAGAAAGAGAGAGAAGAGAGTCAGATAGAAACTCAAGAAACATTTTATGGTTTAAGTAATTGAATACAATTTTTTAAATCAGAGATAAGATATCGATTCACTTTTGCCTACGCTCCTGGTGAGAATGTATTGTTGTGGTGTTCATTTTTGTGGCAAAACTAGATGTTGGTTAGGAAGTTTTTGTTTTTTTGCTTTTTCCACTAGATGGAAATAATGTTGTCATAGTAAATCAAATTTAAGAGAGCTGAATAGGAGTTCTGTCACACTTTGGCAAAAGGTCAGTTGTACGACCAATGGTAGAGTCATTTCAAAACGTAGTGATGGATTATGGGAAAATGATGATGTTTATGAGTGATTAATGAGCCTCTACACTGAGGCTGGATGAAAATATCTCAAACACTTGTACCGCACAACTTGGTATGATGACGTCTTTCAAATGTATATGTGAAGCGTCATCATATGAAATTTCTCCAGAAAACAGTAACTGTCTTGATGTCCTGCAAACAAACTTGTAACTTGGCAATGTAGTTACTGGCTAGTGAAATGCTAAATAAATGTGAGGTTCTGTATTTGCAAAGGTGTATTGGACGCCAGGAATACAGTTGCTCAAAAGAAATCCTTGAGACGAAGATATATTACATATTATTACATATTACAACATTACGAAGTCATTAGGCCCAAAAAGAAACATGATGACAAATTGTCTAAAGCAGGAAACAATCCCAAAGCTCAGATTTTTCAGCACTATTTTATACGTGTTTTAAGACTGCATTCCGATTGATAGGCAGGATTCGTATTACATCGCGTGAGAGCCGTTTCCGAGATAAAATAAGGTTCGAGGTTCGCAGCTCGCGGTCAACATTTAATCACTCACGAGCCGAGAGCCACCAGAATCAACTTTAGCTTCCGGCTGGTGAAACGTTTCACAAATTTAAACTTATACGCTATCGGATCGCGAGAGGGCACATAAGATTGAGCCACTCACCAGCTAAAATCAAGTTCGAAGCTCGCGAACTGGGAGTCAAAATTTAATCTCTCAAGAGCCGACGGCCGCCAGATTCAGTTTTGGACCACCAGATTCAACTTTGGCCCACGGCTCGCGACTGCCGAGTCTGTTTCTGGCTCGGGAGCGGCTACGAGCCAGTTCCAGCTAAAAGGATTGTATATTTACAAACTCAAAAAAATTATCGGAAAAATTAAAACCGTATCTCCAATATATACAATTTCGAGAAAATCAATAATAATTTTTTGCTTGTTTTACAGATTTTAGGAAATATTCGGTTACGAACAAATTTTAAAGGACAAAAATTTCGGAAACTACGTTTTATTGCGCAAATAACATATTTTTTAAGGTTTATAAACGGTTTGGATATAAAGGGTGTCTCACTAAGAATGCACTTTTTCATATTAAAATAAAAACACGTATATTAAGAGATAGTTGTGATTTTTTTATTGGATTGTAAAGAAGGCATGTTCCAATTAAGTATGGAATAAAATATCCGTCAAATGCCCCCCCCGGCTCTGATGACAGACCATTACTCCTTTCATGAAATTTCCCATGACTTTTTTTTACCGAGATGTGGTGGTTGTATCTCACCGACGACGCATTTGATCTCGGATTTGAGATCAAGACTTGTTTCTGGTTTATTCGCATAGACCCGAGATTTCACAAATCCCCAAGGAAAGAAATCGCACGGCGTTAAATCGTATGATCTTGGTGGCCGGTTGACATCAGAATTTCTTGAGATAATTTGTCCTGGAATTCATTGCTGCAATAAATCGATTGTTTCATGGGCGGTGTGGCAGGTCGCGCCGTCTTGCTGAAACCACATGTCGTCCAGATCCATGCCGTCCAATTGAGGCCACAAGAACTGCATTATCATGTTCCTGTAACGAATGCAGTTCAGTCACTGCAATGTCGGCATCATCTTCAAAAAAGTAAGGCCCAATCACGCCGCCTGACCAAAGTCCGCACCAGACTGTTGCTCGTTGATGTTACATTTGTTTCTCATGGACTTTCTGAGGATTTTCTGAGCCCCAAATTCTACAATTTTGTGTATTCACGAAGCCATTCAGATGCAAATGCGCTTCAACGGAGACGATGGCTTTTTTTTTCAAACATCGGCATTGACTTCACTTTGGCACATTAACCATGGAACGAATTGGAAGCGCTTTCCATGGTCTACTGGTTTGAGCTCCTGAGTAAGCTGAATTTTGTACGCATGAAGGTGGAGGTCTTCTCTCAAAATTCGCTGCGTAGTATTTCCTGAAATTTGAAATTGTTGAGAACGATGCCGAATTCATGTTTTCGGGATTTCGACGACACTCTCGTTTACAACAATATTTTCAAGAGACCGAACGATACGTTGACGCACAAGGGTCTCACTGTCCATAAATTTGAATTTTTTGACCACTTCGAATTGTTGACACATTAGATGCACTTTCTCGACTTAAAATACTTCGAAGTTTGCGAGCGGTCTCAGCATAACGTTCCAAATTTTTGTAATAAGTTTTCACAATTATAACGTTTTGTTCTTTCGTAGAGTGCTCCATTGTTAATAATCGGAATAAACATATGTGACAGCTGCTAAATTTCAGAGTTGCCACTTGCACAAAAAAACTGACACTAAATTTAAAAAGTTTCATATCTCTGGGACACCCTTTATAACATAATACTATTCTTTGTTCATTTGTTCCCTTTTTAAATTGCACATATTTTATCCTTCTATCCACATATTTTATTACTGATCTGCAATCTTAATCCTATGTTCATGGGTCAAAATTGCCCAAAGCGGTTTACGACTATTTCTATAAACATTTCAAAGATTATAATTATTAACCACATGAACTATAGCAACAACGGTAAACATTTTATATTTACAAACCATTCAACTACAATACTAACCTGTTAAAATAAGAAAAACAGCAGATTGAATGTAAATTTTCAAATTAATTAGAAATGTCAAATATTTTATGTATTTTAAATACAGGATAAGGGTTAAATCCAAGTTAACTATTGATGTAGTTTGATCTGTAAAATCCTCTAAAATTCATACGTACATGAAATCTGAGATCATATTTCAAAATTGTCCTACTTCTAAGATTTTTCAAAATCATCTACTCATTGCTCTATTGTAATCGATTTGATAACTAGTTTCATATATAGTATGTATATATTTAATCATTTCATCGATTGTGAATCTGTGTGTTCACTTTTTAATTTAATTGAAAGCAAACAAAACCCGCTCAAACTAAAGTAATTGCATCCGAGAAAGTTTTCATATGTGTAAGTTATGTGCATACATAGAGGAAACATGTAAACGACAGCAAAAAATATATAAAAACAGAATGGCAGGACTTTATGTAGACAAACCAATGAAAGAAACTTGTAATAACGATTTTATACTCGACTGAATGTCAACATCCCAGCGTACATACACAAGCACACAGAGAGAGAGATGGGTATGGATACATGGATTGAAGGTATAGCAGCATCTTGTGCACTTTTAAGCGCCCAATTATGGGATCCTATGTGTACAATACAAACAGACATACATAGATACACTGAACTTGTATAGTTTGTAGAGTAGGTGAGTGTGTGTGCGTGTGTACACATATCTCTGCTGTACTTGTGAAAATCCGTGTAAGACGTCATGATGACAACAGACAGGCAACGTTTAAGCTGCAACAGCCAAGTTCAAGACGACGAAAAAAGAGAAATGGATTAAAACTCTATACAACTAACTACACTGGAAAGGCACAATGTAAACATCTCCAATGCCATGTAATTCATTTTCCTTCTATTTTGTCTACGTCCATTAAAGTGATGCATTTTCCACTTTTTCTTTTCATGTTAACCACTAAGCCTCATGCTAAACTATTCTCAAGCTCAATTTCGAGCAATATATTAAAGATCAAACACAAAATTGTTGTCCCAGACTTGGAAAAATTTTACCATTTGGTTATATAACTTTAACCTGGTTTATTGTGTTGATCAGCAATAAATTGTTCAATCCAGCCACTCTAATCTTCGATTCTTGCTTAAGAAACACAAGAATCTAAATGCAACAACTACAGTGTAAGAGAGATGAAGAACAATTCAAAGCAAATACATGTATTTAGAGTCGTCCTACGGAATAAAGTACAAGCGTAAACAATTTAAAAGTCATCAGATGCAGTCAATCAAACGCAAAACAATGCTCTCGTCTGTAAATTTCAAACACGTTTTCTTGCATTCCCAAGAAATTGTAAATAAAAGATTTACGAGAGTATTTGGGTCACACATGTTCTAGATACAATGAATAGACAGTCTGTTACTATATGGATTTATATTAGTCAATTGCTTGAAATCTAAAAGGTTTAGAGATATGAGAAAGTGTATGGAATTTTTGAATACCGTTAACAAGCAGTAATTGATACGAAAGAAAGTATCAACCAAGGCACCCATGTATTGCGCGATCTCTTCAACTTCCATATGTTTTATAACAAAAGAAGATATAAACCTTCTTGTACTGGTGACCCAGCTAACACGTTTTGATATTGGCAGTACACGCTGAAAAAACGGCCCCTGTAAGGAACCACAGGAACCATGTATATGTTTGAAACATCCGTAGACTTACGTGGAAGCATTGTTTTAATGAATTGAAGATCTGCTGTATTTTTTTTTTGTTTCTTTGTTGTCTGTCTGGTTTTTCTTGTCAGAAGTCTTCAACAAAAAAAAGCATATTTGGGCCACAAAAATATACACTATAGCATATCAATCATTGTGTCTCCAACATGTGATATTGAAGAGCAAACACAATATGTTTGGATGTATACAATATTTTTGTGACCAGCTACAAAAATCGTTATATTTGCATGATAACAGCCACAAAAATATAGATTTTTCAGGGTGTAGTAATACAAACGAACAATGTTGAAAAACCAATTACTTTTGTTTTAAAATATTATCCGCACAACGTGCGATAAAGAGCTTGGTTCTAAAATTACACTAAATTTAACATGTCCAATCTTACTGAGACACCCAACAAGTTAAAAATATAATATAAAAAATTGATTTAAGGTGTTTTCAAATCGTTGTTTTAGTTATATTACCACAAATGGATTTTAATTTTATTAACACAAAATTTTAAACGTACGAGGTTCTGTCACTATTTCGCACCAATTTGATTTCTCGAGTTCTAGTGTTTCTAGTTTTAGAATTAAAAAAAAACTTTCTTTACCAATAGATGTAGATTTTTCAGAATGATTTGAGTACAAATACATACGAATTTCCTATTGTTTTCTTCTTACGAGGTACTGTCGGTTAGAGCCCGATATGGTTTATTTTTCTACTCATGTGACCCAACTGCTAGAGGTGACAGTCGCCAAAGGTGCTGTCAAATTAATTTTGCTTAAAAGGGATGTGTTCTTTTCGACCCGAATACACATATTGTATATATACAATACAATATATATACAATATATATACTGGACGACAATAACGAGCATATTATTTTGGCAAAACAATTAATGTATACCTAATTTATTGTGCCCTAGGAGGTTTTAGATAATATTAAACCTTCTGTGTAGTTAGTTTATAACTCCGTGTGACGTTGCGAGAGTAAATGAGGTAAGTCGAAAGTCACAGGGCTACAACTTCCGGAAATATCGCACGAATTGCACCAAAATTATTTCGGTCTAAGAGCCGTTAAGTATTTTGAAACGAAGTTCTTTAACGCACGCTGCGGGATGGGGGCTAACGGAAAATAAATTAATCATCTTTTTGTTAATCCTATTATGCTACAACCCAGTATTATCAACTATATTCGGTACTTTTGCTTTGGTTTGTGTCTAGACTAACATATGTTGGGAAATTTCTTCTTTAGTGGAAAAAAAGTCGCTGAGCGTGGCATCCTAGCGCTCACTATTGACGGCAACGGCGGGTCCTTGGTAATTTGCAAAGAAAAATAGGTCTATGATGGCATCATGCCAAAAACCGTGCTAAACTGTCATTCATTGTGAATGCGTCGGTCTCTTCTCGACAGCGTATGGATTTTCCAAGCCCCAAAGGCGGCACTTTTGTATGTTAACGTATCCCGAGGTAAAATTAGGCAGGTGGTTCATTCAATCACGGAGACCATCTTTAGCTATATTTCAGTCTAAGAGCTGGTAAGTTTTTTGGAACGAAGTTCCTTAACGCACGTTGCGGGATGGGGGCTAAAGGAACACAAATTCAACATCTTTTTGTTAACACTATTATGCTACAACCCAGTATTATCAACTATATTGGGTACGTTTACCTTGGTTTGTGTCTAGACTAAGGTATGTTGGGAAATTTCTTGTTTAATGGGAAGTTTTCTACGTGGAGCCTGTAACCAATATTTAGTATATATTGTAGTTTTGAACCCAATAAAAAGTAAATTTAGAAAAGCCAAAGTGAAAGAAGTTTAAAATAAGAACATTTTAAAATAAATGCATTTTTTTAAAGAAAGTAAATTTTCTCTCAACAAAATACCTATTCATATTCTTAAAAGAAGTACCTTTTGTAACAAAAAAGTACCTATGCTTAAACAAAGTGAATTTTCTTACAAATAGTACTTTTCTTAAAAAAATTAACTTTTTTCCCAAAAAACTACCTTTTCTTTAAAGCGTATATTTTTTGTGAAACAAAATAACTTCTCTTGATAAAGTAACAATTCCAAAAATAATTCCCATTTCTTAAAAAAATAACCTTTTCTTAAAACAAAAATACATTCTCTTCAAAAAATATATTTTCTTACAAACATTCCTCTTCATAAAAGTACGTTTTCTTAAAAATAAAATAATACCTTTTCTTGTACTTTCTTGAGATAAGTATCTTTCTGAAAATAAATAAATTTTTTTAAAAAAATAACCTTTACCTAAAAAGAGTACAATTTCTTTAAAAAGTACCTGTACTTAAAAAAAATACTTCTTTCTCAAAAAAAAATGCAAACTCTTATGGCTTTTTCTTACAGAAAGTACTTCTTAAAAATATTACCTTTTCTTAAAAAAAACATTAGCTTTTAATAAAAGATGTACCTCTCTTTAAAACAGGACCTTTCGGGAAGAATATAATACATATTCTTTCAAAAAGGACTTAAAAAAAATATATTCTGTAAAAAAATTTTTCTTAAAAAAAGTTTATCATTTTACAAAAAGTATTTTTTCTTAAAGATCCATTTAAATTATTGTATTTTTCAACGGGCGTCGTAGGCGTGTTGGAAATAACCAGTATATAATATAAAGCAAAAGGAGCTTCGTTAAAACCGGGTGTCCCCTGACACCTCATGTAATTTTTTTCCTCTTTGGCACAACTAGATTATCTTTCTGCTAGGCTTGCACATCTTTCAGCGACATAATTTTATGCAATAATGCAGCATCTAATTTTTAATGGAAGGTAATTATAAATTCCAATCCGCAATCTATGGCATAATGATCAAGAATGTTCACTCAGGAAATGTTAGATATTGGGAGGAAAACGTGAACACATTCAACCAATTCCCAAATAATGTGGCTTGACAATCACTCACTTAAAGGATCTTCAAAATCTTGACGAATTCAAAATGCTTAAATCTCAGTATATACATTTTTGGATATTGTTTCCTAAATCAGGTATAAAAGAAAAAGAAGAATGCTACTTAAAATTTAGAAACAATTTGAGTCGTTAAATTTTTTTTGTAGTTTTAAAAGATCAGTCAAATTCGCGAACCTTCATTTAAAATCAACACGATGTACTAATTGAAACAAACAAAAATTTATATTTTGCATTGCTTTGTTGTCATTAGCGCCAAAACAGATTAGGAATTATAAATATGAAATCGTCAGTTTCTAAACAGACCACATTCACCGCCTGAGACAACCTAATGCTCATATTTATTCAATGATGATGTATGTAGTTTTGCCATTTCCCACATGCCATAGGGTGCGTGTCTCTATTTAAATCAATTCAAATTGTTGTGAACCACTTAGGAATAAAATTTTTTCGAGGACGAGGACACACGTGATTACACTGTAAATTATAAATACAAAAATACTATAATTTTCCTAAATCTGACGTAAACACAAACCACTCAACTCAACCGACAGGTTTGAAAAGGTCAAAAATGAACTTTTAATGAAAATAGATATTCCACTTTCGTGTGTAGACAAACAAATTGGTTTAGATGACACAAAATACCATGCACTTAAATAAAGGTCAGGCAATTTGTTGGGATTTGAAGAGTCAGGCGAGTAATTTTCTATAACCAAAAGTGGTAAAGGTTAAAGAGTTAAGCCTACATTTCTTTTTTAACATTTGCATTTTAAAGTGTTTAGATATTTCAATATCTGCAGGATAATAATATATATATTTTTTGTTCGTTTTTGTTGTAAGCTTGGCAATTTCTTCAATGTCTAGGCTGTAGAGAATTAATATTTGTTTGGATTTGTTATTAAGATAATCACTATTTCCTGGCCTAACTCACATACAATTTTAATATTTACAATATTCCACCACTTCCCTCCAAAAACTTTTTACAAGCTAACAAGATATTTGTATTGTTGTTTGCACTTGTAATAATAAACTTTATCTGTTCCATTTCAATCTTTAGCATTTAGTCAGACCTAGAGATTGAGGGAAAAAAATTATGTTTTTATGCCAAATATAAACAAAAACTATGTCAGTTTTGTAAACTAAACAATAACGTGAAGAGAACCAGCAACAGAAAGAGAAACAGAAGCAGAAACAGAAACAACAGCAGCCGGCAGTAGCAGTAGCAGTTTTAGCAAAATTCCAACAGTGCAGACATTGTAATTAAAAATTTTACAAACTGGAAGTAGAAACAACACATGCAATTTATAAGTTGTTAAATAGAAATGTTGAACAAATAATTTGCACTCAGAGTTTGGGGAGGCAGCGCAGGATAAGCAGAGTATTGGGCCAAACCAAAAAAAAATACAAATCACACAATGATGATTTCACACAAAACCACTAAAGTTTAAAAAACTGGTATAAAAATAACAAATGCGGTAGCCACCGCAAAGCAGAGAGAACAAGAGCATAAAGAGATAGATATTACATGTAGTTCAAAACGTAAAAGTTCCCCAAATTTGTTGCGCAAAACTTTTGAGTGTAAGTTCTTTAGGCTTAACATTTTGGATGAATGTTGTGGCTTGTCTGCCTGCCAATCTAAAGGTGTGTGGTAAAAATTTAGTGTCTGCAACATTTGTGCTGCACACTGGGATTAAATACCATTATGCAGACAATACAGATAAAAGAAACATGTAATCATTTTGAAATTTAAATTGAATTAGTCAGTTAGTACAAGACCTCCGATTAGACTTACTACACATAGGACTATATGAATTTAAAGCCTTAACATTGATTGTATTTGTACGTACCTCTCTTGTAGAAATCATCTGTTACATTTTGAGGTTGTGACAATGGTTGAAGAGACTGGGTGAATTTAATACTAGGACTACTCTGTTAATAAGAATAAATATTATCCCATGAAAAGCCAGGGGAGGGCTTGTCACAACGAAACAATTACATATATTTAGTCTTCAAATCGATTGTGTACACAGTTTCCAGCAGATGGTAGTTCATGTTACGTTTGGTAGAAGTGGCAGTCACTATTGCCACACGTTATCCCATGAGGACCGTCGCGATTAGAGTGTACAAAAAGACCGGAATTTTTTAAAACCCAGTTTTCAGCTGGCTCGAAAAAATTGGTTTTATATTTTTGAATTTGTACAAAAACCGGTGGAACCGTTGTTTTCTGTTTTTTTGTTTTGCTTTATATTAAACTACACATGTAGCACTTACAAAACATTTAATTAGCGACAATTTCATATTCTTATTTGTGTTTTTAAAACTGCAAATTTTGCAACCCTATTTAAATTCGCAATCACGTTTTGATTCGAAATTAACATTTAAATCATAATCCAATTTGGAATGCTTGTTTAATATAAAATGTAAAAGTTTTAGTCAAATTCACATTAAACTGCTTTAAATTTTGAAATAATATTCAAATCTGAAATAGATTTTCATGTATAAACAAATTATTAAATTTAAAACATTTATTGATAAAATAACTGGAATTTTGAGATTTGAAAAAAAAAATTTTCGAAAAG